>CM066329.1:137189844-138567344 GCA_033807585.1 Hydrophis major | reverse complement strand
CCTAAGGAAACTCGAGGGCTCACACTTCCAGGTGTTTCTCCCTGTCTTTCTCCCTGTCAATGATCTTTTCTTCCCTTCCCTTCTCTCAGCCCCATCCTCCTTCACGTTTGTCACCACAATCCTGAACAGATCAAGTTTGTACTTCTCAAGAAAGGTTGGATGTTCCTTTTGAGGAGGGAACCTAGTGTGACATCTGTATGTTGACCTACTCCTGAGCCGTGGCATGTGTGCACATGCAATGGAGGCATGAGGGAGAGCTGTGAAAGAGATGGTGGCTCTCCAAAACAGGATGTACATGCAGCACATACACATGCTTTTTTCTTGCAAGGGAGAGAGTGACTCTGTTTGGACATACAGATGATGAGGAGGAATCCAGTTTTGAAGGATTTTAACTCTTGTGTTTTAGCTTGGTTGCTGATTGAGCTAAGGTTTTTGTACTTTTAAAGTTATTGTTGATACCATATTGGTTTTGTTGGCTCTCTTTTCCACTTACAGAGCTAGTTTACTGTTTTTCTTTGAAATAAATATTCAAAAACATTTAACCTACTGATGCCTCAATTAATGTAATTTTATTGGTATCTATTTTTATTTTTGAAATTTACCAGTAGCTGCTGCATTTCCCACCCTCGACTTATACTCGAGTCAATAAGTTTTCCCAGTTTTTTGTGGTAAAATTGGGTGCCTCGGCTTATATTCGGGTCGACTTATACTCGAGTATATACGGTATTTAGATTTCAGCAAGGCATTTGATAAAGTAGACCACAACCTACTTCTTAGTAAGCTAGAAAAAAGTGGAATAGATAGCACCACCACTAGATGGACTCGCAATTGGCTGGCAAACTGTACTCAACGAGTAAGTCCTTAATGGGTCTAAGTCTACATGGAGGGAAGTAAGCAGTGGGGTGCCACAAGGTTCCTTCTTACGCCCAGTACTCTTCAATATCTTCATTAACAACTTAGATGAGGGAATAGAAGGGGAACTTACCAAATTTGCAGATGATACTAAGCTGGCAGGAATAGCTAACACCCAAGAAGATAGGCTCAAGATCCAGATGGATCTTGACAGACTAGAACTCTGGGCCATATCTAACAAAATGAAATTCAATGTAGAGAAAAGTAAAGTCCTACACTTAGGCAAGAAAAACCAGAGGTACACATATAGACTGGGTGAAACCAGGCTTAATAGCAGTAACTGTGAGAAGGATCTTGGAGTCTCAGTGAACAACCAGCTAAATATGAGCCAGCAGTGTGCAGCAGCAGCCAAAAAAGCTAATGCAATCCTAATTTGTATTAACAGAGGGATACAATCAAGATCAAGGGAAGTACTAATACCATTATATAAATCCTTAGTAAGACCACACCTAGAGTACTGCATGCAGTTTTGTTCACCACATTATAAAAAAGATGTTGAGACTCTAGAAAAAGTACAGAGAAGAGCAACCAGGATGATTAGGAGGCTGGAGGCTTAAACATACAACAAACGGTTGCAGGAACTGGGCTTGGCTAGTCTAGTAAAGAGAAGGACCAGGGGAGACATGATAATGGTCTTCCAATATTTGAGGGCCTGCCACAGGGAGGAAGGTGTCAAGCTATTTTCTAAAGCGCCTGTAGGCCAGACAAGGAATAATGGATGGAAACTGAACAAGGAGAGATTTAACCTGGAAATAAGGAGAAACTTTCTGACAGTGAGAACACTCAACCAATGGAACAGCTTGCCCTTGGAAGTTGTGGGAGTGCCATCAGTTGAGACTTTCAAGAAGAGATTGGACTGCCATTTGTCAGAAAATGGTGTAGGGTCTCCCGCTTGGGCAGGGGGTTGGACTAGATGACTTATAAGGTCCCTTCCAACTCTGATTATCTGTTATCTGTTAGTTTAGCCTTTCAGAGGGCTGCCACATGCTAAGGGCCAATGGCGAAGAATATACAATGATGATATTCTTCCAGCTTCACAAATACTGTATATGTGCACTATGAGAAAGATTTAACTGAAGGGAATACTGTAGATCAGGGGTGTCAAACTCAATTTCATTGAGGGCCGTATCAGGATTTTGTTGGAGCTGTGGGTGGGGCTAGGAGGGTCGTGGCCAGAGTGGGTGTGGCCAGCATAATGTCACTTGTGTCTGACGGTGCCTGCAGTGGCCTGAGTGCTCTGTCAGTGAAAACAGGCTCCTGAGTTCCTTTTCAGCTGGGATGGCCTCCTGCAACCCACTGTCTGCAAAAACAGACGTCAGGGGGCCCACGCGTGGCCTTCACAAGCTTCATTTTTGGCTGGGATGGCTGCCTACAACCCTCGGCCAGAAAAAATAGAGCTTGGGAGGGCCGTGTACAGTCCTTGCGAGCTGTTTTCACTGGCAGAGGCACCGTGGGCCGATTCTTTGCTGTTTCCAGGGCGATCCTGCAAGCCAGTTCTTAAACAACCATCTAATCTGAATGTGATAACTATACACTATAAGCTACTCACTTTTGTCTAAGTACAATCAACAGTAACCTGGCATCATAAGCAAAAATTCCTACTTCACAATATGAGGACTCAGGCAATCTTTTTTCTATATTGTTTAATGTGTATTCAAAGTATATACTCTTAAGTTAACATTACAACTCTAAACTCTATCATAGAAACAACATAAACATATGATAAGGCACTTCGTTTTACAGCTATTTTGTTCATCATCTTATTTTTGGGTTCTCTATTCAATAAAAGTATTACTGTCTCTATCTCTGTCGGACTCTCCCCGTTGTTTGTTGCATCAGCCATTCAGTCCTATAGCACGTTGTTTCTTCCTCTTTCTCAATCATCACTTTTCAGCTTTCTTCCTATCCGAAATGTCCCATTCCTTCCAACAGTTCCTGTCTACACTGATCTCTTCACACCTCCACTCTCCTTCTTCACTTTTGTCTTTCTTTCTGCCATTCCTCTAAAATCCTCCCACAATACTGCTTAGTCACTTCTCTCAGCCAATTCAAAATAAATCCTTTCCTCAAGCTCTGTTTCTCCGACTCTCCCATCCCTTTCTTTGTCCAACTTTTATCACCTCTCACTTCACTTTCATGTTCACTTACACTCACTCTCTGCATGTCCTCTTTCTCATTCCAATCCTTTCCAGCCATGCTCTTCTTCCTTTACAATACAGCTCACACCGCCATTTCGCCGCTGTCACTTGAAACTTCAGTCTCTCTCTGTCTGAGCCTCCTCGACTGCCAGCTGATCTTGACTTTCCCTTTTATCTCATGCTACTTCTACGGGTCCTGGGGCTTCTAGCTCCCATCCAATGCCACACTCTTCCGAACTTCTTCCTTGTCTAGCAGTTGGCATGGCTTCTGGTCAGCCATATTAATATGACTGACACTTTCATGCTGGATTTGGGAGGTTTCCCTTCATTGCCTTCTACCACGCAGCCCCCTGAGCTTCCTCTCTTTGCTTTCTCTTCCTTCCTTCGAGACACACAACCCTATAAAGGGGCTTCTAGCACGAGAGATTGGGTCCAATAAATAGAGCCCATTCTCTCTTCCCCACACTGCTGCAACGTCACCGCCAGAAGTCCCTGCAAGCCAGTTCTAAGAATCCCCCCGGCCTGGATCTGACCCCAGGGCCTTGAGTTTGACACCCCTGCTGTAGATTGTTGAGGGACATGGAATAAATGAGAGAGTTTAGGATGAAAATAGCAAAAGGGAGAGATGAATGATCGAAGTCAGTAGAAGATTTATAGTGAATAATACAACAAGGATATGTTTCTGTTTAAATGTACACATTTAAACAGTATCTCCTATCGAAGGGATTGGAGAAAATTGTGGGTAATCCTAAAGCAGGCTTAAGAAGCTGTAATATAACAACAGTTTTTTAAAAATGTGTGTTTCACCTTGATGTCTACACAAGCCAGTTAACAATTTTAAAATGTTTAAATGTACAATGCACTAAATCTACAATGTTCCTTTACCTTTTCTCAAAGAAATTAGGATCATAATCTACTTTAAACTAGGATTGATGATTTCAATTTTAAGTACAGTTTATGGCTTTACAGGAAGATAAACTACAGCCATTATAGTAAGGATGAGCCAAGACTAGCTTATTAAAAAACAAAAAACAATGATGTTGACACTGTCACATAAATGCATCAGTGTTTTTAAGTAAGATGTCTGGAATCATGAAATGAAAAATGAAACACTATGTAAAAGTCCCTGGCTGAAATCCAGACAGTTTCCTTTTTCTTCTATGGACTTTCTAGCAATAGCATGTGGCCCAGAAGGGGATGAAGAGTGGAGTGGAGGGTTTTCTGCAAGTCCCACTTCCTTCTTCCTTTCCAAATAATCTTCTCAAAAGTTCCAAATCAACTTTCGGAAAAGCTGCATAGAATTTTGAAACTTGTAGTAGAAGATACTACCTGTAATTCAGGATTGAACTGTGGAGTTCTTGGTGTTCCCTGAGTTTGGTTGTTTGTTTACAGATGTTTCATTACCTAATTAGGTAACATCATCAATGCTGACACCTTGGATTGATTCTTTTTTGAAATACAGGTAGTCCTTACCTAACATCCATTCGTTCAGCTACAGTTTTGAATTTACAGTGATGCTAAATGAAAGGACTTCGGCACATCTTTGAAGTTGCAGCTTTTGTGCACCTTCATGGTCACATGAAAATCTGAGCACTTGAGAGCCAGTGCACCCTTACAACTGGTTGCAAAATCCTGCCATCATCTCATCACTATTTGCAACCTTCTCTTCTGACTGCCAACGAACAAAGTCAATGGAGAAGGTGGCAAGGAAATTGCTAGTGACTTTCCTTCAACCTTTTTACACTCACACTCTTCACACTTCACTTCTTTGCTTGTAAATACACATACACTGTACCCCCCCTTTGTTCACACCATGCCCTCATTTCCTCACTTGCACCGCAACCTTCTTCCTCCCTGCCCTTCCTGCACTTGTGTTGCTGTGCAGTACTCCCTTCCCCAATTTGTGCATGAGTTGTGCTTGTTAAGCCTGGATTCCCCAACCAGGGTTAAGGAGACAAGCTAAACAGAATGTGCAGCATTAGTCAGATAGGCACACAGATAAATGAGTGAGATATGTTTGTTAACATACAGTAAAAATAACAGATACGCTTGTGCTATCAAAAATATAGTTTATTCCACTTAGAGTTATATAGCATAGTCAAAATAACAGTCCATTAGTCATGTATCATTTTAGTCAGTCCATTCAAGGATATTCAATTAGCAAAATCCGTGGAGAATATCCTATGTCAGTTCACTTACAAATCAGTCCTTTCTCTCTCCCTTTTCCAGTAGGGGAAAAACGCAGTCTTCATCCATCCAGTAATTAGGGATCATAAAGCCAGAGAGAGCAAGCTGCAGTGCCTTGCTTCTTTTATGGTGCTTTTTACAACCACTCCCTTAATTACAGTCCTACAGTTAAAGTTGCAGACACTTTAACTAATAAACCATGATAACATATTTATTATTTTACCTAAACCAGTTAGGGTAAACAATGTTATCCCTAACATTCTCCCCTTTTAGGTAATAATAATACTATAACTATTTACATCTTTAAATCATATTTGTTACAACTCTCTTTAAACTTAATTACTCCTTGAGCTTTTGTAAATTGGTCTGCAATGTTTTCTTCCGTCATGCAGTATTCCAATTTAATTAGCCCATTCTTTACAGATTCTCTAACATTTAAGTATCTTAAATCAGTATGCTTTGATCTAGTTTTTACAGCAATATTAGAAGCTAATTTTATGGCTGCTTGTTGTCCTCGTACACAATAATGGAATCTTTGACAGTTATACCCATGTCTAATAATAACTGTTTGTACAGAATTAAGTCAGTGCATAGTAATGACAGACATGAAAATTCCGCTTCCATCGTGGACAAGCTAATATGCTGTTGTCTGATTGACCTCCACCCTATTAGTGTCTTACCAAATAATATAGCCATCCCAGATGTTGATTTTCTAGTGTTTCTGTCAGTTGCAAAACTTGCATCTGCATAGGCACCAAGACTCAAATCACTCTTTGGTTCTATATACAATGCATGGTTCATTGTTCCTTTAAGATATCTTAAAATTCTCTTTAATGATTGCCAATGACATTGATGTGGATCCGTATTAAAACGTGCCAGCTGATTAACACTATAAGCTATATCTGGCCTTGACCAATTGCTTATGTATGATAAGCTGCCAATCAAAGATTGATATATGGACTTATCAAATTTGGGACTTTGCACATTAGTTTGGCAAACTTCCTGACTCATTGGAGTCTTTGCCGGTTTACAAAGTTCCATTTTATACGTTTTAATTAATTGGCAAATTTTATCTTTTTGAGATATCTTAAATCCATTTTTTGTTTTGTTAATTGTCAATCCTAGATACCTTTTAATTTCAACTAAATGCTTTAATTTTATCTTTTTGGCTTATAATGATATAATCTCATTAGCTTCATTATTAGTCTTAGTTATCAAAGCAATATCATCTGTAAATAATAACAATAATGACACCGTTCCATTATTTTCTCTTTTAAACACACATGGATCTGCTAAATCAGATTTAAACCCTATATTGTTTAATTCTTTTACAATACATTGGTTCCACTCAAAACCAGATTGTTTCAACCCGTAAAGACTCTTTTTGAGTTTCCAACAATCATTACTATTTACTTTATTGTCTTTTACAATAATTGTCTTTTTCAAATATATAGTGTGCTGCAATGGTGCATGCAGATAAGCAGTTTCTACATCTTAATGGTTAATGACATAGTTTTTCTTAGCTGCCCACACTAAAGCTGCTCTCAAAGATGTTGCTTTAAGACTTTGTGCAAAAACTTCATCGTAATCAGATGCAGTTTGATTAAATCCTTGAGCTACCAACCTAGCTTTATGGGTAACAGTCCCATCATTGCCAGTTTTTACTGTAAATATCCATTTGCACCCAATGAATTTTTCTCCTGGAGGTAATTTGGCATCTTCATATACTTTTATTACCTTTAATGAATTTAGTTCTTTTTCCATTGCCTTTTGCCAATTCTCCTGATCCTAAGCAGGATACATCTTAAGTTCATCTAGACTAGTTGGAACTTTAGTTACTTGGCAAACTATACTTGCTTGATACCTATCAGGCGGTCTAGTTACACAGGTAGTACGTCTAGGTATTACAGAACTTACAGGTGGACTTTCATTTATTAACTGTTCTTGATTATCTAACCCTGATCAACATTTTCCTCTTGTTCTGGTTCTATTTGTTCTTCGTGGACTTCTTCTTTAATTGGACTCTTCTTATAACTAGTCTGTTCTTTTTGCCTTTTGTAGGGTTCAATAATTACATCATTATATAAATCTTGCTCTAATCTATTCCATCCTACATATTCTAGGAATTTAGCACTAGCACTGGTGTAAACTCTAGATGTACCTGGTTCCCAGAATCTATAAGATCTGTGATTAGATTCATATCCTACAAAAAATAATCTTTTAGCTCTATGCTGTCCTTTGTGTTTGAGTTGTGAAGGGATATGCACCCATGCTGGTGCTCCAAATGTGTGCATGTAACTTAAATCAGGTTTTGTACCATGCCACAGTGTGAATGGTAATTCACCTGTTGTTGAATTAACAACATTATTTAATATATGATTACCACACATTATTGCTTCTCCCCATAAATTGTCAGGTAATCCTGAATCAGACAACATAGTACGTGCCATTGATTGTAGTGTTTGGCCTCGTCTCTCTATAAAGGCATTATGTTGTGGTCTATATGGTGCAGACTTTTTATGTTGAATACCTAACATTCTTTGTCTATTCTGGAATTTATTATTTGTAAATTCCGTACCATTATCTGTTATAAGAGTTACTAATTTCTTTTTAGTTTTTCTTTCTGCAAATTTTATCCAATTAAAGATATTTAGGTACGTTTCAGTTTTGCTCTTCATTAAATAGCAAAACCCATATCTAGAATAGTGGTCCATTATACTTAGTATGTATCGAGCTCCTCCTATACTTGGTTTTTTCGGACCTATTAAATCGGCAAATACTACTTCTAAAGGCTCTTTGGTAGTAAATCCATCAACTCTATTAGCCGGTATGACCCTGCTTTTGCTTTGATTACAGATAGAACATTGCAAATACTTATTACAAGGTTTCAAACTTATTCCTTCAGATAATTCAACAGTTTTCTTAAGCAATTTAAAATTTAAATGCCCTAGCCGTCGGTGTAACAAGTGAATACATTCATCATGAGGTTTCTTATCATAAACCGTGTTAGCCACCTCTAAACCATTATCATTTAAAACATATAATTCACCTCTTAAAGATGCAGTAATTTTCTTATCTTCTTTCTCAATTATGCAGTTATCTCCTTTAAAGGTAACTACATATCCTAGTTTAACCAAAATGCTAACTGAAATTAAATTAAACTTAAGTTGTGGTACATATAACATTTTTACATTCTCTTTTATGAAAGAACAATATGCTATACCTTGACCTTTAGCTTTCAGTTTCCAGCCATTGGCTAACGATATCTGCTGTGTACTCTGGGACATTTTAATGAAAATTTTGTTATCATTTGTTATACAGTGGGATGCTCCACTGTCAACCACCCATAAATTATTTTTTACAGCTCCGTTAGTATACATGGCTAACTCTAAATTTTTATTTTTATTTTGCTTACTTTTAGTATTCTGGCCAGCATTCTGGCACTTTGCTTTTTTACAAAATCTTGCCAAATGTCCTCTTCCTCCACAATTAAAACACTTTTTAATTGCGTATGCAGTAGGAGATTCATTATCTTCTTTTTGAGGTTGCTCCCTCCTTAACTGATCTCTTTCAAGTCTTCTTCTTGCCTCTTCAATCAATCTGCCAGTTATATCAGTTAAAGTTAAACTTTCCTTAGGCAATATTTCAAGGGAAGTGACGTAGTTATCATAACTTTCGTTTAGTGATGATAGAATTATGTAGACTTGGTGTAGTTCAGAGAAAATAAGCTCTTTCTCGTGCATTTCATGAAAAATGTTTTTTATAGAATTCAAATGACTCAGCATATCACCATTCTTCTGGAGATGCCTCCTGAAAAGCTTCCGTGTTAGATTTATGTGAGCACCAACGTATCTCGGACATAAATCCTCTTCAGCTTCTGCCAACACCCAACAGCCATTTGCTCTCCATGGATATGAACAAATTGCTGGTCAGTTAGTGTTAGTCCTATTATGGAAATAGCTTGTTCATTCTTTTGTTTAAATTCTTCTATCTTTTGTCTATCTTCCTCAATCTCTGGATCCCATTCCTCTGCGTTTGGTGGATTTTCAATTATGTTCCACAGACCTTCTCTTCGTAGAAGTAGACTACATTTCATAGACCATGATACATAGTTTGTTCCATCCAGCTTGGATATAAGGGACAAACTTTGTAGATTGACTTATGCCATGTTTTCTTATATATGGATATAAAATTATAATTAATAAAACACAGCTGTCTGTTTACTGTAATGTATAACAACACAAACTCTCACTTTTTACATAAATCTGTTTTATCCTAGTTAAACTGACTTTGCAGCCTCTGGGCCCATAACCAGTGTTAAGCCTGTGTTCCCCAACCAGGGTTAAGGAGACAAGCTAAACAGAATGTGCAGCGTTAGTCAGATAGGCACACAGATAAATGAGTGAGACATGTTTGTATGTTTGTTAACATACAGTAAAAATAACAGATACGCTTGTGCTATCAAAAATATAGTTTATTCCAGTTAGAGTTATATAGCATAGTCAAAATAACAGTCCATTAGTCATGTATCATTTTAGTCAGTCCATTCAAGGATATTCAATTAGCAAAATCCATGGAGAATATCCTATGTCAGTTCACTTACAAATCAGTCCTTTCTCTCTCCCTTTTCCAGTAGGGGAAAAACGCAGTCTTCAGTCTATCCAGTAATTAGGGATCATAAAGCCAGAGAGAGCAAGCTGCAGTGCCTTGCTTCTTTTATGGTGCTTTTTATAACCATTCCCTTAATGACTTTCCTACAGTTAAAGTTGCAGACACTTTAACTAATAAACCATGATAACATATTTATTATTTTACCTAAACCAGTTAGGGTAAACAATGTTATCCCTAACAGTGCTATCCCCTCCCAAGGCTTCCCTACCCTTCTGTGGCACCCTGGCATTCCTTATCTGAGATTTCCTCTGCTTCCCACTTCATGACCTACACATCTGACTGTCACGACCATCCTGGGATTGCACTTTATATTCTTAGCAATACCAATCCCAGTCCTAATTGCTGTTAGAGTTCGAGGAATACCCATGCTTAAATATTTATCTCAGAAATACTCTGAAAGACCTATGCTTCTTTCTGAAGCAAGATAGTTCATGTGGATTTTCTCAGATGTAGATATACATGACATTTATATAACTGTCTCTTTGTCCACTCAACACTGAATCTAGCTGATTTTCAGTTGGACATACTCTGAAATAAAAGTTGTGATTTACCTGCTTCAGCATCAGATTTTGACTGACATATTTTATTACTTTTTGTAAAACATAAACCAAGTATAATCCATTGTTCCAGTGCATTAAATGAGCTCAGGTAAGCATCACCCAGCCTACATCAATGTCAGAGTGTTCTTTTATGGAGATGTTCAACATCCATTAAAGTATTTGTATTATGCAAATTTACGCAAATATGCCTGATCCGGTGTCAAAAGCAGTGCTAAGCATGAACTTGGAAGGTTTGACATGTGTAAAAAGAAATATTGGCCTTTTATGAAGAGGCAAGTTAAGTTAAGATTGAGTTAATTGCCCAGTTTTGTTCCAAGATCAACATTTCCCAAGATCATCTCCAGATGTCTTCTGCAGTAGCTCTATCATCAAGCACTGCCAGTGCCAATGCTGACTGGACATAGTGAGTGCTGTTGTCCAAAATATCAGAAGGTACTTGATTTGGCAACACTATTCAAAAATTTTCCTTCAGAAAATTTACAAGTAGCTGAGGGCAAATTTACCTTTAAACGTAGCTGAGGATAAAATTAAAAACAAACACTACAACAGTTTTGCATAGTTTGGCAATCCTTTGAGACAATCTGCTATTACCAAAATCAGTAACTAACTTTCTTTGAATTTAGCCATTCTGATTTCCTTTTCCATATCAACTAATACAAGTGAACTGGAAAGAAGAGCATTCTAACAAACATAATATTTTTTATATTTTCATAACCTCTAATTACTGGGAGGATAGTGCCACAGGAAAATCTTTACATTTAATCAGATATCAAGTGAATAGAAATGAAAAGTTTTTATCAAATGGATCTTTGAGCAGTGCTGATACGTGAAATACAAAGTTTCCCTGATGATTCTTAGCACAAATTTCAGTGTGAAGGGAGAATGTTGATTTTCATATTAAAGCTTGAAAGTGGTATTGTTTGTCTGTTTACTGTTAATGCTTAAGGTAAGAAATGTATGAATTTATAACATGGTTCTGAATCAGTAATAGTAGAATGATAGCCAGTGAATATCACAAATTACTTGTGTTGGTTTTTCACAGAGGTATCAAGAATGATGATAACATTTTCATGGTTGGTAATTTTAGACAAAAAGTTGGTTTGTTAGTGTTGATCTTTTGTCAAGTATTTATTTAGATTGTCTTTGCAGAAGGAAGTGCTGGCCAAGGCCATACAGTACATGTATTGGTTATGATTTTTATTTATTTTACTTTATTTATATGGTTTTCCAATTTTCAAAGCAACTCTGGGAAACTTACCATTTGAAAAAGTGTTTAATCTTCCATATGTATCTTCCGTAGAAGACTTTTCATCAAAGACATTCTGGATAGGCTCATCCCGCATTCTGATCCTATGACCAGGAGAAAAGCTGTGTTTTCAGGACCTTGTAGGAGGTCAATAGAGTTGAGGTCATCCAAACTATGAAAGCCATGATACACAGGGCAGGCACTACAAGAGAGAAGGTATGCCTCTTGGATCTCTGCAGGTGACATCTTTTCCTAGAAAGGATCCAAAGTGTGTCTGCCTGCTGGGCCTCCTGGGATAAACAGATTATAGGTGGTGCAAAAATATCCTGATTCTGTGCTGTTTGCTCCTCCACTATTCCCACTGAGGCAGAGGATGCTCTTAAACTGGAGGAGAAGAAGGCCAAGATCGCACTCAGAAAGGCACATCAATCTGATGCGTAGGCCATAAGGACAGCTACAGCAGCATCTTTCTTTACTGGGACCTCCCTCAGATGGCTCCGTCACCTGAGAGACACCATAGCAAATCCTAACATTAGGGTGCATCAAGACATCGCCAAACTGGGAGAAGGCGGAGCTTCATTTTGGCGATACAGCTGCAATCTCGGGGCTCTGAGATCGCAGCCGATATTTTCGCCCCTGGTCGGTCCCAACCGACCTAAACCGTCCCGTAGAGACGGGGATTGAGAAGGGTACTGTTCCAGGATCCCAGAGATATTGCAAAATCTCTGGTTTGATCCGGAAGAAGCCTTTTTGCTGGCGGCGGAGAGGCAGCCTCTATAGCTGCTGAAGTCAGGACAGCTCCGGAAAGAAAGTGGCTGGAGTGAAAGTGTGTCGGCTGGGTGAGAAAAACTCTTTTGTGTTGTAAATTCGCTGAGGTTGGAAAGGACATCCTGATCAAAGAAGAAATCTGTGAGACTTTTTTTTTGACTGAAACTGTCTGAGCGGCGTTTTTTAAAGTGGTGTCAAATTGAGGCTTGGGTTTTTTTTTTCTTTTCTCTATATTTTTTTGGGGGGACTTTAGTGTGACTTTGTAGGTAACCAGATTGAATTTTCTCTTATATATATTTTTATGCTGCCTTTGATTTTTTAACTTTCTTTAGGATAGAGGCTCCCTTTGGCTTTTTTTTTTTTTTTTTGTCTCTGTATATATTACTCCTTTTTTCTGGCTGGGGGGGAGGAAGAGCATTAAGAAACTTTGCAACACTGCCAACTAGAGGCTTGAAAGTATTTTATTTGAATTGGAGAGAATTGCAAAAAGACCTCTTCTCAAGGACATTTTAACGTGATAAGATAGAGGGAGAGCACAGCAAAATATAATTGCAGGTGCTTTCCTGGACTGTTATCAATAATTCAACACTTGAGGTTTGGCTTTGAAGCTGCTGGAGAAGAGAGTCATAACAAGAGCCTTGGATAAATAAATAAAGTGCAGTGTGCCTATATATATATATATGTATGTGTATGTGTATGTGTATGTGTATGTGTATATATATATATATATATATATATATATATATATATATATATATATATATATATGGATCTTTGGTTATTCAGGTTTTCTCCCGCGTAAGATTGGAAGTATCTAGGCAACGTTTCGATGAAGTCTCATTCATCATCACAGAGCTGAAGACCAAGCCTGAAGATGATGAATGAGACTTCATCGAAACGTTGCCTAGATACTTCCAATCTTACGCGGGAGAAAACCCGAATAACCAAAGATCCACATACAAATACCCGCGAGAACCTCAGAAAACACACACACACACACACATATATATATATATATATACCCTATTCACCAGCCTTTTTCTAAATTTCAATTCTAGTAATATTTTTATTTCTGCCTTTTATTTTAAAGGGAAAGCCTCAGAGTTTTTTCTTTATTTTTCTTTTCTTTTTTATTGGGACTTTTTTGCTTTTCCTATCTATGTTTTTGGACCACTTTGTTTTTCTTTTTTGATTATTGAGACTTCAACTGGATTAAGGTGTGAAGAACCTGAAGGAACTTTTTGTTTTTTCTCTTTTTGCTTTTTTTTTCTTTTCTTTTTTTTGCTCTTAATCAATATTACTATTTTTGGATTTGTTTGTTTTTCTCCTTTCTATTTTTTCTTTTTTATGGTGGACTACTTCGTAATTGGATTAGGGTCTAGAAGAACCTGAAGATCTTTCTTCTTCCTTTTTTCCTGTTTCTTTTTTGGTTTCGTGCCTTTTACTATTGGAGTTTTCTATTTTGGATTATAATTGGCTGCTCTACCAGTTGGATTAAAAGTCAAGAAGAATTTGAAGCTTTGGAAGCATTGAAATAAGCAGGAAACCAATACCATCTGGCATTTCTACTTCTACCTCTGCTTCCCCACCAGCTGGAGGACAACGTTTAATTCAGACAATGTTGAAGCAAGATAAGGAACAAGAAAGAGTAACTTTACAGATAATTATGCAAGGAATCCAAGATCTCAAGACAAAATCAGACATCATTGAACAAAGAACAGGAAATATTGAACAAAGAACAGAAAATATTGAACAAAGAATAGAGAAGACTGATGAAAAAGTGGAAAACATTAAACAAATGATGGTCAAGTATGAGGAGAGATTCCAAAAAATTGAGGAAGAAGGAAAACAAAGAGAGAAGAAGATTGGAAATATTGACAGTAGATTAACAGCGGTTGAACAAGAAAAAAGTGGGATTTTGAGGTGGGAGATGGAAAGGTCAGAATTTTACCTCAGATTTCAAAATATAGAAGAGGAAAAAGGAGAAAATTTGGCAGCGGTAATGATAGAAATTTTGGCAGATGCTTTGGAAATTACAGAGGAAAAGATGATGGATGGAATAGATGAGATATATCGAGTCTATACAAGGTATGCGATGAGAAATAAATTACCCAAGGAAGTCCATATTAGATTTACCAAAAAATCCATTAAAACGCATATATTACAAGTAGTAAGAGAGAAAACATTGAAATATAAAGGTAAAGAGGTTGTGGTTTTAAAACAAATACCCAGAAGAGTGAGAGAGATGAGAAGAGAATATCGATTTCTGACCAAAATGCTATTGGAAAACGAAGTGAATTATAGATGGCTGATTCCAGAAGGACTAATGTTTAGGTGGCAAGAGCAGAGATATAGAATTGATTCAATTGAGAAAGCGGAACTTTTCCATGCAGAATTTTTTGGAGGAAGAAGAGAGGAGGCAGAGAAAGAGGTCTCATTAATTGAGTTTCAAGAGGAACAACTGGAGACTGAAAAAGAGAAAGGAGCAGTAGGGGGGACAGATGGATAGCAAAGAACAGCGTGAAGTGAGATCCACAAGAGCGGTTAGACCTAAATATAAAGCATAATCATGGAAGAAAAAAAAACTGATTACAATGAATATAAATGGACTTAATTCAGCTGTTAAAAGAAGGAAAACTTTTCATAAATTAGAGAAATTAAAATTTGATATAATTTGTCTACAAGAAGTTCATATTAAAAAACAACATGAACAATTGTTATTACAGCCAAAATTGGGGAAAATATTTACTTCTTTGACTCAATGTAAGAAAAGAGGAGTGGTTCTATACATTAAAGAGGCTATCCCAGCAAAATTGATTTACACGGATGAAGATGGAAGAGTATTAATGGTAGAAATAATGGACAATAATATAAAAATACACTTGATTGCAATTTATGCTCCGAATGATAAACAAGAAGAGTTTTATAAAAAGTTACACATGAAAATAATTGGGCTGGACTATATTAATATAATTATGATGGGAGCTTTTAATGGAATTGTGGACAATAAACTGGACTATATAGCAACAACAACAAAGCAAAATAGAAAGGCTCTCCCACGGTCTT
Organism: Hydrophis major; assembly: GCA_033807585.1. Classification (NCBI taxonomy): domain Eukaryota; kingdom Metazoa; phylum Chordata; class Lepidosauria; order Squamata; family Elapidae; genus Hydrophis; species Hydrophis major. Next base: position 138,551,796 of record CM066329.1, on the reverse strand, counting down.
TTTTTAAAATGACAGATGAATTAACTTTAAAAGATATTTGGAGAGAAAGAAATGTTAAAGCTAAACAATATACTTTTTATTCAAATAGACATCTATCATGGTCCAGATTAGATATGATTTGGATCTCAACAGAATTAATATCCAATATTCAAGAAACAAATATTGAAACAAGTACTTGGGCAGATCATAGCCCAATGACAATTAAATGGAAGGGACAAAAAAAAGATTGAGATGGACATTAAATAATACTATTTTAAAGGAGAAAGATTTTATACAATGGATGGAGAAGGAATTGGCTTTTTTCTTCAGAGAAAATAAAAAAGAAGATACTTCAACGCAGAATGTGTGGGATACAATGAAGGCATATGCTAGAGGTTTGATAATAGATTATACAAGAAAAAAGAATATTAGGAAAAGGCAAGCTTCTAAGGCCTTGGAAGATGAGTATAAAATTCTTGAAAAAGAATTACAGAAAATGCCACAGAAAAAGGATATTAAATTGAAGCTGGATGTAATTAAACATAAAATGGAATTAATAGAGAAAGAAGAACTGGCACACAAAATCAGAAACTCTAAACAGAATTATTTTGAAGATGCAAATAAACCAGGTAGATGGCTAGCATATAAATTGAGAAAAGAGAAGGAATCAAGAAAAATATTGAAGCTAATAGATGAACAAGGCCAAGTTTGTTATGGGAATAAGGAGAAAAAAGAAATTATTCGAGATTTTTATGGGCAACTATATAAACAAGAGAATATTGATGAGGAAAAAGTCAAACAGTATTTACAGGAAGCTAATTTACCGAAGATACCTAAAGAGACTGAAGAAATGCTAGAAAGCAATATAACAATGATGGAACTAAATGAAGCATTTAAGAGACAAAATAATGGGAAAGCACCGGGTCCAGATGGGCTTCCAGCAGAATTCTATAAAATATTTCAAGAATCTTTGAGCACCTCATTGTTAGAAGTTATGAATGAAGTTATGTTAAAAAAGATGATACCCAGAACATAGTCAGAGGCTTATATTACACTTATAACGAAGGAAGAGACTGACCCACTGCAAATTAAGAATTATAGACCTATTTCTTTATTGAATGCAGACTATAAAATCTTTGCTTCAATCTTAGCAGAAAGACTTAAAAAATATTTAAATAGTTTTATTCACCCAGATCAAAATGGATTTCTGCCAAAGAGACAAATTAGAGACAATATGAGAGTAATCTTGGACACTTTGGAATACTATGAGGCTCATCCTGAAAAGCAAATGGCTTTGATATTCCTAGATGCTCAAAAAGCATTTGACAACGTGAACTGGAGATTTATTTTATTATTATTGGAGCAGATGGGTTTTGCTAAAAAATTTATTCAAGCAATAGAAGCCATATATAATAAACAGACAGCAAGGGTAATGATGGAGGGGGAACTTACAGATTTTATTAATATAAGGAAAGGCACAAGACAAGGATGCCCCCTATCTCCTTTGCTATTTGTGTTGACCTTGGAAGTGTTGAATAGAAATATTAGGGATGATAAAAGCATAAAAGGAATGAAAATTAAGAAGGAAGAATTTAAGCTACAAGCTTTTGCTGATGATTTAGCTTTTATTTTGGAAGACCCGCTAGAAACAGCTCCAAAGTTATTGGAAAGGATAGAGACATATGGAGAGGTGGCTGGTTTGAAAATAAATAAAGATAAAACAAAGATTTTTACAAAGAATATGCTATTGAGACAGAGAGAAGAACTGGCAGATCTTTTGAAAATTCAAGTTACAAATAAGGTTAAGTATCTGGGGATATATTTGACAACAAGATGTAGCACATTAAAGGAGAATAATTATATTAAACTTAAACAACAGATAACTACAGATTTGAAGAAGTGGGAAAACTTGCAATTGTCATTAATAGGGAGAATTTCAACAATTAAGATGAATATTTTACCTAGAATTTTATTTTTGTTTCAAACAATACCAATTAGGCTTGGAAAAGACTATTTTGAAGATTTAAATAAAATTATGTTGAAGTTTATATGGCAAGGTAAAAAAGCGAGAATAAAGCTAAAGCTTTTGCAAGATGCTAGAATTAGAGGAGGTTTTGGCCTGCCTAATTGGGAATTGTACTATCAAGCTGCAAGTTTGATGTGGGTCAAAGAATGGATAACATTAAGGAAACATAGGTTGTTGACATTAGAAGGGCATGACTTGCTGTTGGGCTGGCATGCTTTTTTATGGTATAAGGGAACTAAAACACAGGGTTATTTTAGAAGACATTATAGTCTTTGTGGTTAAACTGGGAGAAGATAAAAAAACAATGTTATTTGAAAATTCCAGTTTGGTTATCGACCATTGAAGCATTTTCCTATCCTATAATTTATAAGAAGGAACAAACAGTTAGATATGGGGAACTTTTGGATGAAAAGGGTGAACTTAAATCGATCCAAAACTTAGAGGAACATGGTATAAGGATGAATTGGTTTTCATATGCACAAATACATTCAAGGTATGATGAAGATTCCAAAACGGAGGGATTTTATGATAAGCAGACTGATTTAGATAAGATCTTGATGGGTACTGATGAGAAGGTGATTAAAAAATTATATGGTTATTTACTGGGAATGAAATTAGAGGAAGAACAAGTCAAAGAAACTATGATTGTTTGGGGGAAGAATTTTGGATATGGGATTGATTTAGAGAAATGGCAGAAATTGTAGTTTCAAAATTATAAAATGACAATGTCAACAGCATATAAAGAAAACTTGTATAAGATGTTTTACAGGTGGCACTTTCCTCCGACAAGAATAGTAAGAATGTTTAAGAACAAATCTGAAAAATGCTGGAAATGTCATCAGATACCCGGCTCGTATTACCATATGTGGTGGACTTGTGAGGATGCTAGAAAATATTGGACTATAATTCGCATGTGGCTGGAAAAAATGACAAAGAAACATGTTGACTTGAAACCAGAGATCTTCTTATTGGGAATTTTACCTGATATATATAGTAAAGATTTGAAATACCTGATTGCAAATGTAGTAACAGCGGCCAGGATTGTATTTGCTAAAAATTGGAAGAATGAGAAAATACCATTACAGGAAGAAATTATTAAGAAAATATTGGAATGTGCTGAGATGAGCAGATTGACATTTGAAATTAGAGATCAAGAGGATAAACAATTTTATGAAATTTGGGATCTTTTTTATAAATGGCTAGATGATAAAATACGATAATAGAATATTGTAGATAGTAAGAAATATCTTTATCTTGCTATTTTGCTATTATTTTGTTACTTGATATTATATTTATAAAGATTTTTTTTAGGATTGATTTGGTATGTTTATATGATTTGTTGAATAATCTGCTTAAAGTATTGTTAGCTCATAAAGCATGAATGATTAAAAGTATAGTCAAAAAATTTTTTTATTTTATTTTAGTGATTATAGGATATATGATAATATGAGTTGTTATGTAACATAATTGTAACTGGGACTACAGAATGAATGCACAAAAATGATGAACCAACTGACACACTGGGTGTACATACGAGAGTTGAATGTTTTAATGTTTTGTTTGTCTTGTTTGTTTGTAGAAAATTAATAAAATTTTCTTAAAAAAAAAAAAAAAAAGACATCGCCAAACTAATTGCAGCTGCAGAGTTCTCTGTGATGCTACATTTAATTTGGGTCAAATTTTCTGCTTGAGTCATAGCATCACAGATTAGGGCCTGACGATTACTTTGGCTTAAACTTTGGCAAGCCGACTCCAAACACAAATGGAAGCTTGCTTCTTCCCCAATTTTGGGTGATAAATTGTTTGGTGCTGCCTAAGATCTGCTGCTAATTGAAACCAGAAGCAAGAAGAAGATTCTCCCCTCTCTCCTCCATTGCTCAGGCATCAGGACTTAGCCCTTTCGGAGAGGCTTCTTTCGCCCCTATTATCAAGGTCCATTCTCCACTAGATTCCAGAGGGTACCAAGGGCGCCCCACAGTACGATAGACCGGTGTTAAACCTGTGTTCCCCAACCAGGGTTAAGGAGACAAGCTAAACAGAATGTGCAGCGTTAGTCAGATAGGCATACAGATAAATGTGTGAGATAAGTTTGTATGTTAGTTAACATACAGTAAAAATAATAGATACGCTTGTGTTATCAAAAATATAGTTTATTCCACTTAGAGTTTTATAGCATAGTCAAAATAACAGTCCATTAGTCATGTTTTGTTTTAGTCAGTCCATTCAAGGATATTCAATTAGCAAAGTCCGTGTAGAATATCCAATGTCAGTTCACTTAGAATAAATCAGTCCTCTCACAGTTGATAAATCAACAGTCCTTTCTCTCTCCCATTCCAGTAGGGGAAAAACGCAGTCTTCAGTCTATCCAGTAATTAGGGATCATAAAGCCAGAGAGAGCAAGCTGCCATGCCTTGCTTCTTTTATGGTGCTTTTACAACCACTCCCTAAATTACATTCTTACATTTAAAGTTGCAGACACTTTAACTAATAAACCATGATAACATATTTATTATTTTACCTAAACCAGTTAGGGTAAACAATGTTATCCCTAACATTCTCCCCTTTTAGGTAATAATAATACTATAACTATTTACATCTTTAAATCATATTTGTTACAACTCTCTTTAAACTTAATTACTCCTTGAGCTTTTGTAAATTGGTCTGCAATGTTTTCTTCCGTCATGCAGTATTCCAATTTAATTAGCCCATTTTTTACAGATTCTCTAACATTTTAAGGATCTTAAATCAGTATGCTTTGATCTAGTTTTTACAGCAATATTAGTAGCTAACTTTATGGCTGCTTGGTTGTCCTCGTACACAATAATGGAATCTTTGACAGTTATACCCATGTCTAATAATAACTGTTTGTACAAAATTAAGTCAGTGCATTGTAATGACAGACTTGAAAATTCCACTTCCATCGTGGACAAGCTGATATGCTGTTGTCTGATTGACCTCCACCCTATTAGTGTCTTACCAAATAATATAGCCATCCCAGATGTTGATTTTCTAGTGTTTATGTCAGTTGTAAAACTTGCATCTGCATTGGCACTGAGACTCAAATCACCCTTTGGTTCTATATACAATGCATGGTTCATTGTTCCTTTAAGATATCTTAAAATTCTTTTTAATGAATGCCAATGACATTGATGTGGATCTGTATTAAAACGTGCCAACTGATTTACACTATAAGCTATATCTGGCCTAGACCAATTGCTTATATATGATAAGCTACCAATCAAAGATTGATATATAGACTTATCAAATTTGGGACTTTGATCATCAGTTTGGCAAACTTCCTGACTCATTGAAGTCTTTGCCGGTTTACAAAGTTCCATTTTATACGTTTTAATTAATTGGCAAATTTTATCTTCTTGAGATATCTTAAATCCATTTTTTGTTTTGTTAATTGTCAATCCTAGACACTTTTTAATTTCACCTAAATGCTTTAATGTTATCTTTTTGGCTAATAATGATATAATCTCATTAGCTTCATTATTAGTCTTAGTTATCAAAGCAATATCATCTGTAAATAATAACAATAATGACACCGTTCCATTATTTTCTCTTTTAAACACACATGGATCTGCTAAACCAGATTTAAATCCTATATTGTTTAATTCTTTCACAATATATTGGTTCCACTCAAAGCCAGATTGTTTCAACCCGTAAAGATTCTTTTTGAGTTTCCAACTATCATTACTATTTACTTTATTGTCTTTTATAATAACTGGCTTTTTCAAATATATAGTGTGCTGCAATGGTGCATGCAAATAAGCAGTTTCTACATCTAAATGGTTAATGACATAGTTTTTCTTAGCTGCCCACACTAAAGCTGCTCTCAAAGATGTTGCTTTAAGACTTGGTGCAAAAACTTCATTGTAATCAGATACAGTTTGATTAAATCCTTGAGCTACCAACCTAGCTTTATGGGAAACAGTCCCATCATTTCCAGTTTTTACTTTAAATATCCATTTGCACCCAATGGATTTTTCTCCTGGAGGTAATTTAGCATCTTCATATACTTTCATTACCTTTAATGAATTTAGTTCTTTTTCCATTGCCTTTTGCCAATTCTCCTGATCCTTAGCAGGATACATCCTAAGTTCATCTAGACTAGTTGGAACTTTAGTTACTTGGCAAACTATACTTGCTTGATACCTATTAGGTGGTCTAATTACACATGTAGTACATCTAGGTATTGCAGGACTTACAGGTGGACTTTCATTTATTAACTGTTCTTGATTATCTAACTCTTCCTGATCAACTGTTTCCTCTTGTTCTGGTCCTATTTGCTCTTCGTGGACTTCTTCTTTAATTGGACTCTTCTTATAACTAGTCTGTTCTTTTTGCCTTTTATAGGGTTCAATAATTACTTCGTTATTTAAATCTTGCTCTAATCTATTCCATCCTACATGTTCTAGGAATTTAGCACTAGCACTGGTGTAAACTCTAGATGTACCTGGTTCCCAGAATCTATAAGATCTGTGATTAGATTCATATCCTACAAAAAATACTCTTTTAGCTCTATGCTGTCCTTTGTGTCTGAGTTGTGAAGGGATATGCACCCATGCTGGTGCTCCAAATGTGTGCATGTAACTTAAATCAGGTTTTGTACCATGCCACAGTGTGAATGGTAATTCACCTGTTGTTGAATTAACAACATCATTTAATATATGATTACCACACATTATTGCTTCTCCCCATAAATTGTCAGGTAATTCTGAATCAGACAACATAGTATGTGCCATTGATTGTAGTGTTTGGCCTCGTCTCTCTATGAAGGCATTATGTTGTGGCCTATATGGTGCAGACTTTTTATGTTGAATACCTAACATTCTAAGTCTATTCTGGAATTTATTATTTGTAAATTCCGTACCATTATCTGTTATAAGAGTTACTAATTTCTTTTTAGTTTTTCTTTCTGCAAATTTAATCCAATTAAATAGATTTAGATATGTTTCAGTTTTGCTCTTCATTAAATAGCAAAACCCATATCTAGAATAGTGGTCCATTATACTTAATATGTATCGAGCTCCTCCTACACTTGGTTTTTTCGGACCTATTAAATCGGCAAATACTACCTCTAAAAGCTCTTTGGTAGTTAATCCATCAACTCTATTTGCCGGTATGACTTTGCTTTTGCTTTGATTACAAGCAAAACATTGCAAATACTTATTACAAGGTTTCAAACTTATTCCTTTCGATAGTTGAACAGTTCTGTTAAGCATTTTAAAATTTAAATGCACTAGTCGTCGGTGTAACAAGCTGCCATGCCTTGCTTCTTTTATGGTGCTTTTACAACCACTCCCTTAATTACATTCTTACAGTTAATGTTACAGACACTTTAACTAACAAACCCTGATAACATAGTTATTATTTTACCTAAACCAGTTAGGGTAAACAATGTTATCCCTAGCAACCGGAATTCAGCAACAGGCCTCATAGGGGAGGACAAGGGAAGCGACCTTTTAGAGGAACCGGAAACAGAGGTTTCCATCATCCAAGATAGTTCCAGGGAACTTGTTCCCATTGGGGGATGATTAAGATTCTTTGCAGACTATTGGGACTCCTGTACATCAGATCCCTGGGTTCATGACACCATCAGATTTGGCGTGGCTCTAGAGTTTCATTCCACACCCCCGAACTATTTTATGCAATGTCCTCTCTCCAGGGACACTGTTAAATGGACCCTGATGGAGACAGCGATCACTCACTTACTGGAAATTAAGGCCATCCAACCGGTAGCCCAGGATCAGCAAGGCCAGGGATTCTACTCTCTTCTTTTTGTAGTCCCTAAGAGTTCAAGGGGATGCAGGGCAATTCTAGATTTAAAATGACTCAACCGTATTCTAGTCTATCGAAAATTTAAAATGAGTATATTGCAATCCAACCTGCTTGGCATAAGGGAGGGCAACTTTTTATCTTCCATCGATCTGACAGAGGCCTACTTACACATGTCAATTAGACCTCACTCCAAATTTCTTAGATTCTGCTATAACAATCAACATTTTGAATACGTTGCTCTACCCTTTGGGTTGTCATCTGCCCCAAGGACCTTTACAAAGGTTCTGGTGGCCCTATCCGCACACTTGCGGGGCATTTTTGTCAGACTCCAATGCTACCTGGATGACATTTTGATATTATCTTCCTCACCCAGACAGGCAGAAGTGGATACGCAAATTACATTGCAAACCCTTCAACAACATGGTTTCTCCATTAATTGGGCAAAGACCCGTTTATCTCACCTGGGTTCAATAATAGACACAGTTAAGGGACAAGTGTTTCGTGTTTCTATCAACTTAGAGGCAGGAGAGCATCAAGAACTTAGCTAAAACTATCAGAACCCTGAAACGAGTTCCTCTGGCCGATTTGTCAAAATTATTGGGAAAAATGATTTCCTGTATTTCTATTATTCCTTGGGCCTGGTTTCATGCTAGATCACTCCAATGGTTCTTGCTTCCCTACCAAAGATCAGGACGAAGCAACTCCAAGATCCGAGTATTTGTTCCAACAAAAGTCCTACTCTCTCTACACTGGTGGACCATTCCGACCATCAACAAAGGTTGTCCACTGAAGGAGCCCCACAGACTCACCATCACCACGACTGCCAGTCTGTTTGGATGCGGGGCACACCCAGTCCCCCATTTCAGCACAAGGACATTGATCAGCAGCAGAACGATTGAACAACATAAATTGGTTGGAGCTCAGGGCAGTCTGCCTGGCCCTTCGCAGTTTCCTTCCTCATATCCGAATGAGAAACGGCCTCATACTTACAGACAACATCACAACAAAAGCACACATCAACAGACAAGGGGGTACACACTCAAAACAACTCATGGAGGAAGCAGAGAGATTGTGCTGTTGGGCAGAAAGGAACTTGGGCTCCATCATAGTGGAACACATTTCAGGACTGACAAACACACAGGCAGACTGGTTGAGCAGGGCCATAGTCGATCAATCAGAATGGCGCCTGAATCCGGATCTGTTTCAGGAGACAATTCAGAGGTTCGATCTGCCGGTTATAGATGTTCGCTTCTCCCCTAAATTCGCAGCTCCCCAGATTCATTTCAAGATACCCATCTTGGGGTGGAGAACTTCAACGCCCTCCGTTGCCAGTGATCCCAGGGACTCTTCTACACCTTCCCACCTCTCCCACTGATACCCAGGGTGATCCAGAAGCTGTTAGATGAGAAACAGAACTGATCTTGGTGGCACCACACTAGCCCAGGAGGCCATGGTTTGCGGATCTCAGGGGCCTGTCCATAGAAGAACCATAGAAAATTCCACTGCACAAAATTCAGCTCACTCAGGGACCAATCCAACACCCGGACCCCAATGGTTACAATTAGCTACTTGGAGGTTGAGCGGAGACATTTAAGTCAGAATTTCTCGATCTGGGTGATAAACACAATTCAAGTGGCTCAGCATCGTCCTACGAGCCGTATATATAATGCCATGTGGACTATCTTCTAGAAATGGTGCACCAAATCCAAGGTAGACCCATTTTCGCCATCAGTGGCACAAGTTTTCGAGTTTCTTCAAGACAGTCTAGACAGGGGTCTCTCTCCAAATACTTTAAGATGACAGGTGGCGGCTATTGCCTTGGTGGTGAGGTGGGAAGGTCTAGCATCCATCTCCCACCACCCACAGATAAAGAGTTTTCTTAGAGGTGCCACGAATTTATGTCCACCAATGATACATCATTACCCCACCTGGGAGTCCACTCAGGACAGCAAGGGGGTTACAACACAGACAGAGACCCTCCCTTAGGACAAGCCAAACTTTGGTATGTCCCACTCTCTGGATGCTCGGAGTAGCTCAATGGAGAAAGGGCGTTGATACTTACCTGATAAACCTGTTCTCAGTGAGCTGCGATGAGCATCCAGCCCCACTCAATATCTGTCTGAGGGGATCCTGTTCCGGCCAACAGTAAATCTGGATATATGTAATAAACAATGAAAAACATGACAATGGAGAGGGTGGGGGTTGCATCACCTCATCTTCGCCAAAACTGGGGGATGCTAGGGAGGACCCAGGGAGGAGCAACAGCATCCTATCAATTAAGCCCAGCCTATTAAGCCCAGCAGGGACTAAGCACCTCCCACTCTCTGGATGCTCGTCACAGCTCACTGAGAACGGGCGTATCAGGTAAGTACCAACATCCTTTCCAACTCAGGATTATTCAGAAGATACAGTTTTGAAATGTTAATTTTCCTGAGCTGTCCTTGGCAACTGAAAGGCTTTAATGCAGAACATCATCCTTGATGACCAACCAATGTACTTTTCATTCTGCTTTTAATACAGAAAGCACCCATGGGTTAGGAAGATTGTAGCTGTCAATTCTTCAGTTATGTTTTAAAACATGCCACTTTCTAGGGTAGACCATCAGTCAGAAATTTGCAAATAGCATATTGAAATACAGTTGTGGTTATTCAATTTATCCTCTGCTTCTCTCAGGAGCATGGAGTAGAGCAAATTACATATACTTAGGTTGATTTTTAATGATGGCATTTATCATCTTATAGAGAGAGTTGGGCAGAACCAACCTCTCAGAAGGAAGTATTGCCAGGCCATCACCTCAACACTGCTTGAACTTTCAAATGCAGGGAGTCTAACTAGGCTTGGCAGATCCCAGTGTTAGCTGTATCTCCCTGGGAGCAGGAAGCATTTGGGCAAGGGAAATTCTGAACTTGATTTTGCAAGCAAATGAAGAGCACATGCAACCCATTGGTAATTTAGTTGTTAGTGGAAAACACCTGATCCAGATAAAGTTTGATAAAATCCCGCAGAAGTACGTTTCTGGAATAACAATTATTTGTAGTCACTGGAACTAAATAAATGTTACGTCTACCTTCTCTTGAAAATCAGTAGAAACAAGTGGGACTTGGCATTATCTTCAAGCAAAGTGTCCATCTTGACATTTATCTCTTCTATTCCATTTTTAAAATTATTATTTTCCAGCTGCTACACTCATATTCTGTCACTACTTAATTTTATAATGTTGAGTGTACTTTTATAATTTAATTTTATAATAATTTTATTTAATAATTTTATTTTAATAATTTTAATTAATTTTATAACTTAATTTTATAATGTTGAATGTATTTTTCTTGTGAGTTGTTTTAGGGCAGGGGTGGTAAACTCATGACGACATGTTGTCGTCATGTGATATGTCGCAACTTTTCCCCCTTCGCTATACTGAGGGTAGGCATGGCCAGCACATGATGCAACAGCCCTGTTTTAGGGGTAATTTGTTTGTTGCTACCAAGAGTTTATACTTCTGCTAGCACCAAGGACCTCCTCCCACCCCCACAACATCTTCCTGCCTTATTTTGGCTCCTTATCTGGCAGAATTCACATTTTGGTGCTCACTTAGAAGTAATTTACCACTTACATACTTACCCTTAAATATACCTGTGGAAGGTCAAACACAATGAAGTAATATTTTGTGATATTACTGCTAGAGGGAAAGCACTCCTTCCACCTTTTTAGTCTTGCTTTCAGATAAACTTTTTACCTCTCTTTCCCCTTGTATTTCTTCTTAAAGCTTATTGCTTTATCATGCTGGAATGGCAGAATAAACGCTGTTCCCAAATCTTCATTAGAATGCCCTCTCACTGGTATGGTTAAAGTAGTTTGTCTCTTACCTAATGGCTGAGAAAAATCTAAGCAAACTAAATCAGGTTCCATACCAAGACATTTTCTGTGTTTTATAAATGTAGGTAATTATGCTTTCTTGCACCTTAGTGAAATCTGAGCACTTTAGATAGATTATTACTTGGTGAGTATATGCAGTGGCTTATCAGCCTTTTTTTTTTCCTGTGACCAATTTTGCTTGCCATTAAATGAGAGGTGTTTCCCTTTAAACAGTTCTCATTGTTTGGAGAAGCAATTAACATCTTTCAAGCAGATCAGTGGAACTGGTGTTGCTAAGCAGCAGACCTTTAAAGATAATTTGTCAATTTCTGCAGAAGGAAGAAAATAATAAACACTCCTATTGAGAGAAAATTGCTTGTTTTCCAGTATGCAACTTTCCCTCCACCATCAGGCCTTCAGTTCATCATGCCCAATTTATTCTTTATTTAGCTTCTATAAATAATTCAGAAGAGCTTGAGTAGAATAATTGAGTTGTTTCCCAAACTCTAATCCCAAATAATTCAAAACCAAAAGGGGGAAATGTTCAGATTGCAGTTTGAACATATGAGCTGTGGGCAGCTTTCCAGATAAACTGTGTTCTTATTTCTTTTGTAAAATCCTATTGCTTAATCTTTTAACGTACTCCTGTCTTGATAGTTCATAATTTGCAGTTTGACATTAGAAAAGGCATCATCCTAATGGAGGGTATTTGGCAGATATACTGAATCTAGAGGCTTTTCTCTTCAATGGGAACTAAAACAAACAAGGCAATAATATTGCAAATCCAGATTGCAGCACTTTTCATCTTTGGGGAAAATCGATGTAAGAGTTGCTATTTGGCCAAAATTAGAACTAATCTTTTGATTCTTGCCCTGAACAGAAAAGCTAAAAAGAACAGTTGAGCAATAGTGGGGAAGACTGAAAGGCAAGGACAGATTTAATGTAAAGAATATACACCTGAAACCCAAAGGTTTTTTTTAAAAAAAGCAACTAGACTTTCTTTGTTTTTCCTTGAAGACATTTCCCTTCTCACTCAGAAAGCTTTTGACTGAAAGATGGAGAATGGAAGGATTTATATTCCTTGCAATCATCTGGTCATTACCACTCTTTCTGAGAGTCATGGAGGCCACTTGCCCTTAAAGTCACCTGAATAGTGTATGGAACCTTCTTGAAAAGACTGGTTTGTAAACAGGAGATAGGAGTTGTCATATGCCTCCCCTCTGTTAAGAATAGGTTGTTCAGATGGCCTCTTTGACCCTTCTTTCAACCATTGGGACAACATGATGACTGAGACTGCATGACTGAGAATATCCATAGACATACACCCGATGCCTAACATGGATATTTTGATGAGAATTTGTACCAAATACTGACCTTTCATTTCCTTGAGTCCTTGAATGTTATGGATATTATATTTTCTAGCCCAAGGTATTGTAAACAACTTGCAGCTTTAGACTTAGCTCATTTGATAATCAGAATCTCATAATGTGTGAGCTTTTCAGTAAAGAAGATGATACTAGTGGCTGTGGCAGGTGAATGTACGCTCATCTAAAGAGAAGCCATGACCCCCATCAAGCCATCCTGGTGACTTAAAATGAACTATATGAATGTCTCTAGACAGCAGCTGGAAGGAAAGCATGCAAACATTTTGTTTTTATGGTAGCAAGCAGCGTTCCTTTGCAAAAGAAAAAGATTCTGTTCTTACCAAGGAATACGTGAGAAATATGAGTTTGACCTGCTGCTACAGAAAAAAAATCCTGGGACTGGTTTCCTTTTTTAAGGTGTTTGATCTCATTACCTATATACTTTTGTCACAGAAGAGGACAGGATACAAGAGTGGAAAGATAGATGAAGTAAAAACAGCAAACTACCGTATATACTCGAGTATAAGCCGAGTTTTCCAGCACATTTTTTGTGTTGAAAAAAACCCCCTCGGCATATACTCGAGTCAGATTCCCCTCTGAAAAAAAAATGGTGTGGAGCTCCGAAGCTGGGCAGCCGCTTCCCTGCTTCCGTGTTTCCTTTGCAACTTTTAAGCATGGGGGTAATCAGAAGCAGAAAAGTTCTTGCTTGAGGATATATTGTTTTTTCTTTTTTTAACTGTTTTTAGGGGGGGGAAGACCCACCGCCATGTGAGAATGCTCAGACACGAAATCTATCTGACCGAAAATAAGTGGGTGTATGGGGGGGATTTTAACAGAGGGAAGATGTAGGGAGAAGGCAAAAGCGACGGAAGATCCTTCAGGGGAAACTGAGGGGGAGACTCACCCTTGGTCCAAATGAGCCCCCTTCCCCTTTCTCTAGGCTGAGAAAACAACGCGAGCCGAGGTTGCTTCGGCTCCACTCAGCTTCGTTTCCTCAGCTGCAGCTGCTTTCAGTCCACTCGGGAGGAGGGGGAGGAGGAGGTGGTGGTGGCGGCTCGCGTTGTTTTCTGATAGTGAGATCATTTCCCAAATTAATTGATTCACTAACCCAAAAGAAGAAGATGTTGATGACAGTGGGAGGCAGGAGTCACTCTCTCCCTTGCAAGAAAAAAGCAAGAGCCGTTCTTATGATCTCTCCCTCTCTCTCTCTCTCCCCGTAATACAGTCAAGCCCTTTCCAGCACGCGGGATCCGCCCCCGCCGCTTTGCACCTTGCAAATGCAAAAACCCCAGGATTTTGCATTTGCAAGGTGCAAAGTGGCTGTTAAGCCTGGTTTCCCCAACCAGGGTTAGGGAGACAAGCTAAACAGAATGTGCAGCGTTAGTCAGATAGGCACACAGATAAATGAGTGAGCTAAGCTTGTATGTTTATTAACATGCAGTAAAAATAACAGATACACTTGTGCTATCAAAAATATAGTTTATTCCATTATGAGTTCATAGCATAGTCAAAATAACAGTCCAATAGTCATGTATCATTTAGTCAGTCCATTCAGAGATATTCAGTTAGCAAAGTCCGTGTTAGAATATCCTATGTCAATTCACTTACAAGTCAGTCCTTTGTTTTCTCTCCCGTTCGAGCAATGCAGACTTGTTTCCTTGCAGTAATCAGGGATCATCAAAGCCAGAGAGAGAGCAAGCTGCAGCCTTGCTTCTTTAAAGTGCTTTCACAACCACTCCCTTAATTACTATCCCACAGTTAAAGTTGCAGACACTTTAACATACAAACTATGATTACATATTATTATTTACCTAAACCAGTTAGGGTAAAACAATGTTATCCCTAACATTCTCCCCTTTTAGGAAATAATAATAAATATAACTATTTACATCTTTAAATCATATTTGTTACAACTTTCTTGAAACTTAGTTACTCCTTGAGCTTTTGTAAATTGGTCTGCAATGTTTTCTTCCGTCATGCAGTATTCCAATTTAATTAGCCCATTCTTTACAGATTCTCTAACATTTAAGTATCTTAAATCAGTATGCTTTGATCTAGTTTTTACAGCAATACTAGTAGCTAACTTTATAGCAGCCTGGTTATCCTCGTACACAATAATGGAATCTTTTACAGTTATACCCATGTCTAATAATAACTGTTTGTACAAAATCAAGTCAGTGCATAATAATGACAGACATGAAAATTCCGCTTCCATCGTGGACAAGCTGATATGCTGTTGTCTGATTGACCTCCACCCTATTAGTGTCTTACCAAATAATATAGCCATCCCAGATGTTGATTTTTTAGTGTTTATATCAGTTGCAAAACTTGCATCTGCATAGGCACTAAGACTCAAATCACCCTTTGGTTCTATATACAATGCATGGTTCATTGTTCCTTTAAGATATCTTAAAATTCTCTTTAATGATTGCCAATGACATTGATGTGGATCTGAATTAAAACGTGCCAGCTGATTAACACTATAAGCTATATCTGGCCTTCACCAATTGCTTATATATGATAAGCTACCAATCAAAGATTGATATATAGACTTATCAAATTTGGGACTTTGATCATCAGCTTGGCAAACTTCCTGACTCATTGGAGTCTTTGCCGGTTTACAAAGTTCCATTTTAAACGTTTTAATTAATTGGCAAATTTTATCTTCTTGAGATATCTTAAAACCATTTTTTGTTTTGTTAATTGTCAATCCTAGATACCTTTTAATTTCACCTAAATGCTTTAATTTTATCTTTTTGGCTAATAATGATATAATCTCATTAGCTTCATTATTAGTCTTAGTTATCAAAGCAATATCATCTGTAAATAATAACAATAATGACACCGTTCCATTATTTTCTCTTTTAAACACACATGGATCTGCTAAACCAGATTTAAAACCTATATTGTTTAACTCTTTCACAATATATTGGTTCCACTCAAACCCAGATTGTTTCAACCCGTAAAGACTCTTTTTGAGTTTCCAACAATCATTACTATTTAATTTATTGTCTTTTATACCTACTGGTTTTCTTAAATATATAGTGTGCTGTAATGGTGCATGTAGATATGCAGTTTCTACATCTAAATGGTTAATGACATAGTTTTTCTTAGCTGCCCACACTAATGCTACTCTTAAAGATGTTGCTTTAAGACTTGGTGCAAAAACTTCATCATAATCAGATGCAGTTTGATTAAATCCTTGAGCTACTAACCTAGCCTTATGGGTAACAGTCCCATCATTTCCAGTTTTTACTTTAAATATCCATTTGCACCCAATGGATTTTTCTCCTGGAGGTAATTTAGCATCTTCATAAACTTTCATTACCTTTAATGAATTTAGTTCCTTTTCCATTGCCTTTTGCCAATTCTCCTGATCCTTAGCAGGATACATCCTAAGTTCATCTACACTACTTGGAACTTTAGTTACTTGGCAAACTATACTTGCTTGATACCTATCAGGTGGTCTAGTTATAGTGTAGTACGTCTAGGTATTACAGGACTCACAGGTGGACTTTCATTTATTAACTCTTCTTGATTATCTAACTCTTCCTGATCAACTGTTTCCTCTTGTTCTGGTCCTATTTGCTCTTCGTGGACTTCTTCTTTAATTGGACTCTTCTTATAACTAGTTTGATCTTTCTGCCTTTTGTAGGGTTCAATAATAACTTCATTATTTAAATCTTGCTCTAATCTATTCCATCCTACATGTTCTAGGAATTTAGCACTAGCACTGGTGTAAACTCTAGATGTACCTGGTTCCCAGAATCTATAAGATCTATGATTAGATGTATATCCTACAAAATATAATCTTTTAGCTCTATGCTGTCCTTTGTGTCTAATTTGTGTAGGGATATGCACCCATGCTGGTGCTCCAAATGTGTGCATGTAACTTAAATCAGGTTTTGTACCATGCCACAATGTGAATGGTAATTCACCTGTTGTTGAATTAACAACATTATTTAATATATGATTACCACACATTATTGCTTCTCCCCATAAATTGTCAGGTAATCCTGAATCAGACATCATAGTTTGTGCCATTGATTGTAATGTTTGGCCTCTTCTCTCTATAAAGGCATTATGTTGTGGCCTATATGGTGCAGACTTTTTATGTTGAATACCTAACATTCTTAGTCTGTTCTGGAATTTATTATTTGTAAATTCTGTACCATTATCTGTTATAAGAGTTACTAATTTCTTTTTAGTTTTCCTTTCTGCAAATTTAATCCAATTAAAGAGATTTTGATACGTTTCAGTTTTGCTCTTCATTAAATAGCAAAACCCATATCTAGAATAATGGTCCATTATACTTAGTATGTAACGAGCTCCTCCTACACTTGGTTTTTTAGGACCTATTAAATCTGCAAATACTACCTCTAAAGGCTCTTTGGTAGTAAATCCATTAACTCTATTAGCTGGTGTAACCCTGGCTTTACTTTGATTGCAGGCATTACATTGCAAATACTTATTACAAGGTTTCAAACTTATTCCCTTAGATAATTCAACAGTTTTCTTAAGCATTTTAAAATTTAAATGCCCTAGCCTTCGATGTAACAAGTGAATACATTCATCATGAGGTTTCTTATTTTCATAAACTGTGTTAGCCACCTTTAAACCATCATCATTTAACACATATAATTCACCTCTTAAAGATGCAGTAATTCTCTTATCTTCTTTCTCAATTATGCAGTTATCTCCCCTAAAAGTAACTACATATCCTAGTTTAACCAAAATTCTTACTGAAATTAAATTAAACTTAAGTTGTGGTACATATAACATTTTTACATTCTCTTTTATAAAAGAACAATATGCTATACCTTGACCTTTAGCTTTCAGTTTCCAGCCATTGGCTAACGATATCTGCTGTGTACTCTTGGACATTTTAATAAATTTTTTCTTATCATTTGTTATACAATGAGATGCTCCACTGTCAACCACCCATAAATTATTTTTTACAGCTCTGTTAGTATACATGGCTAACTCTAAATTTTTATTTTTCTTTTGATGACTTTTAGTATTCTGGCCAGCGTTCTGGCGTTTTGCTTTTTTACAAAATCTTGCCAAATGTCCTCTTCCTCCACAATTAAAACACTTTTTAATTGCATATGCAGTAGGAGATTCATTATCTTCTTTTTGAGATTGCTGCCTCCTTTATTCATCTCTTTCAAGCCTTCTTCTGGCCTCTTCAATCAATCTGCCAGTTATGTCAGTTAAAGTTAGACTTTCCTTTGGCAAAATTTCAAGGGAAGTTACGTAGTTATCATAACTTTCATCAAGTGAAGATAGAATTATGTAGACTTGGTGTAGTTCAGAGAAAATAAGCTCTTTCTCGTGCAGTTCTTGAAAAATGCTTTGCATAGTTTTCAAATGACTCAGCATATCACCATTTGTTTGGAGATGCATCCTGAAAAGCTTCCGTGTTAGATTTATGTGAGCACCAACATTATCTCGAACATAAATCCTCTTCAGCTTCTGCCAACACCCAACAGCCGTTTTCTCTCCGTGGATATAAACAAGCTGTTGATCAGTTAAGGTTAACCCAATTATGCAAATAGCTTGTTGATTTTTATGCATAAATTCTTCTATCTTTATTCTATCTTCATCATCCTCTTGATCCCATTCTTCTACGTTTGGTGGATTTTCAATTATGTTCCACAAACCTTCTCTTTGTAGAAGCAGACTACATTTCATAGACCATGATACATAGTTTGTTCCATCCAGCTTGGATATAAGGGACAAACTTTGTAGATTGACTTGTGCCATGTTTTCTTATATGGATATAAAACTATAATTAATAAAACACAGCTGTCTGTTTACTGTAATGTATAACAACACAAACTCTCACTTTTACATAAATCTGTTTTATCCTAGTTAAACTGACTTTGCAGCCTCTGGGCCCATAACCAGTGTTAAGCCTGGTTTCCCCAACCAGGGTTAGGGAGACAAGCTAAACAGAATGTGCAGCGTTAGTCAGATAGGCACACAGATAAATGAGTGAGCTAAGCTTATTTGTTTATTAACATACAGTAAAAATAACAGATACACTTGTGCTATCAAAAATATAGTTTATTCCATTATGAGTTCATAGCTTAGTCAAAATAACAGTCCAATAGTCATGTATCATTTAGTCAGTCCATTCAGAGATATTCAGTTAGCAAAGTCCGTGTTAGAATATCCTATGTCAATTCACTTACAAGTCAGTCCTTTGTTTTCTCTCCCGTTCGAGCAATGCAGACTTGTTTCCTTGCAGTAATCAGGGATCATCAAAGCCAGAGAGAGAGCAAGCTGCAGCCTTGCTTCTTTAAAGTGCTTTCACAACCACTCCCTTAATTACTATCCCACAGTTAAAGTTGCAGACACTTTAACATACAAACTATGATTACATATTATTATTTACCTAAACCAGTTAGGGTAAAACAATGTTATCCCTAACAGTGGCGAAGGCAGATCGCGCGTGCTGGAAAGGGCTTGACTGTATTACGGGGGGAGAGAGAGAGAGGGAGAGATCATAAGAACGGCTCTTGCTTTTTTCTTGCAAGGGAGAGAGTGACTCCTGCCTCCCACTGTCATCATCATCATCTTTTGGGTTAGTGAATCAATTAAACCTTTCATGATAGTGAGATCGTTTCCCAAATTTCCCTTAAATCAGGGAAGAAATCAGAAACAAACCTTTGGACTGAGAATAAGCCTGTTCCTATGATGCCATTTTTGTTCACTGCAGTGTGAAAAGTGTGAAAAAACACACTTCTTTTTCTTCATCTTCTTGTTCCCTATTTACTGGTCTCTTTTAAAGAGGAAATTGTGAACATCAAACTTATTCTCAATTGTCCTAGTGAAAGTTTTTATTGGTATCTATTTTTATTTTTGAAATTTACCAGTAGCTGCTGCATTTCCCACCCTCGGCTTATACTCCAGTCAATAAGTTTCCCCAGTTTTTTGTGGTTAAATTAGGTGCCTCGGCTTATATTCGGGTCGACTTATACTCGAGTATATACGGTATTCTGTAGCTGACTGTCAATTAAAATGAGTTACTCTTCATTCATACTCTGTGGTCGGAAAGATCTGTAGATGATGAAGAAGGTAAAGAGGGCAAGCATTTTACTGCACCAGTCTAATGTTACAGAGGCATGCTTAATGACAGGATCTCCTTTGTAGAGGTTCAGTAGTGAGTTCAGATCCTGTTTGGACAGAGCGATACATGAATAAATACAACCTGGTTAGATCAATTAGTTTTTAATCTCCTTGTAAATCTACTAAACTGTTTCAGTGGTTCACACCACAGGAGATTCCTGTCTGATTTTGTAAGTATTGAGCCAGTAAGCAATATCAACTTAACCATGATATATTGTGTGTGTTGGTATAGTCTGCTAGTCGATAGAGTTCTTGTAATTCGGACATGATCTCACTGTGGTTTCTGTTTGAATCCCATAATAGCACCAAGTTTGATTATCAAGTAGCCTATGGTGGAGTTAGGGGTACTATAGTGGTACTACTACTGTACAAATAACTCTTGGGACTCATTTTTCCATTTGATCCCTTTCCTAATCTTTTCTCTTAAAATGCTCTTTGTTCATTTTGGGATTTGTGTACTTTTCAAGTTCATATTTTCTGCTTCTTACCTTTTTTGTGAGTAATAATCTTCAATTCATGTTTTCATTCTTTACTCTCACCTAAGTCCAGATGGGATCTGGACATAAAATGACCAGACAAAACACTGACATTTTAACATCTGCTTCTGTTGCATCACTTCACATTGCTGAAGAGGCAAGCAACTTTAAAAAGTTGTTCCTTGGTCAGCAAATACTGTTAGTGAGGAAATATTTTAAGTTATACTGATGCAATGCATGTTTTCCATGCAGTTTGATGTTCTCTCCTAGCTGTTCCTCTGTCATCACCTTCAGAAGTTCAACCTAGCAAAGACAGACTTCCTGTTTTATTTATTTATTTAGTTTAGTTTGTCAAGCAAGTATGAGAAAATAAGTATAACTATGAACATAACATATAAACATATAAATTTCAACAGGTATAAGTATATACATAATAAATGAGTACGAATAAATGGGAACAGTAGGATAGGGACTGTAGGCACATTGGTGCGCTTATGCATACCCCCTTACAGACCTGTTAGGAATGGAGTGAAGTCCACGGTAGACAGTTTAAGGTTAAAGTTTTAGGGGTTTGAGGATGTAACAACAGAGTCTGGTAGTGAGTTCCAGGCAATGATCACTCTGTTGCTGAAGTCGTATTTTCTGCGATTTGGAGCAGTTTACTTTGAGTTTGTATCTATTGTTTGCCCTTGTGTTATTGTGGTTTTCCTCAGCAGGTCTGTCTCCTGATTCTCTGTTTAGAGATACCAGCTTTTTCTCTAAACGAGCCCTGAAATTTTCTCTGAATTATCTATACTTTAGTTATGTGTTTGGTGATTTTTGTTTTAGACATACATAAATTATTTAAAAGATGGCTAACAAGGGAGAAGAAAAAGATCAGGGACATTAAAATGGACATTGAAAGTTCACATCCATAATATAATGAGCAGATTGTCATGGACACGAGATATGCATAGATACCCTGAGTCAACTAGGCATCTGGTAGAAGCTGAAGAGCTAAGGTAAAAGGCTTTGCTTTATCTTGTTTGCTCTTTTCCTGTAGGTGATAGTTACTTGGCAATACTGAATAATTCAAAACCGCCTCTAGCATGATAGTGTGACAGAGAAAAGCAAACACATGGAAAGAGCAATAATGTTTGTTATATTTAGAAAAGATACTAGATTAGCTTTGGATGGTGGTGGAGGTCTTTCTCTTTTTCATTTTCATTAGCTGACTTACTTCCCTGATAACCAGAAAATGTACAAAAAGGATTCTGATGTTTTGCAGATACTGTCTCAAGCTTAATTAACACTTATCTTAATCTCATTTCCCCCCACACCAGCTAGGTAATAAATGGTTCTGCAGCATTTTTAACTATTATGTTATATTGGCAGATAGAGACTTCAAGGAAGCTGACCTTTCTCAAGCCCATTCTTTATAAAAACTAGAGTGTTAATTATGTTTTTATTGGAAGGATGCATCCTGACAATATCTGGATAGTTTAGTTTTGCTCTGCTTAGTTGTGGTAGGAAGTATTCTCTAAACAAATGTAGTGGATAGAAAGAGCTGCTGATGTACAAAGAATGGAATTGACATTATAGAAAAGGTTACTTATGTTTGTGTAGTTCAGCTTTAATTGGGTTATCAGCTGAAGCTTAAAGAATTAAATGAATTAACTTCAATATTAGGATTCTGTTGAGGTAAATCATCCCTATGCCTACAAAGGTTCCTCCCCACCCAAGTCTTTCCTAGGGTAGTTTGCCTTTCATTAAAAACATAAAATTGCCTTTAAATCATTTATTTGATATTGAGTGATTGTCAGAATGTTGAGAGCAAAGGCTGAAGACAAATAGTTTGGATGCAGGTATTTTAACAAGTGAACTATTTTCATATATTATCTTCTATTAAAATTACTTTCTCTTCTATTAAAACTACTTTCAGCCCAGAAGCAATATAACTATGTGCATTGGGGAGAAAATTTTCTGATTCTCTTGCACAGCCTTTGTTTGAACTAGTGAGAAGCACTCATCCTTGCTTTGCTTAACTTTGAACCAGCTGTAACTTCTGGATGGTCTTTAAGGGCAGCCCCTCATAGAACACATTGCAAAAGTCTAGTCATGAGGTGACTAGAGTATGAGTGAGTATCTGAGTTACTGTCAGGGAAATACTTTAATAGCTGATAGTTGCTGTAAGGCAAGATGATGAACTGAGGATGAACCAGCATGTGTACTGCTGCTTTAAGAAGCTGTCTATATAAGGGAGGCCATGTGAGGGCGTCTCTCTCTTTCTGCTCATATTCTATCTCCATTGTAGTTCTCTAGGTAAAGTTGAAGATTGATTGATTGCCTGGTATTTGCCTAACACATATATGTATATAGAGACACTTAGACAGTTACCACCTTTATCAGTGAGGATATCCCTCCTTCTCATTGTGTCAATGTGTTATTGCAATTTATAAGCTGCATTAGTTACCTGCCAGCTTCTGAATGCAATTCCAAGGAGCTGGTTGTCACCTGCAAAATCTTTCATGGCATTTTGCCTTGTTTTGAAAGATCCGCATGTCTTCAATTGCTTCAGCCTCTGTGGATTTTTTATGATACATGAAGCAGTTCTGAATCAGTTAGATCTGCATTTGTTGAGAATCTTTGACCACAGGTTTTGCTCAGTATTGATAAGATTTAGGACTTTCCCTGTTCATCTCCTAAGAGAACTTGTTGAACTCTCTTAACCTATCAGTTATGTCTGGTGCCTCAGGCTAATTTGAGATCTTCTCTGACGTGGTTACCTCATGCTCAGATTGAGAACCAAGCCCCCAGAATTCTCACAACAAATAAATTGGTAGGATTAGTATATTTTTTTGGTCTTAAGGATCAACAGTCCTCTCTGAAAGTAGAATATAATTAAACTAGTCCAAGTTTCTTTTACTCCTATTCCATTTGCTTCCAGTCTTTCTTGAGACAGCAAGAAGTTTCTGGAGGAAACCAGTTTTCATGTCATTGAATCTCATTATATTGAGATTCATTATACTGCAGAATAAAGGAAGGACTGCTGTTTCTTATTGCAACATCTACGGTCTTAACTCATTTTTAATGGAATCAAAGTGGCAGACAATCCTGAGTTGCTGCATGCTGTCAAATAATGACTTAATTTTCAGAAACATTCTGAAGGCTTCTCAACCAACAGGATAAAGTGAACAGAGGGAACACATACAGCCAAATAGAGCAAGCCTCTTCAGCATAATTTAGTTATGCTAGTTCCCAAAGGTTTTGTGCTAAGGGCTTTTTTAAATTTAAAAGTTTCTTCTTAATTTTTTGACTTGGTTGTTCATACATCCTTGTACTGTATATTCTGTTGTGCACTTTTGTTTCTGGAGACTGGGAGTTTCCACAAAAATCTATAAAAACAGTATTGGATGGTACATCATTTTTGTTTGTTTTTGGCAGACAGGAAGGGAAAAAGAAGATAAATCTGCAGGTGAACCTTTTCTTGATTACGTCCAAGGTTAAGTTTAAGTGTAAACAACATAGATTTAAAGAAACCGTTTATTCAAAAGTAAATCGATAGATTTTAATTCATGTAGTATTTTATGTCACAATGTTTTTCTGCCATGGATGAGATAATTGAAAAAAATACATGGAGATCCAACAGGTCTTAGAGGCAGCCTATTCTCCTCATCTTGTTTTGCATCAGAATATCTGTACCTGCAGGGCAAATGGTTGCTCTGAGACCAAGGGAATCTCAGGCTGAAACTATAGTTCTTGGCCGCAAAGATGATCACTCTAGACCACACTAGATGAAGAGATACATGTGTCAATTTTCCAGAGTTCTGGTCGCCTAGTGCAGGGGTCTCCAACCTTGGCTCCTGGAAGCCTGGCGGACTTCAACTCCCAGAGTTCCACAGCCAGCTGGCTGTGGAATTCTGGGAGTTGAAGTCCACCAGGCTTCCAGGGGCCAAGGTTGGAGACCCCTGGCCTAGTGGTTTGTTTTAAATCTCTGTTTGCCATGTGCAAAACAGTTTCATCTGACAGAATATAACAGAATAATAGAGTTGGGAGGGACCTTGGAGGTCTTCTAATCCAAACTCCTCCTCCAGCAGGAAACCCTAAACCATTTCAGACAAATGATTGTTCAATCTCTTCTTTAAAAACTCCAATGTTGGAGCATTCACAACTTCTGGAGGGAAGCTGTTGTGCTAATTAATTGTTCTAACTGTAGGGAAAGTTCTAGCTTGGTTTTCTTCTTGAGTAGTTGGAAAATTGGTTGGGAAACTGGGAAATTTTTTATTTCTGCTGAAGTTCCATTCTTTTTTTAAAAATTTTTTTAATTTTTACAACAAACATACAAACAAAACATAAAAATATAAAACCCTCTTTCAATTATATACATAGTGTGTCAGTTGGTTACAATCTTTTTGTGCTATCCTTTTTTTTACCATTACTCACAAGTTATATAAATTCTCACCTTATCAATCTGGCTTGTGCTTATGTAATATCAATTATTAAACATTCATTTGACTAAACTATTTTTCCATCATTTTATACAAGATATTCTAAATTTCATTATGGTTTAATCTTATAAATTCATCCAATGGTTATATATTTTATATTGTATTCTATATCGATCTATTAACTTTTATTGTAAGGCTTACTAATTTATTTCTTTACCATGTCTTTTTATCTAACCATGGATATAATAAATCCCATATCATATAAAATTGTTTATCTTCTTGTTCTCTAATTTCAAATGTCAATTTACTCATTTCGGCACAGTCCATGATTTTCTTAATAATTTCCTCCTGCATAGGTATTTTTTCATTTTTCCAATTCTTAGCAAATACAATTCTAGCAGCTGTTAAAACATTTACAATCAAATATTTCAATTCTTTATGGTATATTTCCAGTATAATTCCCAATAAAAATATCTCAGGTTTAAAGTCTATGTGTTGTTTTATCATTTTTTCCAACCATATGTGGATTATAATCCAATATCTTCTTGCATCCGAGCATGTCCGCCACATATGGTAATATGATGATCAGGTATCTGATGACATTTCCAACATTTATCCGATTTATTCTTGAACATCCTTGCGATTCTTGTCAGTGGTAAGTGCCATCTGTAAAACATCTTATACAAATTTTCTTTATATGCAGTTGACATTGTCATTCTCCTCCATGCTGCAGCGAGAGCCCAGGATGGGTAGACTCACTCTTATGACGTTATTAAGCTGAGTCTGTACTTGTATATAAAAGGCCAATCCCCAGCTTTGACTTAGCTTCTTTAAGTCACAAGCTGTGTCTCTGAAAGTGTTAGCATTTTATTGAGTGATTTTCTACAGAAGCTACCCTTACTTCAATCAGCTCCCTGGGATCTGGGCAGCTGCAACTTCAGGAGAGTAGGGCTCTGTTCTCCTGCAACGTTGAGATAAACATTTTCCCAAGCGCTGCTAGGCAAGCAGGGAAGCGACTGAGACCTTCCCCATAGCCGCAGTTTGTCTGATCGTAAAACTGATCGGCAAACTGATAACAGAGCCAGCCAGCTGATCGTGTGGGAGGCATCTCTTCTCTGGCTGATCTGATCGCTTGGGGCTTGCAATAGCCTAAGGAGCAAAATTCACTTCTCGGAGCCATCAACGAGCAGCGGCCATTTTGAATGAAGTCTCTTCAGACACGAGGTGAGCGGCCATTTTAAGTGGTCTGGCGGCCATTTTCAGGGCTCCAAAGAGCCAATTCCACCCTCTGCCATCCTTAAGCACTTTTGAGAGCCATTCTCCGTAGAGAATGCGAGCATCCAGAGAGTGGGAGGTGCTCCAGTCTTCATTCTTACAGGCTGAGCTAGAATTGAGGAACGCTCTTCCTCCTCCACGTGACCCCTCCAAGCGTTCCCCAGTTTTAGTTCAGCCTCGCAGAGACAGGCAGCTTTTTCTATTGTTCTTTGGCCGATTCAGGTTTTTTCTGCTTTTCCTGATTCAGTTTTGCCTTCCTTCTTTACTCCTTGTCCCTGCGCTTTTGGTGTGTTCCCAAATTTATTTTAAGAGCGAAATTTTTCACCCTCGGGGGAGATAGGGGGATTTGGAGCTCTTTGTCTCCCCCACCCTCCCCTCCTCTTCCCTCTGTCTGTATTCCAAGTTGCGCTGCTGCGAACCAGCCGCTTCGCTCTGTGCTATTTTTAGCGCTTTTTTCATTGCGTCTTCCCCCCACGAACACTCTACAGAGGAAGGACTCCTTCCTCTTACAGCTCTCGTTGCTTCCATTGATTTTTTCACTGAATTTGAGGACTGGTGAGTTGATAGCGCCGAGATGGGAGGCAATTTTTGGGGGCACCTCGTGGCCGGCGCCATTTTGTTTTTTTGCATTTATTCATTATTTCGAGCTGCAATAGTTAGAGGGGCCCTTAGCGGGACCGGCAGGCCGCGTGGAACCAGGATTTGGAGGACGCTGTGGTTCCGTGCCCTGTTGTCTCTCCCCTTTTTGTTGTTGGCTTTCGTTATCCGCAGCTCGCTCAGAGGCGCAGGCACCTACTTCCCATTTTTGCTGGGAGGCTGCCTCAGGAGGCCTTACTGTCTTTTCCCTGATTT
This sequence comes from Hydrophis major, assembly GCA_033807585.1. Classification (NCBI taxonomy): domain Eukaryota; kingdom Metazoa; phylum Chordata; class Lepidosauria; order Squamata; family Elapidae; genus Hydrophis; species Hydrophis major. Next base: position 138,524,624 of record CM066329.1, on the reverse strand, counting down.
TTTCTGTATATTGGTCTCTGACCTCAGAGTTCATTTGGGTTCTTTGGGTTACTTGGTTAGACTAGATATAAGTGTTTAGTAATTTTTTCTTGTTCCTTGTTGGTGTTTTTTTGGGCTCCGCCCACCCAAAACAAACAAACAAAAAAACAATAAATAATAAAAATAATATATATTATAATTGACAAATTTATAGAGCTTAGATATTAAATAGATAAGTACAAAACAAAAATTTTTATCCAAAAGGGGGATGTGGCCCAACTTTAGGAAAACCAGTTTACGTGGTAGACTGAACTCCTAGGCGTGCCAACCGCCTTTCTTGGTTGTCTAAAATTCCTTGGTATCATGGCAGAGGGTAATCCCAGTGGTCCTTCTTTGAAGGCTATGTCAAAGACACACTATTTACGCAAAAGGGACAAGGACTCCTCCAGGGCTTCCCAAAGGGATGCCCTAAGGCACCATAAGGCCCTGGAGAAGGAGTTTGGTAAACGGTCTAAAGACTCTCACTCTGTAACTCTTGCCTTACCCTCTACCTCTGCCCAACCCCCTCCTCTGCCAGGACAATCTTCTCCCTCCAGGTGCAGTTCCACCGCTCGAAGCCACCAGGACTCTCATACGCCCGAAGCAAGCTTCACACCAACGCAGCGGGCCTACATCCTGAAGACCCGGTCACAACCACCATTCTGGACAGTATTAAAGAGTGGGTGCAACTTGCCATCTGTCAGGGAATAGCTGAAGGTATCCAACAGCTGTCCAGACCAGGTTCTCGAGGGATGGCGCCCGAGGCCGAATCTATATCCAGAAGATCTCTCTCCAGGCCGACGTCACAACACGGTCAGGTACCTTCCCAAATGGAAGCTCTGTTCCCGGAAGGGGAGGAGGCCCAGGAGGAGGACAAAGTGGGCTTTGAGTCATTCAGGGAGGAGGAAGGTTCCGACAGAGGGTCCCTACAGTATTCGGAACCCTTTTTCAAAGTAGACACCATGGAAGGGGAGATGTCAGAAGATGAGGGCATTTCCCCCGAACAACTGGCTTTTGTGGGCCTTGTTTAAATCTTTATTATTTAAGGCAAGAAATGTTTCGGGTCCAACCTCCCAGTCTGAACCATCTCCAGCGACCCCAGGGGGCCCAGAGGATTTAATATTCAGACAACCGGTTCTTGAAACCGAGATTATTCTGACCCCCCCCCAATCTTTTCCAACCTGGTCGCAAGGCAACTGGCTTCTGCGTGCCCCTCTCCCACCACTTCTAGCCAAGACAAGAGATTGTTTAATCTCGACCCGGAATTCTCTGCCATGCTAGATACCCTGGAGGTAAACGATCCAATAGTGAGACTAGCTTCTTCTAATCCCACTGATGCTCTGGAGGCGCTGAAGCCAGAGGATAAGCAGGGAGAGATGGTGCTCAGGCGAGCGCACCAATCGGATGCTTGGGCCATCCGGTCGGCCACAGCCACTTCATTTTTCACTCGATCCTCCATCAGGTGGCTCAGACAGTTGAAGCAACATGTCCCCGCGTCAAACTCATGGCTGCGGCGGAATTTGCGGCCAATGCCACTTTTCATTCTGTAAAATTTTCATCCTGGGCCATCTCCTCGCACGTAACTGCCCAAAGATTACTTTGGCTTCAGCACTGGCAGGCTGACATTAAGAATAAATCCAAGTTAGCCTCAGCTCCCATCTCAGGGGGAAAACTGTTTGGGCCGGCTTTAGAACCATTACTGATGGAGAGCCGGAATAAGAAGAAGTTCCTCCCGTCGCTTTTTTGTAGGCAAGAAGCCAGAGGGTCCCAGCCCTTTCGGAGGGGCTCCTTTCGCCCCTCCTTCCAGCCATCCTTCACCCCTAGATACCAGGGTTCTCCGTCATTCTGGTCAGCCTATCAAGACCGGGGTGACTCGGGAGACAGAAACAGGAGGGGAAGCAGTTACAGGAGGCCCTTCAGGGATGCAGGGAACAGGGCGTACCGCCGACCCAGGTAGAATTTCAGCCCCTTATCCCATTGGCGGTCGCCTCAGGCATTTTGCCGACCAGTGGGAAGCATCCACTTCGGATGCATGGGTCAGGGACACTGTAAGATTCAGTCTCTCTCTTCAGTTTCAGACTGCTCCTCCGGAGCACTTCATGTTTCTCCCCTCTCTAGAGACTCGACTAAACGGGCCCTCATGACATCCGTTATCAAACATCTCTCTGATATTAGGGCCATCCAGCCTGTGCCACCCTCGCAGCAGGGAGAGGAGTTCTACTCCTTCCTCTTCTTAGTCCCTAAGCATTCCGGGGGTTGGAGGCCCATTTTAGATTTAAAGTCGCTATATTTTCCGCCATAGGTTCAAAATGCATACCCTTCAGTCAATTTTACAGGGAATCAGAAAGGGGGACTGGTTTACATCTATTGACCTCTCCAAGGCATACCTCCATATCCCCATTTGTCCCTCGTATTCCAAATATTTGAGGTTCTGCTACAACAATCAGCATTTCCAATATGTGGCCCTTCCCTTTGGCCTTGTTTCAGCCCTGAGGACTTTTACTAAGGTGTTAGCAGCTCTGGCAGCCCATCTCAGACACTTTCCCATCTGCATTCACTGGTACCTTGACGACATTCTTATTGTATCCCCTAGCCGAATTCAAGCCGAGAATGACACGAGCACCAACCTCTCGGTGCTTCAGGCTCACAGTTTCCTCGTGAACTGGGAGAAGAGTCAACTCAACCCTTCCACCCGTATAGCTCACTTAGGAGCCGTAATTGATTCAGTTGAGGAGAAGATTTTCCTTTCTCACGAGAGGTTCAGCAGCATCCAAACATCTATCAGGGCTATTAGATGGAAAGGCCTCTTTGCTCGCTTTATCCAAGTTACTTGGAAAGTTAGTTTCATGCATATCAATTATCCCATGGGCACGCTTACATTCCAGATCTTTGCAGTGGTTCCTCCTGCCGTATCAGCGTTCTGGAAGGAGCAACTCCGGCCTCGTGGTGAAAGTTCCTCCAAGGGTCCTCGCCTCCCTCCTATGGTGGACAAGACCCTCTACCAACAGAGGTCATCTATTCAAGGAACCCCAAAGGGTCACTCTCACAACAGATACAAGCCTTTCCGGATGGGGGCCCCACATGCAGTCCTTTTCGGCCCAGGGAGTTTGATCAACTACCGAGCGGCGCTGCAGCATCAATTGGCTGGAGCTCCACGCAGTATACCTAGCCCTGCGCACCTTCCTCCCTCAGGTGCGAGGAAGCCACATACTGGTCCTAACAGACAACACTACAACCAAGGCCCACATCAACCGTCAAGGGGGCACTCATTCCATCTGCCTCATGAGGAAGGCCGAGCGGCTGTGTTGGTGGGCAGAGGTGCACCTTTTATCCATCAGGGCGGAACATATCTCGGGGATCTCGAATGTCCAAGCAGACTGGCTAAGCAGGGCCACGCTGGACCAAGCGGAATGGCGCCTCCATCCACTCTTGTTCAGGGAGGCAGCAGCGATATTCGGTCAGCCTCTGGTAGACCTGTTCGCGTCTCCGCTCAATGCACAGACAACAAGATTCTTCTCTCGATACCTCACCATCGGGGCAGAGAACCACGATGCCCTGCATTGCCCCTGGCCCACCGGGCTTCTGTACGCCTTTCCCCCTCTCCCATTGATTCCCAAGGTGATTCAGAAACCGATACTCGAGAGGGCGGAGGTTCTCCTGGTGGCCCCATATTGGCCCAGGAGACCGTGGTTTGCAGATCTTCGCAATCTGTCAGTGGCCCCACTGTGGAGGATTCCACTAGACAGGATCTCACTGTCCCAGGGTCCTCTTCACCATCCAGACCCACAGTGGCTTCAGTTAGCCATCTGGAGGTTGAGCGGGAAAGACTGAGAGAGGAGGGCCTGTTGGCCCAGGTCATCAATACCATCCTGGCAGCAAGGCGGTCTTCAACCACCCGCATTTATAACGTAACCTGGAACAGTTTTTCTAAGTGGTGTCTTAAATCCTCCGTCGATCCGCTCTCCCCTTCAATTGCGCAAATCCTGGCTTTCCTACAAGACGGCCTAGACGGGGGCCTCTCCCTCAACACTCTGAGAAGACAGGTCACAGCTCTATCAATGGTGGTTGCCAGTGGCTCTTCTGGTCCGCTTTCCCACCACCCTCGAATCAGGGCTTTTCTTAGAGGGGCTTTCAATCTGCGCCCCCCAGTGATTCATAGATACCCGACTTGGGACCTCAATAAGGTCCTTACGGCATTGACTAAACCTCCCTTTGAGCCTCTCAGAGAGGCGCCACTTCAGTTTCTCACCTTCAAAGTGGTGTTTCTCGTGGCAATAACTTTGGCGAGAAGGATATCTGAAATAGCAGCTCTATCCACGAGAAAGGACCTGTGTGTTTTCCACCCTGATCAGGTGGTTCTGCGACCAGATCCTGCCTTTGTGCCAAAAATCAACTCGGCATTTCACAGAGCACAGGAACTGGTCCTACCTAGTTTCTGTCCAAAGCCTTTTCAAGAAAGGGAAAGGCAGTGGCACACTCTCGATGTTCGAAGGGCTCTTTGTATATACATCTATCGAACACAGTCTATCAGGAAATCAGAGTTTCTGTTCCTGTCCTTTCAGCCAAAGACAATAGGTTGCAAGGTATCCCTGTCTACTGTTGGCCGCTGGATTAGGGCTACCATATCCAAGGCCTATCTAGCTCAAGCTCTGCTGGTCCATAGTGGGATAACTGCTCACTCTACCAGGAGTGCAGCTACTTCGGTAGCCTGGGCTACCCAGGCTTCAATTCATGACATCTGTCGGGCAGCCACCTGGGCATCTCCGTCTCCCTTTATACGTCACTATAAAATCGATGCTTACGCCTCGGCTGAGGCATCCTTTGGCAGGCGAGTCCTTCAACAGGTGGCAAGAGAGCCAGAGGAGATTCCTAACCAGACGGAATCCCTCCCGAAGGACAGCCACGCTTTGGTATGTCCTACTCTCTGGATGCTCGCAGCAGTTCTACGGAGAATGGGCGTTGGTACCTACCTGACACGCCTCTTCTCGTTGCACTGTGTAGAGCATCCAGCCCCATCCTAATTAGTCTGTCTGGTGGGGAATCCTGTTTCGGCCAACAATGTTTCTTATTTGTAGTTGAGATTTGTATAATAGTTGAGTTTAGAGGATTGTTGCTGTCCTCTCGTCTTCGTAAAACTGGGGAACGCATGGAGGAGTCACGTGGAGGAGGAGGAGCGTTCCTCAATTCTAGCTCAGCCTGTAAGAGTGAAGACTGGAACACCTCCCACTCTCTGGATGCTCTACGCAGTTCAACGAGAAGAGGCATGTCAGGTAGGTACCAACGCCCATTCTCTCAACGCTTGAGCCTTGCTTATTTTAAAATGGATCAGGACAGTGCTCATGCAGAGCTCCCCCCCCCCAGTGGAACAGGCCCTCCAACCCACTGAAAGGAAATGACTCAGACAACGTACTGCTCAGAGGGAAGTGGCTGCAAAAATCAGAGCTAAGGCTCTAGCCCCTAAGAAGACAACTCAGGCTGAGTTGAAGGCAGAGAAACGCAGACATGCAGCTCTAGAGAGACAATTTAACAAGACTATTCAACAAATGAGAGGGCAACTGCAACAGGTTTCCCAGCCAGCCGAACACCAGGGTTTCCAGAGAAGCCCCCCCAGGGGAGGGGAAGTTGTTTATGGACCTTTTGGACCCCCCCGGGGGGGTCTGGTCCCCTGAGGCATTTGAGGAACAACCTCAGGATTTTAGCAGGTCTGGACCATATTTCCAGCAAACTTCTAGGCCCTATGCCTCCTCTCTTCCTTCCAGAGTTCAGGCATCCCAGATCAGGCCGGAAACCACCTTCACACCCACTGCAGCTGGCTTTTGGCCCTCCACTACCTTTAATAACAGGCCCAGGAAGATAAGATCCAAGATGTTGTTTCTTTAGCCATTAGGCATTAGTCTTGGCTGAAGGTTTTCAACAGATTCTTTGGCCTCTGGAAAGGGTTCAGGCCCTTTTCCTTTCTCAGTCTATGGCTTCCTTACTTCCTCAATGAGATTTCCACAGAACCCAAGACCTCAGGTCCATTCTTTACAAGCAGAATGGGAGGAGTGAGTATGAAGGGGAAGAGGGTGCCTCCCCATCTGAACACAGTTGCTCCTCACATTCAGAGCGCGAACAGGGCGAAATCTGTGATCACAATCTTTCAGAGGAAGAAGATTTGTCCAAATCAGCCCTCCTCTGCATTAGTCTTTAAACCACTCTCTTTAAACCCCTACTTAGCAAGGCCCTGGTCACTGCCAAGCTGTCACCTGAGGAAGCAGCACCTGAACCACAAGGGGAACTCTCCGGGCAAGGAGACTCGCTCTTCTCCAAGCCAGTAGTACACACGGAGGTTTTGCCTTCTCCCCTTTTGTTTCTCGACATGGTCAAGGAACAGTGTGCTTCCCCTTCGGCAGATCCTTGTCCATCTTTGGACAAGCGGTTCTACAATGTTAGCACATCCTTAGGCAACGCCCTTGCAGTGCCCTCAGCAAACACTCTGGTTGTGGCATCATTCTCCTCTTCTGGCACTCCCACCAAGCCAGAGGATGTCCTTAAACCAGAGGACAAGCGTTCCAAACAGAACCTCAAGCGCAACCACCAAGCAACTGCGTGGGCTGTTTAGGCTTCGACGGCTGCATCGTTTTTCACGAGGGCATCTCTATGATGGCTGCACCAACTGCAAGATTGATTGCCTGCCTCTGACCTCAGGTCTCATCAGGACCTTAACAAAATTATAGCAGCGGCGGAATTCACTGTGAATGCCACCCTCAATTCCACCAAATTTGCATCACGGGCCATGGCATCTTCAGTGGTGGCAAGAAGGCTTCTGTGGCTCCGAAATTGGCAGGCGGAGTCACGCCGCAAATGGAACCTGGCCTCTGCCTCCTGCACAGGAGACAAGCTTTTTGGAGAGACTCTAGAGTCGTATCTCATCACGACCAGAGATAAACATAAAATTCTTTCCTCCTCGGGGAAAAAAGATGACTATTGCCCAGCTCCTTATTGTCCACCTGTCTTTCAGGCGGAGTCCACCTCCCGCTTTCCTCGGCCAGAGAGGGCATATTCTCAGCGCCAAGACTAACATCAAGAACCACCTTGCAGACAACAACCTTCTGCTGGTAAACGGCCCTTTTGTGGGGGAGGGGGTAGTGTCTTCCATCGCTCTAAGTAATAGCTCATTCTCCCCACCCATTGGAGGCCGCTTAGCCTTCTTTGCCCCCAAATGGAAGGAGTCAATGACAGATGTCTGGGTGCTCAATAGTGTTAGGTCAGGGCTACAATTGGAATTTCTATCGTCACCCCCAGAAAATTTTTGATTTGTCCCATTTGACGGGACACTTCAAAGAGAGAGCCCTTATGAATTCGGCCATTCAACACCTACTTGACATAAGGGCTATTCAACCAGTTCCCACCTTACAACGGGGACATGGATTTTACTCTGGTCTTTCTGTTGTTCTCAAAGCCTCGGGGGGGTTGGGGGGGGGTGAGCCATCCTTGACCTAAAATTTCTCAATCAATTTGTCAAATACAGGCGATTCAAAATGCAGACACTGCATTCTATTTTAGACAGCATTTGGGAGGGCGACCTCCTCTCTTCCATTGATCTCACGGAAGCTTACCTCTACATCCCCATCTGGCTTCATTATCGCCAGTTTCTCAGTTTCTGTTACCAGAATGCCCACTTCCAATATCAAGCCCTTCCCTTCGGCCTTTCATTTGCTCCAAAGTTCTTCACAAAGATTCTAGCAGCATTGGTGGCTTCACTCCATTCCAGAGACGATCCAATGCTACTTGGACGACATGTTGATAGTGTCCTCCATCCACTCAGCTCATCGGGACTTACAAATTACCCTGTCTTGCCTCCAAAGCCATGGGTTTTCCATCAACACCAAGAAGATCCATCTCTCACCCACAACCAAACTGCTACACTTGGGAGCAATTATCGACACAACTTTGTGCCAAGTTTTCCTGTTCAGATTCTGGAAAAAGCCTTGCAGAAATCATCAGCCAGATTCAACAACAACAGACGGTTCCACTGTCACTGCTGTCCAAACTACTGGGAAAGATGGTCTCCTGTATTGGCATTGTCCTGTGGGCACAGCTTCACTCCTGATCACTCCAATGATTCCTGTTCCCCTTTCAACGAGCAGGAACCAGCCACTTGTAAATCAAGGTCCTGCTCTTGTAACAGGCCCGGCGTTCCTTCAATTGGTGTCTCTCCCCGTCCCTCTGGAAGGGGCTCCAATTCAAGAAACCAGACAGGCTAGTAATCACGACAGATGCCAGCCTTCTGGGTTGGGGCTCCCATATGGAGGGTCAGATAGCTCAAGGGTATGGTCCAGATCAGACAGCACCCATCCCATAAATTGGTTAGAGCTCAGAATTATCTCCCTGGCTCTCAAGCATTTCAGAGTCTCGGTGACTGGCTTCCATGTTCTTGTGTTGACGGACAATATGGCTGCAAAGGCACACGTCAACAGATGAGGGGAACGAGAACCAAGGTACTTGGGAGGGAGGCACAACATTTGGGGTTATGGGCAGAGAAACACCTGTCGATCTCAGCGGATCACATTTCCGGAGTCAACAATTCCCAAGCCGACTGGCTGAGCAGGAGTTTAGTTGACCAGGCAGAATGGTCCATTCCTCCATCCCTATTCAGGGATCTTTCCCTTAGATTTGGAACTCCAGAGGTGGATCTCTTCTCCACTCCTCAGAATCCCCAAGTCAACAGATTATTCACCAGGCTTCCTTGCCAGGGAGCAGAGGGGACCCATGCTCTTTGCTGCAAATGGCCTGTGGGTCTCCTCTACTCCTTTCCCCCTCTTCCCATCATTTCGGGGTTCATACGGAAGCTGTTGGCAGAATGAGCGGAGCTAATTCTTTTGGCACCCTATTGGCCAAGGAGGACCTGGTTTGCGGACCTGGTCAATCTGTCTGTGGCTTTCCCTTGGAGGATCCTGGCCCATTTCATCTCCCTGCACTAAGAGGCCCTGATCCATCCGGAGCCCCAGTAGCTCAAGCTGACCATGTGGCGCTTGAGCGGCAGCAGCTAAGGGAGGCTAATCTCTCAGAGGGGGTTATCCTCACCATCCAGGTGTCTCGCAAACCTTCTACAAGGCGCCTCTATGATGCCACCTGGAGTGTTTTCTCCCAATGGTGCCTCAAGGAGAGTCTCTCTCCTTCCTCAGCCCAGTTGGCAGAGGTTCTTAGATTCCTTCAGGATGGCTTGGAGAAAGGTTTAGCCCCCGATACCTTACATTGCCAGGTAGCAGCTCTCTCCTCAGCTCCTCTCCTCTCCTCTTTCATGCGGTTTGCTTCCTTGTCCCATCACCCCTCGGTCAGGAGATTTTTGAAAGGGGCTTCCAACCTACACCCTCCTGTGGTGCACAGGTATCCTTCATGGGACCTTCACTTGATTTTAATGCCCTTACAAAGCCCCCCTTTGAACCCCTTAGAACAGTGTCTCTGCAATTCCTAACTCTAAAGGTAGTTTTCCTTGTTTCTGTCACTTCGGCCAGAAGGGTGTCAGAACTGGCCACCCTTTCTATCAGGCAGGATCTTTGCATCTTTCACAATGATAGGGTTGTTTTCCGTTTGGACCCCTCTTTTATCCCAAAGGTTAACACTTGGTTCCACCGGTCCCAAGACATTGTGTTACCTGACTTCTGTCCCCTTCCACACCATGACTTAGAGCACAAGTGGCATACTCTAGATGTCAGAAGGGCTCTTAGAATTTACATCAAGCGCACTTCCCCTTTTAGAAAGACAGAAGCCATGTTTGTCTCCTTTTCACTTTCTCACTTGGGGAGCAAGGCTTCTTCCCCTACTATTAGCAGGTGGGTCAGGACGTGCATCGCACAAGCCTACAAAGCGGTGGCTCTTCTGGTACCCAGTAGTCTAATGGCGCACTCTTCCAGAATTGCGGTCACTTCAGCCACCTGGGTCACCCAGGCATCATTGGAAGAGATTTGCAGAACGGCCGCGTAGACATCCCCGTCTCCCTTCATCAGACACTACCATCTGGATTCCTTTGCTTCGGCGACGGTGGCCTTCGGCAGACAGGTTCTTCAGCAAGTCAGAGTGATTGGCTGGATGAGGACCCACCCATGGACATGCGAGCTTTGATATGTCCCATCCTGGGCTCTCGCTGCAGCATGGAGGAGAATGGGCGTTAGTAAATTTATCTGTAAACGCCCTTTCTATCTATGCTGCGAGAGAGCCCAGCCCTTCGCTTGGTTCGTCCAGAGATGGTAAGGCATGTTAATGTATTGGATTGTTTGCTTTCAGAGACACTTCTTCAGTCTGTCAAGTATCTTCACCAAAGCTGGGGATTCTCCCGGGAGCTAGCTTTTTATATACAAGTACAGACTCATCTTAATGACATAAAAATGAGTCTACCCATCCTGGGCTCTCTCGCAGCATAGATAGAAAGCGCATTCACAGGTAAATTTACCAATGCCCATTTTATAATTTTGTGACCACAATTTTTGCCATTTATCTAGGTCAATCCCATATCCAAAATTTTTCCTCCACACAATCATTGTTTCTTTTACTTGCTCTTCCTCTAATTTAAATTCCTGCAAATGTCCATAAAGTTTTTTAATTACTTTTTCATCAGTACCTGTCAAAATTTTATCTAAATCAGTCAACTTATCATAAATACCTTCTGTTTTAACATCTTTATCAAATCTAGATTGTATTTGCAAATATGAAAACCAATTCATTTTCACACCTTGTTCTTCACTTGCATAGCTTTAAGTTCACGCTTTTCATTCAATATCTCACCATATCTGTTTGTTCCTTTTTATATATAATTGGATAGGAAAAAGCTTCAATAGTAGATAACCATAGTGGAATTTTTAAATAATATTGCTTTTTTATCTTCTCCCAGTTTAGAAACCAATGCTTCTCAAATATAATGTCTTCTAAAATACCCCTGCGTTTTAATTCCCTTATACCAGAGGAAGGCATGCCACCCTAACAGCAAGTCATGTCCTTCTAAATTCAAAAGTCTAGTATTCCTTAGTGTTATCCACTCGTTTACCCACATCAAACTCGTCACCTGGTAATATAATTCCCAATTGGGCAAAGCAAATCCTCCTCTTATTCTTGCATGTTGTAACAATTTAAATTTTATTCTCACTTTCTTCCCCTACCAGATGTATTTTAGCACTATTTTGTTTAAATCTTCAAAAAAATATTTCCCTAATCTGATTGGAATTGTCTAGAATAAGTATAAAATTCTAGGCAATGCATTCATCTTAATTGTAGATATTCTCCCAATCAATGATAATTGTAAATTTTCCCATTTTATCAAGTCTGTCGCAATCTGTTGATTGAGTTTAAGATAATTATCTTCCTTAAGTGTGGTACATCTTGACGTCATATGTATCGCTAAATACTTAACCTTATTTGTGACCAGCATCCCCAAAAATTCCTCCAATTCTTTATTTCATCTTGCTAAATATTCTTTGTTAAAATCTTTGTTTTATCTTTATTTATTTTCAAATCTGATACTTTCCCATACTCTTCTTTCTTTTCTATCAATTTAGGTGCTGACTCCAATGGATCCTCTAATATGAATACCAGATCATCTGCAAAAGCTTGTAATTTATACTCTTTTTTAATTTTCATTCCTGGATCAAAAGGTTTGGCATAATGTATAGTGGGAATACCCAAACAGGATTTTGCAAAGGCCTATAATAACCCATGTGTGTAAATCCACAAATGGCTGTTCAGAGAATTGCAGTTACTGTACATGTAAGGAACCAGATCCTTCCTGACCATTCTGTAAGAAGCAAGATCTCTGAAAAATAATTACTGTTCTCGGGTTATTTCTTGATCAAAAGGTTTTATTTGCTGTTTGAGAGACTTGTTATTGTGAATCAACTTACTCTCCCCTCAAAATCACATTTAGCTCAAGGTATGGTCAAGGTATCTTGACCATCGAGTACATGACCATGGAGACGTCTTCGGACAGCACTGGCTCTTCGGCTTTGTAATAGAGATAAGCACTGCCCCCTAAAGCAGGAAACGAGTAGTATATATATGCAAGGGGAATCTTTACCTTTACTGTCATTATCTCCTGAACAAATTATACAGTGTTTACATGTTTTACCTGTGAGAGTGTAATGGTACAGTATGTGGGAATGACCTGGAAAGATGGGATATATGTGTGTGTATGTGTGGGAGATGCTACTAGAGAATCATTCATAAAATGTGTATCCCATAGAGAAAGAAACTCAGAAAGGAACTTCTGTCGGCTTCCGGTTTGAGCTTCTTCGGTGACAGACCAAGTCTGCGATCATGCACAGTTTCAATCTGTGCTCACTGCTGGAGTGCCCCGAGCCAGCTGGTTTCCGGGCTAAGCCACCCCATAGAGGTGGTGAAGAGGGGGGAGACTGCCAGCAGGGTTGAAGAGAATCGCATCTCTCCCCACCAGCTGGCCATTACTCCCTTTCCCGAAGGTGATTGCAGCAGTGGTCAGAAATGGCCACCTCAAAGAAGAACTCGATCAGAAAAAAATGTGCAGGAGGAAGATAAGAAGAGAAAGTTTTGGCTGACTGGATCAAACTGAAAAAGCAACAATACAAGGAATTTGAATTATAAAGAAAAACATTCCTGAAGAAGTCTTTGAAACGGTGAATGAGAGAGGGGAAGGGAAAGGACTTGGTTTTTTTTCTTTTCTCCCCTATATTGATAACTAAGAGATTTAAGCAGGAAACCAGCAAAAATCCACTTTGACGTTAACAGGTATTTCAGCTGAAAATAAAATGTCAAAGGGATAATAAAGATTTCTGGATTCTCAAAAACTTTTAAAAGAAGGGGAAAAAACAAAAGGGTGGGATCTTGAAAAATGGAGGAGACCACCTGGAAGTGAAAGGAATTAACAGTGAAACTTTAACAAGATTCCTAAAAGATACATTTTAACTGAAACAAGATAAGAGAATCCCAGGAAGAGAAAATGGAAAAAAGAAGAAGAAACAGCTTTGGGTTATTTGGATTACTTGGTGATTTTTGGCTATTGGATCTAAAGGACTAAAATTAATCTGTTGGTTGTTTAAAAGTTTTCAAAATGGTATCACTCTTGGAAGAATTGAGAATGGAACTTAAAAAAGAGAAAGAAAATGCACAAGAAGGAAGAGGTTCTTTTCGCTTCGTATTTCAATTTTTTGAAATGGAGATCCTGAACTATGAGAAACAACAAGAAATCACTGTACAACAAGAAGGGCGGGACAAGGAAGAAGCCATCTTCAATGGCCAAGTATTTCAATGTGGGGAAAAGAAAGGAAAGAGTGAAAAATTTAAGATCTGAAAAAACAACCCCAAAAAAGAATAGTTTGAAAGGTAATTACAACATTGGGAAGAAACAGAAGAGAGGATTACAGAAGAGAGAATCAGAATTAGAGAGAGAAGGGGTAAGAAAGGGAAGGGAGAAGAGAGGAGGAAGAGGGAAGGGAGAAGAAATTATAAAGGACAAAAACCGGACTTAGAGAAACAGGGAAAACGTACAAGAATTAAGCCTATTTGGAAAACACAGAGATAATGGGTGAAAACTTAATTGAAAGGGGGACTCTGCAAGGGTACATAAGATAGTATTGTTATTTTAGAAATAGAAATGAACTTTGAAAATATGAAACAGGTGTGATTAAAATGATAGATAAAATACTCATTGTAATGGAATGGAATGTTTAATAAATAAATGAAATAAAGAGAATGAGAGAATGAAATTAGGAAAGGAGGGGAACATTTTAATTATTATAATTGTATTATAAAAATTTAAGAGAAGAGGAATATGAAAGAAACATGAAAAATTATGGAAATATCTAAAGTGTTCCTAGAAGTATGATACCCTATTGAAAAGAAATGTTAAAGATGTCAAAGATTATAACTAACATTAATGATAGAGCTGAATTGGAATAGAATAAGTATTTTATTTATTATTGTTATATATATATTCTCTTTAAGAACTTAGTGCGTATTTTAAGTATGTACCAAGCAGAATTCGACTGGAAGTTATGTGTATTGTAAAGGCATAAATTGAAGTTTAAATAAGAGTTGAATGGATAAAAATTAAAAGATACAAAGGTGTCATATTCCAGTTAGTAACGACAGGGAAAATTTTTGTTTAATGAGAACAGAAAATATGAAATCGAAACAGGACAGACAAAAGTATAAATATAAATATAATGACTAGAAAGATATTGAAACTTATACACACACACACACACACACACACGTGTGTGAACAGAACAGAAAGATGAATATGAAATTGAATTTGTGTCTGTATGGAGAAGTGATAACCCGGGACCATGCTATTCTCAAAAAAAGAAATTTTACTTGTATTATGTTTTGTGAAAACCCAAATAAAATTTTTATATATATATAAAAAAGGAACTTCTGTCAAATTTTGTCAATGTAGTCTTGCAAGAAACTATAATTAGGTCATCTGATCAGGGTTTCTGTCTGGGAAGGACGACAGGGAGTACTTTCATCAAAATATTATTGCATATGTTTAAAATTCTGGATAAGTAAGAACATGTCTATTATACTCGGTAGCCACAGTTTGTCCTTTTTAATTATTTATTTAAACCTATTTTTATTTGCCTAATGAAGGGAGTACAAGGACTGTTTTCATTCTATTTGGCAGATACTCCGTTGCTGAATCGCAGCCCATTCTGCTGTGATAGCCTTACCTGAATAGAACTGAACTGTAATTTATGCACTTAACCCACTTCCCTGGATTAATAGCCTGAATCATGGTCCAACCATATAAATAGGTTGATGCAACATACTAGGCTGAAATGTAGTTGGCTAGTTTGTGACTTTGTGAAAAAAAAGTCATGGGTTCACCCTAATATGCAAATCCTCTCTTCCTGAAAAAGTACAATATTATGAATATATTAACTTGCACGTGGCATATGTTCATCAAATTCATGTGAGTCTTTGAACTTGAAAAAAGAGTTAGGGAAAATGGTGTATTATGGTATATAAATCCATCCACAGGTGTATCTAGTATGTACCTATGTCCCACAATTTATATTTATTTATCACTACTCAACAGGCAAGAATTTTTTTTATGGATGTATGTATTTCCTCCAAGGAAATCATACAGAGTACAAAGTTTTAGAAAAGTCAAGGGAAAAAAGAAGACTTATCTCTTTAACATTCTAAAGCACTTCAAAAGAGTAATTAAAAAAAAGAATATTTATGGACAAAGGATTCCCATTTGTTTCAGAGAGTTTCTTCAACATATATTAACAAGACAAGTGAACTTTAATGTATGGAATTCAAGTGGTATATGTTTGAACAGACTTACACTTATATTATCCACTAATTTGTCTAAACCTATATTTTATCGATGGAGGTAAGTATGGGCTTTTCTAAGCAGAAAAAACATGAGAGGTGAGAGTTTAGATTGCTTAGACTAGTCACTAGAGTTATTTGTTTTGTTCTATGTCACTGTCATGTGCATTGGTGGAATACAAACATCAAGGCTGCAAATCATCTTGCAGTCAATTACCAAAAATTAGATTGTGCTATGCTATGCCAGATTGTCACAGACAAGTCTCTTTTTCTACCCCTACAGTGAAATTAAGATCTCAGAAGGAAAGAAGGAAAAGAAGCATTCCCTAGCTTATCCTATACATACATACCCTGCCCCACAATTTAATTCAGAAGTTACAAGCAGCACTATACATTGCAGTTGCAGAATAATTTCTGGGGGAAATGAGGGTAAATTGAAGGATACATTGGTTTCTAATCATAGAGGATCCCTAATTATAAAATACAAATTGGAGACTACTTGCTAATATTGCCATACAAAGATCTCCCTATGTTCCTGGTCATTAGTGAATAAAGTGTTTGTGATCTTTCTCTTCAGTATAAGTGGTACTTTCCTTAACAATAATTTTGTACTTTGAAAAGAATAGTTTCTAAAAATTAAGAGGAGAAAGTTTGTGTTTTCATATGTGAATAGTAAAATGAAACATACTTGAGAATTCAGACTGCGCACATGGGAAATACAAGGAAAGAACATGTCCAAGAGAAGAGTAGCACAATGGAAAGAAAATCACAATAATAGGTGCTAATTTTATGTAGTGTCATGTGGATGATGGTGCATACATTCATTATCTGAACAACAACAACAACAAAATACTTGTCTTTTTTCTCCAATGGTAAATGTTCTCGGTATTAGCTCTACTTCCAATGGAATTTAGCTCCCTTGTTCAATGCTTCACTTGCTCAGAAATACATTTCAGTAACTTCTTTTCCACTATTGTGAATATCAAATCATTTTCAGCCTTATTAAGTGCAGTATTGCCCAGTTTTATAAGCAAGCCCTTCTATGATATGACACTGTTCTCTAGTTCTTCAGAGCTGCCTGTTCGATCCCAGTTTTCTTGATTTTTCTTCTCATTGGCTGAATTCAGACATGCCATCTTAGCATGTATGTAAGGAGCCATCTTATTGGCCATATCTGTTTCAGCTTGTCCAATCCACTGCCTCATCTGTTCTAAGTTTGGCAAAGTTTCTGCTTTCAAAATTTTCATTGCCAATGATTTCATTATTGTCCTTTTCATCTCTCATCTTCAGGTTTTTCGCACCGACTTGATAACAGCAATGAAGATCCCAGATTCTTTCCAGCTGAGCCCGGATGAGTACTATATTCTTGCTGATCCCTGGAGACAAGAGTGGGAAAAAGGTGTTCAGGTGCCAGCAAATACAGAAACAATCCCAGAACCAGTGGTAAGGTGAGTGAAACTGGTACCTTTTTCTCCTTCCTGAGATACATGTTTATGCTTGGGTTTGTCTTGGGCTTGTCTCTGTGGCACTGTATTGATTTCAGTGTTTAGCACCTGAGGGCTTTCCAAAATCATTAAGTAAAGGCAAAGAAATCATGCAGTTTTGTATTTGAGGTTACTCGAAAAAAGGAATCCAGTAGCACAGCTGTGCTGCAAGATTTCTAAGTAGTTCATCGGCAATTTAGTGCAAAACATGTTTCTCAATGGATTCTGGATCTAAAATGAATAAGTGAAACAATATGTAAAGTTCTATCTGTATATTTGTATATTTGATTAGTACAGAACAGGCCAAGAGAAAGTTAAAATGTCTGTCCAACTGGACACATGCATATATCTACTAATTTGTGATGAGGCTGCAAAAAAAAATTATTTTGTAATCTCTACTGCATCCTCAAATGGACATCCAGCAGAGTTCTTCAGAATAATTAAAGTTATTTGCCCTTGATAATCCCAAAAGCCTGCTATGACCAATTTGCAAGACATTGGGAAGATAAAATCATGTTCATGTCATCTCGTATTCTACTTTTGACATAGTATCTAGTGCATCATTTGGTCCAATTATGTCTCAGTGTTTTCAGTTTTGAAGGCCTAGGGATATGGACATGATGCTTATAGCTGATCAGTCTGCATCTTTTGACCCCTTCCTCTCTTGGCTGTTAGAGCTAGCTGAGTTAATATATCTGTAAAGCACATTTTTGAGTGGTAGTTTATGTTGCCAGCTCTTAAAGAAGTGGTAGTTACCCCCTTCTGAGGGACAAAACATGAATGTAAAGTCTTATTATTTGTATTATTTGTATGAACATGAATGTGAAGTCTTATTTTCATCAAAGTACCTCCTTTGGGAGCAAGGGGCTGGAGAGGAATAATACTATGCATCTGTGTAGTATTCTAATTTTGTTGAAAAAAACCCAATTACGTTGAATTTTAACCTGGATTCAGACAATTTTAAGACTAAATTAGCCTTTAATGACCTATGAAAAAGAGATGACAGTGTGATTTTGTTGATGCTGCAGCTTTTTTGTACTATTAACCATTGGTAGCCTTCTGAATCAGCTCCATGAGATGGTTTTGGAAACATGCCAACTTGCAGAGACAGTATTAGAAAATAACATTGAATGACATTGAACCCTAACCTTAGAATCATGGCAGCTGAACAAGGCATAATCGTATCGCAAATCATTTTTAACTTTCTATATGAAACCAGGGGATGAAGTTATCAGAGAACCGTTTGGTCAATAGTGACATTAGCAGGTATTGTATTTTCCGAAAGAATTCCTATTTGTGGCCACTGCTGTCAAACCATTAGTTAACTGCATATTTGGATTATTCTAAAACTTCCGTGAACACAGAATGTGGAGGTCAGGTTGTTATATTGGGCACCTAGCTGGGCAATACGACCCCATCATATTATGGTGTATCAATCTGTATCAATCATAAAGGTCTGGATGACTTTGGTCTATGAGTCTGACTTTTTTGCTTCTAAACTGCATAAATACTGAGATTGCCCCAAGAGATCATATTGCAAGTTTCACGAAGTATAGATTGTCACCTTACTCAGTCAAACCTTTCTGAGGGAGAATGCCTGCTGTGTGGAATGCTCTTCTCCACCAGCTTTCGGTGGTCTTATTGTTGCATTGTTTAGGTACCAAAGACTGATCTTTATACCTATCGTATTTTTTGCTCCATAAGACGCACCTGACCATAAGCCACACCTAGATTTCAAGGAGGAAAAGACAAAAAAAAAAAAAATGAATATGGAGCACTGTCTCAATGTGAACATGGAGCAGCAGTTTAGTGAGGGCAGGAGGCAGAGCCTGAGGACCACAAATAAGTGTCCTCTCATGTGCCAGCTCTACCTATTGATTCCTGCACTGCAGAAAAGACACAGAAGAGGCGGGGTTGCTATCCACCATATTTACTCCATAAGACACACAGACATTTCCACCCACTTTGGGGGGAGGGGGGTCGAAGTGTGTCTTATGGAGTGAAAAATACAGTAGGTAGGTCGCATAGGTAGGTCTCTCACAAATACTTTTTTCATATCTATTCTTCGATTGTTTAACTTGGCTTGTTTATTTAATGTTAAACCACTTACAGTTATTATATGAACAGTAGTATGTAAGTATTTTAATCAGTAATAAAAACAAAGTAGCGTTGTTTGCACATCACTTGATCAAACTATTTCCTATATATTATCTTTTCTTTCAAAGTCCATTGAGAACAATTTTTTTCCTAGTTTGAACCTGGTTAAGCAACACTTTGTTCTACTATGGTTGGAAATTTGGGACCTTGGTCATTTGTGATGGTCTCTCTGCCCAACAGTGTATATTATTTATTGTTAATAAAAAGAGCATTTTAATAGTGTAAATATTCAATTGCTGTTTCCTCCATGTATACAGTATACAGAAAAGGAAGGTGTGGGAAGGTGTACACTGACTTAACAGTATCTCTGTCTCTACTCCTTTTCTTCTTTTCTGTTTTGTAAAAGTTAGCTGTGATAAAATGTATAAAAGATTTGGGGAGCCTTTTTTACTTCAAAGATGTTAAGTGTCACAATGAAGACTGATTAGATAGCATTCTTACTCTGCAGAAATAATGCTTTGACAGGAAACAGAATTTTAAACATGTTTAAGCTTTTTTCCAGATTTTATCCAGGAAATCTCTCCCTCCCCACAGGATTCAGTAAAGTCAATAATTGCCTGAAGCACTCCTTGCTCAGCAATGACAGCAGCAACAGTTGTTGGTGAAGGAAAGTTATGAAATAAACTTTTCTGCTTTTATCTCCTTCCATTAGTATGGGAGCAAGGAAGGCAATAACCTTCAAGAACTAAAAAAAAAATTAATGAGAAATTGGAAAGGAAATGAGGCAAATTACATTTTAAACTTATTCAGTATTTTAACATGTTGGTAGAATGTTTGTCTTTACCAACTTTGATACATGCATATTTGCAGTCCTGAATGTTCTACAGTCCTGAATGTTCTGTAAAGCTGAAGGTTGAATCCCGTGCTGGGTCAAGATGAAAAGTGATATCTTGGCATTGCTTGGGCCGGAGGTTCCTATTTAAAGCCAGGCGAAACAGATTCACATTTTTTGCAAATGTACTTTGCAGGCATATGCAGTTGTTTAACATGGTCAGCGCTTTCTCCCTGGTGGAAGGCTATTGAATATTCTGGCCTCATTCCAGTATAGCAGTAGACACTTGAGATTCCTCTGGAATTAAGGAATTCAAGACTCCTTTGGATTAAGCATAGCCCTCAGACATAGTCCCCAGCAGGCAATAAGATTGTCCTGGCTTGCCCTCAGATGGGGTGGATTTCACTTCCTATAATATCTAGCCAACATAATATCCAGTCATTGGTTTTGCTGACTCATGATTATGAAAGTTGAAGATTTCCCACATTTGGTGCAGAACATCTTGGGAATGGCTGCATCATTTAGACACAGATTGAGATATTTAATGCATATGTAGTGTTTAGAGAAGAGAAGAAAACTTAAGGTGATGAAATACACCAAATCTTGTTTTCCAAATCCAGAAATAATTTCATCTATAGAGATAGTTAATATACTATATTACTGCTGCTAAAAAAAAACCTGGGAAGGTGTTTTTTTTTTTAATTCTTATCTCATCTGTCTATCAAATCTGTTTTCTGAGTTAATCTTGCATTTGGTAGATGCAGAGGTAGTCAGGTTTTCCTGTGATAGATACAGACTAAGATAAGATTTGCAGGAGCTGATTTATTGGATTTCTAGAAATCTGAGCTTCACCAACAAGAACCAGTTACAAAATAGTGATTTGGGAGAAAACAAGACAAGAAAGCGAAATTATAATTGGAAAGTCAGAACCACATATTCACTGCATCCACAAGGAGCAGGTTATCCATTGGGAAAATATATCTATTGTTTATAGTAGATTAAGCTAGTTGAGGGGAAGAGAGATAGCAGTTATTGTTAAACAAAGTTGGGTGTCAGAAATGCATGCCTGTCTACTTCAGGCTGTCAAGACATCTGAGTTGCTCAACTTTATGCTATAACCTAAAATTCACAGCATTCCTAGTCCAGGCATCTTTCATTGAGGGACTTGTTTCAAGCTCCCAGATGGATACATTGACCTAAATTTGTTCATCTGTATTTGTTCTTCCCCATCTCTCTCTCACCACTCTTTCATAGCCATTTGCAGTGGACCACTGTTAAAACCAATAAATACATAAGGAAGCCACAGCTTCCAGTGTTGGTAGAGCAGGTGTCTCCAAAGTACTTAGCATTTCCTGTTTTAAATTTCCTACATTTTTGCATAGGAATTTTTTTTCATATAAATGTTTCAAGGCAGTTGACCCCCCCCCCCTGCAAAAAAAAAAATTCAGTATAAAAATAAGTATTAAATTTGTAGGAGAAACAATTATCTAGCAACCATGAATTACAATGCAACTTACTACTTTTTCCAGTCCTGAACGCGTTTTTAAAATGAATGACTTAGCCACCTTAGTCATTCTGGCACAAATTATTTTAAGTGCAGGACAACTGAGAATCAGAAATGTGGTGTGTAAATAGTGACCTTCTTGGATGTCTTTATGTTAGCAAACAAGAAGGAGGGAAATAAAAAGTAATGTACGCATTGTTCCTTCAGTTTGTACAGAGATGAGAGGAGGAATTTGTTTAAATCAGTCCAGTTGCCTAAACCTGATGATATTCCACATTGGTTGAAGATAGGGGAATTGTAGCTTAAAAAGAAGATGAAGAAGATTGTTAAAGTGGATGCCCCTTAAAATAATAATAATAATAATAACAATAACAACAACAGCAATAACAACAACAACAACAATAACAACAACAACAACCTGCTTTGGGAAAAGCTGCACGAAAAAACCTCCACACGAAATGTCAGAAATTAGAGGGAACGTAGGTCTTGGGTTAGGAAAGACTATTCTTAATTTATAATGAGTAGAATGAACATTGCTGCAAATATTGGGTTCAAATGTTTTTTCATTTATTTTCAGGTAAAGTTATGGGGGAAAAGGGAGGTTTTCATTTTCCATAAGCATAGCTTTGTTACTTCATAGCCCCTAAGCAAATTTGCTTACATTTAACTATAATTTGTTTGAAATGAGCCAAATTCATAATTGTGGCATTGGCTTGTTTTGACAAGCCACTTAAATCAAACAATGTCCTAGCTTTGGACAATATTCTAGCACTAAAATAGGGCTTAAGCAAACTAAAGCGAAAATGTAAGATCTCCTCCTTAATAGTTGCATGGAAAGAAAACAGAATATGTGAGGTTGTTAGGAATGATGGTCACCTAACAGTTGGGTTGGAAATATATATATAGTAATTTAATACTGTATCTTTAAGAGAATGCTGAAATTGTGATTGGCTGAGGTTCCTCCAGCAGCCATAAGATGGAGCCAGAAACCTGGTTTCTTTCTCTTTGCATTTCCTGTTTTGCCGTATTGCCTGATCGTCGTTCTACTTGGATTGTTATGAGTCTTGCGACTGTTAGCAAACTCCGTTTATTGAACTTTTTTCATGATACTTGACTTTTACTATCTGCTTTAACCGTGTATGATTTGGACTGTTTGTTGGACTTTGTTTACCCGTTTACAGGAAGTAAAATCTACATTTTACCATTCAGTGTATCTGTATGCTGGTTGTGTGTTATTCCTCACCACTCTCACTACGTTTCCCTGAGTGCATTCATTCTCCTAACGGGAATACCTCAACAGAGGTCAAGGTACAGTGTGTCTTGTTCCCATCAAGCTTTGTTTCATTGTGGTCTCCAAATTGACTGTTGGATTTCCGGTATATACACAGCAAGAGAGAAACAAAGAAAAATTCTGAGCTATTTTGTTTGATACATTTGGTTCTGTAGATGCTTTTGTAGTTAATGTGGATTTCAAAGGCAGTCATTTGGAATGAGAGGGTTTGGAATAAGGTGGATGAATTCCTGCATTGTTAGGGAAGTTCCATTATGAAGAATCATTCCATATCCTCTCTCTGGATCTGTAGCAAATCAAGTCATTGCAATGGAATTGTCAACACTTAGAAACCAGCAGATTCTATATTCCAAATGTATAGATTGCCCCTTATAATGCAAGATTAGCAAAGGACTTTGGAAGGAGTCATTATTTAACTTCTAATTAAATTAGAGATTCTCTGCTTTTCTTAACTAAAAAAGCCCCTGATTTAAGTTTTTAGTACTTATTTAACTTCTAATTAAATTAGAGATTCTCTGCTTTTCCTAACTAAAAAAGCCCTCAATTTAAGTTTTTAGTATCACATAGACTACCACCAAAGCAGCTTTTAAGGTGTTCTCGGTAGATTTAACATATCATACTCCTACTATTAAAGGTAAACGATTATAGTTTTTTGGCCAGATTCTGAATACATATCAACTTTATGAACATGAATACATATTGAAAAGTTCCTGTTGTTTCTCTATGTAGCTCTACATAAATATGCATATTTTCATTACTGCAATAATTTAAAAGCCTGGTGATTCTTAGATATTTAATTCTAGTCGTTCAGCAATTCTTCTCTAGTTCTTGTTAAACGTAACTTGTAACCCACAGTGCTAAGCAGAATCCCATGAGAAGTGCTGACTTACATACATCAGGCTAATTGTTAATATGTTAGCTGCTCTCCCTGTGCCCAGACAAGTAACCGCCCATTCAACAAGAAGTGCAGCTACCACAGCTGTGTGGGTGACGCAGGCCTCATTAGAAGACATCTGCAGGGCAGCGACATGGTCCTTCCCATCTCTCTTTGTAAAGCACTACAAACTAGACATGTTTGACTCTTCAGAGGCGGCCTTTGGCAGAAGGCTGCTCCAACAAGTACATACAGACAGGAGATCACAGGACCAGACCACTTCCCACCCATAGGGATCGCCTGCTTTGGTATATCCCATATGTGTGGATTCTCCAATAGGCATGCTGGAGAAGAGGCATTGGCTTACCTGAATGCAGTTTCTCAGCATGCCTTTGGAGAATTCCCTTCCATCCTGGTGACCATCTGGTCCAGTGTCCAGGTGGGAGGCCAAGCCAATACCACAATGAAGATCATCAGGTGGCTGCGCCGTCAGCGTGACTGGGACTTCCTGGCCCTGACAGGAAGAGGTGTGACAAAGATTGATGACTCAGTCTCTGGACAGAAAGGCAGAATCAACCCTTATGTGTGGATTCTCCAAAGGCATATTGAGAAACTGTGTTCAGGTAAGCCAACGCCTCTTCTATTCAATTTGAGCACTCAAGGAAACACTTATTCAATTATATACAAAATAAAAAATGCAACTTCAAGCATGATAAATAAAATCAATAAAAAGCTTAGTGAAGGAGCTTATATATGTTCCCTTAGCTCTGAAAATTGGAGCACATATAAACAGAAGATAGTAGCACCACAGCAGCAGCCACAATGGCAGCAAGGAAAATGTTAACATCTCAGCCTATGCCAAGGCCTGTCATTTTCTGTATGAGGGACTGATCGCTGCCCAGACATATCTGGAAAGCTAGTGTGAGGAACCCAGGTGCATCTCATCTCAGCCAACTGAGAAAGAATTAATAACTGATCCTCTTGAACCTCTTAGATAAAACCTCTGGCACAGAAGTCGTTCAAGAGGTAGCAGCAATAACCTACTCATATCCTATATGGGTATTTGCTTATCAGAAGCAAAAGAATAGAAGCAGAGAAAACCACAACTCTTGGGATTGCAATGTTATTAGGTTGCTCATGATTTCAAAGTCACTGTTGTTTGATTGCCTGAAGGGATGATTTGCTCTGAAAATAATAACACCAGGTAGTCTTATAAGGGTACTTTTATATGTTGCTTCTAATAGTGTCAGCCCCAATATGTAGATCAGACTGAAAACTCAGCTCCACAGAAAAGCTAAAACTACTTTTATTGAGGATGCATATAATAACAGAATCTTGCAAATCTGATAGTGCTGCATCTTCTCCCTCTTCTTATGTTCCAGTGAATATGGGAGGCACCTGTCTATTCCACTTCCAAATGTTTATTTTATTTAAATATTTATTCAATTTATATAGCTGCTCATCTCTCATTCATAACTTTGGGCAGTTTACAATTAAAAAATAAACATAAAACATTGAACATATACAAATATTAAAAACAATGCAATAGAATCAGCAGGAGAACAAAGCCATTCAAGTACTGCATAGCCATTTGATGAGCTCCACACCATGCTCTGATCCCCTGGTCAGATGACAAAGCCAGGTCTTCAGGCCCTCCTGGAAGTAATCAAGGTCAGAGTTGGCCTGACCTCGGGGGGAATGAAGTTCCAAAGGGAGGGTCTAGCAACAGAAAAGGCCCTTTTCCTGGTCCTACAAGATGACATTTTCTAGTCTTCCTGCTGCAGGAATAGGTGCAAGGTTCTCCTAGCTGTAACTGCCACCTGCTCTTCATGCAGAAATTGTGAGTTCAGGATGATGACCAAGTTCTGAAGGAATTGACAGACGTGATCTCAGAACCACTGAACTATATTCTTCAAAAATCTTGCAGCATCAGGAAGCCAGATGTCTGAAAAACAGTTGATATGGTTCCCACCTTCAAAAAATAGAAAAAAAAAACCTGGATCTAGGAAACTGCAGACTTATCAGTCTGACATTAATACCTGAGAAGATTCTGGAAAAGATAATCAAGCAACAAACCTAGAAGCAAACAAAATCATAAGCAAAAGCCATCATGGGTTTTATCAAAAACAGATCATGTCAGACAAATATTGTATTCTTTGACAATGTGACAAAATTAGTGGACCAATGAAATTCTGTGGGTATAATTTACTTGGATTTCAGCAAGGCATTTGATAAAGTAAACCATAACATACTCTTGATAAGATAGAAGAATGAGGGTTAGACAGCATCACATCATTGGATGCATTTATAACTGGTTGACTAACCGCACTCAACATGTAGTCCTTAATGGAACTCCATCTAAATGGAGGGGAGTATGTGTGGGGTACTCCAAGGCCCTAAATTGGGCCCAGTACTCTTCAATATCGTCATTAATAATATAGAGGAGGGGACAAAGGGAAAACTCATCAAATTTTCAGACAACACCAAGCTGTCAGGAATAGCCAACACTCCAGAAGGATCTTGGCAGACTTGAATACTGGGCCCTATCTAATAAAATGAAATTCAATAGTGAGAAAAGGTTCTACATTTAGGCAAGAAAAACCAAATACATAGGTATAGAATAGGTGGTATCTGGCTTATTAGTAGTAACTGCGAAGGAGACCTCGGAATCCTAATGGATAATCACTTAAATATGAGCCAGCAATGTGTTGCAACTGCCAAAAAAGGCAACACACTCCTAGGCTGCATGAACAGAGGGTTAAAATCAAGATTACATGAAGTGTTAGTACCAATACAAAAAGATGTTTAGACTCTAGAAAGAGTGCACAGAAAAGCAACAAAAATTATTAGGGAACTGGAGGCTAAAACATATGAAGAGTGGTTGCTGGAATAGGCTATGAAAAGAAGAAGTGGGGTGACATGATAGCAGTGTCCCCATATAAGAGGCTGCCACAAAGAAAGAGTATGTGTGTGTCAACTTATTTTCTGAAGTACTTGAAGGCAGGGCAAGAAGCAAGCTAAACTAACTGAAAGAGAGAACCAATCTAGACCTTTCCTGACAATTAGAACAATTAATCAGTGAAACGACTTCCTCCAAAAGTTGTGGATCCCCCAACACTGGAAGTTTTTAAGAAGAAATTATGGTCATCTGGTTTCTACAAGCTGGCTCTCTTAAGTGACATTTAGGTTTATTTGAGTGAATGAAATTTTGTTATTGTTGATGAGTTGTAGAACTATTCTCCTTAGAGCTGTTCGGATCATCCAGAGAGTGGGTGGAGCTTCAGTCTCTGCTGTTGTAGGCTGAGCTTAATTTCTGAGGAACGCTCCACCTTCCATCACGTGGCTTGCCATCGCGTTCCCCAGTTTTATGCTCAGCCCTCGTGCAGAGTAGGCAGTGTTTGTATGTGCTCTTGGCCGTTTCAGGAATATTCCAATTTAATTCGTTTTTTTGCTTCAATTCAGGTTATAATATATATAACCCTTCATTGTTTTTTCTCCCTTAACCCTGCGAGTTGGTCCTTCTTATTTAGTAGAGTTCCCTGGGAGGTCCTCCCCCCAAGGGGTGCCAGGGGGTAGGCCAGCAAAATTTCAAGCTGCCCCCCCACCCTTTCCTATTGCCTTTCTGCCGCTTTAGTTCATTTTAAAAAGCTCCATTTCGTTCCGTTTCACCCCCCACCGAACTCCGTTTTGTATATCGTTTGATTGCTTGCTAGTTTATTTCTGTTGTCCTTCCCCTGGGATCCCTGGATTGTCCCTAGGGATCCTCCTGGTCGCTGCAGAAGGGCCCTTGCAAGCCCTTGTAGTGGTGGCTGCCATTTTGAGCGTTGCCTCGTGGCCGGGCGCCATTTTGTTTTCCTTATCTTTCCGATCTCTGCAGCGTGCCTAGTTAAAACAGAAGGACCGGCAGGCCTGCTGAAGAATTAAGATTGTGCTGTTTTCAGTTGAAGTCTTCTTTTCCACCTCCTTTTTGTTGGCTTACCCCGCAGCCAGCTGTAGCGGCCGCAGTTTATTCCCACCACTCCCGCCCAGTTCCGCCTGGGTCGGCAGTCTGGTTTAGGCCCGGCTTTGCCCTTAAGACTCCTGTTGTCCTCTGATCATCCTGATCAGTCCTTCAAAATAATAATAATAATAATAATAATAATAATAATAATAATAATAATAATAATAATAGAGAGAAAGAGAGAGACCTTGAAAAGTCATTAAATCAGATGACTTAAGAGACTCGAGTAAGCCTAAGCTTACAAAAAAAAAAAAAAACAGAGAGAAGGGGGAACAATCATTTATATACGGAGCAAAAATACAGATTAATTTCAAGTGAATAATAAATGGGGGGGCTGTAAAAGAAATTCCCAGGGCTCCCGGCCTTCATTGTAGGTCGACCCCTAGGCGCGCCAACCGCCTCATATTTGATCCCCTTCCTTAACTACCTAAAATGGCAGAAAGCAATCCTTCAAAGGGTCCTTCCTTAAAGGCCAAAGCAAAGACCCACCACCTGCGCAGTCAGGCTAAGGAGCCCACCAAAGCCTCACAAAGGGACGCCTTAAGACGACACAAGGCGCTAGAAAAGGAAATAGACAAACGCACTAGACAGACAGGTTCAGTGCCTCCAGCACCAGCTACTCCTTCCACCTCCGCTCTTCCCACCCCTCCTGCAGCCTTTTCTTCCCTATCCAGACACAGCTCGCCCTCTCAAGGGCATCAGGCCCCGGGAACACCAGCCAGGTGAACTCCAGAGGCTACTTTCATGCCCACGGCCGTCGGCTTGCGCCAGGAGGAACCTCTCATTCAGGCGGTTCCAGAGCAGTTCAGAGCCTGGATGGAGATGGCTATCCGACAGGGAATTGCAGAAGGAATGCACAGATGGCCAGACCAGGGTTGCCTCCGCAGGCCACCAAATTTGCAAGATCATTCCCTCTCATGCCCCTTCAGGGGGAGGTTTCCCCTTCAGTCAGGGAAGACGAGGAGGGGGCGGAAGGGGACCTAGATTTGTGCAGGGAGGAGGAGGAGGAACAATTTGACCTGGGGTCTTTACAATATAACGAACCTCTTCCGGACTCAGATCCATCAGAGGCGGAAATGTCCGAGGACGAAGGTCTCACCCCGGACTAACCCGCTTTCGTAGGGCTCTTTAAGCCCCAGCTATTCAAATCCCTCCTCTACAAAGCCAGGAACATCTCGGGCCTAACTGCCCAGAGCCCCTCTGATCCCATTCCCTTGGTTCCAGAAGGGCCTGAGGATTCCATGTTTAGACAACCGGTAGTGGAGGCTGAGGTCATCCCAACCCCACCCCATAATTCCTGGACCTGGTGTCTAAGCAGCTGGCCTCCTCAGTTGCCCCCCCGGCCCCTTCGGCCCATGATAAAAGGTTCTTCAACCTTGACCCGGAGCTCTCCAACCTGATGAGCACCCCGGAGTTTGATGAGCCTGTTGTAGGCCTGACCTCTTCCTCCGCCCTCAGCGACCCTTTAGAGGCCCTCAGGCCAGAGGACAAGCGGTCGGAGCTGGCATTGCGGCGAGCTCACCAGTTGGACACATGGGCGATCAGGGTGGCTATGGCCACTTCCTTCTTCATCAGATCATCCATTCGCTGGCTTCGCCAGCTTAAGCAATATGTCCCAACCTCCAATATCCGCGCCCATCAGCACATCGCCAAGATTACGGCTGCAGCTGAGTTCTCAGCAGACGCCACTTATCACTCAGTAAAATTCTCCTCCCGCGCCATTTCCTCCCACGTCTCAGCTCACCGCCTGCTCTGGCTAAGACACTGGCAGGCGGATCTCAAGAATAAGGTGAAACTAGCTTCTGCCCCCCTAGCAGGAAGTAAGCTGTTCGGACCTTCCCTGGATCCTCTCCTAGTCGAGGGAAGGAATAAAAAGAAATTCCTCCCTTCCCTCACCCGTAAGTCAGATCCCAGATCTCTGCAGCCCTTTTGGAGGGCTCCCTTTCATCCCTATCCCAACCCCACTTCCCTCCCAGGTACCAAAGGTCCCCCTCCTTTGGTTCGGGACAGCCCCAGGACAGGTCCGACCCCCTCGACAGACACAGGAGAGGCGGAAACTTCAAGAGGCCCTTTCGTGGTTCTGGCAGCAGGCCCTTCCATCGCTCCAGATAGGCCACCGGACCTCATCCCCATTGGCAGGCGACTTAAAGCCTTCGCCAGCCGGTGGGACTCATCCATTTCGGACACTTGGGTCAGGGATACCGTCAGGTTTGGCCTTGCCCTCGAGTTCCTCTCCCCCCCTGATTTCTACATTATATGTCTCCTCTCCAAGAACCACACCAAACGCAACCTCATGGATTCGGCAATTCAGCACTTATATTATATGTTAAGCCTGTGTTCCCCAACTTGGGTTAAGGAGACAAGCTAAACAGAATGTGCAGCGTTAGTCAGATAGGCATACAGATAAATGTGTGAGATAAGTTTGTATGTTAGTTAACATACAGTAAAAATAACAGATACGCTTGCGTTATCAAAAATATAGTTTATTCCAGTTAGAGTTATATAGCATAGTCAAAATAACAGTCCATTAGTCATGTATCGTTTTTAGTCAGTCCATTCAAGGATATTCAATTAGCAAAGTCCGTGTAGAATATCCAATGTCAGTTCACTTACAATAAATCAGTCCTCTCACAGCTGATAAATCAACAGTCCTTTCTATCTCCCGTTCCAGTAGGGGAAAATCGCTGTCTTCAATCCATGCAGTAATTAGGGATCATCATGCAAGAGAGAGCAAGCTGCTGTGCCTTGCTTCTTTTATGGTGCTTTTACAACCACTCCCTTAATTACATTCTTACAGTTAAAGTTACAGACACTTTAACTAACAAACCATGATAACATATTTATTATTTACCCTAAACAATGTTATCCCTAACAAGGTTTGGCCTTGCCCTCGAGTTCTTCTCTACCCCCCCCCCCCCCCCGATTTCTACATTACATGTCCCCTCTCCAAGAACCACACCAAATGCAACCTCATGGATTCGGCAATTCAGCACCTACTGGACATTCAGGCCATCCAGCCAGTTCCTCCATCCCAGAGGGGACAGGGCTTCTACTCACTCTTATTCGTGGTGCCCAAACACTCGGGGGGATGGAGGGCTATTTTGGACTTAAAGCGGTTAAACCGTTATCTGGTATACCACAGATTCAAAATGAACACGCTGCAATCCATCCTCTTGGGAGTTCAGCAGGGAGACTGGTTGTCATCCATCGACCTCTCCGAAGTATATTTGCACATCCCAATACGACCCTTATAGCGTTTCAGCTATAATAATGTACACTTCCAATAAGTGGCCCTCCCATTTGGGTTAGCCTCGGCCCCCAGGACCTTTACCAAGGTCCTGGCCGCTCTGGCTGCCCACCTCAGATCCATCCCAGTACGGCTCCAGTTACCTGGATGATATTCTCATCCTCTCCCCTTCCAGGGAACAGGCCATCAGGGATACCCATACTACCCTCACCTCCCTCCAGGATCACGGGTTCCTCATAAATTGGAAGAAAAGCCAACTGGCCCCTTCCACTCGGCTACCCCACCTGGGGACCATAATTGACACAGTCAAAGGGAGGGTGTTCATCTCTCCGGAAAGAATACTCAGCATCCTACAATCAGTCAGGCTCATCAGACGACTTAGGAAGGTCTCCTCGAATTAACCAAGTTGTTAGGTAAGATGATCTCTTGTATTTCCGTTATTCCCTGGGCCCGTTTCCACTCTAGATCTCTCCAGTGGTTCCTGCTTCCGTACCAAAGGGCCGGGTCAAGCAACTCAGGGCGCAAGGTCTCACCAAGGGTTCTCACCTCCCTCCTCTGGTGGAGCAAGGCGTTGATCAACAAGGGCTGCCCTCTCAAGGACCCTCCAAGACTCACCATCACCACAGACGCCAGTCTGTCCAGATGGGGCACCCACCTTCTTTCCCTTACAGCTCAGGGCAGATGGTCATCGACAGAGAGGCTGTGCAATATAAACTGGTTAGAGCTTCGCGCCATCCACCTGGCCCTCCGCAGCTTCCTTCCTCAGCTTCAGGGCTGCCACGTCCTCATTCTCACTGACAATATAACAGCAAAGGCTCATGTCAACAGGCAGGGGGGCACTCAGTCCTCAAGCCTAATGAGGGAGACCAAGCACCTCTGTCGGTGGGCAGAGTCTCACCTCCTCTCACTCAGAGCAGACCACATTTCAGGCATCGACAACACCCGAGCAGATTGGTTGAGCAGGGCCACCATAGACCAGGCGGAGTGGCGCCTCCACCCGGCCGTGTTCAGGGAGGCGACAACAATATTCGGCCTGCCAGTGGTAGACCTGTTTGCCTCCCCCTCAATACCCAGCTTCCACGGTTCATCTCCAGATTCCCGTCCCTAGGGGCAGAGAACCACAACGCCCTTCGATGCCCATGGCCCTCGGGCCTTCTTTACGTCTTTCCCCCTCTGGCACTGGTGCCCAGAGTACTACAAAAAGGTCCTCCACGAGTGGGCGGAATTGCTTCTGGTAGCTCCTTATTGGCCCCGTCGCTCCTGGTTTACGGACCTCCGCAGCCTATTAGTAGCCCCATCCTGGAGGATCCCAGCAGACAGGATTTCTCTGTCTCAAGGCCCCCTTCTTCACCCAAACCCCCAATGGCTACAGCTAGCCATCTGGAGGTTGAGCGGGAACGTCTGAAGAGGGAGAATTTCTCCACTGAAGTCATTAATACCATCTTAGCAGCCAGGTGTCCCTCCACCAGAAGGATTTACGACACCACTTGGAACACTTTCCGCAAATGGTGTGCCAATCTCTGCATTGACCCAACGAACCCATCTGTGGCCCAAATCCTCGACTTTCTCCAGGAGGGTCTCGGTAAGGGACTGTCCCCCAACACACTAAGGCATCAGGTAGCAGCCCTATCCACTGTAATTTCCTGCGAGAGTGTTAGTTCCCTCTCTCACCATCCCTGCATCCATGAATTTCTGAAAGGGGCCTCAAACTTATTACCTCCATCCCTTCACAGGTACCCAACATGGGATCTCAACAGAGTCCTGACTTCCCTCACTAAACCACCCTTTGAACCCCTAAGAGAAGTCTCTCTCCAGTTCCTATCCTACAAAGTAGTGTTCCTGGTGGTGATTACTTCAGCCCGGAGGATTTCAGAGATCGCTGCTCTGTCAGACAGGAAAGACCTGTGCGTCTTCCATTCTGACCGGGTGGTCCTCCGACTTGACCCTTCATTTCTACCTAAAATTAACTCGGTTTTCCACAGGGCTCAGGAGCTTATCCTCCCCAATTTTTGCCCCAGGCTCAACTCATGAAAGAGAGAGTCTATGGCACACCTTAGATGTTAGACGGGCCTTGCGGATATATATTAAATGTACTCAGACCTTCCGTAAATCCGAGGCCCTGTTTATTTCCTTTCAACCACAGGGGCTCAAGGTAACCTCATCCACAATAGGCCATTGGATAAGGGCTGCCATTTTTAGGGCATACCAGGCCCAGGCCCTCCAAGTGCCCAGGGGTATCACGGCTCACTCCACCAGGAGTGCGGCAACATCAGCTGCCTGGGCTACCCAGGCCCCTATACTCGACATTTGCCCGGCAGCAACGTGGGCCTCCCCGTCGCCTTTCATTAGGCACTACAGAATCGATAGGTATGCCGCTGCGGAGGCTTCTTTCGGTAGAAGGGTCCTTCAGAGGGTGCTCAGGGATCCCGAGGACTCAACAAACCAGACGGTGTCCTTCCCGTAGGACAGGCCCCAGCTTTGGTATGTCCCACTCTCTGGACGATCCGAACAGCTCTAAGGAGAATGGGCGTTGGTTCTTACCTGACACGCCATATCTCTTGAGCTGAGAGGATTGTCCAGCCCCTCCCTTTTCCTTTCACCATCTGGAGGGGTCTTGTTTTGGCCAATGCACTTTAAGTCTAGTAAGAGGAGAGCACGAATGCCTGTTTTTTTCCTCTCGTCTTCGCATAAACTGGGGAATGTGATGGCAAGCCACGTGATGGAAGGTGGAGCATTCTTCAGAAATTAAGCTCAGCCTACAACAGCAGACACTGAAGCTCCACCCACTCTGGACGATCCTCTCAGCTCAAGAGAAATGGCGTGTGAGGTAAGAACCAACAACCATTTCAGAGCAGCAAAATTTTGGAAAGTAAACACACTTTATAAATTCTATCTACAGTAGAATTTAACGACTGTTGCTAACATTACTGAGAAATTAAAATGGAAAAATCTAGTTTCCCCTTCTGATACATCTACTAAGTCTCCTTACTAAACCTTCTAGTTTAAGGAGAAAGAGGATGTTTCATTTCTTTTCTAACACAATTGTGGGAAAGTTTTTTGATCTGGCTTCTATTAAAAAGACCAAGTTAGAAGAATGGGGAGGAGTTAGTGTTTCCCTTAGAGGTGCTTCTTAAGTAACAGACTAATAACAGTAAGCATGGCATCTTTCTTCCTACTTATAGTAGTTACTCTACCCATCAGAAATGTATGGAATAAGAAACTATGTTGGTGTACTGGGTACCTCAAACAAAAGAGAGGCCGCCTTAAGCAGACATTTATCCCAAGTTTTAGTGTTGGAAGTTTTTTTTAAATATTTATGCCTCTGCTGCCTTACCTGAAACAAGGTCTCTTCAGATAACACCCCTTCTTTTCATTAAAATCTAATTCTCATTCCCCAAACAAACCAATCCTTATTAGGAACAGAGCTTTTCGTGCAGGTCTCCTTCTGCTACCGCGGTTGGGACATTTGGCATGGGCTCTTCTCATAGAAGCAGCAACAATGGATATTGCTCTATTTCTTTCTCTGAACATCTATTAAGGCTTGAACTGATACTTGGCTTCTCAGGTCTCAGTTGCCTTGGTCTCTGGCAGCCCAGTGATGTAGCTGTAAAAGGGACAAAGACAGTTGCTTGCTGCTGCTGCTGCTGCTGCTGCGGCTGCCACAGTTTCCTTTTCCCTCCTGATTCCCCTTTATTATGATTCTTCTGTAATAAACTTTATGATCTGCATAATCTAAGAATTATATAGAACAAGAAACTTTTACGTTCTTGCTCTTTAACTCATGGTTCTACCTTAGCTGAGCTGTATGTACGTAGTTGTTTTGATGAGGTATACATATGGATATCTATCCTGTGCCTTACATTTCATATATGTAGTTCATTACTGTTTACACTCAGATGTATGTTGACAGAACAATATGTATATTGATTGGTTAGTTGATATCTCTGGCAACATATTTGCAGTTGCTTTCTGCCTTGCATCATTGTGCATTAATATTTGTATGCAGCAATAATTTCCTAATCACATAGTTCCCGCATGTCAATTTTCTCTTGATTAAAAAGGATATTTCTCAGAGCAGGAAGATTCATATATATATATACATATACATATACATATACATATACATATACATATACATATACATATACATATACATATACATATACATATACATATACATATACATATATATATATATCAATAGATATCTAACAGCAAAACTACAATGCTATTATGAAAATATTGCAGTCATTACTGTGTATGAAACACAAGTTCTATAACAACTGTTATTCAGGGGGGGTTTTGTCCTCTTTTTCCCTCCTGCAGAACATAAAAGGTCTAGCAGTGATTCTCTTTTGGATGGGAGGTAAAGTTTCCATCTGTTCTTTGTCTGGTAATTATGTGATCTGGTATCAAGTTGCTTATTTTGATCATGTGAGAATTAACTTTCACAGTACAGTCCAAAAACTTGCTCCTGTTTTTATTGGATTAGTACCAGATTTGTAATTGTTTCTTCATGTATTTTCTATTCCCTACACATAATTCAAAGAAACTAGTAAAACACAAAAACAATTTTAAATGTCTGCAACCTTTGGATAAAAATGCTGAAGAATTACCTTAGCTTCTCTATCCTGAAGGACACTTAGTCAACATTTTTGCTATTTTGTTAGAAATATTAAAAGTAATATTTAATCAGCCCTTTAACCCTAATCCTAGAGGATTAGTCATTGGAACAGAAGACTTTAGTAAAGTGGGATCTGTCATAAGATTCTTATTTACAAAATATATTGTAAGGTATTTTCTCCTGAAGCAAGGGTTTTCAAACTTGGCAAGTTTAAGACTTGTGGATTTCAACTCCCAGAATTCCTGAACTAACATGACTAGAAGAGGAATTCTGGGAATTGAAGTCCACAAGTCTTAAAGCTGTCGTTTGAAAACCCCTGGCCTAAAGCATATGTTGTATATCTTTTTATTTTGTTCAAAATTATTAATTTTGTTTTAACTTACCAAAAAGCGTATTACCAGGCAAGCCAAGGGCAAGTTTACAGTAAATAGTGGAACAGTCTAGAGTTGAGGGCAGGGAAAGCCAAATACCGTGGGAACCTGATTTCTAACTCATTTCCATAGGCAATGTTCAATATGGCTAAGATAATTTGGGGTTCTCGTGTGCTGGTAAGGTTTTAAGGTTCATTTCTGTAATGTGGTGGAAAAAGTGCTAGGGCAGGAAAGGTTGAGACCAAGATAGAAATACTTACTGAGCCATAAAGCTCATTGAAAGGGCATTGGTCCAAGTCTCTGTTCTTAAGATTCTTAGGCTATTTCCCCATAAGTTCTTCTGATATGCAGTTTCAGGGGAGAGGGGAAAAATACAGCAGGTGAACCACATTGCAATGTTGATGTCATACCAGGGTGATACATATGATTTTGTCTTGTTTTCAAATGCTGTTAGTGCAGGGGTTTCTGGTTCCGCATGGTTTCGGGGCAGCAGGAATTCGCGACCGTCCGCAATCCCTGCTATGCTTGCCACCGAGGTGCCTCCGATCCAAATGGATCCGGGGGATATGGCTGCCCTGTAGAGGCAGCCGAAGAGAAGAGGGGAGCCGGACAGGGGGTTGGGGGGTGTCGCAGACCCCCTCCTTGTCCAGAAAAACCCCTTTTTCCTGAGGTGGTGGAGCGGCGGTCAGTAATGGCCGCCACGAAGAAGCTTGCAACCGGGTAAGATTGTGCTGGAGGAAGCAGGAAAAGTGAAAGTGCTGGCTGAGCCCGGTCAATCAACATTTCTCAAACTCTCTGGAACTGAATTGTTTGAATTGCTGGAGGATATATTGTATCCCTAAGAAGATCGGAAAGCGGAGGAGAAAGCTGTTAAAGGGAAAAAAAAATTTTCTACACTCTCCCACCCCATAGAAACAGCAGATGAAGATTTGAAATTTATTTGGGCATTGAAGGTGAATTATTTTGAAAGTTAAATCCAAGGGACAAAAGACTCTTTAGACGTTGGACTTAATAATTTAAGAAATCGGAAAACCCTTATTGGAGGTATGGATTTCTGATCATTTAAAAATTGTTGTTGTAAGTGGGAAGGGAGAAGAAAAAAAATTGGAGCAGAAGTTGAAAAAGGAGGAGATTGCCTAGAATTCTAAAGAAAGATATATGGTAATTGGACCTCTTTGGTTAAAC
This sequence comes from Hydrophis major, assembly GCA_033807585.1. Lineage (NCBI taxonomy): Eukaryota > Metazoa > Chordata > Lepidosauria > Squamata > Elapidae > Hydrophis > Hydrophis major. The sequence continues at coordinate 138,487,812 of CM066329.1, read as the reverse complement.
AGTAACCCCAGAAAGAGAAGTAGAAGAAGGAAAAAAAAGTATTAACTTTTGGAATCTTTTTTGAATTATTCTTGATTAAATATACTTGGGTGGTTGTTTTGGGAAAAGTTTCTCTTTTTATGATGGCATCGCTTGTGGATGAATTAAAAACTGAATATCAAAAATATAAAAAGGAAGAACAAGATGGAAAAGATACTTTGGGCACTTTATTTCAATTTTTAGAAATGGCGTTATGCACTTATGAAAAGTTGACTACGCAGCAGAATGACTGGGATAAAGAAGAAGAAACTATCTTTGATGAACAATGGGTTTTTTCTGGGGAGGAGGAGAAAGAGGATAAGAAAAAGGGGATTTTAAGGTTTGAAAAAACAACCAAAAAAGAGAAAAATGAGATGAAAGGTGGATGCAAGGTTAGAAAACAACGGAAAGGGAGTAAGAAAAGGGAGGAGGAGAGACAAAGGGGTAAAAAGGGCAAGGAGAAGAATAAGCAAGAGAGAAAGGGGGGGAGGAGAAGCCTTAATGGTGGGAAGCAAGATTTAAAGAAAAAAAGCTTATTTAGAGACAATGGGTGAATCTAATTGAAAAAAAGGGGGGGATTCTGGAAGGTACATAAGATTGTGTCTTTAGAGTACATAAGATTGTGTCTTTAGAGTACATAAATGAGTATTAATATATATGATTAGTTTTTGGGAGTTTTTTTGATATTGATAGTGCTTATATAGGATTTTATTTAGTTATTGCTGGCTTTTTACCTTCTTTATAAAATTTATTGTGTAATTTTAGAATGCACTAAACAGAATCCCAAGATAAATTAAGTGTTATATGAAGTAATTTTAAGTTAGGACAAGTGAGTTAAAGGTGTCACTCCAATCAGTGTATAGGAGAAGTATATTAAAAGAAAAAAGATGAATGGATAGTTGGAAATAGAACAGACAAAGAATGATATTGAAAATGATAATAAGATATGGAAGGATATATAAAGTGAATATGATGTTTGAATTTGTGTCTGTGTGAAGAGTTTCAACCCGGGATCAAGCAGCCTTCAGAAAAGATGTTTTAGGTGTTTTTTTTTCTTCTGTGTTTTGTATTTTATGAAAGGCAATAAAATTTTAATAAGCAAGAAATATAATTTGGATAACTAGAATGAAAAGGAGAAGTCGGGATAAGATATGAAATCAAATAGATAATGTAAATATTGATATTACAATTTGGAATTATTTTGTATGTTCTATTGGCATTCTTCTTTAATTATTTTTATTTTTTTAGAAAAGAATTTTCAAGTTGTTATGCCTGGATTATTTGTGTATTGTTCTTGTAAAATTAATAAAATTTATTTTTTTAAAAAAAAATGCCATTAGTGCATAGAGATAGAAAAACATTTTTTCTCTTCATCCAGAGGCACATCATAAAGTGTCCTGATACTGGCCTACTGTGGGTAGGATTTGAACTTGAAGCTTTTTCTGGGGATTCCATTCTTTCCTCTCTAATCATATCTCTAATAGTCCTACGTACCAGCCAATATTTCAGTATAAATTTGCCATCACTCATAAATAAACACCATTAAATTGTAGGTACATAATATGTGACAAGGACCCTAAATTCATAATATGTGATAAGTGCCCAAAATTCCAAAATATTTTAATATATGGAAATAATAAGTTATTGTATTTTCCCCAAAATAATTCCCCAGTTAATTGAGATGGCATAATAGCAGTAGGAGCATCCATTGAAGGCTGCTGGCAGAATTATCTTCCCGCTGGCTTTCATGAGCTAATTTATTTATGGATACTAGATTAGAAGTCTTTAGATGACAGTTTAGGTAGAGAGAAGATGACTGACTAAAAGTCTCTGTTATAATACAATTAAGGATTTATATAAAGGTCCTACAACATGTCTTTCTTTCTCAATGAAGATTGGAGGATAAAAAGAAAAAATATCTATGTTTTGGCTGACAACATCCAGAATATGGTAATGTTTCAGGACTTCTTTAAACCATTCATCATCTTCATTGTTTTCTTGTTATCCTTAGTTTATTCCTTTCATCCATCTTTAGTTATTTCATATTTAGTAAGACCAGATGTTTCATTCATTCATTCATTTATTCATTCATTCATTCATTCAATTCACATGGCTGCCTATCTCAAAATATGTCTTGGGAGCCTAACAGAAAATTAAAAACAAGATTAAAAATGTACATTATGTAAAACATTAAATAGCAAATATTGAACCAAAATGTATATGCCATTTACTAGAAAAACTAGGCAGCTTATAATGATCCATTAAAAACATTCAAAAATTCCATAAATATTTAAATCATTACAATCTTTTTTTTTTTTAAACTGCTGTTTCCATTAACATTCAAATTCCCCCAAACTCATGCAGAACAGGATGCTTTTCACATGACTTCTGAGGAATAAAAGGATGGAGGCTAACTCTCTTGGAAGGTAAACTCTTCCTAAGCAATTACTTAGAGCAATTACTAGTTCTGATTCCCTGACGTGGATCTTGGTAATCTTATTTTTACTCATTTGATTTCTTTTTCTCAGGTTGCTACTTGAATTTTAATTGTATTTTCTAAGCTACCTAGAAATCAGTTTAGTGTAGCGGCTGCGGCTTCAGAATAGAAACCAGGATACTGTGACTATTAGTCACACTTTAGATGTGACTAATAAAGTAAGCTAGGTGACCCTGGCCCGGGTCACTCTCTCTTGGTCCTAGGAAGGAGGCAATGGCAAGTTAGTTTTGAAATCTTGCCAAGAAAACTGCAGCAACGTATCCAGGTAGTTGCTAAGAGTCAAAACTAGCCCAAAGGCGCGCAAATACAGAGAGAGAGAAACAGAGAGAGACTATATCTGAGATATAGTAAAGCAAGAATTATTGACTTCAATTCCTCGTGGTCCAGAAATCAGCGCAACAAGCCAAAGTTAACCAAGACCTCTCTTAGCAATGTTTTCCATCTGTTGTTCCAATAGGAGGCATGAGTTCAACACCTCATGATTTCTGGAGACACACAACTGTTAAGAACTATAGCTGAATTTCAGCGAAATCATGTGCTTTTTGTACCAATAGTAATTCCAATTTGCTGGGATGTAGCTACAATCTATTTTGCAATCTGTCATCAGTTCCTTATACCCCAAGTATTGGGCATGATATACCCCAAGTATTGGGTAACCACAGTACAGCACTGTATGGTTTAGGATCAAGAAGTAATCCTGGGTCTCATTGGCATTATTAATAATGATGGATCTCAAACTGATGGATGATGTCTCTGTGATTTCACGTACCAATAAATGTTAAATGGAAGCGGGGGGGAGCCCCGAGACACCCATATTCAAGTATCTAATTGCTCAGTCTCTTCTTCCACAATAATGCTGATTGGGATTGCCCAGCTCTCAAACACAATTCCAAAAGATACCACTGAACCTCAGAGATTGAAGTGGATGAGAAGAGGTTTACCACTTCCCTTAAACCATGCAGTGGGTCCTCCACAGGAATGACTAATACAGTTTCAGTTGTGTGCTCAGGCCCACAAAATGCATTTTATTAAAGACCTTCTCTGGTTGGAGGCTAATCACCTTCTCAATAATTTTACTAAAAAATGGCAGGGTGGAGACAAGCCCATATTTATTTAACCCAGGTGAGTCCAGGAATAGCTTTTGTTCTGAAGCATAAAGGGCATTTAGGCCATTCATAGTTTCTTGGCAAATAAACTTATATTCTGGATGCTTGCTAAAATGTACTGCTGCATTCATAATTTACATTATCTGCACAAATATCATATCGGAGATGTAAACCTTCCAAAATACAGATGAAATAGCCATCCACCAATAAAAACTGAATTCTTATAATGGATCTGTGATATTCTGGAACCTTGAGGCTAATTCAGTCATTCATAATCCTATTTATGTGATATGGGCTAATGAAATATGTGACCAGTGCTGTCCACAAAATGTTACAGCAATCAGGTATAATTATTCCAGTTGCAGCAACTGAAAATATGTTGCCTCAAGATGTAAATCATCACTAGGAACCTTCATTAGTCTTTGCAGATATCCTGGACCATAATTTCAATCCTCCACACAAATATGTTTCCTAAAACAGTTGCACAGTGAAAATTTTGAATATTTACAATGGTCTCTGCTTCTAATTGGATGGTATTCTCATTTTTATGGTATATTATTTCATAGGTTACATCTGCATATTCAATTACCATTTGTGTAAATATGTACTTTAGAAGCTTTAGAGAGCAGATTCAGAAAGCAAGTGTTATATTTTATTCAGAAAAATTATATCAAGAGATAAAGCCTTTGGTCTATTGATTTTGTGGTTGCATATTATTTCCTCCAGGACATTTTCCTTATTCCTCTAAAGCAGGGGTGTCAAACTCGCAGCCCGCGGGCCAGATGTGTCACGTGCTGGCCACTCCCAGCCCCAGTTTAGCAAAAGGGGGAAGTGTTATACATCGCATGATGACAACATTGTGAGTTTGATACCCTTGCTCTAAAGATACTTAGCTTAAATTTCCAAAAAAGATCAACATGTTTAAGTAGTGAGAAGGAATGCTACATGTTACTGACATTCATAGATCACACATGCTTCTCTTGTGTCCCCAGTATCTATGGCAGGGATGGACAACTATGGCCTCTTTATGACCTGTGGACTTCAACTACAACCTATGGCTGCCCAGGAATTCTGGGAGTTGAAGTCCACAGGTTGTAAAAGGGGCTATAGTTCCCCATATCTTTTCCCTATATATATCTTCTCCCTGTATACTAGTTGACTGCATCTCAAATGATCCATCTGTTAAAATACTGAAGTTTGCTGATGACACAACAGTGATTGGTCTCATTCAAGACAACGACGAATCTGCATACAGACAGGAGGTTATACAACTTGCCTCGTGGTGTAACCAGAACAATCTGGAACTGAACACACTCAAAACCTTAGAAATGGTGGTAGACTTTAGAAGAAACCCTCCCATACTACCACCTCTTACAATACTAGATAACACCATATCAACAGTAGAGACCTTCAAATTTCTAGGTTCTACTATATCACATGACCTAAAATGGACACCTAACATCAAAAACATCATCAAAAAAGCACAACAAAGAATGTTCTTTCTGCACCAACTCAGGAAGCTCAAACTGCCCAAGGAGCTGCTGATCCAGTTCTACATAGGAATGATTGAGTCTGTAATCTGCACCTCTATAACTGGTTTGGTTCTGCAACCCAACAGGACAGACACAGACTTCAGAGGATAATTAGGATTGCAGAAAAAAACAATTACTACCCACCTGCCTTCAATCGAGGACCTGTATACTGCACGAGTCAAAAAGAGGGCTGTAAAAATATTTACAGACCGCTCACATCCCAGACATAAACTGTTTCAAAACTCTTTCCCTCAAAACGATGCTATAGAGCACTGCACACCAGAACAACTAGACACAAGAACAGTTTTTTTCCTGAAAGCCATCACTCTGCTAAACAAATAATTCCTTCAAACCTGTTCAACTATTACAAAGTCTGCACTACTATTACTGTTAAGTCTTGTCATCACTCCTTATCACCCATCCCCTCCCACTTGTGACTGTATGACTGTAACTTTGTTGCTTGTATACTTACGATTTATATTTACTTTTTCCTAGTATGATTGATTGCTTATTGTACTCTATGACTATCATTAAATGTCGTACCTTATGATTCTTGACTCCTGATATATGTATGTATACTGAGAGTATTTACACCAAGACAAATTCCTTGTGTGTCCCATCACACTTGGCCAATAAAGTATTCTATTCTATTCCATGGTATTCTGATAAATCATGTGCTTGCTTCGCTTTTATGTACTTGACAAGGCAAGAAGCAAGAAGCAAGAAAAAAGCTGGAGAGGGGAGTACACAAATTTAAACTCACTCGGGATCACTCCCTATTTAGGCTTCTTAAATGAACTTACTTAGTAAGAGATGTTGTTTTCATTGTTGGCAGAAGATATCAGACAAGTAATATAAATATGAATCTAGTAGACTTGTAAATAGCCTTTCAGGGCACTAATATTAGTCCTCAAATAGGGCAGAACCCTTTGTATTCTTTGACAATAGTAAGTCTTGTTTTTTTCAGCTGAATTTCATCCCAACTAAATGAACATAACATTGCAAATCTCTGTGGATGCAGGTTTATAATCTCCATGGCGACTAAGGGTTCATATAAATTTTGCTGAACCATGATATGGTTTGCATTGGTTTTGCATAGAATGTTGTGTGACTGCAAACATTTCACTTTGCAAAGCAGAGTTTATGATTCAGAATACTATGTGAATCCAGCCAATTAGTTGATTAAAATTGGTTGGTCTACAATGATGCCCTGACTCATAGCTTGTCATTCCCCAGAAGCTTTTTTTAACTATTAATCTTGCCTTGAGTTTCTTTTTTGCCCTTGATGTAATGGACAAGCTATTTTCTTTGATATACAATCCTGGTCCATGATGGAACCAATAATAATTTATTTGCTATTTTCTATCCAGTCCTTCCTGTGAGGAATTCAGGGCAATTTTTACTTAATAAATTGAAAGAAGCTAATTATAAGCAGGCATGCCTCCGTGCAGCTTTTAATAGTTCTGTGGAAGAGGAAATTTTATGAAAAGTTTCCACTTCTGTTCAACTGTTCTGCCAGAGCCCTCTCTTGGACATCTGGCCACCTGCTTATAAACACATGAATAGCTTAGTATTACAGCCCTGACTCTTAGCATCTTTATTGAGCTCTGTTACTAATATGTTTCATTATAAATGAAAACATTTCAACACAAAGAAAAATATCAAACAATGCCATTTTTATTCTGTGGTTTATTTAAATAAATTTACTATGTAATCAACATGCACTCTGGCAACAGTAACCACAAACAAATTTTGATGGGAGCACTGCAAATAACTACTGAAGGATAGATGCAAATATTGTTTACTTGCTGTTTTTGAACTAATGGGGAGAGCAGAACCATGCTTTCTCGCACTGACTACTATACAGGCTTAGCTTCATGATTATAACTTAGTTTCTGTTCCATTGATTAATGCAAACTGAAAGAGGTTGTTGAATATATGAATTTACTCCAGTGAAGGAATTGTATTTGAGGTGGGTTGTGGTTTGTTTGTTTGTTTGTTTGTTTGTTGGGGGGGGGAGAAACAGTTCCTCTCTCTCTTCTGTCTTTCATTACGAATAATTCAAAAGAAATACCTATATTGCTAAATGTCCTTTAGGACAGGTCCCCAGGGCACATAGATGTGGCCTCAAAGCTACATGCAGGCCATCTATGCTGTTCTTCTGTCCTAGAGTTGGTGTGGTTCCAAATTTAACCCTTTTTTGAAGGACTGGAGTTTGAAAAGGAACCTGTTTTATTCCTTAAAACTCATTAAATCTACAAAACCTGACCAGATCCCAGTCCTACCCACTTCTGGTATGCAGCCTTGGATATGACATGGACAGTTTACTGCACCTGTCAAGCTACACGCTCTGGATGATTGACAACTTACTGTGGGTTATAAATTGGAATCATGCAAAATAGGTTTGTGTCAGTTTGTATTCATTTATTCAATGTGTGATGTTTTAAAGCACAAATGCATGTATAAAGTAGCAGCAGGTCACAGTAGTGTCTGCTTCCTACTTCTCAAGGCATGTCTGCAGCAACATATATTCTGCCCAATAACTATACAGTTTAATTAAGCTTTATCCAGATACCTCTGATACATTCTATCTGGGTCAATTAGATAAGTGTGGTTGTACTAAACATATGTAGGAGTGAACATGCACTTCTTCATTTCTATTTGAAAATTTAGGAACCTCAGTGCTGCTGTATGTAATTTCAGGGAGCTTCTCTTGTGTTTCTATAGTGTTTAATAGAGAAGCTTGATGTACAGATCTTTCAAGACTTGCAGAATTAGCTATTTCCTTCATGGTTTAAAAGAGGTGAGACCTTTCAGCAGGAAGTACCATTACATTTACAAATTATTAAGTGGGATAAAAATCTAACAATAACATGTGATATCTTGGCATGGCTCTATATAAACACTTCAGAATTATACAATTTTAAAAGAGGAATACTTTCCCCAATGGCCCTTTGTTTTATTTGGATATTTTAAGATTAAAATGCCTTTATTCTTTTAAGGTTTTCCTTTTCCACATATTTATCCTCTACCCACCTTCCTCTTTTACTCCTTTTGAAAAGATTTCCTGTATACAGGGATGAGTCACTCAGTTCCTCTGACATTTTCAAACCCCTCCACTGGTTATGATCAATTCTTTCTGTTCTCTTATCTCTCTGAATATATCATGCAGAGCCTTTAAAGTCCAAAAGTCTTATCTTGTTCTTTGGATGGCAGGTTTATCTCAACACAATTGTTTTCAGCTCCTATTGTACTTTCCTTTAAACTTAGAATGCTCATTCAGGTTTTTTGGGGAGGTTGTTTTTTTTTTTGTATCTGTTCTCAGTGTTGCTCATTAAATTCCTTCTTTTTTTATTGTGAACCAGGAGGATTCCTATTTTTATCTCCAGATTTCAGGACAGTGCAAAATTCCACCAATCAAATATAACCACAGTGGGTCCTTCTACATTGACAGTAGGAACACAGAGTACCTCTTGATGTCCCGGAGTGAAAATAGACGACATGTCATCTTGAAGGATAGAAAAACATGCTGTCAAGGCTTTATATGGCAGGATTTTATTCTTCATAAAGTGCCTCTCCATAACATGCTATTAACACTTGTGACATAGAGGGGAGGCTTATGTTGCATCATAGGGATATTCTGTAACTAGTATTCGTGCATGCACTGTAATTTTACATACCTGATCTTAGCTGTCCCATGAAGTTGTTTTCCAGATACATAATTATAGTAGAGAATTCCAGGATGTACAACAGGCTACATGCATACAAATTATCTTCTATGGTTTTTCTGGTGTCATAGTCAGCAAAGTATAGCATTACATCTAAATCTGCACCAGCTGTGTCATCATTGGTTAAAATTACCCTCATCGTTATAATTCAATCCCAGCATTTGAACTTAGTTTGATAAACCATGGTAGTAAATGGAATCTAGTGAATGTTAATTAAGGTTTGTGTAACCACAGAGCAATGCTGCATCGTTGTTAAAGCAGATTATAAAATCTGTAAAGGAAAAGGAAAAGAAGGATAGTAGAAGCCTATAGAATATTGCTATTTTCTGTTCATATTTAGGAATAATGGCATGGACAGATTTGATGGAGATTAGGGCCCCACATACATTCTTCAGTATTCTATCTCCTAGTTCAGGGGTGTCAACTCAATTTCATTGAAGGCCACATCATGGTTGTGTTTGACTTTGGGGGGCCCAGGTGGGTGTAGCCACTTGACATCACTCATGTCGGGGGTGCTTGTGGTGGCCCAAGCTCTGTCAGAGAAAACGATTTTCCAAGTTCCATTTTCAGCTGTGCCAGCCTTCTGCAATCCTCTGCCAGCAAAAACGGAGGTCAGAAGGGCTGCCTGTGGCTCTCCCGAGTTCCATTTTCATTGGCAGAGGCACTGCAGGCCGGTCCTTTGTTGTTTCCAGGGTGGCCCTGCAGGCCAGATCTGATCCCCAGGCTTTGAGTCCTAGTTAATAACCTTTTTTAGGTTAATAACCTCTTCTAGTTAATAACCTCTAATTCTGTTCAATCCTGTCTGATTTTTGGAGACTGCCTGGAAAAGTCCCTGTAATTTTCTTTGCATTGTTTTTGCAGAAATAGTTTGCCCATTGCAAGTAGTCTTCGACTTACAACCACAATTGAGCCCAACATTTCTGCTGTTAAGTGAGACATTTGTTACCTGAGTTTTGCCCCATTTTATGACCTTGCTTGCCATAGTTGTTACATGAATTACTGCAGTTAATAAGCTAGTAACCTGGTTGTTAAAGTGAATCTGGCTTCCCCATTGATTTTACTTGTCAGAAGGTTGCAAAAGGGGACCTTGGGACACTGCAACGGTCATAAGTATGAACCAGTTGCCAAGCATCTGAATTGTGATCATGTGACCAAGAGGATGCTGTAAAGGTCATAACTGAAAAATGGTCCTAGGTCACTTTTTTCAGTACGGTTGTAACCTTGGAACAGTCACTAAATGAATGGTTGTAAGTCAAGGGCTATCTGTACTTGTTTCTTAGTGCTGAGAAAAAGTGACTGTCCTGAGGTCACCCACCTGGCTTTTTGCCCAACTCACGATCTCCTGGTTTTTAGCTTGATGCCTTAACAACTACATCAAACTAGGTCTCAACTCCCATTTACCCACCCTGATTTTCTCCAATTATTTGTGTTACAGCCCATACCTGACAGCAGCTACCTTATTTGTTACTTTATTTTATTTTTTAAAAAAATCATGGGTGCCCTTGAGTCTGCTGTATCTCCTCTCACTTTCATTTCTTCAGGGAGCCTCTAAAGCGGACGTATCAGACACGTGGCCCGCGGCCCAGATCCGGCCTGTGCCATCCCGAGCCTGGCCACACCCACCCAATTGGCCACGACAACCAGTCCACACCCACACCAGACCCCCAAGGGCAAACAAAATTCTGATATGCCTGCAATGGGATAGCCCTGCTCTAAAGGAAGAAAAATGGAGCAGAGAAGCCTTTTTTTTGTACATCCATGGTTTTAAATTTAGCAGCCATCTAGTTGTCTAAATTTTGCACCTGTAGTCATGCATCCAGTTCTAACAATGCCATAGGTTAGAGTTTAGGAATATTGGACCTTCTAGTAATGATTTAAGATTTCTTTTGTTTTTGTTCAGTTAGAGTTTTTATGAATTTGCTATTTACATCTTAATAAAAACTGGTGAGTTGTTGAGAGTGTTTAATAAATGTATACTTGACATATTTACATGAATCTGTTCTTACCATATTTAATATGTCACCGACAATATCTTTAAGTATGAATTTTAGATTCTGCTCAAGACTTCAGAAGTGTTGGATCATAACAACCAGGCTCCTACAGGCAAAGCTAGCACAACTTGCATCTGAATATGACTCATTCTTTAATCAGCTTCCAACTTGTAATGCCAACTTTTATTTCACCAAATACAAGTAAAAGGAAACAATCATACTTAAAACTATTTTGGATAGCATTTTCCTTTTAATCCTAACTTTTAAAGTAGATACATATGAAAGAATACATTTTTGGTCTTTTAGAATCTTCATGTACTCGCACAAAACATTTTTGTGGGAGATGACAAGGAGAATGTTCTGAATGTAGGCTGGGTCGAGGACATTTTTCTAAGGAGATATTGGTTAATCTTTTAAAGTCCATGTATAAAACATTGGTTGGCTTATTCAACCCTCTTCGTTTTGAGGTAGAAAAAGCAGTTTGGTAACATGTGTACCACTACACAGCAGTTGTTACTTTCATCCCAGGGACTGGGATCAAACATGCTTGTTAATGGAATTGCTCTAATGGTCTTGAGAATAATGGCAGTGCTTTGGATAATAGGACATAAGAAGGACTTAGCTGTTGCAGACAAACAGGCATAGCATGTATTTTAAACCAGTTTTTAATCTTTCATGTCATTCTGTCCAAGTAACTTATGGGCCCCACCATTAAGTCTTCATTTTCTGAAAATGAATATTCATATATTTACATGCATTCATTACCATTAAATAGGAGAAACATAGCAATTGCAGTAAAAGCCATTTACACTGAATTATCATTTAGTATAAGCTAGTACTGTATGTAATGTAGGAAAAAATAAGGATGGGACAAAGCTAGTTTGTTTTGTGGCTGCTGTTTCAGTGAGATGGAATAGAACAGTAATGGAATAGAACAGTAACAGCTAACCTTTCCGTCCTTGCATGCCAAAAGTGCATGAGTTCAGGTGCCAACCTCCATAAGGCAATGCACGTAAGGCCCTCCACGCCCCCTGTGCATGCATGTGCAACCCCCTGCACACATGCTGCACATCTCTGCGCATGCATGCACGACTCCCAATATTGGGGAGGTGTGGGCAGGGATGAAATAATAGATGAGGACTATTTAGAAAACAGGCTTTAATACCAGTTGGCTAAAGACAGAATAGAAAAGGGAAACAAGACTGCATGAGTTACAAGATAACTGCCGGTAGTTTGTCCTTGAAACCCTTATTTCAAAACAGCCACTTAAAAGGGTATCTATGTTAAGAAGCCTTAGGTTACTGTACTTCATATATATTAACTTCAGATAGAGATGTCATCCTCTGTAGGAATTAGAATATATATTGATTAAAAAACCCATCACCTTCCAAAAATCAAGATTTTTTTTTTTTAATTCCTGGTAAAGAGCATAGAAGCAATTAAGAATGAAGGAATGAGCAAGAAAGTAACTATAAATAGACTTTCAAAGATTAGCCTGAAGTTTATTTGGAAGGGGATACTGACACAGTTAATTTTAATTCTTTTTGCATAATCTTGTTGTTTCAGATAGCTCTTCTCTCTTCACTCTCTTTTCTCCTTTACTGTCCTAGAAAAAGTAGTTTCCTTCTTTTCATCCTTGCATTCCCCCCCTCTTCCTTCATTCTTAGCAACTGCCTCTGCAGGGGGTTTTTTGGCAGCAGTTTGCCTCCATCTTAGGGATGAAGGAGAGTGACAGGGCCAAAATCATCTTTCTGGCTAAGGTGAGACAAGAAATCAAGCCTCCCAATTTCTAGCCTGATGGATTAACTACTCTAGGTAGTCCTTGATTTATGACTATAATTGAACCTGGAATTGTGATTGTAAGTCATGTTGGTCATTAAGTGGGTCACCACATGGCAATGCCTAATTTTGTGACCTTTTGTAACACAGTCATTAAAGTGAACACCACCCTCATTAGGTGGATCCACTGACCACAAGGGGCACTTTTTTTGTACCAGAAACTAGAAGTAAATGCCAGTTTCCAACAGCAAACATTGTAAATAATGGTTATAATTATAGTGATTGCGGGATACCTCAGAAGGCCACAAATGCAGACTGGTTGCTATGTTCTCAAAATGCCATCATGTCACCAAGGGGAGGCCGTAGTTGTCAGAACTTCAAATCCAGGTCATAAGTAGCCCCGTGGAGGTTTGTTGTAACTTTGAATGATGACTAAACAAACTATTATAAATCAGGATTTACCTGTAGATCAAACTGGCTCTCCAGTGCTCCTTACTTTCTTTTTTTTTTTTTAAAGAATTTTATTGATTTCCTACAAACAAACAAGACAAACAAAACATTAAAACATCAACTCTCATATGTACATCCAGCGTGTTGGTTGGTTCATCAGTTTTGTGCATTCATTTTGTAGTCTCAATTTCAATTATGTTACATAACAACTCATATTGTCAATCCAAACTTATATATCCTAATATCGCTATTAAAAAACAAAACAAAAAACTTTTGACTATACTTTTAATCATTCATGCTTTATGAGATAACAATACTTTAAACAGTTTATTCTGTAACAACATATAATCATACCAAATCAATCCTAAAAACACTTTATAAATATAATGTCAAAAAACAAAGACAAAAGAAAAAATAAAGATATTCCTTACTGTCTAACATTCTAAATATTCTATTATCGTATTTTATCATCTAGCCATTGATAAAAAAGATCCCAAATTTCATAAAATTGTTTATCCTCTTGCTATCTCCAATTTCAAATGTCAATCTACTCATCCTAGCACATTCTCCTTAGAGCTGTTCGGATCGTCCAGAGAGTGGGTGGAGCTTCAGTCTCTGCTGTTGTAGGCTGAGCTTAATTTCTGAGGAACGCTCCACCTTCCATCACGTGGCTTGCCATCGCATTCCCATTTATGCTCAGCCCTCGTGCAGAGTAGGCAGTGTTTTGTATGTGCTCTTGGCCGTTTCAGGAAAATTCCAATTTGATTCGTTTTTTGCTTCATTTCAGGTTGTATATAATCCCTTCATTGTGTTTTTTCCCTTAGCCCTGCGCAGTTGGTCCTCCTTATTTGGTAGATTCCCTGGGAGGTCCTCCCCCTAGGGGCTGCCAGGGGGTAGGCTAGCAAAATTACAAGCTGCCCCCCCACCCGCCCCTATTGCTTTTCTGCCGCTTTAGATTCTGTTCATTTAAAACGCTCCGTTTCGTTCCGTTTCCCCCCCACCGAACTCCGTTTTTTATATCGTTTGAATGTTTGCTAGTCTCTTTCTGTTTGTCCTTCTCCTGGGGTCCTTGGATTGCCCCTGGGGATCCTCCTAGTCACTGCAGAAGGGCCCCTGCAAGCCAAGTAGTGGCGGCCGCCATTTTGAGCGACGCCTCATGGCCGGGCACCATTTTGTTTTACCTTATCATTCCGATCTCTGCAGCGTGCCTATTTAAAACAGCAGGACCGGCAGGCCTGCTGAGGAAATAAAATTGTGCTGTTCCAGTTGGAGGCTTCTGTTCCCACCTCCTTTTGTTGGCTTACCCCGCAGCCAGCCGTAGCGGCTGCGGTTTATTCCCACCACTCCCGCCTGGTTCCGCCTGAGGCAGCAGTCTGGTTCAGGCCCGGCTTCGCCCTTAAGGCATCTGTTGTCCTCTGATCATCCCGATCAGCCCTTCCAAATAATAATAATAATAATAATAATAATAATAATAATAAGAAGAAGAAGAAGAAGAAGAAGAAGAAGAAGAAGAAGAAGAAGAAGAAGAAAGAGAGAGAGAGAGATCTTCAAAAGTTATTAAATCAGAAAACTTAAGAGACTCGAGTAGGCCTAAGCTTACCAAAAAAAAGGGGGGGAATCATTTTTATACGGAGCAAAAATACAAAGAATAACAACAAGTGAGACAAACAGATTAATTACAAGTGAATAATAAACGGGGGGGATGTAAAAGAATTTCCCAGGGCTCCCGGCCTTCGTTGTAGGTCAACCCCTAGGCGCACCAACTGCCTCATATTTGATCCCCTTTCTCAACTATCTAAAATGGCAGAAAGCAATCCTTCAAAAGGTCCTTCCTTAAAGGCCAAAGCAAAGACCCACCACCTGCGCAGTCAGGCTAAGGAGCCCACCAAAGCCTCACAAAGGGACGCCTTAAGACGACACAAGGCGCTAGAAAAAGAAACAGACAAACGCACCAGACAGGCCCAGTGCCTCCAGCACCAGCCACTCCTTCCACCTCCGCTCTCCCCCCCCTCCTGCAGCCTTTTCCTCCCTATCCAGGCACAGCTCGCCCTCTCAAGGGCATCAGGCCCCGGGAACACCAGCCAGGTGAACTCCAAAGGCTACTTTCATGCCCACGCCTGTGGTAGGAGGAACCTCTCATTCAGGTGGTTCTGGAGCAGCTCAGAGCCTGGATGGAGATGGCTATCCAACAGGGAATTGCAGAAGGAATACAGCAGATGGCTAGACCGGGGTTGCCTCCGCAGGCCATCAAATCTGTAAGATCATTCCCTCTCATGCCGCAACCGTTTCATGATCAGGTGCCCCTCCAGGGGGAGTTTCCCCTCCAGTCAGGGAGGACGAGGAGGAGGCAGAAGGGGACGTAAATTTGTGCAGAGAGGAGGAGGAGGAACAATTTGACTTGGGGTCCTTACAATACAACGAACCCCTTCCGGACTCAGATCCATCAGAGGTGGAAATGTCCGAGGACGAAGGGCTCACCCCTGACCAACCCGCTTTCGTAGGGCTCTTCAAGCCCAGCTATTCAAATCCCTCCTTGCGGATCTATATTAAGCGTACTCAGACCTTCCGTAAATCCAAGGCCCTGTTTATTTCCTTTCAACTACAGGGGCTCAAGGTACCCTCAACCACCATAGGCCGTTGGATAAGGGTGGCCATTTCAAGGGCATACCAAGCCCAGGCCCTCCAAGTGCCCAGAGGTATCACGGCTCACTCCACCAGGAGTGCAGCAACATCAGCTGCCTGGGCTACCCAGGCCCCTATACTCGACATTTGCTGGGCAGCAACGTGGGCCTCCCCGTCGCCTTTCATTAGGCACTACAGAATCGATAGGTATGCCGCTGCGGAGGCTTCTTTCGGTAGAAGGGTCCTTCAGAAGGTGCTCAGGAATCCCAAGGAGTCAACAGACCAGACGGTGTCCCTCCTGTAGGACAGGCCCCAGCTTTGGTATGTCCCACTCTCTGGATGATCTGTACAGCTCTAAGGAGAATGGGCATTGGTTCTTACCTGACACGCCATTTCTCTTGAGCTGAGAGGATCGTCCAGCCCCTCCCTTTTCCTTTCACCGTCTGGAGGGGTCTTGTTTCAGCCAATGCACTTTAACTCTAGTAAGAGGAGAGCACGAATGCCTGTTTTTCCTCTCGTCTTCGCATAAACTGGGGAATGCGATGGCAAGCCACGTGATGGGAGGTGGAGCGTTCCTCAGAAATTAAGCTCAGCCTACAACAGCAGAGACTGAAGCTCCACCCACTCTCTGGACGATCCTCTCAGCTCAAGAGAAATGGCGTGTCAAGTAAGAACCAACGCCCATTCCAATATTTTCTTAGTAATTTCTTCCTGTAATGGTATTTTCTCATTCTTCCAGTTTTTAGCAAATACAATCCTAGCCGCTGTTAATATATTTACAATCAAATATTTCAAGTCTTTACTGTATGTATCTGGTAAAATTCCCAATAGAAAGAACTCCGGTTTCAAATCTATACGTTTCTTTGTCATTTTTTCCAAACATGCGAATTTTAGTCCAATATTTTTTACCGTCCTCACAGGTCCAGCACATATGGTAATATGAGCCAGGTATCTGATGACATTTCCAGCATTTTTCAGATTTGTTCTTAAACATTCTTGCTATTCTTGTCGGGGGAAAGTGCCACCTTTAAAACATCTTTAACAAGTTTTCTTTATATGCTTTTGACATTGTCATTTTATAATTTTGAGACCACAATTTTTGCCATTTCTCTAAATCAATCCCATATCCAAAATTCTTCCCCCAAACAATCATAGTTTCTTTAACTTGTTCTTCCTCTAATTTAATTCCCAGTAAATAACCATATAATTTTTTATTTTTTATTTTAGACAAATTTTATTAATTTTACAGAAAACACAATACACAAAACACAAAACATAAACAAAACTAAAAGATCTTTTCTGAAGGTTGTCTGATCCCGGGTTGAAACTCTTCACACAGACACAAATTCAAACATCATATTCACTTTATATATCCTTCCATATCTTATTATCATTTTCTTTTATATATATATATATAAACCATTTTTATCAATTTTATAAAAACAATGCACAAAGAATCAAGGCATAACAGCTTATAAATTCTTTTCTAAGAAAAAATACTAAAAGAAGAAAACCAATAGAACATAACAATTCCAAATTATAGTATCAATACTTTATCTATTTAACTTCATATCTTATCCCAGCTTCTCCTTTTCATCCAAATTGTTTCTTGTTAATTAAAATTTTATTGCCTTTTATCAATGTACAAAATCCAAAAAAAAAACCATAACAAAACCTTTATATATCCTTTCATATCTTATTACCATTTTCAATGACATTCTTTGTCTGTTCTATTTCCAACTATCCATTCATCTTTTTTCTTTTACTGTACTTCTCCTATACACCAATTGGAGTAACGTCTATAACTCATTACCCTAACTTAAAAGTACTTCATATAACAATTTTTCTTGGGATTCTGTTTAATAGATTCTAAAATTACACAATGAATTTTATACTCTAAATACACATATAAAAAACACAATCTTATGTACCCTCCAGAATCCCTCTTTTATCCTAAATTAAATTCACCCATTGTCTCTGAATAAACTTTTTTTCTTTAGATCTTGCTTCCCCCCATTAAGGCTTCTCCTCCCCCTCTTTCTCTCTTGCTTATTCTTCTCCTTGCCCTTTTTACCCCTTTGTCTTTCCTCCTCCCTTTTCTTACTCCCTTTCCTTTGCTTTCTCACCTTGCCTCCACTTTTCCGCTCATTTTTCTCTTCTTTGGTTGTTTTTATAATTCTTAAAATCCCCTTTTTCTTATCCTTTTTCTCCTCCTCCCCGGAAAGAACCCATTGTTCATCAAAGATGGCTTCTTCTTCCTCTTCTTCTTTGTCCCAGTCCTTCTGCTGCGTAGTCAACTTTTCATAAGTACATAACGCCTTTTCTAAAAATTGAAACAAAGTGCCCAAAGTATCTTCCTTTTTATATTTTTGATATTCAGTCTTTAGTTCATCCACAAGCGATGCCATCATGAAAAGAGAAACTTTTCCCAAAACAACCACAAATATTCTTAATCAAAAATAATTCCAAAAAAAATTCCAAAAAATAATACTTTTCTTCCTTCTTCTCTTTCTCTTTCTGGGGTTAATGTTTAATCAAAGAGGTCCAACTACCATATACCTTTCTTTGGGATTCTAGGCAATCTCCTCCTTTTTCAGCTTCTGCTCCAATTTTTTTTCCTCTCCCTTCCCACTTGCAACATCAATTTTAAATAATCAGAAATCCATACCTCTAATAAGGGTTTTCCAATTTCTTAAGTTTTTCAATGTCCAGGAACCCTTTTATCCCTTAGCTTCAACTTTCAGAATAATTCACTTTCAATGTCCAATATGTCCAAACATATCTGCTGTTTCCATGGGGTGGGAGAGTAAAGAAAAAAAAAAGTTCCCTTTTACAGCTTCTCCGCCGCTTTCGATCTTCTTAGGGATACAGTGTATCCTCCAGCAATTCAAACAGCTCAGTTCCAACAAATTTGAAAGATGTTACTTGACCCGTCTTAGACAGCACTTTCACTCTTCTTACTTCCTCCAGCGCAATCTTTCCCGGTTGCTGGCTTCTTCGTGGCGGCCATTGCAGACCGCCGCTCCACTGCCTTGGGAAAAAGGGGTTTTCCAGGACGAGGAGGAGGTCTGCGACACCCCGAACCCCCTGTCCGGCTCCCCTCTCTCTTCGGCTGTCCCTACAGGGCAGTCATATCCCCCTGACCCATCTGGATCGGGGGTACCTCGGTGGCTAGCACAGCAGGAATCGCGAGCAGTCGCGAATTCCTGCTGCCCCGAAGCCACGCGAAACCGGAAGCCCTGCCATATAATTTTTTAATCACCTTCTCATCAGTACCCATCAAGATCTTATCTAAATCAGTCTGTTTATCATAGAATCCCTCCATTTTAGAATCTTCATCATACCTTGAATGTATTTGCGCATATGAAAACCAATTCATCATTATACCTTGTTCCTCTAAGTTTTGAATCAATTTAAGTTCACCCTTTTCATCTAATAGTTCCCCATATCTAACTGTTTGTTCCTTTTTATAAATTATAGGATAGGAAAATGCTTCAATAGTCGATAACCAAACTGGAATTTTCCAATAACATTGCTTTTTTATCTTCTCCCAGTTTAACCACAAAGACTATAATGTCTTCTAAAATAACCCTGTGTTTTAGTTCCCTTATACCATAAAAAAGCATGCCAGCCCAACAGCAAATCATGACCTTCTAGTGTCAACAATCTAGCCTTTCTTAATGTTATCCATTCCTTGACCCACATCAAACTTGCAGCTTGATAATACAATTCCCAATTAGGCAGGCCAAAACCTCCTCTAATTCTAGCATCTTGCAAAAGCTTTAGCTTTATTCTCGCTTTTTTACCTTGCCATATAAACTTCAACATGATTTTATTTAAATCTTCAAAATAGTCTTTTCCAAGCCTAATTGGTATTGTTTGAAACAGAAATAGAATTCTGGGTAAAATATTCATCTTTATTGTTGAAATTCTCCCTATTAATGACAATTGCAAGTTTTCCCATTTCTTCAAGTCTGTAGCTATCTGTTGTTTAAGTTTAATATAATTATTCTCTTTTAATGTGCTACATCTTGCTGTCAAATATTTCCCCAGATCCTTAACCTTATTCGTAACTTGGATTTTCAACAGGTCTGCCAGTTCTTCTCTTTGTCTCAGTAACATGTTCTTTGTCAAAATCTTTGTTTTATCTTTATTTATTTTCAAACCATCCACCTCACCATATGTCTCTATCTTTTCCAATAACTTTGGAGCTGTTTCTAGCGGATCTTCCAGAATAAAAGCTAAGTCATCAGCAAAAGCTTGTAGTTTGAATTCTTCCTTTTTAATTTTCATTCCTTTTATGCTTTTTATCATCCCTAATATTTCTATTCAACACTTCCAAAGTCAACACAAATAGCAAAGGAGATAGGGGACATCCTTGTCTTGTGCCTTTTCTTATATTAATAAAGTCTGTAAGTTCTCCCTCCATCATTACCTTTGCTGTCTGTTTATTGTATATGGCTTCTATTGCTTCAATAAATTTTCTGGCAAAACCCATCTGTTCCAATAGGAATAACATAAATCTCCAGTTCACGTTATCAAATGCCTTTTGAGCAACTAGGAATATCAAAGCCATTTGCTTTTCAGGATGAGCCTCATAGTATTCCAAAGTATCCAAGATTACTCTCATATTGTCTCTGATTTGTCTCTTTGGCAGAAATCCATTTTGATCTGGGTGAATAAAATTATTTAAATATTTTTTAAGTCTTTCTGCTAAGATTGAAGCAAAGATTTTATAGTCTGCATTCAATAAAGAAATAGGTCTATAATTCTTAATTTGCAGTGGGTCAGCCTCTTCTTTTGGAATAAGTGTAATATAAGCCTCTGATCATGTTTTGGGTATCATCTTCTTTGACATAACTTCATTCATAACTTCTAACAACGGGATGCCCAATGATTCTTGAAATGTTTTATAGAATTCTGCCGGAAGCCCATCTGGACCTGGTGCTTTCCCATTATTTTGTTTCTTAAGTGCTTCATTTAATTCCATCATTGTTATATTGCTTTCTAGCATTTCTTCAGTCTCTTTAGGTATCTTCGGTAAGTTAGCATTCTGTAGATACTGTTTGACTTTTTCCTCATCAATATTGTTTATATAGTTGCCCATAAAAATCTCGAATAATTTCCTTTTTTTCCTTATTACCATAACAAACTTGGCCTTGATCATCTATTAGCTTCAATATTTTTCTTGATTCCTTCTCCTTTCTCAATTTATATGCTAGCCATCTACCTGGTTTATTTGCATCTTCAAAGTAATTCTGTTTAGAATTTCTAATTTTCTGTGCCAATTCTTCTTTCTCTATTAATTCCTTTTTATGTTTAATTACATCCAGCTTCAATTTAATATCTTTTTTCTGTGGCATTTTCTGTAATTCTTTTTCAAGTCTTTTATACTCATCTTCCAAGGCCTTAGAAGCTTGCCTTTTCCTAATATTCTTTTTTCTTGTATAATCTATTATCAAACCTCTAGCATATGCCTTCATTGTATCCCAAACATTCTGCGTTGAAGTATCTTCTTTTTTATTTTCTCTAAAGAAAAAAGACAGTTCCTTCTCCATCCCTTGTATAAAATCTTTTTCCTTTACGATAGTATTGTTTCATGTCCATCTTGATCTTTTTTTTTGTCCCTTCCATTTAATTGTCATTGGGCTGTGATCTGCCCAAGTACTTGTTTCAATATTTGTTTCTTGAATATGAGATATTAATTCTGTTTAGATCCAAATCATATCTAATCTGGACCATGATAAATGTCTATTTGAATAAAAAGTATATTGTTTAGCTTTAACATTTCTTTCTCTCCAAATATCTTTTAAAGTTAATTCGTCTGTCATTTTAAAAAAAGATTTTGGGGGAGTCTTTCTATTTTGCTTTGTTGTTGTTGCTATATAGTCCAGTTTATTGTCCACAATTCCATTAAAGTCTCCCATCATAATTATATTAACATAGTCCAATCCAATTATTTTCATGTGTAATTTTTTATAAAACTCTTCTTATTTATCATTCGGAGCATAAATTGCAATCAAGAGTATTTTTATATTATTGTCCATTATTTCCACCATTAATACTCTTTCGTCTTCATCTGTGTAGATCAGTTTTGCTGGGATAGCCTCTTTAATGTATAGAACCACTCCTCTTTTCTTACATTGAGTCAAAGAAGTAAATATTTTCCCTAATTTTGGCTGTACTAACAATTGTTCATGTTGTTTTTTAATATGAACTTCTTGTAGACAAATTATATCAAATTTTAATTTCTCTAATTTATGAAATGTTTTCCTTCTTTTAACAGCTGAATTGAGTCCATTTATATTCATTGTAATCAGTTTTTTTTTCTTCCATCATTATGCTTTATATTTAGGTCTAACAGCTCTTGTGGATCTCACTTCACGCTGTTCTTTACTATCCACCTGTCCACCTACTGCACCTTTCTCTTTTTCAGTCTCCAGTTGTTCCTCTTGAAACTCAATTAATGAGACCTCTTTCTCTGCCTCCTCTTCTCTCCTTCCAAAAAATTCTGCATGGAAAAGTTCTGCTTTCTCAATTGAATCAATTCTATGTCTCTGCTCTTGCCACCTAAACATTAGTCCTTCTGGAATCAGTCATCTATATTCCAATAGCATTTTGGTCAGAAATCAATATTCTCTTCTCATCTCTCTCACTCTTCTGGGTATTTGTTTTAAAACCACAATCTCTTTGCCTTTGTGTAGTATTTGTGTTTTAATGGATTTTTTGGTAAATCTAATATGGACTTCCCTTGGTAATTTATTTCTCATCGCATATCTTGTATAAACTCGATATACCTCATCTACTCCATCCATCATCTTTTCCTCTGTAATTTCCAAAGCATCCGCCAAAATTTCTATCGTTATCGCAGCCAAATTTTGTCCTTTTTCTTCTTCTATATTTTGAAATCTGAGATAAAATTCTGACCTTTCCATCTCCCACTTCAACACCCCACTTTTATCTTGTTCAACCATTGTTAATCTCCTGTCAATCTTTCCAATCTTCTCCTCTCTTTTTTTACCTTCTTCCTCAATTTTTTGGAATCTCTCCTCATACTTCACCATCATTTGTTTAATATTTTCCACTCTTTCATCAGTCTCTTCTCTATGCTTTGTTCAATAGTGTCTGTTTTTATCTTGAGATCTTGAATTCCTTGCATAATCATCTGTAAAGTCACTTTTTCTTGTTCTTTATCTTGCTTCAACATTGTCTGAATTAAACGTTGTCCTCCAGCTGGTGGGGAGGCAGAGGTAGAAGTAGAAACGCCAGATGATATTGGTTTCCTTCTCATTTTAATGCTTCAAAAGCTTCAAATTCTTTTTAGCTTTTAATCCAACTGGTAGAATAGCCAATTATAATCCAAAATGGAAAAATCCAATAGTAAAAAGCCCAAAACACCTCCCTCATTAGGTGGATCCACTGACCACAAGGGGCACTTTTTTTGTACCAGAAACTAGAAGTAAATGCCAGTTTCCAACAACAAACATTGTAAATAATGGTTATAATTATAGTGATTGCGGGATACCTCAAAAGGCCACAAATGCAAATTGGTTGCTATGTTCTCAAAATGCCATCATGTCACCAAGGGGAGGCCGTAGTTGTCAGAACTTCAAATCCAGGTCATAAGTAGCCCCGTGGAGGTTTGTTGTAACTTTGAATGATGACTAAACAAACTATTATAAATCAGGATTTACCTGTAGATCAAACTGGCTCTCCAGTGCTCCTTACTTTCTGTTTGCAGTCCTTCTGATGGGAAGAGGCAGAGAGCATACATTTGTCTGTATAGGAGAATGGCTGCTCAGGGCAGATCGGGCTCAAATTTTATGTACAGAATACAGAATAATAGAGTAAAAGAATACAGAATAACAAAATAAAAGGGACTTTGGAGGTCTTCTAGTCCAACCCCCCTTCACAGACCCGATACAGACAGTGGCTGATCAGTCTTTTCTTGAAAGCCTCCAGTGATGAAGTACCATTCCACTGGTTAATTGTTCTCACTGTTAGGAAGTTTCTCCCATGAGCTGTTCAGAGCACCCAGAAGTGGGAGGTGCTTCAGTCTCTTCTGGAAAGGCTGGGCTTAAAACTCCGGGACGCTCTTCCTCCTCCATGGGACACCCCCCCCAGTGTCCCGCAATTTTAGCTCAGCCTTCGTGGTAAGAGGTTATGCACTCCCTGACTGGAATGGTATTCTGATTCAGGTTTGTTCTTGGGTTATTTCGGGTTATAAAAATCTTCCCCATTTAATTTGGCTTTTTTCAGGCTTGTGCCTCTATTAGGTTGCCTCGATCAGTTTAAAAACAGTTTCTTTGTAACTAGCAGAGCCTGCCACTCCGCTACCTTATCTAACTTTCCAATCGTCTTCTCTGCGATCGTCGCAGAGTGCTTGCAGCCGCGGCTCACCGCCTTGCCGTTTTGTCTGACAGGAGCATTTAACTCACAAGTTAGAGCCTCAGCAGCAGTGGCGCATTAGACTTCTCAGACATTAGCAGCAGAGATTCTGGCTTCCCGCCTTTTTCAACGGCTGGCTCAAGTTCGCACCTAAATATCACAGGCGCCATTCCCCGATGGTTTCCCTTTTTGGGGACCGGGGCAGTACCTTCCCATTTCATTCTCCCTGGGTTTAGCTCTCCCTTGTCTGGCTGACGTTGGATAAGCAGACTAGTCATTAAACAGGAATTTCCTTGCAATTGCCTTTGGATCATTTCTTTGGAGTGAAGCCGCAGGTGCCATTTTAAACAGTGGGATGCTTTGTTTTGGCAGTAAAGAATCCACCTCAGATCCTATATAGCTGGCTTCCCTTGTTGGGGACCAGGGATCCAGAAAGTTCTCGCTTGGAGCGCTTGGGGGATTTCCTTGTTGGGGACCCTTAGATACTGTTTACCACATGCACAGTTTTACATATGGATATAGGCATATGTATATGGGCGTGTGTGTGTGTGTATACACACACACACACACATACATACATACATACATACATACATACATACTCTCCTTGAGGAGCGTTCTACTTTCAACCACAGGGGAAGGCATCACCCCAAAGTACAAATATTAATAACAATAATAATAATAATAATTTAAAAAATAATAATTAAAAATTAAGGTCAGAGGCAAGAGAATCAGTCATCCACAATGGAAGGTGACGCTTTCCGCTCCAAGACAAATAAGTCCCGAGATAAGCTAGTGGACTCCAAAAAGGCCTCTAAGGCGGCGGATAAGGATGCCCATAGACGGCACCTAGCTTTGGAAAGGCAATTGCAGAAACGAGCCAGGGAGGCAGACAAGATGGCTACGAGACAACAATCTGATCAGGACCCAAGTCCATTGTTGGGGCCCTTGGACTTATCTACCCAGCCCAGGTAGGCTGTTTCTTGACAACCTCCCATAGGCACATCTCCTCCAATGAACACTGCCCGGCTAATCCCAGAGGAAACCTTCACCCCTATGGTCCCCGGCCTGACGGAAGGAGGGATTACCTGATACTATCCCCATCAAAATGAGGAAATGGATGGAGATGGCAATTTAAAGGGGCATTGCGGCTGGAGTTCAGCAATCCATCAGGACCAGACACTTCTCGGCCGCTTTGGATGCAGGATCCCTGTCCACTCGATCCTTTGCATATGGGACAACTTCAAACACAAGTATTCCCCAATATTCCTAACATACCAGCCCAGGGTCTTCAGGAGGAGGTGGAATTTGAGGATCAGGATGTTCCTATGGAGGTGGGGTCGATCCATCAGATGGACTTGGGGTTGTCAGAGGCTGACCCATAGAATGGGGAATGTCGGACGACGAAGGCCTCATTCCAGACCAACCTACCTTCTCTGGCCTTTTTCGCCCGCACCTCTTTAAATGTTTATTGTTCAAGGCAAAGAACACCGCTAAACTAGGTACATCAAGCCCTCATCCATTGTCAACAGGGTCTCAGGACGAATCCGAGGATCTAATATTCTCACAACGGGCTAATGAAGCGGAAACTATTCCTGTCCCTCGTATGTTTGCTGAATTAGTACAAAATCAATGGGCATCAGCAGCATCATACCCAGCTCCAACAGGGTACGAATTTGGCACCAGAGTTTTCAAATTTTCTCAAAACGCCAGAGGTGGATGATCCCATTGTGGCACTGGCCTCTTCTTCAACCTTTCCCAACGAGGCCGAGTAAGCCCTGAGAACGGAAGAAAAAAGAGCAGAGTTGGCACTCTGTAGGTCACATGTTTCTGACGCCTAGGCCATTGGGGCAGCTACAGCGGCGTCCTTTTTTACACGGTCCTCCCTACGATGGCTCTTCCACTTGAGGGATATATTGCCGGCGTCAAATGTCAGAGCCCACCAGGACATAGCTAAAATTATTGCAGCAGCAGAATTTCTGCTGACACCACATTTAATACAGTCAAATTCTCATCTAGGGCCATAGCATCTCACGTATCAGCATGGAGACTGCTATGGCTCAAGCATTGACATGCGGATACCAAGAATAAATGCAAGTTGGCATCAGCCCCAATATCAGAGGATAAATTATTTGGCAGTGTCTTGGAGCCCCTCTTATAGAGAATAGAAACAAGAAAAAAGTGCTTCCCCCTCTTTTTCGGAGGTCTGAAAACAGAACGCCCCATTCATTTCGAAGGGGTTCCTTTCGGCCCTACTATCAAGGCCCACACGTTCCCAGATCTCAGAGAACATCAGGCTACAGGCCCAGTTTTAGACAGGATAGGTCTGAATCTTCCGATAGAGGTCAGCGCGGAGGCCAAAACAGAAGAAACCCCAGAGGGTAGCGGAGGCCGATTTTTTCATCACCCCAAGTGAGTCCTTGACAGCAGTTCCCATTGGAGGGCGGCTAAAATTGTTTGCTGATCAATGGGACAGCTCCACCCCTGATACTTGAGTCAAGGACACTATTAGGTTTGGTTTGGCACTAGAGTTTCAATCCTCCCCCCTGAACTTTTTCATTAGGAGCCCTAGGTACATGGACCCCATTAAGAAGGCATTGATGCAGGAGGCTATCAATCATCTTCTACATATTCAGGCCGTTAGAGAGGTTCCATCTGAACAGCAGGGTCAAGGCCGTTACTCTAGTTACTCTAGTTCGCAGAGCTGGAGAGAAATTCTGGACCTCAAACGTCTGAACGTCATTGGTTTATTGAAAATTCAAGATGTCTACTCTCCAGTCCATTCTGCTAAGCATCAGAGAGAATGATGTCCTGACCTCTATAGAGGCTTATCTACATTACCAATTAGACCTGCTCACTACAAATATCTTAGATTTTGCTATTGTGATTGGCACTACGAATATATCGCCCTACCATTCGGTCTGGCTTCGGCCCCTAGGACTTTCACCAAAGTCCTAGCGGCTTTGGCTGCCACCCT
The DNA here is from genome assembly GCA_033807585.1 of Hydrophis major. Lineage (NCBI taxonomy): Eukaryota > Metazoa > Chordata > Lepidosauria > Squamata > Elapidae > Hydrophis > Hydrophis major. Next base: position 138,460,724 of record CM066329.1, on the reverse strand, counting down.
CAGGATCAAATCTATTTGCTTACAATGTAATCTGGGTGATATTTTAATTTTGTCATCTTCCAGACATCAAGCAAAATTGGATACCAAGATTACTCTGGAGACCTTTCAGGGTCATGGCTTTTCCATAAATTGGGATACAAGCCATTTGATCCCCTCAGCTAGGTTAGTTCATTTAGGGGCAGTGATAGATACCATGGAGGGCAAGGTCTTTCTCTCTCAGGACAGGTTAAACAGTATCCAGTCTTCGGCCAGAGAGATTAGAGCCTTAAAGAGGGTTTCCCTGGCAGTGCTGTCTCAACTGTTAGGGAAACTGATTTCTTGAATTTCCATTGTGCCTTGGGCTCAATTCCATTCTAGAGAGCTGCAATGGTTCATGCTACCTTTCCAGCAATCTGGAAGAACCACTTCCAATGTCCAGATAAAGGTACCTCACAATGTTCTCTGATAAACAAGGGGTGTCCTTTCAAGGAACCTTACAGGGAAACAATCACAACCGATGCCAGCCTGGTAGGATGGGGAGCTCACTTCCAATCCCACACTGTGCAGGAAATTTGGACTATTTCCGAACAATCACAAAGCATCAACCTGTTGGAGCTGCAAGCAGTTATCTTACGCAGTCTTCTACCCTTTTCCAATCATGTCACATTCTGGTCTTGACAGACAATATCACAACCAAGGCCCACGTAAACAGACAGGGGTACTTATTCCAAACTTCTGATGCTGGAGACGGCCAAGTTGTTCAAGTGGGCCGATGCCAATCTGTTTTCACTCAAAGTGGAACACATAGCAGGGGCCTTAAACACACAAGCGGACTGGCTCAGCAGGGCCAAGATAGATCTGGAAGAGTGGTGCCTACACCTGTCTGTCTTCCAGGAAGCAGTGCGGAGGTTTGGGCAACCGGTGATCGATCTATTTGCCTCTCCTTTCAACGCCCAATTGCCCCGGTATATTTCAAGGTACCTGACTCAGGTGGTGGAGGCTGTCAACGCTCTGCGATGTCAGTGGCCTCCTGGACTTCTATATGTGTTTCCTCCACTCCCGGTAATACCCAGGTTGATCTAGAAGTTATTGGAGGAATGAGTGGAATTGATATTGGTCGCCCCTTACTGGCCCAGGTGAACGTGGTTCGCAGACTTACAGGACCTGTCGAGAGAACAACCTTGGAAAATTCCACCATCGAAGGTTTCCCTCTCCCAAGGGTCGATACTTCACCCGAACCCACAATGGCTCAGTCCAGCCGTATGGAGGTTGAGCGGAGCCATTTAAGGGCCCAACAGATTTCAGAGGATGCTATTGCCACCATTCAAGCATCCAGACGGTCCTCAACAAATCATATATACAAGGCCACGTGGTCTGCTTTCTGTCGCTGGTGCCAGGGGTCTAAGATCAACCCAACTGCCCCATCAATAGGACAATTATTGGACTTTTTACAGGAGGGGTTGACCAAGGGCCTATCTCCAAATACTTTTACGCAGACAGGTGGTGGCTTTAGCCTCGGTGATAGCCTGGGGTGACCATAGCGCACCATCCACATGTCTGCAGTTTTCTTAAGGGTGCTACAAACTTATGACCTCCTGTAATTCACCGCTATCCCATCTGGGACCTCAACAAGGTGTTAACCGCACTTACAACTGGCCCGTTCAAGCCTTTAAGAATCACTAGTCTTAAACTCCTGACATATAAGGTGGCCTTACTAATTGCAATCACATCAGCAAGGAGGATTTCCAAATTGGCGGCATTGTCAATGAGAAAGGACCTGTGCGTGTTTTATGTGGACAGAGTGATTCTCCGATTGGATCCATGGTTCACTCCTAAAGTAAATTCAGCCTTCCACAGAGTGCAGGAGTTGATGCTTCCAAATTTTTGTCTAAAACCATCTCATAGATTAGAGCATCAATGGCATTGACTTGACGTTCGAAGGGCCTTAAGCATCTATCTAGACCGCATGGCGGCATTTCAAAAATCTGAGGCTCTATTCCTATCCTTCAACCTATCCATTTTAGGACAAAAGGTGTTGTTGACAACCATCGGTTGATGGTTGAGAGCCACCATAGCTAAAAGTTACGAATGTCAGTCCATTTCCGTTCCTAAGGGCATTATAGCCCACTCAACAAGGAGTGCAGCAACATCAGCAGCATGGGCCACACGGGCTTCCATAGACGAAATTTGCAGAGCGGTGACTTGGGCTTCATCATCTCCCTTTGTCAGAAATTATAAAATTAATGTCTATGCCTCAGCGGACACTTCATTTGGCAGAAGAGTCCTGCAGAGGGTCCACAGAATTTAGGCATGGATTTTGATCCAGAGGGAGTCCCTTCCTAAGGACAGGCCAAGCTTTGGTATGTCCCACTTCTGGATACTCTGAACAGCTCATGGGAGAAAGGGTGTTGGTACTTACCTGATATGCCCGTTGTCTGTAAGCTGTGAAGAGCATCCAGCCCCACCCATTTCTTTCCGTCTCAGGGGTTCCGTTCCAGTCAGGGATCCAGATTAGGTGATGAGTTCTGGACTTTGGCACTCAATCTTCACAAAACTGGGGGATGCTTGGGGAGGTGTCCCATGGAGGAGGAGGAGTGTCCCGGAGTTTTAAGCCCAGCCTTTCCAGAAGAGACTGAAGCACCTCCCACTTCTGGATGCTCTTCACAGCTCACAGAGAACGGGCGTATCAGGTAAGTACCATCGCCCTTTCTCCTTAGTTGCTTCTTCATATTTTACATGGCTATTGATTGCTGTTCCAAATCCTTTTTGAGAGTGTGAATATTGGTAAATGCACAAAAGTGTGATTGATATATGCAAAAGGGGAGGGGGAGAAATCTTCAAAGCAGATTTCAGATAGAGCAGATACCCAGGAAAATTTAGTGTGTGCATTTTTCCCCCTTTTTCTGTGTTTAGAGATACATCTCTCTACCTCCTCATTTTGTTCCATGGAGTTCATCTTAAATTCAGGGTCAACTTTCTTTTAAATAAAATAGTGATCAGTATGGTTTCATAAGAAGTGACAGATTCCATTACTTCCTTTGGAAGTGTATCTCTGCTGTTCTTCTGCCAGCATTCTTCTAAACAACTTTCTGGAGTTCTCAGTCTACAGTATTATTCTGTAGGAATTCTGCCCATCCTGTGAACCCAAGAAGTGGACAATTGCCAGGAAATCAACTTATTAGTGATCATGGTCCTTTAGGTTTAGGTCTGGTCTTAATTAACTTATTTTCTTCCTTCTCCATGTTCTTTCTTGAATTGGTAAAAGTTTCAAATTATAGCATCATTAAAGTTTAATTCAATACTGTTGTACCTCCTGCTGTTGATAGATAGTCATCTTTTTTTGGCATGGTGAAATGTATGCTACGTTTTAGGCGCCGAGTGTTGAAACTGCCACTAAGTTGCTCCCCTGATAGCTTTCCTGCAGTTCGATTTCCAGCCAATCTGACAAGCTTTTTCTGTAATGAAGTTTTTGACTTTCATCTTTTCTCCTTTCTAGGATCATTTCTGAGAAAACTCTTGATACAGTTTAAACATGTCTGGTATGTTCTAGAACAAATATCTGCTTGTAGTCCTTAACCAAAGGAGGATTATATATGCTGAGTTTGTAATATCCAGATTTGTTAGATGAACAATAAGCATTCTAACATCCAAGTTTGCCACCTGCATTCGAACAGCATAAAATAATCAGCTAGTACAGAACTTATACTGTTACTATAGTATAGCAGCAAAAAAAATATGGTGGCAGCAAAAAAAATGTGGTGGCATTTTCTTTCTTTCTTTCTTTCTTTCTTTCTTTCTTTCTTTCTTTCTTTCTTTCTTTCTTTCTCTCTCTCTCTCTCTCTCTCTCTCTCTCTCTCTCTCTCTCTCTCTCTCTCTCTCTCTTCTTTCTTTCTTTCTTTCTTTCTTTCTTTCTTTCATGCAACCCTGGAAATGGAAAAGCAATAAAGCTAAGAATATAATTATATTCTTCAATCCTCTGGAATTCTGTTTCTATGATAGCCTAAGCATCACAGATCTCTAAGCAAATAGATTTAAAAGACTGTCTCCATATTCACTCTGGAATGGATACACATGTATTTCTTGGCTAATAGAATGGAATGAGGGCTTTATTACAAAGAAATAATAATTACAGTCAGTACAAAACAAACTCTCCATCAAACTTTAGAAACCACAGTACGCAGGTGGTTATAAAATCAGGGGTGTAGAGTATAGGCCAACTGTGAGACAAGACAGAAGCCAGCATGCTGTACCAGCAAATGTCAGAGTCACAAGGTGCCATGTGTGTGAATAGGTTAATACGCACAATAAACCTATTTTAACAAAAATTTTAGGAGCCATTCAACCATCTCCATTTATTTGTTCGGCCTCTGGCATCAGACCCAGCCAGTGCTCCTAAAGAAGGCATATGGTGATCTGACAAGGTTTTCAGTTCAATGTGTGCTAGGGTTGCCAAGCAGGGAGTGATGACTGCAGAGAGGTTGAGGGAATATGCTGAGCAGTTAAGGGGCAATGGCACGATGTGAAGACATTCACATGACATTCACATGATGGACTAGGATGGTACTTTCCTCAATAAGTAGTCCATCTAGTGATGGATTAATTAATTCAGGGGTGTTAAACTGGCCGCCCACGGACCAGATGTGTCACATGCAGGCCATGCCCACCCCAGCTCCATGAAGGGAGGAATCACAAAACGTCACATGACAATGTCCTTGAAAAGAAGTCTCAGTTCTTTCTCAGCTTTGTCTGGTCAAAAGAGAAATAGAATATTTCCAAGCCTCTAGCTGGCAGTGTTACAAAGTTTCTTTTGCTTTCACTTTCCCCCTCCTTTTCTAAGCAAAATATAATAAGAATTAATTTAAAAAAGAAAAAAGATATTTTAAAAAAATAACTAAAAGGAAGTATCTAGCCTAAAATATTATAAAATCAAAAAGGAGAAAAAGAATAGATAAAAGAAGAGAAAAAACCAGTCCAGTTTCAAAATATAAGATCGTGTGTAAAAAATCCAGCAAATAAGAAAAAAAAATAAAAATATAACTTTAACATTCCTGTTTAAAATCGCCGCTTAGTCACTTCTGTCAAAACTTTTACAGATTCTTTCTTTTCCTTAGGGTTTCCTTTCAAATCTTAAAATAAAGAAAAAGTTCTCACCAAACCTGCACACTCTCTCTTTCCATTCTCTTTCATTTCGGAGCTGTCCCGACTTCAGCAGCTTTAATGGCTGCCTCTTTGCCGCTGGCAAAAAGAGCTTCTCCTGGATCTACCAGGGACTTTGCGGTATCCCTGGGATCGACAGGATGCGCTCTTTACTTTCACCATCTCTTCGGGACGGTTTAGATCCGATTGGACCGTCCAGGAGCAAAGATATCGGCAGCAATCTAAAGATCGCATGCCATATCATCGCGACACCAGCTCTTCTGGGTTTCTATTACAGGTGCTCTTCTGGGTTTCTATCAACAGCTGGAGTCTGGTGTTGAAGCTTATAGGAAAAGAACAGGTGATAAGTCTCTGAAGAAGAGAGTTAAAACAAGAGCCTTGGATAATTAAACAAAGTGCCGTGGGCTCTTTTTATTTTTTCTAAGCTGCACTACTCCTCCTGATCAGTTTACTTTTTGTAATAGCTATTTGGATTTCTGGCCCTTTGGAACTTGTCTTTGTTGTTGTTTTTCTTGTCTTTGGAAGTTAAATTTCTATGCTTGCTCTTTATTTTAAAGGAAAAGCTTTAGTATTAATGATTTTCTTCCTTTTCTTTTCAAGGGAGTAGTCTGTTTTTTTCTCTCCCCCCCCCCCCCGGGTATTTTTGTTTTTCCATCTACCTTCCATATTGGCTTTCTTTTTCTTTTTTTTTTCTGGCCTTTTTTTCTCTTATGCATCCTTTTATATTTGAGACCTGTTAATTGGATTAAGGTGTTGAAGAACCTGAAGAATTTTCCCTTTCTCTTTTTTAGCTTTTTATTTTTCACTTTTCTGCCTTTTTTAGGAATTTACAACTTTTTCTTTTTTGTGTATGTTTATGGTCTTTTCCTTAATTTTTGAATTTTTACTATTATCTAACCAATCGATTGTATTAAGGTATACAAGAACCTGAATTTTTTTTTCTTTTTTTATTATTATTACTATTTGTCTTTTTTCCTACTATTTTTATTTGGAATTGCAATTGGTTATTTCGCAATTGGATTAAGGTCTAGAAGAACCTGAAGATTTTGAATTCCTCGAAATGAGTAGGAAATTAACAGCCCCTGGTTCCTCAACTTCTGTTTCTTCCTCTCCACCATATGGAGGACAACGTTCAATACAGACAATGTTATGGCAAGAAAAAGAACAAGAAAAAGTGACCCTGCAGATGATTATGCGAGGAATTCAAAATATTCAAACAAGAACAGAGAATATTGAAAAGAGAACAGAGAACATCAAACAAAGAATAGGGAAAACCGATGAAAAGGTGGAGAACATCCAACAAATGATGATGAAGTACGATGAGAGATTCCAAAAAAAAGAAGAAGATAAACAAAGAGACAAGAAGATTGGAGATATTGAGAACAGATTAACTGTGGTTGAACAAGATAAAAGTGGTATGCTGAGATGGGAGATGGACAGATCAGAATTTTATCTTAGATTCCAAAACATAGAGGAAGAAAAGAGACAAAACCTAGCTGAGATTATGATAGAAATATTGGCTGAAGCTTTGGAAATAATTGAAGAAAGATGATGGATGGAATAGATGAGGTCTATTGAGTCTTCACAAGATATGCAATGAGAAATAGCTTAAAAGAGATAAATTAAAGACAATATGAGAGTAATCTTGGACACTTTGGAATACTACGAGGCACATCCTGAAAAACAAATGGCTTTGATATTTTTAGATGCACAGAAGACATTTGATAATGTGAATTGGCGATTCATGTTATTACTGCTGGAACAAGATGGGCTTTGCTAAAAAATTTATTCAAGCAATAGAAGCTATATCATAAGCAAATGGCAAAGGTAATGATAGAGGGAGAACTGACAGACTCTATTGATATAAGAAAAGGAACAAGACAAGGGTGCCCATTATCACCTCTGTTGTTTGTGTTAACCTTGGAAGTGCTAAATAGAAATATTAGAGATGAAAAGAATATAAAAGGGATGAAAATTAAAAAGGAAGAATTTAAATTGTAAGCATTTGCAGATGATTTGGTTTTCAATTTAGAAGACCCACTAGAAACAGCATCAAAATTGATAGAAAAGATAGAGACATACGGAAAGGTGGCTGGCTTGAAAATAAATAAAGATAAGACAAAGATCTTGACAAGAATATGTTATCAACACAAAAGGAAGAATTGGCAGATCTATTGAAAATCCAGGTCACGAATAAGATCAAGTACTTGGGGATATATTTGACAGCAAGATGCAGTACATGAAAAGAGAATAATTATATCAAACTTAAGCAGCAGATAGCACTAGATCTGGCGAAATAGGAAAATTTACAACTGTCATTAGTAGGGAGAATATCAACAATCAAGATGAATATATTACCCAGAATTTTATATTTGTTCCAAACAATTCCAATTAGGCTTGAAAAAGATTACTTTGAAGATTTAAATAAAATTTTGTTGAAATATATATGGCAATAAAGAGAATAAAGAATAAAGTTAAAACTTTTGCAAGATACTAGAATAAGAGGAGGATTTGGTTTGCCTAATTGGGAGTTGTACTTCCAAGCTACAAATCTGATGTGGGTTAAGGAATGACTAACATTAAGAAATACTAGATTGTTGACATTAGAAGGACATGATCTGCTGTTGGGGTGGCATGCCTTTTTATGTTATAAAGGAACTAAAACACAGGGGTACTTTAGAAGACATTATATACAGGAGTCTCTGTGGTTAAACTAGGAGAAGATTAAAAGACAATGTTATTTGAAAATTCCAGTCTGGTTATCGACTATGGAAGCATTTTCTTATCCTATAATATACAAAAAGGAACAAACAGTTAGATATGATGAAATATTGAATGAAAAGGGTGAACTTAAATCTATGCAAAAATTAGAGGAAAAAGGTATAAAGATGAATTGGTTTTCATATGCGCAAATACATTCAAGGTATGATAAAGATTCTAAAACAGAAGGTTTCTATGATAAACTGACTGACTTAGATAAGATTTTGACAGGTACTGATGAAAAGGTGATTAAAAAATTGTATGGATATTTATTAGAAATTAAACTAGAACAAGAGAACAAGTTAAAGAAGAACAAGTTAAAGAAACTATGATTGCTTGGGGGAAGAATTTTGGATATGGGATTGATCTAGCGAAATGGCAAAAACTGTGGTCTCAAAATTATAAAATGACAATGTCAACAGCATATAAAGAACATTTGTATAAGATGTTTTACAGGTGACATTTTCACCCGACAAGAATAGCAAGTATGTTCAAGAATAAATCCAAAAAATGTTGGAAATGTCATCAGACACCTGGCTCATATTACCATATGTGGTGGACATGTGCGGATGCTAAAAAAATATTGGACTAAAATCCACACGTGGTTGGAAAAAATGACAAAAAAGCATATAGATTTGATACCGGAGATATTTTTATTGGGAATTTTACCTGAAATATATAGTAAAGACTGGAAATACCTGATTGTAAATGTATTAACAGCGGCTAGGATTGTATTTGCTAAAAACTGGAAAAATGAGAAAACACCATCACAGGAGGAAATCATTAAGAAAATATTGGAATGTGCTGAAATGAGTAGATTGACATTTGAAATTAGAGAACAAGGTGATAAACAATTTTATAAAATTTGGGATCTATTCTATCAATGGTTAGACAATAAAATATAGTAATGAAATATGTAGATTTTTAGAAAATAATAAATATATAAAAATGTATTCTTTTCTTATTATATCTAAAAATGATTGTAGGATAAATTTGGGATGATAATATGAACTGTCATAAAACAAATTAAGTAAAATATGATTATTTCATAAAACATGAATGAATAAAAGTATAGTCAAATGATTGATTAATAATGATATTAATGTATTTAATATTTGATTGAAAGTACGAGAGTATATACAATGCAATTATAATTGAAGACTACCAAATGGAAGCACAAAACAATTTGTAAACCAACCGGCACTTCCATATATATATGGAAGATGGCTTGATATTTTTATGTTTTGTTTGTTTATGTTTGTTTTAAAAACCAATAAAAATAAAAAATAAAAAGTCACATGACAGCAATGTGGCGCTGAGACTTCAGATTAATTGAATTGATCACATTGACCTGAAGTTCTGTCTTGCTACTGGCTGATCCTAATTCTGTAGTCCTCCTCGCTCAAGAGCTTTATTACAAAAGGTGTCTGAAGCCCTTGAGCATCAGAATACTCTTGTTACTTTTACTGGTGCTTGCTTGCTCTATGACTCCAGTTGTTAGTATTACGGTGCCGGAAGAGATCGTGTATTGAGCCAATCTGCTGTTAACCAGGAGATTCATTCCTTTCCAGAGTGTAAGATAGAAGCACTGTAGCACCAAACACCACCTTTTTTCTTTTAATGTGTAACTTATTGTTTTACTCTGGCACAAACTACAGAATACAATCAAAGCAAGGACAGCAACGTCAGTGGGAATCAGTTGACCCAATGTGGTTATGTTGCTGATTGCAACCTATTAAATATCAGGTATCAGAGTGAAATAGCTAAGATTTTCATGCAGCTTTTCTGTTTCTTGAAGGGGAAGTAAAATTTATTAACCCCCCCAAAAGAAAAAAGAATGTAAAACATCCCAGAGATATTGGACAAAGTGATTGAAAAGTGATTGAGAAGAAACCTTAAGGATCAACTTGCCTCTGTGCGTGACAGACACCATAGGTAGATTCTGCAAAACTCCTTTGACTCTCAGGAAGCTGGATTTTTCAAACACTGGGAGAAATTCCCGATTTAAAATGATTGAAATCTGTATTGCAATGCCTGGGTAAAAATAATAGAGACCTTAGCCCAGTGGTGGGGTTCAATTTTTTTTTACTACTGGTTCTGTGGGCGTGGCTTGGTGGGCATGGCAGAGGAAGGATATTGTAAAATCTCCAGTCAGAGGTGGGATTTGCCGGTTCTCTGCACTACTCAAAATTTCCACTATCGGTTCTCCAGAACTGGTCAGAACCTGCTGAATACCATCTCTGCCTTAGCTTCTACTCCCTACTCCCATCCCATCCAGCCTCTGCTTTCTTTGCAGTTTTAGTGGAGAAGCTAAGTATACTGCAAAGCTGCAGACACTAGATCAGCGCTTACTTTAATTCATTACTCTCAGTATAAGAGCACCTATCAGTCTCTCCCATCCCCCCCCTTCTTTCCCTGGGGCTAAGGGAAACAGCTTTACATCTATTACGTGAGCATTGTGAAATTCTGCACACTTCAGGAGATTTCCTTAGAAATGAAAGTTTCTTTTTTTTTCATTGTTTGGCACAGCTTTGTGTCAACACTGGAAACTGTCTGTGCTTGCATTATAAACAACTATAGTGTGATTCTGAGAGTTTGACAACAGGAGCTATTTTTAGTTCATATCTTCTATAACAAGCCGTTCAATTACTTCTGTTCTTGGCTATCAAATGGACACTCTGATATTTATTTTAAGAGGGTGTCAAGAGGTTTGATTTGTGTACATTTGTAAATTAGACACTGTACTATTTATTACTGCTAGATGAGAAGCTGATGTCTTAATTAAACTATTAATAACCAGCTGTAACATCCCACTCTGTATCATGACACAGAGCAAAATAGGCAGTGTGACAAATAAACATGTTTGATGTGTTGTGTCCTAGGTAAGTAATTTATTACTGCGTGGGTACTCCAGAATGCCCTAAGAGTTTTCCAATTTGAAGCCACTTTGCACATAATGTTCCTTTGCGTGGGTTGAGTCCGTCTTTTGATAGTGGAATCTTAAATATAGAAACACCAGAGTGTGCAGCAAATAGAGGTTTAAATAGGTCTTTCAGTGTTAAGAAATGCATATATACATGACACAATTACCTGTGCCAAGGAGAAGGGTGCCTGTATAGATCGATTGATTAACCCTTTAATTTCTGCATTTTTCCTTTTTAGAACTAAAGCAACAGCAGTGTGAATCAGACAACTTTCACATACTTGTATACGAGATGACAATTATGATTTTTTTTAATGTGTTTTTCAGGTCCTGGCTGATCTACATCTGTGTTTTTCACTGATCTACAAAGTCCTATTGATGTTCTTTCCTTTGATCCTAGATTACATTGTAAGATCTGCTGACTTGGCTGGGTATCTATTACAAGTCCAGGAGAGTCCCTGCTCTCACACAAGGTTGCTCCTTTGCTGCTGTTGTTAGCAGCAGCTGTGTTGTCCAGCAAGCAGGAATGGAGTACCTGGGCAGATATCATGACATTAAATACGGAAGCCCTTGTATCCTCCAAAACCAGCCACTGCTACCCCTTTCTTGTCTCTGTTCCTTGCTGGCCCACATTACAGTTCTAATTGGAGGATTTTTAGGTGTTGCTTCCTAATTACAATTATGAGTGGGGTGTTTGTTAAATCGGCTCACTTTCTTTCAACTCCTGCCTATGGAGTTTGCTCAGAATTGTTCATAGCAGTTTCTCTGTTAGGACTAGGACTCTTATGGAAAGTCTTGAATTCAACCAAAAAAGGGGGAGGGGGATATTTTTCCCACCAGTCAAAGGGATAGCCACAGTGGCCAGATGGGAGAAGACAATTATTCAGAAAGTCAGTTGGAACTCATCAGGTGTTGTTGATGTCCAGGACTCTGTAGGACACAAGATGTTCATATAGCAAGCCTTTTTCCATTTTCTCGTGGAAATCATTTTGTCCAGAGAACCTTGTTCTAGTTTTGATTTCCCCAGCGGTGGTCTTGACCCCAAGATGGAGGCTCCAGTGTCAGAGCAGATCCCCTCAAACTATTTTACTCCACTAAAACTAAAGAGCGTTCCTTGAATGTCTGCCATGTCTGTTTCTTGATTTTGTGTTTCTTGAGGGCTGGCATCCTCCTAACTTAAATATATCAATTAATTTAACAAATGCTTATTAAAAATTGGTAACTGGTTGTTACTTCATTTTTTGTTGTCAAGCTTCTGTGAATTTGGAAGATGCCCAGAAATATCAAAGGTTTAGTTTGCGTATTATGTTTAATTACATATTATATCTGGAGGTTGCCTGAAAGACCATATGTGATCACATCAGAACAGGAGTGTCTAAATTTCATTGAGGACCACATCAGGGTTGTGCTGGGGTGGGTGTGGCCAGCTTGACATCACTCATATTGAGTGCTCCTGTAGTGGCCCGAGCATTCTGCCAGTGAAAATGGGCTCCTGAGTTCCATTTTCAGTTGCGACAGCCTCCTGCAGCTCTCTGCCAATGAAAATGGAGCTTGGGTGGACTGCGTGTGCCCCCCGGCCCCATTTTTGCTGGCAGAGGCATTCTACCAGGCTGGTCCTTCACTGTTTCCAGGGCAGCCCCGCAGGCCAGATCTAAGGACCACGCAGGCTGGATCCCGCCCTGGGCCTTGAATTTGACACCCCTACTCCAGAAGGTACAGGTACATATGGACAGGATATACAGGCAGAGATTTTTGGTGTAATCTGATTATTCTTTATACTGTGTGTACACACACATACATAAATGCATACAGTATATATGTATGATGTGCTTGATGATCCATTTATGCTGCAATTATGACCATTTACAGTGCTGAAAAAACAACAATGAGACCTGTGAAAGCCTAAAGCTAACAAAGCTATGCTGAGTCTTTACTTAATCACTCAAATCAGGTCAGAGATCTCTTTAGACCTCTGCTTGAAAGAATGAGGAGCTAAATTTGCTAAATTGGTATTTTAAGCACTTCATAAGCTCTAATTCGTTTCAGGTATAGTCACTTTAATTTGCATGTATAAATTTCAGAGATTGTAATTTATTGATTAACAAGTAGGATTGATGACTTTTTCCTGCAGGGCACTGCAGAAGTGTTTACTCATCAAATTAGATGAGGTTGTCCCAAAACCAGTATACAATAGAGAGAGAGAGAGACTTATTTTTGAAGCAACTCTTAAGATGTAGCCATATTCAGCATTCCAAATAGACTTATTCAAGAGCCAGTGGAATTACCAAGAATCCCTTTCCTGGACCAGCTGGACTTTTCAGACCCATTCTGCATTTCTTGCCCTAGACATAGACTCTGGCTCTGGTAGAGTTAATTATGTTTTAGCACTAATTCAGGAATTGCCACGTGACTCTGTCTCACTCACAGTGCTTTGGGTATTAGTTTAACTGGAGTTGCAAGAATCCCTGCCTGCAACTGAAGGAGTCCTTCAGGACTGGGCTGCCAGAACTATAATGTGCAGTCAGCATCCTCTGTTCTCTGATTATATGTTTAATCCCCTTCCAGAGCAACATGTTCAGTGTAGTGTGGGTATTCTTTGTTCTCAGGTTTTTAGGTCCTTGTAGTGATTATCAGCTTTAGGCAGGTGATTACCAGGCTGGACAGAGATTTATTTCCCTCCATTGGAAAGCTTTCACCTCTAGCTTCAGTTGTGTTTTGTTTCAGATTTCTTTCTACAAAATAATAGTTTTGGATAAAAACCTTTAGGGAGATGCACACACTATTAATCATTCAAGAGTTGTGCTTCCACAACTCTGCAAATCACCAGTGTTTTGCGGTTTTGGTTATTGTAGTAAAATATCAGATGTACTGACAACATCCCAAGGCTTCTTCTGCCATCTGGGGAACTGATTATTGCTATCAGTTATCAGAGTTTCTAAATCCTGGAGGCTGCCACTGGTGTACATTATTTGGTCCTTTGGCAGTATTATTACTAGCAACTGCCTTTAATTTAACCACACGTTGAGCACATGATTGCTCTTGTACTTGCAAAGCCCTGTAGTTGTGAAGCTTTGATGTGCAGAAACTTCTGTATGGGGAGAAAAGTAGATTGTGACTGGTCAAACTCACAACTGTGCATTATGCACAGACAACAAACAGTCTGAGCCAAATGTCCAAGGTCACATATTTTAGGTCATATGATCTGCATAAATTCTGCAAAACTTAAAACCATGACTTGAGTTAAATGTAATGATATTAAATTTAGCAAAGAGGCATTAATGCATTTTTCCAAGAATCATCTCTTGGAAGTGGAAGTTGGTGATAGTTAAAACCTCTGTCTTCATACTACTACTTATTTGCACCATAGTCATTTCTTCATATATCTCCCTCAAGCTATGTTTTCATTTTCCGTTAGGCACAAACTACACATTCATCCTAACATATCTTTCTCCAATGCAGTTATTAATCCATGTATTTTATTAATTTATCCCTCCTTAATATCAGAACCATGGAAAGAATGATGAATATGATCCTATGTGGTCATTCTTAAATGATTAGGCTGAATGATACCTTCCGCATATGATATCTTATGTTTTTAAGTATGCATTCTCGTTCTCTCTCTCTCATTCTCTGCATCTCATTGAAAAATCCTTCATTCCATCACTACCTTAAGCCTTAGGACAAATTTGTTTCCAATAAACAGAATAAAAGATATTACTGTTAACATGAAAGAGGGGTTTGATAGCATACTTGTAGAGACAAAGATCTCTCGATTTTGGTACAAGAATAAGATCACATTTGGATATTCCTTTTTCTGCTTCCTCTTCTTTGCATATGCACGGGGGGGGGGGGGAGGATTCTCCCGGTGTAACAACCGGTTCGCTAATCACACACTTTGTGCACACGCGTGCACAGCGATTGCAATTATTTACCTTCAATGTTACTTCAGGGAAGTAACACAGCTGGGGCATGGCAATCCACTCTGCTGCGCAAATCAGTTGAACAGATAGGTGAGTATAGCGCAGGAGCAGGCAGACCCAAATGATTGTCAGATCAAACCGGTTTGGAGCCAGCTGACCATCATAGCTAGGCATTCATCTGAACTGGAAGAATCCCACCCCTTCATATGCTTATTTCCATATATAGGTCTGCCAAAAGGGAACCAAAAAGATGGAACCTCCCCAAGTTCTCCATCCCATGATGTAGTTCATACATAAAATGATCGTATGTTCACTGTAACCCATACCCTTTAATTCACTTTTTCCCCCTCCAACCGTCTCTCACAATTGCTGCAATCCATTTTGTGCTAACAGCTATCATTCTGGTATTTGTTTAGTTCTGCTTTGTCTGCCTTAAAAGGGGTTGTTTCTTTTACAATTTTCCATTACAATGACAAAAGACTATTACAAAATAAGAAAAGTATAAAGGAATGAAATAAGTGATATACTGTAGAAAGTGTGGGAAAGAAGTACAAAGAAAAATAAAATGGAGAAAAAATAAGAATACATTAAAAAAAATCAAAATATATAACGAAAGGACTTCCCCTGCATCACAACAAGTACCTTTTGATTTTATCAATCCTTAAATAATGTCCCAGAGCTAGACTTCATTTTTCTGTTTGTCTCTTCTCAGAAAACTGTTCAAAACTTTAAGAAATCTCTTTTATCAATCCCAAATAAGAACATTATCCACATCGTTCCTCTGTTTTTTATTCATATATCCCTTTTAATTATTAAGATATATGGCATTTTCATTTATATATCCAGTATAATATCATTCTTATAAGTTGTTATTTTAAAATCCACATTCAGTCTCAGTTTTATCCAGTAAAACCTATTGTTGTTGTTATTAGTCGCAAAGTCCTGTACGACCATCGTGACCACATGGACAAGCTTCTTTTAAATTCAATATTTTCATGATAACAAACAATCTTAAGATTAACTTCTAAATCCATTTTTCTCAAATATCTTTGAATTCTTCCAAAGTTAGAATATTTTGCTGCATTCTTATATTAGTGAGTTGAATTTAAGTGTGTTTCTCCTTTAATTATAATCCTTAGTTCTATCTTGTTCCCTCAAATGTCCAACTTTTCAAAATCATATTTTACCATTTTTAAACCATTGCATTTTTCTAGGGAAGATTTTTTTATAACTAATTTTAAAATTATTTTAAATCCCTCAGGACGTTATCCATTTATAACTTTCAAAAGTCAAAATTCTAATTATCCGTTTCCTTTTTTTTTCCTGTTTACTTCAAACTTCTTTTTCGAAGGATTGACAGAAAGTCATTCAGTGCAAGTTGTAAAACTTGTGGAGTCAAAGGTTTTTAATAATTGAAAAGCAGTTTAAAAGCTATTAAGAGATAAGGCTCAACTGAGCTTTTTCTCCATGTAGGCCACCCTCAATGCTTGATGAAACTCCTTCAATTCCTAGCCACTCCATTCATGATTTAACAGCAAAAACCTTGATTCCTGCAGTCTACTTGCAAGGAACAGCTGCCTGGAGTGCATGTGAGCAATTTCACAATCTCTTCTTTTCTAGAGAGAATAAAAGTAGTCAGAATTAGTCATCTAGTCATCCTGCTCCTTTTCAAGGATGTACAGCTTGCTGTGGCCAACCTAGACAGGACGCCTGAAGAGAAATATACATTGGAAACTATGGCCTGGCCAGAACCATGGATCCACAATTCATGTTTTGATATGTTACTTTTTCCAGTGTCTACAGCCTCTTACTCCAACCAAAGAAGATTTAACAGGTGGAGCCACTAGAGCAGGGCTGTCAAACTTATGGCCAGCAGGCTGGATGCATCATGTGCTGACCATGCCCATGCCCAGTTTAGTGAAGGAGGAAAAAGTTGGATATGTCACGTGATGACATGAGTTTGAAACCCCTGCGCTAGAGAATTGCTGCAGAAAGACTCCCAATTTGGCAAGTTTCCCAATCCCTCTTGATTTTCTCTGCTGTGGAAAAATAGGTTCCAGGATATTCATGACATCCACTCTTTTCACTGTAGAAAATAGAGAGGTGATTCTAAGGAAAGGAAAGGGAATAAGCAGTTGTTCTTGAATAATTCCAAAATATCAGTAGTTTTGTTTGCCAGTCATGTGAATGCTGTCTTGAACGTGTAGAGTGAATGTTATTTGCATTTTTATCTTCTGCTAAAAAAAATATATTTTTGAGGATCATTAGTTGACTGCATATCAAACCATTACCCTAGTGTAACCTGGCAGTTATGTAAGCCACTTACTTAAATAGGATTAACAGAGACTTAAAAGTCTAATCATATATGAGCTGAGGCCGTTTGGAGGTAACATAGTGGTGCCAATTATGGCTGGTTTAGCTTTGTTTGCAGTCACTTTCTATTTCAAGAATTGGCTCATGATTTAACATCCGTGCTGATACCATGAAGTCAAGAAAATAACAGAGTTTGGGATGGACAACTGCAGTAATGACATTTTAAAAAGTCTTTGACAGATGTTTGGATGCAAATTGGGACAGAATTCTAAAGATGTATTTCTCTTTAATGCATGGCTTATGGAAAAATCTGGCCTAAACAGAATAAGGAATTGATACTTCCTTATTGAAACAAAAAATTAGAAAATATTTTCAAATCTACATAAACAATAAGAAAACAACATTTGTTCTTGCCAAAAACGGGGAGGGGCAGGGAGGAGACAG
Organism: Hydrophis major; assembly: GCA_033807585.1. NCBI lineage: Eukaryota > Metazoa > Chordata > Lepidosauria > Squamata > Elapidae > Hydrophis > Hydrophis major. The sequence goes on along the minus strand of CM066329.1, from coordinate 138,443,228 downwards.
AGAGAAGCAGTAATTGCAAAATACAGTTACATGGAGACCAAGAAGTTAATATAGATTTTGTTCCGTTTTGATAATTTAAAATAATCATTTGGAGTAGTGTTGATTTATGCCTTTAATAGGTAATGAGTCCAATAAATAAAAAGAACAAACATTGCTCATGAAATTGAGCGTTATTACATCTATAATGAAAATGAAAAGTTCCTGTTTCAGCATTATTTTTAAATAGTAAAAAATAATAATATTGTAGCCCTGTTAGCTGTTTTAACAAGATCCAGTCATTCAATTAGAAAATATGGAAGCTATCACGAAAAGTGTAAATTGCGCTGAAATATGTCCAAATTTCCTCTTTTAGTACTGTATCATTTTGGACTGAAAAATTGTATTCTTTTCCTGTCTCCCTAACTTGCTGTGTATAAATCAAATTGTTCCATTTTGGTGGTCTGACAAACCATTCTATCAAATTTGGTATTATATTTGCTATCCAGTTCGTAGCCTAAACAATTTTAACTTCTCCGACCCACAACCTTTTGGGCACCAGGGGCCAGTTCGGTGGAGAGAGTTTTTTCACGGACTGGAAGGGGCATAGTTTCACATGCTGCTTGCATCCCAGAGATGGGGATTCACTTGTTTGTGCAGCCCGGTTTCTGGCATGCTGCAGCCCAGTGCTGGTCCACACAGTGAAGGTTGGGACCCCTATCCTAGGGCATTCATCTAAACATCTCTTTAATATTTACTTCCTACATTGATCTTGTTTTAGTTATTTACATGTATTTTTTCTAAGTTTGTAGGCTAACATTACAGTTTCAAAGGTTATTACATCTCTAAAACTTTATCTTTGGGTACCGTGTTTCTCCAACAATACGGCCTCCACCAATAGGAAGCCCCACCATGTTTTATTGGCATAAAATCAAATTAAGCCCCTCCCCCCAAATTAAGCCCCTTATTAAACATGCGAAATGGGGGGAAAGCAGGGGGGCTTGCCATTAGGAACTACTTTTGTTGCATGCCCGGATATGGTGCTGCCTGCATTGGTGGGGCACTTCATATCAGGAGACCTTCCACCATTGCTTTCCCTTCTCCCTTGCTTTCCCTTCTCCCTCGCTGCCGCAGCATTTAGAGCAACTCTGCAGTGTTGGGCACAGCCATGCGCGGCCAGTCAGGGCTCCTCCCTGCAACTGGAACCCCGAGGAGACACTTGGCTTCAGGCGCTCCCGTCTTCCCTTTGCTTTTGAAGGTAAAGCAAATTATTTTACAAAGCCTCCCCTGCCCGAGAGGGCAGCCCAACCTCATGTGGGGAGGCTAATTTCCTGGGGCCTCTTTAGTTTCTCCCCGACCTCCCTACACTGTGCGCCTCTGACGCGCCGGTCCGTTCAGCCCAGCAAGCTTTTCCACCTCAAAGAAAGGCCAGGCGGGCGGCTGTGGAGCAGCAGTGGGTCTGAGCCGCTCGCAGCGGAAACAGCTACCACCCTTAGCATGATGTGGGGAGAACGAGCGAGGTTAGAGCCCGCCAGCCCGTCTTTCCCACCTCCACAGCTCAGTTTCCCCTACCGGCGGGTCCTTTTGTGCAGAGGGCTGCGGGGGAAGGCGCTCGTACGAGAGGATCTCTCCCTCTCTCTCCCCGCAAGGTCAACATCTGCGCTGCGGAGGAGAGGGCTGCAGCCGGTTCCTTCTGCTTGCTGAGAGGTGAGGAAGCCGCGGCCCCTGGATTTTTTTTTTTACTGTATAACCACCATTTTTTTTCTTTGATTATTACATTTTGCTAACAGTTCTTAATGAACATATAAAAATGTTTGTTCCTCCAAGAAATCAAGGGAATGTTGTAAATAATTTATTTTGGTGCTGATTGCATTATTTAATAATAAATGGGTAAAAGTGCTATCAAATGTAATTTATAAATGTAATGAAGGTATATCTGAGTTCAAAAGATAAAACTTCACAAAAATGGTAAAAATATGAAAGTCAAGGGTATTATTAGAGGTTACTTCTTAAAAGTTATTCACAAATAATTTTTTAAAGTATCTGAAATATAATAAGATTTCACCAAATCCAAGAGCATGTGACTATGGTTAGGTCCTAGACCACCAGCTTGGTTAACCATTATTTTCCTACAAAATAGAATGTGTTCCAAATAATAATAAAAATAAAATAAAAGCTCGCTGAAAAGAAATATAGGAGGTAAGTTTACAGCAGGGGTGTCAAACTCAAGGCCTGCAGGCCAGATGTGACCTGAAGGGCCACCTTGGAAACAATGAAGGACTGGCCTGTAGGGCCTCTGTCAGCAAAAATGGAGCTCAGGAGGATTGCAAGTTGCTTTCCTGAGCTCCATTTTCACTGGCAGAGGGTTGCAGGAGTCTGTCACAGCTGAAAATGGAGCTCAGGAGCCCATTTTCACTGGTAGAGCACTCAGGCCAGCACAGACATCGTGACACAAGTGACGCTGACCTGGCCAAGGCCATTGTGGCCATACATATACCCAGGTCAAATACAACCCTGATGCGGCCCTCAATGAAATTGAATTTGACACCCCTGGTCTACAGCAAGGAACTATAGGCTGCATATAGTCACTCAACACTCTTTTGGTACCCTTTTAGTGGATGGAAGAGAGGTGCGATGACTCAATGGTTAAAAATGCTGAGCTTATCAGCTGAAAAGTTGAGGTTAAGTTTGAGACCAAGGAATCATATGACATATAATCATATATGGGAATCATATAATTCCCATTACTTGCCTTAGCTCCTGCCCACCTAGCAGTTTGAAAGCATGCAAATGCAAGTAGATAAATAAGTACCACTTTGGTGGGAAAGTAAGACCATTCCATGTGCCTCAGTATATAGTCATGCTGGCCACATGATCACAGAAGTGTATTTAGATGACACTGGCTCCCTTGGCTAAGAAATGGAGATGAACATCGCCCCCTAGAATTAAATACAACTTGACAGAATAAACCTTTACCTTCGGTGAATGGAACTGTTCAGTTTAGTTTGCAGTATTTACTCATTTGATCCTTAAAATTGGCCAAATCGTATTAAAATAGGGGGAAATAGTTTCATTTCACCCTTGGGTGCTCTAATAATGTAATAAGGCATTGACTGTGTTTTGCAATTCCCAGGGAAGGGATAATGCAGTTTCACATTTGAAAAGATAGTTCTTGTCAAGTTTTGAGCATGGGCGAGAAAGAATGGAGACAAGTTTCTGAACGGTGAACTTCAGCTCTTTATTTACATTATAACTTGCTCAATTGAACGGTAGTAGAACCTGTCTTATATAGGCAAACCTTGTAACGATTACCCAATACGAGCTAGGAACGTTAGCTCTTGAACCAATAAGACATTTCCGTTAAGGGCCAATCGGATTCCCCAGAACGGGCCAATCCAGTCCGGCCGCTTAAAAGCCAATGAGAAGTGCAGGGCCAGAACCCTGCACTTGACTCCAAGCTCATACTTTATTTAGTTATATTACATACACAACACCCCTTCCCCCTGGCTTCTTAGTTCAGGGCACAGTTACGTAGTCCTTTAAATAGGACGGTTGTTTTTTAAGTCTTTTTGACTTTCGCTGTATTGGTTGGTTGCAGTCCTGCTGAGGCAGATTGCTGTTTGGTAGCGGGGCTGCCTCCGGTTCAGAGTTTGCTTCTGCGTTGTTGCCCCTGTTTTCTGCACTCTCTTGAGGTGCAAACGTTTCTCCCTCCGGCTCCACAGCCTGGGCTTCTGTTAGGTCATTGTTCCCTTCGAACGGGTTTCCTAGGGCTTCATCTTCTTCCGTACCTTCCCCCCCCTCAGTTTGGTCATAGGGGAGTTGTGGACTGGCAGCTGCAAGGCGCAACCGTAACTGGTCAATATGCCATTTCCATAGTTTGTTGTCACGGCATTGCACAAGGTAGGATCTGGGGCCGGTTATACATACTATCGTTGCTTCCACCCACAATGGGTTGCCCGATAAGTTTTTTGCATACACCAGGTCTCCTACCTGGAAGGAGCGACAACGGCCGCTGGATCCTAATGCTTTCTCTGGTTCATAAGCAGGGTGCAACCAGTCGAGGTGGGAGCGGAGCTTTCGTCCCATTAACAGTTCAGCGGGTGTCTTGTTGGTGACGCTATGTGGGGTAATGTGTTCCAAGAAGAGGATTTGATTGACTTTGTCGTCAATGTTATCACAGTTTACCTTTTGCAAGGTTTTCTTTACAAATTGGACCATGCGTTCTGCTCGGCCATTAGTCGCAGGGTACACAGGCAAGGTGAGCGCATGGCGGATGCCGCGGTCAGCAAGGTACTGATCGAACGCGAGTGCCGTAAATTGTGGGCCGTTATCGGATACCAGGACGTCTGGTAATCCGTGGGTTGCAAAGAGTCTGTTTAAGATCTTGATGACTGCTTCGGAGTTTGTAGAAGTCATGCAATGAATCTCGAGCCAATTGGAGTAGGCATCGACGGTAAGCAGGAAGGTTTAGCCCTTGGTTGGCCCCGCGAAATCCAGGTGAATTCGGGACCAGGGTCCACGTGGTGTCTCCCATTCAGTAGACATGGCTTTTGGAGGGGCATTGCTGACTTCTTGGCATTTGGGACAAGCTTTAACCCACTGTTTGATTTGCTTGTCAATGCCCGGCCACCATGCGTAGCTTCGTGCAAGGGCTTTCATTCGCACGATGCCGGGGTGGCCATCATGCAAGGTTCTCAGCAGTGTTTTTTGGAGCCGTTCTGGGATAACGACTCTATCGCCCCAGATGACACAGCCTTTTTGGGAGAAGAGCTCGGTCTGCCGAGACTTGAATGGTGTGAAGTCCTCAGGCAATTGGTCCAATGGCCATCCGCGTTCTACCCAGCCTAGGACTCGTGCTAGGGTGTGGTCACGTTTGGTTTCTCTCGTGATGTCTCGAGCAGTCAGTGGCGGCGAGTTGAGCGCCTCAATTTGCAACGAGGTTACCGTTGGTGCCGGATCGTCGAGAGTTTCTGGAAGCGGGGCTCGGCTCAATGCGTCGGCGTGGGGAATGGCTTTCCCTGGGCGATACTGCAGCCGATAATTATAAGCAGCTAAGAATTCTGACCATCGGGTCATACTAGGGGATAATATGTAGGGAGTCGGCTTATCTCCGGCTATTATCCCTAGCAGCGGTTTGTGGTCAGTTACAATAGTAAAAGGCCTGCCATACACGTATTCGTGAAATCTTTTCACAGCTGAGACGATTGCAAGGGCCTCTTTATCAATTTGTCCATAGTTTCGCTCAGTCTTGGAAAGAGTCTTTGAAAAATATGCAACAGGGGCTTCATTCCCGTTAGGCAGTACGTGGCTCAAAATGGCGCCTATCCTGAAAGGCGATGCATCACAGGTTATAACTAACAGCAAAGTCTTGTTATACTGCATGAGTACAGAGTCAGAAGTAAGCAGTTTTTTAACATTTCTAAACGCCTGTTCTTCACGGTAACCCCATAACCAAATTGCCCTTTTATCTAATAATCGGTGTAACGGCTCAGCGACAGTTGCTTTATGTGGCAAAAATACATTATAAAAATTGATGAGGCCTAAGAATGCCTGGAGATCGGCCTTGTTTTGTGGCCTGGGAGCATTTTTGATTGCTTTTAATTTACCCGCGGTAGGGTGAATGCCCTGGCTATCAATCAGGTACCCTAAAAACTCAACACTATCAGTGCATAATTTACATTTATTTTTCTTAACCTTAAGACCGGCTTCTTGGAATTTTCTTAGGACTAATTTTAATCGGTCTTGTAAGATTTTTTTTGTTGGGGCTGCAATTAATACATCGTCAAAATAAGGGACCACGCCCTTAATTCCCTGTAATAGCCTTTCCATAAGGCTATGAAATATCCCTGGGGCTACACTAACTCTGAATTGTAACTGGGTACATTTAAAGGCACCTCGGTGCGTCACAATAGTTTGGGCCCGTGCCGTGTTTTCATCCACTGGCAATTGTTGATATGCCTGAGCTAAATCCAATTTAGCAAAAACTTTCCCGCCCCCCCAGGGAATGGAGGAGGTGCTGCACCACCGGAACTGGATACGCATTCTGTTGGAGGGCGTGGTTCAAGGTGGCCCGGTAGTCCCCACAAATTCGGATTGACCCATCTGGCTTAATGGGTGTTACAATAGGGGTTTCCCAAGGGGAGTGATCGATGGGCTCCAAAACCCCCTGAGCTATCAGTTTGTCGAGTTGCTCATCTATTTTAGCCTTTAAGGCAAACGGGACTCGACGGGGCTTCAAGCGAATGGGAGCTACCTTGGGATCTAAGCTAAATGAGATCGGGGTCCCCTTGTATTCGCCTAAACTCCGCAAAGATGTCCCTGAACTCAGAGATAAGGTCTTCCTCCCAGTCATAGCCACAGACTCAGTTTACGCCGGCCACTTCAATGCCGAGTGGCGTGAACCATTGGAGGCCCAGCAAGCTAGGCCTATCGCTATCGATGACTGTCAACGGTAAGTACGCTGTGTGCTTCTTGAAGGAGACTCGGACTCGGCAGGACCTGATGACGGGGATTCGATTCCCCTGGTAGTCCTTGAGGATGAGGCGTTGGAACCAGAGATCTTGGCGTTGAATTGTGGGGATGAGTTGCTTGAGCGTTCTCCACGACACCATCGAGAGAGACGATCCCGAATCGACCTCCATGTGGCAAGGCTGATTTTCGATGGCGACTGTTACTCGGATTTTTTTAGTGTCCAAGGCTGAGGCGTGACCAATAGTGATAGTATGGTGAGCCTCTTCTCTCTGCAAAGGTCGATTTCTGTAGGATTGGTTTGCTGGCGCTCGCCTTACAGGACGGTTTCCTTTCGATTGGTGATAGTTGGTGCCTTTTGAGGCCTGGCTGGGTCCTGGCAAGCTGCGGCAGACCCGTCCGATGTGGCCTCGTCTCCCGCACTCATGGCAGAGTGCATTGCGGAAATTGCATTCAGACCTGGCATGGTTGGCTCCACGTCCAGCGCAAGGGCGTACAGGCTTTGGGTAGTGGTCTCAATTGGACCACAGTCGATGGACCCCTTCTTTGTCGCTTTCTGATGATGAAGAGAGGTCCTCGTGGTGTGTCGTCATGAGCTGTCCCTCTGCGCTAGGTGAGATTTCGCTGGCCGGTGGTGGTACCCGAGTGCGGTTTCGGCTTCTTGGTTGCCTCTGTTGCGGTAGCATTGGCAATGGCGTCGGCAAGGCTGATGTCGCCTTTCGCCATCAGCTTGCTTTGGACGCCCGGAGCATCTAGTCCAAGGACTATGCGATCTCTTAGTGCTTCTTCGAGATCGGTGAATCCGCAGAGGCCTCCCAAGTTACGGAGGTCTGCTATGAAGTCGGCCACGCTTTCTCCTTTTCACTGGTTTCTTTGATAAAACTCGTGGCGTCTCACGAGTGTAGGCACGGTAGGAGCATAGTGGGCTCGCAGGATAGGTTCGAGGTCGTCCCAATCCATGGCCTTTACTTCTCGGGGTTTGGCTAGTGCTTTAGCCATCTTAAATACAGTTGGACCACAATGCGTTAGGAACACCGCCCGTTTCTTTCCTGGTGTGGCATCCTTCAAATTATTCGTCTCAAGAAACATTTGGAAGCGATCCATGTAGGACTCCCAGTCCTCTTGTGTCGGATCGAATGGAGCGGGTGGTACGATGCCGCTGGACATAGTTCCGTTGTTGGCGCCGTCTTTCACGTGCTCGGTATTGCTTCTGGGTTCCGTTGGTTCAGTTGTCTCCATATCCTATCCTCGTCGCCAGTGTCAAGTTTTGAGCATGGGCGAGAAAGAATGGAGACAAGTTTCTGAACGGTGAGCTTCAGCTCTTTATTTACATTATAACTTGCGCAATTGAACGGTAGTAGAACCTGCCTTATATAGGCAAACCTTGTAACGATTACCCAATACGAGCTAGGAACGTTAGCTCTTGAACCAATAAGACATTTCCGTTAAGGGCCAATCGGATTCCCCAGAACGGGCCAATCCAGTCCGGCGGCTTAACAGCCAATGAGAAGTGCAGGGCCAGAACTCTGCACTTGACTCTAAGCTCATACTTTATTTAGTTATATTACATACACAACAGTTCTTGTGTGTAGTATTCCACATAACAATGGTTGCTAATAATAATAAGAATTGTGATTTGACATATAGTTAGTTTAAGTAAATCAGAAGCAGGTAACCACTTAAAAGAAAGATTGATCAGTTGGTTGAGTAAAAATTTACAGGGGTAGCAAAAGAGATGTTACTGAACAGTAATTTAATAGTATTCTAAACCTCATAACAAAGGAACCTGGATAAATTTAAGTAGTCATGAAGTAGGATTCTTTTAGTACAACAGGATTTAGAACTAGAAGCAAATTGAAAATGTTCACAAAGCAGAAGTAATAATAAATCCCCGTAAAAGTTTTATAATAGGCACAAACATAAGCAGCTAAGCTTGTGTTAAAAGCAATTTATTCAGGCCAGTTTAGGTGCACTAATGTATACAATTGTAATTGCCCCAGGTCAATAGGATATTGTAGCACTTGGGAGGAATCTGAGATGCGCAACCAAACCAATGATTTATTTATGTACTTACTTGCTTATTTATTTAAAGGTATTTAACAGTATGTTTTTAGAGTTCAGCTTTCTCAAAGTATCTTCCAACACACTGTTTAAAACATTACATTAGTATAATTATAGTTCATCTTTCTATTAAACAGGATTTAGTACGAATGGTAAAATCAAGTAATTAGAACCAATCATAGTTACTGGTTAGAAAGTGACCCCAAAGAATTTTCATTCATTTAAAGCAACTTGTAATTAAATAAACTTGATACTCCATGGGCTCATCTTACATATTTATTAATTGAATTTAATTAGTTTAATTTATATGTCAAATTTAGAGGCTGCTGACCTCACATAGCAACTATATTTCAGTGGAACATAGTTTTATAAATGAAGCCACAGCTCATATTGTCTCCTCATGCCAGTGCAGAGGTGAAACTCATGTTGTATAAACAATGGTTAATACGGTTAGGACTTTCAGTAGAAAATTGACTAACAGAGAACATGGTGATAGAGTTTATATGCTTATTCTAGATATGGAAAAAACAATTATTTTCCCTTCTTCTTCCCACTCCCCCCCCCCAATAATATTGAGAATAGGATTCAGCCAATGAAATTGATAAGTAAAATCTCACTTCTCAAATGGTAAAAGATTCAGAGCAGTTAAATGAAAATGCTATTCAGCACAGTTGGTTTACTGCTACCGGTACCTTCATCATCTGATCCCATATGTGTTTGAGTGAAACTCCCTGAATATAGAAATTGGCTGGTACATTCTGTAGGTTGCAGTTTCAGCATATCTGAAGGCTGTCATATTTGAGAAGGTGCATGTAAAGCAGGGGTCCGCAACCTTTTTGATTCAATGGACCAGCAGCTTTGGTTTTTTTGGCGGCAGGGAGAGAATGCTTTCGCATGCACAACCTAAATCCTGCACATGTGCAAATGAAACTTTGCATGTTCACCTGCTATTTCAACAGCCTGGCTTCCAATAGGACACAGCTGGTAGCAGGCCGCAGCCCTGCGGTTGGGGACTCCTAATGTAAATAATTCAATATCTTAAGATGTAATGATACAATTTCAGAAGCTGGCATGAACGAATGAGCAGAATATATACGGTATGCTAAAGATCCAATGATGACTATTAGTCCTCATATCTATGTGAAATGACCACTTTAGGCACGGAATGCCACCTAGATAAGATGCCACCTAGATAAGATGTGATACCTAGAAAAGAATATGACACCTAGATAAGATGTCAGATTATACGGTCTTAGAAGTTTATATTCATTTTGAGTATCTCCAAAAGTTTGGGTCAGTTACTTTTTCGAATACTTTTCGCATACTGAGCAATAGGGATCTTTAGATTCCCTAGTAGGGCTTCTCCTTTCAGTCCATGGCAACTATGATAAGATTCATATCCCTTGTTGGTGACAAAATTGCCCACAGTTTTATTCTTTTGAAAATGTTGGAATAAAATGAATTGAGTGATCATAAAAGTCCCAGATTTAAAAAGTTTTTCCTGAACAACATATCATTGTTTGTTCATTTTTGTCAGGATCAGTGTTTTTTGGCACTTGTGTTACAGAGTGATATTTCAAGGGGGAAATGTGGTTCTTTGCAAATACCATGGCAAGCTTCACCCCTTGAATGAGCCAGGAACTGTCAGAACTGGCATCAGAGTTTGCTTCTCAGATGAAACTTTTTCTCTGGGGATATTTTGCTATGTGTGACACTGTTTATTTTATTTATTTAATTTAAAAGTTTTGAATAGATGCCCATCTTGTATCAAACTCCTGGTGGTTCCCAATCAACACTATAAATATTAAAACAATATAGTACATAAATCTATTAAAAACAGAAACATCTAAAAATTTGATACCAAAGTTAAATTTCCAATATTACTTGCTTCCCAGACTTTAAAGTTTATTTGCTAAATGGGATAGCTGGGAGGAAAGCTATCTTCTTGTCTTTTTGGACAAAAACCCCTACTCCCCCACAGCTGTCCCTGGCCAGCTTGCAATCCAGCAAACATGGCATGTGTTTAAGTCACACTGAGATCAGTGAGAGTTTATTTGGAATAAATATTGAGTTTGATTTAATCAAATTATTTTCAAAACTTGATATGTTGAAATATGAATTTGCAGAGTGGATTGCATAAATTGGTGGGAAATACATTTCCCAAGAACAAACGTGAGCACTTTTTATTATTATATTATAATAAACCATGCAGTAAGTGGGCAGGAGGGAACATTTTCATCTTCTTTTACTAAGCCTGAATTCTGTTGTGGCGTTTACTGGGATTAGCTCTTCCAGAGCCAAACTTCAACAGTTTATTTGTATATTCTAGTACAGGGTGTACCAAAAGTTAGTGGTCATAGGTCATTCACTTTAACTTGTATTAATATGTTATTTTCCAAACTAAACTTTATTGTAGTTAGGAATGTTTTAAAGTTATATATCAAAAGAGAAAGAGGAAGTATTTAAGAAAAAATGGCAAACAACTTGAATATTTAATGTAACATATATAATTAATTGTCTGTGGGACTTGAGCTTGTCTATGGTTTCTGACTTAAGGTATATTCTATATAGCTGTGAAAAGGGGGTGCAGGTTGTTTGTTTGTTTTTTAGTAAGAACAAGTTTTGACTTCCTATCTTCCCCTTTAGCATTGGGAGGGAAGGGCTCTTCTGCATCAAATCTTGCAGTATATGTATATATGTTCAGTATTCCGTATCCACTTTCAAAATTACTTTGCCGCTTGTCTTTCTTCCCCATTAAAATATGGTGCTGGCCGACAAATCCATATTCTATGACACAATTCCTTTTGGGTTGAACTAATCTGAGGTGAAGAGGAGGAAGATATTAGAGAGAAAAATTCGCTATAAATAATGGACATTGGAGTATTAGTTATCTGCTGGATTGATTGATTGATTGATTGATTATCCTTCCCTTCCTGGGTGGGAAGGGAAAGGAAGCTTGGAAACCCATTAGACACTGCCCAGAAACCATCCTGCATTGAATCTATAAGGACAGATCTCCACCCTGCTTTCCTCACTGAGGCATAGTGAAGTTCAGCCATGAGGCTGCACAAACTACATTGACATACTTTTCTGCTAAGTCAAGGGCATGGTACTGAGGTTGTGATGAAATGCTCATAATTCATGAAGTAGGCAGTGGATGTGCTAAAATGTTTTATGTACTGAAAATAAAACTTTAAAAAACACCTAGTTTGAAAATACTGGCAGTGATTTTGAAATGTCATCCTATTCTGCTGGAAAACTATAGATACGCATAGGTTTTTCCTAGTTTTTATGTATCTTGCTCAAAATCCAGGTGTCAAACCAGATCTGACTACTTCTGGGGCAGTGTGTACTAGATTGAATATTTTATAACTTCAGATACATATCTGGGGGGATTTTGCAATAATCTGCATATAACAGTAACTTCCTGGAAAAATAATATTGAGCTTTACCAACTTTTGCAGAAATGGAGAAGACTTTTAAAATATCTTTTAAAAGGAAAATGCATCAGGATGTTATGTTTTGTTTTGCTTTGTTTTGTTTTGAAGAACTTTTACAGTTTAGGTAGAGGAAGCAGCATTCTGTGGTTTATCATCTGCTTCTGGAAACCTTCAATGCAAATTATTTTCAGAGTTACAGTTATTTAGCCTTCTGTATTTCAGCTAAGGCTAAAGCAGCTTGTATTCATTTATCATTCATTTTATTTATATATACACACACACACACAACACACAACACACATCCAAAATGTTATTTTTCCCCTCCTCTTCCAAAGTGTGGTTTGTTTATACATGAGATTTTCTGAGTGATATCTTTATAAGCTCCAGGGAAAAGAAAGTGTCTAGTGTCTAATATTATAAGAAGATTGATGTAGGCAGATTTTTGTCACATTTCTTTGACTTCTGCATCAAAAGGGAAGGAGGTACTACCAGCAAATTATGTTAGCAAGGTTGAAAGGAAATCAAAGAATCACATTTAATGGGGATAGAATTGAGAGGATGATGACTTTTAGCTGCTAATGGTGTCAGCAGAAAGTATTTTAAGCTTCAAAGAACCTGTGGTGTGATGATATATACATTATTTGAACTGGTGCCACAAGGATTGTATAATAAAAGTAGAAACCAATTGGCAAAATCAACCTGGCTTGAGTGTAGTGATCCATGCCCTTAAGCATCAAGCCAGAGATAAGGCATAAGGAATCATCTGGAAAGTAAAGAGACAGAGAACATGGTATTAGAAGTTTCTCAATTTGTTATTATGCCATTGTGATCTTTCTAGTGCCACTGAATGTAAATTTATAGGAGTAGAGTCAGTTAGGGGGTGGGGATCAAATAATCTGTTGAGCTGCAGCATCCTTTCCCTTCCACCCCAGCTAGAGAGCTATCATTACAGACTTGATAGAAGAATTGTAGAAGGACTAGATATCTCAGTTAAAAATTAGATGTATTGCTCAAGATCCTTAAACTAGATTTGGTAGTTTTTCTCCTTCAAATAAATAAATGTTACAGGGAATAGGAAAGTTAGTTGAGATAAAAGAAAACCAAGGTAAGAGGAGTATGAGAATTATAGAGAGCTAAAAAACAAAATAAGCCACAATGTGAAGGAGGGAATTATTATCCCACTTTATCACACCAAGATATAAAGATTGCTAACACTGGTGAAGGGTAAGCCCATTATGGAACATAAACCAGAACAAATGAAGCTGTCTTTGAGTACCAGCTCCTGGGGGGAAAACAAAACAGAGGCAGAGTTACAGCAATGCCTTCATGCGTTGTTTGTTGTTGCTTCACAGAAGTATCTGTGTCTGATCACTGCTTGACAAGACCCCTGGATTAGATGGTTCCTTTACTAATACAATAAAGATGTTCTTAAAGAGAGCAAAGCAAAATAAGGGTTTTGGTAATGTTATTTCAAGTCTGATTTGGGAAGCCTCTCAGAAATGATGACTCAAGCCAATAAAAATTGGGTGTTTTATAGAAGAACAATACTGTAGCATCAAGCATCCTGTTCAAATGTATGGAAAGTCCCTTATGTCCCAGAGGAAAAAAGTGTGATTGCATGTTGTGGGGTGGGAGCAGATATTTAGATTTTGAGTTGTTCGGTTTTGAGTGACAGGGGAGGATTTTGCTTTCACATCTGCACAGTTGTTTTGTGTATCTTATCCCTCTTCTAGCCCTTAGGACAATGGCAAGGATAAGATTTGAGGATTACAAGGAAGAAGGTGATGCAGTGACATCACCATATACTTTAAGCTTTGCAGTAATTTTTGTACAGCTAAAATTTTAAAGATGCTGTTTAAAAGCAGTTTATTTGCTGCCTAATGCCAGTGCTAATCTAGTGTTCCAGAGGGTTTTATAATCCTTGGGTGTTACCCAGGTTTGCAAAATAATTTATATATAAAGGTAGCTTCAAAATCAGTAATCACACAAGCTAGTTTAAAGAGTCATGGTTTAAAGAGCTGCGGTGGCGCAGTGTTAGAACGTAGTATTGCAGGCTAATTCTGCCAACTGCCAGCAATTCAATGCTCAGAGGCTCAAAGTTGGCTCAGCCTTCCATCTTTCCAAGGTTGGGGGCAATATGCTGACTCTGTAAAGTATCAGCGTTCCAAGTAATGCACCCAAAGAAAGCAGAACTCTGAGGCAGGTAGATTCCTCAAGGAACGATTTGTTGGATACTTCATATTGGCACAACTGGTGAAAACTGACTCCAAAGGTTCACGTGGTTTTCACCTAATTAAAAAGTAAAAGTTCCCCCTTCCTCCAAACCCTCAGACACATTGCCTAATCGAGGTGCTGGCATGTTGCTTGGTTACTTCACTCCTCCCCAGCCACATGTCAGTTGGTTCCCACAGAAAAATTTAATTGTACAAGATGCAATGACAATAAAATAAGCTAAAACTGACTACGAATACCTGGCTAGCTATTTCCCCACACCCTGTCCCTTCTTTTTTGTGGCAATCCTCTAAGCCTCAAAGATGGCCTCACTCCAGACTCCTTTCAGGGTTGACACACTGCTTAGAGAGGGCTGTACAGCACTGTGCAGTGGTTTTTAAGTCTAAGTGGCTATTGCTATTAAGATGCTATTAGGTTACCTGCCTCTATGGAATTCTGCTGAATTAGCCTTAGGATTAAGCAGTCTTTTCTTTTCCTTTCCTTTCCTTTTCTTTCCCTTCCCTTTCCCTTTCCCTTTCCCTTTTCCTTTCCTTTCCTTTTTAAAAAAAGGCAAGTTATTGGGGTATAATTACAAATATCAGATGACATTTCATTAGTTGTATTACTTTTACCAATATAACTATTGTAGAGGCACCAATAGGATTTTCTGGTTTAGAAGCTTATAGGTTACTCCATAATTTGAGGTTATCTTGCAATTATTTCAGGTTAAGTGCTGGCTGTACTTTTTGATACAGTAAAAAAATTATTTTGTATGAAGTTACAGTGATGTATAATTAAATTACAATTGAATGAAGGACTGTTTTTTGTTATCTATTCTTTGAATAATAGCTGCTGAGCATCAGACAAGTTTTGTACTGAGTGTGGAAAAAAAGTCATAGGTCATCTAATTTGCACACAATACCTGTGTTTATTGTAATAAGTGAGGTCTCATTTGAGATTATCTACCAATTGAATCACTTAAACAGAGACGATTTTTTTAATAGGTGCATAGGTGAAATAAGTGCAACTTTAAATGACCTTTCTTCTCATTCATACAAGAAAGGTCATTTAAAGTTTTTCTTAAGGAATTTGAATATTAAACTCTGTTGTATTTAGGATATTATAACCTTTAATTCTGGTCTCAGAAAACATTTCCTGCTTGTCAAAACAGTCACTGACGCTAGTTTTAGGGCAGATTCTTAATTTTATGTGGTAATTCTTGATAGTTTATCAGAGATGCAGAGAATCAGTAATGAACATCATTTTTATGTTCAGTGTAATTTGCCTTTTACAATGTGATGTACTAAATACTTTCTTCGTTCTAGTACAGGGGTGTCCAACCTGGGCAACTTTAAGACTTGTGGACTTCAACTCCCAGAATTCCTCAGCCAGCTGGCTGAGGAATTCTGGGAGTTGAAGTCCACAAGTCTTAAAGTTGCCCAGGTTGGACACCCCTGTTCTAGTATATCAGGGTTGTACTGTAGGAAGAATAACTTTGAAAACATCTGTAGAAGGTCCTTTCATCATCTTCCTCAGTTTGATATTCTTGCATATATTTTGAATCTCGCCCCCAGGATTTATTATATGCCTAAATTTCTCCACTCTGATATGGTTGCTTTACATATTTTTCCCCAAATTTAGTTCTATTGTACTTTACTAATTTATTTGATTCTTTTTGTTAGTTCTTATTGTTTTTGTTTTTTATTTTTGGTTTTAAATATGATTTTACATTATGTAAGCGACCTTGAGTCGCTGTGGGCAAACAGGCGGCAATATAAATCCAATAAATAAATAAATATTGGATAATAGAACTCAACACTTACTTTACTTAGTGTTTCTTTTAGCCAAATATGCATATTTATAATTTGTATGTGTATTGATAATGTCAATATATTTCCTACATGTCTCTAACAGGCTTATTTCATTTCTAAGCTGTCTTTTACAACAAAGCTTGTTTTCTTCTGTAGGATAATCCCTCTATTAGAACATTCTTCATCACAGACCTTTCCAACAAACCTGTCCAGCTCTGAAAATTCAGATGCTTCCAGAACATATTCCCAGAGAGTATGTCGCTATGATCTGGATGAAATTGATGCTTGCTGGTTAGAACTTTTCAACATGGAGCTCAAAGAAATGGGTAGGTGTTTGTGAACAAGTATGTGTATGTTTTAATTTCTGATTTAAATTTTTTCTCTCTTTTTATCACATCGTTGTTGTTGTTTTGGCAAATGGTACATAACTAAGGTTATATATAGGATAAACCTTAATGAACAAATAGTTGAAAGTTGGGCAGCATACAAGTTTAATTCTCCATCATCACCCAAGAACTAGTATGAGGCAGGGGTCTAGCCCACAGGGTGCTTAGATTTAGACCATGGGACCTCCCTGGAAACAGCAAAGGACTGCCCCATGGTGCCTTTGCCAGCGAAAACAGAGCTCAGGGGGACCTCACATGGCACTCCCAGGCTCTATTTTCGGCCGCAATTAACTCCTGCAGCCTTCTGCTTGAGAAAATGGAGCTCTGTGTTCATTAGCAGAGGGCTGCAGGAAACCATCGTGGCCGAAAATGGAGCCCAGGAACCTGTTTTCGCTGGCAGAACACTCAAGCTGCCACAGGCACCCCCGACACAAGTGACGCTAGCCATGCTGACCTGGCCCCTGAGGTCAAATACAACCCTGATATGGCCTTCATTGAAATTGAGTTTGATACCCCCTAGTATGAGGGTATATCTGAGAGGATGAAGGATGAATAAATAGGCATTGGGAGGGATGTACTGAGCACTCTCCTTAGCAGCTTTCTTTTTCACAAAATGGTTCTTATATGAATCATAACCAATAACAAAGCATCAATTTATTGGCATGTAACCTTCCATAGCATTTACAAAATAGATATTATGACAGAATATCTAACAGACCCTGGAAATGCAAAGAAGCTAGCATAACTGTTAAAAGAAGAAGCAGGGCAGTTCCAGAATGATTTCTTAGTTGGAGAGAGAGAGGACATGAGATACACATAAGAAAGCCTCCAAATAACTATGCGTTAATCACATTAGGTATAAACTGAGCAGGAAAATGACTTTCACAGGCTGTCAAGGTTTTTTACCATTATCGTACTAGCAATAAAGATTATTAACTAGAAATCCAAATGATTCTTGTTCCCGGAGTTTGCAGCAAATGCAGGGCTTGATGCTCTTGGAATGTGCTCCCTATTTATTATCCAAGCTTATTTGGGTTGAGTTTCTTTCTGAAGAGGTGGACACTGAGTTTCTGCCATTCCTCGTTTTCATTTTTTAAGAATGGGACAGGGCAAGGGAGTCACACTATTAGCTAGAGTTTTCCACAGCAAAAGTGCAGATTATGTTAACTATCTACAACCATCTACAGTTGCAGCCCTGAAGAGAGTGCAAAGCAGTATCTGAGAAAGGTGAGGGAAAAATGCTGGATTTAGACTGGAGGGGGTATCAAAAGAACTGCTCTCTTACATGGACAAAGGACAGTTAGCCGCACAAAGTGGCTCCATTCTGGTATGCAGTCAAGCTTCTTATCTAATCATGTCTTGGTGGATGTCTGGGTAGCTTCTGCCAAGTTTAATCGGGAACCTGACAAAGGGCATTTTGAGAAAGGTAGACAGTTCTGGAGGGCAGTACTTTACTAAGAAAGTGTAAAAAATATGTCATGTGGGACAGAGAGATTGACTGGCACAAAGAGTGGTGTCTTTGGGCATACTGACATTATTGGAAATATTGTTTTAAATCATATTTTTCACATTTTCCATTCTGTGGTGAAATTAAACTGTATTATATTGTTTTGAAGTTTTGTATAACTGCTCTCTCTAAATAACTCTGGGTAACTCACAACAATAAAAATTTAAAAGCCATAAAAGCATATTAAAAGACTATCAATCCTGCCCCTCCATCAACCTTCCAGGTGTCCCAACAACTCTCCATAGGGTCTGGGTAAAGAGACAGGTTTTAATGGTCTTCCTGAAAGTTGAGAGTTTGGGGCGCTGCCAGATTGTTGGGGAAAGAGTGTCTTTCATAAGGTGGGCCCCTGAAAAAACACTTCCTAAGTCTGCAAGATGACAATACTATGTGGAAGTAAATCGGAGCATATTCATCCTGTCCATTCTAGTGAAGCAGGCAGATACCCTCAGGAAATAAGTGGTCCCACACTGTCACATTCTGTTATTATGTTATTAATATCATGTAGTATTCATGTCTACCTGGGATTTTTCCAGGAAACGGTATAAACAAAGTGGAGGTTGAACTAAATTGAATAAAAGTAGATGTAGAGTAGAATAGTACCCTAAAAAAGTAGAATAATATCCATTGAGTTGCGAGGAATATTAAAGGTATTAGATAGGGTCAGGTTAAGGTAACAAAATTCCAATCCAGGTAGGATTGTAAGGTCTAGGCAGATGAGGTTGAGTGAAGAACGTGAAAGCTGTAAGAGGAAGAGAAATCCTGTGACTTTAACTGTAAACTTAAACTCATGTCTCTGCAATTTTTTTTTTCTGCTTGAGAAGCATAACATTGAATTGAATTATGTTCTTTCTGGTTTGGGGCAAGACTACAGTAGCAAGGTCAGCACAATGCCAAAAATACAAATTTCCATAAATGTCACCAAGGCAACATCACAGATCAGGACACAGATGATGATGATGATGATGATGATGATGATGATGATTGTTGTTGTTGTTATTCACAGCAAATGAGATAACTATGCTGGGTTTTGTATCACAAATCATTAGTCGAACACTTCCCAAGCGTTTAGGACTGTGTGCTGAAACAGCAGATTATGCGAGCAGACCCCAGTAAGGTGGCCTTCTGCAGCTCACCAATGATGATTTTGTCAGCGCCTATAGTTTCTAAGTGCTTACCTAGGTCTTTAGGCACAGCACCCAGTGTGCCGAGTACCACTGGAACCACCTGCACTGGTTTATGCCAGGGTCTCTACAGTTCGATTCTCAAGTCCTGGTATCTGTTGATTTTTTTCAAGTTGTTTCTCGACGATTCTGCTGTCACCAGGCAATGTTGACAATCCACACTTTTTTCTTCTCCACAATCGTGATATCCGGGGTATTGTGTTCCAAAACTTCATCAGTCTGTATTCGGAAATCCCACAGTAGTTTTGCACACTCATTTTCGACCACTTTTTCAGGCTTATGATCCCACCAGTTCTTTGCTACAGGCAGATGATAGTTGTGACACAAGTTCCAGTGGACTATCTGAGCGATTGTGTTGTAATGTTGTTTGTAGTCAGTCTGAGTGATTGTCTTGCAACAGCTCAGTATGTGATCTATGGTTTTGTCCACATTATTATTACTATTATTATAATATTATTATTATTAAATAGACACTTCAATACCATGCAAATTGGAAATCTAATTCTGCCTTCAGAAACCCTTTTCCATTTAGCCTCTTTTTGCACTGAGAAACAAAAGTTGTTGAGTTCACCTCTGAGCTGTTCTGTCTGTATTTGCGCATACATCTCTGAAGTGGAACGGTGCTCTAAGCTGCCAATTCTTGCAAAACTGCCTCGGCCATTTACCAAATATATCAAACAAAATCTGCAGGGAATCATACCACAGCACAGTTTCAGAGCTGTTTCTTATTTTCATGGCTAGTCCTATCATCCTCACTAAGCCAATCCCACAGTCATACTCTTTTTTAAAAAGTGGCTTGAGGAAGTTGCCATTATGCACACATCACACTTTATCATTTATAAAGCCTGATAAAACCTGTTTATGTATTTTTTTATGTTTTTACTTACTGCACTGCGATTCTATGTACATTTAGAACTGAGTAAATTCTAGTGAAGACAGTAAGGATTGCTTTCAAGAACATTCATATACAGATAGTTCTTGGCTTAGAACATCAATTTGGATTCAAATTTCTGTCACTAAGTGATGCAAAGTGGATGAAACATCATGTGACGATATCACTTAATGACAGTAGTTCCAATAGTCCCAGTTGCAGTCATTAGGCAGGACATTGCCAGTCAGTATAAAGAATTGCCAGTTGAAATTTAACTTGTTTGAAGGTTTTATTGTAGGTGCTGCATGCCAAAAAAAATTCACAAGTAATCTGGATCAAGTACTGAATTGTACTTCCATATAGTCAGTGTGAGCTTTTTTGCTATAATCAAATGCTGGGCTATAAATCTTCATTTATATTTGAAATTTGGATTTCTTCTAATCTTCATGTAATCCGATTTGTGCATCATTATAAACAATATGTTTGGAATGGCTTGAAAAGAAAACCCTTTTTTGACAGCTCTATCAGTTATACATCCTATCAGAATCTACCCATAGTCAGGAAGAGTCACCAATATATTTAGTGCTCAAGGAAGAACAGTATTGACAATGGGTACATAATAGGAGGTGAACCTGTTTATAGACTATTTTAAGTTACTTTTAAGTTTAAATATTAACAGAGTGATTGTTTCACCTAGTTGCCTCAGAGAAATAAAGGAGAAAGACAAAAGAATTTTTGAACAAGAAAAGGGGTAGCTGGTTACAGAAAAATACACCCTTTGCAGATTTCCTAGATTTAATGGGATCTCACTTTAAGTATGAAGAAGAAAAAGAACGCACATCAGAAAAAAAATATACTGATATAAATAACCCCTTTTCTACTTATACTGTAATAAAGCCTTTTTTTTTGTTAAAAAGCCTGCTGGTCAACATTTGGTAAAGTACTGGTTTTCCCAACAGTCTTACTATCCAGATCTAATACAAGATATATGAACTAATTAAGCTCGTCCAAGTTCTGGTCCATTTTAAGACTGAGGCTGAGTTTTAATTTAACATTTTGCAAGTCCTAATGGCCAAGACCTAATAAATCACGTGATGACTTCATATGTTATGTGAACTAGATCAAAAAGTCTTAGGCTGCAGTCCAAATTCACCCCGACTTACTGACTTACTTTTTTGTAGGAAAAGGATTCTGCAGGATTGCTTTGCTAAGTAGTTATTGGTGATGCCATTAGTCACCAGAGAAGAAATCTTTTAAAAATAGTTCCAGGGGGGATGCTCACAAGAAGCCATTGAACATAGATTAATTAATGGTGTCAGTGTGCTGTTGCTTCTTTCCTGTATAATCTAGTTTTGTAGCAAGAAAGTAATAAACATCCAACAAGTAAACTCAAGGGAGGCCAAAGCTTGAAAATACAAATAGTGGTTTGCCCTAGAATCCAGAGTCTCCAAAGGAAGCTCTTTAAAACGGACAACTGACTCAAGAAACTTGAGGAGCTAAATACACATAAAATAAACCACAGTAATGCTGATGAAGGGAAAACCATTAAGCCCTGTGAGGTTTGTTTGATGGTAATAAAATAACTGGGCCACAGATTCAGCAAAAGATTTATAGTAGGTCTGTTGGCAATTCTAATACAGGAATTTAACAAGCAGGCTGTCCTGATCTTTTTTCCCTTAAAAACCCATTTTTACTTAACAAGGGTTATATTATACAATAACATGATGCTATATATTAAAAGGTGATACCCTTTCATATTTGATAAATTATGCTCCTGTAATTAGAAGGATACAGGGAAACGGAGACATTACAAGTTACACACAGGAGTTAGTCATCAAGCAATGTAAAAAGGCTCTGTGACTATTGGATATTATCTTGAAAGCTCATTGTTTAAATACAAATCAACTTGATTAAATTTTTGGGTCAATCTTGGAACAGAATCAAAGGCCTTCACAACTTCTGTAATAATATTCAGCTATCTGGTCCAAGGCTTAATAAACTTGTTTTGATATCAGAACAATTAAGTCAGTAATAACTTGAGGGTAAAGATAGCTGGGTATCTTTAGATATTTGAGGGCATGGATTATCTTGTATCTACAAAATCATTTACTTAATTTATTATTGCATATGTATGGAATGTAAGTTCTTACCAACTACTTTTAAAATCATGCTTATATAATTCTGATTTTGATGTGATAAAACTTTGGGTTTCTGTAATATGTATCAATTATACATATTGTACAACTCTGCATAATTTGTATTGCAGCATAACTTGCATTTACAATGTGGCTATGGAAAGTACCGTATATACTCGAGTATAAGTCAACCCGAATACAAGCCGAGGCACCTAATTTTACCACAAAAAACTGGGAAAACTTATTGACTCAAGTATAAGCCGAGGGTGGGAAATGCAGCAGCTACTGGTAAATTTCAAAAATAAAAATAGATACTAATAAAATTACATTAATTGAGGCATCAGTAGATTAAATGTTTTTGAATATTTATTTCAAAGAAAAACAGATTAATCAATTTGGGAAACGATCTCACTATCATGAAAAGTTTAATTGATTCACTAACCCAAAAGAAGATGACGATGACAGTGGGAGGCAGGAGTCACTCTCTCCCTTGCAAGAAAAAAGCAAGAGCCGTTCTTATGATCTCTCTCTCTCTCTCTCTCCCCGTAATACAGTCAAGCCCTTTCCAGCATGCGCGATCTGCCGCCGCCGCTGCTTTGCACCCTGCAAATGCAAAATCCCGGGGATCTTGCATTTGCAAGGTGCAAAGCGGCGGGGGCGGATCCCGCGTGCTGGAAAGGGCTTGACTGTATTACGGGGAGAGAGAGAGAGAGAGATCATAAGAACGGCTCTTGCTTTTTTCTTGCAAGGGAGAGAGTGACTCCTGCCTCCCACTGTCATCGACATCTTCTTTTGGGTTAGTGAATCAATTAATTTGGGAAATGATCTCACTATTATGAAAGTCAGTGTTCTCTGCCAGTGGGGCATTTGGAAGAAAATGCCCCGTGGCATATCCACGCGTGTGTAAGGGGAATCAGAAATCCCCGCGTTCAATGCCTAGCACAGCAGAAGAGAAAACGCAGCTGTGAGCAAATACTGAGAAAACCTGATTGATCAGAAGGAAGGAGGCAAAAGAGGGAGGGGTGGTGGTGGATGGAGGTCTCACTGGTATTTGTGAAACACTTGGTCGGCAGCGCTTAAAGTCAACATCCTCGCTCCCACCTACCCAAAGCCACAAAGTCCCCCAATTGCGCAGCCCAGAATCGCCCTCCCCTCGGGGCAGCAACGACGCCCGGTATTTCCCGAGATAAAGCTCCGCCGTGCAATGAAAGCGCCCTGGCTCTAGGCTCGCGGGTTCAGAAAACAACGCGAGGCGAGGTCGTTTCGGCTCCGCTCAGCTTCGTTTCCTAGCTGCTTTCAGTCCGCTCGGAAGGAGGGGGGGGAGGAGGTGGTGGCGGCAGCTTGCGTTGTTTTCTGAGCTCTAGGATCGCGGGTTCAGAAATCAACGCGGACTGAAAGCAGCTAGGAAACGAAGCTGAGCGGAGCCGAAGCGACCTCGCCTCGCGTTGTTTTCTGAACCCGCGAGCCTAGAGCTCAGAAAACAACGCAAGCTGCCGCCACCACCTCCTCCCCCTCCTCCCGAGCGGACTGAAAGCAGCTAGGAAACGAAGCTGAGCGGAGCCGAAGCGACCTCGCCTCACATTGTTTTCTGAGCCTAGAGCCAGGGCGCTTTCATTGCACGGTGGAGCTTCTTGTCTCGGGAAACACCGGGTGTCGTTGCTGCCCCCTGAGGGGAGGGCAATTCTGGGCTGCGCGATTGGGGGACTTCGTCGCTTTGGGTGGGTGGGTGGATGGGAGCGAGGATGGACGGAGTCCATGAAGTGAGGCTTGCCTGCAGGAAAGCGGCTGCCCAGCTCCGGAGCTCCACACCATTTTTTTTTTCAGAGGGGAATCTGACTCGAGTATAAGCCGAGGGCGGTTTTTTCAGCACAAAGAATGGGCTGAAAAACTCGGCTTATACTCGAGTATATACGGTAGTTATTTTCCTATTCTCCCATATGTAGAATTTTTAAAAATAATCAGTCTGACCATATTTCACCTCATGTAATTCCAATCATATTCAAAGCCATAAGGATCAATAACAACCTCTCCTTAAAAATGAAAAAGGTGATTTTAAGGGAGCTGAATTCTCCACCTAAACCATGTTGTAGTTTGCTGCATTGCAATAGAATCAGTACCTGCACCACTGTAAGATACGAGTCTGATTATGTTGGCTGATCTTCTTTTAAAATTTATTTGCAGTTGAAATGTCCCCAAACACAGTCAGTTTATTTAGTGTCCTTTATCCATAATAGTCACTGGTTCTCTTATGCAATATATTTCAGATTTTTGAGATGTGAATTCCCTTCGCAATGTACTTTATATTTTGGTACTCACAGTATAGGCTTCTACACACACAGTCTACTTTCAGAAAGATACAGACATGCTACCTGCCTGTATTTGATGCTATACATTGGAATCTGGGCCAAAAGAAAATATTACTGAAGGCACAGCAAGAGACATTTTGGGATAGGCCAGGCCATTTTTACATCTAGGTATTACTTCTGCAGGAGAAATTAGTATATCTCTAGTTAGTCTCTTGGCTAAGTACATCTGTGTCATTTGGTGGGAATGGATTAATGCCTTGGTTTAAATAATAATGCTTATTTTCACAATCTTTAATCAGTTTTAATTATGGGATATTTATCACTTGGAGAAAAAGAATTAAATCTTGGTTAGTTTTGTTTTTTTCCTAAGCAGGTGAATTCCGGATCAGTCTATACTGTTGGTATCAAATGATTAGAGACATTGTAATTAGCATCTTTATCTCAGGTTTTCCTTTATTTGGATGGGGGAAATGACAGAAAGACATTCCACATGTAGATTAATTGTCTGAAATGTAGTTTGGGATATCTCATACACAGAGATGCACATGCGCCTTTTAATTAATTTCAGTACACTTTTGAACCTTAGTTGATCTGAAATCTATCATTGGTAGTCCATTAGTGATTGTATTTCATGATTTGTATACATTAACATTGCTAGGTAAGGCAGTTATTAAGTGAGTTTTGCCTCATTTTATAGCACTTTTGCTACAATTAAGTGACTCACGACAGTTGTTAAGTGAATGATGTGGTTGTTAAGCAAATCTGGCTTCCCCCATTGTCTTTGCTTGTCAGAAGGTCGCAAAAGGTGATCATATGACCCCTGTAATACTGTAACCATCATAAATATGAACCAAATGTCAAGCATCCAAATTTTGATCACGTGACCATGGGTATGCTGCAACAATCATAAGTGTGAAAAACACTCTTGAGTTACTTTTTTCAGTTCCAACTTCAAACAGCCACTAAACAATGGTTATAAGTTATATCTGTACAGTATACAATTTACTTTGAAGTCATAACTACTCAGGTGACTGCATACTGAACCAGTAGAAGTCTGGTTGATCTTCTAGGGCAGCCCATCAAATTGCAGCAATCGGGGCAGGAAGTGACAAGGTCACATATGGTTATGTACAACACCACCTGATCCAGAGATAGTTCCAGTGGGCACATAAGATGTAGTTCAAAGGCCCTTTTGGTCTTGGACATAAGTATCTGAAAGTTCAGAAAAACCTCAAGTTGCTAACAGCTCAGTACAGAGAATACAACCGGTTTGGTGAGCATGGACTTTGCGTGGAGCGTTCAAAAACTACCCATTTTAACCTTCAAACTTACCTTCTATGTCAGCGCTGGTAAATAAAACAGCTGAGGGACAGCAATCCGCTGTGCCATGTGAATCAGCTGAGCTAAAAAACAGGGAAATATAGGACAGGAAGGGGTGGAGGGGTGGGGCCAACTGCTCACCGGAACTACCAGTTCGTTAGAACTGGTGTGAACCGGTAGCAGCCCACCACTGACCCTGTTCAGAGCTAAAGGCAGAATATACCTGGATTTCAGCCATTCCATCTTCCTAAGGATTCATTTGAATCTTTATTTTCTTGCCCAGACCCTAATAGTCCTCAGTTGCCAGGAAAAGACCTCGATTGCCTATCCCTGCTGCTTTTGAATGGCTATTTCTAGAAAGCATGAAATGGAAGAAAGAATGGCATTCATTCACAGCCAGCCAGTAAGTGCAAACCCAGAATTCACATCTTCCCAAGGGAGAGATCCTCTCTGCCATGTACACAGAGTAGCTATCCAGCTCTGTTTGGTAGATGGAAAAGTTTGGATATACTTCACAAGACTGAGGATGAGAAAAGAGGGGATTAACATTGTTGCTCCAAAATTAAGTTTGAATTTTCAGGAAACAAGGGAAGTTCAGGAAAGGAACTTTTGGAGGAACATAGACTGTAGCTACTAGTTGTGAAGGAAGAAGGAAGAAGTCTAAGAAATAATCTGTATTAGAACATCAATATTTATTTCCCTGTGCTATGCAAGTTCACTTTCTTTTATTTCTCTGTGTTAGTGCAGCATTTTGTATACTTCAGCCTTTTGTGAATATCTCAGATTGGGCATGAGGAAATAATACCCCTTTTGAAATTTTGTGATTTGGAACAATGATTTGAAATTCCACTCCAATTTCTTTATAATGTGTTCTTTTTTATTTATATTTGTATTTATAGTGGATCATGTTTTTGGTCTGTTGTAAACATTGGGGATGTTTTTATTTTTTGTAATTTCCTTTTAAAACTATTTTCTCATGAAAGCTATTGTTTTCTCATAATGTGAATAATCTTCTGTTTTCGTCCTTTAACAGAAAATTTTGACTTTTAAATACTTAAATTAAAAAGTGATTACAGGTTATATTGGTTTCTAGTGAAGTTGCTCTGCACTGCCAGGAATGGCTGAAGCCTCTAACCACATGCTGTACAGCCAAGAGGCAGTGGTACAGGAATTACGGTTTTGGTTTTGGTTTTTTTTTTTTTTTTATTTTAATCACAGAAGCTAACACAGAGGGTAGGAACCATTTCTTTCAGACACTTCAAGGCTAAGTGCTAAACATTAGGTAAGGTATCATCAAATGATATACCAAAGCAGAGTGTCGAACTTCAAAGCCATTTTGCTGTTGCCATTATTATTACATCTCAGCTTGCCAACGAACTATGGGGGGAGATAGAACATGGCCCAGACATCAAGATGTCTGCATGAGAACCAAAGACACTTCAGCAGATGTTTACAAAAGCCAGAAAGACTTTCCCACAACAATATCCGGAGAATGTATTGGACAATGTGACTTGAGCTAATGGGGGCGGTGGTGGTGGAGGAATGTGATCTTTAACTATGGGCCTTAGCGCAGGAAAAATCTAGATCTGGTTTTGCCTTCAACCGTGCAGAAGTGATATAGTAAATGAAGTTTTGTATAAAGAGATTGGATCATCTCTATTGTACTTGCTTTGGTTGGATTTGTCACTTGGAATCTTGACCCAGAGGTTGCCAGTGAGTGAAGAACTCAAAAAGACCAAAGACAGCTGAAGACCTCTAGTCTTCCACCTTGCATGCTTCGCCATGTTTCCTCAGCCACTTTGCCTTGGACTTCAATCTTATACAAATCTAATCCTGGGAAGTATCAAATCAAACCAATGTATAGAAGTCTCTTCTAAGAAAAGATGCCCAGAGTATGATTGCAGTGGGGTTCTCAAATCTTGGTAATACAGCCAATGCCATTTCTTTTTTGTTGTTGTTGGTTTGCATATTTATGTGATTATAATGTTTACAGTATTAAATGGGAATATTTGCATGGTGTTGCTGACCCAATTAGCCATAGCATACAGGTAAAAAAAACCATAGGAAGCAGCCTATTTGGTAACCTCCCAGCCTATTTTTTTTTTTCCTTGCAGAAATAAACAAAAAAATGATATCTACAGTGATGCATTTGGAGTTGGGGCCATTGTGGAGGGTGGAATGGCATCTTTCCTCACCCACCCATTCTCTGGATTATGGGAAAGGGAGCATAAAGTAAAACAGGAGAAAAGAGTTGAGTCCTTGTTTGAATACCACATGTGATTAGTTGCCTCAGGTGACATTTCATTCCTTGATAGAGCCCCCCCCCTACACTGTCTTAACTATTTATGATATGCAACCTCCGCCAATGCAGTTCAGAGTGTCATGCAAACAAGGCAGTTTTTTGCTGCTTCAGAGGGTCTTTCAGGAGCAAAGGTGAAAAACAGTGATGGTAACCTTTAGCTGCTGAGGTAGCACTTGCTTTTATTCATATATTTATTGGCCTCTGAAGGCTGCAGGGGATGTGTGTTTATAAAAAAGTTTACATACAATAGGAGAAAGAGAAAGAAAAATCACAAGTTTATCGCCACATTTGAGCCATCCGGAGGCCATTGCTATAGGATTAGGGGGATGTTTGCTGATAAAATTGACAAATAAATAAGCAGAGTCACATCAGAAAAAACTATTCATTTTATATGTCTGTTTGAACAAACTTATAGAAATCATGGGAGAAATTCAAATTGTTTAGATAAGGGTCTGTGTTAGAAGAGGCCTGGCTGCAAAGGATGTGGGTGGTTTGTTACAGGTGGCAAACTACATGTTGCCCTGGATTTGAGAATCCTCTCAAACAATAACAAAAGAGGACCTTTTTAAGTGGCCTGATTCAGCCTTCTGCATAGCTGAAGAAAGTAAGCCATCACTTTAATGTTTTCCCAATACTGAAGACATAGAGAAGAGAAGACACTATCTTGAGAAGTTATGGGAAAATTAAAAAGATGGTTCCGTCCCTCACTGCATGGGTTTGGAGCTCCGTATTAGAGGAAACAGAAACAAGAAATGTTGCAGACGGCCTCTTCGGACCAATGCAGGTAGCTGATTGGAGATCCAGAGGGAGCAGTTTGTTGTTTCATTTCTTTTCATAGATGCTATTAAGCCAGAAATTTTTAAACCATGATTTGTAGAATATTTTTTCCTTCAGAAGGGCCATGTCTTTGCATTGAATTGTTTATGTTTTTTTAATCTTTGTAAGTCTCCCAGGTTTGTGCATGATTGAGCACCAGATAAATCAAATTCATAAATAAGTAAACAGGCTGTAGTGGCCTTTCATACTCCATGTGGATTCACAACAGACTATAAAGAAAAACTTAACCATAATGCAAATTAGTGTGACAGCTAATGTATAAGAGTCCAAATAATGGAGAGGAAATAATTGATTAAAATGGACTTCCAGCTGTAAAAGTGCTAGCTTTGACATGGCATCCCATTGCTGTTGCCACCACTCCTTCACATTTGTCTCCCCTCTGTCCTGGAAAGATAGTATGGGGAGCCCCACAGATACTTTGCTGGTGTCCCAAAATCAAACCTGAGTTTACTACTTTGAAGATTCCCAATGATACCTATAGCAATTATTTGGGAAAGTGAAGCATAAGGTATTATTGCAAAGGAAAAAAAACTATTATAAAGTGGCTTCTGAAAATGTGCCATTATCTTAAATTTAAGAAATAGCTGATGTCGGTGGGTGACATAAAGGGTGATAATTGGTTCTTAAGTGCATTAGGAAGATAGGTTCATAATGAAATACCAGGGAATTTCACAGCACATTTTTGGCTCATATGCTAGTTGTTTTGATTCATTTATGGAGATGGGATTCATTGCTATGAGCATCTGAGAACACCACTCTTTAGAAAAAAGAGAGAAAAAAGATGAAAGCACTGTTACTCCCTTTCCCTTGACTTATAAAAAGAGCAAAATTAATATGCATATGAAGACAAGGAAAACAATTAGAAGGCAGCCCTCATTTTTTAAAAAAATAAGAGCCCTAGTTTTTAAAACAATAGTACTTATCCAGAATAAGCAATTAATAAAATGTATTTTTAACCTCTTAATTATGTTTGGAGGGAAATTTCACTGTTTTAAGAGGAAAATACTTTGATATCTAATATGAAGACCTCTGTATAGCGTATATACTTTCATCATTCACTTTAATGTAAAGAAAAACTGGGCAGGACATTAAGAAGGATTGTCAACTTACAACTGCTTTATGTCATTAATAGTGAACTTGATTACAGATCTGCCATTTCTAGATGATTTTATTATGTAATCATCAACTTTTATGCCACTAGTTTTCCTATTCCCCAAATATGGGTGGGCAAAGTCTGTTAGCCAAGAAAAGTCCAAAACTGTCAGTTTGGGTATTTTCGTTTCATGGTAAGCCATAGATCAGGGGTCTCCAACCTTAGCAATTTTAAGACTTGTGGACTTCAACTCCCAGAATTCCTCAGCCAGCTTTGCTGGAGGAATTCTGAGAGTTGAAGTCCACAAGTCTTAAAGTTGCCAAGGTTAGAAACCCCTGCCATAGATGATGTTGGAGAAACTATGTGGTGAGAATTACAGAAGAGTGTTCTAAGCCTAGGGAATAATAATAATTTAAAAAAAAACTGTAGAAAGAAACTCAGACTGGTTGTGCCATGACTCCCTGGAGGGAAGAGAAAAGTTCAAATTTTGTAATTCTTGCCCATATCAGAGCATATCAGAGTTGCAGTATTCTTAGGGACTTTGTTTCCTAACTTGCTTTATCTCAAAGGGGCTGACATCATTCTTGAAAAGCCTGGTTGTGTTTTCCCTTCCTTCTCTTAAATTCCAGGGTGTTAAGTTTGACAGGGAATTTTCCCCATATTTTTATAACTTTTGTTACACCATTTCTTCAAAGTCACATCTGAATCTATTCCCACATTCAGAAGAAGTTGAATCTTCTAACCAGCAATGTATTATGATGAGAAAACTACGTGGATTTACTGAAAATTGGCCTCAATGTTTGTCACTCGGGATTCGTGATTTGTGATTTTTAGGAGGCACTTCAGAAATGTTCAATGAGCAGTCTTGTAAGCTTGTACAAAAGTTCATAATCATAAATCAGAGAAGCTTGCTTTTCTTTAGCAGAACTATGTCTCTATTCTCTGTGGAAACATTTGTGTTATAATCAATCAACATACTTAATAGCAAAAATACATCTGCCCAAAATTCAGAGAAAGCCATCTTGTTTTGTTTTGGAAAGATAAAAGTGGAGGTTAAGTTTTACAGTATTTAAACTTTAAAAACACAATGTAAATGTTGATAGATTCTCACATTGCTTTATTATGAGGGGGGTGTTCAAAAGGAATCACTATGTTAATATATCTCTATGCCTTACTAAGTGGATCATTATCAGGACACTTAGACAGTTAGAAGGCTTTTAAATATATGTAAGCAATGATTATTGTATTACAAGTAGAACATTCATGCACACCTACACACATACAGATCTATGTGTGGTCTATTATTTCACTTTTTTTTTCTTCCAAAAATGTTTGTATCTTACACTTTGTGATTTGTACAAACAAAATAAAATAAATGCATTTTGTGCAGGGGTGGGATTCTGCCGGTTTGGACCGGTTTGGGCAAACACCTAGCTCCGAAGATCTGCTGGGAGCGAACTGGTTCGTTCTGACAATCATGTGGGCCCACCCACTCCTGCGCTCTATTGACCTTTATCGTCCCAGCTGATCAGCGCAGAAAAGCAGATTGCCACTCTTCAGCCGTGTTACTCCCCCGAAGTAACATAGCAAGTAAGGATTTTTGTATTGCTGTTCATGAGTGCGCAGTGCCCGCGTGCGTGCACAAAACATGCGATCACCAAACCATTTGTTATACCGGCAGCATCCCACCCCTGCTTTTATATACATATACATACAGTACATATATACATGCATACGGATACACACATACATTTCTGAACCTTTCTCAAATAATCCAATTATTTTTAGACACATACAAGCATACACTAGAAGAAAGGATAAGGTTTGTACATTGTGTCTCAATTTATGAGATGGCCAATGAGCTTAAAATTACTGCTTAAGAATTATTTTATTTTCCTTGATATACTCCACAGAGTGAAAAAGATCCAAGTTTCAGTAAATCACGGGTGTCAAACTTGCAGCGTAACGTCACATATCACAACTTTTTTCCTCTTTGCTAAACCGGGCGTTGTGGTCAGCACATGATGCATACGGTCCATGGACCACAAGTTTGAGAGCCCTGCAGAAAATGGATTTCAGCTGAAATGCAGTTCAACTGAAAATAAGTCTGAGTGATTGTTCAATATGGCTGATGTTACTATTTCTCCCTGTCTTACCAAGTGGATCCTTATCAGGACACTTAGAAAGTAAGAAATGTATGTTTAAAATGAAAGTGTTATTTTTTTTAATTAAGGAAGCCAGACAGATTCTATACCTCATTTCTCTAGGTGGTACTGTAGATGCAGAAAAATGATAAATGTACACCTAGAAATTTTTTTAACGTGATGAATGGAAATTTTTCAGTTTCGGTGAAAACCCTATTTTTTTACTCAATGACATACAATTTGATGGGAGTCAAAATCTATATAGGATGGCTGGTGTGGCATCACAGTTTTGACTCCATCTTTTTTGTACATGCATTGAAATTGCATGCATGTATAAAAAGAATAGGGCACGGGTTCTACCTCTTCGCAGATTTTGATGCACACATGAACATGCACACACTTGCTTGATGCTAGGCTGAAGTCATGAGCAGTGAAAAAGTTTTTATGATGATTATTTTTTTAATAGAGGGAATTACTTTCTGGCCTTGGAAACACTAAGTTTGTAAAGCAAATTGCTAGCCTTGAATTCATATCTGTTGTGCTTACATCCCTTGGATGCTTTGCTATGTTTCCTCAGCCTGTTATTTTTTATTTTATTTTTATTTGTCAATTGCTTACAAGATAATAGGTATAGGTAAAAACATAGTTATGAATACATGGATACAAATAAGAAAAATAAAAAAATATAAAAGAAACAATAGGACAGGGACGGTAGGCACATTGGTGCGCTTATGCATGCCCCCTACAGACCTCTTAGGAAAGGGGTAAGATCAATAGTAGACAGTATAAGGTTAAGGTTTTTGGGATTTGGGGAGAAAACCAGAGTCAGGTAGAGTATTCCAGACATTGACCACTATGTTGCTGAAGTCTTATTTCCTGCAATCAAGTTTGGTGCAATTAACCTTGAGTTTGTATCTATTGTTTGCTCTTGTGTTGTTATGGTTGAAGCTGAAGTATTCATTGACTGGTAGGACATTGCATTGTATAATTTTATACACTATACTTAGATCAGACCGAAGGCGCCGTAGTTCTAGGTTTTCTAGGTCTAGAATTTAGAGTCTGGTGTCATAAGGTATTCTGCAACAAATAGAGGAGTGGAGAACTCTTCTTGTGAAATATTTCTGGACTTTCTCAACCGTTTTAATATCAGATAGGTAATGTGGGTTCCAGACTGATGAGCTGTATTTGAGTATTAGTCTAGCAAATGTTTTGTATGCTCTAGTTATTAGTGTAATATTACCAGAGAAAAAGCTACATAAGATTAGGTCAACTCTTATCGCCTTTTTGGCTGTGTAGTTACAGTGGGCTCTAGCACTTAGGCCATTTGAGATGAGTATTCCAAGATCCTTGACAGAATTTGAATCATCAACAAGATCTTGACTATTCAGCCTGATATATTTTTTTGACAATATGTAGGACAGAGCATTTGTTGAGATTTGAAGTTGCCATTTGTTTGACCATTCTGATACATAGTCGAGGTCTTTTTGAAGGGTAGCAGTATTGTCTGTGGTGTTGAATAGCTTTACATCAGCAGCGAAGAGAACGCAGTTTCTCTTGATATGATCACAGAGGTCATTTATGTAGAGTATGAAAAGAGTTGGTCCTAGAACACTGGGGGACACCACTGTTGACAGGTACAGAATTTGATAGGATGCTCCAAATTTTGACCATTTGTTGTCTGTTTGACAGGAATGTTTCTATCCAGTTATGCAGGTGTCCAGAGATACCGTAAGATTTTAGTTTTAGGAGTAGTTTGTCATGTATCACTGAATCAAAGGCTTTACAGAAATGTATGCAATCTATGTAGATTGCATCTATTGCTTTGTCCTGATCGAGTTGTGTAGTCCATATGTTTTTGCAGTGTAAGAATTGCAGATTACATGATAGTTTTTTCCTAAAACCAAACTGTTTATTAGAGAGTAGGTTGTTTGTTTCTAAGTGGAGGATAATGGATTGGTTAATAATTCATTCCAAGACTTTACAGGTGATGCATAAAGAGATTGATCTGTAATTTTCAACGAGGCTGGGGTCTCCATTTTTGAAGATGGGGAATGACTGTGGCTTGTGACCATAGTTTTGGCAAGGAGCTGGTCCTGAAAGATTTTTCAAAGATTATGCTTAGAGGTTTGGCTATGGCAGTGAGTAGCTTTTTTAAGAAGTAGGCACATAATCTGTCCGGTCCAATAGATAGAGATGGTTTTAGATTGTGTAGTGCTTCTCAACATTGTCTTCTGTAAAATTGTTATGTATTAGATCATTGTAGTTGTCTGTGGTTCAACTAGGAAATACTGGGCTGTTTAGAAATACTGAGCCAAAGAATGTGCTAAAGAGGTTGGCTTTAATAGTGTCGTCATTGCAGTCTTTACCATTAGGTCCTTTCAGGGGTGGGATGGACCTTGAGTCTTTTAGTTTGTTGTTTACAAAATTGTAGAAAGCGCGGGTGGAATTGGTAAGTAGAAGGTTTTCTTCTTATTTAATGTGATAATTGGTGCATTCTGTTTTTATCTGGTGGCATAAATTTTGGTATCGGCTTTTGAAGTTGGCAACGTGACCAGATTTGTTTTTCCACCAAAGTGATTTCTTTTTGGATTGAAGCTTCCTTATTGTTATGGGTAATTTGTTTTTTCTGGTTTTGGGAGTTGTTAATGGTACATATAGTTTGATGACTCTTTTGACTTCAAGTAAAAATACGTTGTAATAGTCTTCTACAGTATTGCGTCCAGAGAATAGAAATTGCCAATCAAGGGATGAGAGATCGTTGTTTATAAGATCATAGTTGCCTTTTTTGAACTTATAATTGGAGATTCCATCATTGTGATGATTTTTGTGTGGACGTATGTATTACTTTTTTCAGGACATATTATTCTTTTTCATATAGCCAGAAATAGTATTACAAAGTTCTTTAGTGTTTCTCAGAAACAATCGTGACAAGTGGAAATACTGGGAAAAAGCTCCACTTGAAATTTAACAGAGATAAATGCAAAGTTCTATGCTTGGGTTGGAAAACAAATCAAAGGTAAGTTTCAAATGTAGGGAGAGCTCTTAGATAGCAATACATGCAATGGGGGGAGGGGGAGAGGTATCTTGGGTGTCTTGGTGTGTATTCACAAGCTGAATATGAGCTGCAATGTGATGCAGTTGCAAAAAAAAAAAAAAGTACAAACTTAGATTATATTGCTAGTACTATCAAAATCAAAAGAAATTGCCATTCCTCTCTATTCTACAATAGCCGGAGTGTACCTAGCATGTCAGATTCCATTTGGAGCACTGCATTTTAGGAAGAACTCTGACAAATTGGAGCATGTCTAAATTGAGACTAAGATGATAAAGGGCCTAAAAGGAAAGTTTTAGAACGAGCAGTTAGATCCTTTGGCTATGTCAGCTAGAAAAGAGAAGGCCCCAGGGAAATGGGATAGCTGTCTTTTAATAGTCTTTCATCTGCAGGACTCTTATGAAGAAGTCACGGTAACATTGATGCAGAAGACATATCAAGAAGAATTATAAGGAAATTGATTTTGGTTAATTATCAGGGAGGAAAACTTCTAACAGTAACATTTGTTCAGGACGGACTTCCCTGAGAGCTAGTGAAATGGACATGTTTAAGAAGAAGCTGACTATTGATAGATTCATGTTTTAGGTGGTGGGTTGGATTAGACAATCTCTGAGATCCGTTACATTCTCTGTTTCTGTGAAAATGGCTGGCACATTTTCTGGGGATTCTTATACCAGCCAGTGGTAAAGAATGGTTATTAACAATTCACTGCAGTTTATATGCCACTCTAATCACAACAAGTCTCTGTGCATCTTACAAAATAATGTTAGTGGGAAAGAATGGTAAAGCCAATAGCAGCAGCATCCAGGTCCATAGAAGAAAGGTCCCCCTCATCACAAATGTATTTCCAAGGCTAGCCAGGTTTACTGGCTTTTCAAGAAACCAGTGGGCTGGGAGACAGTCTGATATTTTGAGAGATGCCCAGCCATCAAGTGAGAAATTAGTGGTTTTGTAACATCTACTGATTAATACTTTCCTCATACCTATGATTAGAAGACGGGAAAAATAGTAACTATTTCCATTATGTCTCATTTTTCAGAAGAAGAGGTATAAATGACTGACTAGCGGTCGATAGCAGGCAGCAGGTTTTCCTAGGGAATGTCATGACTATTGTTTCTGTGGTAATGCCTTTTCTTGGTATTAATCTAATTATACATTCCTTTGTCACTGTGTCCCAGATTATGATCTTACTTCTACAGAAATAAGTCCAGATCTGTTTCAGGAGACTTGCTGAGGGCCACTTACATTTACATATTGCTTTTTCTCTACTGTTCAAAAGTAAAAGCTGCTGAGCATTAACAATTTTACAAATGGTTCTTGCTTTCTATTTAAAGACATTCCCGTACATAAAAATGAAGGTTAAAGCACTTGAAGGCCAGAGAAAACTCCCCTGCTCAATGTTATCAAAAGGCAGCAAATCTGTTCATGTTGTGTTTTTTTTAATCTACCTTTATGAATAGTAATAACTTTATATGATACTGAGGAAAATAAATAGAATATAAATAGAAATAGTATTTTACCCTTGGGTCTTGTGGTTGAGTGATCCATAAGTCATTAATTGTTTTATTCCTATCCAAGGTATTTGTCACTACAAACACTCTGGGGTACTTCTGAGTTGTACCTGGTATCTCTTTACAGTAGTAGTATAATTACACCCAAATGGAAGGTGAGTATACATGTAAAAGGGAGGAAAAAATAGCCATTTAACCCACAAGCCTAAATTGCTGAGGATAACACCATCCATAAGTCATCTTGCGTAATTTTTGCTTAGTGCTTAAAAACTTAATGAGACTCAGGCCTTCTGCTGAATAATAACACTTTCAGAATGAAGGGAAATTAGAAGATGGAAAGTTTTCATCTATCCCTTTAGTATGTAGATTCACTTGGGCAGGATGTCTAACAATGAAAAATTTATGAGCTTCTTAAATTATGGGAAATAAGTGTAACTGAAGGTGTATGGTAGGATAGAATTGCAGGTAGGAGAAGTTTAATTCCTCTTAGGATGAAATACTAATTCTTCTGGGTCTTTTGTGATCTCTGCAGGAAATAGACATGAGTTTTTTTTCTTTCTCTGATAATCTTTTCTATACCTTTCTCATTTTTTCACATTAACCCTTCAACACAAGTAAAAAAATTAAGATTATTAAATTCAGCTGTAAATTGCACTTAAGTTTATTTTAGTCATTTGCTTTGATTGCTTTGTTTCTACATGCCCTAGTTCAAATCCTTCACAAATGCTTCCTGCCATTATTTCTTCAGAGAATCATAACAGCCATTTGGACCATCAAGTTCAATGCCTTGTTCAGAGTAAGAATCCAAGTTAAAGTTTCCCAGAAAGACAGTTGTACAGCATAGCCTCTCGATCTGCCTCCCAGAAGCTCCATTTTGGCCTGCAATGGGCCAGGGGAAGTCCAAACGGAGTATCTAAGGGTGGGATCCGCCCCTCAGAAGCTCCATTTCAGCTGGCAACGTGCCAGGCAAGCCTCTGGACACCTGAACCGGACTTTTGGGGGGTGTATCCACCCCTCACAAGCTCCATTTAGGCTGGCAACATGCAGGATGAATATTGCAGAGCCTCTGCAGTAAGGGAGAACAACTGCCATTGTACTACAAGATTCGTAGTTCTGGCCTTTGTTCACAAACGCTGGGGGGAGGGGGGGGGAGACTTATTGCATAAGTTTGAAAGTTTGCTAAGGGAATGTACTCTTATGGAAAGAGGTTACCCATTAACAATCTGTCAGGTATGGAAGACGGTCATATTGAGACTTTCTCTGAGATACCAACTTATATGTACAGTCAGTGTACCACAGAAGACAGGGACTATGGGAAGTCTTTGGCTTGTAAATACAATACTTGTTAAATGGTTTTGACTAATATCTAAAACAACAAGTACCAAATTTTTCCCATAAGGAATAATGTATTAGTCATGAGGCAACTGATACCGGCAAGTTCTTGTTTGCTTGTCAAGTACTAAACAAATGATGAGTACTGGGACAAAATTTTCAGGTCAAAGTGCGTCCAGTATCAAATTCAGTGAGTTTTAAAGCAGTCAAGTCCAAGGTATAATTGTATAGTCCAGTCTTCCAGTCC
The DNA here is from genome assembly GCA_033807585.1 of Hydrophis major. Lineage (NCBI taxonomy): Eukaryota > Metazoa > Chordata > Lepidosauria > Squamata > Elapidae > Hydrophis > Hydrophis major. The sequence continues at coordinate 138,405,037 of CM066329.1, read as the reverse complement.
TTGCCATCCAGCTAAAGAATTTCAGGGAATATCTCTTCCTCATAAACCCACCAGTACTGCTCTCTCACTAGGAAGCAATCATTTCAAGGTGTTGGTAGCAGCTTCAAGTTGTACTTTCTCGAGTATAACTTCTTTCTCCCTTTTGCCTAAGGTGAATAGCTAGGTGGAAACAAATATTACAAGGATATAGGGTAAAAAATAAAGAGAAAATTTCCCTGTCAATTTGTGTCCGACTGTAGGATGCGGTGCTGATCTCCATTTCTTGGCTGAGGGAGCCAGCATTATCTGAAGACATTTTCCATGGTCATGTGGCCATCATGGCTATACGCCAAAGGTGCATGGAATTCAGTTACCTTCCCACCGAAGTGGTACCTATTAATCTACTTGCATTTGCATGCTGTGGAACTGCTAGATGGGCAAGGGCAAGGAATGGGAGCTTACCCCATCGTGTGGCGCTCAGGTCTTGTCAGTTTGCCATCTGACAAGCTCAGCCTCTTTAACCACTGAGCCATCACACCCCTAGGTTAGGGAAGTCTAAGATAATTCCACAGAACGATTCTTAGGAGATTGAACCAGCAATCACAGGACATATTTTGATGCTGCCTTCAGAATAACTTTGAAATTCTAGGCCAAATTAAAATGATACTTTAAGGGATTGTTTACAAAGATTATACATTATACTTTTGTCTATGGCAGAAAGGACTTCTGTGTACATCAGCATAAATAGCCAATGATTCTCATCTTTCTCCCTATTTGGAATGATGCTGGAACAATATGATATTTTCAGCCAGGAAGGGGTACCTGTTGAAGGACAAAGCATGTTGGACTGCTACATCCAGTATAGGCAAATAGTTGGGATCATGTTAGTAAAACTCTTTTTGTCAATACCAAACTTGGTTTCCTAAAGGTTTGTCAGCAGTAAAACAGGTGTAGTCAAACTTCTCTGCATGTTGTGGTCTAATCATTCTAGCCTTTTAAAGAATTCTGTTTTGGAATTATGTTGCTAAATTTCAGACCAATAGAGATAGGCAAGGTGCCATACCACCCCAGATCCTTGCCTAAACTTTTTTTTTAAAGAGCAAGTTTCATAAAGAAGTTGGTACCTTTGCCCAAGGTCCAGGTGAGTGGTTCTTCACCAAGCTAGGTGTTGAAATAAGAATAGGCCCTGATAGCTAGAGTTATCTTTTTCCAATGCAATTTTAACTCTCCTTTCCTCTTTCTTGTAAAAACTCACCCATTCCCAGAGTTATCTAAGCTCTTTCACAAGCTTGAAATCAAATGTAATCCTTTCATAAATTTATTTTCTTTCCAATTTCAAGTTTTTCACAAAGTTAATGTTCTTGGCAAGAAGCAGAGATAAAGACAGAAAAGAAAGGATGAATGGAAGAAAAGTACTAGAGACTATGGTCACGATTCTTATGGAATTGCGTGTGAGGTAGATAAGAATAATAGCTACAGAGCAAAAAGAGAATAGGCAGTTTGTGCTGCTACTTCCAGCCACCGCAGTCCCTATTTTACCTAGGAAAAATTAGCATGCTTCCTCCCTTTCAGTTGCTTGAACTTCTTTTAATTGTTTATTTATGCCATGTATCTATTACTTTTTAATAAAATATCAAACAGCTATAATGCAGGCTCAATTCTATCAAGCTAGCTAAATTACCATGTTTAAAAGCCTTTGTTTCTTTGTTTGTTTCCTAAATATTTGAATGAGCCATTAGCAATAAACCTTTGTTGCTTATGCAAGTTTGTCTTTCAGAATGGATATGTAATGCTAAAAGATTGTCTTCCCTTTCATAGAACCGGTAATCCTCTTGGAAAGCCAGACTTTTTTAAATATAATGTTTATATTATACAATTCTATAATTAAATTATAAAATATAGTTTTTACTGAACATTTTTTAATGAGAGAAATAAGGAAAATAATGAATAAATAAGAAATAAAAAAGAAAATATTATAAAGAAGCAGTTTCATATCCTTTGATAGAAGTTGTAAATGCAATTATATTTGAGAGGATATATTTTACTCTCTCTAAGGTTACACTGTAATTTTCTTCTTTCCATTACATGCTTTTTCTTCTAATCTTTTTTTTTTTTTCAGCAAAACATCCATAAGGGTTTCAAGTCACTGATAAATGTAGTTATTGATCTTTCTCTAATCAAGTTAATTTAGCCACTGCTTCTAGTTCTGTCATCTTCACCACACATTCATTTGTTGGGGATATTTCAGAATCCAAAAGCCAGATTTTCAAGGGCCAAATAAAACCTTAGGTCCTGTCATGGAGTCTACTCAAGATTAATAACCAATTGGCTGAGTTGTATTATTTATTTATTACTTACCTACCAACTCGCTCATTCTCCAGGAGGATTTTTTTAAGCATTCCTGGAAGCACAACATCTCTCCAGGAATTCTTGAAAGAGAATGTTTGAATTGGCAGTTTTGGCTCTCCCCTCATCAGAATCAGCGGAGGAAAATGCTCTGCCTCCTTTTGCTTATATTCAGCCTCTTCCACGAAATGCTTTATAATTATCTCCCCCAGGCAAAGATTGATTTCAGTATCTATATCTGGTAAGATTGTGTGAGATGTGTAAAGTCAGAGCAACTGAGAGTCCAAAACAGAAAGTGAATGGGTGCAGGGTGAGGGGAATTTTCCTCATAAGCTGTCTCTCCACTTTGTAGTTTGATGGACAGAGAGGAGGATCTCATCATAGGCAGGATGCTTTCTCAAGTGCTACAAATCCATAGAGGTTCCTGTTTCTTACACATAGGAGGAGGGAGGAGGAGGCAATATGTTTGGGCAGCAAACTAGCAATGGGAGGATGAACAAGCACTTATTAATCAATTCAGCACCATGTACCTAGGGACAGTGTCAGGATCTTTAAAAAGTATCATGTAAAGTACACCTACACCAGACTGCTTTCTAAATACAAATTACAAATATTTGGAACATAAAGGAAGCAAAAGATTAGCAGGTCTCCAGGATTCCAAATATAAAAGGCATTCTCTAACAGGAAAAGGATTTTTGCTGCGGTTATACTGCTTCTAAAGAAATAATCCTTGTATTTTTAAATGCTTTGGATTGGCTGACTTTAAGCCACTAATTTTATCATGGATGTAATAGATAAGCCTCACTTTTCCTTTATACCACACACATAAAGTGTGAACTCTAAACAAAATCACCTTTATGATCTTGCTCATTATGAAGTGATATGCAACCCTCCAACTATGTTTGGTTTGTACTAAGTTCTATTTTGATTTCATTTTGGTCATTTCATTTTGGTTCCCTTTGCATATCCATCATTTGATTGATCAGTTGAAATTTCAAGATGTTCTAAACAATGTTAGGGATAACATTGTTTACCCTAACTGGTTTAGGTAAAATAATAAATATCTTATCATAGTTTGTTAGTTAAAGTGTCTGCAACTTTAACTGTAGGAATGTAATTAAGGGAGTGGTTGTGAAAAGCACTTTAAAAGATGCAAGACGACAGCTTGCTCTCTCTCTGGCTTTGATGATCCCTAATTACTGCATGGACTCAAGACTGCGTTACTCCAACGGGAGAGAGACAAAGGACTGATTTGTAAGTGAACTGACATAGGATATTCTACACGGACTTTGCTAACTGAATATCCTTGAATGGACTGACTGATATGATACATGACTAATGGACTGTTATTTTGACTATGCTATGAACTCATAATGGAATAAACTATATTTTTGATAGCACAAGCGTATCTGTTATTTTTTACTGTATGTTAACAAACATACAAACTTATATCACTCATTTATCTGTGTGCCTATCTGACTAACGCTGCACATTCTGTTTAGCTTGTCTCCTTAACCCTGGTTGGGGAACCCAGGCTTAACACTGGTTATGGGCCCAGAGGCTGCAAAGTCAGTTTAACTAGGGTAAAACAGATTTATGTAAAAAGTGAGAGTTTGTGTTGTTATACATTACTGTAAACAGACAGCTGTGTTTTATTAATTATAGTTTTATATCCAAATAAAGAAAACATGGCACAAGTCAATCTACAAAGTTTGTCCCTTATATCCAAGCTGGATGGAACAAACTATGTATCATGGTCTATGAAATGTAGTCTACTTCTACGAAAAGAAGGTCTGTGGAACATAATTGAAAACCCACCAAACATAGAGGAATGGGATCCAGAGGATGATGAAGATAGACTAAAAATAGAAGAATTTATGCATAAAAATCAACAAGCTATTTGCATAATAGGTTTAACATTAACTGACCAGCAACTTGTTCATATCCATGGAGAGCAAACGGCTGTTGGGTGTTGGCAGAAGCTGAAGAGGATTTATGTTCGAGATAACGTTGGTGCTCACATAAATCTTACACGAAAGCTTTTCAGGACGCATCTCCAGAGGAATGGTGATATGCTGAGTCATTTGAAAACTATGCAAAGCATTTTTCAAGAACTGCACGAGAAAGAGCTTATTTTCTCTGAACTACACCAAGTCTATATAATTCTATCTTCACTAGATGAAAGTTATGACAACTTCGTCACTTCTCTTGAAATTTTGCCAAAGGAAAGCCTAACTTTAACTGATATAACTGGCAGATTGATTGAAGAGGCCAGAAGAAGACTTGAAAGAGATGAGTTAAGGAGGGAACAACCTCAAAAAGAAGATAATGAATCTCCTACTGCATACGCAATTAAAAAGTGTTTTAGTTGTGGAGGAAGAGGACATTTGGCAAGATTTTGTAAAAAAGCAAAGTGCCAGAATGCTGGCCAGAATACTAAAAGTCATCAAAAAATAAATAAAAATTTAGAGTTAGCCATGTATACTAACGGAGCTGTAAAAAATAATTTATGGGTGGTTGACAGTGGAGCATCCCACTGTATAACAAATGATAACAGAAATTTTATTAAAATGTTCAAGAGTACACAGCAGATATCGTTAGCAAATGGCTGGAAACTGAAAGTTAAAGGTCAAGGTATAGCATATTGTTCTTTCATAAAAGAGAATGTAAAAATGTTATATGTACCACAACTTAAGTTTAATTTAATTTCAGTTAGAATTTTGGTTAAACTAGGATATGTAGTTACATTTAAAGGAGATAACTGCATAATTGAGAAAGAAAATAAGAAAATTACTGCATCTTTAAGAGGTGAATTATATGTGTTAAATGATAATGGTTCAAAGGTGGCTAACACGGTTTTTGATAATAAGAAACCTCATGATGAATGTATTCACTTGTTACACCGACAGCTAGGGCATTTAAATTTTAAAATGCTTAAGAAAACTGTTGAATTATCTAAAGGAATAAGTTTAAAACCTTGTAATAAGTATTTGCAATGTAATGCTTGCAATCAAAGCAAGAGCAAGGTCAAACCGGCTAATAAAATTGATGGATTTACTACCAAAGAGCCTTTAGAAGTAGTATTTGCTGATTTAATAGGTCCGAAAAAACCAAGTGTAAGAGGAGCTCGATACATATTAAGTATAATGGACCACTATTCTAGATATGGGTTTTGCTATTTAATGAAGAGCAAAACTGAAACGTATCTAAATCTCTTTAATTGGATAAAATTTGCTGAAAGGAAAACTAAAAAGAAATTAGTAACTCTTATAACAGATAATGGTGCGGAATTTACAAATAATAAATTCCAGAATAGACTTAGAATGTTAGGTATTCAACATAAAAAGTCTGCACCATATAGGCCACAACATAATGCCTTTATAGAGAGACAAGGCCAAACACTACAGTCAATAGCAGGAACTATGATGTCTGATTCAGGATTACCTGACAATTTATGGGGAGAAGCAATAATGTGTGGTAATCATATATTAAATAATGTTGTTAATTCAACAACAGGTGAATTACCATTCACACTGTGGCATGGTACAAAACCTGATTTAAGTTACATGCACACATTTGGAGCACCAGCATGGGTGCATATCCCTACACAACTTACACAAAAAGAACAGCACAGAGCTAAAAGATTATTTTTTGTAGGATATAAATCTAATCATAGATCTTATAGATTCTGGGAACCAGGTACATCTAGAGTTTACACCAGTGCTAGTGCTAAATTCCTAGAACATGTAGAATGGAATAGATTAGAGCAAGATTTAAATAATGAAGTAATTATTGAACCCTACAAAAGGCAAAAAGATCAGAATAGTTATAAGAAGAATCCAATTAAAGAAGAAGTCCACGAAGAGCAAATAGGACCAGAACAAGAGGAAACAGTTGATCAGGAAGAGTTAAATAATCAAGAACAGTTAATAAATGAAAGTCCACCTGTAAGTCCTGTAATACCTAGACGTACTACACGTGTAACTAGACCACCACCTGATAGGTATCAAGCAAGTATAGTTTGCCAAGTAACTAAAGTTCCAACTAGTATAGATGAACTTAGGATGTATCCTACTAAGGATCAGGAGAATTGGCAAAAGGCAATGGAAAAAGAACTAAATTCATTAAAGGTAATGAAAGTATATGAAGATGCTAAATTACCTCCAGGAGAAAAATCCATTAGGTGCAAATGGATATTTAAAGTAAAAACTGGAAATGATGGGACTGTTACCCATAAAGCTCGGTTGGTAGCTCAAGGATTTAATCAAACTGCATCTGATTACGATGAAGTTTTTGCACCAAGTCTTAAAGCAACATCTTTGAGAGCAGCTTTAGTGTGAGCTAAGAAAAACTATGTCATTAACCATTTAGATGTAGAAACTGCTTATTTGCATGCATCATTGCAGCACACTATATATTTGAAAAAGCCAATGATTATAAAAGACAATAAAGTAAATAGTAATGATTGTTGGAAACTCAAAAAGAGTCTTTACGGGTTGAAACAATCTGGCTTTGAGTGGAATCAATATATTGTGAAAGAATTAAACAATATAGGTTTTAAATCTGGTTTAGCAGATCCATGTGTGTTTAGAAGAGAAAATAATGGAACGGTGTCATTATTGTTATTATTTACAGATGATATTGCTTTGATAACTAAGACTAATGATGAAGCTAATGAGATTATATCATTATTAGCCAAAAAGATAAAATTAAAGCATTTAGGTGAAATTAAAAAGTATCTAGGATTGACAATTAACAAAACAAAAAATGGTTTTAAGATATCTCAAGAAGATAAAATTTGCCAATTAATTAAAACGTATAAAATGGAACTTTGTAAAATGGCAAAGTCTCCAATGAGTCAGGAAGTTTGCCAAACTGATGATCAAAGTCCCAAATTTGGTAAGTCCATATATCAATCTTTGATTGGTAGCTTATCATATATCAGCAATTGGTCAAGGCCAGATATAGCTTATAGTGTTAATCAGCTGGCACGTTTTAATTCAGATCCACATCAATGTCATTGGCAATCATTAAAAAGAATTTTAAGATATCTTAAAGGAACAATGAACCATGCATTGTATATAGAACCAAAGGGTGATTTGAGTCTTAGTGCCTATGCAGATACAAGTTTTGCAACTGATATAAACACTAAAAAATCAACATCTGGGATGGCTATATTATTTGGTAAGACACTAATAGGGTGGAGATCAATCAGACAACAGCATATCAGCTTGTCCACAATGGAAGCGGAATTTTCATGTCTGTCATTATTATGCACTGACTTAATTTTGTACAAACAGTTATTATTAGACATGGGTATAACTGTTAAAGATTCCATTATTGTGTACGAGGACAACCAGGCAGCTATACAGAGAGCTACTAGTATTGCTGTAAAAACTAGATCAAAGCATACTGATTTAAGATACTTAAATGTTAGAGAATCTGTAAAGAATGGGCTAATTAAATTGGAATACTGCATGATGGAAGAAAACATTGCAGACCAATTTACAAAAGCTCAAGGAGTAATTAAGTTTAAAGAGAGTTGTAACAAATATGATTTAAAGATGTAAATAGTTATATTTATTATTATTTCCTAAAAGGGGAGGATGTTAGGGATAACATTGTTTACCCTAACTGGTTTAGGTAAAATAATAAATATCTTATCATAGTTTGTTAGTTAAAGTGTCTGCAACTTTAACTGTAGGAATGTAATTAAGGGAGTGGTTGTGAAAAGCACTTTAAAAGATGCAAGACGACAGCTTGCTCTCTCTCTGGCTTTGATGATCCCTAATTACTGCATGGACTCAAGACTGCGTTACTCCAACGGGAGAGAGACAAAGGACTGATTTGTAAGTGAACTGACATAGGATATTCTACACGGACTTTGCTAACTGAATATCCTTGAATGGACTGACTGATATGATACATGACTAATGGACTGTTATTTTGACTATGCTATGAACTCATAATGGAATAAACTATATTTTTGATAGCACAAGTGTATCTGTTATTTTTTACTGTATGTTAACAAACATACAAACTTATATCACTCATTTATCTGTGTGCCTATCTGACTAACGCTGCACATTCTGTTTAGCTTGTCTCCTTAACCCTGGTTGGGGAACCCAGGCTTAACAAACAAGATACAGCGTATTACAAGGATAAAACTCTTCACAGTATATCCCTCGTGACCCTCTACTTGTGATGCGTGCACTAGTACTAATTATAATAAAGCAGAGATATGCAAACTTTTTCGGGAGGAGAGACACATCTGGCAAGATACCATATACTTTTTGAGAAAATAGTGTTTGAAAGGGCTTTCGGGTACTATTGCTATAATTCTGAAAGGCCAATAACAGAACACAACATGAATAAGACTTCGTGCAACTTGTTGTTCCCTATAAAATAATATTCCCATCATAACTGCTAACATTTCCTTTAATACAAACCCACATAAATAACTATTTAATAGTTATTTTACCTCAGGCTAGAAACTGGGAGACCATGAGACTAGTTCAGCCTTAGACACAAAACCAGCTGGGTGACTTTGGACCAGTCACTCTCTCTAAGTCTTAGGAAGGAGGCAAGGGCAAAACACTTCTGAAATCTTGCTAAGAAGACTGCAGGGATTAGACAAAAAAAATTAGACAAAAATTCAAAGGCACAGAAAAAAAAGTTATTTTACTGGTAAAATTCTTTTCCTTTGCTATTTGCTATCTTTTCCCCTTTACTAGAATGCAGAATACTTAACAAAATATCTTTTAAACAAATCAGAACTATTATATACCGCATTGTGGATAGAACCAAAGTGGCAGTTATAAATCACTTCTATAAAGTTGGCTGATTTGATATAATACCAGAGCAGTGATTCCTGCTATGAATTAAGCACTTCCACAATCAAATAGCTGGCTTTAGTTACTTAGAAGTCTGATTTAATAAGAATAAGCCACAAGATAAGACAGACAAAAAGTGACCTGTCTGCTGAAATTGAAGTTAACTTAGAAGAGAAGGTTTCTTTTAAGAACTTCTGGTACCCAATCTTTTATTATGCTTAAATGTCAGACTGAACCATAGTTGTGAACCATATTTTGGAGAAGAAAAGCCATTGGCTGATTTTCACAATCTGTCTAGCCATAAACCTTGATATACAATACGCACCACAGCCACTGGGTTTATTTAACACCACTGTAGAAATTATATTTTGTCTCAATGGGCAGAATATGCTGCCACCATAGTTCTTACAAAACGAAGAAAACCTGAATAGAATGTTGCTGTTTTTTTACTTCTTTTTCCGATCTGTGGCTCATATTGGCTCAGCTACAGTGTTGTACCTGTGAAGAATATGTGCTCCTCAGCTGTAGCAGTTAAGCTTCAGATCATCATTCACTGATTTTCTTTATTTCAATTAGGATTGAAGAGAAGTACAAACAGTTGATGCTCAGTTTATTAGAAAACTGATGCTAATAGAAGAATATCTCTTCTCTTGACTCCTAAAGGTCAACAAATATCTATCACAACAGAGTTTGAGACTCTTCACAGAAAGTAAATAAAGTGTTGCTGCCTTTTTTCTTTAAGAAAAGCCAGAAATGGATGAATTCACCTTGGAAAGAGTGCTTGAGGAACTGGAGACTGTGTGCTATGAAAATATGAACATTGCCATTGAGACAGAAGAAGGCCTTGGGATAGAATACGATGAGGATGTGGTTTGTGATGTGTGCCGTTCACCAGAAGGAGAAGATGGCAATGAGATGGTTTTCTGTGACAAATGCAACGTCTGTGTGCATCAGGTAAGTAGCAGTTCTGTCTCTGATTGGGTAGTAAGGACAGTTCCCTCAGATTCATTGATTTCTAGAATTGGAAGAATACCTTTACTTAGGAAAGCTGCCCCAGGCCCAGAACAAGGATGTTAAAAGAGCATTCTTACATTCTTACTGCTATGTTCTCAAGACTGAACCAGTTTAACTTCCATTTTTATCTCTGATAAGTCTAGGGCATTTGCAGGTACCTAGAACTACCATATCTGCAAAAATCCTGGCAACAACTACATTGAAGAGGCAGAGTTCTGGACATTTGCCACAGCAGACTCTGTTGTGGGCAACTTTAGGAATTGCCTAAAGGAAGAACAGGAGACATTCAACAGCAGATGACAATGCTTTTTGCATTTCTTAACCATTCAGTGGTATCTTTGGATGCATATTCATGATATTTTTGTTGTTAATTATGGCCAGTTTACTGCTTGTTGCTGAATCTGGTATCTTTTTAGCTACTCGTTTATGTTTTTTTTATTATCATTCAGTACGTATATTGCACTAAGCCATAATATGTTTTAACAACTTGTTGCACAAGCTATTATAACATGAAAAGTCAAAATCAATCATTTCATGGTTTTGTGTGATCTGTAAACTTAACCAGAAAATTGAATAACCTTTACTTGACAAAATAGGTCTCTGTTGTGACTTTGGAAAACAGCTTTGAAAAATGCTTTGTACTGAATTTGAAAGAAAAAAGTAACAAAAAATATCGTTGCTGTTTAGATGGTAAATAAAAAGATGTCTTATGCAGTAGAAAAGTCCAGATCAAAATTTCAAGATTAAGGCAATGGGATCAATCAGTCGTGGAAATTTAGGGGCAAGAATAATGTGTTGCCCATCTTCTCATTCTCTTTCAACTCTCATTCATTCGTTCAGAAAATTGCCTAATCAGATTTTTTGGGAGGAATAATACTGTTTCAACTACATTATATTAATGGTAGGTGGGAACAGGGAATCATATACACTTATTATTTCTAAATTAATAGGGTCATTTTATTCATAAAGTGGATTGTGGTACTTACTTTATCATACGGTGTATTAATCTTGATATGAACTCATCAGTTCGATGAAAAGAAGGACTAGGGGCAGTGGTGTATTAACCATTAAGCAGACTAAGCACAGGCTTAGGGCACCAGGCCCAAAGGGACATCACAAATTTAAGAATATGGCTTCATTTGTTCAGTATGTACAAAGGAGGGGGACACCAAGATTTGTCAGTGCTTAAGGCACCAGTGACTAATCCGCCATTGACTAGGGGTGACATGATAGCAGTGTTCCAATATCTCAGGGACTGCCTCAAAGAAGACGGAGCCAAGCTATTCTCCAAAGCACCTGAGGGCAGGACAAGAAGCAATGGGTGGAAACTAATGAAGGAGAGAAGCAACCTAGAACTAAAGAGAAATTTCCTGACAGTTAGAACAATTAATCAGTGGAACAACTTACCTCCGGAAGTTGTAAATGCAACACTGGAAATTTTAAAGAAGAGATTGGGTAACCATTTATCTGAAGTGGTGTAGGGTTTCCTGCTTAAGCAAGGGGGCTGGACTAGAAGACCTCCCTTCCAATTCTGTTATTCTATTCATCACATAAGTAACGAATCATTGTCCTGATATTTCTTTTTAGGCTTGCTATGGAATCCTGAAAGTTCCCCTTGGAAACTGGCTCTGTCGGACCTGCGCCCTGGGAGTTCAGCCAAAGTGTTTACTCTGCCCAAAGAGAGGGGGAGCCCTGAAACCTACCCGGAGTGGAACAAAATGGGTTCATGTTAGCTGTGCCTTATGGATTCCTGAAGTACGAGACCAAGTGATTTCTGCCTAAACAGAATGAATGGAGTGTGGATGAAATTTGTTTGAATTAAGTCATGCTTGATACATCTTCCATAAACAGTTCATACCATTGACTGAAAGTATTTAAGAAAATCTAGCATTTGAATCATTATTATAGCTAAGCAATAACTGGTTATCAGTTCGGACATTCCAAATAAATGTCACCGTAGTATGGGCTATGAGTATCCCCAAAGATTTGTATCAAAGATGTCTTTTATGATCCTCATCTTAAGGGAGAATTGATTTCATTGTTCTTCAAGACAGTGTATGGAAACTGATTATTTGTATGCTTTGTCTTATTCACAGGTTAGCATTGGATGCCCTGAAAAAATGGAACCAATTACAAAAATTTCACATATCCCAGCAAGCAGATGGGCTCTGTCATGCAGTCTTTGCAAGGACTGTACTGGAACCTGTATTCAAGTAAGTAGTTGATTCTAAGAAAATCCAAGAATCGGATCATTTTCTTTTGTGCTCTGCCCACTTGGAAAAAATGATGACATCGCCTTACAGTTTTGTATAGATGTTGTGCAGGTTTGGATTCACTGGGGAGCAATAAAGATAAACAGTCTAAAAAGTCTGTTATTGGTGGCTTTTCAGAATATTTGAACAGTGCTGCTTCCTTTATTTAGCATATTAATATCAGTGCACTTGGATTTGTTAACAACGGAATCACTCAACTTAGAATACAGCAAGACAAATCTATTTAATTGAATCCCTAGATCTGAAACACGTTTTCCCAGACCTGATATGTTGTTCTTTGATTAGTGCTAGAAGAGTTGTTATGGTATCTTCATGCTGCCGGCTACATCTCTGCAGGCAGCTCTCTCTACTAACAGGAGAGTAAGAGAGATTGTTTTCAAGTCTCAGCCTGACTGATAGCTCTTTCTCTACCAGGCAGACAACCTAATAAGATAATTAATTAATCAGGTAGGGTTTGTTTTTGTTAACTGCAACCACGGAACAAGTCTTTGGCAGGATTCTGTAAGTGCCATAGAAGTGTCATCTTTGATACCAGGCCTTGCTTTCTTAGACTTAGAATATGTTTCATTAACATTAAAATTATTTCTGTCCTGAAATGAAAACTTGAATGCATTTCTTTCAATCTCCCCAATGTTGATTCAGTTCCGTTTATGACGGTTCTTGATAGATCTGCTTATTCACCCTGCCAGATGGAGATATTTTGTCACAAAGACAGCTGCTTTCAAAGAACAGAAGGGCAAAGAAAGAAATTGTCTACACTTGGCAGTGTGGGGGGGAGGGGAATATGTTTTCTCCAAGATTTCATTCTTTTAGTTCTGGTTCACATGTTAGTTTTGCAACTGAATGAATTTGCATGAAAAGTTATCTGAAATGGAAAACAAAGTGTTGTTCTTAAACCCACAGTCCACCAGTCTCCATTAAGATTGCCAGCAAGGTTCTTGGTCAGTTCTAATCTGGTAGAAGTTGAATGTTATTGCAAAGAAGAAGAAATATGTGGATGATTCATTTGTTTAAACATTTAAGCAATGACTAAGCACAAATCTGGAATTTAGAAATAAATGAAATTCAATCTGCATACCCTCCCACTCCATTAGGATTGCAAATTCCCTTACATCGTGGTGATATAGCACCTTCTTCTGGATTTGTTTATCCAGATGAATTTCAAAATGCAACTCTACTTTGAGTTTGAGTTGAAATAATCTTTGTTTTCACTGAAACCTTATTGGAGAGAGCTATCAAAATCCTTGAGGCTTAGTAAAAGCTATAAAGCTTAGTACAAAGTAGATATAATTCTGAAAAAATCAGCATGAGTGGTTAAAAGAGCAACCATCCAAAAGGGACTGGCTAATTATATTGAGCTGTGCTGAGGCAGTGGATAGAGTGCAGTACTGCAGCCTACTTCTGCTACCTGCTGGCTGCCTGCAATTTGGCAGTTTGAATCTCACCATGGAAGGTTGATTCAGCCTTTCATCCTTCCAAGGTGAGTATAATGAGGACCCAGATTTTTTTTGGGGGGGGGGGCAATATGCTGACTGAACTGCTTAGAGAGGGTTGTAAAGCACTGTGAATTGGCATATAAGTCTTAAGTGCTATTGCTAAATAAAAATTGAAGAGAGGTTATGCTAGTAAAATCACAAATATACTTTGGCTGAAAGTAAGAAAATAGTCTCCAACTAGCATTTGATGAATATATAGACAAAGTGCCCATAGTAAATGATAGTTAAGAATTATGATATGGAAAAATATTCATTTGTGCATCCCCAGTGTCTATCCATTAATATTAAGGAAATAATATGCCGCATGAAAGCTCAGGAAGCATCATCTCAGTGCTCCAAGGCATCAGTGATATGTAACTGTTTGTCAAACATCTTGCAAAGCTATAACTAAATCACCAGCAACCTTAAAGAAGTGCAGCTAGAATTATCTAACGTCATGTGATGATTCATAATTGCTGCAGATCTTCACTGTACTCAGTTCTTGGGAGAAAGTGGGGAGAAATGCATGTTGGTTCTTTGAGTTCGGAATAACTCATAACTTGCATATGAACCAATTTGACTTAGTAGTTAAGGAACCAGGTTAAAAACCAGGAGACCGTGAGTTCAAGTCCCACCTTAACCATGAAAAGCAGATGGATTACTTTGAGCCAGTCACCCTCTCTGAGCCCAACCTGCCCCACAGAAATGTTGTTGTGGGGAAAATAGGAGGAGAAAGTCTGTAGAGATTCTCAATCATCCAAATCGTGATTGTCCCAAAGATGTTTTTCAAAAAGCAACTGAACTTTCTTGGTTTTTTTTTTCCTTTGAAAATGTTTCACTTTTCACTCAAGACGCTTCTTCAGTTCTGTCTAGAAACTATTTTCAAGGGAAAAAACCTCAAGAAAGTCCAGTTGCCTTTTGAAAAGCACCTTTGAGACATAGGAGGAGGAAGATGTATTGGCTATGTTTGCTGCCTTGAATTGCTTATAAATATAATAAAGGCAATGTAGAAGTAAATACTTCATGACTTGCCAGGTAAAATTATATGGTTTGTAGAGACTTGAATATGATCTGAGATAAATTAGGATCTTGCTAATCTCCATTTTCAGTGGCCAGAATTGCATGAACATCATATAATACTCTACTATGGTGATATTTCAGCATATCCTAATGCCTTTTGCTGGAGTTCCTATAGCCTAAGATTCTACTGTTAATCTCAGCTCTGTTTGGAGTGAGATTGATGGGTAGCCTGGAGATTACTTGTTTCCTGCCTACTCCTCCCTTACTTTCCTCTCCCTGTTTATAAAGTGATGTTCAAACCAGAAGATGCTGCATTGTTCAGTAATAAATCCTGTTGGGAAAAAATGTGTAGATATATCCACTACAAGCAGAGAAAGAAGCCACGGCTTTATTTTTCTTTATGAACCCTTGGCTTTAAGAAAGATTGTCGGGAGAAGAGATGAAAGGCACTTTCTTTACTTTTCCAAGATACCTGTGTGCACTTGAGATCTTTAGTTGCCCATAAATCAGCATTAATCTTTACCAGGTTTGTAATTCCCTGAATTTTCCTTTCCCCTTATTGAAAGGAAGCAAAGCTCCGATTCAACCCAAACAAAATGGAGTGGCTATTGATTTGGAAGCTGTCTGATTCTCTGATTATATCATACCCGACTCTTGATGGGGTTGTGTGTTTCCCCAGAACGAGCAGGATATCCTCCTTGGCTCATGGTCAAAGAGCAAGTGGAAATCATCACCAGGAAGAGTGTTGCATAGCTACAGTCCTGATGAACCAGTCTTGGCCTTATGTGGAACAGAATGTAGTGAATGTGAACGCCTTATGTCCTTATCATCACTAAGTTACTGTAACACATTGTACACCGGGGCTGCCCTTAAAGACCATCTGGAATCTTCAAGTACACCAGAAAGTGGCAGCATGCATGCTCAGTGGACAGTCTTGATGATACACCGCTGCTGTGGCAATTTTACTGGTTACCTATAGCTTCCTAAGTGCAATTTAATGTTCTGGTTAAAGACCTATGTGGCTTAGGGCATGAGTATCTTAGAAGACTGCCTTTCCCTAGCAGTTTCTAGCCATCCTACTGAAACAGTTAAAGAGTTCTGTTTCTGTTATTTGTACATTGGGTGATTGTATAGCTGGAATTATCTGGAATTTCCTTGTAAGTGGTTCATAGACTCCAACTAGGTTGGTTATGAAATCTTTCAATGGTGAGGGAAAAAGAATAGCCAAATCAGCTTCAGTACTATAAGACTTGTGATCCTGAATTGCATATATGAATAAACATTTATAGGTTATCAGCTAATGATTGCCATCCTCTTTGACTAGAACATTCAAATAAGAATGTTTTAACAGCCTGTGGTTTATCTTATTCCTGTTAGTGTGTGCGTACATTATCATGTAACTTAATTCATTTTCTCTTTCAGTATTTCCTTCCTTGCCTGGATGAAACTAGTAGAATGAAACCCTGTACTGTTTTATTCTACTGGGTTTTGGATCAAAAAGAATGCATCAATAATGCCCTTCATTCTCGCTTTATTAGCATTCTTTGATACCAAAGGTTGAATAGGTATTCTTTGTTGTTCACCCATTAGCCCAGCTTAACTAATTATTTCCTGTGTGCATTTTGGGCAGAGTCCCTGATAAGCACCACTTGCCATCTGTCAAACGAAACCCTGGATGGGTGGCATTCTATTTACTTTATCTCTAAGGTAGCATGGATCATCTTTCCTGTGTAAAAGGTCATTGTGGAGGCTGTTGTTCCAGCAAAAACCATAAACAATTTAAGAATGATATTAATACTGTTTGTGATGCAAATAGCGAAGGCAAGTAGCGGGGTGGGACTGATTCATTTATTGCTGTAACTTGAAAACTGTAGTAGAGCCAAAAAGTTTCTTGTTCAGCTTTCACCTCACTACCTTGCCTGTTGCTAGTGCATGTAGCAACACAAAGGATCTTTCCAATCCCTCATTTTAAAGTACCTCTGGATATTACTCCCAAAAAAACACAATTGCCTCCATTGGTAGCTATGCAATAAAATTACAGCTATGGCTACTGGACAAGAAAACTCAGTTGGAGCTATTTATAGTTGGCAACTGCCTGCAACCTCAAAATGCAGTAATAATAAGAAAAATAATGGTCTTTTTGCATCTTTTCAACATATTTTTGATCCTCTGAGTCACATAGGTATGCCTACAATGAACCCCATCATAACCAGTCAACTTTGCTTTATGAATCTTTAAAAAAAACTTTTAAAAAATCACTGTTTCTCCCGTGAACTGTTCAGAGCATCCAGAAGTAGGAGGTGCTTCAGTCTCTTCTGGAAAGGCTGGGCTTGAAACCCCGGGACACTCCTCCTCCTCCATGGGACACCTCCCCAGTGTCCCCCAGTTTTAGCTCAGCCTTCGTGGTAAGAGGTTGTGCTTTCCCTGACTGGAATGGTTTTCTGATTCAGCTAGTCAAAATTCAGGTTTGCTCTTGGGTTAATTTGGCTTGTAAATTTTTCCCCAATTAATTTGGCGATTTCAAGGCTTGTGGCTCTATTAGGTCATCCCCCCGATCAGTTTGAGAGCAGTTCTTTGTGGCTGGCGGAGCCTGCCATTCCACAGGCAGCCTGAGATGGCCGCTACAGGCAATTAACTTATCTAATCCCCCGATCATCTTATCTGTGCGATCTTGGCGGAGCGCTCGCAGCCACGGCTCACTTCTCCTTGCCGTTTCGACTGACAGCATCATTTATCTGATAATTTAGAGAGTCAGCAGCAAAGGCTCGTTAAACTGCTCAGGCAATTAACATCGGAGATTCTGCCTTCCTGCCATTTTCAAGAGCTGGCTTCAAGTTCACGCCTAAATATCACAGGCGCCATTCCCCGTTGGTTTCCCTTCTTGGGGACCTGGGCAAGTGCCTTCCCACTCCACTTCCCTGGCATTATTTCTCTTTTATCTTGCTGGCGTTGGATAAGCAGGCTTAGTCCTTAAACAGGGTTTTTTTTTCTCTTTTTGCAATTGTTTTTGGATCATTACATTGGAGTGAAGCCGCAAATGCCATTTGGCAGATTCCAAGTACATAAAGCAAAGGCAATGGGCTACTTTGTATAGAAAAAATTATGAAGAAAAAGATGGGGAATAAAACTTCATACGAGCCTGATATTCTCCTTGGGTGATTTTTGGAGTTCAACAGAGCAAAAAAATGCCTTGGAGGATCATTGAAGCAAAAATGAAACCACAAGATAAATAAAACTATCCATGAAATTGCTCTTCCTTTTCCCTGAAATATCAGCTCTCATACTTAACTTCTCAGTATCCTGGGTGTTAATGTAATCACTCAAAGCCAAAGCTAGCATTTTGGTAATTATAAGATCCTGGTTATATAAGCCATTCAGGGTGCTGCCTACTGTAATAAACCCTTCAAAATAGCTGCTTACTGCAGTTTAACTGGCATTAGTAGCTAGAATAGACTGATTTCATATGGGTTATGGCTTAAATAATTACGTGACACTCTGAGTCATTAAAAAAAAGTGATGAAGAGAGGGAGGCTTGGAAGAAGCAGTATACAGTATATACCTGTTATATTCAGAGGAAATGGTGCCTTGGGTTTTGTTACCTGGGAAGGGATCTAGCAGAAGACTTCTATAAAACCACTTTAAGCTTTAAAAATATATTGACTTTTTAAATTCTCTTTTCTCAATGCAGTAAGCATTAATACATTTATTTTAAAAGATAGTGGCCCAAAAGAAATTGAAGTCACTTTTTCCATTTTTAAATATTAAATAAAAACATGCATGCATGTGTGTGTATCTTTCATATCAAAGAGAAGAAATGGAGAATGTTTCCAGATATATTACAAGTTTGGGAGGGGGGGGGAATCATACATTTTTCCCATAAAATTATACCCTGTTTGCCAACCAAAAATCAAGATACTATAGTTTAAGGATTAAAAGGAATAGTAACAAATAACTACTGGTAGATCTTGACTTACAACTGGTTGTTTAGTGACTGTCCAAAGTTATGATCAGATTTGAAGTTCCAGTGGTTGATCCCCTTTCGTGGACACATGACCTGATTTTGGGTATTTGGCAACATGGCTGCAGTTAAGGACATCTGCATTGTTTCACATTTACAATGGTTTTGCCAAAATCCAGGAATGATTTTGCCAAAACTTTCCGCTTTTGACAAAATTCCACCCATAGCAAACCATTGCTTCACTTAATGACTGTAGATTCACTTGATGACCACAAAAAAAGATTATAAAATTGATTAGTCATGTGGCTTTACTGCCAGCTACATTTTAGTCATATGTTGAGGACTTCCTGTATGACAAAAGACCCATCTTCCTAGCTGCCAAGTACATTAGTACTTAAGAAGTACACACAGTGTTATTCCGTTTCCTTCATCAAAATCCCAATAAAAAAGGATGATTCAGTAGGGAGAATGGGAAGAAAAGGCCTTTAAATTTCATTTCTCTGCCATTAATATCTCATACTATGTATTCCCTACATATCAGAACATCTCCAAATTACATCAATTTTATGTACTAATGTTTTTGTGCCCAATGCTCAGACACCCAGTTGCATCATTTCTTATAACAGAAGTTTTAACGTTGAAATTGTTTGTGTCTTACTTCATCTATGTGACACATTTTAAGACTTTTCTGATGTTTTCCATTCTTTCTTTTTCTCAGTTCCTCCCCCCCCCCAAAAAAAAACATTCTGCCACATAGCTATAAAAAGTAGTACACTTTTTCTGAGATTTGTTTATTTCATTTCCCTTTTTGAATCTTTTGAATAAAAGGGTTCTGTTTGGGTAAATCACGTTGCTCCATATAGTTAAATAAATTTATATTAGGCCTGTGCATTACTTCAGTTGAGCATTTGAGCAGTGGTGGGATTTAAATTATTTATTACCGGTTCTGTGGGCATGGCTTGGTGGGCATGGTGTGGCTTGGTGAGCGTTGCAGAGGAAGGACACTGTAAAATCCCCATTCCCTCCCCACTCCTGGGAGAAGGTTCCTGCAAAATTCCCATTCCCTCCCCATCCCACGAACCTGCTTTCCAGCTCCGTTCTCCTGTACAGGGCAACAAAAGAAGACCCAACCAATCAGCTGGGACTGAGGAGGCAGTAGATGAAGGCAGGACCAGTCAAGAGGTGGTATTTGCCAGTTCTCCGAATTACCGTGTTTCCCACAAAATAAGGCCGGGCCTTATTTTTATTTTTTGACCCCCCGAAAAACGACTAGGCCGTCTTTTCAGGGGTGACTTAATTCCCCCCCTTGCATCCTCAGGCAAGCAGGCAGCAACGGCTTGGATATTGACCTCGGCATTGGTGGGGCACTTCGTATCGGGAAATCTTCCACCACCATTGCTTTATCTTCTCCCTGTGCTGTCGCGGCGTTTAGAGCAACACCGCGGCATTTGGCGCAGCCATGTGTGGCCAGCCAGGGCTCCTCCCTGCAACTGGAGCCCAGCGGAGACACTCAGCTTCAGGTGCTCCTGTCGCTGCCTTCCCTTTGCCTTGGAAGGCAAAGCCAATTCTTTTAAAAACGATGCCCTACTACCGGTACGACAAAGACTCCCGTGCCCAAGAGGGCAGCTGAACCCCACGTGGGGAGGCGAATCTCCTGGGGCTGCAGCGCAGGATTGGCCCATCGCAAGAGAAGCGCCCAGCCGCCATCCCTGCCTGGCGCTGGGCAGAGCGCAAAGAGTTTCACCTGGGGCACCCAGCGCAGCTGACAGGCAGGCCCTTCTGCCCGGTGGCGGAGCTCTCGCCAAGGCAGCGAGCACCTCCCCACTGGATCCTACGCTCATCCCGCCAGAGCCATGTGGGCTGGGCAGAGCCAGGAAAGCAAGCCGCAGGTGCGCACCCGCCTGCCAAGCAAAAGAGCTGGGCTGACCCAAGCTTGGCTTCCTTCCCAAGTCCCTCCAGCCCGATCCCAAAGGGGCCACCAGGAGAGACCACCCGAGGCAGTTATAGCACCCACCCATCCTTGGACAGGGAGGCAAGGCGACGGCCTGCGCCGCGTCCTCCGAGCTGAGCCCGCTGAGTGAGTGCCTCTGCCTGATGCCCATGCCGCTGCAAAGTTTGGAGCTGCCGGCAAGATTGGAGATGCGTGGGGATGGGGACGGGCTGGGCGAGAGGTGGAAAGGACAGGCGGCTTCGGGCTCTCTCCACCAGACCCACTGGCCAGGGAAACAGCGCTGCAGTCACCTTGCCTCCCTGTCCGCGGACGAGTGGACGCTATCATTGCCTCGGGCAGCCTCTCCCAGTGGCCCCTTCGGGTTCAGGCTTTGAGGGACTTGGGAAGGAAGCCAAGCTCAGGTCGGCCCGGCTCTTTCGGTTGGCAGGCGGGTGCTCTGCCCAGCCCGCATGGCTCTGAGTGGAGATGAGCGGAGGGTCCGGCGGGGAGGTGCTCGCTGCCTTGGTGAGAGCTCCGCAGCCGGGCAGGAGGGCCCGCCTGTCAGCTGCGCTGGGCACCCCAGATGAAGCTCTTCATGCTCTGCCCGGCACCAGGCAGGGATGGTGGCTGGGCGCTTCTCCCAGGGTGGGCTGATCCTGCACTGCAGCTCCGGGAGATTCGCCTCCCCACGTAGGGTTGGGCTGCCCTCTCGGGCAGGGGAGTCTTTGTCATACCGGTAGTAGGGCGTTTAAAAGAATTGGCTTTGCCTTCGAAGACAAAGGGAAGGCAGCGACAGGAGCACCTGAAGCCGAGTGTCTCCACCAGGCTCGGGTTGCAGGGAGGAGCCCTGGCTGGCCACACATGGCTGCGCCAAACACCGCGGCATTGTTCTAAACGCCGTGGCAGCACAGGGAGAGAAGGGAAGGCAACGAAGTGCCACGCCAAGGATACGAAGTGCCACACCAAGGAAGGATACGAAGTGCCACACCAAGGTCAACGCAGGCAGCACCATATCCGGGTATGCAACAAAAGTACTTCCTAATGGCCAGCCCCCTTCCCCCCGCCATTCCCCCATTTTGCATGTTTAATATAGGCCTTAATTTGGGGGGAGGGGCTTAATTTGATTTTCTGCCTATAAAGCATGCTGGGACTTCCTATTAGGGGAAGCCTTATTGTTGGAGAAACACGGTACTTAAATTTTCACTACTGGTTCTCCAGAACTGGTCAGAACCTGCTGAATACAACCTCTGCCTTTGAGCCTTCAGTCCCTTCCACGTAGCTGCACAAAGCAAACCAGGATCAGTTTGTAGCTTGCATGCAGACATGCAAGACTGCACACAGAAGCCAATCCAAGTTTCCACCTTGATTCGTTAATGGGAGGCATCCAGGTGGAGCCCCTTGATTTCACTATTATGATCCCAATAAAGTGACCCTGTTTTCATCCAACCTTAACATGTACTGTTCCCCAATTGACATCTTGTCCAGCATATGGGCTAATTAGTTGAAGGTTTGTAAATGAAATTAATCAAACTAACATATAGCACATACATGCTAGTCATTTCTGGCTCTAGGGGGTGGTGCTCATCTCTGTTACAAAGCCAAAGAACCAGTGCTGAAGACGTCTCCGTAGTCATGTGGCTGGCGTGACTAAATGTCGAAGGCGCACAGAACGCTATTACCTTCCCACCAAAGTGGTCCCCATTTTTCTACTTGTATTTTTACATGCTTTCGAACTGCTAGCTTGGCAGAAGCTGGGACAAGTAACGGGAGCTCACTCCATTACGCAGCGCTAGGGATTCGAACTGCTGACTTTCTGATCAACAAGCTTATCCACTGAGCCACTGCATCCCTGTAATGTATATAGCCTCTAAAAAACTGCTATATTGAGAGTTAAGTGATGGTGAGGAGGGAAATAAAATTGCTTTATCATTATTTGCCAAACTTTTTCTTTGGAAGAATGTATTGTGTGTATTTTTTACCTTTGTGATAGACCATAGAAAATGAATTACAGATACTTAGGAAAATTGTCTTCTTAGTAAGTATGCATCCCCTTAGCAGCACAGTGCAAATTTTAAAAGCTGGAGCAGTGTATCACTGTATTTGTTACATCTTGCCCCACAGGGCATGATTATCTTCCTTGGATGAATCTTTCATTATATTTCATACGTTATGTTATCACAGACAGCTATCAAACAATCAGAACATTTAATCTGATCATACTGAAGTATATACGGTGGATCGGCTTAACAAGACAGAAGTTGGTCTACATTGAATTATTTAATTATGTCTCAACAATTCAAATAGATCCCATGAGAAATAGTTATGTGATATAAAAATAATGAGAGCAGCAACGCAGCATATAAACAAGATATTTCTCAATGCTTAAGTGGTTGGTGCAAATGCACATGGGGTATTTCTTCATCACCTCAAGAAAATGCCAGTGTGAAAGCTAATGAGAATACAGTACTTCCCATTCCTTTACCCCTTATTCTGTTTCTGTTGGTAATTCTCTCTTGGGCTTATCTTCTTGAAAAAATGTTACTAGTTGACAATATTTTTTGTGCAATGTTCCAAGCATTCGTTCGGTTTTCTTTCCCATTCTAGTGTTCCATGCCTTCCTGCATCACAGCCTTCCATGTAACGTGTGCCTTTGAGCACAATTTGGACATGCGGACACTGTTAGCAGAAAACGATGAGGTAAAGTTCAAGTCATTCTGTCTTGAGCATAGCACTGGTGCCACCAAGCCACCAGATGACGTACGGATGGAGGCAGATCAAGGTAAACTAGACTTGGAAAAGGTAACATTGAGAAAACAAAAGCTCCAACAGTTGGAAGAGGACTTCTATGATCTTGTGAAACCTTCCGAAGTGGCAGAGAACCTTGATTTGACTGAGTGGCTAGTTGATTTTGTCTATCAGTACTGGAAGATGAAGAGAAAAGCTAATTATAACAAGCCACTACTGATGCCCAAGACAGATGAAGTGGATAATTTGGCTCAGCAAGAGCAGGATGTATTGTACCGACGCTTGAAGCTCTTCACACACCTTAGACAGGATCTTGAAAGGGTGAGTAGAATTATTGGGATTAATAACTCTTGTTTGTATATTCCTGCTTTCCACACTCTGGCACCATCCAAATGTACAAAAAATTACAGCTCCCCAAATTACAATGGAAATGTCCCAATTCATCTGTAGATTACAAGACTTGAGGGAGTTTAGTTTAATCAGCTTTTTCTACAGTTACTCAAACCTGCAGTGGACAGACATAGCAATAGCACTTAGACTTATATACCTCTTTGCAGTGCTTTACAACCACTCTCTAAGCAGTTTACCGAGTCAGTCTATTGCCCCCAGCAATTTGGGTCCTCATTTTACTAACCAGGGAAGGATGGAAGGCTGAGTCACCCTTGAGCCGGTGAGAATCCAACTGCCAAATTGCAGGCAGGTGGCAATCAGCAGAAGTAGCTTGCAGTACTGCATTCTACCCACTGCGCCACCACAGTTCATGCATTACCTTGTGCTTGTAAATTATTCAATTTCATTATAATCATGGGTTTCATATTTTTGTTTGCTACATTAATGCTGAATATGTCATTACCAACTAGTGAGGAAACGATAAGAACACCAGCTTTTCTTCTCTAGCCGGGCGGAAGTGAAATTATTCGGTGCAAATCAACCATAAATGGTTCAGAAGCATGCAAAATAAAATTATCCCTATTTCATTTTTTTCTGTGGTTAAATATATATTTTTGCTTTTATTTTCAAGTGTGATAACAGTGTTAATTATTAGTACAGCCTAAGATCAACTTCTTATGCACGTTCACTAGTTTGATTAGAAGGCAAAATTTATGTCCATTACATCCTCTGGTTCTTTCATTGTATGCATGATAAGATATAATTGTAGCAAGACTGTGGCTGTAGGATGAAGGTTGAAGATAGGTGGTTTAGAACCACCAATCTTTCAGTCTTCAAATCCTTGGATATAATTCCTGCTTTAGCTAGTAGCTTGGTTGTTCCTTTTCCAAACACTTGTCTTCCACAGAGCACGTCATCTGTCATCTATCCCCTAATTCCAGTATATGTAAGAGATACTGTAGAAATGCCATATTTTGTGCCTTTTTTGTGATTAAAAATCAAAATGCAAAAATTGAAATAATTTCTATAGTGCCACTTCTTGGCTATATAGTATATAAGTGTGGCAACTAAAGAATTCAGCTCTTCCTCCCCCAACTGCTCCCCCTCTGGTTGAAAAATCAATCTTACAGGGGATAAACAGGAAAACATTCGAAAAATAATAAAATGTACTTTTTAAAATTGTAATATATATACATTCATTATAGAAGAACATAATTACAAAAAGTTGCCCCCAAAGACATACTAGAGCAGCTTGCAGGTTGTGAAGAAAAAAGATCCAAAAGTAAATGCAATGTTCCAGATACAGCATTGCTATAATTTATTGAAGGTACTTCCACTGAAGATCTCTGAAAAGAGACTGGAAAGATTTCAAATTATTATTACAGATCGCAAGAAAAAACTATATTCCTTGAATACAGGCTGAAGTAAAACCGAAAGTAGCCCCACAATACCACAGCTTAGACTTGGTGCAAATAAATCCTAACACATATTCCTGACTACACATGTTAGCAATGTCTACAGTCTTGAATCAGACTTCCTACTTCAGACTTCCTTTCAGCCATTCTTTGGTTCACACAATCACTGTCTACTGTAAGCTCAAGAAAAAATGCAGCACTACTAGCTTTGGCATGCATGCCCACATTACTTCCAAACCACTTTTTCAGCTTCAAATTCAAAGCACTGTGCACCTCCCTGCTGAGATGATACGATGGGATAAAGTACCAAATGAATACAACACAATATGATACAATATGTTATAATGTAACATAGTAGTTCTCGACCTGTGGTTTGCAGACCTTTGGGAGGGGCCACAGTGTTGTCATAAGGGGTCCGTGAAGTCTTGAAGAAATGTTGTGATTTAAACCTTAAGATAAACCTTGGTGGTCCATGGCTACAAAAGGTATTTAAAGGGAGTCCATGGTGAAAAAAGGTTGAGAACCATTGATGTAATACATTTCTAAAGCACAGTTATTTCTGGAATGAAGGCTCTTCTAAATACTGTAAAGCTATTCTCTGCTGCTTTTCTTATTTGGTGATTAATTCTCAGAGTAGAGATGAGTTTATAAATAGGACCAGGAAATATGTTAACACTGTCTTTTTGAAAGGATAGTTGATATTAGTGGAGACACACAGTAACCAATTACCATGGGAAATTGCCTTCTCTCCCCCTCCCCCCATATATTCCCCTGCTGTGTATAGTGGTAAGGTTGATGCCTACATGGAGTTTTCTTAAAATCTTGCTTTTCAAAGTGCCATGCTATAAATACTACACATTCTTACAAATTGCATTTTTTATTAGCTATGCACATCTGAAATTAAAAAAATAAATGGTATAACTAGTCACGTAGCTGAGGAGATGGGGACAAAATTGGCAGTATGTTATCAGCACAAGAGCTGAAAAAGCAAAAAGGAAGATTTCTGAAAACAAAGTACAAACAAGCTAAAAAAAGAAATTTGAGATAGGAAGCAAGAGGAAGATAATAAAGTGTGAGAATAAATATATGCAAGACAAGCCCTGGTAGTGAATATTTCAGGTGCATGTGGCTGCCCATAATTGGGACAAGTTGAAGGATAAAGTTATGGTTGATATGCTCCAAGTACAGTGAGATGAAGAGTCAGAGCACAAATAAAAACAATGTTTTCATTATTTATTTTTATTCTATTGCTTAACATTATGAGTTTGTTTATATGTAATGAACAGCTTGTCTTTTTATAGAAAGCAGCTCTCTGCAGCAAATATTTGTGTGGGCATGGAGTCCGCATGCAACGTCCGTGACACTTTGCAAGTCTCATTTTTATAAAAACCCATTGTTTCCATGATCCAAAATAAATAGGAATGGTCATCGGAAATGGCTGTTTATAATGAGAGAAAAAAGAATATTTTTAAGAAAACAAGAGTTATAAAATTGCATTGGTCTCAACTGTTCTTCTAATTTGTGATTTTATGAGTACTTCTGCAACAGCTGTTGATCCTTTCCTGTTAACGCAACCCTTCCTACAGTCACAGATTATTATGGTCATCTTAGATTTGAAAGTAATAAACTTTCCATTAAAACAAATCATCTATATGCAAGCAAGCAAGCTTTGGTGTGGATTTATTGGATTTATCCTTGGTAGTTTCTTGATTAGAAATTGACAGGGCAGGCTATCATATATGAGTAGGGGAGCTAAATCCACATTCACTCACACTGAAGATGCTATCTAATTGGATAATGAAATATCTGCAAGCAAACCACCAAGCTCAAACCACCAAGGATTCTGCCATTGTTTATTCTGAAAAGCTGTTTAAACCTCATAACCAGAGAAATGTAAAAGAATATCTCAAAATACAAATTGCATATTATACTTAACATATTGGATTTTTTTAAAAATCCCAAAATCTTGTAGATCTTGTACAGATACACAATAACAGCAGTATCTTTCATTTAATCAATGTTGCTAGATGGATACGTAGCCTAAATCATTAGGCTTGACAGGAAAGACTCAGTTCATTTAACAGTCATGATACAGCCTCACCCAACTCTGAGGATCTGACTTCTCTGCCAGAGTTCTTTTCTACTGCCCTATTTAGATTTTCCCAATAAGTATTCTCTGAGTAAATTGAACTGTCACTCCCAGCATCTTCAGTCAACTTGACTATTTGGAGGAAACCAAACTGAAAAGATTGATTTTCATTGTGGCACTAAAATAACATTTTCTGTGTATTGAAATAGGACAGTATAAAACCAAATAATGCCATGAATAATAATTACCACTGTAGTGATGTATTGGAGTGTATTGATAATATGACAGCTGACTTATGGGCTGAAATTAGATGAATATTTTGCAAATCAGCCTTCCAAGGCTCAAATGCAAACTGTCCTCACTGACCTCTGTTTCTGCTTTAATGCTATCCATATTCCAAAAGCACCTTTATTCTTTGTTGATTCTCATCAAGTATTTCATCTGTCTCACAGAATCTTCCCTGTACAATTCTTCTAACTGCTTTTAACACTGTTTTACATTTCACTTCCTGCAGTATTTTCATCATCAGTTTTCAATGATAGAAGTCTTTGTTCCATTTAGAAGTTGTTTTCTGGTATTGTAACAAGATCCTAATAGATAATTGCATAGATTTTATTTTCTTCAGTTCAATCTTGTCCAGTTCTCAGAGACTGCAGAATAAATCCCTGTAGTTTATTTGGCTTGGTTTTTCAGAAGTGGTTTATCAAAGCCTCCATCCTCGGGCTGCGAGAAACTGACCAGGCCAAAGTCACCCAGCTGGCTTTGTGCCTAAGGACTAGAATTCACAATTTCCTGGTATCTATCCTAATGCTTTAACCACTGTACTACTGGATTTCTATTTGCAATTATAGGTAACTGCAATTATGAAACGTCAGAAGCTTGCAAAATTTAAATATGGCTTGAGATTTTCCAATAAATGCCCTGATATTGCCAATATTATTCTCTTCATAGCCACCATCTCAGCATTTTAATTTGATGGCTAGAATCCCCTTGCTCTGTTCCCAGTTAACTCACCACAACTGCCTCTTAATATAAGTAGATATATGTTATTTTATTTCTATTCGACCCTTTATAAAAGAACTTCAAAGCAGGATAGATTGCATTTTCTTCCATTTTTCCTCACAGCTGCAATCCTTTGAATTAGATTGGACTCAGAATGAATGACTTTGATTTGAAGACATCCAGTGAATGCCCATGTCTGAAGATGGGCTAAAAGATGAATCTACCCAATGCCAGCCCATTACCTTAACCAGTCTACTGTTGGCCTTGAATATACAATATTCTCTGGAATCTTGACTCTCAATATCTTGCCATCTTCAGCAGTTCAAAGAGACACAGTTCCCACAAGTAGAGTAAAATGTTTCCATTTTAGCACTGAAGGCATCATGAACTTTAACTTTTAAGGATAATAAGAAATCATTCTGTCCCAAGGCAACCCAAAAGCTCCCAAGGTCTCCCAAAATAATAAGTAATAGAGCATGAAGCTTGAAATTGTCTTTTTATCCTCATAATTCCCCAATTAGATAGAAAATATTACAGATACTGGTTTTTTAAAAATTATTTGAACAATCTTACTGTCATATTTAAGGCTTGTTGAAATGAGTAGTTCATTTCTACCATAATTGGCAATCAGAGACTCAATATCTGAGTGTCTTTAATTTAATTTAATTTATTTTAATTCATGTGGAAGAGCCTCTTTGGTCTAGTGATTTAAAATCCAGGACTAGAAAAATCTGTGTTCTAGTCCTGCCTTAGGTACAAAAAACAGCAGGATGACCTTGAACCAAGCTCTTTTGTCACCCTGAGGAAGAAGGCAATGGCAAATCCCTTCTGAAAATGTTGCCTACAGGGATTTGTTAATGTAACTCCCAGAAGTTATGTCTAACTTGAAGCACATCTTAAGTAGAAATGTGGAGTTGAATCATTTGAAACAGTTCTACAGTGGAAGCCAACCTAAAAGTTATGTGTTGGCAAAACATTGAAGTGAATTCAGTTTTCTCATTTTCTGTACTAAACACAAGACAAATACTTTGTCAGTAGAAAAATCCAATTAAAGCTGCTATGAATTATACCTATAACTGCTTAGATTAGAAAATTATAAATAAAACATCAAGTACATCCTAATAAAACAATTTGTTTTGATCACTAAATGTATGAAATTCATATTACTAATCTAATAAAATCTTTTTACACATGAACGGACATTTTTCTTGTAGTTGACAAAAGCAAACCATTCAGTTTTGGAAACTTCATTCCCTTTAAAATGTAACTGCCCATATTTGTTTGGCTAATGAGAATGCATTAAGCCTATAATAGTCATATCTTCCATTCCCTTTTGATTGGTTTTATTTGTAAACTGACATCCTTTGTATTAATTTGCATAATATGTTTTACAAGGAAGTATGTTTAACAAAGCCAAAACCAAGTTAACAGACAGGACCATTTAACAAACATCCTTTGTCTTGTTTCTTTAATCCTATTATCCCTTACACTTTTAAAAAATATACCTTCCAGACATAGCCATCCAAATGTCTCACTGCATCCAGAGTCAATTAGAAAGAAAAATCGAATACAGTGATCTCCTATCTTAACGACAAACGTTCTATTGTTGTTTGCCTAGTTGGTTATTTACAGTTCAGATCCTGGAAGTTCACTGTCTGTGTAAAACATCATTCACATTAATTCATTAGGAAAGATGAATCCCAATAATTGGGTATTATATTACCTTTCTTTTAGCATTTCTGGTGAGCTTTCCAGAAAAACCTAGGAACCCAGAAGTTCTGTTATTACTTTGCAATGAAGAAAGAGGGATTCATATTGTGATAGAGGTATTATCAACAAAATAATTTGTAAACTCTTATTTTTTTTTAAAAAAAAAAAAGGTGACTAAACCTATCATCATCATAGGTCATAAAATAGTGAGAACGGTTATGAAAATATATTAACGTGTCAATATAAATTACTCTCATGTTAATTTAACTTTCTTTTCCCTCCTATTTTTTAAAAATTATAAATATAATACAACATGAGCTTTAAAAGTAAAGAGAACTTATTCAAATTACGTTAAGGTGTTAAGTTGTTCAGGGGGCAGCATAAACACCTGGAATTGGGCCTCTACCAATTCCTAACTCCATTAATCTCAGCCTGTCATACTTCACTTACATTGAAGTTATAATTCCCATAATTTCCCTCTACCATAACCAGTGGGAGAAATTGTAGGTTAACATATTTGGAAGATACCAGATTGAGAAATATTGCACTTCTTGATTGCTTTATCATAATGCAACATTGATCATACTTCCTGTCTTCTGCAAACAAATGCATATGTAGCAGTCTGTGGGCAATTGTGAGAGTTTTCTGTGGATTGAGCTAATATTAGAAGTTTTTTTAAAAAGTGTCTCTTCTCCCTTCCTATAAAGGCTTGCTGTACTAAGCCTTCATTTGATATACTTGTTTGCATGTTGACATGCATAACTGTTAACTTCCTCAAGGGCAGAACAGTTCAATAAACAAAACAAAGAGAGCATTTTACGATTTTTTTTTATTTTACTAATAAAATGTATATTCACTTTGTTCCCTTCCTTGAAATGGCTTGCCCAGTGCAGCTTGCAATATATATAAAAAACATAAAACCAATCATAAAATGTATTTATAGCATTTGAAAGAATGCAGCATTAAATTGGCATAAATACTTTTGAATGTTATTTATAACTCTATGAATAAAACTTCATTTTAATAACAGGCTTCCAATATCATTTCAGATTATGACTCCAGTGGCATTTGCAGATGGAATTTTATTGCTCAATAGAAGCAAAATTCAGCCTGTTAATATAGGAATGAACCAATGAGATCAAAAGATGATGCAGCCTATGTAGATGTCTGCTAAGGCTTTCTTTTTTCTTCACACCATCTTTCTGTCAGCAGGTGACAGCGGGACTTAAAACCATCCATTGAAGCTAGCTTGGATTCATAGTATTACTGCATTTGAAGAAGCAAATGGTAGAAATCAAGAGCTCTTCAACTGAAGAACTGATCTTGAGTGTCCGGGGTCAGAGGTTATGCTCTTGGGCTCCTGTAGTGGCCTCCGCATGATAATATGTCAGGAAGTAATTTGACACTTGAACAGCTCTTGTTGGTCTTTTGATCTGTGTCTAGCTTTGCTCTCTCCAGAATGGCTGTGCTGTCAATAAAAGATAGCTAACCAATTTTTTACTGCTTGACATTCCCACTGCATACAGTATTTATGCTGAATGGAGCTTTTCTCTGGGGGAAATTTATTGCAATTGGGTCATTGGCCAATGGCAAAACAACAGCTCTCCTGAAGGAATCATGGCAGAAGTGACCTTTCAATGACTGGGGTTTATTTCAATAGAGTGGTTGTTGGTTGTATACCTGCCTAGTAGGGGAAAAAATTGCATGAAACAAAGATCCCTTTATTGGTTGGAACAATCCAGCTATGTATGAAAAGCAAATATTAAGGGTCAAGCCATTACTCTGAAAGATAGTTTAGTATGCAGGAAGCTATGGTGTCTGGACAAAATAAAATTAGGACAAATTCCAATTGGAAATATGGAATGCAGTAGAGGGTACTTAAAATAATTTAATAGTCTTTTTCAAAAATCCATGAACAGTAAAGTATTTGGGGGTCCAACTCACAAGTGAGCTATGGGACATAAAAAGGCGAAAATTATTTTATGGCACAGTCCCATAGACCTTTATTCAGAAGTTAGTCCAGCTATGTTCAGTGTGATTTAATTCCCAATAAGCAAACGTAAGATTGCAAGCTCATTTTCTAAATGTAATTAAAGGAAATTGTTTAGTTGTAGGAATGATAACCTCTTCTTCACAGCCAAGAAGACAACAATAAAAATAATTTGTCCAATAATTTGTAAACAAGTGCGCTGACTACTCTGAGCTGTATGTCAGAATAATGTATTCTTTGGATAGTTAAGGGTCACAAGTCCAGATTTTTCATTATGCTTTGTTAAATAAACAATATTGTGGTTAAAATTTTAAATTAAATCCAGGTGGAAAATACTAACTTACTATACCCATATTCAATTACAATATCTCTGCGTGATATAGTTCCAGAATTCTTAGATACAGTATTCTCATTTTCTTAATGAAGAAAAATGGAATAAATAGAAAAAGAAATGATTTCATGGAATTGCTTATACCTCATTCATCTCATATTTCTGTGGGGTTGCAGCTTGCTTGGAAGGGTTCGGGTATGTGCAAAGGTTCCCCTCAGAAAGCAATCTAGTATTTATGGAGATAGCTCTTCAAGAATGATACCATCAGCAGGATTTGGAAAAGGAGAGGCTGCTTCTCAAATGTTAAAGTCTATGTATGGAAATAACATGTGAATAGAGCTATATGGATGGCATTTGCTGTAAATATAAATTTCAAAAAAAACAAAGGAACCAAGGAATCTGTCCCCAGAGAATTAACACTGAATTGGATTAAAATACTCAGTTATCTCAATAAATTGTAGAAATAGGTTGCAAATAACAGAATGAAAGTCAACAGAAACAAGTACATAGTTTGCCTTTTGGGAAACAACATGAAAATACACAGGAATAGGTGTGTCATGAAGAATATCCAGTTTGATGACAGTGCATAAGAAGATAATCTTGGAATGGTAGTTGATTGCAAAGTAAATATCTGTCTGTAGTATGATGTGATTGCAAGGAAAACAAATGCACATTTAGGCTGCATCAACAAGATTTATTGTTTTCAGTTCAGAGACAGTAATTGCTCAGCTACATTCTGATTTTGTTAGACTTCAGCTTGAATCTAGTTCTGAGCATCACGCTATAAGTAGGATTCAGAGAAATTAAGCAGATTCAGAAAAGATCAACAAAGATGATCAGAGAACTAAAATGCCCTATGAAGAAGTTGCTGAATATGTTGGGCCTTGAGAAAAAACTGTGGGTGATTTAGATATGATAGAACATTTTAAATACATGGCAAGATGAGAACTTATTGTCTGTTGTTTCAGAGTTAATTTAGAAGGCAGATTCTAACTGCATGTTAGTAAGAACATCCTAATCGTTTAGAACCTGTTAAGATTTCATAGTTGGATGTGTTCAAGCAATGGCCCTTAATATATGAGATGCTTTACGTGACTTTCATTCGAATTTTATATGTAAAAGAACCTTATTTCTAAACTTTACTGTCTAGTTCATTTAAGTTTCAAGAAAATCTGTTTAACTTCGGAGAACAATTATTTCCTTCAGTGGAGTATTGTAGTGCCTGGAAAAAGAAAGCCAACAAATCTCTATTAGCACATTATTTTATTTTTTTACTTTAACAAATAATAAGGTGGAATATTTATTTTCTATATCAGGAATGATAACTAGTTCAATTCTAGTTTTTCAAATATTTTATAAGCCTGTTTATACTTTCTATAAGATAATCAAAAATATTACCTGCAGATGTCATTTATAGTATATTTTAGATACTTCTGCATTTGTTAACATGCTATGTTAATCTTTGGCTAATGTTCTGGGTTCACTTAGCTAGACTGGCAGGCCTGGGAATCTATACTAAGACCAAAATGTGATTATTGCAGTTTAATGTATCCAGATTATAACCTGTAACTATATCTGTATTTTGGGACATTCATAAATCAAGCATAGATTTCATGGATGACTGTGCAATTTTCAACAGCTCAAGGATAGCGTTGAACTTTGGCCAACAAGTTGAGTAGCTAGAGTTACTTCATTTAATACAATATTCTTGTATTAATACATTTTATTTAGTCCCAAAGGTATTTTTCCAAAAGGCAACTGAACTTTGTTTTTCCTTGAAGACATTTTGTTTCTCATTCAAGAAGCTTCTTCAATCTTCAAGGAAAAACAAAGTCCGGTTGCCTTTTGAAAAAGCACCTTTTGGGACAACCATGGCCTGGATGACTAAGAGTCTCTATAGACATGTACCTGATTCAGATAGATTGCAATTAAATTAGGTACAGAGCTGCCAATCATTTTTCAAATAATTTATTATTAAAGTAAAAACTCTTACTCTCCTTTGCAGGTTAGGAATCTTTGTTATATGGTAACAAAACGAGAGAAAATGAAGCACTCCATTTGTAAACTCCAGGAACAGATTTTCCATCTCCAGATGAAACTTATTGAGAAAGATCTTTATGCAGGTAACTTTTCCTATTGAGACCTAGGAAATCTATATTATAAATTATGCTACGGCATTTTCTTTTATTTACTGTATTTTTAAAGAGATTAGTAAAAGTATTTTTAGAAAGCTGAAAGAAGTTGGCTTATTTGACATTTGAAAGTTGTGATGCATTTATTTTGCTTTGAGCAATGTGTGTAATTAAAGCAATGGCTTATGTTTTCAAACAGTGGAAAATTTTCCCAATACTTAATTCCTACCTTCAGAAAAATGGATTCTAGGAAGGGCTTCGGCGACAGACAGGAATCCGCGATCGTGTGCGGTTTCTGCCTGGGCTTGCCACTGGAGCGCCCCAAGCCGGCTAGTTTTGGGGCTAAGCCACCCCGTAGAGGTGGTGAAGAAGGGGGAGACAGCCAGCAGGGTTGAGGAGAGCCGCATCTCTTCTCAGCTGGTCAAACTCCCTTTCCCGAAGGCGACAGGAGCGGTGGTCAGAAATGGCCACTTCAAAGAAGTACTCAAACGGAAAAGAACGTGCAGGAGGAAGATAAGAAGTGAAAATTTTGGCTGACTGGGTTAAGTTGAAAAAGCAATAATTAAGCTACCCTGGAATTTAAATTTTACAAGAAATAACATTGCTCCCAAAGAAGAGTTGGAAGCAGCGAAAGAAAGTGAAAAGGGAAATGTTTGGCTTTTTTTTCCCTTCTCTCTCCTTCCTTATATTGACAATTAAGAATAAAAAATTGGAAAAATCCGCTTTGGCATTAATAGGCAATTAAGCTGAAAATCTTAACTAAATGCTAAAGGGACAATAAAGATTTCTGGACATTAAAAACTTTTTCTTCTATAAGCAGGAAGGGAGAGAAAAAGAATAAGGGCAGAATCTGGAAGAGGGAGGAGACTGCCTGGACTTTAAAAGAATCTAAAGTAAAATTTCAATAAGACTTCTAAAAGATACATTTTAACTGAAATTTTGCAACTAAATAGTAACCCCAGGAATAGAAAGTGGAAAAAAAGAAAGAGCAAAAAGAAACAGTTTGTGTGTATTTGGATTACTTGGTGACTTTTGGATTTTTGGCTATTATATTTGAATGACTAAAATCAATCAGGTGGTTGTTTAAAAATTTTTACAATGGCATCACTTTTCGATGAATTGAAAATGGAACTTAAAAAGTACAAAGAAGATGCACAAGAAAGGAAGGGTTCCTTTGGCTTCATTTTTCAATTCTTAAAAATAGAGATTTGGAACTATGAGAAACAACAAGAAAAGACTGCAAAACAAGAAGACTGGGACAAAGAAGAAGCCATCTTTAATGAACAAGTAACTCTATGTGGGGAAGAAAAAGGAAAGGGGGGGAAAGAGGATGGAGAATTTAAGACTTAAAAAAACAACCAAAGAAAAGAAAAATAATTCAAAAAATAAGTATAATACTGGAAAACAACAGAAAAGGGGAATACAGAAGAGGAAAGTAGAAGTAGAGAGACAAAGGGATAAAAAGGGGAGGGAGAAGAAGAGAGGGAAGAAGGAAAGGAAAAAAAGTTACCAAGGTCCGGAGCAAGATATAAAGAAACAGGACCTATTTAGAGATAATGGGTGAAAATTTAATTGAAAGGGGGATTCTGTAAAGGTACATGAGATTGTGTTGTTATATTTGAAATAGAAATAACTTCAGAAAATTGGAAACAACATATGATTAGAATGAGGGATAGAATGGTTCGTGTAACTTAGTGAAATGTTTGTGAATTAAGTAAATGAAATAAAATAAATGAGAAAATTGAATTAGGAAGGAATGGGAACACTTTAGTTAGTCAATGTTTTATAAAATATAAGTGAAGAGGGGGGGAATTGATTATGGAAAGCTAATAATTGTTTCCATAGAGGTATGATACTTAATTGAAAAGTAACGTGAAAAATCTTAAGATTTTAATGAATTTTAATATTAATGATAGAATTGAATTGGAATGGAATGTTGTTTTAATTATATACCTTTATAATTTTTTCTTTCTTTCTTTTTTTTAAGAATACTGTGTGTAGTTTAAGAATGTACCAAACAGAATCCGAATGGAAGCTATGTATTATATTGAGTGTTATAACTTTAGAGGAAAGATATAAAGGCATCATACTCCAATCAGTAACTATAGGAGAAATTTTGTTTAATGAGAAAAGATAATAGACAATTGAAACAGGACAGACAAAAAATATAAATATAATGATTTGAATTGAGATGAAATAAATACAATAAAATTGAGGAAATTAAAAGAGGGGAGAAGCTATGTAGAAAATGTAAAATTGTAATAAGATATGGAATAGAATATAGTAATGAGCATGAACCTGAAATTGTGTCTGCATGAAGAAATGTAACCTGGGACTATGCTGCTTTCAAAAAAGATGTTTTAATTGTGTTTCTTTTCTTTTTGTGAAAACTCAAATAAAATTTACAAAAAAAAAGGATTCTAAAAATATTTTGACTACGAATATATTGTTAATCTGGAAAATAAAACTCTAAAGAAAATTAAGTTGTTGCAAAAAGAATATAATATAAGCACCTATTTTAAAATTGAAAAATATCAGAGTGGAGGCCCTCTCTTCATTAGCCACCTGCATTGCAGAATCCAGTGTGCTTACAATAAAAAAATTAATAGAGGCTTATCACATTTATAGGTAAATACAATACTTTTTTGTCACAATCATCCAGTTCCTTCTGGATATGTTAAGACAGGACCACTCATTTAATTTCATGATTTGGACAAGAACCTGATTATGTGGTTGTACTGATCTTGTATAAGCAAACCATAAAACATCTCTAAAAAGAACATTAAGCAGAAACTTTTAACAAATTTACTGATAGTTAATTTTTGTTTTGTCAACTTAGTCTGGACTGAAGTCTTTGGCAGAGGTTTGATGTGCCATTCCATCTCTTTGAATTCTTAATGATAATTTTGCCCCAAGGCTGTAGATACTAAAGTTTTAGAGGTGACATCTGGTTCATTGGCAGAGTTTAGTAACTGTTGCATTGCCTTTTTGGCACCTACTATTTTGTTAAAGAACAAAGGTTAAATTATAGCACATAACTTTTTTTTTTGTTCCTTTGTGTTTTTAGCTTTATCCTTTAATGAAGTTGTACTTGTACATAAGGAATACCTTCCAATACATAATAGACTAAATGGACAAAAGTCAAGTTTTTAAATGAACATGAAATCAGTACACTTTCTTGAAAAAAATATAATAGAGTGCACAGTTGCTAGTCTGAAAATTGTACGTTTTATGTTGTTTTCAAGAATAGAGAACCCAAAACTTAAGCTGTGTAACATCCAGAATAAGCATCTGGCTGTTTGGCAGAATATTTATCCAATTATATTTGTGACTTTGAAACCTTCTCAGAAGCCTCACATGGTTCGGGGTTCTTTAGGACTGTCTGGATTACATTCAATGCTGAAATTTGATCTTGATCTTGAGCACTGAAAATTATTTGAGTTTCAATCAATTGAATACAAATAAAAATTTCAAATTTGCATCGTATTTTGCTAATATGAGATTTTCAGATCAACTATTTTCAAGATTGTAACATCAGGAAAATGATATTTTGATGATAAATATACAGTCTTGCAAGAAAAGCAACTGTTATTCTTGTGGTATCTTTGTAACATGCTTCTGTGGAGCATAGTTAATTCTGAATTATGAGATGAGAATGAGACACTGGGGCCAAAACATTATGAAATGAGAAAGTACAAGAACAGCATGTGACATTTCTGTTTATATCCCAAATTGTACCCATGATAAGAACATCTGACACCTCTTAAAACTGTTAAATTAGACTGGTACAGCTAGAAAGACAATGTTGTCAGAGTGATTACAGCTGTGAATGGGTTATTCTATTCTTATCTTGTAAGCGCTGGGGATTACACATGGAAATGTCACAGCCTTACTGCTTACATTTCACAGCCTTACTGTTTACAGTGTTGTCAGGAACTAGATATATAGGTAGACCTTTCTGCCAGAAAAGAATCATAAACTTACACCTTTAATAAAACTTGCCGGAAAGTGCTTACTTTTCTTATTTAAAAAAGATGCTCATAACAGTAAGTTTTGTAAATATTTCTTCACTTGGATGATAGACAGACAGACAGACCTTGCTTAATGTCTACTCATTCAGTGACAGTTTGAAATTACGCTTATGCTAAACAAGAAGGATTTACAACAATGATTTGTAATTGTAGCCCGTGCAATCTTTCCACAGTCACATAATTGTCATTTGTGCACTTGGCAAGCAGCTGGCAGTTGTAATATTGTGGTCCTGCCATCATGAGATCTCCATTTGCAACTTTAACTGCCAGCTCCCAACAAAGTCAGTGGAGAAGGTAGCAGGAGATTTCAAATGGCGATAATTTGTGAGATGCTGTGTCCGTGCAGGATTCACTAAAAATGGCAACCAGAATTGTAATTGTAAGTTGGCATAGTCACATGAAGTTTCGCCTTACAATTGTGTCAGTGGCAGAGTTTCCGGTCTCATTGGTAACTGAGAACTACCTGTAACCCAGAATCTGTTAAACTTCAGGGCTACTGTGAATTTTATTAGTTATTCTGTACTGTTTTCTATCTATTTAACCCTGTTTATAACAATGTCTGATAAGATGACTCGTTTCTGCTTTTTATACATGTGGGTGAAGCAGCATTGGAGTACTTTTGAAGGAGAACAATTGTTTGCATAGTTGCTGTAGTTTTCCTTTTAACCTACAAAGGAGCACTGGAAGGTTGCCCCTGAGGGGAAAGAAAACACCATGTTCGTGCATGAATTGTCATCAATATACTCAGTTTAATGGTTTTTCCAATACACACTTTTGGTAAATATAAAAATGCAAGACAAATCCATAATACAAACTTACAATTTAACCTTTTTAAATAAAAAGTCCAATCTGTTTAGAAGTTAGTACAATGCCATCTGTTTAAGAATTCAGCAGATGAACTTTTCCTTTTCTTAATGAAGACTTGACTTCAGTGCAGCTTGGCTTTCAAAAAGAGATGATAATTGTTTAAAAGATCAGCATCAGTGGTGAGCCAACACAGCTAAGGGGGAATAGAAAAAGCATTTTGTTGAATATTAGTTGAGACTAAAAACAAGCCGTAGTTGAACAGGATTCCTGATGTTCATCCTTTTCTGCTCCCACCTTCAAAACATGCTTGATGGAAAAGTCTACCTTTTGGGCTGGATTTTTTTAATGTGATTTATTAGTATCTGAGAGGGCTGAGAAGAAATGACTGACCAAAAAGGTACTTAGATGGCCCGGGGAAGGGAGGAGCAAGAATTCAAGGTCTTCTGGCAGGCCATAAGGGTCATAATTGCAATGTGAAGACCAGTCATAAGTCACTTTTTCAGTACTGTCGTAACTTTGAATGGTCATTAAACTAATGGTCATAAATGAGGATCATTTACACTTGGGACTGTCCCTGAAGACTATTAGAAAGTTACAGCTTGTCCTGTTAGTCCTATAAGATAGACCAGACTACAAAAAAAATGCCATATCGATCTAAAACTACTTTAATTAGAACATCTATAGAACATCTTGCAAGTCTGAGTGTGCACTTTATCTTCATACAAATTAGGGAAGTAACTGTCTGAGACATTTACTTAAATTAGACTCTTAGAATGGTCTCAAGATCAGGCTGTTCTGATCGTTACCTGAGCAGTTTTTCCTTCTGGCCCTCAAAGTCATTCTGTGTGTTCTTCTATAGGTTCATAATGGGGCAGCAATGTGTGCAATGAAGGTGGCACTGTGTTATTCACATGCTGCCCTATTGCTCCACAAGCTACACTGGTTCCTACTTGGCCTCAAGGTCTAGTTATGACATACAAGACCTGTCATGGCATAGGGCCTGGCTATCTGATAGATCGCTTAGATTGTGGACATCCCT
The DNA here is from genome assembly GCA_033807585.1 of Hydrophis major. Lineage (NCBI taxonomy): Eukaryota > Metazoa > Chordata > Lepidosauria > Squamata > Elapidae > Hydrophis > Hydrophis major. Next base: position 138,364,528 of record CM066329.1, on the reverse strand, counting down.
AGCCAGCGGGGGAGAAGGGGGGTCCACTCTGGCCTCATCAATTAAATAATGTCATCTGTGCAGGGCTCAGAAAGCATCCCTACTCTGTTACCTTCTGGAGTGATCTCTCCCTGGGATTCATATAGCACACACATGTCATTCGGGAAATTATTAAAGAAACAGTTATATAGGCCTTGAGGTGAGGGGGATCATGGAACTTTTTTTTGCTTGCTTGCTTTGATTTGTTTTCATTACTTTATTCTTCTGTTCTAGTGTCCAGTGGTCTATTAATTAAATAAAAGTTATGAAAACTGACAGACTATTCCAATACCCTTATAATTGGGAGAAAGAAAAGGAGCGCACTAAAATCTGGTGGCTGCTACCTCAGTGACCCCTCCAGACTTAAAAGGGTTGCACTGAAACTGTCCAACTGGTGGAGCTGCTGCCAGACTTATGGCCGCTCTGTACCTTTCCCTGTCACACATTAGTAAAATGCAACCAGGAAATGCTAGAAAAGCTGTAGGGTTAGGGAAGGGAAGAAATTGAAGTGTCATACAGCCAGCTTTGCTTTAAGCTTATTGAAACATCTAGCTGATAGGACAAGTAGACAACAAGCAAGAGCAAGACTGTTTGTTTGAAAGACTGTTAGAAATTCAGTTTAATGCTAAGCATCCCTCTTGCTAAGAGCTCACTAAGAGTTGGGTCTGGAGCTTGGTAGCAACCCTACTTCACAGCTGGTGCAAACAAGGCAAGATTATACCAAACCCCACAATAGGCAAGTAATACTAATAGAAAGCAAGGATTGGACTTGCATTATCTTTGGAGAACTTAAAGGGCCAGAAAATGTTAACAGTCCGAGGGTTATTACTTGAATATTAATCCTATTCAAATTATCCAGAATAAACTCTACTTACAACAGATAGTAGAGAAAAGGAGTCTACAAGCTTGTATTGGGGACATCTTGAAACATAATAAAGATCTTTAAAGTCTCCACTCTACAGTCATAATGAAAAGAACCCATTCACAATAATTACCCTTGACATTAATTGGCCCTCTGGGAACAAGGGATAATTTAATTGCATATAGTTTTCTCCATCTCAAAGATATGGGCATTTCATAACCATCTTCTACTTCGTCTGCTCTGGATAACTGAGCATCCTGTAGTTAGAAAGCCCTTATCCAGTCTGTGACATGGTAAACCATAAATGAATACTTATAAAACATAATGTGGCTAAGCCAGAATCAAACAAAAAAGATCATGTCTTAAAGTATCTCATTAAGTCATTATGTGAAATGTTTTAGTTGGTATGTTGGAAATCATAGCTATTGCTATCCTGTTAACTATGTTTTAGCATGTAGTATATACAACCTCTGACTCTTCCACCTATATTGGCTTGATTGCAGAATTTGATTCGGTGTTTGTATGTTTCACAGAATTCACACAATAAAGTATGTAAGCAAATCAAAGTATTGGTTGTGTAAGATGTGATAGTGCTCCTGTGCTTTCAGATATAGTATATTATGCATGAGTCTCATTTAGATTAAAAGTACATTACTGTGAGTATGCGTGAGGAAAAAAATTATCCACCAACTGATATAGTAGTTATTTCTGCCAAAATAAACAGGAAGAATGTTGCAGCCACACGTGTGATTCACATAGCAGCTTCCATGCTGGGTTCATAATTAGCCAGGTTCTTCAGTGCAGGTGTCTTATTTGGGGGACCCAGCCAATTGTTCATATTTGCCAAAAAAAGAGAGGCTGAGCTGACTGGACTTTTCATTTTCTCTCTGAGCTGAAGTTGAGACTTGATTGCTAGGTGTGAGAGAAGCATTCTTTCTACTGGAAATGTTTTTGTTGTTGTTGCTGTTATTGTTCCTGTTAAGTGGTACTTTTGCCATTATCTTCTTCCTGAGCCTTCTGCAGCAGCCTGGGAATTCCCAAGGGGTCTCCCCTTCAAGTAGTAATCAAGTAAAAGCTAATAACTTTGTCAAGACCACCTATGTGTTTCCACCTTTTCTGACTTTGAACCATAAACTTGGCATATAAGATTTAAGCCTCCTGCTGATCTCACCTTCTATAATCAGACAAAAGCATTTTAAAACAGTTTTTGTAATTGCAAATTGTAGAGTTCAAATCAGATTCAATGTTTCTGCTCTATCAAAAGAAGAATTTCATTGAAACTTGTTTCATGCTTTATTATATGCTAGATAAGGCAGTGTCAATTACTTTTAAACTTATTTTCTGTTCAGAATATCATTAGGCAAATAACTCTTGCCAATTTTATTTTTTCATATAATTCTGTATTCACAGTGGTCACAGGACTATTAAATTAATTGAAAGAATACTTGGAACTTAAATGTTGCTCTTTTGAAATGCAGCACAGAAGTTCTTTTTGTCCAAAGCAAATAGTTTTCTTGGAAATGTGTTTAAAACGATCTTGTTTTACTGTCGCTTGTGGTTTCTTTAAATATTTGGCTTGTGTAATGTGGCGTTCTGGAAATCTAAATAGTATAACTTCACAAAATATAATTTATTTCCCAAAGCAGGGAATTTTTATATGTGGGAACAACTATCAATTAGATGCTTCCCAGGTAATCTCAGAGTTCAGGTTAGTTCATTTGAGAGCAAGCATGTCTTAGGATATTTTGAACCAAAGTTATTTACAGCTGTAAGGATTTTTAGGATTTGAATTGAACCCAGAAATATCAGCAGCCAATGCAGTTGGGGGGAAAAAAGAGTCTTGGGATTACATCCTATTTGGCCCTTCTGCTTCAACATCCTATTTAGTAGAAGCTTAGGAAGATTTTCCAAGAAAAGGAAAAGAAAGTTCCTCCCTTGAAAAAGATATGGACAGATTAGAAGACATAGGGCATATATTTTACCTGTTTGTTTTTTATCAGTTTTGAAAAAATGAGAATTTTTAAGCCCATTCTGAGAAAGCTTTAAAAATTGGAATAAATCCTGAAACATATTCTTCCTGGAGTGTTACTATCACAACTAGTATATTTATTGAATCAGAATATTCCAATAATTTTTTCCCCTTGTTGGAAACATTTGTAAAGGTATCTTTAAAAATACCCATTTTTTCATGGAATATTTCTTGATATACTATTCCATGAGTTGTGGCAAAAATTGTTTCATGAGCCTTGTTGGTTGCTGAGTCTGCCACCGTCTGCTTTCCTTCAAAAGTATCAGATGCACCGTGTGACACGCCACATGGAGCCAGCACTCATCCTCATGCGTATGGCTCTTCAGTGGTCTGCACAGAAGTTGGGACTAGCAGGATGATTAAAAGTTGTTTTCCTCTGAGAGTAATTGGAAAATATATTGTTTTGTTTCTCAGTTTCTGCGTGGTGTATTTCACTCATCATCTTTGTTACAGGCTGGGGGATATGTCATATGTAAACCAGAAAGTAGCCTTTTTCATCATGGATCCCTCCAGATGTTTGGGTTTATAATACCCATCCATCAATCCCAGGCTGCCCTAGAGAGAAAGATGGGAAATATGGTTAGTTTCAGCACACTCTGCTCCATATTTCTTGTTTTGTTACTCTTACCCATAAATTCAGAACCAAAATAGATAAGAAAACACATATCCATTATTGAATGTTCTGCTTCTAAGAGCTGGCAAATAATCATAGGAGGCCAGGGAAGAAGGAGCAACCCAAATCATTAACCCTTTTCCCATGCCCTTTTCCTAATGAAAATTGCCTCTCTCTAGAGCTACTGTTTTCCAGCTCTGTTTCCAGAGAGACTTTGGGTGCAATCAGCCTGCATGTATACATTTCTATAATGGGACAAATAACAGATTTAAGGGGTAATTATGCTCAGGAAATGGATCAGGGAGTAGAAACATTTTCCTCTCCTCCAGTGCTACTGAATCAGCTTCCATGTCCCTTGCCAATGTTGTAGGCATTATTAGATTGTCCTCTTTGTCCAGTTTAGCTCTCTTACTTGAAAGAAATACATTACTATGACATCCAAGCCTTGCCCTCGTGAAGAGCCTAGATCAGAAATTATAAGCTTCGTGTCAACTATTTTGACTGTCAGCAGTTTTTGGTAAAGCATCTTTTCTAATGAAAATCAGTAGACTGAACTAGATTGAAAGAGTGGCATCTTCATTTTTTTATAATATTTACTGTTAATGTGATTTTTATATTTTTATATATCTGTGGGTTTTCTTTCTGTGACTTTTATCTGTTTATTGTGTACTGCAGAGTTCCCTTTGCGAGATGGGAGGCTACATAAATTTGATTAATAATTATTAAATAAATACAAACATTTTATATTATATTTTACTTGCTGTACTTCATTGTTCCTTATTCCTCTGTGTATTTGGGGGAACAGAGAAAGGTGAGCTGTGCTTTTTATTATAGTTGCAGAATCATTTTCCTCTCTGCAGTGAGTTACAGTGTAGATTATAGCCCTATGAGTGACATTGTGAAGAAATGCAAGCCTGATTGATATAGGTTTTGAAGCTAAGCATTCTTATTTTCAATATCCTTAGGTTTCCTTTTGTTATATAGATAGTCCTCAATTTATGACTACAGCTGAGATCAGAATTTCCATTGTTAAGCTGGGTGGTTGTTAAATGAGTTGCACTCAATTTTATGACTTTTTTTGCCACAGTTGTTGAGCAAATCATTGAATCTGTTAAGTGAATCATAGAGTCTTTCAACAAATCCAGCTTTACCTATTGATTTTGCTTGCTGGAAGCTAGCTGAGACAGTCATAAATGGCAATCACGTGACCCCAGGATGCAACCATTGTAAATAACACGCCCGATGCCAAACAACCAAAGTTTGATTACATGACACTGGGGATGCTGCATTGGTTGTAAGCACTATTGTAACTTTCAATGGTCACTAAGTGAATGGTTGCAAGTCAAAAACTCCCTGTAGTTACATGGTTTCGCTTGTTTTCCTGTTGAACTGTTCAGGTTAACCCAAGTTGTCTTGCTCTCTGTTTTTCTCCTGCACAGAGGGAAGATAAGTTCCTCCTTTATCATTGATCTAGTACAGGTTTATTAATTGCTGCATGCATCTTAGTTAACGTACAACTCTTGGCACAATGTATTTGTCACATTAATGGACAAGCTGAATTTGGTGAACAATTGTGTGGCTGATGAATAATCTTATAGGCAGGCAATGTCTCCTAAAGCTGGAAAGGTTGCCCGTCTGAAAGCTGCTTTTCCCCTATCTGTCTTCTGTGAACTGAAAAACAACCCTCTCATTGTCAGCCTTTGAAATTCAGCTGTTCCTTTTGACAGGCTTCTTTTTCAAAAAGTCTAGCATTGATATTGTTGTTTGGAAGCACTGCGCCATCTAAACAAAGCCATATATTTTATTTGTTAAGTCAAGTGAAAAATGTGTCTGCCCTTCTCCAGTTCGTTGGCAGGAACTGAGCAAACATCCATTCTGCTTTTCTTTTCTTCCTGGAAATTGGTTCAGTAATTGTGAGAAAAATCTTTGATCAGCAAGCCTGCAAATATAAATCCTGTATTAAAAGAATAATAGTGGTTTATTAACTGGCTGCAACAAAAGCCTAATTGCTTTAAGCCATAACTCCAGTATCCAGTATTGTACTGTATTCCAGTACATAACTCCAGTATTCTTGTTGTGATGGCCCATTCTGGAGGTTTAGGGATAAGTTCATAGTAGCAAGGCTTATTGGTGTGCACTGTGGCAATGACTGCTGTGTTTTCATCTTGGTAGCTCCTAACCACAAAGTAGCAGCTAAGGGCAACTGGCTTGCATTAGACAGAAATTTCCAAAAGTGGATGCTTTATAAACTGCTGCCGAGCATTACATCAAGACTTCTTGGGATAAGAGAGCCAAAACCACAACATGTTTGCATTTCCCAGTAAGAGGTTTATAATCCAGAAAAAATCCATCAAGAATAGAATCAGATAGACACATTTGTTTTTCAATTTGGACCATAATACAGATTCCTTATACTCTTGTTTTCTAAGCATCTTCCTTATGCGCCCGTTGTAATTAATATGAAGTAGCAATGAGCTAAAAGCTTGAAGTACAGGTAGTCCTCAACTTACAACAGTTCATTTACTGATCATTTGAAACTTCAATGGCACTGAAAAAAGTGAGTTATGGCCATTTTTTCACACTGATGACTGTTGCAGCATCCTTATACTCACATGATCAAAATTTTATGTACACTGAGAGCATTTGCACCAAGACAAATTCCTTGTATGTCCAATCACACTTAGCCAATAAAGAATTCTATTCAGATGCTTGGCAACCGACCAATCTTTATGACAGTTGCAGTATCCTGGATTGCCTTTGGCAATGTTCTGGCAAGCAAAGTCAGTGAGGAAGCCAGATTCACTTAACAACTGTATTACTAACTTAACAACTACAGTGATTCACTTAATAACTGTGGCAAAAAAAGTTATAAAATGAGGCAAAATTCACTTAGCAACTGTCTCACTTAACAACAGATATTTTGGGCTCAGTTGTGGTCATTTTTGTGGTGTGTGTGTATGGTGGTGGTGATGGGGATAGCAGACCTAATTACCATTGCCTATTAGTAAGGGCAGATGGCTTTGAGAGAGCCGCAAGAAGACAAGCAATTGTCCAATAGAGTCAGAGAAGCCAATGGGAATTCCAAGATATTTTGACAAGGACAAAATGGAAGTGACCTGACTCTCATGACTTTTGGAATTTCCTCCTCGAGAAAGCCTGGAAACTCATGATTGCATCCCCATCCAAAAAATTAGCCAAACGTTTCTACTGTAGCAGGTAGTTGGAGAGCAGGACAGATTTAATTTTAAACTGACTGGTTTTATTGCTCTGCTGTTTAGTGTTGCCCTGTAGATTTATTAGGCTGCTATTTTAAATTAATTGTTAAGCATTTATTGATATTTTGTAACCATTTAAAATTGGATTTTAATTGTTTTGTAATTTAATATTGTAGGATGCCCTAAGGGGCCCGTTCAGGCAGTGTAGCAGGATATAAGAATAATAAATGTGTAACTCTTACTAAACTTTGGTCCAGAAAATGTGTATTTAAATGACTACCAATATTATCTTCATAAACTTGTTTTACAAATTTAATTGCCAACAAAATATTTGATCTTCAACATGAAGGAGTCAAAGCTAGTGAAAACTTAGAAAACTGCTAGAAGTCTACCAGCAAAGATCTTTTACATCAGTTGCTAGCAGTGGATGTCCAAGGTTAAATATGTTATTGTATATGGGTGAAGCAAAAATTTTATCATTGGACCATGGTCCCATCTGGCACGATTCCACAGAATACATTTTGGAATTTTGTTACCTTTGCATCTTTTTTTAAAGCTTAGTCCTTCATAATCTCAAATTCCTGTTCAGTAAATGATTAACTATATGCTAAGATTATACTAAAAATGTGGAAACATTGAAATGGAACTGTAGCTTTATAGAAGGGATAACTACATGATGTGCTCTTGCAAAATCTATAATGATTTATTGACCCAAATATAAATGTACATAGTCTGTATAATGGCTTCAGAATCACAGCCAGGAGGAACCACCAGAATGTAAAATAGGATGATTATGTTTAATTCAGACAGCCCACCTAATGTTCTTAATTAATTTAAAAAAGACTGTAGGAGAAGGAGTGGCAGAACCTGGGTGGAGTCAAAAGAAGAATCAACCTAGAGTCTCTACAAAACCCCTCTTGAATTCCAACCCCTCTTGAATTCCGTTGACCCTTATTTAATGCCAATATAGTGCTGACTGTTAGTGGAATAGATTCTTGTATATAGGCATGATTAGTAATAAAATTAGTCTAATTGGAACTTCACATGTGGTCCTGATCTTTTGTATCTTTTATTAATCTACTCCACTAATGGTCAACACTATCTTGGTGTTAGATAAAGGTCAACAAAATTTAAGAGTGGTTGGGCTTAGTCTGTTTGTGGTTATGTAGAGAGTCTAAACCAATTCCTCTTCTGACTCCATCCCAGGTTCCCCCATTTCTCCTACAAAGACTCTAGTAACCAAAGTTGTCATAAAGGAAGGAGGTTGGTAGGTAGATTGGTTGATTGATTGATTGGGCACAGCTTCATATAAGCAATAATGATTGTAATACTCAGTTAAGGATACATATTCTTTTCAAGGATGGCCTAGATAATAATCCATACTCCATGCTGACAATCTCTCTTCTGGATTTCTTTATCATACTAGATATGTATCTGCTTTTAAAGATAACACGTAACCGATCAATATCTTTTTGAGATATAATCCCAATCTTAAAATTAATGCCTATACATCACTAGTCTGACCTCTACATTTTAGTGATGTTCAGAGTCCTTAAAGGTTTAGAATACTGATACATATGGAAGCACCTCCTCCAGCACATACCCCTCTGAATGTTAACAGCTGTAAAGGAAAACCCTCTTAGGGATTCTACAGTTGGGAGTGTTGTGAGCCAGTGATCCCTGGCTGTCGTGTGCCCTTCCCATGGTGACCAAGTTGGTGCTCTTATTACCTGCCTCTCAGTGCCTGGTGAAGACCTGGTTTTTGTAGTAGTTTTGTATTCTGGAATCCTCAGCCGGATTCCTTTTTTTTTTCCTTCCTTGGGTAGTTTTCTAAAATCAAGTATATGGTAGCATCTTTTCAGACTAAGATATTTTATTAAAAAGCATAAGATTTTGTGAGCTAAAGCTCATCACATCTATGTAATTTCACATTTTTATTTTCATTTGCTATCTTGGAGTCATCATTGACTCCTTGGGACTCCTTGTGATTACCTAGACTAGTCCTTGCAGTTTTCTTAGCAAGATTTTTTTTTAAGTGGTTTGCCATTGCCTTCTTCCTGGGGCTGAGAGAGTATGACCAGCCCAAGGTCACCCAACTGACTCTGTGTTCAAAGCAAGACTAGAACGTAAAGTCTTCTGGTTTCTAGCCTGATGCCTTAACCACTATACCAAACTGACTCTCTGATTCCTGTATGTTTAAAATTGTTAACATATTTCAATGTTTTATCTGGCATATTTTACAGATTGTAATTCACCATAAGATATTTTGAAGAACATGAAACAAGCCAGAGTTCTAAATTAATAAAATAAGCAGTGGTTTCTCACATCATGAAATCTCCCTGTGGCTGATGGGTTGTTGTTTTTTTTAATGTATGTTATTGTGCTGTTCCTTGTTAGGGACAGATTCATGGACAAGATCTGTCTTAGATCTTAGCACCAACTTGACGGTACACAGACCTTTATTGTGTTACTGATTCATTCTGTGTTTTTTTAATTTGAACAGAGCAAGCTGAAAAGAGAACAAAGGGAAGGAGAAGTGATCCAAAAAGAAAAGGAAGAGATGATAGGAAAAGCAGTCCTGAGAAGAAAGAAAAGAGAAAATCAGGGAATGAGTTAGTACTTGGACAGCTGGGTAAGTTTAGCTTCAAAATATGTTTGAATTACCTATCAAGCCTTTAGAGTCATATAGATGAGGAGGTTATAAATATTCAAAATGTTTTCTGAAAAATAAATGTTTAAGTATATTTTAATATTCATCTCACCTTTGACACACATTCATTTTAGCCATACAGGGTAAATTTTGGAAAAACAGGAGTTGTGTTTTTTTCTCAGTTTTGTATTCTTACTAGTTTGTGTCAAATATATAGGGCATAATATTTTGCAAACTGCAGGTGGCATTCCTCTGGGCAGAGTGCTCAAATATATAATGGCTGTTTCACCTATAGATATTCTTGGATGCAGCTGTTTAATTGGGTCATTTAGGTTGTGACACAAAAACCATCACAATTGCTGCTATGCTGGGATAGACTTCATGGTATGCAGGCATTGGTGCGCTAGGGGATGTGTCTCTTGCACTTGCCAGACTCTCTGCCCTACTTAACTTCATTTTTATTTGCTTTTTATATCATGTTACCTTTTCTTCTAAACAATGTCTCTGGATTCCACATAGCCCATCTAGTACCCTTAGAAAATAAGAGCAGTGGACTTCTGCAGGCTGTACTGATTTTGGAACACATGTATCCAGAGAACATGGGGCATGGGAAGAACAGGCATGATTTTGTGGGGCTGATTGAAAGGGCAAACCACTGTAAATGTGTGTTTCAGATTGGCCACATTGACTGTTTTGGACTCTTTATGAATACCCAAGTCCACTCTGTCCATCAGCATCCATTTGGTAAAAATGTGCTCCTTTGTCCTGGTGGGTGACTGAGTGGCTGATGCTAGAGAAGGACCAGGAATTGAAGATAATTTTGATTTTATTTCTCAGCAACTCTCTATGCACTTTCATGTGATGTTCTGAACAGACTCTCAATTTAGGGATTAGAGTCATAGAATTATTTGATTCCAGATTTCACTGATCACTGTCAGCAATAGCAATAGCACTTAGACTTATATACCTCTTTATAGTGCTTTACAGCCTTCTCTAAGCACTTTTACAGAGTCAATTTATTGCCTCCAACAGTCTGGGTCCTCATTTTACCCACTTTAGGAGGATAGAAGTCTGAGTCAAACTTGAGCCTGGTGGGATTTGAACTGCCAAATTGCAGGCAGGCAGTAGTCAGCAGAAGTGGCCTGCAGTACAGCATCTAACCACTGCGCCAGCCATGGGATACATGTATGCTGAGATGCTATAGAGTTTTATCCTTTTCCCATTATTTTCTTTAATAGCATCATCCATTATTTAGGTATAATACAACTCTGTTTCTTGTTTACTTTGGAGAATACTCCAATTAGAAAGGCTAAATCAGCAGCATCCATTCATGATTGAGAAAAGGCTGTACAGGCACCAATAGTCTGTTCAATGGTAGATATATTATTGGATTATGGTTCATCTATCTGGGGTTATAGTCCAATTCTGGAGGCAGTTGCACATGCCTTTAAACAGACTGGTTTGCTCCTTAAAATGGGATTGGATTGTTGTAAGAGTGTGACAGATGATGGTAACAGGGAACAGAACATTGTTTCCCTTGCAAAGGTCTGCTGACCTAATCCATATTAAGGAGTACTTTCTCAAATCATTGGGAGCATATGACCCCCTTGGAAAGAGTTTACCCATTGGGAAGAGCATAAGGCAAGCCTAGCTCCAAGGAGGTGCTGCTTCAAAATGCAGGGGCTATATTAATGAGAAATTCCGTTTTCTAGTTCATTCCCTCTTCAGCTTTCTCGCTGATGGAAGCAATGGGAAAGTGTAGCTCTAGAAAGCTTTGGCTTCCATGCTCTTGGAGAAGTGAGGGAAGAGTGAGAATATTCCCAGTCCTGGAAAAAAAAAAGGAGGAGAATGGCAAAGCAAGCAATGGGATGAAAACTCACCCAGTATAGAATAAATGATGAATGGATGGAGAGAGTGTCATATGAACTCAGTCCAAATCTTGACTTGCTGTAGACCACTGTTTGAAAAAAACTATTACACAGAAGGAAAGGTTGGCTTTACTTTGAGACATGTAAGCTAGAGGGAATTCCCAACTCTGTTCTGATGTCCACTGATAGAGAACCTCATCATGTTGTTGCTGTGGATGATTTGGAGTAGGGTGTCAAACTCACGTCATGGCAGCATCACGTGATGTATCGGGACTTTCTTCCCCAGTGCTAAACCAGATGTGGGCATGGCCAGCATATGATGCATCCAGCCCATGGGCCGGGAGTTTGATAGACCTCATTTAGAGAAACAGCATGTTCATAGTGATCCATGGTCTGTGGCCTCCAGATTAGTCTGTGGAAATGCACAGAATTCCAGCAGCAGTTTGGAAACTTCCAGTTAAAACAATCTGCCAGCCTATTAATAGAGTCCAGGTACTGCACGAGCATTTCACAACTATTACAGTGGCTCCTCATGTATTTTTAGTTCAGTTTTACTGATGGTTATCTTTGAAAACTTCCACAGTTTGAGACCTGTTCTTCAAAGCATGGTAAGAGCCACCAAGATCTTTTTAGAAACTATCTGAAGGTGTCACTATTATCTGAAGGTAAAGCAAGTGACCCATGTGGAAAGTGCTCTTTTTCTGGCAAGGTGTGTCTAGTTTATGGGATACTTTCTGCCAGGAGAATTGCCTGTTCCCTATCCTTGCCCTGTAAGTGAAATGGCTTGTTTATTTGAAATATCGTTTCATTCTCACATCTAATTTGATTCATCCAAAACTGCTATTCAGAAGTTTTCATCTCTCAAGGAGCAGGAAACCTACTGGAGTTTTGTTGCGACTTAAAAACTAGAAAAAAACCCAGTGGCATAAACTTTTATGGATTCTAACCCTTCAGTTATTACTCATGCAAGCAATTTCTATCTCATATATTCATGGTTAAAAAGCAATATCAAAAAGGGTGCATTGGATGTTATTAAGTTAAGGATATAGCCCTGGAAGGGCATTATAGGTAGTCTGTTCCTTTCTGTTGTGGAGATATTTGTTAAGTGAATTTTGCCCCATTTACAACCTTTCTTGCTGCTGTTCTTAACTGAATCACTGAAGTTATTAAGTTAGTGACACGGCTGTTAGATGAATCTGGCTTACCCGTTGACTTTGCTTGTCAGAAAGTTGCAAAAGTTGGTCACAAGACCCCGGGACACTGCAGCCGTCATAAATATGAGTCAGTTGCCAAGTGTCTGAATTTTGATCACATGTCCATGGGGATGCTACAAAAAGGTCATGACTCACTTTTTTTTTCCTGTGCCATTGCAGCTTCAAATGGTGACTAAAGAAATAGTTGTAAGTCAAGGATTGCCTGTATTTAACAGTGAGGCAAAAGGAAAATTACCTTCAGAAAATAGAGTGACCATGTGACGGTGTCTATTCACAGTGTAGTTGCTGCCTGTGATTCGGATATTCCTGCATTATTGAACTGGTTTCTTATAATCTAATTATTAGACAGTGTTTGAATTTGTAATGAGATGTAAAAAAAAAAATCATGACTGATCTTAACGCATTCTGTGTTTCTACCCATTCTTGTAATAGGCTTGTCAACTTCCTTTCCCATTGCCGGGACCTTCTTCAACAGCTGGTTGGCTCAATCTGTACAGATCACCACAGAGAACATGGCAATGAGTGGGTGGTCCTTGAACAACGGCCATCATGAAAACACAACCCCAGGCCTTTCCGAGGAACTTTTACAAGATGAAGAGACCTTATTAAGTTTCATGATGGATCATTCCTTGAAGTCACCTTTGAAGCAGAGTGACCCAGCTAAGAAAACTAAAAGTAAACATCGAACACACACCAAGAAAAAAACAGCAAGAAACGGCTTAAATGCCCTCTTTAAAAGACATCAAGAAGAGCATTCAAATCAATGGACTAACAGCAGTTATTTGGCAAATAACACCACAAAATCTTTATCCCACGATTTAAGAAATGGCAAGGCGGAGAAAAGTATGGACAAACTATACTCAGAGCGCAAAGGGGCCTGTGAAGTGAAAAAGACATCTAAGAAGGGCTCTTCTCATCCTGGACTTCCTCTTCCAAAAACAAATGATTCGCAAGCATCCCCGAGTCTCATAAATAATCTAAACCATGATGAGGATGTCATGAAATACACCCCAACAGATCCTAATACTCTGGTTCAAGTGCCTGATTCAGTAGGTAGTCTGAAAACAGTGGTGAGGTTCAAATTACCGAAAGAAGGCAAAGGGACTCAAAAACCACAGAACAAGGCACCTGAAATGCTTCATGGACCTCCAGAAAATGAAAGGTCAAAGGTTATATTGCATCCTTTTGACAATGAGACTGATGGCTACTTTTCAGATGCAGAAATGAGTGACTCTGACACAGAATCTGGAAGCGGCAGAGGGCACCACAGCCAGTTAGATTCAGGAAACGAGGATAATTTCAGAATGAGTATTTTGGCATCTTAATGCACTTCTGAGACCAGTCATGACAGCTTTGTGAGGCCTAAATCCAGTTAAAACTGCCACGTCCAATTTCAACTGGTATAACAATGGGTTTTGGTTTGTTACTTTGTTTTTAATTTGTATATATAATTCAGAAAAGAGCACTGTTGTTTCCTCTCTCTATATGCTTGAGAAACAGCTCCAGGCTTCACCAATTTTGACTTCTATACAGTCACAGTAGTTAACCCTTGTCACATGTATATCTTGGTTACATAGAATGCAGGCATACACATTATTAAGGACATCAGTTTTCTGGGAGCAAGCAGGACATTTCAGGATTTTAATGAGGAGATCTGAGATTGCCAGCGTCTGTTGTTCATGCAGGGATGACAGTTTTATGGGCATTACTTAAGTAAATTGATTTCATGATCTGCCAGATGTTACTGCCTCTTTCAGGGCAGGTTTCGGAAGGAGAATACTACTATGGAAGCCAACTATATCCATATAGAACGTGGAATAGTAAAAATAGATGTTTATAGGTATGTGTGTCTGTGCACCTGCATATGCATGTACACGTGCAGGGTTTGCCAGTGTGTATGTCTGTGTACAAGTATGAAGTAAAATAAGCGATTCTTTTTTTTTAAAGAAGCACAACAGGCTTATTTGAAGAAAGCACTTAATGGGTAGAGGAATACAACATTGTATTTATGGTCGACTAAACTTTTTTTCCCCTTCTTCTCCCTCACCTCTTCAGTTCAATTATCCAGGAAGCAAGAACCACTCCACTTATCAGCTGAGTAGCTCTGTAAGACCCATCCAAAGCTCTCAGTAGATAGAATTTACAAATCCACACATAAAGCTGCTCTGTTCCTTGTCAGTATCTTTCCAGAGTAAATTGGGGTATTATTTATACTACTCATTGGTAAAACCTAAACCTTTGATTATTAGAGCCATTCCCCCATACTTTCCTCAGGTTAAAATAGCCTAGTATGGGCCAAACAGATCAGAAGAAGAAATGTTTCAATTACTCCGAGGGGGAATTATTCAGAGAACTTCAAAGAACTCCAGTCTGTGCTTTCATGATAACTCCATAAATCTCTGCTCATCTCTTTAGGAACTGCTTCTGTACAGTAGCAGTGACTTGATTAAAGAGGCAGCATCATTGAAACATTTCTTTTCCCGTCTTATTTGTTTTTATAAACACTAATTACAATGATGGCTTTTCCCCTTTATTTCCTTTCCTTTCAAAGTAAAAACTTGTTAGTGAGCCATCAACACATCCTAAGAGGGTGATTCACAGAAGTCAGCATTCTAAATATTTCAGTAATACTGTACATCAGATGTTTCTAATAAGCCTTAAATGTTGTTTAAAAGCTGGTGTGACTTATGAGTCATACAGATCTCCAAGTTTGCACTTCGTTACACTATTGATTCCATTTTGGCTTCAAAGGTTATAGTCAAGGTTTTGAGGTTTGCTACAGGCTTGATGGGAGTGGCCCCAGTGTAAGCTCAGGGAAGTAAAATAAAAAGACAAGTGAAGTTCACTAAACATTTTTGCTGATGATAGGTAACTTTGAATATGTGTGTGTGTGTATGTGTGTATGTGGTATATGCACATTTATACATACCCTTACATATGCACACTGGGACACTTTCAAACTGGGGGAGAAAAGCATCTTAATTCTGATAAATCTGTGAAATTATTGTATGGATGCCAAAGAATATAGTAAAATAGCACAGCCAGAAACCAGAAACTTATTATGAGCAAAAGCTGTTGAATAACTAAAGGACTAAATCTGTATTCATGACCCACTTTGCAAGCTTGCTGAAGATGATGCTTTCATCATTTGAACCATCTTCCACCATTGTGATTTCTGATGTTACTTGTTCACTGCAGTGAGAGCAATATTACTATTATTATTTTGTTCTCCGATGCCATATAATGGCAATTTTTTTTTTTTGAAAGTCTCATTATTTTTACCAGTCTTCTGAAATCCTTAATAATATTCCAGTTGAGCTATAAATTAGAGAATCTCTATTCTTGGAAAGAAACCAGAATCAGTTGCCAAATACACATCAGTGTTTTACTGATATATGTTTGCAAAATTATTTTTCAAATCATTGACCAAAATGGAACCGTTCAATGTTAGTAGCCTAACATATGGATTGGCAAGTAAATTTTGTTCCATCTTCGAGGCTTGGTATGTTCAGATAATGTTAAATACAGTAAATAGGACTTAGTTTTATCTTATCAAGCTTGCTAGACTTTAGCTACAATATCCTAGTTATGTCATACAAATAATCAATATGCTGCCTTTAATGGATCTTGCTTCCGTGTGCTTTAGTTCAACTATTGCTTTAAAAACAAGAGGAAAAAAAATCCAGAAATCTTGCTGTATGCAGCTTCATTTGCCAGCTACTGCATTACTTGCTTGCTCACTCAATACAGGACAGCAAAAGGGGTAAACTTTAAAGAACAACCAAATTAAAGCAACACCTCTCTTCATTCAGATGATGTATATAGAAGGGTGGAACACTCCATTTTTTACTGTGAATAAGAAGATATTATGAAATAATTTTTAAAAAAAGAAAATGCAAAAATAATTATTACTTTGCCATGGTCCAGAGTCTCCAGTTTAATCTTAACCAGTGATATGTATATATATGTTTTCTTAAGTTTTCACGGGTACTTACATGTATGTTATTCAGCTTTGTTCGGGTATTTTCCCACATCATTATAGTTTTGCTTTTAAAGATGTAGCAACGTTTCGGCAGAATCTCAGATGAACACAGTACAAAAGCCTGATGATGGCAGATGAGATTCTGCCGAAACGTTGCTACAACTTTAAAAGCACAACTATAATGACGCGGGAAAATACCTGAACAAAGCTGAATAACACTTACATGTATGGTATTCAGCTTTGTTCGGGTATTTTCCCATGTCATTATAGTTGTGCTTTTAAAGTTGCAGCAACGTTTCGGCAGAATCTCATCTGCCATCATCAGGCTTCTGTATCGTGTTCATCTGTGAGTCAGACTTTCACAGCTGTTTCAGTTTTAAATTTGGGGCTAGCCTACTGCTGTGCTAGAATGGTTTTTTCTTCATCCTGATTGGTTGGGAGTCTTGGTCTGTGTTTACTGGTCTTGGAGTTTGCTGTGTTCTGCTGGATTGGTGTTTCTAATATCTTCTGTCTGTTTTGTGGCTTTTTTTGGTCTTGATTGGCTGGCAACATTGTGTTTCCTGTATTGGAGGCTTTTCATGCGGCTTGGCTCCAAGTAAATGGATGGCTATCATTTATTAGGAAGTTAGGTTTCATCTGGGTGCCTGGTTGGTACCTCCAGCTCAAACACACCCCAAACCAGGCACTCAGATGAAACCTAGCTTCCTAATAAATGATAGCCGTCCAATTACTCGGAGCCAAGCCGCATGAAAAGCCTCCAATACAGGAAACACAATGTTGCCAGCCAATCAAGAAAAAAAAAAAAGCCACAAAACAGACAGAAGATATTAGAAACACCAATCAAGCAGAACATAGCAAACTCCAAGACCAGTAAACACAGACCAAGACTCCCAACCAATCAGGATGAAGAAAAAACCATTCTAGCACAGCAATAGGCTAGCCCCAAATTTAAAACTGAAACAACTGTGAAAGTCTGACTCACAGACGAACACGATACAGAAGCCTGACGATGGCAGATGAGATTCTGCCGAAACGTTGCTACAACTTTAAAAGTACAACTATAATGATGTAGAAAAATACCCGAACAAAGCTGAATACCATACATATAAATACCCGTGAAAACTTAAGAAAACAAACACATATATAAATGTATCACAAAAATCTCATTGAATGTTGCTGACTCATAGTCTTCCTTAAAACTGGAGGGAACAAGATAGCCGTATTCATGCAAAACTTCACAGAGTCGAATGGAGTGTTGGAGTAGGGCCTTTCTATAATGATAAGCTCATATTGCTTCAGCTATCATGTTTTTTGAAGAGAGCAAATGTTTACAAGGCTACAGTGGGTTTGTTGTATGGAGAGTAAAAATTATACATGAGAAAAAGGATACTGAAGATTTCTCAAAGAAACAGGAACCCACTTTTTCCTAATAACTTTAATTGCCCTTCCTCTCACAGAAATGGTTTGACTCCAGAGGGGCTTCTGCCAGCAAATAGAATTTTCACTGATTCCTTTTGCAGCTTTCCACTTCTTACATTGTGCATTACTAAGCGTTTCAGGCACATCGCATGAATTGGTAAAAATCCACATGCACACTTCAGTTGTTTGTCGAAACCTTATAGGGAAGTGTGTAAGTTCTTTCTCTGAATGACAGAACTCAATAAGACTGGGTTCATGAAGTTTATATATTATTGCAAATGCTGAGGAATATGGTTTGGGATTTTAAAAAAAACTATGTTCAGACTAAGTAATGTTCACAATGTCCCTATAGAAATGTTCCTCAACTTTGGCAGTTTTTAAGAGGTATGGACTGCATCTCGTAGAATTCTAAGAGTTGTAGCCCATGCCTCTTTAAAGTTGCCACAGTAGCTACAGTGAAGTCCAGTAAGTGCCTTGGACTTGGTTTCAGTCTATGGGGTTAAAGAAGAAGCCGTCTGCCAGCTGTTGCGATGTAATATGGAGGAGGACACAGGTACAACTTCCGTTAGTTCAGCGTCTGCCCTCACTTAGGAGGGCATGCTGAAAGTTGCAGTCCAAAAGTGGGCAGAGCCAGGCCCCATTTGGCAAGAGGGAGGCTGGAAGCTTAAAGGGTTGAAGTGAGTGCTTTAAGCAGGTACAAGTTACAAGGCACATTGTTTGCTTCCAAATCCAAACTACCCACTCTGAAGGACATCAAAGAAGGGATACCAGCAGGCCCATTTATTGTTTTTATTTTGATTGTGCCCCCAATAATAGTGTTTGCCATGTGGTGGAATAAACACAGTGAAATGCTCCAGATGGTTAAATCAAAATCTTCTCTAGTATTTGAGGCTTGATATATATAGCTAGCTGTCGAAGGGAGTTGCTCATCGCACAAGGCAAGTGTTTTGTCACAGTTAAGATCCAGCTCTGAATTACTTAAAATCTGTTCTTTTGTGTTGTTTCCAGTAGTGTCTCTGTTAACTCCTGCTCAGTTGACAGCTATGTGCATATTCATCAAAACCCTTTTAAGGAGAATGCCAATCTTCCTTTGCTACTTAGCACCTGCCTCTTTTCTTGTAGAAGCTAGAGAGATTTGCATAAAGGAAAAAGGAATTGTATGTGAAAAATATTTTTGATGCATTATAAATGTATTTTGAACTGAACGGGGGTGGGGAGCATAAATGGTCTATTTTATTACATAAAGGTCTTTAATCCAATAATGTGTGAACTTCAGGCATTGACATTTGCACTGTAAAGGGAGAATCCTGTTAGCATCATGATTATGTATTAACATGGCTATAGTAAAGCTCATTTTTTTGTTCATTAATAAGGATCAAACATTGTTTTTGAAACCTTAGATTTAAATGGAATGTCTTAGTCTGGTTTTAGGAAATGCTCAAATACACTCAAATTTCAACTTCAATTTTTGGAAACGGGAGTTTTGTGGTATATTATGAATCTTTTGTTGATAGTTATTTTGTCAGCATTTTTAAGAGACAAAGGTTTGGCAGTGCTTTTCCTCAAAGCACGGTGGAGAATTAGCCATTTCTCCCCAAGGAGTGGGGGGGAAAGGGTAAAATTCATGCCTGTTCTTACGACCTGTCACAAGACTCCATTTCCTGTTACTAGATGGGTGTGGCAATTTGGTTGTTCTTTAAGGAATCTCTTGCACACTTTGGTCCATTCCACACTGACACAATACAGGCCCACTCTGTATCAGTTACAGGAAACAATATGAATGTCACAGGAGGCAAAGGCCACCTGTTTTCTTTGTTTCAAAGAAAGTGATGTGCCATTTGTTAATATAAAAGAGAAATATTGAAAATATATTAAAAAGAGCAATTTTAAATTATTTTTGGCTTATGTTGCAATATTTATTTTCTTGTATTAGAAATTCCTTTGTAGAGAAAAAATGTATTTTTCATTAATGCAAAACCTATTTCTCCTTTTTGTACATTTTCCATGTTAGTTAATCCTTAAAGCAATATAACGTATCAAGGTTGTTCTGTGTGAAAGCTGTATTATGCATGCTGTTTGTGTTGCCTTGGAATAGGTCTGTCTGCCATAATTTTCATCATGTTTCGATTTAGTGTATGCTTTAATACACATTGGGACCATGGCCCATTTGCTTATGGAAAAAGAAATATCTTTGCATTCTTCAATGTGTTAGCAAATGCAGTCAATAAAGATGTGTTTTCTGTGTACTTTGATCTGAATGCTGAATATCTAGCAGCCCAGGTTAACTCAGTATTAAAGGAAACCATCCTTTAATATGCCCACAAGTGCCCACAAAACTTTAAGATGAATATATGCAATATGAATTGTTTCTATCAGGATGGATAACGTTCAATTTTAATTTCTTATTGTGTGGCCATTAGAGTGCCATAATTCAATGAAAGGACAACAAAGTTGCAGAATGTGATATGAACTACTTTTCAATAGTTTAGGAATAGAAATTGGTCTCTCGAAAGCCAGAACAGTAAGCAAACAAGATTTTTAAGCAGAGGAAAGTGCTTATTTTCATCTATTTTCTAGTTCACTAAACACTCCAGTGACTGTTTATACTCCTACACACAACCCAGAGAGTAAGAATTAAAATTGTATGTATTATGTGTTTTTAATGTTTAACTTACAAGACATTAAATATTGAAACCTAGTGAAGAGGAGGATGGAGAAAACGAGTTGATAGCAAAGAAAACAATTAGCTTTATATGACAAATTTTGTTATTAACACTAAACAACTAGGTGTAAAATAACAGTTACGTATAACTAAACTGAATGTATGTGTTCCTTTTAATGTCAGGCTTTCAAGTTAAATAAGTCAACAATACCAGATAATCCTCACTTAACAGTGGGTAATGGGGACCAGCCATTCTAGCAGTTCCACTTGTTAGGCAAATCCTGCACAATTGCAGCATCCCACGGTCATGTAATCACCATTTCCAATTTCCTGCTGGCTTCCCCATTGACTTTGCTTGTTGGAAGCCAGCACAAATAGTGATCCCAAGACACTGCAACATCATAATTGCCAAGCACCTGTAGGACAATCATGACTGTGGATTCTGCATTGGCCACAATTACAAGAATCCATTGTAAGACCCCTCCAGTGCTATTATAAATTTGAATGGTCACCAAAGAGGTATCTGTTCAATAAGGACTACTTGTAAAGTAGTAAATTCATCCTATGAGAAAGACAAATTACCTTGGATCTCCAAATGCCAAAACACTGTTATACAAATAACAGCAGATAACGTCAAACATAAAGGCAAATAAACTTAAGTATTCCATTCTAAAGTTCATTTAAGTAGACAACCAGATAAATGTGTTTAGAATTGGAGTTATAAAAACAGTGGTCAAAATCTAACAGTTCTTCAGGTCCTCAGTGGCTAAGTATAATTAATTCTGAATTTATTTATGATAAGACACTAAGTTACCAATAAGACGTTTTAGTTGCACTCTAAAAAGTTAACAATTTAAATTAAATATAACAAATGAGGTTATTCTCCACTCCTGTCAAGTTTTTAAAATGTAATGAAAACTTTTGGAAAGTTTTACCAACTTGTTGCTATCTTTGCCTACTTCTTAAGGGAGGAATTGTGGAGGATAGAACAGGTTTTTGTAGCAGCTATCCTCCAGTTTATTAGCTGTTCAAACTTTTGAAGGATTAAAAAGCAGTTAAGACATCAAAGAAATCTAAAAGCCCTTTAAGCTTTTTTTCAGGCACAAACTGCTGCTGCATTTTCTAAAATAATATACTTGGAAATATCTTTCATTGATCACTGATGAGTCAACAATACTAGCCTCCAAATCCTGCATACTTTATCGTATATATGATCTGGCTGGTCAAATGTACTGGAAACTGAAATTTTATTCATTCATTCATCACATTTCTACAACCCCCATATCACTTAAGTGATTCTGGGCAGTTTACAATAAAACCTATGATGAATCTGATTATTTCCCGCTGGAACAATGAGCCTACAAATTAGAATAGATTAGAAAAATATTGCAAGTGTTCTTGCTTTTCATTAATAGCATATTTTAGAACGGAGGTCCTGCTGACTTTAAATAATTGAGATCCCCTCTCTCAAACTTGCTGTAAACTAAGCCAAAACATCTTAGGACAATAGAAGCCTTGTGCCAAAGTACCTGGAGTGGGTTTGAGGAAAAGGAGAGCCCACTTAGAAAGCTTTTTCCCCATGGGGCTCCATATTGTTCTCAGGCATTGATAGTGCTCAGTCTCTGTAATAGAGAAGAAATTTCAGGCAGAACGGGCCATTCCTCCTTTCTATGTGTCCAGTACCAAATGCAGGAAAGAAAAGGGAAACACTTGAACCCTTCTTCCCAGATCAGGAAGTTAACAAAAAGAGACCTGGTGATTTTATGGACATGTCCATACCATGAAATGGTTCACTATTGCCACATTCTACTTCTATAATTTTCTAATTTAGCCTACAGGATCAAGAAAAAATGCACAGAGAATGATCTCTACAAGAGTGAAAGATACGTTATGAATCTCCAGGACTGAAAATGATCATCTCCCCTTAAATTTCATTTGAAAAGTTAGACAAGGCCTAAGTAGGAACCAAGTTGAGACCCATTTAAAATATCTGACGCAAGGTAGCCCTAATGGGATCAGAGGGAATGGCCCTCTCGAAGGTAGGATAGACCAATGATTTCACTTGGAGGAAGGAATTGCATCCTTTTCAAACTTCTGTAATATAGGGGCATGCTCAGACCTGACCGTCCTACAAGGTAATACAATACTTAATGTACATCATAATCTCATAGTAAGTTCCAATCTTTTGTAATGAAGGCAAATACCAATCCAATCAGAAGGGGATAGCACTCTAAGAAATTGTTTGATAAACAGCATTATTTGAATCCTTGCTTTCTTACTCAAGACCAACTCACCAGATCCACTCAAATTTTAAGGAACATAAATATAAGGCCCCCATCAGAAAGGAAACAGTTCAAGATTGCAGAGGAAAAAAACGGTCATAGATAATCGAAGCCACACAGTCCAAAATTCATTCCCTATTTTGGCATACCATAACAACATCATACAACTCCATTATGGTATCCCTCAAGTACCTGGGTGCACCACTTCCAAGCCCGTTACATGCTACCCCCTATGTGATGAATATACCATTATCCTCACTGTCAGCTGAGTTGAAGAAGCTTCTTGGATGAGAAATGAAAAGTCTTCAAAGAAAAACCAGAAAGTCCAGTTGCCTCTTTAAAAAACACCTTTGGGACAACCATGGCCTAGAAGACTCAAAATCTCCATAGATATTATCCCCATGTTATGCATATTTATATGCAGCTTTTATTGATTACAAGGCAACTTCTGATAATATCTCAACAATAAGCTGATCCTCGACAGACAAAGATTCCTGTTAAAATTGAGTTGTGGTAGAAAGGGACTTCTGGTGGCAAGACGTCCAGAGGTGAGAAATCCAGCTGTGATCTTCGAGCACCTTTTCGCGTGTTTGGAGCGATCCTTTGTGGATACGCGAAACCCGTAGAGATTCATGTTGGAGTAGGAGACCCTTGTTTGCAGTGTGGGGGTAGGCAACCCCCCCCCCGGCAACGTAGGAAGAGCCTCTGAGCCCAACGCGACTGAGCCAGCCGCCAGCATACGGCGGCTCCAAAGTCCGGTCTGCCATAGATCTGAATAAGTGAAAACTGACACCCTGCAAGATCGTGGCAGAAAGAGACGCAGAAGGACTTTAAAAGTGGAGATTGAGATCGGCACTAGACCCCCCCCTCCTTTAAAGTGAGTAATAGCTGGCAAAAGCCAGGGAAAAGCGGCCAGAAAAGTTCTTTGGAAGTGAAAGGGAGATAAGCATGGACAGAAAGCTTGATCCTTAAAGTGAAAGTCCGGCTACTACAGTGACGGGAGGGAGAAGTTATGGGAGAGAAGAAGATTGCGGGGAATCGAAGAGATCGGTGGATGGGACCCTCTGAGTGTGTTGCTTTTTTAGAGTAAGATCTGAGAAGACCAGAGGTGGAACTCAGCTGTGGAGGAAGAAGAAGTCTGGCTATGAAAGCGACAAGCGACACCTTGAATTCTCCGTGAAAGGACTACTCTCTACTATCTCAACTTAATATTGCTTATAAGACAGAGTGCTAACGCGACAGATTTGAGGTGGAGATTATAAGCAAAGAAGAGTAAGACAGCAGACTCACAATCGTTGGTAGGAAAGAAGAAGAGGGAAGAAGATAGAAAGAGACTAAAAGAAGCTGGGTCAAGACAGATTGCTGACAGCAATTAGTCAGCACTTTCTTTTACCCCCATCTTCCCATGCGCCCAGAAAGAGACATAATAAGACAAAAAAAAAGCAACTTCAATTTTGGTTTGACTTTCTTTTGGCATTAATCCTATGGACTTTTCACTACAGACCTCTTGAAACTAAGAACATTCCCCTCCTTTCGTACCTTTCCTTTTTCTTTGTCTTTTTTTATGACCTCTCCTTCTTCTATACAATAATTATAAATTTCAAAAGTGACTTATTTATGAGAGGTATACTGCTTCCTATAGATAAAAGCATTAATTGATTAGAGTGTTTGGTATAATGAACATTTAATAACTTTAAGGACTGTTAAGTAGGATTGATTTAGATTAATTTGAATTTGCAATATTAATATATAGTATAAGATAAAGAGTTACATAGAGTTAGAAATTTTAGAACTGTTTGAAAGCCCCAACTGAGGTGGATTTGATATAATATTGATTTTTTCAGTTGTCAAATATATTTATATTTGAAAGATAAACTATCACAGAGAAGATCATATAGTAGTGGATAAAAGTCTATCATATTGGAATTTAAAGTGTCCAAATAACAAACCAGTCTGGAGAAATAGAACTTAATAACATCGTTGAGTAATCTTCGTAAACAGTCTGGAAATTATATCCAAGGGGTAATAGCACCGAATGGTGATTTCGGATAATATAATGAATATACTCCAATTGCAAAAACAAACCCTAATAGAGATGACCTCTACAACAACCACGGCCCTGAAAACAGGAAGGAAGAACACCCCGACCTTGACGACCATGCTGATACCAGCCTCCCCATCCATCCAGAAGACTTGAGGAATCCATGATGGGGGAAAAACAACCGACAGTTACCAATGCCAATTTACCAATTTACAAGGTCCAAAATGCAGGAGATTATGATCAAGAACCACAAGGAGACAAGAGCGGACATTAATGAACTGAAGGAAGAGATGGGAAAATTGAAGGCCGAGATGTAAGAAGATATATTGAAGGTGGAAGATAAGATCGGGTCAATGCAACAGGCCATGGAAAAAAAATGAAATAAAGTTAAAAGAAATAGAGAAAAGGACTGAGCGAATGGAGAAGAACCTAGAGCAGGCAGAGGAAGACTTTAAAAACGTAAATAGAGAAATGGGAGACTCCTTGGTCCAACTATGGACAGAGAAGCGACATACTTAAGATTTCAGAATGTGGAAGAATCAAAGAATGAGGAATTAGAGCAATTAATGGCAGGTCTATTGGCTGAACTGCTAGAGAAAGAGAAAGATGATTTCCTTAAAGAATTCGATGAAGTTTACAGGGTTAGCATGAGTTACGCAAGATGTCACAACTGCCCGAGGGAGATCCATATCCACTTTTCAAGAAGATGCGTGAGAGACTTTATACTTAGAATGTCTAGAGATGAGAGAATAACATACAAGGGCAAAGAAATTATAATACTTAAGCAAATCCCTAGAAAAATAAGGCCTTGAGACAAGACTATAAATTTTTAGCCAATTATTTAAATAAAAAGGAAATCTCATTCAAATGGCTTATCCCAGAAGAGATGTTAATATCATGGAAGGGAAGGAAACTTAAAATAGATTCCATAGAACAGGCGCATGATTTCCTTGATCAGTTAACAAATACGGAGGACCAACACTCTAGGGAGGAAACCCAAAGGAATTTACAAGAAGAGCGTAGCCGTTATAGGAATAAAGAAGAAAAACCTCCCCAATCTCAAGGGAAAGACAACTTGCAACAGGAAAGAGAAGAAACAACCTTACAACAACCACAAGAAGAGAGCCATATAGTTACAAGACAAAAAGCGAAACAGACTTAGTTAAATGGAGGAAGAAAAGAAACTCCTCTCCATTAATATAAATGGTCTAAATTCAAGATCCAAAAGGAAAAGGATTCTAACCAAACTAATTAAACAGAACGTTGTTATAATTTGTTTACAAGAAACACATACTAGGGAAAGTGAGGAAAGATACTTAACTTGCCCGAAACTTGGGAAGTTTTTTATGGCACCAGCAGATAAGCACAAGAAGAAAGGTATTGCAATATATGTGAGAGACGATTTAAAAGCGGAGCTGATTTGGTCCGACCCCGAAGGAAGAACTCTGGTTGTACAAATTTCGATCAATTTTATGACATTCTTACTGGTAGTAATTTATGCTCCAAATGATGACCAAGGTAAATTTTTTAAAGATCTCCACCAAAAAATAATAGGCTTTGAAATAAGCAACATTTGAATGATAGGCAACTTCAACTCTATTGCTGACCATTGAAAAGATCATAGTAATGCAAGTAAGAATAAAAAGGGAAAAGAGAATTTTCAAAGTCTTGTAAGGATATGATGAACGAACTGAATTTAGTAGACGTATGGAGGAAATTAAACCCAGAGGACAACCAATTTACTTACTATTCTAACCCACACAAAATATGGACAAGAATAGACATGGTCTGGATGAATGGCGAATTAATAAATGAAATTAAAAAAAGCGAAATTTTACCAAATGAATGGGCCGACCACAATCCAATTCAAATAACTTGGAGAGGCAGAAAAAAAACAAAGAAAAGATGGACATTAAATACTCATTTAATAAACGAAGAAGAGTATACCAACAAGTTGAAAGAGGAAATTAATTTTTTTTTAAAGGAAAATAACGAAACAACTTCAAAACAAAATATAAGGGATACAATGAAGGCAAGCATAAGAGGAATAACAATTTCTCACAATGCCATGAGAAATAAAAGAAAATTTGCCCAACAAAATAACTTATAACAAGAAATTAAAGATTTCAACTCCAAAAAAATCCCAAAAATCAAAAAACACAAAATCAGCTAATAACAACCAAAAACAAATTGAACCTACTCGAACAAGAAAAATTGGAGACAAATCTGAAAACAAATCTACTTTGAGCATGCAAACAAACCAGGGAAATGGTTAGCCCATAAACTCAAAAAAGGGAGAGAAAAGAGACTGATACACCAATTAATAGATGAGACGGGCAATCTACAACACGATATAGAGAGGAAGAAAGAGATCATCCATAAATACTTTGGAAAATTATATAAAAAGGAAGAAATTAGCGAGGATAAAATAAGGAAATATTTAGAGGAAGCGAACAATAAAGCAATTGGAGAGGAATGGGTAGATTTACTGAATAAAAATATTACATGGTCGGAATTGAAGTCAGCAATAGAGAAGCAAAGTAACAACAAATCGCCAGGACCAGATGGTATCCCGGCAGAACTATATAAAATAACCTTGGAACAAATTGGACCACTGATGTTGGAAGTATTTAATGAAGTACTTTTAGCAGCCAGGATGCCGGACTCATGGAGGGGTGCCTTAATCTCGCTGATCCCAAAGGAGGACTTAGATCATAGATATATTAATAATTATAGACCAATCTCACTACTAAAGGCAGATTACAAACTATTTTCTTCTATTATAGCTAATAGATTAAAACAAGTTTTAAATTTATATATCCATGAAGACCAAAACGGATTTCTCCCATTTCGACAAATTAAGAATAACCTAGGAACAGTGATAGACATTTTAGAATTCTACGAAGCCCACCGGAGAAACAGTTTGCATTTATGTTTTTCAATGCTGAAAAAACATTTGACAATCTAAATTGGCATTTTCTAATCCAAAAAATCTATAACATGAAGCTCGGCACCAGATTTGAAAATATTATAACTACAATCTACGATACCCAACAGACTAATCTAATAAATGGGGAAAAAACTGGTCCTATAAAAATAGAAAAAGGGGTTAGACAGGGTTGCCCGCTCTCCCCTCTGCTTTTCATTTTTGCTTTAGAATCACTTCTAACATGTATCAGGCAAAACTCTGAAAGTAGAGGTTTGAGGATAAAATCAGAAGAGTACAAAGTACAAGCATTTGCTGATGATATGGTCTTTTTGGAGGACCCCATAGAAAAAGGATATATCTTATTCGAAGAAATAGAACGATTCGGTGAAGTTGCAGGACTCAAAATAAACAGGAAAAAAACAAAATTAATGACTAAGAACTTAATAGAAGATCAGAATAAAGAGCTAGAGGCATTGATGGGAATACAGGTAACCAAAAAAGTTAAATATTTAGGAATATGGCTAACTCCACAAAGTAAATCGCTCAAAGAAAACAATTATGATAAATTACTTCAACAAGTTAAGAAAGAATTGGAAGCTTGGAGCAAGCTGCAGCTTTCATTATTGGGTAGGATTGCTGCAGTCAAGATGAATATATTACCCAAATTTCTATATTTATTCCAGACAATTCCAATCAAACTAAATAAAACTTTTTTCGTAGAATTAAACAAGACAACACTAAAATTCATTTGGCAGGGAAGAAAAGCTAGGATCAATATAAAAGCTTTACAAGATTTGAAAAGCAGAGGAGGACTAGCCCTCCCAAATTGGGAAATATATCATATGGTAGCCATCCTAATGTGGCTAAAAAAATGGGTGAGTCTAACCAATAAAATAACTCTATTACTAGAAGGTCACGACATGCAGAGAGGGTGGCATGCCTTTTTGTGGGATGTGGGGAAACCCAAGCAATCATATTTCCATAGGCATATTATTAGGGACTCATTATTAAATAACTGGAAAAATGTACGTTAAAAAAAACTATTTAAAAATACCGATTTGGCTAATCATTTGGACATCAAAAAAATGATTAAATATAAAGATTTATTAGACCCACGAGGAAAACTTAAAACACGACATGAATTACAAGAGCAAGGATTTACGATTGATCAGTGGGTATACCTTCAAATTCACAGCAGATATAAACAAGATACTAAAGAATTTGGAATCTACAACCAATTGCAGATCTTAGACAAAATTTTATTAGGACCACACAAAAAAAATATATCCAAATTCTACAAATATTTATTGGAAACAGAATTAGAACAAGAGATAGTGAAGGGAAATATGATTGCTTGGAGCAGAAACATGGGATGGAGCATTACTCTATTAGAATGGGAAAGAATTTGGAATAGGAACAACAAGATCACAAAATCAGTAGCGTACAAAGAAAATTCATATAAAATGTTCTATAGATGGCACTTGTCCCTTTCGAGGTTGGCGAAAATGCACCCCAACACGAGTCCAAAATGCTGGAAATGCAAAAACATAGATGGTACCTTCTTTCACATGTGGTGGTCATGCAAGGAAACACAGAAGTATTGCAAAAAATTAGGCATTGGCTGGAGGAGATAAGTAAGGAACAAATTGAATATAAACCAGAGTCCTTCCTTTTAGGGATTTTTGATAAACAATTATCAAAGAAAACGAAGTATATGATAATCCATATTCTAACTGCAGCCAGACTAGCGTTCGCTCAGTGCTGGAAATCACTTTCCATTCCCACTGAACAGATGATTATCCAGAAAATCTTAGAGTGCGCTGAAATGGATAGATTAACGCTATTACTAAAAAACAAAGAATCCTCAACTTACTATAACAACTGGAACACTTGATACAATTGGCTAAATCAGAGATAGAGCACAGTGAAGAGAACTCTAACCAAGGGCAATCTAAGTAGAGAGATCGATAAGTTCTGCTTATGGCACACTTGAAGAAGAAAGGATCTTGCAGACTGTAACAAAAGATATGATTCTATTTTAATTATTTTTTCCTCTTTACGTTTCCCCCTTCCCTATTCCCCCTTTTTCGTTCTTTTCTTTCTTGCTGGCCTCTGTCAAGGCCTGATCTTTCTCTCTATGTATATTTGTAGATATGTTGTTTTTAAGGTAAAACCAATAAAGTTTGTTTTTTTAAAAAAAAATTGAGTTGTGGTAATTGGAAGGGAAGTGATTTTATTCAATCCATAAAACACAAATGTAAAAAAAGGATGTATTCTACCATTGCTTTTTAACACACACATATGTATGTATGTATGTATGTTATTCAGCTTTGCTCGGGTATTTTCCCACGTTATTGTAGTTGTGCTTTTAAAGTTGTAGCAACGTTTCGGCAGAATCTCATCTGCCATCATCAGGCTTCTGTATTGTGTTCATCAGTTGATGTGTTCATCAACTGATCATCAGATCAGTTTATATACATATAAACTCTCTGATCAAAACTCTCCAGAAACATCCTTGGATCTAAATTAGCCCATACACATCTCCCAATTTTACTTTGTTCTCCAGATGAGCTGTTCAGAGCATCCATTTTTTGTTTGGGATGATGCTTCTGTCGCTTGTCTAATAGGCTGGGCTTTAACTGAGAGGACGCCCCTCCTCCACAGGACTCCTCCCTAGTGTCCCCAGTTTTTGCTCAGCCTTCGTGGATATAGGCAGCTTAATTTCCTTTCCCTTGGCTGGAATAGCAAAGGCTTCATAAGGAGACAACAAAAAGATTTGCTTTTAAACTTTAAACAAGTCCTTTAAGCTTTTACTTTCAATGAGTCAAGCAGCTCCCTACGGCATATAACTCAAGCTGAGGGAGCTCACCATAGCTTCAGATAATGACCTCTTGCCCCCAGGACGATCGGAGGCAATAACGCCTCTGCCGCATGGCTAACAACTCACATTTCTTAGCCCGTACCATTATGATCTTTTCAAGCTGAGCCACTACGATTGCCGCTGCCTGCGCCTGATGGGAGAGGCTCCATTTTAAAAAAGTCTGAGGCTTCTTTCTCTCCCTGGGAACACTGTCAGCACCCATCTGCCCCACCGCACTTTTTTATTCAAGGGGAAACTCTGCAGTATCAACTCCCCACAAGGTGTGGAAGTGCTGCTGAGCCGATTTAACTCATTACGCGCTTAAAGAGATAACGGCTGGCGCCATTGCATGTGGTAGTGATCTGCATTTTATTTCTGGAACTGTGAGAGGCTTTTCTTTCCCCAAGCAGGGGTCTCCTTCCTTGAACCTGGGGGAAATCACCCTAATACATATATATATGTGTGTGTGTGTGTGTGTGTGTGTGTGTGTGTGTAGATAGATATTCAGATATAATTATTCTATTTTGGACCCTTATTCATTAAGGAGGAAACTGTTGGCTTATGCCCTCACAGATTTAAACAGCAGCACCACAGTGAGCACCAAGGCCCGTGTCCGCCTGTTCAGGAAGCTGTCACAGGCCTACATCTTATTTCAACAATCCCTCTTTTCTAGGCCTATGAGGTGTTCCAAATTTGGCTAATTCAGAAATAATAATATTAATAACAAAATAATAATAACAAAAATAATAACAGGAACAAGAATAAGAATTCAATATTCTTACATAAGTTTATACAAAACTGGGGAGCATTGTTTCAGGATTCCATGGCCATTGCTGGTTCAGGCCCCTGGGTGTTCCAACCACCCAACATTTCAGCCTCATCAACAGTAAAATTTAATAAGTGGTCACAATGGCAGTAGCTCAAGAGCCATGTCAAATTCTCAAAACAAATTGAAGCATTCTAAGGGTACAAGATCAGGTAGCCCATCTAGATCAGTGGCCACATTGCTCGAACAGCGGCCAGATTCTGTCAAGATGATGACTTACTGGAAAAGATCCCCGCAAAGATAAGACTGTGGATGGAATTAGCAATACACCAATGTATCTCTGCGGGGGTGCAGCTTACTGTTCTGGCCAACAACAGAGTGCTCCTTCCAATTGGAATTCCCTATAACTCTGGTCACTAAGCAAGACAGAGCATCCTTACCCTCAGGTATCTCTCCACAGGAGATTCTGTAGTTTCAGATATATTCCCACAAGATATATAGAAGAAGCAAGAGCTATTGATCGAATGGAGCCAGAGGACTCAGAGTTCTCCCACTCAAATTCTCAAATTCTAGTTAGATTCGCATCGGCTCACAATAAGAGGTGATGGTTGATGCTACATCTTGACGACTAAAACAACACCAGCATCATTTTGTTTATAAGAATTCCATGGCATTATCTGTTGAGAGGCCACTTCCCCTCACAAGGATCTCTCTGTGAGGGTCCAGGGGACATTTATGCCAATTGCGGACCTCTTTCTGAGGTTGACTATTGGGCTTCCTTTTTAAGTTGGCAGCCTTCACAGAATATAACAGCACAGTAACAGCGAGTGCCAAGGCCTGTGTCCGCCTGGGCAGGAAGCTGTTGAGGGCCATTACTCCAGGATCACCCAATTGCAATACAGGTCCTGAAAGGTGTTCTCTATTTGGCTTCACAATTTGATTCCATATTCAGTCATCTAATTATGAGTTTGGTAACAGCACAACAATTTATGTGAGTAGATGTGCACAGATGTAACAAAAATATTATCAATAATAACATTATATTAATGATATCAATATTATTATGAATAATAACATAATAACAAATTGAATTTACCAAAAAAGGGGGGGGGGAGCAAATATCAAGAGGATTCCCTGCCTCTGTTTACATCAGGCCTCTGGACCAGTCAACAGTCCATTAATATTGCATACACATATAGATATATAGATATAGATATCTCACCTTATGGGCTTTAGGTCAGAATCTTCAAGGGCAACCAAAAATATCCCCAGAGGACAATAAACCAACTCAGAGTAGGTCAAAATGTCCTAGAGAGACCTCTAAGGCAACAAAGGATGCCAAAATGTGTTAGAGGGAGGTTGAACAAAAGTCTCAGTCCTCTTCCCTAGCCAGGCTGGTCCCAGTTCCAGAGTGCTCGCTTCAGGAGCACATGTACTAAAATTGGAATGATACAGAGAAGATTAGCATGGCCCCTGAGCAAAGATGACATGCAAATTTGTGAATGTTCCATATTTCACCTTGCCTCCATCCCTGGATCTCTCAACGCCATCCAGGAGAGCCTCAGATGGACCGGTTCAACCCAGGCCTTCAGCAACACTACTTGCATGACAGACAGTTGTGGGACCACACCAGAATTCCTCCTCCCAGAGGATATCCCTGACAAATTGAAGGCCTGGATGGACATGGCGAAGTTAAGAGGCATCACAGCCAGGGTACAGTAGAAGTTGATGGCTAGGCAGCCTCCACAATCTGACCTCGATTCTCACTCGATTTAGTTACAGAATGGACCATTACCAGCAAATACCTCCTTCAGGGGAGTATTATATAATCTAGTTACACATTTACATGATGCCAGGATGAGGGAGAACTAGAGACCAGATGGAACAGGTTGAGAAAGGGTCTACTCATGACAGTGACCAAAATCTGTCAGAGGCGGATCCCTTTAAAAAGAGGGGGCATTTCAGACATTAAGCCATTAAGGCATTAAGCCAGACCACCGACCTTCTGTTTCACCCTCAGACTTTTTTCAAGTCTCTGTTGTTTCAAACAAAAAAACAAAAAAAACTACTGCCTGCCTTGATATTCCATTCCCCTCAGCCCAACAATCGTTACTGTAAGGGGGGGTCAGACGATTTAATCTTCTCCCAACCAATAATGTAAGAGGAAGTCATAACTGTCCCACAGAGGTTCTTGGACCTCATCTATAAACAAGGGGTCTCTTCAGTGGCATATACCCCTCTTACAGGATATGATAGAAAATTTTTAATTTGGTTTTCTGATTCTGCTAAATTTCTCATCACCAGGACAGTAGATAAAAAAATAATGGCAATTATCATCCTCCTCTGCAATTCCAATGGAAGCAGAAGAGGCTCTCAAGTTAAAGGATATACAGGGTCGAGTTGTCTCCATGTAGGGCATGTCGATCTGATGCGGGGGCCATAAGAGTGGAGTCGGCCGCATCCCTTTTTTTTACTAGATTGTCTCTCAGGTAGCTCCATCTGAGGGAGATTATCTCAAATTCCAACATCAGGGCGCACAAGGACGCTGCAAAACTCTATTAAATTATCTGTTCAAGCCAGGGTATCTCAAGTTACTCCTCACCTACTGCTATGGCTCAGACATTGGCAAGCAGATATCACACAACTAATGGAAGCTTGCTTCCTCCCTAATATAGGGAGATAATTTGGTTGGTGGTGCCCCTGACCTATCTCTGATAGAGACTAGAAGCAGAAAATAAGTTCTTCTCTTTTCATAGACCACAAAATAGTCCTTCCCAGCTTTTTGGAGGGTTCTTTCATTCCCTCTACCAGGGACTTTTTCTCTCCAGACTCCAGGGACCATCTGGACACATGAATCACCAACAGTCGGATAGTTTTCGATCTGGAGATAGATATTGAAGGGGAGGGCAGACCAAAAGAATCTCTTGAGGAAATAGAGGTCTCCGAGGCACAACATAGACCTCACGACTGTGCCAGTGGAAGGCTCAAGCCTTTCACGGACAGATGCTTCTACCTCTGTTTCCTGGGTTAGATATATCAGAAGATTAGGCCTGACTATAGAATTTCCATCCTCTCCCCGGAACCTTTGCATTACTTGCCTTCTCCCTGGGGATCCTGTTAAAGGGAGCATGATGGAGACACCTATTGTTCATTTATTGGAGATCCAGGCAACCGACCTGTGGCACTGGATCAGCAGGGGCAATTTTAGTTTTAAAATGACTTAATTGGTCCCTAGTTTATAGGAGGCTTAAGATGAGTATACCGAACTCCATACTTCTGAGCTTTAGAAGGAGTGACTTTCTACCCTCCATTGACTTAATGGAGGCCCATCCCTACATTCCAATTAGATCCTCACATAGCAAACCTCTTAGTTTTTGTTATAATACTCAACGTTTTGAATACGTTGCACTGTCCTTCGGGTTGTCATCTGCCCAAGGTTCTTACGGCTCTGGCTGTTCATCTCAGGGGAACACCTGTTAGACAGCAGTGTTATTTAAATGACATTTCATTATTATCTTGTTCATATAAACAGGCAAAGGGAGGCCTTAGCATCGGTCATCACCAGGAGAGACTTGCAGTCCATTTTTCATCACCCACGCATATGCAAGTTTCTTGCACAGGGTTACAATCTTACAGCCTCCTGTAGTGCATTGATATCACACTGGGACCTCAAAAAGGTCCTTACCACACTCAAGAAAACTCCCTTTGATCCCATGTAGACCATGAATCTCCATTCCTAACATACAAGGTGGTTCTCTTGGTTGCCATTACATCGGCCAGTTATATCTTAGACCTAGTAGCCTTGTCAGTTAGACAGGAGCTCTGTATTTTTCACACAGATAGAGTGGTCCTTAGTCCAGATCCATCTTTCACCCAGAGATAAATTTGGGTTTCCACAGACCATAGGAACTCATACTCCCGTACGTTTGTCTGAAACTGACATAAAATCTGGCACGACAATGCCACAATCTAGATGTAAGGTGAGCTTTCTCTATATATTTCAACCGCACGATGTGTGTTCGGAAACAAGGGTTCTCTTTGTTTCTTTTCAACCACCCACGATTGGGTGCAAGACCTCTTCCTCAATGACCAGTAAGTGGCTGAAAGCACAATTCCCAAGTCCTATGAGACACAATCTCTTCCTGTACCCAGGGGCATCACCGCTCATTCAACCTGGACTGCTGCGATGTTGATAACATGGGTTACAAGCACCAATAGAGGAAATTTACAAGGTGACAACATGGGCCTCACCATCACCGTTTATTTAGAAACTATTAGAAAGATGTCTTCGCCTCTACGGAGGCTGCCTTTGACAGGAGAGTGTTACAAAGGGTCCATAGGGACCAAGAAAAAGGGGAATCTGAACCAGATGGAAGCCCTCCCGTAGGACACGCCAAGCTTTGGTACGTCCCAAATAATAGATGTTCTGAACAGCTCATCTGGAGAAGGAACATTGGTCCTTACCTGACACGCCTTTTCTCTGTGAGCTGTGAAGAGCATCCATCCACACCCTTATTTGTTTGGTGGGATGCTATTCCGGCCAAGTATTAGAAAGGGTGAAGGAGAAGAAATATTTCATCATTTCAACTTCGCCAAAACTGGGGACGCTAGGGAGGTGAAGGAGCGTTCTCTCAATTAAAGCCCAGCCTATCAGACGAGCGACAGAAGCATCATCCCAAACAAACAATGGATGCTCTTCACAGCTCACAGAGAAAGGGCATGTCAGGTAAGGACCAACGCCCCTTCTGATGATTTATCTCTTGCTCCTTGTCTTTTGTAGGCATAAAGCAGGCACTGAGAACCCTGACATCCTTCCTAATGAGGAACAATTAATAATCAATTATGATAAAGCTAAAGTTTTAGTTTTTTTCAAACAAAAGGCAAAAGCAGAAGTAGACAATTGATTCCCCTGAATCAGAGCAAGTCAAATGTTTTAAATACTCGGGAATAGTATTTCAGGCCTCCAGGAAATTAACAGCCTAGGTAAATTATGCCTCTTCTATTGGCCAAAAGAGCACACAAGCAATAATTAAATTTCATAGGCAACAGGGGGCAAATTAGATCCCAGCAGCAGTTAAATTGTTTACGACTAAAACAGTTGCCAACCTATTATATGGGATACAACAGCACCCATACATATGGGTATAACCCTGGGGGCCTCTGAAGCCATTCAATCAAATTTCCTTAGGACTCTGTTCGGTACCCCAAAATGCATTCCCAATGCAATATTGAGGCTTGAAGCCACTGTGGCAAGTATTAAGGCTCAGGCCTAGACTAGGATTCTATTCTCAGGATTCAGAGTCATGTTTAACCTTATAGGCCTGATGCCTCTGCTGCTGTCAAGATTTAATAATCTGAATCTATTATTGGCATCGCATCTGTATAGATGAACTTTGCAGTCTTTTTCTTTTTCCTGAATATTTGGCCTATTAACCCTGGAGAAACCAAATCAATAGTAAAAGAGAAAGTATGAGGACTTTGTCAAAATGACATCACCACTGCCACTGAATGCTATTGACAAATGTTATACATATGTCCTCTACCACAAGGTATCTACACAATCTATTCTAAACTATTATGGATGGGCCTTTTCCAGAATTCGTTTTGATGCCCTCCCATTAATCTTATTGGGGGGAGGAGATTTCATAAGCTTATTTGCAGAGAGTTTACTTTTGTTGATAGAAGTAGAAATTCTTGCTCCTATCCTCAAGATGTTCTCTGATCACCCCTATCATTTCCAGATACAATGCCTACACTGATAAATTTTATGTTTATCATTTTTAAGGGATGCTAACGCCATACTCACAAAGCTGGTGGGCAAATATCTTTACCAAGTTATACAACTGCACAAAGTTTTATTTACATATGACATGTTATTGTTCTACTTTTTCTCTTTCCCAATAATACTGAATTGTCAACCTTTCTTTTTACCATAAAAACTTACCAAAGACCCTTACAAAGATATTTGATTTTATTATGAGAGAAAAAACAAGTTGTAGCAACAAAAAGAAAATAAGGAATGTCTAAGATGTTTTAAAGGCAGAAAAAATGCACAGCAATTTTCATAAAAATAAACAAGTTGCTTGAGAAATAGCTGTAAAGCTGTAAAGTCATAAACAAGGTATTTCCAGCAGAATGACTGGAATTAAAAATAAATTTGAGGAAATTATTTGGAATGGAACTTACATGAGGGAACACTGTAAGAATTGTTTTAGAGTTGGGGTGGACAACTATGGCCCTTTTATAAATTATGGACTTCAACTCCCAGAATTCCTGAGCAAGCCATGCTCAGGAATTTTGGGAGTTGAAGTCCACAAGTCATAAAAGGGCCATAGTTGCCCACCTCTGTAAATTAGAGATTATATAGCAATGAAAGGGATTCAAAGTGGAATTGTGCCAAGAAACATGTTTCTGCAAAAAAAAAATAAAAGTGAGAAACAAAGAACTCATAAATTTTCAGAAATAGTAAGGCTACAGGTGAAAATGATGTAATTAGCAAAATATTAAAATATAAATATGGCTTGCTAATAAATGGCTACATCTCTTGCTTAACATCGGGGTGAAAATGGCATATCTGCTACCTCACAATTGGAAGAATTAGATTATTGTTCCCCTCTATAAACGAAAACATAGCAAGAGTGAATGCAAAAATTCCAGGACCATTCATTTCTTATGTCTGCTTGGGAAGGTGCTTGGGGAGATTCGGATTGATAGCCTGTAAGAGAGAAAATGGAGAAGGGCGGGCATAGTTTTGCTTTTGGCATGTCATTGAGACATATATTAAAGAGGAGGTGGTTTCAATGCCACAGTCACGCCTGCCACTATGGCTGTTCTGAGTACCCTGGAGATGCCCCTGGTTAGGAGAAATAAATATTTGTCAACAGAGGAAAAAAAGTGGCACTTCTGTTGCAAAGAAAGGAAAAGTAACTATGAATAAGTAAAAATGAAGTACTTGAGAAATGTATGCGATGAAACAATAAGAGTGTCGAGAATAAAAGCATGCTAGAAGAAAAGTGGATTGAATCTTAATGTGTGTGACTAGTCCCTAAGAAATACAGTATGTTGATAATATAGTTTTTTACACAATTACAATATTTATAATATATCTGTATTTATATAATTATGTTTTGAAATGCAAAACCAAAGATATGAGTCAGTCAAAACATGATGGTTGGCCAGAAAATGATGGTTGGATGGAGTTGATATACTTAAGTGTTTAAAGAAGGAATGATTGTGTATGAATTGGCATGTGAACATTGTAGAACAAAGAATGGCTACTAAAGTAAAAAGTCATGGAGCTGCAGAGTGAAGTGTGTGGGTGTGAATAAGATCTCACATTGCTTCCTTTATTCTATTGCAGACTTTTCATCTCTTTGGTTTGCTATTTTTTACATCCTTTCTGTGCTTTGCATAATGTGGCTTAACCTGGCAGAAACTCGTCTGTCATACACATAAACAATATACAAAAAAAAAAATGGAATAAAACCTCTAAGAAAAAAACTTCCTGCTGATTTTATATCCAAAGTAATTAGCTGTAAACTACAAACTGTTGCCAGTGTTGGTCTGAAGCCAAAGAAAATAATAATCAAATAGCATTCTTTCATTCTGGAGATGAAATAGTGGACATTTTTACCAGGAATAAAGACTATAAGAATGCCATTTAAAGATGAATATTTTACTTTTCAGGGATAAATGGCCACCTAGTGGCAGTTATATAGTTTCCACTCAAATGGGTCCATACTTGTGACTTAGAATCTGCCAGATTCATGACCGTTACCTCAAATCATAAGCACAAATCTGGGCTTGATTGTCTCAGCATTTAGGAAATATGCCACCCTGTTGATAAACATGGTTCATGGGATATCATTTTCTTGCTGTGGAGAAAATCTTAATCATGCTTTTTTGTCTGTAGAAGAGAAGAGTGGATAAACTACTTACAGAGATAGTCCACAACTTACGACCACAATCGGGGCTGGAATTTCGGTTGTTAAAGAATGTGGTTGTAAATGACTACAATCATTTAGCGACCGCAATCTGCTGCTATCATTAAGTGAATTTTACCAGTTGTTAGTTGAGGACCCAAGCCAAGCCAAGCCATTCTGGGCTTGATCCCTCCCAGCCCTAAGCCTCAGGAAGAGAAGGGAGGGATTACTTCTAACTTCTCCTGCCTATCTCCTCCACATTGCTTTTGACTTTTTGGCTGCCCTACACGCTACCTTGAGGGGTGCAAAGCAGCCCCATATCATCTGACTCTGGGGCTGATTGCCCTGCCCTGGGAAGCTGCAGCCCACTCCCTAGCCCAATCCCACTCACCCTGTATGCCAAGACCCCTGTCACCCTGGTGACCTTCATTGCCATCTTCTTCCTCTTGATGGTGTGCCCAGTCTGGCTGCTGGACCTTTGAGGCTGGCTTTGTGTGGCCAAAAAGGGGGGAGGGATCACAAAGCAACTTAAGGGAACCACAGCATGCCAAAATGCCCCTTTGTGCCACACTCTTGGGCCAAATGGCTGGCTTTGCGTTGTGAAAAATGGGGAAAGAAGTAAACCCTCCTTGAACTGGAGTGCACCAAAATAGGTCTTTAGCTTTGCATGCACTTCTGGGCCATATGGGAGTGGCTTTGCACTGCAAAAAAAAAAAAAAAAAAAGGTGAAAAAAGGGGTATTTGTTGCCAAGGGGTATTTGTTTACACACAGCTCGTAAGTGAAGCTGGGGCTCACTTTGCACTGCAAAAAAAGGGGGGGAGATTAATGTTGGCTTTCCCCCCCTTTTCTCCATAGCCCTAAATCATCCTCATCAGGCTCAGAAAGGCTTTGGTGCATTCCAACTCATGGAGGATCTGTTTTGTGTTTTTCCCTCTTTTTTGTAACACAAAGCTGGCCCCTAAAACCAGAAGTGCAGCACAAAGGGACAGTTTGGTGTGCTTTGTGCTTTTCCTGCGCCTTTTTTTACAATGCAAAACCAGTGCAATGCATTTGCCACACTGTGGCCCATTTAAACTGCCTGGTGGGGGGTTTTGCTTTATTTTTTCGCCTCACAAAGCCAGCCCCTGTGCAGTCCAACAGCCAGACAAATGCACATTATCAACAGAAGTAAGAAGACAATAACAAAGGTTCAGCTGGGGTAATGGAAGATGGGGCAGCAGGAGGCCAAAAGGGCAGAGATGGGGCAGGATATAGCTGGGTGATGGGAATTACAGTGCCCCCACAGTTGAAATGTGGCAAGCTGCCAACTGCCCAAATTATGATCACCTGATCATGCAGGCACTGCAATGCCTATAACTTTGGGCATGGCTTATAAATCCATTCATTCAGTGCTGTTCTAAGTTTAAATGGTTGCTAAACAAATAAGTTAGGGACTACCTGTAAATGCTGCATTATTATGACCATACCACTATTTTAACTGAAAATCCTATGGAAACTAGACATCTATAATTATCCAGTTTTTCACCATCCATCACAATTCAAGGACAAAAAGAAATCCAACATTTGGAAGAAAAACAAACAAAACAGAATACTTTGTCAAGAGATATAAAGCCACTCCAGAACAGTACAGTGGTAAAGTATTGGACTACAAATAAGGGAGTTTTAAGCCTCTATTCACTATATAGTTCATTTGGTGAACCCAGCCTATCCATAAAGTTTTTATGAATATGAAATGATCCCCAAGAGATGCTTAGGAGAAAGAATTATGTGTTTGGAAGAACTGGGTAAATATTTTAAGATAATGTAATCAAGAGTTCCCACTGAAAATTTTCTCAGAAACTCTCCCAAGGACAGTTACTTCAGGTTTTGAGACTTAGCCTTCCATCCTTCCAAGATTGGTAAAATGAGGCCCCAGATTGTTGGGGGCAATATGCTGATTCTGTAAATCGCTTAGAGGGGGCTGTAAAGCACTTTGAAGCGGTATATAAGTCTAAGTGCTATCGCTATTTGGGAACTCATCAAATGTAAGTCCCTGGCACATAGTACCCACAACAACATCAGTGGTGGGATTCATTTTTTTTTTTTTTACTACCAATTCTGTGGGCGTGGCAGGGGAGGAATACTGTAAAATCTCCAGTCAGAGGTGGTATTTGTCAGTTTTCCGAACTACTCAAAAATTCCACTACCAGTTCTCCAGAACTGGCAGAACCTACTGAATACCATCTCTGGACAACATGCTTTCTCTGCCATATTTGAGGGGTAGGCTGATATGATTAGGGAGAGGCAGTTCCTCAGATAACCCAGAACCATGCCATGAAAGGCTTTAAAGGTATCTTGAATTGGACCCAGAAGCAAGCTAGAAGCCAATGCAGCCTGCAGAACAGAGTTGTGACACTTCCTGCTCTGGAAGCATTTTAGACCAATTGAAGCTTCCAGATACTCTTCATGTAGAATATGTTACAACAGTCCAATTGGGAAGTGAGTAGGGAATGAGGGATTGTGAATATAGCCCCTGATCTAGAAACAAGTAGCTGGGACGTGATACATATTTACTATAAACTTATAGATAATTCTCCTCAAACAGGTCCACAAAAAGACAATACCATTAAAAAAAACCTAGCTTCTAACTTCAATGAACATTTTAGTGCCAAAAACAGTAAGTCTATCAACCTGTATTATTCACACTGTTATACTTCTCTCTTCATACTCAGATAAGTCCAGGGAATTGGAGGAATAGTTGTCATGCTTATAATAGGAGGTTCTGCTATTTTTGGTATAGGTGCTCTCTTCTGTTAGTCTGCTGTTATAGTTTACTAACCTAGGAGTTTCCAGGAAAACAAGCAAACCAACCAGCTGGTTTTGGAAAGGAAATGTTAAAATAAACATTAAAGTAGGTGAACATGATTGGGTCTCATCAAGTTACTAAATATGAGTGTTAATTAATTTGCCCTCACCATATCCTACAAGGAGCGGCAAAGAATATTTTATGTCATGCTTGATTAAATGCTTGCTTGATAGCAATATGATCCCTAAATGTGGAAAAGATGCTGCTGTACTTGTGCATAAATGTGCCTAATTTGATGAGTCTGTATTTAAGATTTAGTCCTCCCCAGCTAATCCATTCAGAGCAACCATGCTGGGCACTAAAATAGCATCTTTCTCTTGGATGTCCATATAGGGCTGTAAAATGATGTGCACCTGCTGCAATTTCGGAGAGATGTT
This sequence comes from Hydrophis major, assembly GCA_033807585.1. NCBI lineage: Eukaryota > Metazoa > Chordata > Lepidosauria > Squamata > Elapidae > Hydrophis > Hydrophis major. The sequence continues at coordinate 138,321,973 of CM066329.1, read as the reverse complement.
TGGAAAACAAATCTCCTATTTACCACCCCAGGACTGAGGGAAGCATTTCTAGGAACAGGAAGATAAGGCCCTGGCTCATGCACATGTGTTACAATGTCAGCTCTCATGGAGTCTGTAACCTCTGCCAGGGACCAACAGGAAGGAATTGCGTTCTGACAACACACAAACCTTCTCTTATTCCAGTTTGACCTGAGTCTTTCTCATCCCTATGTCTTGGCTGTTTTATCGGTGGAGGGTAACGTTTCAGAAAGAAGCCCAAGTGCACATTTTGGAGCACTTTAATAAACGTATGCTGATATCATCAGATGGGAATGGAATGAGGAGAACAAATAATAAATGAACCCTCAGGAGGAATGTCCTTATTTGTTGCAACAGTGCTGGATTTCTTCATTCCCCTGCTCGTTTGTTTCAGGGAAGTGGGGGGAGGCAAAGGTTATCTGCAGCAGAAATATGTTAGGGAAGCCTGCCAATGGCTATGTTTGGAACTGTACTAATCCTGAAATGAAAATCAGCAGCCTTTTGCTGCTCTTTGGACAAAGCAACTGCCAGCATTTCTCATCCAGACAGATCACCGGTAAGCAAGGGGGGAAGGCGTGAACAGGGCCCTCAAGTGGGATTAGTTTTGACTTCCAGCGAGGGATGATGAAGGAAGGAATTAGGCCTGGGGGAAAGAAAACCGGAGCCGTACCTTATATTGGTTCTATTTTCTGTTTTTCAGTTTTATTTTTGTTGTTAGCCCCCAAGAGACCTTTTAGAGTCAGTGGAATTATAAATAGGATGAAATAAAGACTCAGTCAGACACTGCAATGCAAGACAAATTGTTTGCAGCTTAATAATGTGGCACAGCTGGAAACATCAGCCCAGAGAGTAACATGAATTTTATTTATTTGTTTATTTATTAGATTATTATCCAATCTTTTTACTTTAGACATAACACAAGGAGTTGAACATACTTTATATTCCTTCCTCTTCCTATTTTCCCCGCAACAACAACCTTTTGAGGTAGATTGGGCTGAAAGTGACTGGTTCAAAGTCAGCTAACCAGATGATTTCTCTCTGTGTCAAGGAACTGCATATCTTTCATTCTTTTGGTGTAAAGCATTTCATTTCACCTGTAGCCCTCCACTGAGGCTTGGCAAGTGAATCAGATGCCTACATATTTCACAGCCATTCTTAGAAGGCACATTATGATGACCAAAGAGAGAAGAAACTATTGTGAAATTAGTTGTATCCCTATAGAGAACTTCTGTGCAATTTCCCATTCATGACAAAGGAGCTGAGGCAAGGAATATTGCCAGTTGATTGGGGCCATAGTATTGGATGGTGCTCCTGCTATTAATTTCAGCCAGAGAAGCTAGGTGGTCCTCCCTGTTTTATAAGTTAAGGTTTCCAAAACAATACTAGAATGATGACTACGAATAATATTTTGAGATGACCCAAGATCTCAGATTTGTTGCAAAAATGGTAATACTGAGAAATCAGATTATCAAGTAATGAGACCTGGTTTGATGTCATGGGTGAGCAGACTAGAAACCAGGAGGCTGTGAGTTAAACACAATTCAGTTACCAGGCAATGGCAAACTACTTGTGAAATCTTGTCAAGAGAGCTGAAGGAACTTGTCCAGGCAGTATCCACGATTTAAAAATTAACTCAAAGGTAGAAAAACAAAAACAAAAATCCATAAAGGGGCAAAACTAATGCACCAGGTAGTCTCTTGTATATGCAGGTGAGTACCTTGTAGTTTTCCTTGATAACTATTTCTTCACCCTGTAATCTTGGCTCACTGAAGGCAGGAAATTGGAATGCCAAATCAAAAAGATACATTTCCATCTGAATTTGATGCACCTGATACTTCTCACAAAAATCAGGCTGACAATTTTTATAGTGTTTGGGGAAAGGGACACAATAGAAAATGAATAGCTCTTCAAAGTCTGAGGTGATAGAAAGGGAAGGTATACAACAGTTATCCTATGATGCTGGTCACATCTCCATAAGGAGGGAAACTAATTAACCATGTAGGAATATAAAAAAATGACTATAAGGATATCCAGAATGTGAGTGGAGGAAGGGTTCCACAATTTAAAAATGGAGTTGAAAGGGAGGGATAGTTAATTCCAAGGAAAAACATGCACCATTAAAGGCTGACATTCTTGGAAGGAAAATATTTTTAATATAATTTTATGAAGAATTTTGATTATATAGTAAAAACTAATGAAAACTAAATTTGGAGGAAAGAGAAGTGGAAAAAAGAATACAAAGTTCAGGAAAAAAATCAATCATCAGAAACTCCCATGAAGGGTTGCCAGAACTTTGCAAAACTTCTAACAATATTAATCTTGAATTCAAACAAATATTATCATAGTTTTGATTCCTTTTCTGTTCTTTTTTATCCAATCACCCAGATTTCTTCAAAGCTTTATCAAGCCTTTTTTGTAGATCCAATAAGAAAACATTTTCTGGGTCATTCTCTTGGTTTATAATTTGTATATTTTTATTTTTAAACTTCAACCAGTTTCTTTTGTATATCCAATAAAGCATCTTTTTTCAAATCATTCTCTTGGCCTGTGGGCAATTTCAAAAATGATTAAAAAGTGAAACTTGTGAATTGAATGTCCTTTTAAAAGTTGCACTGCAGTTGCAAGCATGATGGCTCATCTCATCAGCTCCCAGGGCTCAAACCCATGGGAAACTGCTGTCCTGTGGAGTCATGAGGGGCAACTTGTCAGACCTGCCTTAAACCTCTAATTAGAAACAATTCTTAGCTCCATTTGTTGGGCAAGATAATAGTTTTATTAGACGTCAAGTGCATCGCAGTGGTGCATAACCAGAACTGAGAATCATGTGCCAAAATACCTAAAATAAATTTTTCTCTCCCTTAATGGCCTCCCATCACTTATCCCCCCTTGACCAATCAGGTTCAAGCAAGGTATTTTCAGAACAGTCATTTCAAATGTAGGTTGGTATGCAGCTGAGTTCTTCTGCCAACAGGTGATCTTGAAGCAGCCTCTTGGGGAGATACAGTAGTTACTTTCAATCTCTCCAAGCATCTGCCCTCCCTAGACTTCATGGAAGACTGTTAAAACATGGTGGCGAAGCACAAGCAAGTGTGAGGTGGCAGCTGACATAGTGATCTGGAGCACATGTGGGTGATCTCCCCTCCTTTTCAAGAGAGGTCCAAGGAACTGGCCTACCCATTGGTTTCCTGGTCTTTGCCACAGTCATCAGCTTCGTTTTCACTGTTTGCCTTCAATATGCCATGCCTCCAGAGATCCAGAAGGAAAAGTATTTGAAAATGGTCCATAGGGAAGATCAGGAGGAGATCTTCTGAAATATGGCCTAACAAAAAGTAAACCCACAGACTAAGAAATGAAGTGAAACTTTGTGTTGCATTTATTTCCTTTAAATAGAAACTCCAATTTTCAAAAACTATAAAATATTCAAGTACCAAACTAAAAAAGTATTAGTGCAATATACAACACATGAAAAGATTAAGAAAAATCCCACCCAGGTACAGGATAACTACGTATCAATAAGGTTTATATTTTTTAAAGAAATCTGCATTTGACTCCAATATTGATAATCCAACAAAATATCATATTTAAAAAAGGATGCAGGTTCTGTTTTTGAAAGAACATCACTATTCCTTTTACAAAACCTTTGAATGCTGAAATAATGAGGAACCAGAGATGCTTTTGTTTTGAAAGGGTGAGTTATGCTGCTGCCATTTAACAGGGAAACAAACAACCCAAAAAGATTGAGGTTAAAAGAGTGTTTGTGCAGACTGGCCAATTAGCAGTTTCACACTTGAGGGGGAAATTGTTGGTTCAATAAAATGGAATTTTCCCTGAAAGGCAGTCAAGTTAAGTGACAAAACAATACATGTGTGTAACGTGGCAACTCCTGCCAAAAAGATACACAGGATAACAGCTTTCAAACCTCCCTCAGCAAATCCATCAGGCCATAAATGAGGCACTTACCCAAATGTATGCAACAATTCATTATCCCTTGTTAAGAGCTCTCCAGCACACTGTCCTCCCAGCTGCTGGAGTTTCAGAGGAAAGAAAAAGGAGGATAAAAGGCCAGCGAATGGCTTGGGCTGGACAGAGATTATGCAGTCTGTCTCTCTTCTTTGCTCACCATCCACTGAGTTTCTCACAATTTCTTCACTCAGAAAGGACTGACTAATGGTAAATAATGGGAAGAAAGTGTCCATGGGGAAACCAATCCAAGGTCTAAAACTGGGGTTCTATTCAGCAGGAATCAAGGCTGAATTCCTTCCCTGTTAGAGCCCCAAGAGCCACACGCTCAATCTCTGCACCAAATCTCACTCTTCTCCTTATTGCTTTGCCTCTCTCATGTTCTTAAGCTTCTTTCTTTCAAGCACTGAAACAAACTCAGGCATCTAATACTCTTTTTTTTTTTTTTTTTTGGTAAATTTTATTTGAGTTTACACAAAGAGAAAAAAAAATACAAATAAAACATCTTTTTTGAAAGTAGCGTAATCCCGGGTTACATTTCTTCGTACAGACGCAAATTCAGTTTCATGCAAGAACCAAGAATCCAAAGATCACCAAATAATCCAAATACACGCAGGTTGTTTCTTTTTTGCTCTTTTTTTTCACTTTCCTCTTCCTGGGGTTACTATTTAGTTGCAAACTTTCAGTTAAAATGTATCTTTTAGAAGTCTTGTTGAAGTTTTACTGTAGATTCTTTTTAATTCCAGGCAGTCTCCTCCCTCTTCCAGATCCTGCCCTTATTCTTTTTCTCTCCCTTCCTGCTTATGAAAAAGAAAAAAAATTTTTTTTGAAACAAATTTTATTAATTTTAAAAACAACCAAAACATCATTAAACATTGAACACATAAAAACTCTTTCCATTATAAATTTTTACAAGAAGGATAAAACATTATTTTATTTTATACAACATAATTATAATATATCCCATTTCCACTTAAATATCTTTTAGCAGATTTCTCATTATTTCTCCTTACTCTTATTCAATTATGTTTCTTTTCTATATTTATCCATTTTATACTCATCATATTCATATTTCCCTCTGTTTTGTTTATAATTATCCTCATCTAGCTTTCCTCCAAGGTTTTATTAAATCTCAAACAAACATAAATACACAAAACACAAAAACATAAAACTTCTTTTTAGAAAGTAGCTTGGCCCCGGATTACCTCTCTTTATATGGACTTCAATTAAATTTATGTTCATCTTATATACCATTTCCTATCTTATTTATCATTTTATATCTTCATTATAGCTTCTCCCGCTTTCCACTCTTCTTAATTATATTTGATTTATTTTGTCTTAATTTACATCATTATACTTGTATCTTTTGTCCATTCTTTTCCAATTACCCATTTATCTCATTCCCTATAGTAGAAAAAAAGGATTTCTCCTGAAATCACTGATCGAAGTATGATGCCTTTCCATCGCTCCCCTAAATTAACATTTAAGGTAACACCTGTTTCCCCATCTGATTCTGCTTAGTACATTCTACCTACTAATTTTTAAAAGAAAGAGAAAATAGTAAATCTATAAAATAATTAAATACATAATTAAACATTAAATCTTATAACTTTCCAATTATCTATTTGAAAGTCAAATGCTACCATAATAAATTTATGCTAACATAGTCAATTAAGCTCTATACTTAAACTAAGTATTTTAAACATTCCTTTTAATAATTTATTAAATCTTAAAATCTATCATTGTTAAACATTTAATATTTTAATCTTTACTTAATTCTTATTAAATTCTAATTTTCTATTTCTAATACAAATACTACAATACTATCTTATGTACCTTGCAGAATCCTTTTAAGAAAAATTTTACATTACTCTTTATCCCTCAAAAAAAATTTCTTTTTCCCATCTTGTTTCATACCTTTGTGGCTTTTTCCCCCCTTTTCCCTTCCTTTTTTATCCCCCCTGGTCTTTTTACCCCCCCTTCTCCAAACCTCCGCCTTTTTAGCTTCCCCTCTCTGTTGTATTTCTCTTTTCTTTTCCTTTCTAACATTGTATTGATTTTACATCTTATTTTTCTCTTTCTTGGATGTTTTTTTAAGTCTTAAGTCCTTTTTCCTTCCTCTCTTTCTCTTTCCTTTCTTAATCAACTTTTTGGATTCCTTAAAGATGGCTTCTCCTTCTTCTTCTTCTTCCTCTGCTTCCTCCTTCAATTGTTGTATTTGCTGGTAAGTAGCAAGCGCCATTTCTAAAAAGCGAATAGTTTCTCTCCAAGTGTCCTTGCCTTCGTTCTTTATTTTTTCATATTTCTCTCTTAGTTCATCAACAGATAAAGCCATTATAAACCTTTTCTTCTATTCTCTTCTTCTTCTTAAGACAACCAAAACATTTCAAAACTTAGAACAATTTCCCAAACTCCCAAAGTCATCAAACAGTCCAAACAGAGCACAAGATTCTTCCCTTCGCACTTTTTCTTCCTGGGGTAATATCAATTGGAAAGGGAAGAAAAAGCCCAATCTGTATTTAAAAGTCTTATTGCAATTAACTTCCAATCTCAAAGTCTTCCAGGCATCTCCTCCAACAAAATCTTAATATAAATTTCTCCTTTGTCCTCTCCATCCCCACTTGTCACAAAGAGCTTTAAATTTTTACCTTCTATAAAAAAGCAGGCTTTTCAATGTCCATTTGTTGATTCCATAGGGAAGGAGAGTAAACTTTCTCTTTCATCACTTTCACTCGCCGCTTATAAATCTCTTCTGGAAACAAAGTATCATCCAAAAATCAAGGTTTTCAGGATATTAAATGCATCTTATGCTCCCGGTTCAACCAAAAAACTTTCGTTTCAAAACTTTCTCCTTCTTCCTCCAGCACAATCTTGTCCAGCTGACAGCTTCTTTGTGGCAGCCATTACTGACCGCCGCTCCACCGCCTTGAGAAAAGGAGGTTATGCTGGGTGGGGAGGGGGTCTGCGGAACTCCCAGACTCCTGTCCAGATCCCCCCTGTCTTTGGCTGCCTCTACGGGGCAGCCTTATCCTCCAGACCCATCAGGATCGGAGGCACCAAGACGGCTAGCGCAACAGGGATCACGCAGGATCGCCGTCGCCGAAGCCTGGCAAACCGGAAGTCCAAAAAAGAAAAATTTTAATGTCCAGAAATCTTTATTATCCCTTTGGCATTTTGTTTTATTTTCAGCTTTATTGCCTATTGATGTCAAAGTGGATTTTTCTGATTTCTTATTTAAGTCTCTTAGTTGTCAATATAGGAAAGGAGAGAGAAGGGAAAAAAAGCCAAACCTTTCCCTTTTCACTTTCCTTTGCTGCTTCCGACTCTTCTTTGGGAGCGATGTTATTTTTTGTAAGTTTAAATTCCAGGGTACTTTAGTTGTTGCTTTTACAATTTAACCCAGTCAGCCAAAACTTTCACTTCTTATCTTCCTCCTGCACATTCTTTTCCGGTCGAGTTCTCCTTTGTGGTGGCCATTTCTGATCACCGCTGCAACCACCTTCAGGAAAGGGAGTAATGGCCAGCTGAGGAGGAGAGATGCGGCTCGCCTCAACCCTGATGGTGGTCTCCCCCCTCTTCACCACCTCTATGGGGTGGCTTAGCCCTGAAACCAGCCAGCTCGGGGTGCTCCAGCGGCGAGCCCAGACAGAAACTGCTCACGATCGCGGATTTCTGTCTGTCGCTGAAGCCCTTCAAACTGGAAGTTTCACTCTTTTTTTTCTTATATGTGTCACATTTCTTTAGACACAAACACTCAAGGACACTCAGACTTGTCATTTAAGCCTGAGGCTATCCAATTGTCTGAATAGATTTAGCAACCAGCTGCTTTTTTTAAAAAAAAATAACACACTGAAGATACATGCAAATAGAGATAAATTTATATAGCCATTCATCAATGAAACATTAGGTAGGGAACAAAAAGTAAAACATAACATACAATCAAATCAATTAAAAGAACCAAGTTGAAACCACTGTAGAAACATCGTAACAATACAACCCAAATTTCATTATGGTCTCTGTTATGAGTCTTGGCGGTCCAAAAGACCTGAGTAACCAAAAGACTCAGGATTCATTGCAGAAACCCTAATAGAGTGTTTAGAAAACCTAGAGCATTCCCATATATCAAACCAAATATAGATCTGGTATGTAAATGACATCTTTGCATAATAATAATAATAAATTAGCAAAGATACATGAAACAACCCAACATCTTCAAATAAATAAATTTCACAAGGGAAGAAGAATTTAATAATACAGTGGCCTTCCTGGATATCTTAATCAGTAGATGAAATACAGTAGAAAAAATAAGAAATGCACATCTATTTTAAAAAAAAACATACTAACCAAGTGCTCCATTACTGAAGTAACAATCCAACCTCCTACAAAAGAAACATTATTCAGTCTAAATGCACTACAGCAACTCAGAACACTAGAAAAGGAAGGAAATCGACTGCCTGTACAACATCTTCCAACAAACTGTAAACCCACACAACTTTATCCAAAGAATGTGACATTCAACCCATGATATCACAACCAACAAAAGCTATGAAAAGGATAAAACTACCACACATTAAAATCAGCTTGGTAGCAATCCCATTTCACAGCTGGTGCAAACAAGGCAAGACCAGTAGACTATTACAAACACATGGCATCACCATTGCACACAAACAACTAAAGCCTTCCAAAGTATCTTAAGTAAACCATAAGTCCCAGTAGCCCAAGTATAAAAAAACAATCATCTGCATCATATGTAGTGAAATAGGGCTGTCAAATTCCTGGCCCGTGGGCTGGATGCATCATGCACTGCCCATGCCCAATTTAGCAAAGTCCTAATACATCACGTGTCACCGCCGTGATGATGTGAATTTGACACCTCTGGTGTAAAGACTGTAACAGTCACTATGTGGGATAGAGGCAGAAAACTAGCAGAGTGCATCCATGAAGAATGCATCAGCTAGTAGTCAGAAGGCACCATGGAAATTCCTTAATCTCAAAATACATGGATAGACTCAACCATAGTTTCAACTAGGAAACTGTGATTGAGGATCAAGACCAAGCTAAATCCAAAAATGTTAAGGAATTCCTGGAAGCTTGACATTCAGCAAACCAGCCATAAATAGACACCTAGAAATAAACCATATTTACGTTCAAAAAGAAGAATAAAAAACATTAAGAATACATCCTCTCCATCAGCCAAAACCCAGATAAGTAGGCATTAACATGAGACCAACAATCAAGCAGAAAGTAATAACCTAATCAAGGAACTACCAAGGAGAAAAACACAATCTCACCAATCCTGACAGGGTAAACTACTGTATATAAATAGGGAGCAGACCCCTGAAACATCTTCAAGCAAAGAACCAAGCTCAGGGAGCACCACATCCTATAGTGGCACACAAAGCTGTATTTATCATCCCAGCCCCAATGCCTGGGGGAAAGCCAAGTCTCAACAGAAGGCCAACAGAGTTGGGCCCAACTGAATCTCCAGAGGGACCTCTTCCACAATTCTGGCGACATGACATAAAAGGCATGCTTCCCAGGGATTCCCAGGTGACACTGTTTCTCTGAGCCAATCTGGAGCATGCTTGCTATGCCAGATTTAACAGGATGGGCATAAACCTTCAGGGATTAAGGTCCTGCAAATTACCTATCCTATGTCATGTACGACTTTATAGATGATAAGCAGCATCTTGAATTGTACCTGCAAGCCTATTGAGAGCCACTTTAGCCAATGTAACAATGGTGTTGCATGGGCATATCACAATGCACCCAATGCTACATGTACTGCTACATTCTAGACCAGCTGAAGTATTCAAATATGCCAAAAGTGATCCCAAGAACAGTGTGTTTCCCCCAACACCACAACGTGTTGGCTCCACTTTGAGGAAAAAAACCTAACTCTAATATGTTACTCCCACCATGAGTTGGGCCATCAATCACTTCAATCAGGTCCATTTGAACTAAAATTTAGTCCAATGCCAAAAGAGAGAAACAGCTAGAGAGGATCCTTTGAAAATAGAGTCAGATAGAAATAATGCATTTTCGTTTCTGCTACCAGACTCCTTTACAGATAATGCATCCAAGGACAGAAAACTAATTACTCTTTACCCTGATATAGTTTTGATTCATCTTTTCCAAATGTCCCATCTTTATCTGAACTCATTTGCTTGCACAGACTTAAACAAATTTACTGGTGTGGTGCTTGCTAAGCCCCCCAACTCCAGTATATATTAAATGTCATTGACCCCATGTGATGTCATGCTCCATCTGCCTAACCTGTTCAATTGGATTAAGGATGTGTTGAGCAATTCCCTCTCTGACCACCACAGCACCACATTGGAACTTCAAGTTCCAAAGCAAAGAATAAAAGCATCCCCACTCTTTGCATATCAACACTGAGCTATAAATAGAGCAATAAATGCTAGCCCATATTAGACAAACAAAAATCTTAAAAAAGATGAGGGAAGGGAACAGCAAGACAAGCTCAAAGGAATTCCAGTTAGGCATGGTTTCATTATAGCAATATCCAAATATTCAGATCTATAGTGGTTTGTTGCATTTAAAGCAACCAGCAATCAGAGAAAAATAAACATTTCCCTTTTAGCTGTAATTTTTGGAGAGCAGTTCAATGGTTGATGAGAGGTTTTGGTCCATTTTAGGTTAATAGAGATTAATTGGCTGGAAACTATTTTATTAGCCTCTGAGAAATTAGCTAATGTTCTGAAAGACTACTCTTCTAAATCATCAATGTTCACATACATAGCAGTTTGCCTAAATGTTTGCAAGTTTGCATCACATGGAAAACACCCTCTCAGTGTGGTAACCTTATTAATCTGTTGCAACAAAAGTCCTATGATACCTTAAAGACTAGCAAATTTACATATTTGCTGATTTTTTCATGCTCCAGGATTCTTAATTGATTAAATGAATCAATTTGTGACTGAATGGCTTCAGTAGATTTATTTTTCATTTTTTTCCTGGACTGAGTCTAAAGATCTTGTTAAGTCTGGAGCGTGGGTGCAAGGAACGGAGACAAGACATCGAATAGTGACTCCAACTCTTTATTAGTGACTTCAGAACAGAGCGGGGATACTGGGCAGCAGCAGCTCCTTTTATAGAGCTGGCTGCTGTCACAATAACCAATGGTTTGATTTTGCCGCACTGGTAGCGGCCAATCAGCGGCGACCCGCTGCCAGCCAATCAGATTAGCCAGAAATGGCCAATCACAATCCGCTGTTCATGAGCCAATCAGAAGTGCAGGATTATGAGCCTGCTGCGGAAACAAAACTATTAGGATTTTTAAGTAAAGCGTTTGCTTAGTTCGTAACACACTTCCCCCTAGGTTCTGTCTGAGGGGTGGGATGATGTATTCTCGCAGGTAGGCAGGTCGTTTCACCTGTCTACCTGATCTGCGTTGCTCCACCAATCCTTGCCCTGACTCTGGTCTCGGTAGGCTGCTTGCTGCGCTTGTTGGCAAAGAAGTTCCGCCCTCTCCGTTGGGTGACTCGGGGTTGTCATCTCTGCTTCCGTTAAGGTTGTCCTCCGGATCCCTTGGATTTGCTGCTGTCGCAGTGCTGCTCTGTGGTGAGGCGATCGTCTGGCCCGGCTCTCCTTCAGAAGGTGAATATCTCTGGGTTGGTTGTGCTGATTGCTGGTTTTCACGTACTGGGTCGTATGCTAGTTCTTCTCCGGTCCCCTCGATTTCCCTTCCCCCCCAGGTTTGAGGTTCGGGGTTTGTGACGGGGGTAGGTGCCAGCCTGGAGCACAGTTGATCGATATGGCACTTCCACATTTTTCCGTCAGTAGTTTGTAAACGGTAGGAACGTGGACCTGTAAGTTGAGTTATGGTAGCGGGGACCCACAATGGGTCACCGGAAAAGTTTTTTGCGAAGACTAGGTAGCCTACCTTGAAGGTGCGATACCTGCTGCTGGACCCCACGGGCTTTTCTGGTGTGTAGGTAGGGTGCAAGCAGTCAAGATATGAGCGAAGTCTCCGGCCCATCAGAGGTTCGGCCGGGGTTCTGTTTGTGGTGCTGTTTGGGGTAATATGTTGGAGGAGAAGCATCCGGGTCACCTTGTCATTGATGTCCCCTTGCTCCTTCTTTTGTAAAGTTTTCTTTATGAATTGGACCATTCGCTCAGCCCTGCCATTGGCCGCAGGGTGATCTGGCAATGTCAATGCATGGCGTATCCTCCGCTCTGCCAGGTACTGTTCGAATGCCAGAGCGGTGAATTGGGGCCATTATCTGAGACTAGGACATCTGGCAACCCGTGCGTAGGAAATAGTTTATTTAGTTTTTTAGTGACGGCTTCTGTGGTGGTGCTCTTCATTTTGAGGACCTCCAGCCAGTTGGAGTAGGCATCCACTGTTATAAGAAACTTATGCCCCTTGGTAGGTCCCGCAAAATTGATGTGGATACGGGACCAGGGACCTCGGGATGCTTCCCATTCAGTTGGTGGTGCTTTAGGTGGAGATGAACGAGTGTCCTGACACTTGCTGCAAGTGGCCACCCAGGTTTCTATTCGCTTATCTATACCTGGCCACCAAGCGTAGCTTCTTACTAATGCCTTCATTCGCACGATGCCCGGATGGCCATCATACAATAGTTTTAGGACTTTAAGCTGTAATCTCTCTGGGATGATGACTCTGTCTCCCCACAAGACGCATCCCTTTTGGGAGAAAAGTTCTGTCTGCTGGTTTTTGAACGGCTTGAAGGTGTCGTTTGGTTCATTGTCAGGCCAACCTCTTTCTACCCAGCTGAGGACCCGTGCCAAACAAGGATCCTTCCTTGTTTCTGAGGCAATGTCTTGTGCAGTCAGCGGTGGTAAAGGAAGAGTTTCGATTTGTAGCGTAGCGAGGGTTGGAGCTGGGTCGTCTATGACTTCTGGTAACGAAGAACAGCTCAAAGCGTCAGCGTGGGGAATGGCTTTCCCCGGGCGGTGTAGCAGTTGGTAATCGTATGCGGCTAGAAACTCTGACCAGCGTGTCATTCTCGGTGATAAGATGTGGGGAGTTGGTTTGTCTCCCGCTAAAATGCCAAGTAATGGTTTGTGGTCGGTAATTATGGAGAAAGATCTTCTATATACGTACTCATGGAATCGTTTAATTGCAGACACAATAGCGAGAGCCTCTTTATCAAGTTGGCTATAGTTTCTCTCAGTTTTAGATAAAGTTCTTGAAAAGAACGCAATAGGTGCCTCAGTACCATTTGGTAGGATGTGGCTCAGGATGGCTCCTACTCCAAATGGTGAGGCGTCGCAGGTGACAGTTAAAGGCAAAGTCTCGTTATATTGAATCAATACAGCATCTGAAGTTAACAGGTCCTTTACTTGCTGAAACGCTCGCTCTTCGCGATGTCCCCAGACCCAGGAAGCCTTCTTATTGAGGAGCCTATGCAGGGGTTCAGCAACAGTCGCCTTCTGGGGCAAGAAGATGTTATAAAAGTTAATGAGTCCCAGGAAGGCTTGGAGGTCTGTTTTATTTTTAGGTCTTGGGGCGTTTTTTATTGCAGTGAGTTTTTTCTCCGTAGGGTCAATTCCCTGTTTGTCAAGAAGGTACCCAAGGAATTCAACCCTCTCAGTACAAAGTTGGCACTTGTCTTTCTTGACCTTCAGGCCAGCGTCTTTAAATTTCTGGAGGACCATTCTGAGTCATTTTTCTAGCAGGCTTCTGTTGGGGGCAGCTATTAAGACATCATTGAAGTATGGCACGACCCCTTTTATGCCTTGAAGCAATCTTTCCATCAGACTTTGGAAGATGCCAGATACTACACTCACTCTGAATTGGAGTCTATTACACTTGAATGCACCTCTATGCGTAACTATAGTTTGGGCTTCTGCAGTCTCTGTATCTACGGGCAACTGCTGGTACGCCTGAGCTAGGTCCAATTTTGCAAATATTTTCCCACCTCCCAGGGAATGAAGGAGATGTTGGACCACAGGTACAGGGTAAGCGCTCTGCTGAAGCACATGATTTAGGGTGGCCCGGTAATCCCCACAAATTCTTAAGGATCTGTCAGGTTTTATGGGAGTTACAATTGGGGTCTCCCACCGGGCGTGATCAATTGGTTCCAACATGCCCTGGGTTATTAATTTGTCCAATTGTTCATCTATCTTTGGCTTGAGTGCAAAGGGCACTCGACGAGGCTTAAGGCGAATGGGCGCAACGTCAGGGCTGAGATTAAACGATATGGGGGATCCTTTGTACTTGCCTAGCTTCTCAGTGAAAACATCCTGGAATTCCTGGACGAGGGCCGCTTCCCAGTCATCACTTCCGGTTTGGTTGATGCCCACTAGTTCAATTCCTAGTGGCGCGAACCATTGCAAACCCAGCAAACTGGGCCGATCTCGATCAACAATGGTAAGAGGTAGGGTTGTGGTGTGGTCTTTGAAGGATACTCGGATGTGGCTGGAACCGGCAACTGGAATTCTGTTTCCTTGGTAGTCTTTTAATATGATTTTTTGAGTGCTGAGGTCCTGGCGACGAATGTCAGGGATCAGCTGTTTTAAGGTTTTCCAGGAGACCATTGACAGGGATGACCCAGAGTCGACTTCCATAACACATTTTATGGATTCTCAATGGTGACCTTCACTCAGATTTTCCTCGCATCAAGGGAGGATGCATGGCCGATGGTGATAATTTGATGGGCCTCTTCTCGTCTGGTTGAATTGGCGGGTGTTCGATTTCTGTAGTATTGGCTCCATTGGTTGTTTAGGCAGTCCCGATTTATTGGTGGAGTGCCTGTTGTATGCCGGGAGTTGTTTTCTCTTCGGATTGGGCTGGACCCTCGCCTGCTTCTGAGACTTTTGCGATGTGGCCCCTCTTTCCACAGGAATGGCAGAGTGAGTCTAGGAATTTGCAGTCTGATCGCGGGTGGTTTCCCCCGCGTCCAGCACATTGACTCAAAGGCTTACGATTCCGCTGGTCTCGCTGGTCGCGTTCAGATCTGAGTCTGTTGACTTCTTCTTCCTCGTTTTCTGATGAGGATTTGAGGTCTTCATGGTGGGTGGTCGTTGTGTGCCTCTTGGAGAAAGGCGTTGTGTGCCTCGTCACTGGCAAGTTGGCAGTGCGGTGCATTCGCTTGGCGCATTCGAGCAGCTGACTTCCTGATTGCTTCTGCTGCAGTAGCATCGGCGATGACATCTGCGAGGCCGATGTCTCCCTTCGCCATAATCTTGCTCTGGGTCGTGGAGTCTTTTAGGCCCAGAACAATTCGATCTCTCATGGCTTCCTCGAGGTTTGCGAAGCCACAGAATCCCCCCTAGGTTTCTAAGGTCAGTGATGAAGTCTCCAACATTTTCGCCTTCCTGCTGGTCCCTCTGGTAAAACTCGTGTCTCCTGATGAGTGTTGGCACCGCGGGTGCATAATGAGCCCATAGGATTGGGGCGAGGTTGTCCCAGTCCATTGTCTTGACTTCTGCTGTTTTCGCAAGTGCTTTTGCCATTTTAAAAATGGCGGGCCCGCAATGGGTCAGAAATACAGCTCGTTTCTTGCCAGGTGTAACATCTTTCAAATTGTTGGTCTCCAGGAACATCTAGAACCTGTCCATATACGAGTCCAAGTCTTCATTAGCCGGGTCAAATGGAGTGGTTGGTATAGCGCTGCTGGTCATTCTGCTGCTTTTGGTGTGCTCTTAGCCACGTGCTCTGTTAGCATTCGGTGAGTGTTCAATCAGCTCTATCGTCTCCGCATCCCACCTTCATCGCCAGTGTTAAGTCTGGAGCGTGGGCGCAAGGAACGGAGACGAGACATCGAATAGTGACTCCAACTCTTTATTAGTGACTTCAGAACAGAGCGGGGATACTGGGCAGCAGCAGCTCCTTTTACAGAGCTGGCTGCTGTCACAATAACCAATGCTTTGATTTTGCCACACTGGTAGCGGCCAATCAGGGCGACCTGCTGTCAGCCAATCAGATTAGCCAGAAACGGCCAATCACAATCCACTGTTCGCAAGCCAATCAGAAGTGCAGGATCACGAGCCTGCTGTGGAAACTGAGGCTGCAAAAGAGCATGACCCTTTGCACAACTTCCAGAGATCGTGTGAGAGCACACCCCATTTTCACACACCTTCACAGCCTCCAAAAATCAACAGGGTATCCTTTAGAGAATAGTTGTTGCATGTTGGTGAATGCTGGTGTGTCATGCAAAATGTCACAGCGTGTCACATTTGACACATGTTATAGATTGGCCGTAACTGTTTTAATTTCTGTTGAACAGTGAAAGTGGCTGGTGACTTTTTCTCTCTCTCTCTCTAAGTTGTCAATCAATTTAGTAAACTGCAAATTTGCTTTAGAAATTACTTCAGTGAAAAAAACATATGAGAGGATTTCTCAAGGGTAGAGTAACTGGCACAGATTAAATTATGATGTGAGTAAACAATGTGTGTGGAGGTGGCATCTTTCATCATGCAGTAATCTCTCCTGATTTCCCACACTTGGCCTGAATCCTAGGGGAATCCTCCCATGAGCTGTTTAGCATCAGAGTGGTCACCACTAAGGGCCAGGCAGATCCGTCTCCTAAGAAATTGTGGGGAAATCTCTCCTTCCCTCAAGGACTTTGGATAAATTATCCACCCAGTCCCTCTACTTGAAAATGTGGCCATAATGTATTCAAAAGGCCATTTGTTCTCAGCTCCACATTTTACTGTCTAAACATAAAACCCCTATGAGGCCCCTCAGGAAGAAAAATTTAAATTCAAATATAAAGGGTTAACAATAAATTGGATAGGTGTCGATCGTGATCTCTCTCTCCCAGCTTAGCTGGATTTTATGGTACAGAAAAGCGTTTTCCATCTCTAGATTTATACAGTGCACAGAGAAGTAGCTTACCGTACAGTGCTCTTTTATCAGCTCCATTTCTTTTCTGGCTGAGGGCTGCATGAAGTCAAAAGGGATTGGGAGCCCCCTTGAACACCCTTCCTATAATTGGCACCTAAAGCTTTTATAAAGCTCAGGGTAATTATTTTTGGTACTTTGGGACAAGAAGACTTCCTGTGGCCAGAGCTGGAGACTGGCTAGTGGCCAGGCTCATCACCTCAGTCATTTAACACTCACTGTAGCCTCAAGCCACATGGCCTTGCCCAGTCTGCTGCCCTCAGGAATCAATAAGTTGGCCGAGGAATTGTTTTGGCTTGAAAATACAGAGTTAACTTCCTTCTTTTATGTTTTGCTTTTTACCAAAGTGCATCTTCGTCAGAGCTGTGCTCATCCATAGCCAGCCCTCCCTTCTCATATTAAACAGCATGGGAATGGAAGTGGAGAGAACTGCACTGTACTGTGACAAGTACTTCAATTGGCACGTTGCTTTCATCTGGATGAATGACTACAGTATGGTGACACTTGCTACCGTGAGGTCCCACCTGTGATTTGTTTCACTTTACTTGCCTCTTTATACATTATTTGTAATACAGCAGGACGGGGAAATCAAAGACAGCCATAGACATCCAAGGATTGTTTTGCCGATATGAATCACAGAACACGGTCCTAATGAAAAATGAGCTGATAATTCCAGAACTTTCACTAACCAAAAGTCTCTATGAACCATTTTTTAGAAACAAGTCTCAGAAGATAGTGAACATACAGATATCTCAAAGGTTGTGAATGAAGCTGCTCATCTTTGGTATCTGAGTAATAAAACATTGGTGAAATCATTAGCAAGTCTTTAAAGCACCCATTTATTAAGATGGTAACAAAATAATGGCAAGTTAGTCCATTTCTCCTCTCAATAACTATCATGCACTCAGAAGGGTCTTCTGATTTGGGGACATTTGAGAAAAAGAAGAAAAACAGACTGTTGTATGCTAAGATTAGATATTAGATTAGATTAATTTTGGTCAATGGCCAGCGTAAGACTTTTGTGTGTGTTCCTTAGTATGTATAGAAAAAAAAATCCAATCTGCCTAGATTTATGCTACCCCAGAGATAAGATGGTAAGAGGGGAAATGTAATTGAACTAAGATTCAGATTCATGAAAATAGTTGCACTTATTTAATAGCAATGCAGTGCAGTGGTTTAACTGATGGATTCGAAATGGGGAGACCCAGCTTCAGATTTACTCTTAGCTATGGAAGCTTGGCAGGTGCTTTCAGACCAGCAAGCTTCTGAGCCTGACTTACCTCAAAGGGTTACCACTGAGAGATAAAATGAAGGGGGGATTTTGACGAAAGCCACCTCAAGCTGTTTTTTTAAAAAGGCAGGATAGAAAACTTAACAAAAGCAACTGAAGAAATAAATTATAAACAAACACATTAAATATGACAAAATGTACCTAGAATGCTACCCTTAACCTCTAAGGCTCAGTTATTCTTCCAAAGAAAAGTTTAGTTACAAGCAGCAACTGGAAACTTATAAATTTCATACTGAAGGAATTAATTAATTCTCTCACCATATTACAATCTATCCATGCTCATGTATTGGTCCTTTTTAGATGCCGTCCTGATGTATAGATTCAACTCTAAGAACTTTCATTGGCCTTGTTGACTGTGAACTCATGAGAATTGGTATTAGGGAAGATTAACATATCTCAGCGTAATTTCTCTTCTGTACTAATAGAGAGCTTGCAATGACACACCTCTCTAAACAATCAATTCCATAGCAAAATACCTCATGTCTTTTGGTTCTGATTTCTCCTTACTATTAACACTGGCATACAAGGCTAAACTAAGCACTTACATGTGATGTATGACGCAAAATTGTTATTACGTTTTCACATGTGCTCCACTGCAAAATCCAGAACACCAAATACAAGTTGGGCAGAAACGATCTCATAGATGACCCTCACTTTGTCAAAGACCTAGGAGTACATCTCAAACAATCTAAGTCCCAGACCTCATTGTAACAGTATTAACAAAAAGGCATTAAGAGTTGTTAACCTAATCTTGCGAAGCTTCTTCTCCAGTAACACTGTATTGATAACTAGGGCACACAAAACCTTTGCCAGACCAATTCTTGAATACAACTCATCTGCCTGGAATCCACACTATATATTGGATATTAACAAGATTGAGCGGATCCAGAGGTATTTTACAAGAAGAGTATTCCATTCCTCTACCCACAAAAGAATCCATTATGCTACAGGCTTCAAATTCAAGGCTTGGACCGTGCTGCCTGCGGTCTGATCTAAACATAGTACATAAAATTGTCTGCTACAATGTCTTACCTGTCAACGACTATTTCAGCTTCAGCCACAATAATACATGGACAAATAACTGATAAAAACTCAAGGTAAAGCGTTTCAAACTCGATTGCAGAAAATACAACTTCAGCAACAGAGTGGTCAACACCTGAAATGTTCTACCTAACTCTGTTGTTAGAGCTTCAAACCCTCACAGCTTCATCCTTAAACTGTCTACCATGGAGCTCACCCCATTCCTAAGAGGTTCATAAAGGAGCCATGCATAAATGCACCAGCGTGCCCACCATATCCCTCTCTTACTGTCCCCATTTATCTGTACTTACTACCTTTGTTTGTTTATGTTTATACCTATACTTGCTATCTTGTACATGTTTGATAAAGAAACAAATAAACAAACAGCTAAACTGTAAACTTGAAGGGGCTACTCCTTTAGAGAAATATGATAACTAAGAAAGGGATAGGAGTTAAATTTTACACTCTACACCAGGGGTCTCCAACCACCAGTCTGCAGACCAGTACTGGTCCGTGGGTCATTTGAGACCGGGCTGTCTACTTTGCTTCGGCGCCATCTTGTTCTGACATGCTGGATCGAGCGCTGGTTTTCACGCTGTCCCTCAGCCTTGCTCGACCAAAAACGTCAGCTCTACGCCGTGCGTGGCTAGTGAAAAGGGAAATGTGGTAACTGTGGAGAAGCTGCTCTACCTAAGAAGGAGGCTCCTGATTCACCGGGCTTACGCCAGGAGTTCTGTGAGGCTCTGGTGAAGGGAGGCTATGCTGCTATCTCGATCCCAGCCTGCACAAACTCCCTCGCCCTCTTTGGAAGCGGCCGGCAACCTGGTCAAGGCTCACGAGAAGTTCTTCTTCAATCGCCTTACCGACATGCGGCTACAGGCTACTCAGGTGAGCGGCAGGAAATGGGAGCTGGGCAGCCACAGACCAGCCATCTCTCCATCTGATGGCCTCAGCAGAATCTCCCAGCACGCTTGGTCCTCCACCCACAGGCTTCCCCGACCCCTTGCCAAGCGCATTTTCCGCCCCAGCCCAGCAGGGCCCTCACTGCCTTCCCCTCGCCTGGCTGGCCGGGCTCCTTGGGCATCCCAGCTGCCTCGTGCCGAGAAGCATGCTGCCAGGCGGGGGCCACATGGCGCAGTGCAACACGCCACCACCCAGCCCTGGCGAGGGAAAGCAGTGGGCGCTCCCTGGGCGGCGGCCGTCTCTCCGTCTGACGGCCTTGGCAGAATCTCCCAGCGTGCTTGGTCCTCCGCCCGCAGGCTTCCCCGGCCCCTTGCCAAGCACGTTTTCCACCCCAGCCCAGCAGGGCCCTCGCTGCCTTTCCCTCACCTGGCCAGCCGGGCTCCTTAGTAAATAAAATTAAAAATATAAATAAATAAATAAATAATAATTAACAAATAAATAAATAATAATAAATAATAAATGAATGAATGAATAATAATTAAAAATAAATAAATAATTAAAAATAAATAAATAAAAATTATAAACAAACAAACAAATAAATAAATAAACAAACAAACAAACAAACCCTAACCGGTCCTTGAAAAAGTGTTCCTGCGTGAAACCGGTCCCTGGTACAAAAAAGGTTGGGGACCACTGCCCTACACCCAATGACATTATGAGGCTTTGAAGGAAGCTGAAGAAGGAACTGACGAGGATTTAAAGGAAAAAACCACTGGAAGTTTATAAAACAGATTGCTTATAATACAAAGCTGGCGTCCAGATTTTTCTCTCATGAGTGGGTAGAATATGGGCTGCGAAATAAAAATGTGACCAAAGAATGCATAAAACTCTTTAACGTACCACTTTAAGAATTAATAGAATATTTATTGGCATAAACAGCTCAACATTCATCAGAATTTCACAGAATAAATATATGTTGACCTTCAATAACTGCTCAATGATGACCTCATATATGAAGTGTACAGATAATTTATACTGCCTATATGCAACTACCTTGTTACTGTACATTACGTTACTCATTACACAACTTCAGTGGGGTCTTTGGTGCTAACGATATTCTCTATGTCTTTCCAATATTGAGCATAACATAAACTTTGGAAGGCTACAACAGCCAACCAGCAATATACACTGTTCAAAAAAATAAAGGGAACACTTAAACAACACAATGTAACTCCAAGTCAATCACATTTCTGTGAATCAAACTGTCCACTTAGGTAGCAACACTGATTGACAATCAATTTTACATGCTGTTGTGCAAATGGAATAGACAACAGATGGAAAGCATAGGCAGTTAGCAAGACTTCCCCAATAAAGGAGTGGTTCTGCAGGTGGTGACCACAGACCATTTCTCAGTTCCTATGCTTTCTGGCTGATGGTTTGGTCACTTTTGCGTGCTGCCAGTGCTTTCACTCTAGTGGTAACATGAGACAGAGTCTACAACCCACACAAGTGGCTCAGGTAGTGCAGCTCATCCAAGATGGCACATCAATACCAGCTGTGGCAAGAAGGTTTGCTGTGTCTGTCAGCGTAGTGTCCAGAGCATGGAGGCACTACCAGGAGACAAGCCAGTACATCAGGAGATATGGAGGAGGCTATAGGAGGGCAACAACCCAGCATCAGGAACGCTACCTCTGCCTTTGTAAAGGAGGGACAGGAGGAGCACTGCCAGAGCCCTGCAACAAAATGACCTCCAAAGGACCACAAATGTGCATGTGGCTGCTCAAACAGTCAGAAACAGACTCCATGAGGGTGGTATGAGGGCCCGATGTCCACAGGTGGGGGTTGTGCGTACAGCCCAACACCATGCAGGACGTTTGGCATTTGCCAGAGAACACCAAGATTGGCAAATTCGCCACTGGCGCCCTGTGCTCTTCACAGATGAAAGCAGGTTCACACTGAGCACATGTGACAGATGTGACAGGGTCTGGAGATGCCGTGGAGAATGTTCTGCTGGTTGCAACATCCTCCAGCATGACCAGTTTGGCAGTGGATCAGTAATGGTGTGGGGTGGCATTTGTTTAGGGTGCTGCACAGCCCTCCATGTGCTCACCAGAGGTAGCCTGACTGCCATTAGGTACTGAGATGAGATCCTCAGACCCCTTGTGAGACCATATGCTGGTGCGGTTGGCCCTGGATTCCTCCTAATGCAAGACAATGTTAGACCTCATGTGGCTGGAGTGTGTCAGCAGTTCCTGCAAGACGAAGGCATTGATGCTATGGACTGGCCCGCCCGTTCCCCAGACCTGAATCCAATTGAGCACATCTGGGACATCATGTCTTGTTCCATCCACCAATGCCACGTTGCACCACAGACTGTCCAGGAGTTGGGGGATGCTTTAGTCCAGGTGTGAGAGGAGATCCCTCAGGAGACCATCCGCCACCTCATCAGGAGCATGCCCAGGCGTTGTAGGGAGGTCATACAGGCACGTGGAGGCCACACACACTACTGAGCCTCATTTTGACTTGTTTTAAGGACATTACATCAAAGTTGGATCAGCCTGTATTGTTTTTTTCCACTTTAATTTTGAGTGTAACTCCACATCCAGACCTCCATGGGTTGATTTCCATTGATAATTTTTGTGTGATTTTGTTGTCAGTACATTCAACTATATAATGAACAAAGTATTTAATAAGAATATTTCATTCATTCAGATCTAGGATGTCTTATTTTTGTGTTCCCTTTATTTTTTTGAGCATACCTACATACATTAAACCTACTTACCAGTGAAAATATTCTACTGTTCCTCACATAAATGGGTAATTGCTATTATTTTAAAAAGGAAAATGAAAGTGATTCTGAATTCCTTTATAGAATTGGCAGATTAATGTTGAAAACCAATTATCATATGAAATACTGAATATCTATGGAGATTCTCAGTCATCCAGGTCATGGTTGTCCCAAAGACGCGTTTTCAAGAGGCAGCTGGACTTTTTGTTTTTTTTCTTTGAAGACATTTCAGAGCTGAAGAAACGTCTTGGATAAGAAACAAAATGCCTTCAAAGAAAAACCAGAAAGTCCAGTTGCCTCTTGAAAAAACACCTTTGGGACATTTGAAATGCTGACATTTCATATGAATGGGTGGAATCAAACATGAATTTGTATTATTAATATATAAGAAACAGTTTTTACTTGAAACTTAGGAAAAGCTTCTTAGGGTTTTCATTTTGTAGAATAATATTCATTGTTTGTTATAAAGGTTGTAAAAGTTCATTCTGAAAACATTTATAATAAGAAACTGGCCACCCCATCAAGTGCCTTTCCTGTTTTAGTCTTTTAGTCTGTTTTAGTCTTTTAGTCTGTTTAGTCTTTTAGTCTGTTTTAGTCTTTTAGTCTGTTTTAGTCTTTTTAATAGCTTCACAGTTTCCTTACTGTTATAGGTCAATTCAAAATTTGTCTGATTCTCTGTAACCTTTAGTTAATTCTATTTATATAAATATTTGTCCGTTTTTTAAAAGAATTTCTTGACCTTTCTGTAAAGTAGTCTAATACCAATTGAACCTTTTTACATGTGTTTGCATTATCTGTTATTACAATATTTCCATTTTGTAACTTTAATATTACTTTCTTTACTTTTTCTTCTTGCAGCTTGTATGGTAATTATTTCTCTGGTTTATTTGCAAATTCAAACTTTATTTGTTTTGCATAGTTCATCTTTATTTCCATCTCTCTCACTGTTAACATAGATAGTTGCCTCTGTAAAAGCTTAATTTGGTGAGTAATAGTCGTCATCTCTGGGAATTTTTAAAATTTTTCTTCCTTTTTTTTAATCAAAAATATTTTTATTTTCTCTTGCCTTTTCTTTTTAAGTCTGCTGTTATGTTATGTAAGATATTCTGTTAAAGAAGCTTTACTTGCATCCCCAGCCATTCTTATTTCTGTGCTTTTATTAAGATTATTCTCAAAAATTCCTTTAACTTATTTTTATAATATTCCACTACTATTGCCTCTGACAGCAACATCTCATTCAATATCCATGTGAAAGTTCCAGTTGACACACCCAATGGAGTCAAAACTTCAGGGCAAGCATGTTCCCTCAAAGTGTAGATTTATTAGGCATGCCATATTGGCACATATGGGGAAAACCCGACTCTGAAGGACCCAAGGTTTTCCCCACCCAAATCAAACCCCAAAGTTCTTTTCCCCAGGTCACATGTCCATCACATGGTCCAACCAGGTCGCAGCCACCATCGTGGCTGGTTTGGTCCCCCCCTCTCCAACACCTGGTAGAGCGTGCTTGTGTCTCACAGGAAAGAATGTTGTTTTGTCTACACATCCCTAGCTATCTCTATCTCCCCACTTATGTTCTCACAACTCCAACCAGCCTTGCTATGGCAGTCCTGAAGATGATCCCAAAATGGTTTCAGCTCAAAATGACTTCAGGGCTGACAATCCACCTAAAAGAACAATTTTTCCTTTTAAAGTTAAAGTCATTGGATTGTGACCTGAAAAAGTCTTTGGCAATATCTCTACTTTATAAACATTAATAGCAGAAATACAAACATACTTTTGGACAATCATTTTTATATCTCCATGCATCAGCAAGCTCCAAATTATCGATTACATTAAAAAAAATATTTGATAATCTACCCTGTACATTTAAAACTTTTTTCAGAAGTTCTGACTTTTAATGGGAATATCATTCTTACCCCAACCTCCCAGGAGACACCAATTTTCATATTAAAAAAATATAATAATGTGTCCATGTCCTTCATAAAATGCTATTTTATATTTATTTGGGGCATAAATTTCCAATATCAAAGTTTTAGCCCACTGTAGATTAACCTACACCCCAATATATCTGCCATAATCATCAATGTCAGTTTTGAATATATAGTTGAGGATTCATATACAAAACTTTTTTTCACTACTCCTGAAAAAATTCTTTACCAGATTTTTATGTCTCAAATATTTTATATCCTTTTTTAATATGTGTTCACTGTAGGCAAATCCCATCTTATTTTAACATTTTCTGATTATTTTGTTCTCTTTTGTTGAGCATTTGCTGCATTTCAGGGATGGGATGCTACCGGTTCTGCTCGGCTCTATAGAACCGGTAGCTCTGAAGAGCAGCAGACACAAACCGGTTCTGTGTTTGCTGCTGTTTGGCCCACCCGCCTGCCCAGTCTCCTACCTGTCCTTTATTTCCTGCTTTTTCAACCTCAGCTGTTTTGCACGGCACAGCTGAGGTTGAAAAAGCAAGAAAAAAGAGGCTTTTCAAATGCTGCGCACCTGCACTCAACACTTTTCAGCTGTCCAGGCGGCATAGCTTAAGCGTAGTCACCAAACCAGTAGTAACACCAGTTGAATCCCATCCCTGCTCCATTTATATTCCACATTAAACATTTAAAGTTCATAATTTAGCTATCTCATACCCATTCTGAAGTGATGATCTTTATATTAATACCACAAAGTTCAAATAAAAATATCTAGGTGAGACTCTGAAATATCCACAATGGAGGAATAATTGGTGAAGATGACAGAAATTGCAGAGATGGCAAAATTAACTTGTTTGATTAGGAAAAAAACAATAGCTATATTTGTTAGTGACTGGAAACCCTTTATGGACTTTTTGCTCTAAAATGGAAACAAATGAATCTGTGATTCATGAATTTGATGTCTAAAAACTATAGCATATGAAAAAAGGCTGGCCACTATGTAACCTTAGGGAAAGAAGATAAAATGAAATGCATTTATAACTGCTGTAAAAATATTGGAAGCCATTTCTTTATAACTAATTACCTAAAAGGACTGAAGAAATTCACTGCTACACTTAAAACCGTAAAATAGTAGGTACCTTAGGGAAAGAAAAATGAAATTGACGTTTAAAAAAATCATTTCATACTTTATAATGAAAAATTGAGAAGAATCTTGATTCTTAAGCTTCCTAGCAACTTCAGTTAGATATGTCTACTATAATGGTGAGTATGCACTCTTTTACATATGGTTTACACTAGACTTAAATTAATGTCTTTCAAAGAGATTGCTCAGGAAACTGGCTTCCCTTAAGAAAAATAAACTATTTTCTTCATACCACAGTAGTTTACCTAGTGAATATTAAATAGAAGAGCAGACCCTACACTTCCTAAAGAAGAAAATGAAGATCTAAATAATTTTTTCAGCCTTCATTTCTTGGATTTCTATTGTTGGAAGAAAAATCCAATCTGGTTCCAAAAGGGAGAAAAACGCTGGAAATAAAATGGAGGCTTACTACAAGGAAGGAAGGTCTCTGTTTATTTGGTTTCTGGAAACTTCAGTGACAGGAGAATGTTTCTGGGGTAGCTGACAAAATGGCTGAGCAAGTGGATGGATTTTTATAGGTTCTGGGGTTTGGTGTTTGAGATGCTCCAGGGGGTTGTGCAATGGAGCAAGCCTTGTGTCTTTTGCTATTCTAATAGTGGTGGGTAAATCCTATTATATCCTAAAAATCATGTCCTGTCCTTAGAATTTGGGTGGGAGAATGAAAATTCTTAATCCCATCACCTCCAGCTTTCCGTGGGAGCTGTGGCTAAAGGTGTTTTATTTATGAATACATTGGTCCAGTCTTTCTGAATGGATACAAAATCTGTATTCCTAAAGGCTAGCCTCGTCAAGCTTCTTAGTTTGAACCTTTTACTATGGGAGGAAGACTGGGGCTGCTTTCTGCCTTTATTAAGATTTTTCTCCATTTCTCCTTTGGGGAAATATAACATTCTGCCTCTTTCAATATTCCCCAAAATATTTCATTCGGGGGGGGGGGGCTTCCCACACTATTCGATAATGACAGAACTACACCACAATTCTAAACAGTTCTTAGAAAGCTACAATAATTTTCCTTTGTTTTCATCACCACCACAAAGGCAAATAAGTCTTCCATAAAGGTTATTTAGTTTCACCCATATTTTTTTCTGAATAACTGCCATGTTATACAGAAAATCATATACTACTTTTGAATATTGGCCATGTAATTTGAAATTTTGTCTATTCATTTGTAGTACCACAGGAATGTATAAATTTCAATGTGGTAGAAACCTCTTTATTTGTTTTATTTTTTTAACCACGATTCTGAATCATTGTTTTCAAAAGATTCTGTCTTAACTCCTACATTCTTCTATCCCTGATATCTTCTTCATGGCACCTCTGAAGTGAGCAAAACTTGGGTTTGTTTCATTCCCCCCCCCCTCACTATTTGGGAAAGGAATGTTAAGGAGCAAAATGGGCCTATTAATATTACCAGATCTGAACTGTACAATAGAAATCCAGATAATCATTCTTTCTTTAAATCTATTTGCATACCGAGCAAATAGATCGACAGATGATGCTGTTAATATGGCTCTGCACTACATCCTACAACTTCTTGAATCTCCAGACCTACGCAAGGGTTCTCTTTGTAGACTTCAGTTCAGCATTCAATACCATCATTCCAGACATTCTTCTAACCAGCTAGCAGTACCTGATCATACTTGTAAGTGGATCATAAGGTTCCTAACAGACAGGAAGCAGCAGGCGAAGTTAAGCAGAATCAAATCAGATACCTATGTAATTAGCACAGCCCCTCCCCAAGCATTGGTAGGATTCAATTTTTTTTACTACTAGTTCTGTGGGCATGGCTTGGTGGGCGTGGCAGGGGAAGGATACTGTAAAATCTCCAGTCAGAGATGGTATTTGCCAGTTCTCCAAACTACTCAAAATTTCTGCTACCGATTCTCCAGAACTGGTCAGAACCTGCTGAATACCACCTCTGCCCCCAAGGTTGTGTGGTCTCTCCACTTCTCTTCTTTCTCTATACCAATGACTGCATCGCAAAAGATCCATCTGTAAAACTATTGAATTTTGCAGATGATACAATGGTGATTGGTCTCATTCAAGATAATGATGAATCTGCATACAGACAGTTGAAAAACTAACCTCGTGGTGTGACCGGAACAATCTGGAACTGAACACACTCAAAACTGTAGAAATTGTGATAGACTTTAGGAGAAACCCTCCCACATCTACCACATACTACCACATCTTCTTTTTTTTTTTGATAAAAGTTTTATTGATTTTAACAACAAACAAAAACATATAAGACATAAAACATAACATAAAAAAAAATCATTCTTCATAAATTTACAGTGTATCGGTTGGTTTACCACTCCCTTTTGTGCATCCATTTCATAGTCATCAAAATAATTATATTACATAATAACTCACATTATCATTCATCAGTAAAATATCCCAATATCATTATTGAACAATCATTTGACTATAATTTTACTAATTCATATTTAAGCGAGATAACTATAATTAAGTTAAATTATTTTATAACAAATCATAAAATCATACCAAATCTATCTTTATAAAATATTCTAAAAAATTATCAAAACCAAGAAAAATTATGTATTCATTATTTCCTAAATTTCTAAATATTCTATTATATTGTATTATCTAACCATTGATAAAAAAGATCCCAAACTTCATAAAATTGTTTATCTTCTTGTTCTCTAATTTCAAATGTCAATCTGCTCATTTCAGCACATTCCAATATTTTCTTAATAATTTCTTTCTCTAATAGTATTTTCTCACTTTTCCAATGTTTAGCAAATACAATCCTAGCCGCTGTTAATACATTTACAATCAAATACTTTAAATTTTTATTATATATATCAGGTACGATTCCCAATAAAAAAATCTCTGGTTTCAAATCTATGTGTTTCTTTGTCATTTTTTCCAGCCATATGCGAATTCTAGTCTAGTATTTCCTGGCCTCCTCACAAGTCCACCACATATGGTAATATGAGTGAGGTATCTGATGATATTTCCAGCACTTTTCAGATTTATTCTTAAACATTGTTGCTATTCTTGTCGGGGGAAAGTGCCACCTGTAAAACATCTTATACAAATTTTCTTTATATGCTGTTGACATTGTCATTTTATAATTTTGTGACCACAATTTTTGCCATTTCTCTAAATCAATCCCATATCCAAAATTCTTCCCCCAAGCAATCATTGTTTCTTTAACTTGTTCTTCCTCCAATTTAATTTCCAACAAGAAACTATATAGTTTTTTAATCACTTTTTCATCAGTACCTGTCAGAATCCTATCTAAATCAGTCAATTTATCATAAAATCCTTCTATTTTAGAATCTTTAAGATACCTTGCATGTATTTGCACATTTGAAAACCAATTTATCTTTATACCTTGTTCTTCTAAATTTTGCATCGTTTTAAGTTCACCCTTTTCATCCAATATTTCCCCATATCTAACTGTTGTTCCTTCTTATAAGTTATAGAATACGAAAAAGCTTCAATAGTTGATAACCAAACTGGAATTTTCAAATAACATTGTTTCTTAATTTTCTCCCAATTCAACCATAACAATTCCCGTATATAATGCCTTCTAAAATAACCCTGTGATTTAGTTCCCTTATACCATAAGAAAGCATGCCAACCCAATAATAAATCATGACCTTCTAATGTCAAAATCTAGTCTTTCTTAACGTTATCCATTCTTTAACCCACATTAAGTTTGCAGCTTGATAATACAACTCCCAATTAGGAAGGCCAAATCCTCCTCTAATTCTAGCATCCTGTAAAAGTTTTAATTTTATGCTCGCTTTCTTGCCTTGCCATATATACTTCAACACAATTTTATTTAATTCTTCAAAGTAATCCTTACTTAACCTAATTGGTATTGTTTGGAACAAATATAAAATTCTGGGTAAAATATTCATCTTAATTGTTGAAATTCTACCTATCAATGACAATTGTAGGTTTTCCCATTTTTTCAGGTCGGATGCTATCTGCTGTTTAAGTTTAATGTAGTTATTCTCTTTCAGCGTAGTACATCTTGACGTCAAATATATCCCCAAATATTTAACTTTGTTCGTAACTTGAATTTTCAATAAATCTGCCAGCTCTTCTCTTTGTCTTAATAACATGTTCTTTGTCAGAATCTTTGTTTTGTCTTTATTTATTTTTAAACCAGCCATCTCACCATACATCTCTATCTTTTCCAATAGTTTTAAAGCTGTCTCTAAAGGGTCTTCCAAAATAAAGACCAAGTCATCCGCAAAGGCTTGCAATTTGAATTCCTCCTTTTTGACTTTCATTCCTTTTATGTTTATATCTTCTCTAATATTTCTATTTAAGACTTCCAAGGTCAATACAAATAACAAAGGAGATAATGGGCATCCTTGTCTTGTACCTTTTTAAATATTGATAGAGTCTGTGAATTCTCCATCTATCATTACTTTTGCCGTTTGCTTATAATATACGGCTGCTATTGCTTGGATAAATTTTCTAGCAAAGCCCATCTGTTCCAATAGTAATAACATAAATCTCAAGTTCACATTATCAAATGCCTTTTGGGCATCTAAAAATATCAAAGCCATTTGTTTTTCCGGGTGCGCCTCATAATATTCCAATGTGTCCAGGATTACCCTCATATTGTCTTTAATCTGTCTCTTTGGTAAACATCCATTCTGATCAGAGTGAATAAAGTTATTTAGATATTTTTTAAGCCTTTCTGCCAAGATTGAAGCAAAGATTTTATAGTCTGCATTCAATAAGGAAATAGGTCTATAGTTCTTAATTTGTAATGGGTCAACCCCTTCTTTTGCAATAAGTGTAATATAAGCTTCTGACCATGTTTTAGGTATTTTCTTGTTTATCATAACTTCATTCATGACTTCTAACAATGGAATGCTCAACGATTCTTGTAATGTTTTATAAAATTCTGCCGGGAAACCATCTGGTCCTGGTGCTTTTCCATTGTTCTGTCTATTGAGTGCTTCAGTTAATTCCATCATTGTTATAGCACTTTCTAACATTTTCCGAGTTTCATCAGGTATCTTAGATAGGTTAGCATTTTGTAAATACTGTTTAATTTTTTCCTCATCAAGATTCTCCTGTTTATATAATTGTCCATAAAAATCTCGAATGATTGCCTTTTTCTCCTTATTACCATAACAAATTTGACCATGATCATCTATTAACTGTAATATTTTCCTTGATTCTTTCTCTTTTCTCAACTTATATGCTAGCCATCTACCTGGCCTATTTGCATCTTCAAAATAGTTCTGTTTAGCACTTCTAATTTTTTGTGCCAGTTCTTCTTTCTCTGCTTGATCCATTTTATTTTTAATTATGTCCATTTTAAGTTTGATATCTTTTTTCTGTGGCATCTTCTGTAATTCTTTTTCCAGTTTTTTATGGTCATCTTCTAAAGCTTTAATCATTTGCCTCTTCCTAATGTTCTTTTTCTTTGTATAGTCTATTATTAATCCTCTTGCATATGCCTTCATTGTATCCCAAACATTCTGTATTGAAGTATTTTCTTTTTTGTTTTCATTAAAGAAGAAGGCCAATTCTTTTTCCATCCATTGTGTAAAATCTTTTTCCTTTAGAATAGTATTGTTTAATGTCCATCTAGATCTTCTTTTTTGTCCTTTCCATTTAATTGTCATTGGACTATGGTCTGCCCATGTACTTGTTTCAATATTTATTTCTTGAATATTAGATAATAATTCTGTTGATGTCCAAATCATATCTATTCTGGACCATGATAAATGCCTGTTTGAATAAAAAGTATATTGTTGAGTTTTAGCATTTCTTTCTCTCCATATATCTTTTAAATTTAGTTCATCTGTCATTTTAAAAAAAGATTTAGGGAGAGTTTTCCTATTTTGTAGTGTTGTTTTTACTGTATAGTCCAGTTTATTGTCTACAATTCCATTGAAATCCCCCATCATAAGTATATTAACATAGTCCAGTTCAATTATTTTCATATGTAATTTTTTATAAAATTCTTCTTGTTTATCATTTGGGGCATAAATTACAACCAAGAGTGTTTTTATATTATTATCCACTATTTCAACTATTAATACTCTTCCGTCTTCATTAGTATAAATCAATTTAGCTGGAGTGGTTTCTTTGACGTACAAAACCACTCCTCTTTTCTTACAATAAGTCAGAGAAGTAAATATTTTCCCTAACTTTGGTCGTATCAATAATTTTTCATATTGTTTTTTAATGTGTACTTCTTGTAAGCAAATTATATCAAATTTTAGCTTCTCTAATTTATAAAAAGTTTTCCTTCTTTTGATAGCTGAGTTCAGTCCATTTATATTCATGGAAATCAGTTTTTTTTCCCCCATGGTTATGCTTTATATTTAGGTCTAACAGCTCTTGTGGATCTTATTTCACGTTGTTCTTTGATCTCCATTTGTCTACCTATTACACCTTCTTCTTTTTCCATCTCTATTTGGTCCTCTTCAAATTCAGTTAAAATCTTTTCTTTTTCTATCTCCATTTCTCTTCTTTCGAAAAATTCCTTATAGAATATTTCTGCTTTCGCAATTGAATCAATTCTGTGTCTCTGTTCTTGCCATGTAAACATTAATCCTTCTGGAATCAGCCATCTATAGTTCACCTTTTTTTTCAATAGCATTTTTGTCAAAAATCGATACTCTCTTCTAATCTCTCTCACTTTTCTAGGTACTTGTTTTAAAACCAGGATCTCTTTACCTTTATATTTCAACCCCTTCTCTCTTAACACTTGTAATATTTGGTTTTTAATAGTTTTTTTGGTGAATCTAACATGGACCTCTCTTGGTAATTGGTTCCTCGTCGCATATCTTGTGAAGACTCGATATATTTCATCTACTCCATCCATCATCTTTTCCTCTGTTATTTCCAAGACTCCAGCCAAAATTTCAATCATTACTGCTGCCAATTTTTGTCCTTTTTCTTCCTCGATATTTTGGAATCTAAGATAAAATTCTGACCTATCCATCTCCCACTTCAACATTCCACTTTTTTCTTGTTCAACCATTGTTAATCTGTTATCAATATTTCCAATTGTATCATCTCTTTGCTTGTCTTTCTCTTCTATTTTTTGGATTCTCTCATCGTGTTTCACCATCATTTGTTGAAAATTTTCAAATTTCTCATCCATCTTTCCAATTCTTTGTTCAATACTCTCCATTCTTTGTTCAATACTCATTTTAAGATCTTGTATTCCTTGCATAACCATCGTTAAATCCACTTGCGCTTTGTCTTGCTTCACCATTGTTAAGAGTCGTCCTCCAGATGACGGGGAGACAGGAGCAGAAGTTGAGATGCCCGAAGGTAAAATTTTCTTACTCATTTTGATAACTCAGGGTCTTCCGGGTCTTTTAATCCAATTAGTGAGGTAGCCAATTATAATCCAATTTAGAAAAAGGAAAACACCATAAAAAACGAAAAACAAAACCAGCAATAAATAAAAAGCCCAAAATTAAAAAGAAAAAATTCTTCAGGTTCTTCAAGACCTTAATCCAATTGTGAAATACGCAAATATAATTCAAAAGTAAAAATTAAAAAATGAGGAGAAAAAAAGAAGCAAAATAAAGCCCAATAATATCAAAAAGTAATAAGCAAAGAAAAAGGAAAAGAAAAAGAAAGAAAAAGAAAGTTCTTCAAGTTCTTCCCAATTGAAAAACCTCAGAAAATGAAAAAAGCCATAAAAATAAGTCAAAAATAAAAATCAAAAGGCAGACATCCCCATGAAAAAAAGCAAAAAAGCAAAAAAATAATATTCTGAGGCTTCCCCTTTAAAAAATAAAAATAAAAATGAGATATAATAAAAAATAAAAATAAATATATGAATATTACAAAATAGTGTGGGGTTAGAGGGGAGGGATGAAACAATTAATAAGAAGTTAAAAAAAAAAGACACACACTGCCTTTTGTTTATCCAAGGCTCTTATTTGACTTCTCCACAAATTTCAAAGCCAAACTTCAGATATTCATTTAATAATAGAAGTTCCAAAGAGCACCTGTGTAAACATCCTCCAGTGCTCTTCACTCTATCTTATCATTTCCAGTAGCCTTGAGAAAAGTTTTTCAAACCAAAGTTTTTCAACTTCAAACAGAGTATTTTTCAACTTCAAACAGAATATTTTCAGGCCTCTAGTTGGCAGTGTTACAAAGTTTCTTCTATCCACTCCCCCTTCTTCCCCCCTGAAAAAAGCCTAAAAAGAGGGGGGGAAAAGTATATATGTATATTTATATATATTAAAAAAAATATTAAAGGGGGCCTCTATTTTAAAAAATATAAACAGTCAAAAAGGCGAAGAGAAAGCAAGTAAGTATAAAAATGTAAAAGAAAAAAACCAGTCTGATTAGCTAGATCGCAATAGTAATTCAGTAAAGAAAAAAAAAGTAAAATAAAAAGGCAAGCCTCACTTTGACATTACTACAAAAAATCGCTGCTAAATCAAATTCTGTCAATAAGTTTACAGATTTCTTCTCATATTAGAGTGTTCTTAAGTCCCAAGCAAAAAAAAAAGATCCTCACCAGCCGATACACTTCTTTCTATCCCGTTCTTCCGGAGCTGTCCCAGCTTCAGCAGCCTAATGGCTGCCTCTCCGCCG
Organism: Hydrophis major; assembly: GCA_033807585.1. Classification (NCBI taxonomy): domain Eukaryota; kingdom Metazoa; phylum Chordata; class Lepidosauria; order Squamata; family Elapidae; genus Hydrophis; species Hydrophis major. Next base: position 138,287,509 of record CM066329.1, on the reverse strand, counting down.
TTGGCAAAAGGGCTTCTTCTGGATCGACCAGGGACTTGTGATGTCCCCAGAATCTACAGAATGCGTCCCTTACTGTCACTGTCACTACGAGATGGTTTAGGTCCGTTGGGACCGACCAGGGGCGAAGATATCAGCTGTGATCTCGGAGCCCCGAGATCGCAGCTGTATCGCAGCGATGAAGCTACCACTACCACATCTTACAATACTAAACAACACAGTAGAGACCTTCACATTCCTAGGTTCTATCATATCTCAAGATCTAAAATGGACACCTAACATCAAAAATGTCATCAAAAAAGCACAACAAAGAATGTTCTTTCTGCGCCAACTCAGAAAGCTCAAATTGCCCAAGGAGCTGCTGATCCACTTCTACAGAGGAATTATTGAGTCTATCATCTGCACCTCTATAACTGTCTGGGTTGGTTCTGCAACCCAGCTGGACAGACACAGACTTCAGAGGATAATTAGGACTGCAGAAAAAACAACCACCTGCCTTCAATTGAAGACCTGTATACTACATGAGTCAAAAAGAGGGCTGTGAAAATATTTACAGATCCCTCACATCCAGGATATAAATTGTTTCAACTCCTACCTCAAAATGATGCTATAGAGCACTGTACACCAGAACATTTTTTCCCAAATGCCATCACTCTGCTAAACAAATAATTCCCTCAACGCTGTCAAACTACTAAGTCTGCATTACTATTGCTATTAATCTTCTCATCACTCCTATCACCCATCTCCTTCCACTTATAATTGTATGACTGTAACTTTTGTCACTTGTATCTTTACGATTTATATTGATTGTTTCCTAGTAGGATTTGATTGCTTACTTGTACCCTATGGCTATCGTTGTGTTGTACCTTATGATTCTTGATGAATGTATCTTTTATTTTTATGTACATTGAGAGCATATGCACCAAAGACAAATTCCTTGCATGTCCAATCATTGGCCAATAAAGAATTCTATTCTATTCTATTCAGAATAAGAATGATATTAAAGTAAAATAGATAATTTCACTCCAATCTACCCACTACCATGGATCAGGCTTTCATGTTGGAAGGAGTCTAAAGGATGAAATGACTATCTTAAATCTCTGCAAGTGTTATGGCACCCATTTTGTTTCTTAATCTCTTAAAGTGGACTGAACATCTTGGCCTCACTCACTGCGTCCTTGGATGCCCTTTCATTTCTTCTTCTTTTTAAAGTACAGTAGAACCTCTGGTCACGAACGCTTCAGTCTATGTTCTATAGCTACATTTGAATGAACTGAGTAAAATACAGTTTACAATTATAGACTTTGGGCATGTTACTTCTATTTCCCTTTCAAGTGTCAGAGGAAAGGCAAAAAATTTAGCTTTGGACTAGGCTACAAATTTGCAGTCTGAGCTCAATCCAGAAAAGGCAGAAGAACCAAAAAGAGGTGATTTTTTTTCTATCTAGATAATCTAGATCAACTGATATTTTTGTTGAGGTGGGCAATTTGCTGCTGAGCAGATGTTTGGGTCTAAAACAGTTACAACCTCTTGCGTTGATCAATCTGTTGTAGCCTGATGGATGATCTAACTCCAAAAGATCTGGTTGGAACCCAAAGTTGCCTAGCTCTGTTTCTTTCTCACATAAATGATCCAAGTTTTAGCCTTAGCATAGTTTGTATCAAAACATTGGCTTAGGGGCTTAAGTGGAAGTACCTAATGGAAGGGAAGTCCTGGAAGTCAGCATGATAAAATCAGGTTAGAAAATGTTAAGCAAACCAAAGCAAGCCATCAAAATAATAATAATAAAAAAAGTGATGTATACTCCACAGCAAGGACCCTCAATGATCTAGAGCAGGGGTGTTACGCTCGATTTCATTGAGGGCCACATCAGGGTTGTGTTTGACTTCAGGCAGCAGGAGTGGGTGTGGCCAGCTTGACATCACTCATGTTGGGGGCCCAAAAGCTCTGCCATCAAAAATGGGCTCCTGAGCTCCGTCAGTGAAAATGGAGCTCAGGTGGGCTATGTATGCCCACCAGGCCCCGCTTTTGGCTGTAACTGCCTCCTGCGGCCCTCTGCCAGCGCAAACCAAACTCTTACTTTCACTGGCAGAGGCACTGTGGGCTGGTGCTTTGCTGTTTCCAGAGTGGTCCCGCAGGTCAGCTCTAAGCACCCAGCAGGCCAGATCTGCCCCCCCCCAGGCTTTGAGTTTGACACCTCTAGAGCAATGACCTTGGAAAAGCTAATTGGTAACAGCCAGTCCATCAAAACAAGGGAGTAAAATACCTGGAGAAGCAAAGTTCTTGCATTAAAACAAGAACTGTGAACAATGGTGAAAAATAAATGGTGAAGCTCTGTATGCTATGTATTCAGTATTAATGTAGCAAATAATAATAATTTTGAAGTCCCAAGTTAACAGGTCCACATTAGCTGAACCCTGAATGAGCAACAGTGATTGCAATTTACATAGAAATCATTACATAATCATTCATAATCACGCACCCCAGATATCACCACTAAATAATGTACTGGTTCAATGGGCAAAAGTCCATTGTGATGTGAGCATGCAACATGTGTCAGGAGGCTACATAGAGAGAAGCTTTCCTCTGAAGTCTGGATATTTTTAATTCTCATGCTGAAAATGCAATTAGGCTGCTGTGGATTGTGTTTTTGAAAACTTTTTCCTTCTTGCTTGTCCTTTCCTGCTTGTTGGGCTTTTAAACAGAGAGGGAGAAGGGGGGGGGCTTTCTTTCTCATCCTTAAAAGGTAAAAAAAAATTATAAGCAACATGCAGAGAGAAAATTGGTCTGGAAAACAATTTTCTGGCAGCTGCTGACAGTCCATTTCTGCACATGAGTCAGCAGCAAATAACTCTGCAAACATGCCGACTCCTTGAAGATTCATCAGAGCCTGGTGGTGCCAGGGGGCTTCCCACTGCCAAAGAGAACAAGCCATCAAGGCCACTGCAGTAAAGTCGGCATTGACATTTGACTACCCTAGGCAATGATCAGCTTGCCCTGCCAAAGCTTTCCATGGCATAGCCAATGGGAGGTGTGCATGCTCATTTTTAAATCCAAGCAACTCAGTACCACCTTTCCTCATCACAAGTCACCACATTTCAATTTACCACCATAAAAGACCAGTCTGTTTTTATCTCTTTAACAACAAATGCCTCTGCCTTTTAAAGATTGTAGGTGATTTTTCTGCTGCCCAGATCCCAAATTTTGGCTGGCTGCAGAAATCAAGACCATTCCCTAGGGGGCAGTAAAGAGTTAGTTTTCCATATTTTTTTGCTGCCATCTAGTGGCTATCCAATTTTTGCCTACAAGGCTGGTTGTCCTCAACCAAGCAAAGATAAGACTCTACCTTGAGGCCTGATTACTATGTGATCTTTCCCTTCTTAATTCCAGAAAAATCTGCTGGAGGATCCATTGGTACATATCCTTTAGTACTTTTGACCAGCTGATCACAGGAAGAAAGTGGAGTAAAGAAAAAAAGTTCAGAATTGATTATCTTTATTGACCTATTTGGTCTTTGGCTACAAGATTGCCAATTATTTCCTTTTGCCTTTTCTTCTTAGGTACATATGCCCAGAGCACACCTACCTGGTAAGATGCAAATAGCTAGTAGTGGATTTCTCCTATCATTATAATGCATTCCCTATAAATAAATCTCTATTCTGTTACAGTTATAAAATTTGCTTCACTAATTGTCCTTCGGATTAGATTCCATGTCAGGAAAGCTCTCCTTCACTTACACACACACACACACAGAGGGGGGGAGGAGGGAGGGAGAGAGAGAGAGACAGAGAGGTGGAGAGAGAGAGCTTCAGCCTCCAATACCAATTGGAAAGAAAAAGAATGGTGGATTCTCCATATCTTCTTCTACTGCACTTTTTCACTTTTTGATAGGAAAACAACTAGCAACTGTTCTCATTGGCATGTAGTGGGGCAAAGTTGGTTAGACCTTTTTAAGATGATTGAATGACAAGCCACAAGCCTGTCTGTCAGGTTATTTCAGAATACAAGTCTAGGACTTTTTTGAAAGAGCACTAAACCCTAAAATAACTTTGCTGTTAGGTTCCAGGCATAAAAAAAAGGCACAGGGTGAAGTGGATGGGAACTCTCCTCTTCAGCTTGGACTCATGCCTGCAACTCTCAATACGGTCATCTCTGAAGATAAATATAAAATACTTTACATAGTAAAAGACTGCCTTTGTGGGAAGGGTGAATTAGAAGCACTGGGCTGTGTCCTTTGTTGTTATTGTTGCCTGGATAGAAATACTCCCAGAACTCCCAGGGGAAAAAACATTGAAAGCTCCAGAGAAAACTTATGTAAAATACTTACTTGCAAATAAAAAACTTATATTTGCATAGCCTGTGTCAAGCAGCATATAGAATATCTTATTGTTCAGGAACTTCCGGTTTGTCGGCTTTGCTAGCGGCAGGGTTCTGCGATCTTGGGCGATCCCTGCCGCACTAGCCGTTTTGGTGCCTCCGATCTGGACGGGTTTGGAGGCTAAGACTGCCCCGCAGAGGCAGCTGAAGACAGGGGAGAGCTGGTGAGGGGTTTGGGGTGTTGCAGACCCCCTCCCCAGCCGACAAAACTCCCTTCTCTTAAGGCGGTCAAGCGGTGGTCTGTAATGGCCGCCACAAAGAAGCCGGCAGCTGGGTAAGACTGAGCATGAGGAAGAGGGGAGAAAGTTTTCAAGAGAAAGTTTTCTGGATGATCCAGGACTTTAAGAGGCGTTTAATCCTGGTTTTCCGGTTTTGCGTGGCTTCGGGGTATGGATTTCTGATTATTTAAAATTGATGTTGCAAGTGGGAAGGGAGAGGAAAAAAAATTGGGGCAGAAGCTGAAAAAGGAGGAGATTGCCTAGAATCCCAAAGAAAGGTATATGGTAATTGGACCTCTTTGATTAAACATTAACCCCAGAAAGAGAAAGAGAAGAAGGAAGAAAAGTATTAATTTTTGGAATTTTTTTTGAATTATTTTTGATTAAAAATACTTGTGGTTGTTTTGGGAAAAGTTTCTCTTTTCATGATGGCATCGCTTGTGGGTGAACTAAAGACTGAATATCAAAAATATAAAAAGGAAGATACTTTGGGCACTTTGTTTCAATTTTTAGAAATGGCGTTATGTACTTATGAAAAGTTGATTAAGCAGCAGAAGGACTGGGACAAAGAAGAAGAGGAAGAAGAAGCCATCTCTGATGAACAATGGGTTCTTTCCGGGGAGGAGGAGAAAAAGGATAAGAAAAAGGGGATTTTAAGAATTATAAAAACAACCAAAAAAGAGAAAAATGAGCGGAAAGGTGGAGGCAAGATTAGAAAGCAAAGGAAAGGGAGTAAGAAAAGGGAGGAGGAGAGACAAAGGGGTAAAAAGGGCAAGGAGAAGAATAAGCAAGAAAGAAAAAGGGGGGGAGGAGAAGTCTCAATGGGGGGAAGCAAGATCTAAAGAAAAAAAGTTTATTCAGAGATAATGGGTGAATTTAATTTAGGATAAAAGAGGGATTCTGGAGGGTACATAAGATTGTGTTTTTATGTGTACTTAGAGTATAAAATTCATTGTGTAATTTTAGAATCTATAAAACAGAATCCCAAGAAAAATTGTTATATGAAGTACTTTTAAGTTAGGGTAATGAGTTATAGACGTTACTCCAATTGGTGTACAGGAGAGGTATAATAAAAGAAAAAAAGATGAATGGATAGTTGGAAATAGAACAGACAAAGAATGTTATTGAAAATGATAATAAGATATGGAAGGATATATAAAGGTTTTGTTATGTTTTTTTGGATTTTGTATATTGATAAAAGGCAATAAAATTTTAATTAACAAGAAATAACTTGGATGAAAAGGAGAAGCTGGGATAAGATATGAAGTTAAATAGATAAAATATTGATACTATAATTTGGAATTGTTATGTTCTATTGGTTTTCTTCTTTTATTATTTTTTCTTAGAAAAGAATTTATAAGCTGTTATGCCTTGATTCTTTGAGTATTGTTTTTATAAAATTGATAAAAATGGTATATATATATATAAAAAAAGAAAATGATAATAAGATATGGAAGGATATATAAAGTGAATATGATGTTTGAATTTGTGTCTGTGTGAAGAGTTTCAACCCGGGATCAGACAGCCTTCAGAAAAGATCTTTTAGTTTTGTTTATGTTTTGTGTTTTGTGTATTGTGTTTTCTGTAAAATTCATAAAGTTTGTTTAAAAAATAAAAAAAAGAAATAATAATAATAATAATAATAATAATAATAATAATAAAGAAAGAGGCGTTTAATCCTGAGAACTATGACTTTTTGAAAAATACTTGGTTTCCAGAGGAGGATTTCAAGCGGCAAAATTGAGGTGCTGAAAGGAAAGTTTACCCTCCTTCCCTATGGAATCAACAAATGGCCATTGAGAAACCTGTTGTTTTTTATAAAAGGTAAAAACTTGGCTTCTTGATAAGTGGGAAGGGAGAGGACAAAAAAAAATATATTAAGATTTTGCTGGAGGAGATGCCTTGAAGATCTTGAGACTAGAAATTGATTGGAACAAGGCTGTAAAATACAGATTGGGCTTTTTTTTCCTTTCCCTTTTATTGATACCACCCCAGGAAGAGAAAGTGAGAACTTTGTGCATTGTTTGGACTGATTGATGTCTCTGGGACTTTGAGGAATTGTCTTTAACTTTTGAAACATTTTGGTTGCTTTAAGAAGAACAAAGAATGGCTTTATCTGATGATGAACTTAGAAAGGAATATCAAGAAAGTAAAGACGCTGTGAAAGAAGCTTTCCTTTCTTTAGAAATGGCGCTTGCTATTAATCAGCAAACACAACAACAGATGGAGGAAATAGAAGGAGAAGGAGAAAAAGAAGAAGAAGACGCCATCTTCAGTGAATCTAAAAAATTAACTAAGAGAGAAAGGAGAAAGGAAGGAAGGAAAATGAAGAACTTAAGACTTAAAAAAAACACTTAAGAAAGGAAAAAATAAGATGCAAAACCAACTCAATGTTACTGAGCAAAAGGAGAAAGGATTACAACAGAGAGGGAAAGCTAAAAAGGTGAAGGTTAGTAGAGGGGGGGGTAAAAAGGCCAGGGGGGATAAGAAAGGAAGGGAAAAGGGAAGGAAAAGCCACAAAGGTATGAAACAAGATGGGAAAAAAGGATTTTTTTTTTAGGGATAAAGGGTAAGGTATAATTTTTTAAAAAAAGAAGATTCTGCAAGGTACATAAGATGGTATTATGTATTAGAAATAGAAAACTAGAATGTTATAAGAATTGATAAAAGATTAAAATATTGAAATGTTTAGTAATGATAGATTTTAAAATTTAATAAAATTGTAGCACTTGTTTTTTGAAATAGACAATCGGAATGTTATAAGATTTAATATTTAGATTTATTATCTAATTATATTAATTATTATGAATTTATTATTTTTTCTTTTTAAAGGTTAGTAGGTAGAATGTACTAAGCAGAATCAGATTGGGTATCAGGTGTTATTTTAAATATTAATTTAAGGGGAGGATAGAAAGGCATCATACTCTGATTAGTGATTTCAGGAGAAATTCTTTTTTTTTTTACTATAGGGAATGAGATAAATGGATAATCTGGAAAGAATGGATAAAAAAATACAAATATAATGATTTAAATTAAAATGAATTAAATAAAATAGAAATAAGAAGAACGAAAAGTGGGGAGAAGTTATATAGAAGATATAGAATGGTAAATAAGATAGGTAATGGTATACAAGATGAGCACGAATTTAATTGAAGTCCATACAAAGAGGTAATCTGGGGCCAAACTACTTTCTTAAAAGAAGTTTTATATTTTTGTGTTTTGCGTGTCTATGTTTTATTTGGGAAGTAATAAAACCTTGGAGGAATGTTGGATGAGAATAATGGTAATCAAGTCAGAGAGGAATGAAGATGATGATTATAAACTGGATAAATATAGAAAATAATAATAATAACAATGAAATTGAATACGAAAGGAGAAATAATGAGAAATTTGTTAAGAGATATTTATATGTTTATATTGAAATGGTGTAAAACAGAATAATGTTGCATAAAATAATATTTTACTTCACTTGTAAAATTCATAATGGAAAGAGGTTTTATGTATTTAATGGTTAATGTTGGTTTGTTTGTCTTTAAAATCAATAAAATTTGTTTAAAAAAAAAAGAATATCTTATTGTTCTATGGAGGAGCTAAGCAAGATAAGGGTGAATCGATTTAGTATATTAAGTTAATTATATGGAATTTAAATCCTGTAATTGATGTGTAATGAAATGATTGGTTAATAGACTAATGGAGTCATAACTAAGATATTTTAATATTTTAGTAGGTTAAACCAATATTTTACTATTAAGTAATTCAGTGCACTAATACAGTACATCCCATTCACTTGGTAGCTTTGCAATTCAGTATTTAACATTTTGTTTATCAAGTTATTTAGTGCTTCAGCTTTAGGATATTAAAATGTTACAATTCTACTTCTTTTACATAAAATACAGTTGGGTTTGCTCCAAATTATTTATCTCAATTTATTTAGAATGTATGTTTCTTTATCCAAACTCTGTAAGTGTAAAATCAGAAGATGTGGAGAGACTTGATCCATAGAATCACCAGGACCAGAACACAATTGAATGGATAATAACATCATCATCATCCAAGTTCTGTAAATTATACAAGTGGGTATACTTTTTAGAAAGAAATCTCTCCAGGATTGTTTCTGAGCCAGGAATAAAAAACACAAGCAACTGCTTGAACCAAAGGGAAGGTTTATTTCTGAAAGCACAATGTATAGAATCAGCTATTAGAGGCAGCTGCGTCAAGTCCTCCTTGAAAGTGCTATCATTTTTGTTCCTCAAAATTGTACAAAAGTGTGTGTTATGAACTAATAAAACACTTAAATAAAGTTTATCAAAAGCTTTGGAAAGTAGCAGGGTTCTAGCCCTGCACTTCTGATTGGCCGATAATAGCAATATCGGATTGGTCCGTTCAGGAGAATCTGATTGGCTGTTAACGAGCCACTCTCATTGGTTACGGGGGTTAACACTCCACGTATCTTATTGGTTACTAGAGCGGCAGCTTGCCTATAAAAGGGCTGCTGTTGCACTAGGGTTTTGCTCTGTTCAGAATGTATAATAAAGAGTTGAAGTTCACAGTTCACCGTCTCGTCTCCGTTCCTTGCGCCCATGCGCAGAACTTAACACTGGCGACGAAGGTGGGATTCGGAGATGTCAGAGCTGGCTGAACACTACAGAGCACTAAACAAAGCACGTGGCTGAAGGCGCATCAACGGTGGAAACCATGACCAGCGGCACCATACCACCCGCTCCATTCGACCTGGCACAAGAAGACCGGGACTCCTACATGGACCGGTTCCAGATGTTTCTGGAGACCAACAACTTGAAGGATGCCATTACTGGGAAAAAGAGAGCGGTATTCCTGACTCACTGCGGACCTGCCGTTTTCAAGATGGCCAAGGCACTGGCGAAACCAGCTGAGGTGAAATCCATGGACTGGGATGTCCTTGAGCCCCTCCTATGGGCCCACTATGCACCTACTGTACCAACGCTTGTCCGAAGACATGAATTTTACCAGAGAGACCAGCGGAAAGGAGAAAGCATTGCAGATTTCATCGCGGATCTCTGGAACCTGGGAGGCCTCTGTGGGTTCGCTGACCTCAAAGAAGCTCTCAGAGACCGAATAGTTCTGGGATAAGATGCACCGCACGTGCAAAGGCAACATCAGCCTTGCCGATACCATCGCTGACGCTACTGCAGCAGAAGCAACCAGGAAGTCGGCTGCCCGAATGCGCCGCACCAACGCCCCACTCCGCCAACTCGCCGGCGAAACCTCACCTCGCCTTGAGGGACATGCAACTGCAACCCACCACGAGGACCTCGAATCGTCATCAGAAAGTGATGAGGAAGAAGTCAACCAGCTCCGGTCTGAACGAGATCAACGCCACCAGCGTAACCAGAGACTGAAGTATCAATGCGCAGGTTGTGGGACAAACCACCCACAATCAGACTGCAAATTCCTCGACGCACTATGCCATATTTGTGGAAAGAGAGTCCACATCAGAAAGGTCTGTAGAAGCAAGCTAGGATCCAGCCCATTTCAGAGGGGGACCAACTACTGCCAACCCACAGGAAGTCGTCCTGTGAATCGGGAACATTCGAACCACCAATGGAACAACCACTCCTACAGAAATAAACCACTAGCCCATTCAACAAAACGAGAAGAGGCACACCAAACCATCACGATTGCATCATCATTAGATGTAAAGAAGTTCCGAGTGAAGGTCGCCATTGATCCGAGTGAAGGTTGCCATCGAAAACCAGCCCTGCATGATGGAAGTCGATTCAGGATTGTCTCTCTCGATGGTTTCCTGGAAGACCCTTGAACAATTAATCCCTGCCATCCGGCGACAAGACCTCAGAATCCAAAGAATCATTCTCAAGGACTATCAAGGAAACCGAATTCCGGTCGTTGGATCAAGCCTAGTCCAGGTTTCATTCAAAAATCGTACTGCATCTTTACCATTGACCGTCGTCGACCGTGATCGGCCTAGTTTGTTAGGCCTTCAATGGTTCGCTCCACTTGGGATTGAGGTAGCCAGCATTCACCAAACCAGCAGCAACGACTGGGAGGCCCTCGTCCAGAAATTCCAGGACATTTTTGCAGACAAACTAGGTGAGTACAAGGGGACCCCGATATCATTTAACCTTAACCCTGAAGTAGCCCCCATCTGCCTTAAGCCTCGTCGAGTCCCTTTTGCCCTTAAACCAAAGATTGACGAGCAGCTTGATAAATTAATAGCCCAGGGTGTTTTAGAACCAACCGACCATGCTCCTTGGGAAACCCCAATCATAACACCCATCAAACCAGATGGATCGTTAAGGATTTGTGGGGACTACCATGCCACCCTGAACCATGCCCTTCAACAGAACGCTTCCCCGGTACCGGTGTACAACACCTCCTCCATTCCCTGGGGGGTGGAAAAGTCTTCGCTAAATTGGATTTAGCACAGGTGTACCAACAACTGCCAGTAGATAAAAAAAACCAGCAGAGGCACAAACGATCGTTACGCACCGAGGCGCCTTTAAGTGCAACTGACTCCAATTCGGAGTTAGCGTGGCCCCAGGGATTTTTCAGAGCTTGATGGAGAGGCTATTACAGGGAATCAAAGGGGTCATACCATACTTCGATGACGTTTTAATAGCTGCCCCGAATAGAGAAATAGTAAAGGAGCGTCTTAAACTGGTTCTCCAGAAATTTAAAGACTCTGGCCTTAAAGTTAAAAAAAATAAATGTCAACTGTGTACAGATAAAGTAGAGTTCCTGGGGTACCTAATCGATAAACAAGGCATTCACCCCACCTATAGCAAACTAAGGGCAATCAAGAATGCCCCAAGACCCAGAAACAAGACTGATCTCCAAGCTTTCCTGGGGCTTATTAATTTTTACAACATCTTCCTGCCCCACAAAGTGACCGTAGCTGAGCCCCTATATCGGTTTCTCGATAAAAAAGCAACCTGAGTTTGGGTGCACCGAGAGGAGCATGCGTTCCAACAAGTGAAAAACCTATTAACTTCAGATGCTGTTTTAATGCAGTATAACGAGACTTTGCCTTTAACAATCACATGTGACGCGTCACCATTTGGAGTAGGAGCCATTTTGAGCCATGTGTTACCAAATGGTAGTGAAGCCCCTATTGCCTATTTTTCAAGAACTTTATCAAAGGCTGAACGTAACTATAGTCAAATCGATAAAGAGGCTCTTGCTGTTGTATCTGCTGTTAAATGGTTTCATGAATATGTTTATGGATGAGTTTTTACTGTTGTTACTGATCACAAACCTTTGCTGGGGATTATAGTGGGAGACAAGCCAACCCCCTATATATTATCACCTAGAATGACTCGCTGGTCGGAGTTTTTGGCTGCGTACAATTATAAGCTGCAACACCGCCTGGGGAAAGCCATTCCCCACGCTGACGCATTGAGCCGTGCACCACTTCTGGAAACCGTCGACAACCCAGCTCCAACCCTTACAACGCTCCAGATTGAAACACTGCAGTCACCGCCACTAACAGCTAGAGATATCGCGATTGAAACAAAATGTGATCCTATTTTAAAACGAGTTCTTAGCTGGGTCGAACGAGGATGGCCAGTAGATCAAACCCCTGATGACTTCATCCCCTTCAAGAATAGGCAAACAAAACTTTTTTCGCAAAAAGGCTGCATCCTGTGGGGGGATAGAGTCGACGTCCCAGAGCGGTTACAACGAGCGGTATTAAAAACACTGCATGAGGGCCACCCCGGCATTGTGCGCATGAAAGCGCTCGCACAAAGCTACGCGTGGTGGCCGGGCATCGACAAACAAATCGAAGCCTGGGTAAAGGCTTGTTATAAGTGCCAGGAAGTTAGCAATGCCCCACCAAAAGCAACTCCGACAGAATGGGAAACACCTTGGGGACCGTGGTCCTGCATCCATATTGACTTTGCGGGACCTACTAAGGGACATACGTTCCTATTAACAGTGGATGCCTATTCAAACTGGCTCGAGATCCACGAAATGAAGAGTACCACAACCAAGTGCTGAACAGATTATTCGCGACGCATGGACTGCCAGACGTTCTGGTATCCGACAACAGACCCCAGTTTACCGTGCTCCCTTTTGAACAATACTTAGTTAGACCGTGGTATTCGCCATGCGCTAACTTTGCCAGTGCACCCTGCGGCTAACGGAAGAGCTGAACGCATGGTACAGTTTGTGAAAAAAACCCTCTACAAAATGGACTATGAAGACATTGAAAATAAGATAAATACAATACTCCTTCTCCAACACATCACTCCGCACAGCGTCACCAACAAGACCCCAGCGGAACTATTGATGGGATGCAAACTCTACTCCCACCTCGACTGGCTTCACCCGTCTTACGAGCCAGAGAACCCCTGTGGATCCAGCGGAAAATGCCGCAAGTTTAAGATAGGCGACTTAGTTTTCGCCAGAAACCTTTATGGCGAACCGCTGTGGATCAAGGCCACTGTTATTCAAACCACTGGACCCAGGTCGTACCTGGTGAAAACCTGCGATGGAAAAATATGGAAACGCCATATAGATCAGCTTCACTCGAGGCTACAACCTAGTTTCCGCGACTCCAGTAACTCCCAAACTGAGGGGGGAGGGGATGTCGAAGAAACCGAATTCGAGATGGCGGAAAGCAGGAACAAAAGAAGTCAGCCATCGGGCGTAACAAGTGAAGAAGGATCAGGGAAGGGTGTGGCCGCACCACAGAGGTACAACCCAACAGAGGCAAGCCCGCAAGGGCCAGAGGACAACGACGAGAACATTAGCAGCACCGAGTCTTCCAACGAGGAACCACCAGCTCCCAACTTGCCCGAAAACGCCTTGCCAAAACAGGCTTACGGACAAGAACTGGTGGGACAGCGTAAATCCAATAGACAGTCAAAGCAACCTTCCTACCTCAGAGATTACATCATCGCACCCCCCAAACAGAACCCGGGGGGAAGGGGTGTTATGAACTAATAAAACACTTAAATAAAGTTTATCAAAAGCTTTGGAAAGTAGCAGGGTTCTAGCCCTGCACTTCTGATTGGCTGATAATAGCGATATCGTTATTGGTCCATTCAGGAGAATCTGATTGGCTGTTAACGAGCCACTCTTATTGGTTACGGGGGTTAACAGTCCACGTATCTTATTGGTTACTAGAGCGGCAGCTTGCCTATAAAAGGGCTGCTGTTGCACTAGGGTTTTGCTCTGTTCAGAATGTATAATAAAGAGTTGAAGTTCACTGTTCACCATCTTGTCTCCGTTCCTTGCGCCCATGCGCAGAACTTAACAGTGTGTGCACTCCAGGATATTTTTTTTTAAGTGTATTTAGCTGACATTCCAAAAAGGAGCACTTTGTAGTCAAGCACTCTGCCGAACTGTGGTTTCCATTTATTTAGCATTGGTGATGGAAGGATCAGTCTGGGGAAGGATTTTTCCTTATTTAATTTAGAGGGGTTGGTGTCTCCAGGTAAATGGCCTAGAAGGAATATTCACCTAGACAGACTAGCATCTCCTGCTGCATTTTAATCTTTGGCCTTTTTAATTGTAATTTTTCACTTTTGGTTCAAAATCCAGATTGCAATGTTTAATCTTTTGCCCTGACAGACAGTGGGAAGACTTTTGTGGCAGTAGAATTTTCCTTCCCACAACTTCTTGTCAGCAACCATCATAAAGGTTAGTTTGCATGACATAAGTAATTGATGGTTACAGGTTACAGAATAACAGAATTAGAAGGGACCTTGGAGGTCTCCAGTCCAACCTCCTGCTCAAGCAGGAGACCCTAAACTGTTCTGGACAAATCGTTGTCTGGTCTCTTAATGATGGAGCATCCACAACTTCTGGAGGCAAACTGTTCCAATATTTAGCTGTTCTCACTGACAAGAAATTTCTGCTGAATTCTTCGTTAGTTCTCTTTGCTACGCTTCCATCGGTTATTTCTTGTTTTGCCCTAAGGTGCTTTGGAGACTAGGTTTACGCACACAAGAGACAGCCCAATAAATACTGGTAGACTGCTATCATGTCACCCCTCGCCCATCTCTTCATTAGACAAGACATACCCAGTTCCTGTTAAACTCATTATAAGTTCATTATATGTTTTATCCTCCACTTTCTAATCATCTTAGTTGCTCTTCTATGCAGTCTTCAAAATCTTGGAATTGAGCAGGTAGCAGATCCCAGCAGCTGAAAGGGAGGGTATGTCTTGCAACAGCCTAAAGTGGCCAATTTTACCAAGCAAACAGAAAGGCAATAAGGGATCACGTCCATGGTGAGGAAAAGAGGGAAAACTGGCTAGGGAATTCTGGGAATTGAAGTTTAAGTCCCCAAATGTAAAGTTAGCAAGGTTGGACGTCCCTGGTTTAGAGGGATATGAAAGTGATCCCTCGAGCATTGCTTTAAACTTTCCAAAGACTATATTTATAAAATATAATGAAACAGGTAGACAAATATTTTAATGAGCTAAATGTTTCTGGGTTTTTTTTCCCCACCATTCTGATAGTATTGTGACTCTGACCAATACAGGTAGTCCTTGACTTACAACAATTCATTTAGTGACCATTCAAAGTTACAATGGCACTGAAAAAAATACATTTTTTCACACTTATTACCATGGTGGTATTTCCATGCTCGTGTTATTGAAGTTCAGATGCTTGGCAACTGACTCATATTTGCAGCATCCCAGTGTGATCACCTTTTGTGACAACCAAAATCAGTGGGAAACCCAGATTCACAACAGCCATGTTACTAACTTAACAACTTCAGTGATTTGCTTTATAACTATGGCAAGAAATGTCATAAAATGGGGCAAAACCAGGGGTGGGATTCAAATTTTTTAACAACCGGTTCTGTGGACGTGGCTTAGTTGGGTGTGGCTTTGTGGTCATATGACCGGGTGGGCATGGCCAATTCAACATCACTCACATTGAGGGGCGCTTCTCCTTGCCTGGCCTCTCATGACTGTGGGGATGCTGCACAGTCATGAGTGTGAAAAATGGTCATGTCACTTTTTTCAATGCCATTGTAGCTTTAAATGGTCATTAAATGAACAGTTGTAAGTCAAGGATTACCTGTACAAAGTACAAAAAGCTTCTTTGCTTGAGAAAAGCTGCTCTAAATACCAATCATTAGATTAAAAATACCTGCAAGCTGGAGTTACCTTGAGGAATTAAAATAGTTTAAATGTAATGATAACTATCGGAGCCAACTGTTGCTCACAGAGAGATCATTTAAGCTCTCCAAAAAGATCATTTAAGCTTACCCAGGAGAAACAATTCTTAGATCCATTTGCACCATTTAAAGATACCAGCTGGTCTTACTACCTCACAAGACATCCTAAAGAAATCATTCAGATTTAAGGAAAGATCACAGGCCCCCATTGCCTCTTGGAAGTACACTCCAAAAGGATAGTGCCAGGAACCACTAAAGCAGTGAAGGAAGACCCCCTCCCAAGATAGAAAAAGAAACCATGAAACAGGAAAAAATTCAAACACAATACAAATAATTAAATCACAACAGTAGCTGTTGCTTGTTAAACCAATTACCAGAACAAATAAATACAGGAACTAGCCAGATTTCTCAACCCAGTTTCTTTTCAGGAACAGAGATTAACCTTTTCCTTCTAAGCAAAACTGAATGGGGAAAATTATCCCATCAATAATCACAGGATTAAAATCACCAAGGACAGAATTAAATTTCACCAAAAACCAGTTTTAAACCAAAACTCAGAACGGGTACGTAAACTCACATTTGAATGTCAATCTTTCTAGCTAGCCAAGAAGCCTTGCTGAGTGTCACTTATCTTGGATCCTTGTCATTAAAAGCTTTTTTCCAGCAGCTCTGCTTCATTATTCAATTATTTCTTCAAAGTGCTAACTCCAACAGGGGACTATTTCTTCCCAACAGCAGTGTAAAAGGCTTAAAACAATCCTTCCCCTTTAAGAAAGTCAAGCTGTCAGGTTTCCAAGTGAAATGGCTACACATATGTCAATTTTGGGCTGACACAAGCGAAGTACCAACAGAGTCAAAAAAAAAAAAAAAAACTACAGAGAAGCTCCAGGAGACTGGAAGTCTAGTCCTGTCAAGAATGTAAGAGGCAATTTTTGTAAGCAAGAACCCCAGAATGTAAGGAATGCCTTCCATATAGGATTGGGCCTGTAAAATAGGGGGGAAAAAAAAGGAGATTTCTTCTAACAACCAGTTCTCCGAACTGCTTAGAAAGTGAACAGGTTCTAGCGAATAGGTGTGAACCGGTAGAATCTCACCCCTGGGCAAAACTCTCTTAACAAATGTCTCACTTAGCAACAGACATTTTGGGCATGATTGTGGTCATAAGTCGAGGACTACTTATATAACCCTCTCCAAGAAAACCGAGTTTTAGATGGATAAACTTAGAACTTAGGGATCAGTGAAAATAACTTTGGAGAAAATGTAATATTTTCCCTTGCATTCTTTCTCTCTTAAAGTAGCTTAGAGGATTAATGAGTATATCTGACTGCAGTGCTCTTTCTACCATTTTCAATTCTTCCTTCCCTGCCAAACAATGCTGGGTTCATTTTGGGCTTCTTGATTGTATCATGTTTAGCACTTGAGCTTAGATACAGGAGGTTGAGCTCAGGTTATTACTGCACTTCAAAGGGGGAAAAATGTTTCCAAGGACACAAATACAAAAGAATTCCCTGTGCTCAGGGATGGGGAAAACATTGCAAAAGATGAAACTAAATCTTTTTCTTAAGTGACAATTAAATTGTAAAAAGAAAAAGAGAGAAGTAAACAACTGCAACATAACTTCACTGGCTTAATCTCACTACCAGGGAGAGTTTTATTTTAAATAATTGGCATCCACTGGAAGCGTAAGTAGCAAAAGAGCACGCACAATTTCAATACAAACTCCATTTCTTATTTACTTGCAAACAACAGTGTGCACAGCAAGTGTGAAATCATTATCTCATGACATCACAAATCAGTCTCCATTTTGGAATTGCTGGAGTCAGGAATTGAAGTTAAGTTTTATATATGACTCATTTGCTGATATTCACTTTAAAATTAATGTTATTTTATTGCACTATATGGTTAGGAATGTACTGGAATGAGAAGTGTTAAGCTGCAACCCTAAGAATTCTCTTCCCCAAAATTGGGGAAACAGCAATATATGATTATCAGTAGCCTGAATATTGATCAAATCAAATGGTTCATGTGTAATATTGGAGAGAGCCACAGTATGTCAGATCAGATATCTACAAGAATAAAGTATGAATTATGGAATTATGACATATTCCTTGGAACTTTCTGGACATAACACAGTGATCTCAGCAAGCACAGAGAATACATTTTGGGAACCATTTAAGCCAGGGGTGTCAAACTCACATCATCATGGCAGCGTCACATGATGTATCACAACCTTTTCCCCTTTCGCTAAACCGGGCGTGATGCATCTGGGCCATGGACAGCGAGTTTAACAGCCCTGATTTAAGCTGAAAAGATGTATTTTTTTTTTTGGCTTGGACAGAAGGCATGGGATATTTGTTCTGTCCTCATTTACATACTCGAAATCCCCGCGCTTTGATTGGCCAAAGCGCGGGGCTTTCTAATTGGTCAGGCGAGCCGCGCCGATTGGCTTGTCAAGAATCTCCCGCGATTGGCTCGTTCAGAGCGCGGGAGATTCGAAGCGCTGCCATTGGCCGCGGCGGCCGCGGCGAAAGGAATAAAAGCCGCAGGCTTTTTTCCTTTCACCGGTTCAGTTCCAGTTTTCCAAATAAAGAGCATTGCATGAAATCACCGACTCCTGGCGTCATTTCGCGGACACGACACTGGCGACGAGGATGGGATCCAAACCCTGAACTGAACCCCGTGTCCGACGGAAGCCAGACAAAGCACCGAGATGGCGAAAATCGCACCGCCCGCCCCCTTCAACCCCGCCACCGAAGACTGGGAATCGTTCTCCGACCGTTTCCGCATGTACCTCGGGTGCACCGGCATGAAGGACGCCTCGGGCCCGCTAAAACGCGCCGTCTTCCTCACCCACTGCGGAACCGAAGTTTTCCAGATGGCCAAAGCGTTGGCCAAGCCCGCCGACGCAATCGCCATGGACTGGGACGTCCTTGAACCTATCCTTCGGCGACATTACGCTCCCGAGGTCCCCATCCTGATCCGGCGCAACGAATTCTACCGGCGAGACCAGAGAGCGGGTGAGAAATTGAGCGACTTCGTCGCCGAGCTGAGGCGCCTAGGGGGGCTCTGCGAATTTGATAACCTAAACAACATCCTGAGAGACCGAATCGTGCTCGGTCTGTGGGACCCCGCGCTCCAGAGCCGGCTGATGGCTAAGGGCAACATCAGTTTAGCAGACGCCCTCACCGCGGCCGCAGCCGCAGAAGCAACCCGTACTTCCGCCGATAGCATGCGCAGACCTGACACGAAGGACCGCGGCGGAAACAACAACCCGGCGAGGTCGACCGAACAAAAAACCGAGACAACTACACACCAGGGCGATTTCCACTCTACATCCAGCACGTCCGAAGACGAAGAAGACATACATCGACTTCAGACTGGGCGCGACCAACGGAACCGGAGAGGTTGTAAGTCAAGGACCAACTGTGCCGGTTGCGGCGGCGACCACCCCAGGTCGGAATGCCGGTTTTTCGATTCCATCTGCCGGCATTGCAACAAAAAGGGGCACATCGCCCGGGTTTGCCGCCTGAAAAAAAACCGCAGTCCAACTCGATGGGACCAGAACGACCGGAGAAGGGAAAGCTCACCGCCCCGGCCCAGAGATCGCCACTCGGACAGCCGATGGGACCGGACCGGACGATCCTCGCGAGGCGGCGACAACCGGCGGAGAGAGGAGACCCACCAGACGGTCACCATCGGCCACGCCATCACCAACGACGCCCAGAAAATCCATGTCGAGGTACTCATCGAGGGCCAGCCGTGCAAAATGGAGGTAGACTCCGGGTCCTACCTCTCCATGATTGCATGACACGAGATAAAGCGGTTGGTGCCTACCCTCCAAAGGAGGAACGTAGACAGCCAAAGACTTATTGTAAAGGACTACCAGGGAAACCGCATCCCGGTAGTCGGCACCAAAAACTTTAACGTAACATATAAGGGGCGCACCGAACAACTCCCCCTAACGATCGTCGACCGCGACCGCCCAAGCCTATTGGGACTGCAATGGTTCGCCCCGCTCGACATCACTCTCACGGGAGTCAACCATGTCGCCGACGACGGTTGGGAACAGTGACTAGCCCAGGAGTTCCAAGAAGTCTTCGACGGAAGCCTGGGCAAGTACCAGGGGCCCCTTATCTCGTTCAACCTAGACCCTAACATCCCCCCCAAACTACTGAAACCTAGGCGGGTGCCATTCGCCCTAAAACCCAAAATAGACGAGCAAATTGATAAGCTCGTCAAACAGGGGGTATTGCAGCCAATAGACCACGCCCGGTGGGAGACCCCCATAGTCACCCCGATCAAGCCGGACGGGTCGGTGAGAATCTGTGGGGACTATAAGGCCACCCTAAATGGCACGCTGCAACAAAGCGCCTACCCCGTCCCAATAGTGCAACACCTACTGCACTCACTAAGAGGGGGCAGGGTTTTCGCCAAGCTCGATCTCGCCCAGGCATACCAACAGTTGCCGGTCGACGAGCAAACGGCAGAAGCCCAGACCATCGTCACCCACCGGGGAGCTTTCAAATGCAACTGACTCCAATTCGGAGTCAGCGTGGCACCAGGTATATTTCAGAGCCTGATGGAAAGGTTGTTGCAAGGTATCAAGGGGGTGGTACCTTATTTCGATGACGTTCTAGTGTCGGCGCCCAACCAAGCCGAACTAGAAAGCCGACTAAGAGAGGTCCTAACTAAATTTAGAGAAACGGGACTTAAAGTAAAAAGGGAGAAATGCCAACTGTGCACGGCACGAGTGGAATTCTTGGGCTACCTCCTAGACCGGCACGGCATTCACCCCACAAGTAAAAAAATCAAGGCCATCAAAGAGGCCCCCACCCCTAAATCAAAAACTGAACTACAAGCATTCTTGGGGTTACTGAACTTTTACAATGTTTTCCTACCCCAAAAGGCGACGGCGGCGGAGCCTTTGCATAGGCTCCTGGACAAGGCGGCGACCTGGACTTGGGGGAAACGGGAGCAAGCCGCCTTCCAAAAAACTAAAGACCTCCTCACCTCCGACACCGTCCTCATACAGTTCAACGAAACCCTGCCTCTGGCCGTCACTTGCGACGCATCACCTTTCGGCGTCGGCGCCGTCCTCAGCCATACCCTTCCTGACAGAAAAGAAGCACCCATCGCGTTCTTTTCAAGGACCCTCACCAAACCAGAGCGGAACTATAGCCAACTGGACAAAGAGGCTCTGGCTATAGTTGCCGCCATAAAACGGTTCCACGAATATCTCTACGGCCGGCCCTTCACCATTATAACGGACCACAAGCCGTTGCTGGGCATCCTTGCAGGAAACCGGGCCACCCCGAACATTCTGTCTCCCCGAATAACAAGGTGGTCCGAGTTCCTGGCGGCCTACAACTACGAACTCATACACAGTCTGGGTAAGACGATCTCACATGCGGACGCATTAAGCCGCTCGCCGCTACCGGAATCCGACTCTGACCCAGCACCAACGACGACCACCCTCAGCATCGAGACCCTACCCAACCTACCCATAACCGCGTCAGACATTGCCCGGGAAACTAATAAAGACAGGCGTCTGGCGCGGGTTTTGCATTGGGTAGAAAGAGGGTGGCCGGAAAAAGACAACGACGAGTCCGTCAAGACGTTTCGGAACCGCCAAACAGAACTCTCGTTGTTAAAAGGGTGCATCTTATGGGGTGACAGGGTGGTCATTCCGGACAAACTACAGGGGAAGGTTTTGGAAATGTTGCACGAGGGGCACCCTGGCATCGTAAGAACTGAAGCCCTGGCCAGAAGTTACGCTTGGTGGCCAGGGATGGACAAGCAGATAGAGGCCTGGGTAGCTAGGTGCCAGCGATGCCAGGAGACTAGGCCCAGCCCACCCACAGCACCCGTCCTAGAGTGGGAAACCCCAAGGGGACCCTGGTCCAGAATCCATATAGACTTCGCCGGGCCCACAAATGGACACACCTTCCTCATAACAGTTGACGCTTATTCCAACTGGCTGGAGGTAAGCAACATGAAGACAACAACCACGGAGGCCGTGACCAAAGAACTTTGCAAACTCTTTGCAACACACGGCCTCCCAGATGTCGTTGTCTCCGACAACGGGCCCCAGTTTACCTCCCTGGAGTTCGAGAAATTCCTGGCGGAAAGGGGCATCCGCCACGCACTAACAGCACCGGCGCATCCGGCGGCGAACGGTAGGGCAGAACGGATGGTCCAATTTACCAAAAAAACCATCCGGAAAATGGACCACGGGGAGATCCAAGAAAAAATCAACAGACTTCTCTTTACACAACACATAACCCCGAATACCACTACCAACAAAAACCCAGCCGAACTGCTAATGGGTAGAAAGCTGAGGTCCCCACTCGACAGGTTACACCCTACGTATAACCCGGAGCGGCCCCCAGACTCAAGCACGAGATACCGAACGTTCGCACCCGGGGACCTCGTATATGCGAAAAACCTGACGGGAGACCCCCTATGGATCCCAGCCGTCATCACCCAAGCAACAGGCCCACGCTCGTACCGGCTACAAACGGCAGACGGACGAGCGTGGAAACGACACATCGACCAACTTAGGTCTAGAACAGCAAACGAACCCACCTCCCAAAACGCAAGCCAAGGGGGGAGGGAATACCCGGGTGACCGATTACAAGAAAAAATAAACCAGCAGTACTTACCGAGACGCAGCCATCGCGACCCCTCGCCAGAAAAGAACAGCCAAGCCAGCTCGACCGACCCGGAAAGACCGAGCGGGAGCGGCGAAACCCGTAGCTCAACCAACCCAGAAGGCCCAGGTGGGAGCCACGGAGAAAGAACCGGCCCGATCGACCAGCCGGTTCGCACAGAAGCAAGAGCAACCAAAAACCCGACCGAACCGGCCGGGATCCCGCTTACAACTGAGTTGCGCAGGTCAAGTAGGACCAGACGGAGCCCCGCCTACCTACGTGACTACGCAACGTAAGGACTGAACCAAGAGGGGAGGGGTGTTCTGTCCTCATTTACATACTCGAAATCCCCGCGCTTTGATTGGCCAAAGCGCGGGGCTTTCTAATTGGTCAGGCGAGCCGCGCCGATTGGCTCGTTAAGAATCTCCCGCGATTGGCTCGTTCAGAGCGCGGGAGATTCGAAGTGTTGCCATTGGCCGCGGCCGCCGCGGCGAAAGGAATAAAAGCCGCGGGCTTTTTTCCTTTCGCCGGTTCGGTTCCAGTTTTCCAAATAAAGAGCATTGCATGAAATCACCGACTCCTGGCGTCATTTCGCGGACACGACAATATTTACTAATCCCTTTATGTTATTTATCAAAGGTATGAACAATGCTTTCATTTGTAGCCCAATACATTCTTTACACATTTTTCAGTTTCTTTGGATCTTTTTTAAATGGGGTATCCAACACTGGATATAGTTCTTAGGTTGTAGAATACAACAGAGCTCAGCTATCCTTTTTTGCGTTTGGGTAAATTGTACTTCTATTGTTGCAGTCTAAAATTGCATTTGTCTTTTTATAAGCTATCTTATACCGCTGACTGCTGTTCAGTTTCTGATCAAGTATAATTCCAACTATTCAACACTTGCTATTCCTAACTGCCTTTCCCCACTTGTCCCCACAGGACCTCACCCAAATGCAAATATCTGTCACAACCTTTTTCTTTCTATGGTGCCACTGTGATAATCCTTTTTAGCTTATCTCTGTCTCAAGTGACAAGCTTAAGTCATACCTTTCTGTATCACAATTCATATTTCCATTACTAAGCCAAAAGCACGAAACTTAAGGTATACTACAATCTACAACATGGGATGCCAAAGTGAACAATAGGGAATGTAACCACAGCCCTGTTTATTGTCCATTTCTGCCTGTATGCCATTTGTGCCTCTCCCATGGTTCCTCATGATTTCTAAACAATTTCTAGTTCTTTCTTCCATTCACCATTTTCTAATGGTTGTTGCCATATTTTGAAAGCAATGGAGTGGATATTTCAGCAGTGAAGAACATTTAAAATGTCTATTTTTATGTCCCAGGCCATTCGTCAAGTTCAATCCTGTTCAGGTCTTCTCAGGCCATTCATTTGAAAGAGACATACTATTATTTTCATGGACAAAGCGCAAGGATTTAAAGGGAGACTTTATTCTCTCCATTTATCTTCCTTTTACAATATACAATTACAATATACAATTACAATATACAATTACAAAACCATATGCTTCATGTGTGTTTCAAGTTCAAACACTCCAGAATTAGATACCTTGAAAGCACAGCTTTTCTGGAGGGCATTTGGAAATCGACACCAGATATTGTTTTGGAGTGTATGTTTTTGTTGTTTCAATTACTGTGCATTCCTTGTTTCATTTTGTGGGCTGCCAAGCGTTTATTTATGATTGCGATGGGATATCAATGCAATTAACAAATAAATAAAGGCTGCTAAAGACCTAGCTGGAGCAATGCTCTGCCAATGGATCTCAGACTTGGGGAATAGCACTGGCCAAACAGTAAGATTTTTAACTTGATGATCTTTACAGATTTAATACAACGCTGAAAGAACAAAACAGTAGGAATCAGGGGAGGAACATTCCGCACTCTCACTCTGTCTCATGAACAGAGCATGAAGGAATATGCAAGTCAGCAATTATTCCCCATAGAAAGAAAGCGAAAACCCAGCCAAATCTGTGCCATTCCTGTTGCAGAGCTCTGATTAGGGGATATTTTCCCCACCACCTTTGGAGGGAAGGCAACAAAAGATAAAGGAGTCAACCCACAACTTTGCCAATCTCTTCATTTAAGTCATTTTTCCTAAATGACAAGTATTAGATTAATTGTATTTGATTAATTTCAGGCCATTTTTCTACCCTGCCAGAGTTTCTTTAACCTGCCTGGGTCATCTTTACCTGACTAGTTAATTAGAATGACATGAGATATTTTGTCAAATGCTTTGCTAAAACAAGATATATTATGCTCATAACATTCTCATCATCTATTAAGGGAGCTACTTCATCACAAAGTGAAAGGATTTTCTATGTTTTATAGGGAATGCTCTTCTCCATCAAACAACATTCTGCTTTAATATAAAATTTGAGATTCTGGACTTGGATCTGGACAGAGTACTTCATATTATGTGTCTTCCAGTAGATTTTGGAGTAATTAAACTTGCCCATTCCTATTGTTCTGAGTACCATTGAAAGACTATCCATATACTTTTAGAAAACATTTACATCTTTCCTTTAGTTCAACAGTAGTTTACAGCATCAGTACTTTCTTTTCTTTCTTTGCTTAATTTAACCCAGATGTTTTCTTCATGTTCATTCACTGGGATTTCTCAGCAAGCATGGATAATTTTAACAAATAGTGGTACTATCCTTCCTTTCCTATTGCTTCTTTTCCTTTTGAATGAAGATAAGCACTCCCTATACAAAATACAGAAAATTCTTTGTTTCTCTTGAAAAAATTGTATCCTTGAACCACTATTTTCTATTCATGGGAAATACCCCACTTGTCTGTTATTCTGATTCAATCATATTAGACTTCCTGCACTAAATGTTCCAGCTCAATTGGTTAAGTTTCCATACACTTAGCACAATAACAATCTCAGCAAATTCTATGAGCTTTATGTGTCAAATTTCCTGATTTCTTTTTCTTTAATGGAGTGGTTTTGAAAAGACCAGTTTGGTTGCTCTTACATTTACTTCTTTAGTACAAAAATTATAAGAGCTGGAGGATTCTGTCTTTAATCCATAGAATTCAATTTAACAAGATACAGGCTGCAAACATCTAGAGGACCTTTCTATATCTCTTTGCTGCCATCTAAGGACCATGTGGGATTTTTTTCAGATCTGGTAGTACTAGTAAAGTCCTCCTAATTAAGCTTAGTATGCTTTGGCCACACACATTCTTTCTATCCATATAGTGCTAGCAGCCCATCAGGCAGATAAAATTGACTTTGGCCCAAGAAATCAAAGCTCTTCCATTGACACAGGTTTTATAGCCAGTCCCAGGAACAGTGGTTCTAGCGGTTCTAGCTGATACTTTTGTTGGTATCATCTGTCTCCATGATGATGTGATGGGAATAAATGTTATGGATTTCTACAGCTGCTTTGATATATTCCTGACCATTCTCTTGTCAGTCAGCATACTTTACATGTTCTAAGTTCAGCAGGCATAATTTTATCAATACAGAGCAATAGCAATAGCACTTAGTCTTATATACTGCTTTAAAGTGCTTTACAGTTTACAATGTCAGCATGTTGCTCCCAACAATCTGGGTTCTCATTTTACCTGACCTCGGAAGGATGGATGTTTGAGTCAATCTTGAGTCAGTGAGAATCAAACTGTTCAACTGCTGGCAGCCAGCAGTCAGCAGAAGTAACCTGCAGTACTGCATCCTAACCTCTGTGCCACCACGGCTCAACTATTACAATTATTGTCTTGTAGGTGGCAGTCAAGACTCCAGTCTCCTATCTTCTGGGCAATGTAAACTTTTATTATTTCTGCCCAAATGATCATTTTCTTCTGCAAAGGCCTGAAAGTTATTACCGAATTCCAGCACTAGTTTTCTGTTGTTCTTTCTCATCCATTGAACTTGGCATGGTGGTGGGTTTTTTTTTTCCTGATTGTCATTCTTGAGAATTACTCCCTCTGTCAACTTCTGGGGTAGCATTTCTTTTGTTTGGTCTAATCAATCTCTGTCTTCTGTGATGAACTGAAGTATGACAGCCCCCACTCTAATTCTATTTTTTTAATTCAAGCCCCACCTCTCAAGTTGCTTATTAGTAAGTAAAAAGGAGTTTGCTGAGGGTGATATGCTTTCTGCATCTTATATGGGTGTCAAATGTCTTCAGATTGTCAGTTTGTGTAGAAATGTTGTTGATTTATCAAACAAGGCTAGTACAGTCTGAGTGGTTAAAAAAACAGAGGAGAGTTTTGCTGTTAGAAGATAATTTTTTCATCAGCTGGAACATCATTAGAGCACAAGTACAAATGCTACTTTCCAAGTTAACAAGTATACTTATCAGAAGCAGCATTTTCCTGGAAGTTTTCACTCTATAGGAATCCATTATCTTAGTTGGCAAGGGGAGAATTTGTAGAGATTCTCAATCATCCAGGTCATGGTTGTGCCCAAAATGTTTTACAAATGGCATCTGGCAAAGTTGACATATCATCTAATTTCTGGAACAGCATTCCAAAAATTTACAGAATTCTAGGATATGAAATTTTCCATTGAAGTGTCTGAGGTGAAGAGCCATTTATCTTCAATTGTTCCAGGGTTGGTTTGCTGTCCCTTTTTCATACCCATAATGCCAAGAACTTAAAGGTACAGATTGAAAAATTGATAAAATAAGTGAAATGTTAAAAGTAAAATTTACAAAGGAAAAACAAATCCCCCAAAAGGCAAGAGCTTGTACAGAACTTGCTAAAACAACTGTTATTCTAGCATCATTTTAGAAAAAAGAAATGAGAAAAAAAATTGTTTAAAAGTTGTTTACCTGGATAGCAATGGACTCTACTTTATGTAGGTTCTGACATGATTCTGCTATTGAACAAATCAGTCTGAGGAGGAGTTTTGCTTTAATATTCTAAGGAGGAACAAGAAAATGAACATTGTGATATTTATAATACAGGTAGTACTCTTCAACTTACAACTGTAATGCAGCCCGCTCATTATGGTCTTAAGTTGTGACAATTGTAAAGCAGGTTACCCATGTGTGATGACTCAATTTTATGACTTTTTTGCATGGTCATTATGTGACAGCTGAGGTCATTAAGTGAACCAATGGTTCACTATGAGTCAGTTTTGCTGAAAACCAAAAGTAAATGCAAGTATTCAGCAAAACTATCATAAAACATTGCCACATGACTATTGGATGCTGAAAATGGTCCTAATTGCATGCCAGTTGTCAAATATCTAATATGCGGGGGGGGGGGGTGTCCAGCTTTCAAAACCAGTCTTAACAGTACCACTAGGGAAGTTCATTGTAAATTCCTATAGTACCAAAACTTATAATTGGCATACAGGAGTTCCCGGTAAGTGTTTGGCAATCTATTTTATTCACTTAGCAAAAGCTCAGTCTAGCTCTTAAGAGACTGCTTTCACTTATCACACAGGACAATTGCAGATCACAATGGTGGACAAACTGTGTACTTGTGGATTTGCATTTGAGTATTTGTTAATATCAGGATGAATAAGGCCAATTATAATTAGACACTGCATCAGCAGTAAATCTTTAAAATAAGCTGAGCCAAACTTTAGAAATCAACTGACCACTGAGAGAAACTCAAAGACTCATCCCTGAAGATGAGCAGACAATATCTCTCTCGTCTTACCTCTTGTAATTAACAATGGGCTTTCTCTAGAGCTCATTTTAATTTCTCTCTCAGCTATCTTGGATTACAAATTCAGCAAAACTCCATTATGACAGGGGTTATACCCATGCAGTTCAGGTGAAATGAATCTATTGAGAGTGTGTGTATGTGTGTGTTTGTTCTAATGCTATGTATTTTATCCTGACTTGACACAAAGGCTATTGCAGCTGCTTTTTTAAAAACTGGCTGGTCAAACATAGGTTTATATAAGGAACTTTATAAGCTGACAAAGATCCCAATATTATCCATTTAGTTGTCAAATTTTGCCACAGCTTCGCTGCAATGATATATTAGGTTACAATTATGGGACAGGGTGACCAATGTGGCTATACTGATAGCTACTGGGTATATAAGATCATGCTTGCCTGTGTAATTTATTTTACTGAGCTTAGTGTCTGGTCTATTATTGTAAAAATATTATGCTAGGATGTTTTCAAGAGGAACACAAACATGCTACAACCATTGCACATCATGATCTGAGAATTGTATCACTTGTTTTCACTTTTAATATGTAGGACCCTATCAAGAGAAAAACTTTGATCTCTTTCTGTTCCTTTTTGGACTCTTGGGTTCGTTAAATGCATAGTATCAGTGGAAAGAACATTTGTTAGGGACACACACATACACACCTTGAATTTTCCTTTCAAACTCCTGCCATTTTTTTCCTATTCACTTGCTCAGTAAACTTGCTGCCTGGAAACTGTCTGCGTTGTATTCCTTCACAGCTCTTGTAGTAGGAGGTGCTAACCTTTCAAAAGCAATCAGCAAACTTTCTGGGCATATCCTTCTCAATCAGAAGTTATTCAAATGATAGTTCTACCAGCTGAGCATTCAGCTCTCAAAACAAACAGTTTCTCTGTTCCTTTTTTTCTTATCTCTTCCTCCTGTTGAACCCTATGAAACTCCTTTTAACCCTCTCTCAGCATTCTCATTCCCTGGGAAAAAAATGACTGCCTTATATTCTTTCTAAACTTTGTACAATATCTCCAGTAGTAATTGCAGGATTATGGTTCCCTAGGTGTGGGTAGCTTTTTTTTTTTTCTTTCCTGCAAGATGCTGTTTACCCTTAGGCATAACTGTGAAGCAGAAGAAACAGTGGTTGGGCTTGAATCAGAAGTGGGCAGAGGTATCCATTTTTGGACACCTCTCTTCTTTCCTGAGTGACAGCCGACCAGGAAATCAGAGGTGTTCTCAGGATATGACAGAAAAGTCAAGATGGTTGCTGTGATGGTTAATAGAAGCTGTGCTTGGTTTTTATTTGCATTGCAGGTACAATTAAAAACCAGGTAGAGTTTTGATTGCATTATTGCGCCACCTCTTGACATTTTTTACCACACCCTATGGAGATTGCTTCAGGGAAGAGGCAAGTTGTTTTACCACTGCTTGATCTCCTATAAAGAAATTTTGAAAAAAAAAAAAAACCACAACCCTCCAAAACAACATTAAATTTAGCTCCAGATTTGGGCTAGATGGCACCAAAGAGACCCAGAACACTCTAATGCTTTGATGACTTCTAATAGTCATTTGGATTTTTGAAGCTCAGAATCATTTGTTCTGAAAAAGAGACTAAGGTCCTGAACACTAGCTGACCAGCAATGGCAGGAATATGGGATACAAGCCAGCATTAAACTTATAGCAAGATAGGAGTCACCACTACAAACAACATTTTGTCTTGGTGTAGGGTTTTTCCCCAGCTAAAGGATTGGTGAGACCCTACAGTCTGCTGTAGTGGATAAGGCATCAGGCTAGAAACTAGGAGACCATGACTTCTAGTCCCACCTAAAGCACAAAGCCAGCTCGGTGATCTTGGGCCAGCCACTTTCTCATTGACTTGGGAATGAGGCAACGGCAAACTACTTCTGGAAAAAAAAAACACCTTGCCATGAAAACAGTACGGACTTTTGTCCAGGTAGTCTCAGAGAATTAGACATGATTAACCAGAAGGCCTAGGAAATTTTTAAAAAAAGATTGGTAGACAGCACTTCAATCTAGTTATGAGCAATAGCTCTGAGCCTGCAATAGTAAAAAGGAGTAAGGCAATTTCTTATTCCATTTTGTTAATCAGCCTCCTGGGCATGGTTCTCCCTTTCACTAGGAGTATCTTCAAGAATACACACAGACTTCAGGCAAGTGTTATTACTGCAATTCTATAATAAGCAGGACACCTTCTTAGATTGAACCAACTCACTTATCCTTTTGCTTTGATAGGCTGTTCCCACTTGGGGATTCTTCAAATCTGCTGGCTGGTGCACAGCACAGATTTTCGCAGGTAGGGGAGGTAGCTCCAACATAGGGTAGCAACGAAATGGGCATCGAGGGGTTGGAGCTGGTGGTAATATTGCTTCAGAACTGAACTAATAAATACAGCTGACCAACGGGGAGGGGCGAAAGGCCATTATACCCAGCAACTAAATTACGGTGGCTGAGGGAAACGCGAGAAAGAGATAAATCCCTTTTCCTGCTGATCAATGCTTGCTCCAATCTTCCGTTTCTCGAACCTCCCTGAGCGTCCCCGACTCCCCTTCCTGCAGAAGGCAAACGAGGGAGCAAGTTCACAGGGCGGGGCGGGGGGAATGGGAGCGGGAACAGCGGGAACGGAGCGGGAGAGGTGATTTCTCGCCGCAGAAGCTCGCGCGTCCTCTTCCCAGGGAAGCGCGTGAATCATCGCTGCAACGCGCTTCTCCCGCCCGGGCTCCGACACGCTCCCTGCTGTCCCCCGCCCCCAACACACACACACACACACACACACACACACGCGCGCGCGTACACACAGGGCCCAAGCTCTGCCTGCGAAAAGAGCCCGCCGCAAGGACATCGATAGAGCAAAGGAGGCCGCCTGGGGATCCTTATAGTGCTCATCCCTTTGCCCTAAAGGCTTCAAAACAACGGGTCGCGCGGGGCTATGAAGCTACCGTTCTCTACTGAAAAACATTTGGAGGGCCGCTTAAGGTCAGCAGAGACGAGGTTTTCTGTATCTCCTTGCCACCCGCTCCAGCGGTCGCCGACCTTTCTTGCAGCCCGACGACAAGTAGCCACGAGGGCTGCCGAGGTCATAAGGAGCGAAGGAGTGAGCGAGGGAAGAGAGCCTGTGCGATGCCCGGGGACGCTTCGCCTCAGCAACGTGGGCTGGAAATGGCATTCCCAGGCGGTCGCTGCTGCTTTTTTATTCTCGTTCTCCTTCCTGTGAGAGGCTGCAAGACCTTTGTTGCCATCTAGTAGCCATTCGTATTTTTGCGGCGGTCCGGGTGATATAGGTTTGCCTTTGAGGTCCCAAAGTCTCCTTGTTCCTGGCCCATCAGCCGCACAGCCCAGAGACCATCCTCCAATCCCCACTGTTGGGTTTATTCCACCTCCATCGTGCTCTCAGCTGTCAATTTCCCTCTCTGAGGGAGATGAGCAGTTCAAAAGCGTGGAAAATAAATAAAGGATTTGTTTTTTAATCTCATGACTCATCTTGAGAGAAAAAATTGCTGTGATTGGTCCAGCTGACACAAACAGGTAAATAGCCACAACAATGATTACCATGCCTACAAACATGCTTGTTTGGAAACAGGAAAAGGTGAAAATCACATCAAGTTCTTGATGAACATTTGCAGTGTTCCACCTCTCTCAATCATTGGTTTCTCACTAGCCTTTCCCCACCTACACACAGTTCAGTGGAGTTCAATGGAGAAGGATGAATCAGCTGGATGGAAGGAAGTGGAACTGTGTCATCTGCACTTTTCCTCAGGCTGCTGAGAAGGTCTGCAGAACCTGAGGCAAGGACTGCTTTTTTTTTTTTTTTTAGCTTGAGGTCTGCCAAGTCTGGCTTTGTGGCTCAGCTTTCATAATATGGCAATTGTCCCATTTAAAAATGCTGAAATCAACAAGGGGCCCATTGAGAAGTTTTCTGGGTCTGGAGCACAAAGAAACATGACCAAATGGGCAGAGAAGTGGTCAACTAATCCTTTGAATGGGATAACTTTTCAAGGGATGATTATGCTTCTAATTCCTGTAGTCAAGAATCAACTATTCAGAAATTATAACTACTCAGGATTTAATATTTTGCTTTACTGGTGTTATTGTGTCATTCGGAGAGATAACATCCCTGGTTGCAGTTAGCAGTTACCCTTTTATCATAACCATTTTAACTAAGTGCTAGAAGAACAAACATTTCAAGTTTGGATTCAACTGTTGCTAAACAGAGAGGAATTCTACCCCTTGGGACTGTTGTCTTAAAGCTTTCCATCTTGGGTCCCTAACAAATGTGTAGCCTATAAGAAGGTGCCTCCTCTTATAGTTTATCTGAGAGATTGCTATGTAGGCCAGCAAGTATACTATTAGGTGTCCAGTTTTATAGAACTTCCCAAATCCCTTGATTTTTCCAGAAACATTAGTTTCTAAGATTCCTGATACAAAAGGTCTCTTTATGCACAAAACATATTTCTCTAAGAGCTCCTTTAAAAGCCCAAATGTTCCTGCCAAGATCCCTATAAGTTATGTGTCATGTTTAGCTCAGGCAAGGACAGGAAGAATCAGGCTGCAACATGTACATACAATGCAGGAATGGAGGCCACAGGGAACCAGTTCAAATAGAACTAGACAGTATAAGCATTTGAGCTAATTGGGAAGCTGCTGACACCAGCACCAACATTTGATAGTGGCTCTTTTCTTTCAAAGGACACAGTTGGACCCCCTCCCAAGAACTGATGGCACAATTTGTCTGGATGCAGGATCAGCCACAGGATAATTAGCATCCTTATTATTATTCCTTGGGTGTAGCACAGTTGTAGATCATTTGCAAGGAACCAGGTGCACAAAGGTATATTTAATACCCATGGAAGGGCCTTTATTTCTTAATGATCATTTTGGTTAGCTCTTGAGGAAACAGACGAGAACATTAAGAGAGACAATCATCTTGGATAGCTGCTCTGTGGTGAGTGGAGCAGAGTCTTATTAAATCTTAATGTGTACTTTATTCCTGGGAAATATACAAAGCAATTAGGTAAAAAATTCTCATAATTTAATTAGAAAAAAAATATGTGAGAAAGAGAATATCCTATGGCATTTCAGTTGGAGTCAATTCTGTTCTGAAAAGGGAAAAGCCAACTATGCAGGATAAGATAGGTAACATTGCCTCTCCACCTGACATGTTCAGGGCTTGGAAGATGATGTCAGAAGACAGAATAGTACAGATAGAGCGTCATCATTGTGATACTCTGTTCCTGATGTCCACCAATAGAGGAGAAAAGCACAAAATAAATTTAAACAGCAAAGGATTGTTATCAAAGATTAAGAACTAGCTTTAGAAAAATATTCTAACTTGTATTCTAACAGATTTTGTAAATTAGCATCTGGCTTATTAAAATTGTGTACTTATTGACATGTCTTTGTGGAAATGGAAGAGTTCTGATAAGAAGAATGAGGCAGTTGCCTCAGGTGACAAATAGTGAGCGGTGCAGACAGTTGTGCATCATTTGGCCTCTGGACCCTCTAAATGAGTCTGGAGGAGAGCTCTCTGTCAGTGCTGAAGAAGTATGACATTGCCAAACCCTTTGGCTTTTGCATACAGAAAGACCGGCCAAGGAAGCCATCTTGTTTCTTTGCCTCAGGCAGCACAGTCATTTGGGCTGGCCTTGAGACAGGATTTTTAAATATAGATCTTCCATGAAGTGCGAAAATATCACAGTCAGTTTGTGTTCTACAAACAGTCAGCAGCAGAAAGATAAAAGCAGGAGCAAGAATGCTGTCAAGTCCGCTTCTTCTTTTCCTCTGCATCTTGTCGGACTTTGCCGCCCCCTCTGTTAAGAGGAGAGTTGAGTTTAAGAAGGCAGAGCCTTTTCTTTTTTTGTGCAGGAAATATTTCACCCTGCAGGTTCTGTGGCACACAAGTTATGCGCTAAGATGCCATCTTCTGGAAGCTGGCAATTGTACGTGAGTGTATTTTGACAGGAGATAGCCCAGGCACTGTCTCGCTGTTAGCAAATAGTAAAAAGTTGTCCCCAGGAGCTGGTGGCGGGGCTTTATTTTCGAACCCTTCAGCTTGCAGATGATAAATTAGTATGAATGTTAAGCATTTTAGATATTGTTTCTTTCATTCTAGTCTGCAATCACAGTCTGTCTGACAATGGTGATTACCATCAGATGTCAGGTCCCTCAGTCTTCCTATTTTTTCCTCATCCTTCTGGCAATCTACTTTTAAAAATTATTAATGTGTATATTGTTATTCAGCAAAAGATAAATATTCCTCCTCTATTTCTGTTTAAATAAGAAACTGGCGTTTGGAAACACTGAAGGGCTTTCTTCCCATCTGTACATGAGAGTGTGTGTAATTAGATACATCTTAAGAAGAATTAAATTAACTTGCTCTGGAAAAATGGTTCTTATCACAGTTTTGCTCCTAAGAGTCCCTCAGCGGATGAAACAAATTACTAAATCTGATCCATTGGCCAGAGACATACTGTAGATGCCATTTCTATAGCTCCCCAGCAGTAAATTTATAAAATGAATGGAACAAGTAAATTGGTGTCAATGGGAATAGATATGTGCTGAAAATCCTCCACATCCCAGTCCAATAAAGACATTTGTGTAATTCATGCAAATGCACATCCACATCTCTTGTGCAATTGGCCAGGAGAAGAGACGGATATGCAGAATACATGGATGTTGACTACTGTGTATATAACTGAAATGGAAATGGAGACCCTGTCATATTCATATTACAGTGCTCATCCAATCCTTCCCTCTTTTAATTCTACCTGCAAATCCTAACAGATTATTGACAGTTCCAAAAAGGATAAATAAACTCTGCCTGCTGAGTTGCTTGCTACTGCAGCTGTCATCACATTGCACTAGAATGGCTCCTAAATTAAAGAGCTTATAAGAGAGTGGTTTTTTGTTTTGTTTTTTGAAACATGGATCGGAGCTAAGGAACACTTAATCCTTCAGGTCATGTTGAATTATAACTCCCAGCAGTCACAGGCAGCACAACTGATGGTGAGGAATATTTGAAGATTTTGCACACAGATTCCCTATTCTTTACCTGTTTTACTGTGTCTATTGGCGGAATCACATAAAAAGATTCAACACCACTGTAGAGGATGAAATTCACTTTAATTAGCTTGGGTGGGGACTATCCTGCCTAGAGTTATATAATGGGAAATAGTACCTGGGAATAGGAAATTGATTTTATGAAACTCACTGGACAGCTGATGTTTGATTTGGACCTAAAGAGGTACAAGAGGAACTGTCTGACTCTGAATGAAGGGCGGTGATAGAGATATTGTAATGCTCTATGTTCTGTAACTCAGATGGCAACCGCTTGGACAAGTCCCTGCAGCTTTCTTGGCTAGATTTCAGATGGGATTTGCTATTACCTGCTTCCCTAGGGTTGAGATAGAATGACTGGTTCAAGGTCATCCAAACTGGCTCTTTTCTATTTTCTGCATTTCCTAAAACTTGGGAATCACTGATTTGCATGATTCCATATCTTTCTCTTTTGGCATTTCAGCATGTTTGTTATATTATTTTTCCAAACAATTTTAATTAGGGTTTTGTAGATGATTTACAATAAAGGTCCACCACCGCTTATAGTTCAACAATACTACAGTGCAGTTAACATAGATTCTGATTTCCTGCTTGAGTGAGCCATAAAAAGATGCTCATTGAGTTGAGATTTGTATCATTAAATTAAGTTTTAATATTCGGCAAAAACACAGTCAATGAGAGTTTTAAAAATCAATATAATTCTTCAGCTCTAAAATCAATATATAGTTCAATAAATAAATCAATAGATAGTTCAGATGAGCCACTTTGTATGTGTGAGTAAAATGTTCAGATATATTCTATGGAATGTAAAGGCTTAGGTTAATAAATATTGGAAGACCAGTTATAAAGGCCTGGAAGCACTAAAGTTAAAGAGAAAAGAGAGAGAAAGGCTATGGGTTGTCAATATTGTCACAAGTTATTGGGATTCATTTAAATTCACCTATACCTGAAATATTCCTGAATTTCAACAGATACATAAAACAGAATATCAAGAAATAGAACATAACACTTCCAAAGGATTAGAGCTAGCTTTGATATGGCAATCACAATTACACATCTTGGAGCCAATATAACTGGCAATCTGTCACAATTGAACAACTCACTCTCAACAGAAGGGGGCAGATACGACATCATCTATCTCCAGTCTACAACACAGTTCCAAGAAGACTCCACATCCATTTGCACCACTCAGGTGACCCTGATGACACAGATAAACTTCCAGGTGGCCTCAATGACTTGCTAAAAGAATGCAAATGACCAGCTGTCTGCATGGAATATAAATCCTTCCATTCTCCACTATCCAGTCAGAGCTGAAGAAGCTTCTTGGATGAGAAATGAAATGTCTTCAAAGAAAAACCAGAAAGTCCAATTGCCTCTTGAAAAAGCACCTTTGGGATAACCATGACCTGGAAGACTGAGAATCTCCATAGACAAATCTGTCACAATAGAGCAGGTAGTTTTGAATATTACTTGGATATATAAAGACTTAGATGCCAACTGAGAATTGAGCTCAGCCCTGACAAGGCAATATCCTTGTTAATCAATTAATCTTTTAGACTAGTGAAAAGGATTGTCCTTCCTCTGAGGAAACATTTCTGGCTTTAATGAAGGTACTCTTTATCTACATACCACTAATTAATTTGTGGCTGTGTAAAAACTGCCACTTTCCAGAGGAATTTGCATATAAACACACTGGTCCCCACCCTCATCCCCATATAATAGCATCAAACTGTATCCAGTTTGGTGAAGGTGTCATTTACAAGTTTTATTTTTGAAAACACTAAGAAGTAGTCTTGGAGCTTTCTTGAATTCGTACATTCATACTAGGAACTTGCTTCTTGACCTCATTGTTTCTTCCGCAGAGTTGGGGGAAAATATCAAAATCCCATCCCAACTACAAGAGGACTTTAGAAGTGTGAGAACAAGTTTAACAAAATAACAGTTGGAAGGGGCTTTGGATGTCTTCTAATCTAGCCCCCAGCCCCCCATACTTTATGGTCCTTTTCAGAGGGACCCTTTCCTGTCTCATGCACAGAGGTGGATTTGTAGCTTTGCAGATGCAGATAGATAAATTCCACAAAACATCCATAACAAAGTACATTTATTGGTACATCAGGTATCTTCATAACTCACATTTGTGACTAAGTTCTTCTATAATGACCAATCCTTTGTATATCAGCCTTGCAGGTAAAAGATGGTTATCTCCTAACCCATTTCGTAGCAGTAGAAAAGCTGCTATCAGTTCATGAGTCCATGCAAGAATGGAAGGAAACCTCCCCCAACCTCTCGAGGGTCAATTTAGAGACCAATCAGGATTACAGGCCACGTGATATGAACTACATTTCCCAGGATACCTTTAACTACATTTACTATGATGCATTCCCTTAAGGGGATAGCTCATAATTCCTAAGTAACTGTCCAATTCCCATAGACTGGCTGGGACAGCACACTCCCCGCCTGGAATTGTAAATTCCATTATTAAGAGAAGAGAAAAAAAAAAGTATTAACTAAGATAAGCAGTAAACAGTAATACTAACTGAATAGCATATAACTAAGATAAACATTAAGCTATATAAGTAAGAGAAAAACAGTAAACATTAAAAAAGCATCAAAGAAAAGAAAACATGCAAAGCTTGAGGTTCAATCTTCAAGTTTGGCCTCTTGGTGCAAGTCTGCTGGTCATCTCTGACAGCCTTTTAGGGTTGACAGGTACTCTTGTTGACAAAAGTGAAAGTTTGGTGGTCGCTTCTGGCGGCCTTTTAGAGTTGGAATGGTACTCTTGCTTCCACGGTGGCAAAGGGCGTCAGGAAGCTGTTGGAAAGGCTGTTGCGTAGGCATATGTCCATGTAGAGCATCTTAGTGGACATCTGGTGGTTGTTGGCGGTTGTTTAGGGTGTCCTAGCGAACGTGTACTGATCAGCGGCGGCCTTTTAGGCTGGAATATCATTCTTGTTTTCGATGGTGCTAAAGGGCATCGGAAGGCTGTTGGAATGGATGGTGCTAAGGCATTTGCCTGGGTTGGAGTCTGCATCTGAGCATCACTGACAATTCCTATGATCCCACATCCTAGTGGAGATTTGATGGCCACTGGGCCATCTACAGGATCGCCAACTGATTCGGAGAAGAGAAAGGCGCGTGGGGTGTTATTCCTCAGCCCCCCATACTTTATGGTCCTTTTCAGAGGGACCCTGTTATGTCATGACATCAGGATTATTTAATTTCTGAAAGATACAGGAAATTCCCATTATCTTATTCCCTCTATATCTTTCCCTAACTGCAGATGGAAGATGAAGATTGTTTTTGCTGGTTCCAAAACTTTATTATAGAAATGCCACATCTTAAAGTCACAGAAGGGGTTCTGAGTCCAAGTTCAAATCAAATATTTTAAAAAATTTAATCAGAAGAGATAGTTTAAGAAAGAGAAAAAAGTGGGGAAAATATTTGCAAATGTTGAAACGGTGACACCTGCATAGCTTTAGGTTCTCTCAGATGGAAGTCTAATATGCAGTATATGTAGTAATACCATGGACATCTATCTGAATTATATCCTCCTTAAATCATCCTTTTACTTTTCATCCCCCTTTGTCCATTTGTTTATTGTTGGAGATTTGACCCAGAAGCACAAATCTCCAATGCATGGATGCTTCTTAATTAAACTCCTCTGTGTGTATGAGTGTGCGCGCACACACACACACATACAGTATGTGCATGCACATCCAGTCAGGATTATGTTAATTCAGTGGCCTGCCTCTTTAAAATGCTTTGCTAAATCAATAAGAACTACTTATTGCGCAAGTAACTGCTTGCAAGATCTAGATCGCTTTTTTTAGAAGCAAGCCACCTGATAGAATTTTGTGCAAAATAGTAAATGAAATATTTACTGTTTTTATATTCTTTTCATAAAACAACATTGCTTTGATATCAGCAATGACTGTTCTCATCCTTCCTGTTCCTGTTTTCTGCCTTTTGATGTTTGTACAGAGATTTTGAGTGATGTGGTGGTAACACTTGCCTCTCATTTGAGAGGTTGAGAATTCAATCCTAGGTAGCGGCAGATGTTTCTCTCCTGGGATGCAAAGAAAAAAATATATGCTGCAAACTCCATGTTGACACCAGAAGGGCAACTGTCCAGTAAATGCTCAGTTCCATCCAGTCACTCCAATTCTACCCCAAATTAAGAGGTTGTAGGGTAGTAAAAAAGGGGGAGATGTTTGTACAGAGGTTCCTTACATCTGATTCTGAACTTTTTTCTATATTCTGCCAACTAGAATTTCAGAAAATCAAAATACTAAAGCACTTTTTAAAAACTAGCCTGTAGCTCTTTTTTTCATCCCTTTTCAAGCTAACAGACATATTTTATTGGGTGCGTACAGTACACGTGTTAATAAACTATTATTCTGAAGGGACAACTTATTCACAGATTAATTTTTCTCTGTTGATCTCCAATTTCAAGACAAGATTTCATGATAAGAATAGCTTAAGTTATTAGAAAGCCCTGGAAAGCTTTATGGCTTAGGATGCCATTAGCTATAAGACATCTGATCCAGATGCCGTGCATTTTAATTTGTTTGAATAAATTTTGACATGGGATATGTTTTAATGTGTATAACCTAGAGTTTCTAGCATGGAAATTAACAGCATTCACGTATAAATAAAGGAGGGGGAAGCATTAATATGAGTCAGCTGCAGGGTGGGCAGTTGGCTTTTGCTGACCCATGCCTGATTCATTGATACCACTTGGTTCATAGATACCACTTGCCTGATTCATAGATACCACTTGGTTCATAGATACCACTTGGTTCATACATCACACAAACTCAAGGTTTGCTTAGCCAAGGTCTAATAAATAAACCCAAGTCGACTGTGTTCACCTATTGCACTAAGCCATAAATTATGGTTTGTAAAGCACAGTAGCTCACTTCTCATAACCCAAACCCTGTCCCATTGTCTTCCTGCATCCGTAAACAGTACAGTTCTGTAACTTTGTCATTTTGGCCATTCTATTAGAATAGATTTCATTATCTCTTGTTTGGGTCAACCTTTCCCGACATGGATCTGTCCAAATATTTTGTTTAATACTGTAGACCAGGGTTGTCAAACTTAAAGCCTGCGGGGCCAGCCTGGAAATAGTAAAGAACTGGCCCGTGGTGCCTCTGGCAGCCAAAACGAGATTGAGGGGTGGGGCCCATGAGGCCCATGTCCCATTTTCGCTGGCAAGGTGCTGCAGGAGGCCATCCAGGCCAAAAATAGGGTGCGGGGGAGCCACATGAGGCACCCTCGTGCCCTGTTTTGGTTGGCAGGGTGCTGTAGGAGGCTGTCCAGGCTGAAAATGGGGCACAGGGGCCATTTTGGCTGGCAGGTGCTGCAGGTGGTCCATTCGGTCCCCCAGGCCCGGCCCGCGGAGAAGAATTGCAATGCTGATGCAGCCCTCGAAGAAATCCAGTTTAATACCCCTGGTGTAGACCTGTACAGAGATTGATAAGAAATTACGGGATGATAAGCTCAGATTTCTGAAGGTGGACATCCACCACTGACTTCAATTTATCTTCTTTTGATCTTAGGTTATTCCTTGCCATTGCACAGGCTAAGAGACTTGTCACTTGGAACTTGACACTTTATCATAAAAATCATATCACTAAAAGGATATTTTTCACCATTATGTTCAGATTAAATTTAGTACAGCAGAGTACTAAGGTTCCCTTCTTTAATGTTTTAAGAATACCATTTGCGAAATGCCACTTTCAAAAATTTGGCCTCTTCACCCCAGAATGGTTTCCTTAGAGAATCATGGCATTGAAAACAAGGCCTGTCTAGAATTGGGGAAAAAAAGTATTAGTGTCTAGATAAATTGGTCTATTATATTTGTCATCTTCAGAGTCTTCCTCCAATGGAACTTGCCAACTGAAATAATGCCCCAGGGTCTATCATTTTATGGATTGCTAATTTGTTGACAGGCAGCAGAAATAAAACACTTCTTGGTGTTGGGCAAAATGCTTTTTAACACATAAAAATGATCCTAACCAAAAGGTTAACAGGTTACATAAAACTGTAAACTAAAAGCCACGGGGCTCCAAAAAGATCTCTCTAAACTGGGCGAGTATTTTTTTTAAATGCATATTAGGTTGTTTAAGAAAGTCAAAAGTATATGAATGAATAACAGTATAGTCAAATGATTGATTAACAATGATAATAAATGTATTTAGAAATATCTATTTGATAATATGAGAATATATACAATCGTGAGGACTATGGAGAAGACGCACAAAAAATTTGTAACCAACCGATACACTATATGTATGTAATTGGAATATGGCTTTATGTTTTTATGTTTTGTCTGTATGTTTGTTTAAAAATAAAAAATAATTATAAAAAAAGGAAGTCTATTGTGATGCATGATGAGGTAATCAAAGCTGATGGGGGTCTGTTTAATAAATCAGAAAAAATATCTTAAGAGTCATAGGGGATCCCTCAGTGAAGATGTTGACTTAGT
The DNA here is from genome assembly GCA_033807585.1 of Hydrophis major. Taxonomy (NCBI): domain Eukaryota; kingdom Metazoa; phylum Chordata; class Lepidosauria; order Squamata; family Elapidae; genus Hydrophis; species Hydrophis major. The sequence continues at coordinate 138,245,934 of CM066329.1, read as the reverse complement.
ACGCAAAAGCTGTAAGTCAAACAAATTCTATACTAAGATGTACAACTATGGAAGAATAATGAAATCTCCACAGTAGAGGAATGGATTACAAAAATGGCAGCATTTGCAGAAATGGCAAAACATCTATTTGGTAAGAGAGAGAAAGAAGCAAAACTTTTCTGAAAGACTGGAAACTTTATAGGGAGTTTTGCTGAAAGAAGAAAAAAAATGATTTATACATTTGAAGAATAAGATATGGATTAAATAAAGCACTAAAGGGACTTGTGCTATGTCTAAAAGGAAGGAGGAACAATAAGTTTGTAATTATTTGTTGGAAAGTTGGAAGTCATTCATATACTGAACTTTAATTTTTTCCTTGTTGTTTCTTGTACTTCCTTGTTTTTCTTTTTTCTTTCTATTTCTTTTTATATGTCTTATTATTTTGTGAAAAATATTATTTGTATATGTGTGTGTGTGTGTGTGTGTGTGTGTAAAACCAATTCTATATTAAGAATTATTAGAAATCTTTGAAAAAGGAAAAAAGGAAGATCTGGGGGGGAAAGCATAATGGAACAACTAAAATGATCAGAGGGCTCAAATACCTTTAATATGAGAAGATAGAAATGTTTGAAATTCTTTAACTTGGATAAAAGATGAGTAGATGAAAACATCAAAGTGTACAAAATCATGCCTAAGTTGCACAAAATGAGCAGGAAGTTTCTTTCTCTCAGAAATTTAAAACCACAGAATATTAAATGTTTAATTTATTTAACACAGAAAAGAAAGTACTTTTTGATGCAGGAGATAATTTGTAGAATTTATTACCACAGGTCATGGTGATGGCCATTAACTTAGGTGGCTTTAAAAGGTGGTGGAGAAATTTATGGTGGTCATGAGTTCTCAAAGGCCTTGAAGACTTTATGTGATCCCTAAATTCTAGTTGCAGAGAAAAAAAACCAGCTGGGGATGCATAGTTCCAACTGATACCTGTGAGCATTGGGATATCTGGTTGATTGCTATGAGAAGCAAAACACTGGATTAAAAAGACTTCGGCTTGATCCCGTAAAGCTACTGTTATTCTTAGTTGAAGGAGTAATAGTTTGTGGTATAGATGGATATAGCCAAATATATGGGTTTGTTAAGAAGAGAAAAGGAAAATTCTGGAAAAAGGCCAACTGTCCTTCCTTAGGAATGCTGCTCTTTAGCCTGGATTCTTGTCCATTTAAATTAGAAGTACATATATTATCAATCTCAAAAGTCCTGACAGTAAAAAAAACACAGCAAAATAGATAAGAGAAAGGTAGGCAGCTTATTCTTGGGGGTTGAGAAGCTGCTTTCCCATAGTTTGTCATGTCTCTTTAACAGTTGGATAAGGTCAGGTCAAGAATCAAATAAATCTCTCTGGATGATTTCATGTTTACAATCCTCTAAATAGATCTGATGCTACTGTCACATGGAGAGATATCAGCTTCATAATCTTAAAATAAAGAGTAAACAGGCTAAACTCTTCCCTAGCATTTGAGCAAATGTTTTTACTGCTTTTGAAAATCGCAAGGTAGCTTGAAGCTGTCCCTTTGGTCCAAAGTTATTCTGTCTATGCCAAAGGTTCCCAAAAGACTTGGGTTCAGCTTTCTTGAACTTCATATGGACACTTAGAGTTGACACACAAATAAGTGATAATGCACATATGCCTGATTTTTAAAGATAAGGATCGAATATATGTATTCTTTTGCCAACCAGTTATTTTCTGCCTATTACATCTAGATCCAAGGCTGGTATTAGGGCATAATTAAATACAACAGTATGCTGCAATCAAAATTTAAATCAATAATTGCACCATGTTTTTTGCTTTGTCTCATAAACAAGTTCCGGCAAGCAGGGGAAAGATGAAATTCTAGTAATACATACTAAGTTAGGCATATTTCATATGAGCATTTTATTAGTTAATTTTATTTTTTCAGCACACAGTTGCTGTCCTTTAAATGAAAGCTATTTAACAAACCACCCCCTCAATGGGGGAAACATTGTTGCACACACACACACACACACACAGAATTAACGAGTGAACAATTTTGGGAATTATTCCCTGAAATTAAATACATAACTTTTAAATTGACTGAAATTGTTCCATGTTGAAAGAAGTGGGAAGGCGAGGGGAGGATTTCTTCATATCACAGAAGCAATTCCCATTTAAGTCATAGAAAAAGTCATTTTGTATATTTGTATCTATTACTTTTTTGGTAAATACTGATAATAAATACTATTCTAGCCGAGGGGATTAAAACAGAAAAAGATTGGCATTATGCACTATGCACATAGTAAGATGTTTAAACTGCAACTTAAATTACTTCTACATAAAGCTTAATGGAAGAAACTGTATGAATTCTGATGATGATTAATGTGTTTATTTCATAAACCACAATAATGATGTTTGTCCTGGATGCATATGACTTCACTGTGTGTGGAATTCATGTAATTTCCTTTAAGGAGAGGTATCTCTCTATATAAAAGTTTCCCTTGTCTTAAGCAGTTTTGAAAATGGGATGAGAAACAAACAATAAGCATGTTTTTCACACACTAAATTATTTTTCTGAACGTATCAGCATTTTCATTTAGAATTCTTAACATATATTGCCTCTTCCCCATTTTTTATTTTAGAAGTCCAGTAGGACATTCCTGTCGTGTCAGTAATGTGTCTCGTGGAGTACAGGTAGTTCTCAACTTACAACCATTCATTTAGCGATCATTCAAAGTTACAGCGGCAGTGGAAATAGTAAATTACAATCAGTCCTCACACTTATGACCATTGCAGCATCCCCACAGTCACATAATCAAAATGTGGATGCTTGGCAACCAGCATGTATTTATGACAGTTGCGGCAACCTGGGGTTGATTGTCATTTGTGACCAATCATATAAGCACTCAGTCATGTAGTTGGATTATTTAACAACCTCATGATTTACTTAATAACTGCAATGTTTTGCTTAATAGCCATGGCAAAAATGGCAACACAATTGGGTGTGACTTACTTGCTTAGCAATAGAAATTCTTTTCCCAATTGTGTTCATAAGTCAAAGACTACCTCTAGTTTCTTTTACCACTGCAAGATAGCAAACCTTCCACTCCCTGTCAGTTTGGTTAGTGGTTGACCATCTTGAGTTGTTGTATTTGCTTGCCACATTATATAGCAACTACCCACTTAGCTTTGAGAGTCTTCCAAAGGCAACATAAGTGATTGATTCCAGAGCAAAAGATGAGAAATAAACAGTTGTTATTTACAATTCGTATTTGGAAAACTAATTGCTATAATATCTGATCCAGCTAGTTGCAAATTTTTCACTGTTTTGTACCTTTTTTATTTATGAGATAACCATTATAAATATTAAAATAAAAATAAAATCTAACAAGAATGAATTTAAAAATGTAGAGTTGGAAAACCTGCCAGATTCACTGGCAGAGGAGAAATCCAATTAATAGTGATGGCTAACCATTCTACAAATGTATTTTATGTTGCATCCAAAGGATTTTAGCCGCACATTATTTTATTCTAGGAAAAGGCTTCCTTACAGGAACACATGAGAACACATTAAAATAAGCTATATGAACTCAAGTCCTACATTAATACTAACAGGGTAACAAAAAGATTGAGATGGCTAGAGAAGATCAAATACGGAAAGAACTATTCTATTCTATTCTATTCTATTCTATTCTATTCTATTCTATTCTATTCTATTCTATTCTGCCCTTCTTTTATAGGCCTGGAAGTGTTACATTTAAAATGAAGAATCAAGGAAGATAACATTTCCAGAGACTAGCAGGGGCAAACCATTTTTCTAATTACTTTGCAACAACTAAAATCAACATACTAGTTCCCGCTAATACTGATCATTCTAATTTTATGCAAAATGTCTTGAAAAAGATGTCTTCAGCTTCTAAAAGCATTTTGAATGAAAGGGGAGAAAAACAAAAATGCTTGCTTTGATCAAAGCTATAGAAGAAAAGATCAACAACATGCAGAATGAGAGCTACAGGCAGTATAAACTAATTGATTTAATGGTCAAGATCTCCTTTATCAGAACTATAAAGTTTAATCTAGTGTGTGTATGTGTGTGTGTGTATGGAGGTTTAGTATCTTCCCCAAAATATAATTGCCTTCTTAAGGTTAACTGTATACTTGAACAAATCTTAAATGTTGTATTTGTATGCAGGTAGATCACATTTGGGGTGGGACCATTGCTAAGTGATGCAGTTAAGTAAGTTTAGAACCCTTTTTGTCATTTTCATGAAGTGACTCACCATAGGTCTTAAAGCAAATCTGGTTCCCTCCATTGACTTTGTTCGTCAGAAACCCCCTAAACAATGATCTTGTGACCTCCAGGATACTCAACAATTGTAAATACATGCTGGTTCAGAATCGCCTGAATTTTGATCATGTGAGTAGGGGAACTCTACAAGGGTTATAAGTTTGAGGACTGGTTGTAAGTTACTTTTTTCAGTGCCATTGTACCTTTGAATGTCTGTTAAGTGAATGGTCATAAATTGAGGACTACCTGTATTGTACTATAACTTAGCAAGACACCAGAGACCATATCAATGTCGTCCTTTACACTCTCATTTCCAGTTTTTCTGAAAATGCATAAGGGTACATATCAGTGAAAAGCTTATTTCCTGATAATAAGTATATATAATAAAAATAATTATAGTTCTTCAAAAACTCTACCTCTGGGGCTTTACACAAGGCAGTCTAACAATTCATATCTACATGAGGTCTTCTGTCACTCACTTTTAAATCTAGCATATGAATTTTAATCATATTCTGGACTGAAGGGAGAAGGAAAGGAAAGCAGTTTCAAACAGCATCCATAGAGGGCTCCCTGTGCCATCTGAACACTTGGCTTCTCAACTGAAGGAAATTACATGCAAGGACACTAAGATTCTTAGAACAAGAGTATTTTTTTTTTTCATTTCCTAAGTCCATTTTGAGGGGGAGGGTTGAAATCAAATTGTAGAACTTTGTGGCAGTGCTAAATAAAAAAACTTGAAGTCGATATACAAATACTTCTCTGAATGACCACTCTCAGTTTATTAACAGATATGCAGTTCAGAGAAAATAAAAAATAAAATCCCATTTCCGTAGCCAAGGATGGCAACAAAGTACTGACCTGTTCTCTATATGATTTGAATGGCAATCAGTCACCTTTTGCAACATTTGACAGGTTGTATGAATGTTGTGACAGGAAAGACAAATGCTCAGAGCAGTGGGTAAGTTACACCGTACTCAATCCAGTAACATAATTCACATAGGGAGCCAGGCTTCTAAATGTGTATTTGCAGTACCAACCCAATGATTTCCTAAAAAGCTGCACTCAGGCACTCAACTAGCACTACATGATGCACTACACAACGAGACCATACAGTAGTGCTTCTTTCTGTACAACGTAAAAAACAGTGACCGAACATTTACATCCACAGGCATGGATAAGTGTGATTCATTCCCAGTGTAAAGGTAATCAAATAAATAATATAAAAAGTCTACAGTACATGGAAATTATACTGCATTTTAGAAAACTACCCCACAGATTCACATTTTAAAACATATTTACTAGATTGACACATTAAAATGAAACATGTCCCCATTAAAGATGTCACGAAATGGGATTTAGTTTTATTGCATGACGTTGCATAAGAAAAGTATATTATTGAAAACTGTAAGGCATCATGCAATTATTCATAAAGCTTATTCATTACTATCCTTTGAGGAATTGTTATTCACTTTACATTTATAAAATTGGTTCTGAAAAAAATACTTAAAAATTTAACATGATGAGCATTAAATAGGACCAACAAGTCTGTAGGGTTGAGCTGTTAAAAAGTGCATTCAAAAAACATACTGTGTGGGAAAGCTAAAAACAAAAATGGGTGAGACAACATATAAATTAATCCAAAAAGAAGGTGGTTTGATAGACCTAGAGACTAATGTTACAAGATCGAAATTGACAGACTTGCTTAAAATCTGTTTTCAGTCTTTACGCTTAAAATTTAACACAATTGATACAATAAAAAAAATACGCTTTTGTAACCAAAATCTATTAAGTTCAAGTTATGTACACTGATTGATCAGAACATGAACAGGTTTGGATAGTGTGTAGTAATGTGAATTTGGCATTAATCAATATATTGTGCCATCCAGCGAAATCCTTCCCCATAACCTTGTCTCTTTAACACACTGCACATGAATACTTCTAAGGGCCGAGTATTCAATTCCTTCACCGAGACATTCCCCTGAAATTAAAAAAAGATTCAGTCAAGAATTCTTGATGGAGATTTCTTTACAGGAAGACAATGCTCAACAGTATTATTTGATAGTGCTAACCCCCTTTAACTCTTGTAGCTCTTTTTACCTATTGTCCAACCATTCTTGGCCACTAAAGAATATTCTATATTCTATGTATAACTATTCTGGGACAGAAATAGTTTGGCTTTACTTTCTAGGTAGGCAATATGTAGTTTTACAAGGGGGAAAAAAGGAGAAATTCACTTTTATTGTAAATAACTCAATTAGATAATGAAATAGAAAAAAATTCCAAAAAACTTGTTACAACTGGATTTCTGAAATATTATTAAACTGTGCAGAAATATAGAATTGTTACAGAATTTTGGACAAGCTAGAAGTAAAGCAGAGCTCAGAAATACATTAGGAAAAATACAGCTAACACACTAAATCCCAGAGTTTAATGTTATAGAAAAAGGCACTATACCTTTCCTGTTGTCTGGCCATACAAACCAAACATTTCTCGTAACCTCTCTTCACTGATGGCTTCTGGTCTGTCAATCTTGTTGCCAAGAATTAGGATAGGCACATTAGCAATAGTTTCATCTGTCATTAATGCCTAAGAGGAAAGAAAGAAATGTACAATATTTTAGGTTCCATACAACCAGTACAAAATAGAAGGACATCAAACACAAGGAGAAACTTCTGAAGAGACCTTCTGAAGTATAGGTACTTGAAAGTATCTATACTGACTGACTTCCAGATCTCTTGAACATTAAGATGAGAAGGAAGAGTCAGATAACCTGTATACAAAATGGCTTTCTTCCATGTGATTCTACATTAAATAAGGATCAAATATGATATATAATAAAGGCTCATCAATGGATTCCTATCTTAAAATGTTAAAATAGTATCAGCCAAACTAAGATTGAAGTTGATTCATCAAAAACTGTATTCGGGGTATATTGGACTTCCCCCAAAAATGTATTTGAAATGATGGGCAATATTGGACATCAAATTTTCTAAGACATTTAATATCATTTTAACTCCATTCAGATTATAATATAATAACTTGTATATGATAAGAAATGGTAGCTATATTAAAATTATGAGAGGGTAACTAGTTAGGAATCACAATTAAGATTTGGAGATTGAGAAGAACTGTTGCTAATATTTTTTTTCCATAAATATTCCATTTTAATGAAAGTTCTTTTAAGTCCACTTATTTATGTTATGAAACATATAATGCTCTTCAATGTTTTCCTATAATGGCTTGCAAAGAGATGAAAAATTGAACTTGCACTGCATATTACTTTGCAGTAATACTATGATATAAGAAACATGGTGAAGGTTCCTCTAGAATAGGGGTCCCCAACCCCTGGTCTATGAACTGGCACCAGTCCATGGCATGCAAGCAACTGGGCTGTGCAAAGAGCAAAGCCCCATCCGCAAGATGCAGGCAGCACACAAAGCCATGTTCACTCTGGTCTGTGGAAAATCTTTTCTCCACAGAACTGGTCCCTGGTACCCAAAATATTGTGGGACACTGCTCTAGAACATAGATATAGAACATACGTTATGGGCCTTGAACATCTGCTGGTCGAATGCATTCTTTAATAGGGAGAAGCATCCTACCCAAGGACACAATTCTGATTGGGCAAATTGTGGGCCTCCTGGTTTGTGACTTTTGATAGTTCTTACTTTACGAACCCAGATTTAAGGAAAAGTAAAGGAGAACTGTAACTGGTCTTTCCCACAATGATACAACAAATCCACACAAATATTGTATCTTAAAAGTTTTGTTGCTTTCCCACCAGTCATCACAATATTGGGCTTTTCAACTGGATTTACCAAGTGCCAAATATATATACTGTAAACTCACATCAAGTTCTTGCTTAGCTTCAGCCAATCTTTCATGATCTGCACAGTCCACCAGAAAGACAATGCCGTTGATGGCAGGCAGGTAGTTTTTCCAAACCCTGCGAGCTAATAAAAGAGGGTTATAAAGAGACTGCAACAGGAAATTGCCTGCAACTCTTATTACTCTATTCATAGATGCTACAGGTAGTCCTTGACCTATGACTATAATTGGGACTTAGAATTTTCATTGGTAAGCAAGCTGGTTGTTAAATGAGTCAGGCCAGATTTTACAATCTTTCTTCTCACAGTTGTTAAGCAAATCACTGTATTTGTTAAATGACTCATGCAGTTGTTAAGTGAAACTGACTTCTCCCGTTGACTTTCCTTGTTGAAAGCCAGATGGGAAGGTTACAATTGATCACATGACCCCAGGACTGAGGCCATTGTAAATACATGCCAGTTGTCAAGTGCTCAAATGTTGATCATGCGACCATAGGGATGCCGTGATGGTCATACTGTAAGTACAAGGATCCGTTGTATGTCATTTTCAATATTGTAACTTTGAAGAATCAGTAAACAAATGAATGTAAGTCAAGCACTGATGACAGTAGCCTTTCCATTTGGTTGGATAAACTTAAAAGGGCATTTGGATCTTTGTGTGAAAAGGGTTTTTGAAAGTGATTTTTTTTGTGTGCTGGGTTCAAAACTGAAAACCATATCATTTATATTGAGAGACACAGTTTCTTGTGGATTTATTGTTGAATTACCATGTAATATTAACAGCTTTTGAAAACATTATATTTTGAAGTGGATTTTTTAAAAAATGTCCAATAACTACAGGTAGTCCTTGACTTACAACCACAATTGAGCCTCAAATTTCTCAAATTTTAAGTGAAACATTTGTTAAGGGAGCTTTGCCCCATTTTATGACCTTTCTTGCTGCAGTTCTTAAGTAAATCACTGCAGTTGATAAGTTTCCCTGTTGTTAAGGAAATCTGGCTTCCACATTAACTTTGTTTGTCAGAAGGCTGCAAAAAATGATCATATGAATTTGGGACACAACAATGATCATAAATATGAACCAGTTGCCAAGCATCTGAATTTTGATCACATGATCATGAAGATGCTACGAAGGTCATGACTGTGAAAAATGGTCATTAGTCACATTTTTCAGTGCCACTGTAACTTTGAACGGTCACTTAATGAACTGTTCTAAGTCGAGGACTATCTATATTACTAATACATCTTATAAAAAAGTTAAATAAAACAACATTTCAGAGCAGCATTTCATGTGCTCTAGATAACACCATTTTGAAATCACTGGATAGCTAAAGTCGAAGCTGATAAATATATAAATACATAGCAAGAATGACAAGAGGACTAAGTTATTCTAATATTCAACAGCAGAGCAAATCCTATAATAATTTCTTTTATCTCAAATGTAATAAAAAACAAAGGTGGGCATAATTTTATCCTATTAAAAGCATGAAACAATTGTAATCGTACTTTCTATTATTATTAGAAATAAAAATGAAGTGCTAAAATTTGACCGGAAAGTGTTAGAACAATGAAGGTGCATTGGTACAACATTTGAATTGCCTACACCCATGGAAAGGATACAAAAGTTTATGTTTAATATGTGCATTTATTATGAGAAAAAAGTATCAGAACAATGTCTATACAACAAATTTAAAATCAAATACTCACAATATTAAAAAAAGATTTTCAGAACTGGAAAAAAAAGTTGTAGTATGATCACTTTGGAATACAGCAAACAAAGATTAAACTAACATCATTTAGATACCATGGTGAAGATTCTGCCTGTTTGCTTCTCTTACCTTGAGCATGTCCTCCTAGATCAAAAGTTGTAAACGTCATACCAGCAATTGTCAGCTCTTCAGAAGCTATAGAAACATGAAATATATGTATTTATTTTAAAAGAAGAAGTATCGTTCAGTAAATCCTTCCCTTGAATTTCTGAAAGCAGCTAAGTACTGGGTTGGTTAACGGCCTATGTCATTACAGGGCCAAATCAGGGAAAATTGAAAAAAATAAATGACTGTTCCAACTCCTTCGTTAAGTTTTTAATGTTTGAGTAATTTTGATTGTACTATATTTCCAGTTTTACATTTGTACAGTTTGTTTTTATTGTTGTAAGATATTTTTGAGTGCTTATATAAGAAGTGGCAGCATACATTTAATAAACCCCCACCTATTTGATTTCTTTCACACATAAAATTTGTATTTGAAATTGTCATAAATAAAAATAATTTTTATTATCAGCAGTAAAAAGAAAGAGAGAAAAAAGAGAAAGCAAGCAAGCAACTGCTACTACCTATTTTAATTCATACCCTTCCCCATAAGCTTTTCAGTGGCATAAAAATGAACAAAGTATACACTAGCTTTAAAGCACTGTTAAGTATACATCAAAACTGAAAAAGAAACATTGACTTACTGGGATGTAATGTGGGGACATGTTGTCCCAGTCTGTCATCTTTAAGCATGTGCAAGAGAGTAGTTTTTCCGGCATTATCCAATCCAAGGAATACTAGTTTACCTGTTTTCTTGTATAATCCTGAAAAAGAATGAGACTGTTTGGTGAATTGGTGAATTAATTTTCTCAGCTCATACCAGAATGGCACAAGAAACCCTTTTGATGAAACCTAGGCATTCTGTATAGCACCATGTGCTCCTAGAATTTAAAAGCAAATAACCAGACACTGTTCTGGAAGATTCTGCTTAAAATATGACTGGTCAATGCTTAAGCCTTCAAAAACCGAAACGCCAACCATGTTTCTTCTAGTTCATGTTGATTATTTAAATCAGGGGTGGGGAACGATGGACCTTTTATGACTTGAGGACTTCAACTGCCAGAATTCCTGAGTCAACTGTACAGAGGCTTGAAAATCAGTCTTAAAACAGTAACCAGTCACTGTTCAATGATTCTGTGAAGAACGGAAATGCAACATTTTAGCTTTCTGAAGACTCTACTGTTATCTCCGGTTTAAGGGTTTTTGGGAGTACAGAAAAGCAATGTTTGGGCAGAGATATCTGTCAAGAAAGTCTCTTTGAAGGCAGGTTGATTGATTGAAGCTCCACTTGTGTACAAGTGTACAATAATCACACATCAGTAAAAGGGCAAGACATTGATGATCCTCCCACAAATGCCCTATTAACTTTTTTTTAACCCTCAAATGTGGACACTGAAAGATAAAATCAGTTTATCTGGCAGTGCCCTTCAGAGAGTCATGCAGTGAATCTGACCATCACGCAAGCAGGTAGCTACTTGCTAGCCACTTATGTGATAGTTAGACTCATTGCACAAGTCCCTGAAAGGCACTGCCAGATTTATAGGCTGCCAAGCTACTTTAACTCACATTATCTACCAGATATATTTTGTCTCTCTATTTCACCCCACTCTTTAATCCAAGGGGTCCACCATCAACCAAGTCAAATCATGCATTAGGCCTAAAACATGATAAACAAACTGATGCACCCCTGCCCATAAATAAAATTATTTCATTGGGGTAAAGTTTGAAGTCTTGCTTTTATTTACCTGTGTATCACATGGATTCTCAAACTTTGCAAGCTTACACAGGCAAAAGAAAGAACCTTCCATGAATGTAAATTATAACATTGGAATGGAACTGTGGATATCTTACCTAAAAATTGCAGTACACTACTGAAGCCACTGTAAATCCAGTCAAATATAAAGGACATTTCAAAATCTTATTGGATCTGAAAGAAAAGAAGAGTCATCACAGGTATGGAAGGCATTTAAAATTTACTGAAAAAGCACATGGGAAAAGGAAGAAAGGGTAAAGTGTATCTACGGGGTAAATCTGCTTTAACTGTTTTGTTGTGAAACTACTAAAATGTGAACTGATTAAAATCTTAAGTGTTCAAGAGGAAAGTATTTTTATGCTAAAAGAAAGGCCACATTCCAAAGAGCTCAGTCTTCCTGTTGGTATTTCCCCAACAGTTTTCTCCAGTGGGAGATTCACTGCCTAGATTTCTGATAAATGGCATTGGGTGGAGGAGAAGCATGTCACCAACTTAGATGCACAGAATTCTGTCAGTTTATGTAACTATAAACTCACAGAGAATGAATAACCTTTTTCACAACAGCATTATGAGGTCATGATTTGCACTAAGGTATCTTGCAGTTCAAATGTGATTTTTTTTTCAACTGCACAGGAAGTGCTGACAAATATGATTACTTGACTTCTTATGACTCCTAAGCTATGGCACTGTCCTTTTCTGAAGGATCTCAGAAAAGTAACTAATAAAAAGCTTATTTTAATCCAAAACTGCAGAGTTGTAAAAATGATTTTGAAGCAGTGGGCAAAAAGTGCACTAGATGCATTGAAGGTTTTAAGTGAAAATCTGCAACTTACTGAAAATACATTTATTGAAAAGTTATAATATTATTATAATATTAATTTATTATATTATTACCTTAATATTCTAAACCTGTCATTTACAAAGTCTAACATAAGAACATAACATGTCCTTTAAGTAACTAGAACTATAAATATTATTTAGGAGATTTATCTGTTAAAGTTATTTTCTACAGTACACAATTATTTACTGGCCAATGACTATTGCCATTTTACTATATGTATATTCAGATTGCAAATGTCATATAAATTATTGGATGGATTATGAAGTTTAAGCACAGAATCATAACAGTTTCTTTTCTTTCTAGAACACAGAACACTGCCAACATACACATGCAAACAACAGCACAAGTTTCATAACACAGCAAAGAGGACAAAATCAGAATGTGTGCATCCAGTATAAAAGGTAATTATTTTTGTGAATGCCAACTGAAGGTGTGTCACTATCAAATTGAATTTCTTGGAGAAATATTAGTGTATTACCACCCTTGTTGTATCTGTGGAAGCTGATTCAAAGGTGTCTTTAAAAAAGAAAAAGAATATTTATATATATGTTAGTCTTTGCCTTTTTTAAAGACACTTTACTTTTTAATGTCTTATTGTTGTATTTTTTTGCTCTTTTTAAAATATTTTCATGTTTTGTATTTTAACCTACTTTGAATAAAGTAAAAATTTCTGGGTGAAAAAGTGATTCAAAGGTTTGCACCTGAAGGCTCTTCAGAGCTAAATCCAATGCTGTTATACCTGCCACCAATTAAGATAAAATCTGCTTCCTTTTAGATAAAATGTTCTGTAATCTGCTCAGAATTAAGTTACAACAGGAAAATCTATCTGCTTGACCAAACTCCTAGATGGCCCTTGATCAGTTTTTTTTTCCTAGTCTCCTCAGTGACAGAACAGTTTCTGCTCCAATTTTTAGATTAAACTACTTTAAAGAAGGTCAAAGAGATGCCAGTGATTATAATGGTCAAGACAATTCCATGGGAGAAAAGTAATACCGGCAGTCCTGTATTATTTACAAAATTTAGTGATTGTTCAAAGTTTCAAAGGCAATGAAAAAAAGTGACTTAGGATCAGTTTTTACACTTTCAATCATTGCAGCATTTCCATGGTCACATGATGAAAATTTGGACACTTGGTAGCTGGTATGTATTTACAACGGTTGAAGTGTCCTGGGGTAAGGTGATCACTTTTTTGCAACCTTCTGAAAGTCAATGGGGAAGCCAGATTCACTTAACAGACGTGTTACTCACTTAACAGCTGCTGTAATTTACTTAAGAATTGTGGCAAGAAAGGTCATAAAATGGGGCAATACACACTTAACAGCTGTTTCGCTAAGTGAGAGAAATTTTTGGCTCAATTGTATTGTAAATCGAGGACTATCCAGGGCTTTTTCATTTGAAGCAAAGATAGATAACATGATAGAAAGATATAAAATTATGCACGGTATGGAAAATATGGATGGAAGCAAGTTTTTTCTAGCAACATTAGGACCCAGTAAGGACTAGTAAGTCCAGTATGGCTGTCCCTCTAGTTTCACTCTCTACCTTTTGGACAACAAAGTTGTCAGCTAGGTTGGTTAGGAACTTATTTGATTTCTCACTTGGCGCAGAATTAGTTTTCCAATTGATATCAGGATAATTGAAGTCTCCCATTACTATTGTTATGTGTTTCCTGCATATTTGTTAGTTGGCTGGCAAAAAGGACATCTATATTTTCTGCTTGATTGGGTGGCCTACAATATACACCTATGGCCATGTCATTCTTTTTTTTCTTTTATATTGACTCTTCAGTGCTGCCAACTCTCACGCAATCAGAGTGAGACTCACGCAATTCAACCAATTTTGACTGTCTCACTCTGATAAACGAAATCTCACGCTAAACCCCCAAAATGGAATGTACAAAAATAAATATATCTCTACATTCTCTGATATTCCGAATATTCCCCTTAGGAGAAGGATGAGCTCCCAGCGCCGCCCCGCCCTGCCCAGCCACCCCACCGCGCCTCTTTTCCCGCCTTAATCCTCATTCTGCCTCGGCGTCCCGTAACTGTGCATGATGCCGATTAGCAAATTCGCTTCAGGAAAGCGAAGAGCAAGAGGCTTCTTCCCGCCCGGGGCGCTCGCAGCCACTTTGCCCCGCGCTCTCCCTCTCTGCAATGTCCTCCAGGACAAGCCAGCTGCCCTTTTCAAAGAAGGACACGAGGGGGCTGGCAAAGCCTCTTTTGCAGGCAACAGCCTCGGCCAGTAATAACCCTGGTAAGCAAAGCTGAGAATTGTCCGCTGCCAGAGATGTAACTAGAAGCTGGGGCGTCTCTCTCTCTCTGAAAGACATTTGTTCCAGAGGATCACATCCTGTCAGTCCTCCAACTTTCTATTTTGCACAAAGCTGCCCAGCCCCTTTATAGATCAGCCTGGCGCGCTTCTCGCCTTGCTGGTTTGGGAAGACTCTTTTGGATCAGCTAAAAGAGAGCATAAGGCGTGTAAAGGGGTGGTGGTGGTGGTGGAAGTTTGCTCATACACCCACATGCTAAAAGCATTAGGACAATGTTCTGTTAGGACAATGGGATCAACCAGGATGAAAGGTTATGTATTTCCAAGCGATCGCATGACACTCCAGCATTGACAGTGCAGTTGGGTTCCTTTAATAACTTGGATTTGGTTTAGTAACCTTCCCCCTCTCCCCCTCCGGTTTACTCTGGGCCTTGGTAGCAGGTGAGTTTTCAAGACGGCATTTTTGAAAATACTTTAAAAACAAGGTTAGAGTTTCCCTTTTTCTAATATTGGAAGCAGTCTCCTCCAAATGGTAATTAATTAAACATCTGCTTAATTCTTCAGCCAAATAAAGTTGCTATAATGGCTCTTTAAAAAAAGTAATTTTACGAGCACCACCCTGGGGTTTACACTGTGTAAGATACAAGGAAAGGAGAGGAAGGTGGAAGAAAAGAAGACTGATGCAAAATATAATGTTCACAGAATTTTATTCAGAGTTGTGTTGGATCTCTTTTTTTGGGGGGGGGGGTTGTCCCATTCTTTCTTGGTATTCTTTCTGTTCTTTCTGTCCTTTTTGCTTTTTTAAATGGTCTTTCTCCCCTGGGTCAGAAATCCAGCCAGAGAAAATAAAGAAACATCTTTGGTGGTTAAATGGAAACCACTCCGTAATGGCTTTGTTTCAGAAGAAGGAATCACTTTTTCCTCTTTCTCCTTTGAGTTTAAATCCTAGGTCTCCATGCACCAGATCGACAGGACTGTACTACATTATTATCATATTTTCAAACCCTTAGATAAGGACTCAATAAGGACTTTTTTTGATGCCAGTAGGCTTCTCAGCCCCAAATTGGGATAGCCCTGACTCAACTAGAACATATTCTAATCTTAACACAATTTACCATCCAAAGAGCAGTAAGACCATTAAGTTCAGAATCTAAACTTACCCAATAAATAATAAGCTAGGGCCAAGCTTCAGAATACAGTTGATGAGTTTTACAGTTAACAATATGTATATTTATATGAAGCACTCATTATTCGATTAAATGTTTAGTTTATACATGTCTGAAATTATGAACCCCTATTTCAGTCAACAAGTTAGTATATAATTAAAGACTGAGACTATAGCATTTGATATTGGCATGTAGTATGGTATTTGATACAGAAAGAAGAATACCCATTGATGTATTTGCATTATCTCTGTAGTTGTTTCGGGTTTTTTGTCTTTTTGTTGCACATTGAATTCATCCTATAGTACATAGTACATCACTAAGCTAATAAAGTCAGTTGAGATAGAATACTGCAGTTACAAGTCAGGAACTTCAATTATTCATGGTCAGTGAACTGCATTATTAATATCTTACAAATCCGGTTCAAGTACATTGGTGCTGCTTGCATGTATGTATGTATGTATATGTCCAAATCATGACTAAAGTATGCATCAGATTGCACCATTTAAAATGTAAAATTTTCAAAGCTCCCTACCGTGGAAGGGGGGACACCCCCCTTCCACACCATTCCCTCCTCGGTCGCTTCGCTCCCTCGGGCTTGGTCGCTCCGCTCCCTCGCAGTGTCTCACTCCAAACTATCACTCAAGGTTGGCAGCCCTGACTCTTATGCACTCTAGGAGGTTTTCTTCTTTGGTTTCATGCATTTCTGTAGAAATATAGTGGTCCTTTACATACAGTGCAACTCCACCTCCTCTTTTATGAGGTTTGGGTTTTTTTGAATAGTTTGTATCCTTCTACCAGTAAGTTCCAATCATGGGTTTCATCCCACCAAGTTTCTGTTATTCCAACTATATCATATCTACCTTCATGTATTCGTAGTTTGAGTTCACCCTGTTTGTTCCCCAGACTTTGTGCATTTGTATATAAGCACTTGATATCTTTGTCTGACACTGTATTTACTGTCTACATAATCTGTGTTGTGCCTGCCTCCCCGTACTTTCTTGCCATCTGTTTGATTAATGCACGTGGCATGGCACTCACTATTAAATGCTTGGTTTTGGTTGACAGCAAGGTTGATAATCTTACCTGCACAAACATCTATTTTGCATGCACTGATATCCTTATTAATTTTAGGTTACTGGGGACAGAAATGTTCTGTATCTATTAATTCTCTGTCCCCACTGTTTAAACGTTTATCCAGGAAATCTGTGAATTTAATGCTGTAACTCAGTCCCTTTCTTTGATGGATGCAAACCATCTCTTTTGTACAGTTTTTCATTGGACCAGCTGCAGACATCATGACTAATAAGCCTTCCCTTTTATACCACTCCTTTAGCCATACATTAAACTCTGCTACACGCTGCCCTTTCCCTTTTTGTTTCTTATATACTGCTAGAACCTCTGAAAATATAAGCCTACAGCCCATATTACTAAGTTCATACCCCAAGCTCTGGAAGTCTTTCTGAACAGACAGTACATCCTTCTGGGACAGATCATCTGTACCAAGATGTATAATACCATCAACATCACAGTCCTTGCTGGCATTCTTGACTATCTTAAAAATACGCCTCTTGTCTCTGCTGGAAGTAGCACCTGGCAGACACCTGACCTCTTTCAAAACCTTTCAAAGCTGAAGGCATCAATCCAGTCCAAAGAATACTTCAAATAACCTCACATTTGCTATTAAATCTTCTAAAATGTAAAAGCTTACATCATTAGCTATACTTGCTTCTGACTTTCTGCTTTGTCTTTTACAGACCACTTAAACTCATCAATGACTGCAAACTTTTTACTACAGCAAAAGGTTAGCTCTCCACCCCCTACCTGTAGCATCCAATGATACAGAATGAGAAGTGTATTTATTTACATATATTCCTACATTACCCACTTCCCGAGACTCCAGATGGTTTACTAAAATGTGAAGTGTGTCATAAGAAAATGTATCTGACATATCATATGCAAGTGATAAGAAAGCAGGACACAGATTAATTACAGCCACTCTGTTCTAATGTTTTACTTGAATCTTAGACTGGTAAGAAGCACTTCTACTGCTTTCCTACTGATGGTTCTTGGGCAATATTTTAAGATGAAAATATTATCGATCATCAATCAGAATAGATCTGGAAGAGACTTTAGAGATCTTCTTGTCCAGTCCCATGCTCAAGCAGGAGCCCCTGTAACATTTCAGATAGTGAATGTCCAGTCTCTTCTTAAAAACCTCCAGTGATGAAGCACCCACAATGTCTGACAGCAAGCTGTTCCACTGTTTAACTATCATATAAAGTTCAATAAGCAAACATAAAATAGATATTAGAAATTGTACTGTCTGCTTTGGATGCAATACATTTATGGCATGATCCTGTATTTTCTCAGGAACTCCTCACTGACTTTAATAGGACTTATTTCCATGCAAACATGCAAAGGATTATGATGTAAAATGTGAAGCTGAATGATCAAAATTTATTGAAAATATCTGATAAAATTAAGGAATACAATTGTCACGTGAATTCTTGGTTACACAACACCATGTGTAAAGGGCTATCACTTACACATCTGAAAAGCAAAGGTCAAGAACAAGCAAACACAGCAGTACATACACGTCATCTGATTTATTTATTGCTTGAACAAAATACCATCCAGAAAAAGCTTACAGGAGGCTTAGGAAATCTATCTTCTCAAGTAACATACAAATCAGTGCAGAGAGCATGAAGCAAAATAACTACTCAGGTTTCAGAAGTGAAAACAACTCCTTAAAACCTAGTCATATTCAGTTAAAGAGAACTTTTTTAGGTTAAGCCCCAAAGTAATCTTCTTTCTTTAAAACTACATTGGAAAAATCATGCTAATATAAATATATTGTAGAACAGGGATAGGCAAAATGGCATGATTCCTTATCTAGTCCCTCTTCCCAAATTATCTGTCTGATGTCTAGCAGAAAAGAAACTTAATGAAAAAAGATTTCCCATTTATTTTCAATGGGGAATGAAATAAAACAGATGTATTATGGTATTAGAAGGCATAGCCCCCCTCTCCACCAACCTCTATAAAATCTGGTTTAATTCCATTCTCCAATGAAAGAAAGGGGGGATGTTGACAGTTCCAGTGCTTTGGAGTTGTCATTTGTCACCATCTATTTTGGTTTTCACGGGAAATTGTAAGAAGAGTGATGAATGGTAGTGTTTATGACGATCATTCAATTACAACAGATTGCCTATCCCTGTTGTGGCAAGTGAAATGAATTTTTACCAATTCTAAGAACAAATGTGTTCAATGGGAGAAATATATATTAAGAAGTTTGAAATGTTGTAAATATACAAAGACCCTTTTGATTTAAACATTCATCTGGGAGCTGTTGTGGCAAGAAGTACACTCAGGCAAGTTACTCGGTGGAGAGAATAGCAAAACTAAGTTTCTACCAGACGTGGGACCAATACCTCTGGTGGTATTCAGCAGGTTCTGACCAGTTCTGGAGAACTGGTAGCAGAAATTTTGAGTTCAGAGAACCGGCAAATTCCACCTCTGACTGGAGATTTTACAGTATCCTTCCTCTGTCACACCCACCAAGCCACGCCCACAGAACCGTTAGTAAAATAATTTGATTTTCACCACTGGTTCCTACCCTGCCATAGCCACTCCAGAACCCAGGCTCCCCTCCTCTTGCTTAGCACTGAAAACTGCTAAAGCAAAGAGAAAACTCACTACCTCTTTTCTGTTAACCCAAAAGAGGCTAGTAAGTTTTCTAAGCTTATTTACAAAGGTGGATTAAAATGCAAATGTTATTTTTTAATTAGTGACTACTGTACATACAAAGAAGATGAAGGGAGTCTAGCTTTAAAAACTACTTGGATTGATAAAGCTTAATTGAAAGAAATGGGAGAAAAATACAACAGTGCAAAAAAAAAAAAAAAACCCACCACCTCCCCAGGAGTAGCCAACATATGCAGTAAATATAAATGAACTGCAATAAAAATTAAAAACTTTTTTGAGTATCCAAGCATTTCTGGGTTAACAAAGGAGCATGGTCAAACTTAAGTTTCCCTGAACCATGGAAGCTCCCTGAATTATTTTACGATAATCACTCTCTCTTATTCCAAATTATCTCACGGGATTGTAGTTGTTGGGATGTGGGAAACCTAGCAAACTGTTTTGGATGCCATTTTGAACTCCTGGAGAAAATCAGGATATAAATGTAGCAAATAACTAAAATTAATAAATTAAGTTTCATTCTGCATCTTTCACGTGTACTTCAGCCATTATAAAGCTATAGTGAAGAAGGCATGAAGGGTTTGATATATGTCAGTAGCAGGATGCAATATCTGGTTCATACAATATATTAAAGGAATGGTGAAGCCCAGTCTGCCCCATGCTTGGCTAGTTTTTATGCTTCTTGGCCTGATTAAGAATTCCAGAGAACTCCAAAATATGCACTCCTGTATTTAATAGTGAAAAAAGACTCAATAAAATATAGCTTCATTTATTTTGTGCTATGTGATAATACTGTTTGGTTAGTTTTGATTTAGTGTATTCTGTGTTCCCAACCTTTGCTGCTTCTTCAACAAACTGGTTTTTTTAAAAAACAAACCGTGGCTTGGTGTCTTAGTAAGTTACCAGAAAAATTAATATACAACTTGACTGCACTTTAGTCATTGACCCTAGAAATTCTGTCATTTTAGGCCACCAATCACCTAGAAACAACTTGGCAAATGAAAGTTTAAAGTCTACTATGTGACTGCAAAAATCATATCAACTTTAGTCAATTTTGACTTAGCTTAATTTCAATACCTCCAAGAATTTGCCGTGTTTTGTTATAAGAGAACTGTTTTTTTTGTCAGTAAATTCTGTTTACAAGTAAAGCAGAAAAAGATTTCTTCATCTTGTTAGCAAAACAATATCTGATTCTGATTGCTGATTTCTCCTGAGAAAATGTACCACTACAAAACTCATACATATTTCAACTTATTATAAAAAAATTTCCACCTTCACAAATGAATATTCAAATAGTAATTATTTTAATTGTAAATTCTTACATCTCTGATTTTACAATATAATACAACTTGAACACAATCAGCAATATGTCATGCAAGTTACCAGATAGGCTGTGTTCTACTCCCGTTAAAAAGAATTTTCAAGTTTTTACTTCAAAAGAGTTAAAGAAAATAACATACAAGTAGCAGGGTGTTACAATATATGGATATATTGTTCAAATAAATTTAATAAATAAATTTACTAAACTCTGATTTTTAAACTAATTTGTTGAAATAACCAAACAAGCTAAACCAATGGCTGGGTTCACATAACACACTTAGCCAGAATTGGAGTCACCTTGAAGAAGAGATAGGTGGCAAAGAAATTCAATAAATAAATACATAAACTAAGCAGTCCCATGGTTCATTCTTAATTAAATTTCATGACTAACATTATGTAATGCTTATGCATTTCATAAATTTGTGTCTGACTTAACAGAAGCATATAATACAAAATACTAAAAATGCTGCTATTGCAATCAGACCTGATCCTAACAATGCTCTGATAAAGGTTTTCAGAATGTTTTCTACACAGTATATACTTTTCATAACAGATAGCATTTTCAAAAGTATAGAAGGTAGAGAGATACCACAGTAGTAATAAAAGGTTCAAAATTTGGTATTGTAAAGTAAGAAAGATCTTGAAATAAAGGAAGGGAAAATGGAGTTCAGCAAAAAGCAACAGCTAAAATTCAATTTCAATTAAAACATTCATAAAATTCCTTGAATATTTCATGCTTCTATGCATCAATCAAACTAAATATATAAGAATCTGCACGATAAACTTTTTGAAGCCTTTACAATTAAAAGTTTGTTGCTGCATGAAGATATTTCAATTATGAAAAATCCTAGAAAATATAGGATCTATATTTTAGAGATCTATTTTAGGGGAAAAGGTGCTGTCAGGATTCTGCCAGTTACCACAGTTAAATAAGTCTCAAGCCAAACTTCCAAAACTTCAGAGGATTTATTGGAAGTTAACATGTCCAGCACTGCCTGGGTGTAGCCGGACTCTGAGACACATAAATCATTCTCACCCTTGACCCAGGTTTTCCCCCACCCCCGGGTGTATCATAATTCATATTCCCCAATGAGACACATCCATAGCCAAGTCATCAATCATGTTCTCCAGTTAGAGTTTTTCATGGCAGAAACTTCAGTCACCCAGTTACTATCTCTGAAAAACTATGTATGGAATGCACTTTCAATTTCCAAGCGGCTGCACTGCTCTTTCAAACCCCTTTCCCCCCTCCCTTTCTGTTGGCAACTCTAAAAAGACCTTAGAAATATTTTATGAGTTGACAGGTACAGCATGCTGCATTATGCCATTTAATGGTACAGGAAACTAATGAGGTCACTAATTTAAGTTTAATTTACACATTTAAAGTTTCACTACTTGAATACAAATTTAGTCCATTTAAATTCAGGATGCAAATAAAGTAGAAGCATTTTTATGACCTCATATATCTGTATCCTCATCTTTTACTATTTGCAAATTAGTATTCCTTCTTAATATTATAACATCTCATAGATTTCTATCAGCTAAAGGTTTCAGATCTTATAAATATTTTTCTTCGGCAGTTTACTGAAGTGAATTCAGTGAATTGATTATATTTCATCTTGAATTAATGTATTGATTTTTTACAATGTGGGTTGATATATAAATCTGTTCTGAGAATTTTGGGTTGTAGGGTGACGGGGGTTAAAACATTCTTAATTTGAAGTTCTGATGTATTTACCGTGTTTCTCCAACAATACGTCCCCCCCATAGGAAGACCCAGCATAAAATGAGATTAAGCCCCTTCCCCCCCAAATTTAGGCCTAATTTAAAACAGGAGAAATTGGGGGGGGGAGGCAGGGGGGAACTTGCCATTAGGAGTGCCTGCGGGCAGCTACACCTCACCATCAGCCACTCCTAACAGCCAATCATGGTGGAGCACAGAGGGCTCCCTTACCCAGGTCAGCAAGCAGGCGGCATTGGCGTGGATGTCCGGCAGTATTTCAGCTGCTTCTCAGGCCTCCATAGCTTCCACAGTTTCCACCAGTGCTGGCGCCTTTCTTGCCAGCACCGTCTCCAACAACAGTGTCTGAGTCGCTCCCGCTTTCCTCCCGTCCCAACAGGAAAAAAAAACCATTTTGAGGTACCTGGGAGCTCCGCACGCTACGTTTTGGTTTAACCCCAAGTGGCTGGGTGGGTGTGAGAAGAGCTGAGAGAGCATCTCTGTGCTGCTACCCTTGGTGCTCCAGCCTCGGGCTCTGCAAGTTTGCAAAAGTCCTGGTGCGCAGCCCATTCCTGCATTCCAAGCACCCAGGCTGAGCTGCAGCTGTCCTTCTCTCACCAGCGCCGTCACAACAGAGGCGGCAGTGATGGGAACCATGGAAGCGTTTCAGCCATTTCTCGGGTGGGGGAGCCGCTTCCATAATTTCCACAGTTCCCGCTGCCGCTGCTGTTGTTGGAGACGGCGCTGGCGAGAGAGGGATGGCTGCAGCTCGGCCTGGGCGCTTGGAATGCAGGAATGGGCTGCGCACTGGGACTTTTGCAAACTTGCAGAGCCCAAGGCTGGAATACTAAGGGTAGCAGCAGCAGAGACGCTCGCTCGGCTCTTCTCACACCCACCCAGCCGCTCAGGATTAAACTAAAACGCAGTGCGCAGCACTCCCAGGTACCACAAAATCTTTTTTTTTCCTGTTGTTACGGGGATGGGGGGAAAGTGGGAGCAACTCGGATGCTGTTGTTGGAGATGTGCTGGTGCGCGAGGGGGAAGGGGGGAGAAATTAATTCACCCCTGAAAAGACATCCTAGATGTTTTCTCAGGGCTCAAAAAAAAATAAGACCCAGCCTTATTTTGAGAAACACGGTATTTATTTTTTTATTACATGTTTTGCCATCCATCACCACCACAGGGTGGCTTTGAGTGGCTTACAAGCTATAAAACAAGTAAAAAATACTTAATAATTAAAATAACAAAACATTAACATTACACAGATTAAAATATTATTAAAGGCTGTACTAAAACTGAAACTAAGAGGGCTGAGAGAGGACAGGACAGGGTGTGATCTTACTCAATCAGCCACCACCAGTGATAAACATCCCCCTCAGGGCCATAAGGCCAATCAACAAAGCCAGGTTTTAATATCCTTCCAGTAGACCAAAAGGAAGGGGGCAGTTCTCAATTCCAGTAGGAGAATTTTCTACAAAGATGGGGCACGCGGTCCCTTCCACCCATTCACTACAGCACACAGATGTTAAACATACTAAAAAACATTCTATACAATCTGAGGAGATGCCAAACAGCCACACTGATTATGCACCAATTCTGTAAGTAGAAGCATATGAGAGGTTTTACAAGTCACGAACTTTGTTTTGCTTTAGGCACAGTGCAAAGTTATTGGCTGTATCTATAGAAAACCTGCTGGAAGACAAGATTCACACCGTCCAATAAAGAATATGCATTTCATTTTAATCCATCCAAAATAATAGGCGGTGAGATCCCAATGAATTCAGTGGTATCAGTTTGTTTTCCACAGTCATTTTGGATATTTGCCTATGCTATCAATTTAGATGAAACAGATGCGGAATTTTAGAGCACATGTTGTAATCTAAGCTCTACTTTAATTTATTAACAGTTTGAGCAATCAGAGGGCTAAGGACACCTTGGAAGCAATATTTCTTGATTGCCTTGGTTAGTCATCTCAGGAGGATCATCTTTGCCCTGGCCTTCTAACACAGCTGCATACCTATTTCTAATCATTCATTTAAATTGCATTACTTATACTTCCAAAACTGAAACTTTTTTGGCATGGTCTGTTTGGTTCAACTTCATGCATCTACACTTCAGAACAATTTGTATTGTAACAGTTGAAAAATTATGATTTCAACATTCTCATGGTTGATATCAGAAGCCTTCTGGGGGAGAAGATGCAATTGTTTTGTGAAGCAGTGAGCTAAGGACACTAAAAATAATTTAACGGAGTAATAGCAATATTATTTTTATTTAAATAAGGTTAATTTAAACTTTTGGAGCTGACATATTTGAATTTAACCCAGGGGAATCTTGTGCAGAAGATACAGTTGGTAGCAATTTGCCACTCATACCTCATTAAATCTTTGACGTTTACCTACATGAAACTTGACGTTTATCTACATGAAACTTGATGCCCAACATATAATTTAACAAAAGTTTTACATAGTAATGTCTTCCGTAATCTAATCTATATCACTTATAAAATCTCTAAAACAGAATGTATACATTTAGAAAGATACAAGATGTCAATATTCTGTATATCAGAGTCCACCTAAGTATTATCATATCAGAATAACCAAAGCAATGCTCTTTCAGGAGTAATATATGGTTATGAAAGTTTGAGAGAAAAAGTAGACAGATGCCTCTGCAATCTACACATAATAAATTAGAAAAATGATTTGGAAAGCTGTCCTATCTTGGATTTACAAAAGAGACAAATTAAACTACTTTGTCCTGAAAACAGACAAAGAGAAAATGATAAGAAATAAACTTGTGGACATTATGCAATGGAATAACAAAAATATGTTATTAAAATGTAAACAGAAGAACTATAAAGTGAAATTTAACTGGGTAAAATACATTTGTTATGGTTTCTGGTAGCTCTTAATGGGATTTCTTGTTGAACAAAACTGAACGATAAAGCAAGCTTTAAAGTTCTATTTATGAGAGATTTTTTTGATTTATTTCTTAGAAAACATAGTAAATTGGATTACAGATTGGATTTATTTGATTAAGATTAAAATATATATGTTACTATTTCTGGTAGCTCTTAATAGACTTTTATTAATTAGTACTGAATGATGGAGTTTCTATAATTTGATTATTGATATGGAATGATATAGGAAAAGAAGATATTTTTAAATTGAAATATTAGAGAAGCAGTTAATTATTGAAATGGTTTATACTTGTGTAGACAGAGAGAAAATCATCTTTTATATATCTTTTTCTACCTTATTGCATTTCCCTTTTTGATTTTTATGTTTCTTATTTGTATTAATCGTTTAGCTGTCTACTGATAAACTTTAATAAATTATATTAAAAAGCAGATGCCTCTTGACTAATGGATCTGGAGAAGGATACAAAAAATACTGTGGCCTGCAAAAGAAAACCCAATTAATTAAGCCCAGACCAAATAAAGATGAATTACTCAGGGGTGGGATTCAAAATTTTTAACAACTAGTTCTGTGGGCGTGGCTTAGGTGATGGGCACGGCTTGGTGATAATGTGACTGGGTGGACGTGGCTTAGTGGTCATGTTATTGGCTGGGCGTGACCAACTCAACATCACTCACATCAAGGCACGCATCTCCTTGCCTGGCCTCTTGTGACTGTGGGGATGCTGCAACAGTCGTAAGTGTGAAAAATGGTCATAAGTCACTTTTTTCAGTGCCATTGTAACTTTGAATGGAGACACAAGCAAAGGAGGGGAAAAAAATTCCAGAGACATTCCTGAGACAGGAAGTCTAGTCCTGTCAAGCATGTAAAAAGGGATAACGGAGAGGCAGTTTCTGTAAACAACACCAGAATGTTTCCTTCCTGCCTTCCTTACAGGATTAGGCCAGTAATTTCTTCTAACAACCGGTTCTCCAAACTGCTTAGAATGTTAACAACCGGTTCTAGCGAATAGGTGCGAACCTGTAGAATCCCACCCCTGGAATTACTGTCCTAAAATTATGATCACTAAACAGAAACTCATATATTTTGAATATATGATGCAAACAGATAATGGACTAGAAAAGACCACTATGTCTGGCAAGGTTGAGGAAGGAGGAGATAACAGATAAGGTGGATGGACAGTATTAAAGAGATTATAAGACTCTTTAGTGTGGCAATGGAATATCACTAGAGCAAAAATAGGCTGTAAGAATTTGACATGGAGTATCAGGAATAAAACCCAGTGGTTTGAGAACTTGACAAAATGCAAAATATGCATGAAAAGAATACTTTTTCTGGTGTTTATTTCTGAAACAATGAAAAAACGATTGTTCCCTTGTCTAAAAATCTACATATTCAGATATTCAGCACCAAATATAATATACACCATACTATTAAATTAATAGTTACATTTTTAAAATTAGCCTTCTGACTTCTTCCTATACTGAAAGGCTGTACATATTTTTCATTTTTTATGCTACACATTGTAAGCTCACAATTCTTCTATTTTTTCCCCTGAAATTACTATTACTACTAGACTCATACTCAATCCACCAATATATCAACACTCATTGCTGATATATCTCAAATAGATTAGTCAACTAAATTTTGATTACAGAGAAATGAAACATGGTCTGAAGGAATGAATCTGTATTAGGCAATCTTGGATATCTATACCCAAATGAGTAATAGGAGTCTTATTTCATGAAATGTCTATCCTGAGTCTAACAGCTGGTGTTGGAAAAACATTTTAGTCATATGTGTTCAATAGATTTGTTTTCTTAAAATATAAAATATTTTTGAGCTGAGCAGCCTACAGACTTATTAGAAATAAGTATGATATAAAGAAAGACAAGTTTTCCCAATTAATTATTTGTAATCTCACATTCCTTGAGAATGTAAAAGGAAAAGCTTTTAGAAGTACATAGTAATTGTAAGGGAGGCTAGTCCTGAAATAGAAGATGTTTGACAGGGAGAACCTCTTCTTTCCATGCAGGCTCTCCCCATAAATGAAGACTCTGGAAAATCAGGATCCTCTGTGGTTGAAGAGGAATGTGACAATGGTGAGGCTAACCTACTGACTGTACAAGGTTAAATAGTCCAAAGCTTGTTTACCTGGAAACAAAAGCCACAAAATTGAATGATTCCTAGTACCTGAAGATTCCTAGGTCTGCTGTGTTATCAGCCCTGGACTGAGACCTCTATCAACTTGTTTGCAAAGAGAACAAAAACCAACTCAATATCTCGAAGATTTCTTCTCTACTTATCCCCATCCATAGTAAATAGGGCCAAACGCATACAATCTAGTTGTCAAATAAGGAAAACTGTGCTGTCAATACAAATTTAGGTGTGTTTACAGCTTTTTTTCTATCTAATCCTTGTTTTTTTGAGAGGAGTACAAGATTTTTATACATTTGGAGTTTTCCTCTTTCTGTGTAACTGCAATTCTATGTGCTTTATATCCAGGTACCCAGTTTTACAAATGTAATTCAATTATAATATATACTTCAGATACCTGCTTTTTTTTTTTTACAGAAAAAACCAAAATCATAACCAAACCTCATTGTTTAAATGGTTTCAATCATTACTTGATCAAAAGCAGTATTATTCCTAAATTAAGGAATTAAATTTAACTTGCTGATGAGGTCTAGGGAACGAAAGTGTAAAAGATTATATACTTGCTCTTCTGAATAGTACTCCCAAACTGCCTGAAAAATCCAGTTCCATTGTATTAGCCCTCCATAAGCCAGGGAGCAATTATAGTTTTCAAATAACCCATGTTCCTCTCAAGGGTATCTATTGTTTGCTTCATAGCAGTGGAAGCTCATGAGTATTAAGTTTATTACTAAATAATTATCAACCAGAAGAAATTGCTAACAAGCATTTTAAATTATGCTTTTAATGAGGATGTGAATATACATTTGCCAATTTGGGTAGCTTGTCTTTCACCACCTTCCAAACCTCATATATGTGTCATGAAGGCTTTGAACAAATCACTTTGAATTTTTGCCTCTAAATGGGCATTATTGCTGCCTACCTCAACTGGCTGCTTGTAAGATGAACTAGAACAGGCAGAAACTGATATGCATTTAGCACATAATCGGTACTATAATAGTGACTCCTAATGAGAGACGGATATGTGCCAGCATACAGGTCAAATCTCTAACCTAGTTTCACCCTTGATCTCTTTTTGTACTGACTCACTCTGTGACAACAGGGCGGCTCACTTAATCTCTAGCTTCCTTCCTATAACAGAATGCTCATTTGCTAGGTTATAAACAAAGCGAATATTAACAGGGCCACATCGGTATCCCGCTTATATACGCGCACCCTCACACGCATGCATACTTGCACAGCTTAAAATAAAGTAACGGTAGGGGGGAGAGTTATGGAATCAACGTGGGAAAATTCGGATAATGTGAAATACAAGGAACGCGGCCGATGGTGGGCGGCGAAGGGGCAACCAGATCTAAGAAAACAAGAGACACAAGTAAAGGCACAGGCCAAGAGGAAGCCTTGAGAGACGAGGAATGCGTACAAGTCAGGGGAGCCGGGGGGGGGGGGGGAGGACAGGATAATAGAGTAGAAAGGCAGATGAGAGGGATCGAGATCATGGGGATCAAGGGAAAGGGTGAAAATCCAGAAGCCCCCACCCCCACCCCAGCCCGATGCCAACTGCTTCCTGCCAAGCCGAGACGAGCCACTCACCCTGCGTGCAGAGAGTCTGAGATTCGCACCCTTCATCCACAGCTACCGACAGAGCAGCCTGGAGGCCTCCCCTCTCCTCTGTGCTGCCTATCCTCCGCTCCGCCCCTCCACGACTCCTTCCTTCCTTCCGGGCCGTGTGGGCGAACCGGTCACCCGGCTCACGCTTGCGACCTGGCACGCCCGCCAGATCGGGAATCTTTCCCCTCCCCTTCATGGTGGATTCCCGTAGGTCAGCCTTCGGTGCTTGCCCTTCGCGGCTGAAATGGAAAGGACTGGACGCACAAGTTAGTCTCGCAACCCAACCTGTCAGCAGAGTTTCAGGAAGCCCATCTGGAAATTCCGTCTATTTAAGGGGCGCTCCTTGCCATGGCCCTTCGAAAGCATTAGATCACTAGATCTTAGGAACGAAATTGGGAGAGTTCTGCAGGTAATCTAGTAAAGCAGAGAAGATACTTCCAGACACCGCTGCCAATGAACTAACTAGCTGTCTGTGTGTCTGTCTATCTATCTATCTATCTATCTATCTATCTATCTATCTATCTATCTATCTATCTATCTATCTATCTACTTACCTACCTACCTACCTTATTCTGACTTTACTGTTCTGTAAGCAACAAAACTGAAATGGGAAGAGATATATCACAATTGCTTAATAAATGTTTCATATAGAAATGCCTAAATATCTATACCGGGAAGAGTAAACCTCTTGCAGCAAAAATAGCTATATATTGTGGCACCTTAAAAGTGTACTATTATACCAGACATTGCAGTTCCATCTCCTGTTTCTTTCCCCATAACGAGCACTCTTAGAGGTAGATTGCACTATAAGACTTATAGAAGTCTTCTATAGAAGATGACTTGAAATCTTCTAATACAGTCTTCTGCCCGGGGTAGGAACCTGACCATTCCAGATAAATCTCTCTCCAAACTTTATTTGAAAACCTGCAATCATGGAGCCCCTACAACTCAAGGAAGTTGGCTATCCTGCCTCTTAATACCTCTCACAGTCAGGAAATTCTTCCTTATTTCAAGTTTGCATCTCCCTCTGCAAAGCTTGTATCTTGCCATGCTCACAGAAGCATCTTATATGGAATCTTATGTCCCAATTTCATTGTCTTCTGAATAAAAAGTCTAACACATAGAACATGAGTTCTCAGTAAAACAACTAAGATAATTGAAGTCAGCTCTGTCACCATTATAGATGTGCTTAGCAGGCATGCTATTCAACCAGTTTTGAGGAAATTGAGCTAATATTAGGTCTAACACTTAATCCCAAACAGTAGTTTAAAAATCTAGAAGGAAATGTATTACACTGTAAGTAAATTTACCAAATGCTTTTAAATAACAATGTTGATGGGTTTAGAAAAAAATTGTGGAGCAAGAACAATTTCATCTGGTGTGTATATCAGAATTTCTATTGCAATATTAAACATCCCTATGGAAGTTGTTTAGAGACAAAATAAAGGACACTGACCAATTTACAAATGTAAGATTACAGTACAGGAGTCCTCGACTTAGAACCACAATTGAGCCCAAAATTTCTGTTGCTAAGTAAGATTTCTCTTAAGTGAGTTTTGTCCCACCTTACAACCTTTCTTGCCACAGTTGTTAAGTGAATCACTGTAATTGTTAAATTGGCAACAGGATTGTTAAGGGAATCTGGCTTCCCCATTGACTTTGCTTGTCAAAAGGTCACAAAAGCTGACCACACATGATCCCTTCATAAATATGAGTCAGTTGCCAAGTGTCCAAATTTTGAACATGTGATCGTGGAGATGCTGCAACAATCTTAAGTGTGAAAAACAGTTATAAGTCACTTTTTTCAGTGCCATTGTAACTTCAAACGGTTACTAAACAAAGTTGAGAACTACCTGTATAAAGTATTAAAGTCTGATTTATGTAACATTGGAAATCCCAAAATGTAATTTATTTATGCAGTTCTAAATCTTGTACTGGTTTTCCGACCATGAAAAAACAATAAATGCATATTAAGATGATATGATTTGCTAATTGGAATTTTCAATTTCTCTTTTCTTAGCATCAGCATGTCACAGAAAGCTAGCTTGCACCTTATAAAATGTATAATTTCAGATTATGGAAATTACAGAATTAAAATGGATTGAAAATGGGCCTTCCAGATCATTTAATTCAACTCCTTATTATGATTAACACGATTAATTTCATAATATATTTGGTAGAGTTGTAATACTGTTATTCCAAATAAATTTAAATTGGTCCTCACTCATGATTTTTTTCAGCTGGGAATTCTACATATGTTTATATTCAGTGGTACCTATACCTAAGTAAATATTTATATGAATTGCAGTCTTAGTTTTCTTTAAAGGCACCTTAGCAGTTTTTAAAAATCTAACACTGACTAGTCCTCAAAGCCTATTACATAATACATTTATAAGAGCAGATGTATCTTGTTTAACAACCTTTACACTCACTTTAATTTTAGGATTAAAACTAATATTGCTCAGGTAAGGATATATCTGAATCAACATATTGAAAAATATAAAAACACTTAACAAATTATCCACTAATAGCAAAGGAAAATATTTGTGTATTTGCAAAGTATTTGCAAAACAAACAAACAAATAAATAAGGTTTTGCAAAGCTGCAAAAGTAGCCTTCATTGGAACATCAGGAAACAGTTACTAGTGAAAACAAGTGTACTCTTACTACATAAAAGGCTGTATAGTAGTTACAATGTCTACATTTTATGGAGCATCAGCAGCATTAAAATCAGATGAAGTCTGTCCAGGATCTGTAACTAATTCTGAAATGCTTGCATTTATCTGAAAAACAGATAATTTCCCCCCAAACCATTTAATTTTTAGATGGAAAAGTCTTTGATTAACTGAAGATACATTAAAAAATGTGTTAAACACCCAAAGGAGAAGTTTAGACCCACATTATTTAGTAATTAGCTAGTTATTTCTTATATAGCAACTCCAAATCATGGAGCAAAAGAAAGCTGATAAATTTTCAGAAGTTGTAGAAATTATTTGCAACTTGCTCTAGTTTTTTTACCTTGTAATTCTTCTTTCAAAATAATTTCTCTAAACAGTTCTCTAATTAACTATGAAAAGAAACACAAGGACAAAGGTTCAAAGTTTGTTTGTGTTTTAAACATTTGTTGCACAAATACTCCCTTTCATTTATGAAAATGTTGGTACATCTACTTAGCATCATCTTTCATTTGTAAGATTATAATTATTTTCCTATTATTTATTTCCATAGTAAATTTGTTCAAAAGGGAAATATACCTCTTCAGTCACTTTAATTAGTATGCTGAAATGTTGACCTGTGACTAACGCATTTGCATTCAAACTTTGCTCCATTTGGTCTTTTTTAGAATGGTGTGGTTTGCATACCACCCCTCTCCCTCCCTTCCTCTTTCTCTCTCTCTCCCTCTCTCTGTGGAGAGAGAGAGAAAGAATTAAGAGATTATGGATTAATACAATATATATTCCAATGCCTTGATTCTAATTAACTTTTAAGCACCAGACTCATCAAGATCTAGAGTTCTTGGATGCATTTCTTATTTTTGGGGTGCCATAGTTGTTTATGTTGTATATATATATATATATATATATATAACATATGTACATATTCAAAAGTATCTGTTAAAATTAGTAGAACTTACTGTCTTGTATGATTGAAATTGTAAGATAAAATTCTGAGCTTGAATTCTGCTGGCTGGGAGACTAAACAATCATCCTATAACTAAAGACACCTCTAATGGAATTGAATTTTCATTGAAAATTAAAGTCTTTCCCATCTGAATCAAAAGAATAGAAAAGGTCAACAAACAAACAAACAAACACACACACACACACACACACACAATATTGTGGCCACATTCATGTCACCACAACAAAGCATAGGCTATGATGTAACACAGCATGCTTGTTTTACCTTTGAGTCAGTATTTGACTAATTAGTTCCTGTAGGTTGATTGTTTTTTTTTTTTTTTGCAAGGTTTATTTTTTGGGAAGTGGTTTACCATTGCCTTCTTCCTAGGGCAGAATGACTGGCCTGAAGACACCTAGCTGGCGTTGTTCCTAAGGTGAGACTAGTTCTGACTGCTTCCTCCTTTCTAGCCTGATGCCTTGATCACTATACCAAGCTGACTCATTATTCCACACCATACGGTAATACAATAAAGACCATAACTAGGCTGATAGGCAGTTACATACCTCTCACCTTGTATTATGCATCTTCCAAAGGGATAGAATCCATTTAACACTTTATGTGTGAATCAACAGAAGATCCATCAATAGTGTTAAGTAGCAACAGTGACAGATGCTCTCTGTCAGGTTGTTAAAATCTGCCAACTGCAGATGGGCGTCTCTATACCTAATGCTGCAAGCTTTGTGCTTTTAGGGAGTGCTAGATAATATGAAATTCTTTCTTCCACCACAATTAGTCCAGATTTTAGAAATGAAGATGTGAGGGCAAGTGACTACTTGATGAGCCCAACAACAATTCTCCCTTCCTATTCATTCAATTTATCTGACCTATAAAAGGAGGTTGTAGAATGGGTATTTTTGCCAATAGGCAAAGCAGGGAGGCAGAGAACTGGGAGAGAGAAGATGGTGAGGCTAAGGATTTGATTTGGCAGTAAGTCTGGCTTGACAAGCAACATTGTCCGAATTGTCACATTCTTTACTACAGATTGTTTCAGAAAGATTGGTTACTATGATAGAATCAATAAGGAACATTTCTGTACTATTTGAGGTATAGACTTGATTTTCTACCCATTTTTTCAATTTCCATGATGATTTGCTTGCTTAAGCAAGCCTGGATGGCTTTTAGATGGTTTTAAAAATAACAGTTTAAAAGTTAATAAGACACAGTGCTGGGGGGAAATAATTCCGATCGCACACAACTAAAAGAGGCTCATGTAACACTATGGCCAGGTTTTAAAGTTGGCAGGTTGGGATCATCTGAATTTGAGGGGGATATTGTTCCACAGGAAAGGTGGAGCAATGTCCCCTTCAAATTCTGATGATCCCAACCTGGCAGGATTTAAGACAGCCATAAAAATCTGGCCATAACAGGGTAAGTGTGGTGAAAGAAAAAGCATGTTTTGCCTCCTAGACCAGTGGTGGCTAACCTTTTTGGGCTCCTGTGGCAAAAATTGTTCATGCTCGCATGCTTGTGTGCCAGCACCCAGAAGGCAATGTGTGCAGGCCTCCCCACACACCCTATACATGCACACATGACCAGACACCCCCCCTGCACATGCTCACATGAGCCCCCTGCATGCTGCACATCTCTGCGCATGTGTGCAAGATCCTCCTGTGTATACTGCACACCTCTGTGCATGTTCGAGAGATGCCCCACGTGGCTCTGTGCATGCACATGCATCTCCCGTGCAACCCCCCCCACTCCCCACACATGCGCACCAGATACCCGACAATCAGCTGTTGGGCAGGCGGTGCACATGCATGCGCAGTGGGACTCTTCCAGGCAACCTCTTGCGTGCTGGCAGAAGTGGCTCTGCATGCTACTTCCAGCACATGTGCCATAGGTTCGCCATCATGGCCCTAGATTCATGAAATGGTATTGTAGTGAAAATCTTGTCTCTATCAAGAATGGCTTCTTCTCCCAGAACCCAAAAAGCAAATGGGGTTATACTGACACTTTTTTTCCTGCTGAAATTAAAATTTTGATTTCTTTCTTCTCAGTGCTCTGTCAAAAACAACAGCAATTAGTGTCTTGAATGGGAATACAGAGGATATGTGACACTATCAATGAAACCTTTCATGTACTGGTACATGATTGGTGGGAATCTTATGGTGTTTCTAGGGATGTTGAATCATGAGCTACCATATTTTTTTTAGTTGTCTGTTCCCTACCCTGTTTTCAGGATAAGTAAATTTAGATATAATGGACATTGTGCTGTAGTAATAGGAGTAGTGACATATCACACTCTTCTTCCCAACATAGATATCTCGTAGATATTGTTATTTGTTTGGCCCAAGATATTCCATCCGTGTATTCACTGATTAACACATTTCTATTTCCCTGCAATCCAGAGACTTGTTTGTCATTTCAAAAGATGATTTATTTAGAATACTTATTTGACATACTATTCCTTGTAAACTTTAACCAATTGACT
Source organism: Hydrophis major (assembly GCA_033807585.1). Classification (NCBI taxonomy): domain Eukaryota; kingdom Metazoa; phylum Chordata; class Lepidosauria; order Squamata; family Elapidae; genus Hydrophis; species Hydrophis major. The sequence goes on along the minus strand of CM066329.1, from coordinate 138,210,445 downwards.
TCAATAAGTTTAAGATAATCTAACTCTGAATTGTGGCCAGAATGTGAAGATAATTATAAGGGTTTCCCCCCCCCCCTTGCAAAAGCATCCTATTATTTGGGTGCAATTTAATGCAACAATAGAACTCTGGAACACAGTATATATACAAAATCATCTAAAAGATGAATTTTTACAAAGTACGCAAAGCTGAGAAGACTGCTTTGATTTTTTCCCTTGGTAATCTTCCCTATTAATTTTTTTTCTCAGTTGAACTGTTAAGCTGTCATTAAAAAAATCTTGTTTGGATTTAAAATATCAAACTTTTGCGGAATTTTAAAAACACCCTTCTTTTATCTTTTAAAATACATGTTATGGAAATTGTCACCTCGCTAAACCTGCCTAAAATGTAATGGGTTCCACGGGAGCGAGAGAAGGGAAGAAAGTTGAAAGCAATTTTCTATTGTGAAACAAGCCCTCCCCTTCTGTATGCATAAGAGGTGGAACTTCTATTGCAACATAGGGTAAGATTCTGCGATGTCACTGCTGATGTCAAAAAACTAAGCCACATCAGCTCTGCTTAGGTGGCAGAAGTCTAAAAAATATCACACCTGCAGCATAAGCTACACTGGAAAGCTGAAAAACCACGCCAGATGATGCAGTGTTGGTAACCTCTTCTGTCGTGTTGCCAAAAAAGAAAAAAGAAAAATCTATACAGACATGCTTAGGAAGCTATCAGGAGCCAGTGTGATTTTACCTTAGAAAATTGATGAAAGCTTTTCCTTTTATAAATTTGCAGCTGATAAACTGTCCAAGTTTGCTTACATGTTGCGTACCGTATATCATAACACTTTATGCATTTGACCCGACTTTACCCCATACTAAATCTCAAACTCTGGGTGAGCTGATTTCCCAGGATTGAAGAAAATTCACTCTCCGCATCCTCGAAGACTTATTGATTTACCCATTAATGGTTCCGAGCAGCTATGGGTCGGTTTTTCCTTTAAAAATTGGACTCTGACAAGAGTGAGCCTAGATGTCGCTAAATCCCGCTTGTCGATTCAACCTTTTTAAAGCAAAATCCGACCGCGGTGACGTCCCCAGAGCGCTACCCCTTTAAATCCCTACCGCGCCTCCAAATGCCACCGTTTTTTCAGCCCTAAGCTCCGCCTACGGGCTCCTCCGTTCCGGAAGTGCCACGTGTACCGAGTGCGCCTGCGTAGCCTCGTTTACTTTCTTCCGGTGTGAAGAGCAGGGCCTCCCCTCCTGGGCTTGGCGCCGGAGCAAGACTTAGAGACGCCCGCGAAGCAATCCTCTTGCTTGCCGCTATGGCCCAGCCAGGAAGGTCCGCGTATAATAGCCTTACTAGAGCCAGCCAGCCACCGCCACCGCAGCAGCCGTACAGCAATGGTGAGTGAAGCCGGCCGCACTCCAGGTCATCTTAGGGGGCTACTGGCTGCTCTAAAGGGGGCTTATCTTGGGTGTCTCTGGCTCCCTCTCGGCAAGACAGTCATATATCACGCTGCGGAGGGGCAGGGCGGCCCGGAGCGCGGAGGATCCGTGTACGTGGCGTCGGTGGTGGTATGCGGACCGACCCTTCGGTTGTCGCCCCTCGCGGAGCTGAATGGTCCTTCGAGCAGAAGACAGGCTTTTTGCTAGGCGGGCTCCCTTCTTTTCCAATCCCCAGGCCTTGGCTTCCCTTTCCCGTGCTTGGAAGGCGCTGCGTGTAATAGGGAGGTCCTGGGAGAAAGGTTGTAGCGGTGGCATCCGCACTCGGAGCAGCAGCTACGGAGCATTTTCTTACCGTTCTTGGGGGCGAGACGGCGATGGACGCTCCCTATATCACACTCCCTGGTGATACTCGTAACGACGAAACGCCTGCCGCTTGAGAGTATTTCCCAGAATTTAACACGAAGACAGGGGAAGCGGCTCCCAGAGGGAGAAATAGGTTAATTTGGGTAGCAGAATACACACACACACATATATGGCACTACCCAATGAGCTAACAAATTGTTGTGGCCCAGATTTTGTGTCTTGCAACCTATTGATGCTGTGTGAGGAAAAGTTTGTCTTTAGAAAACGGGGTGGTTTGCAATGTCCCCAAATGTGTGTGTTCTGAACAATTGATCAATTACCCTTTTGAGACGGCTTCCCAGTTGAGCATTCTTTGGCAAAAAAAAACACCCTACACTGTGTGTGTGTGTGTATGTATCTATGTTGTGAAGAGAATAATAGCATACAGAATGGATGCTGCTTGCTTTCTGGGATCTGTGGGTGCAAAGAATGCTGTGCATAATTCAAAACCTCCTGGTTTTAAGGAATTCATTATGCTGGTATAATCAGAAAATCTCTCAGCTGACTAGTTGCTCAATTTCTCCTCCTCTCTAGACCTCAAAGCTGTCAATTGAGGCTGGTTGAGGAACTGTGTAAACTGTGCCTCATTTGTGCACGGACCTGTGTATGCTTCTGGTAAAAATAAGAGCAATAAGCCAATCTATAGCTGTGTTTCACTGTATAGTTTCATAGTTGGATATTGACAGTAATTAGTATTCTATTTTTTTAAGATTATAAGTTTAGGAAGAAAATCAAGTTGTATTAGTACTTACAGGAGCTGTACAAATTTTGTTTCTTAAAAGATTGAAACTGTAGTTCTATAACTTATGGTTCTGTAATACAGAACTTTGTCCTTTCCCCTTTACTACACCAATTTGGAGTTAATTATCATAGCTTTCATTATGTGAGAGTTTTCTATTACATGTGAAGTGTAGAATTCTAAATATTGGCATCCTGAATTATAAAGTGAGAGTGACACAAAGTTAGCTGGGAATGACATGATTATTAATACAACAGGATTGTGTGCTGGAGCTGGTGGGCAACAAATGGAAATGTAGAAAGAATACATCAGCCAATTGTATTGTTTAGTGTATTGCAAACTGATTTAGGAAGAGTAGCATTTGGCCTGTAGATTCTTGATATCTTGCAAATCAATCAAGATGGACATATAGGCAAGGTATGTGATTTTTAATCAATATTTTTGATCTTAATACAAATCATAGTATAGGTTATCCATGTTTTACAATTCTAGCTGATGTTTAGATGTACTTATCTGTTATCAAAACCATTAGTTTGGCTAAAGGAAGCAGTGAATCCCATTTTAACTATGCATTATGTAAAATATACTTTGTTTTATCAGTTCTGAATTTTCAACATGCTTAGTTTCAATAAGTAAATAATTCTGAGTACTGATGTTGAAAGAAAAATCTTGCTTCCATCCGTATTTTCTACATCATGCATAATTTTATGTTCTTATGTTATCTCTCTCAACTTCAAATGAAAAAGCCCCAGATGCTACAGGTAATCCTCGACATACAATCACAATTGAGCCCAAAATTTATCTTGCTAAGCAAGACAGTTAAATGAGTCATTTCCCCCCCTCCCCCATTTTACAACTTTTCTTTCTTTTCTTTCTTGTTGAATGAATCAGTAACACAGTTAAGTGAATCTGGCTTCCCCATTGATTTTGCTTGTCAAAAGGTGATCACATGACCCTGAGACAGTGCAATCATCATAAACAGGTGTCTCAGTGTGTGACCACAGGGATGCTGCAGTGGTTGTAAGTATGAAAAATGTTTGTAAGTCACTTTTTTTCAGTGCTATTGTAACTTCAAGGTGACAAAACAAATGGTTGTAAGTCAAAGATAACCTGTTTAGTGTATTTTCTTTCTTTAGTTGAAACAATTTTAAACTTGTATAGTTCTTATATTTTAGTTTGTCGATGTGGATTTATGATGATTTAAAACATTGGAAGATCTTGAAATTTGTGCTCTAAAGTGTTTTAGGTGTTGTCAATTAATTTTTTTTCAGAAGTAATTTATATTTTAATTAATTAAATATATGTATTTTTAGCTTATAAAATATCCCAAGACTCATTTGACTCTCTTGCACAGAATTTTGAATGTTATCCAAAATCTTGTGCAGCTTCTGCGACAATAAAGGCAACAATTCTGACTAAACTGCAGTTTTAAATAGAACAATATACATACAGAAGGTACTGGGTGATAAGAATGCTCTCTTATTAAAAATGTATAATTCTGAATAAAGGAATTATAGATTCCACTTGTTTTTGCAATCAGGGAAAGCCTAAACAGGAAACATGTTTTATGCTAGACAAAATAGTAAACTACCATTCTCCACCAATGTTTCAAACCTGTTATTATTCCATTACTTTTCTGCTTTTCCTGCCCAGTAGTGGCAGTATTCATTGTCTGATTTCTGTAACTCCATAAAACTGAAAATAAGACCTGATATCCTATGTAAAAAGAAATGGAATTAGGCATTGTATGTAGCAGAAATTCCAAACTCTGATTTTTTTGAGCATCAGAGAAAATTTTAAGTCATAATTTTATTTACATTGATGCTGAATATTGCTTTGGAAAACTAAAGTGTTACAAAGAAACATAATTGGAATACCAATTTGTTTTTGAAGTAATAGGAAACTTTATGTTCACGTTGCCTTGCAATTATTAGCTATTTTCTATGTAGAGAAATGGGTTGTGATCCTGAAAATTCTATGGTAATTATTGTATGGAATGATAGGAACATTTAAGCTTTTACACTTCTACCAAAGGAGATGTCCTCTAGACTTGTTATATAATTTGATGCTGTATTTAGTTACACGGGCATAGCACATTTTAGAATCTGATGTTTGAATTGTCACAGTGTGACCAGTATCCCTCCCTCCACAAAAGGCATTTGTCACTGTGATTTGCCTCAGTTCTGAAAAATTAGAAATTTTGCTACGGTGCCCCCTACTTTGTGATTTCAAGGAAATTTCAGTTAGATAGGTCTCTTTGTGTTTTAAATCTATTTCTAGTAGTTATTATTTTTATAGGTCCTATTAAACCTGTCCATACCTATTCTATAGGTTCTTATTTTGGCTGATTTAATTCTAATGGCTCTTGGTCAGATGAGTTTGATTACCCTTGTGATACCGTGTTTCTCACATAATAAGGCCGGGCCTTATTTTTTTTGACCCCCGAAAAAACAGCTAGGACGTCTTGCATCCTCGGGTGGGTAGGCGGGCGGTGACAGCTTGGATATTCGGTAGACCTTCGGGTTCGGGCCACCGTTGCTTTCCCTTCTCCCTTGCTGCCGTGGCATTAGAGCAACGCCGTGGCGTTTGGCGCAGCCACCTGCAGCCAGTCAGGGCTCCTTCCTGCAACTGGAATCCTGAGGAGACACTTGGCTTCAGGCGCTCCCGTCTTCCCTTTGCTTTCGAAGGTAAAGTGAATTATTTTACAAAGCCTCCCCTGCCCGAGAGGGCAGCCCAACCCTGCGTGGGGAGGCTAATTTCCCGGGGCCTCTTCGGTTCCTCCCCGACCTCCCTACATTGCGCACCTCTGACGCGCTGGTCCCTTCAACCCAGCGAGCTCTTCCACCTCAAAGAAAGGCCAGGCGGGCTGGCAGGATGAGTGGAGGGTCCGGTGGGGAGGCGCTCGCTCCCCGTCAGGGCCGCGCCAGAGCCGTGAGGGCTGGGCAGAGCTGGGAAAGTGAGCTGTGGGTGTGTGCGTGCTCCTCCTGCCCCTCGTTCCCAAATCTCGCCCGGGCTGGCGGGCGCTAACCTGGCTCGTTCTCCTCACGTCGGGTAAGGCTGGTGGCTGTTTCCGCTGCGAGCGGCTCAGACCCGCTGCTGCTGTTCAACAACAGCCCGCCTGGCCTTTCTTTGAGGTGGAAGAGCTCGCTGGGTTGAATGGACCAGGGAGGAGCCCTGACTGGCCGCACATGGCTGTGCCAAATGCTGCAGCATTGCTCTAACGCCGCGGCAGCAAGGGAGAAGGGGCAGCGAGGGAGAAGGGGCAGCAAGGGAGAAGGGAAAGCAATGGTGGAAGGTTTCCCGATATGAAGTGCCCCACCAACGCAGGCAGCACCATATCCGGGCATGCAACAAAAGTACTTCCTAATGGCAAGCCCCCCCCCCGCTTTCCCCCCCATTTCGCATGTATAATATGGGGCTTAATTTGATTTTATGCCAATAAAACATGGTGGGGCTTCCTATTGGTGGAGCCCGTATTGTTGGAGAAACACGGTATAAATCCATAATCAGAAACATTGTATTTAATTACTTTAAATCAGCTTATTCACTAGTAAATAGTAGCACTTAATAAAATTATGGGTGGTCCTCAACCTAGGACCACAGTTGACCCAAAAATTATCTTGCTAAGTGAGACGTTTGTTAAGTGAGTTTTGCCCCATTTTATGGGTTTTCTTGCCACATTGTTAAGTGAATCACTGGAGTTGTTAAGTTAGTAACACAGCTGTTAAGTGAATTGACTTCCCTGTTGATTTTGCTTGGCAGAAGATAACAAAAGGGGATCTAATGACCCTGGGACACTGCAAGCATCATAACTATGAGTCAGTTGCCAAACATCCAAATTTTGATCATGGTAGGATTAATTGTCTGTTGATGTTATTAACTTTTACCAAATATACCCTTGGATAAGGAATTTAGGTCTCAAATCCTTGAAACTACAATAGTGTGCTCTGTTCTCTTTTTGCTTCATTTTATATTCATTCCTCCATTCTTTGCATAGATTCTTTATTGTACAAATTGATCTCATATTCGCTATTCATTAACCTTAGTCATTGCACTTTTATTTAGAAGTCTAGTTAACAAACCTGTTAACATGTCTTGCTTCTACTGTATATTAGAAAGAATAATATATTATAAGAAGTTATGTTCTTCATTTTGTGTTTGTGTATATTTTTAAGAAAAAGTGTACAATTTCATTTTAAACTTTTTAATTTAAATTTCATCCATCATTTTTATCCATCCTTATTCATCATTTCACTTTGGCTACCATGTTTGCTATGCAGTGACAGTGACAGTTGTTACTGATATTGGAGCTAGGTGCATAGTGAGCGGCTCTTGCATGGAGAATACGAGAGCAGGACAAGTTGCAGTGGGAAAGCGCTGAATGTCTAGATGTAGGAGACGGGATCCCTCTGTTCTACTGGAGCTGGACCCAGCAGTCAGCTTACAGATCCCACCACTGCCTCCCTCTGCAAGATTTTTTCCTGAGGCATTTTGAGAGAATGAGAGCACAAGTCCAACACTGCTAGAGCCTGCTCGGCCCTCTGTTGGCTGCGACCCCTCCCAACAATGGGGCGAGAAGCATCTGGAACCACAGGGTTTGACTAAGACATAGCTGCATCCCTAACCTTAGACTGATGTACAGTAAATTGTAGGCAGGGACAGGACCTGCTTCCACTGCCTCTACTACTGTTTGATGTGGTTAACAATGCCTCAGTGTGAGGCTAAATGTGCAGCTGCCTGCTTGAAACTGCCACACAAGGTATTGGTCTTACTTCTTCTTGTTCCTGGATATGAGGTGGGGAGTCATCAGTTTGAGACTCTTGTTTCAAGCTGCAGAAAATTTGAAGAAATAATACGTACTTTTTCATATAGCAGAAGAGAAATAAACTTTAAAGGAGCAAAACATAAGCTGAACTCCATGTACAAGAACTGCTGGTATGAAGAATGATGTTCCTTCCCTCAGTCTTGTTATTAATTTTATCTGGTTATCATCCAGAGCTTGCTATATAAATTGTTTATATAGCATTGAAGACATGTACATGATTTGATTCGTTGAATAGTTTTTAGCAGACCTCATTTGAGGATCCAGAGCAGCTTTTCAAATAAGTTGGATTTAAAATCAGACTGAAACATATAAAAGTATTAAGATAGAAAAAGAGATCAAGCTAAAGATGGTCTTTTAAATGTTTATGTTCAAGTATAGAACATTATTAAAATACAGTATATAAGATTGAAATAAATGAACTTGATCCTGGTTGAGTTTGTATAACTTGTGACAAATAAGGAACAATTTGGGAGGGGTTCTCTCCCCCTCCCGTTATGTGGGAAAACATTCCCATCCTGTTAGTCTCATCTTCCACATTAATATTTATTTTCTTCTTTTGGAGGAAAATATTACTTTTTGTTACTTTTTATTGACAACCACTTTTTTGTTATTCTTTTAATAAAATATAGAATTCCTATGGCTATAATAATAGCACATGCTGTTGAAAAATATACCTAGTTGGGTACAGCAACAAAGGTGGCTGGTGTATGTCTTTCTGTCAGTCCCTTCCCTGAGGTCTTGTAACACCATCACGCCTCCAGCTTTCCCTACTATGTGCAGTTAATTGTTCTCTATTTTCAGGTAATGGTTATTCTGTTGATAAAAATCCATCCTTTTAAAAATTATATAATTTACTGTAATGCTGAGGTTGATGGTTCTCATGGGTAGTTATACTTCATTTGGATTTTTTTTTTTTTGGCTTCTCCAGCAGTTCCCTATGACTTGTTTTAAGCCATTGCTAAAGAGAGGGTTTGTACAGTTGTGGAGTTGTCGGGATTCACTTACACATCTTAAGTATCTTGATCTTTTATGGTGGTATTACAGATAGTAATAAAGCTATGGGACTTCTGAGTAATTTGACAGTTTGTAAAGCCAAATAAAATTAGTGGATGCCCTTATTCGCTTTATTTCAATTACTGAAATAACCTGAGGTTTCTCAACAAAAATGTTTCTCATTTATTAATTGAAAATGTCTTCCTCTAGGTCCTGTGCCAGGTTCATTGATGAATTCATCACATTTATCAGATGGACAGGGACATAACTCTTTGATCCCAAATATGTATACTCAGCAAATTGCAACAAAGAATCCTCTGCATGCCACCTCTGGACAATATAGCCATGGTACATCTTGGAATATACCTTCTGGTCAGACTCTTAATAGAATCCCAATGGGATCTTCTCTGACAGCATCACAGCCAAGTCCTGTTGCCCAAATGCCTTCTTCGTTGCAGAACTCAACTGCTGTATCAACTTCTGATGGTAGTTTTTATTCTGGAAATAATCTCTCAGCTAATTCAAACTGGCAATATGTGCAGAATCCTTTGACTCAACCTAATCTAGTATCTCAACCAAATCATTTTGCTCATACAGTAACTTCGCCATTGTTGCCATCAGGGAATACAAATTTGCCCACAAACTATCATTATGTTCCTTCTGCTGGAGGTCCTCCAGTTCAAAACACCTATACAAGGCAAGGTAAGAAAAAAGAAGCAGTTCTCAGACTATATCATTATATCCGATATAGGGAAAAATCCTAGATATTTTTCATCCAAGGTATTCATGATAAGTTTACTAATGTAAAACTGAAGATTGTATAAGTGACCTTGTACTAAAATAACGGGATTCCCTCAGCCGCCTCCTTCTCTACAACTTCTAAGATTCCACAAATCTGTGTCAGAGGGATTCCCCTTTCATGTCAGAGTTGGAAAACCAGTTTAGCCTCTTTCAAATGCTATGTTAGCTGATGGTACTGCAAGTTGTAATTCAAGTATTTAGCAGCATCAACTAGCATAACCAAAGATAAAGAATGTTATATCTGGAGGGTTGCAGATTACTCAGTCCTGTAGAGTAAACAAAATTTCAAACCCTAATTAGCAATACTGTTCTATTTAATTAGCAATAATACATTTTCTTGTTTAATGTAAGTCATTAGTTGCCTGCTGATTTGTTGTTTAGTGAATTTTCAGCTCTTTGATAGTTCTGGGGCCTAAGAAGTTTATCGTAGAACTGTGTGGCATTGTAGAATATAATATATAGATGTAGTTGTAATATGAACTTACAAATATGGTTAGTCCTCGACTTATGACCACAAGCCCGAAGTTTCTGTTAAGTGAGGCATTTTAAAGTGAATTTTGCCCCATTTTACAACCTTTCTTGCCACCGTTGTTATGTGAATCACTGCAGCTGATAAGTTACCAGATTGTTAAGTGAATCTGGTTTCCCCATTGACTTTGCTTGACAGAAGGTCACAAAAGGTGATCAGATGACCTTGGGACCCAGCAACGGTCATAAGTATGAACTGGTTGCCAAGTGTCTGAATTTTGATCACATGATCACAGGAAAGCTGCAAAGGTCATAACTCTGAAAAATGGTCGTAAGTCATACTTTTAAGTGCCATTATGACTTTGAACAGTCCATAAAAGAACTGTTGTAAGTCGAGGACTACCTGTATTGATTCTGTCTTGGCACAGATAAGTAGTGCTGATGTGGTGATGAGAAAAAGGATAGATCGAGAGAACATTCTATCCCTGCTGTAGAATGAATGTATTGGCCTGTATTGCTGAACTCAATTCTTGTTGAATGTTCTGTACTTCTTGTCTCTGTCTATAAAATGGTATGATACACCTACATAGAACATATATTTGCATAGAACAACTGTATGTGAGTCACTATATTGTGTATTTAAGGGAATTGGAATCCTAATAATCCATCTTTAGCTGTAAAATATACTGTTTGATTCTGTAGTAATATGTTCAGTCTTTGTCAGTAACTTTTCATGGGATGATTGCAATCGGAAGGATATATGATTTTGCTTATGTATAACATTAAAATTAAATTACTGTAATTTTTTTACCCAAAATCTGCAATAATGATTTGGTTTATACCTAGTACTAAACTGTAAGACAGGGGTGGACAGCTATGGCCCATTTACGATCTGTGGACTTCAACACAGTGGCGAGCTCAGAAATTCTGGGAGTTGAAGTCCATAGGTCATAAAGGGACCATAATGCCCACCCTTGTGGTGCAATGGTTTGAATGCAGTACTGTAGGTTACTTCTGTTTGACTGCCAGCTGCCTGCAATTTGGCAGTTTGAATCTCACCAGGCTCAAGGTTGACTCAGCCTTCCATCCTTCTGAGGTCGGGTAAAATGAGGACCCAGATTGTTGGCAATATGCTGACTCCGTAAATCTCTTAGACAGAGCTGTAAAGCACTGTGAAGTGGTATATAAGTCTGGGCTCTTCAAACTTGGTAAGTTTAAGACTTGTGGACTTCAACTCCCAGAATTCCTCCTCCAGTCATGTTAGCTCAGGAATTCTGGGAGTTGAAGTCCATAAGTCTTAAACAAAATTTTGAAGACCCTTGGTCTAAGCGCTATTGCTATTGTGCTAAGAAATGAACAGATTCTGTATCAAAATAAATTCATTGAGACACTGTGTTAGGTTTAAGTTCTGCTTAGGTTCTTGTACTGTTCCACTACCAGCTAATCAGTTAATTTATTTGCCAGTTCAACCTCCTTTAGGACCTTCTGCAGTTGGAAGTCCAGTTTATACACATCCTTCTGCTCTCCCATTAGCTCCTCCCCCAACAAGCACTGCATCCCAGGCTGTACAGAACTCAGCAAGTATGCAAGAAGGTAAGCATTAGTATGGTTATTAGAGGAAGTTGCTTTTAGCCAGTTAGGAGCAAAAATATGAATTATGTAAGCAGAATTATATAAGGTAATTGAATATGATTATTTGTGTATTCCAGTATTGATACTTTATTTCGGAGAAAAGAGATCCTATTAACAGCTGAAAACAAATAAATAGCATAGTATAACATAGCATTTTTATGGAACAATTTTTTTTAACTTCATAGCAAGGACTGGGTTCATATATTTTACTGAGCCGATTTACTTTAACCATAATATATTGAATAGGTCAGAATGGTCCTATTTACATATAATGCTAAGCCATAAATAATGATTTACAATCTATGATATCAGCTGTGATAAGTATTACGTATTTTTAACAGATTATTTTGTTAATAGGTGATATTACATGCCCTGCTAATGATGGACTATCAGTCCAGAACAATTATGATGCAATAGAAGGAGGTGGTTTCCTGGGTAAGATAGTCTTTCTTCCATTTCCATTGATCAAAGGTAAATTAAATGGGGAATTGTTTCTATTGTATATTGTAACATATACTGTTTCAAAACAGCCACACACACAAAATATGAGCTATTTTTGTATAGAAGAAATGTACTTCCTGGAATTGAAAATAGAACATATATTTATAAATTATGTATAACTTAAAAGTGATATGGACGCCTGCAGCAATTTAACAGACATTTAGCAATATTCTAATATTTTACTCAGCAGCACTATAAAGTCTGGTTTTAATCCAGATGTGAAACGTGTGTTTAAACAGGATGTAATTGATTTGTTTAAACCCTCAAGATAAAGTTGTAATTATAACTAGTTAACAATAAAAATGCCAGGTTACTATCAACAAAGCAAAACAAATTTGAAATTTATCCATTAGAAACATTGAACCTAAAACATTTTTTCTTTGGTTGCCTATTAATAAAAAAATGTCCATTTTCTTTAAATTAAAGAAGTTGTTCCTGCATGACTCATCCTTAGTTGGGTTTTTGTAAGAAGATTTGGGGTGTAGTATAAAATGAAATATCTTGCAGAATGTTTAGGTCTAAAATCACTTGGTTTAACATTTGTCATGTTGGTTATATCTTAATAAAAACCAACGTATGTTCCAGACCTACAGAAATTATACCTTACAATAATTGTTAGGTATGTGTCATTCTTGGTATATTAGATTTAAATCACTAATGGGGGCAGCTTGTTTAAATTGTGATTTACTCATTACTTAGAAAAGTTCTGAAATTTTCATTTTTTATTAAGAGAGCTCTATTCTTGTTGATACAATCTGAATAGTCTTTCTACAGTATGTGAATAGGTATTAGTAATCAGAGATGCAGTTTTATGTTTCATTTTTGAAAGGTAAATATGAAGCAGAATAATGAAGACCAAATTTTTCAGAGTAATATTACTTTAGAACAAAAATACTCTTAGAACCAAAGAAGAAGATAAATACTTGTGATATTGGAAACCAGACCAGCTCCAGTTCAGTTAACTCTGCATTTTTGGAAGGTGTTCTTCAGTTCTAAAATTTACAAATATTTTTCTATCCCACTTTAATTTATACTAAAAATGAATTCTTTTAAGAAACAAGCTCATAATCGTGGGGTTTCTACCTCAGTGATCTCTGAAGTCAAATACAGTACTTACAGGTTTTTTTCACCATCACTGTTCTAGATTCTTATAAATAGCAATAAAAATATATATTGAATGAATCACTTTTGGTTTAATGACCTTGGAGAGGAGGGTATACAGGTAGTCCTCAGCATACGATCACAATTGAGTTCAAAATTTCTGTTGTTAAGTGAGACATTTGTTAAGTGAATTTTGCTCCATTTTTGGACCTTTCTTGCCTCAGTTTCATGAAAAAGCAGTTTAATGATCAGACAGAAACTCAGTGAAAGACATTACAGGTAGTCTTCATCTTACATCCACAATTGGACTCCAAATTCCTGTTACTAAATGAGACACTTGTTGAGTTTTGCCCCATTTTATGATCTTTATCTAATTCATCCACTACCACAACCCTCACAGTCTTTGGTTGCAAGAATGATCTACAGGTTCACAGGCTGGCTATGTTTCAGGGCAATAAAGTGTATTTGAATCATCTTTTGTGCTTGATATTTTTCTAATGAATGGCTGGATTCATTGTCAAGAGTTAGGAAATTTTCAGTTTGTTCAGGTGATACGTTCACCTGATTCTGATATGCTCAAGCTTTGGGCATTGAGGGGCTGAAACGCTAATCTGGAAAAAGTGAAAGTAAGTCATGTCCTCTGTGAATTACATTGGTTCTTCCAACAATCTTGGACAACATGACATGCCTTTTATAACAACTTTTGCAATCCATTTGTGTTTACCGTATATATTCGAGTATAAGCCGAGTTTTTCAGCACATTTTTTGCGCTGAAAAAAACCCCCTCGGCTTATACTCGAGTCAGATTCCCCTCTGAAAAAAAATGGTGTGGAGCTCCGAAGCTGGGCAGCCGCTTCCGTGTTTCCTTTGCAACTTTTAAGCATGGGAGGGGGAGGCTTTTCTGAGCTCTAGGCTGAAAAAGCAACGCGAGCTGAGGTCGCTCAACTCAGTTTCATTTCCTCAGCTCCAGCTGCTTTCAGTCCACTCGGGAGGAGGGGGAGAGAGAGAGAGAGAGAGATCATAAGAATGGCTCTTGCTTTTTTCTTGCAAGGGAGAGAGTAACTCCTGCCTACCACTGTCATCATCATCATCTTTTGGGTTAGTGAATCCAGTGCTGCCAACTCTCACGCAATCAGAGTGAGACTCACGCAATTCAACCAATTTTGACTGTCTCACTCTGATAAACGAAATCTCACGCTAAACCCCCAAAATGGAATGTACAAAAATAAATATATCTCTACATTCTCTGATATTCCGAATATTCCCCTTAGGAGAAGGATGAGCTCCCAGCGCCGCCCCGCCCTGCCCAGCCACCCCACCGCGCCTCTTTTCCCGCCTTAATCCTCGTTCTGCCTCGGCGTCCCGTAACTGTGCATGATGCCGATTAGCAAATTCGCTTCAGGAAAGCGAAGAGCAAGAGGCTTCTTCCCGCCCAGGGCGCTCGCAGCCACTTTGCCCCGCGCTCTCCCTCTCTGCAATGTCCTCCGGGACAAGCCAGCTGCCCTTTTCAAAGAAGGACACGAGGGGGCTGGCAAAGCCTCTTTTGCAGGCAACAGCCTCGGCCAGTAATAACCCTGGTAAGCAAAGCTGAGAATTGTCCGCTGCCAGAGATGTAACTAGAAGCTGGGGCGTCTCTCTCTCTCTCTGAAAGACATTTGTTCCAGAGGATCACATCCTGTCAGTCCTCCAACTTTCTATTTTGCACAAAGCTGCCCAGCCCCTTTATAGATCAGCCTGGCGCGCTTCTCGCCTTGCTGGTTTGGGAAGACTCTTTTGGATCAGCTAAAAGAGAGCATAAGGCGTGTAAAGGGGTGGTGGTGGTGGTGGAAGTTTGCTCATACACCCACATGCTAAAAGCATTAGGACAATGTTCTGTTAGGACAATGGGATCAACCAGGATGAAAGGTTATGTATTTCCAAGCGATCGCATGACACTCCAGCATTGACAGTGCAGTTGGGTTCCTTTAATAACTTGGATTTGGTTTAGTAACCTTCCCCCTCTCCCCCTCCGGTTTACTCTGGGCCTTGGTAGCAGGTGAGTTTTCAAGACGGCATTTTTGAAAATACTTTAAAAACAAGGTTAGGGTTTCCCTTTTTCTAATATTGGAAGCAGTCTCCTCCAAATGGTAATTAATTAAACATCTGCTTAATTCTTCAGCCAAATAAAGTTGCTATAATGGCTCTTTAAAAAAAGTAATTTTACGAGCACCACCCTGGGGTTTACACTGTGTAAGATACAAGGAAAGGAGAGGAAGGTGGAAGAAAAGAAGACTGATGCAAAATATAACGTTCACAGAATTTTATTCAGAGTTGTGTTGGATCTCTTTTTTGGGGGGGGGGGGGTTGTCCCATTCTTTCTTGGTGTTCTTTCTGTTCTTTCTGTCCTTTTTGCTTTTTTAAATGGTCTTTCTCCCCTGGGTCAGAAATCCACACCAGAAACCCACTAAATTATTAGAGTTGACAGTTCATCTGTGATGAAGTGTAGTATTTAACCTGTGGCATTCAACTACTATTCCAGAGTTTCCTTGTGAATCAAGAGCTGCACTTGCTGTATTTTTTAGTCTCTACCAGGGCTTTGTTTTGGTTCTATAGCTTCTATGATGAAAGCTAGGGCCAAGCTTCAGAATACAGTAGATGAGTTTTACAGTTAACAATATGTATATTTATATGAAGCACTCATTATTCGATTAAATGTTTAGTTTATACATGTCTGAAATTATGAACCCCTATTTCAGTCAACAAGTTAGTATATAATTAAAGACTGAGACTATAGCATTTGATATTGGCATGTAGTATGGTATTTGATACAGAAAGAAGAATACCCATTGATGTATTTGCATTATCTCTGTAGTTGTTTCGGGTTTTTTGTCTTTTTGTTGCACATTGAATTCATCCTATAGTGGTCTATAGTACATCACTAAGCTAATAAAGTCAGTTGAGGTAGAATACTGCAGTTACAAGTCAGGAACTTCAATTATTCATGGTCAGTGAACTGCATTATTAATATCTTACAAATCCGGTTCAAGTACATTGGTGCTGCTTGCATGTATGTATGTATGTATATGTCCAAATCATGACTAAAGTATGCATCAGATTGCACCATTTAAAATGTAAAATTGTCAAAGCTCCCTACCGTGGAAGGGGGGACACCCCCCTTCCACACCATCCCCCCCTCGGTCGCTTCGCTCCCTCAGCCTTGGTCACTCCGTTCCCTCGCAGTGTCTCACTCCGAACTATCACTCAAGGTTGGCAGCCCTGGAAACAATCAAACCTTTCATGATAGTGAGATCGTTTCCCAAATTTCCCTTAAATCAGGGAAGAAATCAGAAACAAACTTTTGGGCTGAGAATAAGCTTGTTCCTATGATGCCATTTTTGTTCACTTCAGTGTGAACAAAAAACACTTCTTTTTCTTCATCTTCTTGTTCCCTATTTACTGGTCTCTTTCAAAGAGGAAATTGTGAACATCAAACTTATTCTCAACTGTCCTAGTGAAAGTTTTTATTGGCATCTATTTTTATTTTTGAAATTTACCAGTAGCTGCTGCATTTCCCACCCTCGACTTATACTCGAGTCAATAAGTTTTCCCAGTTTTTTGTGGTTAAATTAGGTGCCTCGGCTTATATTCGGGTCGACTTATACTCGAGTATATACGGTATATAAAATGGCAGCAAACTGTCTCCTTGCTTGAAGGTCTGTTATTTGGACTGATTAAAACATTCATACTGCATGGTTTTATATGCATTTTTCCTTAGTTCAGTGTTCAAAACCATCACAAAAGTTTCTAAGTTCCATGGTGTTGATGAAATGCCATTGCTGATATGGAAATTTGGATTTGTGTGGTTTTGCCAGGTGCATTAGCTGCTGTTTTTATTTTCACTTTCTGGCTCCTCTTCAAATGATTAGCTTGCATCACACTGCAGGACATAGTTGTTTAGTTTTCTTTTTGCTTTGTGAATATTGGACCCAGTTTGCTGCACTTTTCCTAAACATAGGCAGTTGTCACTCCAAGTTACCTAAGAAGTCTATTTTTAAATGTGTGATTGAAATTTATTTTTTTTATTTCTAACCACAATTTTTCTGCCTGCTGGTGGAACTACATGCTTGAGCACTCTGTGATGCAAAGTAGAATGTTACCAGCAATCCTAGATTAAAAACAATGCCAACATCATTTTGTACAGAATCATGTACTAAAGAAAGCTAATTCATGTGCAAAATATATGATGATAGCGAATCTGGAGATTTGAGCATTGGCTGGAATACTTCAAAAATATTGAACTTTGACCATAAAATACAGGTGAAGTCCTAACAAAAAAAAAATCTCTTGTATCTGAAATCCCAAGTCAGCTGTTAATTGAAATATTGCCAAGAGAAATAACTAGAAACAGTGTTTGGCCTGATTAGTTCCATCTATTTATTCATGACATTGTCCCCAAATTTCCGTTAGCAGTTTTTGAAGTAGTCCTCCAGATAGTGTAATGTGTTTTATTGGACATCATGGTCAGCTGGCTTGTAATTAAAACATCACCGTGGCCCATTGTCATATCACCATTGTTTGCAACCTTCGCTGCCGGCTTCTGACAAGCAAAGTGAATGGGAAAGTTAATAGCAAATGGCAATGTGACCTTGGAATGCTGCAGCCAAACAGGATTCACATAGTAATGGCATTTGGGACTGCTGACATAAGTCAGCACAATCACATGATCTTGTGTCTTACTTAGCATTGGAGTTCCCAGTCCCAATTACTGTTGGGAATGACTATCTATATGTTATTCAAGTATCTGTTCTTAATCATATGAAAAAGAAAGTTAAATTGAATAAAATCATTTTTTTTTCAACAACTGCTTCTTGTTGTAATCTGGTTTTTGTTACAGTGATCTATTCCTGTTTCTGTGATAAAATTTCTTTTTAAAGTTATGAACAGAGGTGGTATTCAGTAGGTTCTGACCAGTTCTGGAGAACCAGTAGTGGAAATTTTGAGTAGTTTGGAGAACCGGCAAATACCACCCCTGACTGGAGATTTTACAGTATCCTTCCCTTGCCATGCCCACCAAGCCACGCCCACAGAACCGTTAGTAAAAAAATTTGAATCCCACCACTAGTTATGAATACTATACCAAGTCTTCACTGGAAGAGAAGACTTTTTTTACTGAAAGAGAACAATGTAAGCCATTGCTCTCCAGAGTTCTTTTGGATTGGTGCCTTGTAAATAAATATTACAGTATAATAACTAGATTTTTGTTCAAATATGAGAATTCCATTTGTAATTTAAACCCATTCAAAAGCTGTGACTAGAAAAGGCACAATGTTTAATGAAAACAAAAAGAGAATATGGTGACATAAGTGTATTTATTAGTGTGAAGGACTGAGCATACTTGGGATCTCCAAAGCAGAAATATATCTTAAACTGAAGCTTTATTCAGGCAGCCAATTGACTCATTTAAGTTAGCAATACTAGGGGAGCTATTATTGCCAGGGGCGGGAGAGGGGGAACTAAATTTAGAAGTTATGTTTGTGGTTTTAGTTTGAGTGATATTACTTATTTTTGGAAAGTATTTTAAGTTTTAAAATTATTATTTTTTAAACACACCACTTTTTATTTGTAGAGTAATGCTATATAACTAAATACTGTATATCACTAAAAGTAGCAACAGATCTTAAGATTATTTACTATTTGGTGTATTTACTCTTTCAGCAACCCCACACAATTCTGCTCCTCAAAATACTAAAGTGAACAAACATGTTGGGACTGCTTATCCTAGCTTGCCTCCAGGCTACCAAAATGCTTCTCCACCTGGAGGACCAAGAATGCATTATCCAGGACCTCAGCAATTCCCTCAGGTAAATCCTTCTCAGTTTTATTCATGTTATTTCTAGCTTCTACAAAGTCTTTGTTGACCTTGTAGAAGTTGTTCTTTCAGAATTAAAGAGCTCAAATGTTAGACCTGATATTGATAAAATGCCTTTTGAGATGGTAGATCCAATTTTTTAAAAAATATAAATTATCTATAAATCTTGTTTTCAGTGCTACAATGAAATATAGAAGTTCTTGCTTGGTAAAGTTGTATTTCTTAGACAAGAAACTCAGTAGACAAGACATTGGATGGATACATAGACTTGTATCTAGAACAGAGATCTCCAAACTTGGCAACTTTGAGACTTCCCAGAATTCCTTAGCCAGCCATGCTAGCTGGAGAATTCTGGGGGTTGAAGTCCACAAGTGTCAAAGTTGCCAAGTTTGGAGATCCCTGATCTAGAAAGACTTTTTAATAGTGGAATAGGTAGAAGTGGCAGCCAATCACTTTTTTCCTGGTAGCCAATATGTCTACCATTTATCTTACATAGAGGGAAAAGATATTTAAATTGTATAAGTGGAAGTCTGCTTTTGAAACATATATAATATATATGAACAGGACATTAAAAGGTTTAAATTAATGGTTCCTGAGGAATAATTCAGAAGTGAAGAATGTGCTAGATTCTGTATTAGATTCCTTATTAAGGTATGCAAATTAAAAATTATGAACAAAAATTGGAATTTTCCTATATTTAGGTTGTTATATGAAAACATGGTTGGCTTTGCGCTGACTCCATTTAATCCCACTCTCACCAGTCTAAGGGTAAGATTTCTGAACATATAGGCATTTGGTTCAATGAAAAAGCACACTAATAATTAGATATAGTACGAAGGGAAACTCTCTGGAGATTCTCAGTTTCTTCCAAGAAGAAGTATAAACAGGTACTTCTCAACTTACAACAGTTCATTTAGTAACTGTAAGTTTCAGTGGTAAAGAAAAATGTGACTTATGACTGTTTTTTACACTTAACAACTGTTGCAGCATCCCCAAAGTCATGTGACCAAAATTCAGATGCTTACAACTGACTCATATTTGTAATAACCAGGTTACTAACTTAAAGCTGTAGTGATTCACTTAACAACTATGGCAAGAAAGGTTGTAAAATGCGGCAAAACTCCCTTAACTATCCTGCTTAGCAACATAAATTTTGGGCTCCATTATGGTCATAAATTGAGGACTACTTGTATCATGATGTGCATTTTCATCAAGACCAAACATATTGATGAAATATCATACACCATACTTATAAGTCAGTCTTGATTAATTTGCAAGATATCTAGAATCTACATGCTAAATGCTACCCAAACAAAAAGGACCTGTAATTTGATGTGATCCTGGCTCTGGATAGAATTGTATTCCTCTAGAAGGAGCACACTTGTGATATGCTTGTTATCATATATAAGATAATATGGAAGCTATGTATAAAGTTACAAAAATGTAAATTAAAATTGAATATTTGGGGGGGAAATCCTAACAGTGACAATAGTTTGACTCTGGAACCAATTATCCAGAATTGGTGGATTCCTCTTCATTAGATGTGTTCAAGTAGAGGCTAGACAGTCATCAGGAATATTCTGAATTGGATTCCTATCTACAACAAGGGGTTGGAGTTGTTTGCCTACATGATGTTTCTCATTTTCTTGACTAATCAGTTCCTAGTTATAGCTAGATTAGTACTGGCTGGTATACAAAAAGAGCGTTTTTTTATATGAAAAAGAACTCTTTTTAATTTTCCTATGTTAAAAGTTTCTCTTACATTTCTGTCCTTTCTGCCCCCCCCCCCCCCCCCCAATTCAAGGAAGAAACGTGTTAAAACCAACTAAGTTGATGAGTAAGACTAGCTCAGCAGTATTAAACTATTATTGCTAAATATTTTCTGCTGTTGTAGACATAGTGGAAGGGGAGATATGCCTCTAATTTGAGTTAAGCACCAGGTGTTACATTTTCCCACTCAGGTGAGCTCCACCCTCTCATTCAAATTTGTGCTTTATAGACACATGTTTAATCGGCTAGATTCTCCTCTTAATGTGATCCTTATAGAGATTTCAAAACTACCTCATCCCTCTTGCAATACTCTTCTTAGTTATTAATAATTCATTATGAAATTGAAAAAATGCATTTCACCTTCATTATTTCCTTCAGTTTTTTTAATAATCAATGTTGTCTACATAATAATACTGCATAGTTCAATATACTTTATTTTTTAATTTAGTGTTAGAATAGTGCAGTATTTAATATGTTGGACTTGGACTGGAATTATCAGTGTATGATAATTATAGATAAGTGGATAATTTTGAATTCTACACAACCTACCTACTTTATTATTCAGATAAAATGAGGAAGTTTTCCCATGCATGCTTGTACAAGGAAAACAGGATAGAAATGCAAATAACTTATATTACTGGAATATATTAAAAAATAAAATATGGACTTTTATATCTAGATTAGTTTTTAGTGCTAATAGGATGGTGAGCTTGTTTATAATAAAATACAGGTAATCCTCAACTTATGACCACAATTGAGCCCAATTTTTGCTGCTAAGCAAGATAGTTGTTAAGTGAGTTTTGTCCCATTTTACAATCTTTTTGCTATAGTTGTTGAGCAAATCACTGCAGTTAAATGAATCACCTGGTCATTAAGTGAATTTGGCTTCCTCCATTGACCTTGCTTTTTGAAAGCCAGCTGGGAAGGTTACAGCTGATTACATCATCTGGGGAAATTGCAACCATCATAAACACATGCCAATTGCCAAGCTTTCCAATTTTGTTCACATGACTGAGGATGCTGTAGCAGTCATTAAGTGTGAAAACTGATCATAAGACACTGTAACTTTGAATAATCAGTAAACAAATGGTTGTAATTGAGGACAACCTGTAAATAAACTGTGCTTTAAAAGTGCTTTATGAATTATGTATTTACATCTAATATTAACCATACCATCCTCCATGGTGTCTATGGATTTAAATGTCTTTCATAAAGGTTAAATTTGTTTCTATTATTATTATTATTATTATTATTATTATTATTATTATTATTATTAATGCAGCCTGGCTTGGGAGCAAATACCTTAGCTGCATCTATGGGTGGACTAAGTCTTCAGCCTGAAGGATTAAGACCTATCAACCTTCTTCAAGACAGAAATATTCTTCCTGCAACCCCCTTGCAAGCACCCATCCCCAATTTGCATCAAGATATTCAGAAGCTCAACTGCAATCCCGAGTAAGGTTAATTGATACTGCTCGTAAAAGAATAAATATCTTCAATTTCTATTATTCTGAGGGTTCTCCCGAATGTCTTTCTGGGTTTTTTAAAATGCCACATTTTTTTCTGGTATATAAAAACAGGCTGAGAAAGTAATTTTAGTCCATCAACAAGACGATACCATAATGTTAGGTTTTAATTAGATTTATATATCCTATATCATTACTTAGATGTCTGCCACAACTCTTGATAAAATACAATTCTTAATAAAAAAATTATCACTGGTGAATAAAATTCTAATTTGTTTTCAATGGTTCTAACTAATCTATGTAAAGGAAAAATATAGGCTAACATGTTTGTTTCTATTTATATATAACAAATATATAACCTGGATACTTTTTGTAAGAAAGTTGCAGTTATTAAAATGATAGACTTAACAGCGGAATTTGAGATTGGGTCCTATAAGCTAAAATAAAAATTAAAAAGCTGTCATGATCTCCTTTTTCAAATATGAGAGCGGGGAGAGATTGTAAACAGTTATCATTTCTTATGTTCATGGATAAACAGAAAAGATAGCAAAATGTGTTGACTTTATTTGGCTCAGTTGTGATGAGGTGTGCTAATTAAACTTGTGAGTTGTTTGAATAATTTTCAGATAGATAAAAGTTTATATGATGGTTATGATATTGAGGTTTAAATTTGTATTCAGGTAGTCTTCAACTTAGTTGCAACCTACCTGAAAAAAGGGAATTATGATCTTGTTCCAAAGTTTTGGCAGTTTCTTCTCCCCTTCCCCCCCAGGTCACATGGTTGCACTTGGCAGCACAGCTACATTTACTATTGTTTGCAGCATCCTGTGGTCCTATGGATCATGTTATATGACAGTTTTCCCAAAACCAGAAGTTACTTGGGTTTGCTTGATGACTGCAGCATTCATTTTACAGCTGCCACATTCACTTAACCATCACAAAAAATCAGATTGGTTACCTGAGTGACCTGATTTACGACCATCACAAAATTTGACAGGAATTGGCAGGTTCCATTATAGTTGTAAGTCAGGAACTATCTGTGCTGTATTATCCCACTACATTGCAATTAAAGTCTACAATACAGCAGTATTTTTCAACTGTGTTGTTATGTTCTGCTGAAATGTCAGTTGCACAAGGCAATGCTTCACAACAATTTCATAGCTCAAATAGTTTGAGAAGACAATTTCTACAATGCTGATAAGGAGGCAAAAGCTTTGCGCTTTATCTGGGTGCATAAAAATTATGCCCTTGCAATCAGGTGAATACCCAATTTTCCATCAAAACTTTGGAATTGAATTGTTTGAATCAAAATAAAGCTGTTATTAATATTCACTGGGCTGTAGATTTTAATGATTTGTTATAATAGGAAGTAAAATGAATATTGGGTAAAAAAGATTATCTGCACTTTTTCTATATTTGAGTACATTGCTAATGCACCTTTAAGTTTTGAGAAATGTAAACATATTTAAACATTTGGAAGTTATATGCGTTCAGTAAAGTAGATTCTGAAGGATGCTTTGATGCTTGATAGTAACTGTTCTTTTAAAAAAACCCTAAATATTGTATAAACTGTATTCTCCCCACATTGCAAAAATTGTAAACACCTTTATTTACAGATTTATGGATGGCCCACCCAAGCGACTATGACCATCAACATAAATATTATAGAAATTATTCATACTTGTATGCTTAATATATACATGATCATATATATGAATCCAATTCATCAATTATTCTTTAGATTATATTTTTATGAACATAATTAATGCTTGGTTAACAATTTATGAAGGCTTATCAGAGCTAAGCAATGGGTTCATATTTTTTCTCAGAAAATATTTTGCTCAAAGCAATGAAAACCTGAGGTCAACTTTGCTATTTTCTCCATCTCTTCCTCCTCAATTCCAACTTTACTCCTCATGTTTCTGTTATTGATTTGGGTTTGGTTTTGAATATTCAAATTATATATGGATCTGAACTATAGCTTCAGAAATATCCTGTTAGTTCTAAGGCTGTACTGTAGATGTAAAAAACCAGCAGTATGCAAAGGCGATTTTGGATTCTGGTGGTGAATAAATAGTACAAATAAAAGATTGACCAAGAAGTGTATTTTTCAAAGTGTGATATTTCTAATGTTTCCTTTGTAATTTGGGCAGGGTATCTACTTACTTTACAAGTTAAGAGCCACGGTGGCGCAGTGGTTAGAATGCAGTACTGCAGGCTACTTCTGCTGACTGCTGGCTGCCTGCAATTTTGCAGTTCAAATCTCACCAGGCTCAAGTTTGACTCAGCCTTCCATTCTTCTGAGGTCGGTAAAATGAGGACTCAGATTGTTGGGGGCAAATATGCTGACTTTGTAAATTGCTTAGAAAGGGCTGTAAAGCACTGTGAAATGGTATATAAGGCTAAATGTATTGCTATTGCTATTAATATATGACTGTAGCAGGAGACCAGTTTGGTTTAGCAATTAAAGCACTAGGCTACAAACCAAGGGATGGTAAGTTCTAGTTGTGCCTTAGGCATGAAAGCTGACTTTGGACTAGTCACACACTAGTGACATTAGCCCATAATGTCAAGCTCAGGTGACAAATTAGTCAGTCAATTCCTGTTGCAACCAAATTGGTTGTCATTTGATTGATAAAAAAGAAAGGGGTGGGTGGGGGAGACATCTTGCACTTGCAAAAAAATGCTAGGAAAAAAATACTGCTGCAGCACTTTCATGCAATCCTACAAACTTATTTAAAATTTTGCATTTATTATAGTTTTTTTTTCCTAAACTGAATGCTGTTTAATTTTCTTCAAAATTAAGAGAGAGAAAAGTAATAACTGATTGTGGAGATCAGGAAGGTTGATACATGTAATTAGTTCTTTTTTAATCCTTTGGTTTTCCATATAGGTTGTTCCGGTGTACTTTGACAAACATTCCTCAGACTCAGGCCTTACTGAATAAAGCCAAACTTCCCTTGGGGCTTCTACTTCACCCTTTCAAAGATTTATCGGTATGTTATTTAATGTTTGAGAATGTTAGGGTGTTGAAATCTGTATTCAAATCACTCTAGTTAATATTCTTCGTAATATAAGAAGTATGGCACTCAACTCCCCAAATTTCCGGAATTCTGGGAGTTGAAATCCACGCATCTTAAAGTTGCCAAATTAGAAAACATTGTTCTAGATAATAATAATAATATTCTGCATGCATGTATTATCCATAATTGTCTCGGAGATGAATTCCAGGAATGTTCTTTGATTTATGTAATCTGTCATAATGGCCAATTAACATGATGGTTAATTCTGGCTGTAGCAGTTTCTACAAATAAAAATTCTAAAATCTAGGATTGTTTTTGGATGATTCTCCTAAATTTTAGGAATTTTAGTTTATCGATTTGGGTATACTACAAGTTATTTAAAGAAATTAAGTCCTTTAACCAAGAGAAGAATTACAAATTAGAAGAAATTCAGATGAGATGACTTTACCAAAAATAGAATTTTGTGTAAGTTGCCTTTTCAGAGTCCAGTTACAACAGCATATGGTATTTTAAATATATTTTATTTAACTGCATGTATAAATGTGCAGTGCTGCAACAGTGATGAAATTTTACACAGATTGAACTAAAGATTGATTGATTAGTGATATTGAAGCTGTCAGTTTTTTATGTTTAACTTTTAAGGCATTTCAATAGATAATATTTAATCAAAGCTAAGAGCATCTTAGTATCTTTTCTTCTCTGGTTTTAATCTGTTGTGATGGTTGTATTTGCAAATAATAAAGAGTTACTAGGCTAGGGAATAACCTTGTGGGAAATGGGACATCAGTTGTTATAAATTAAACGGTCTATCTTGTCTCTTCATAATATATTTCTTTTTTACATAACTCTCTGCTTGAATACAACATACAACATTTTATATAGGTTGTTCTCATCTTCTGGATAAATATATATTGTTAAGTGTGTTGCACTTAACACATGTTAAGTGTCCAAGTCCAAGTAATCTAGCATTTTTTATTTTTTTTTAAACAAATTTTATTAATTTTACAAACACAATACACAAGACATAAACTAAAACATCTTTTCTGAAGGCTGCCTGATCCCGGGTTAAATCTCTTCACACAGACACAAATTCAAATATCATATTCATTTTATATATCCTTCCATATCTTGTTATCATTTTCTTTTCTTTTCTTTTTATAAACCAATTTTATTAATTTTACAAAAACAGTGCACAAACAATCAAAGCATAACAGCTTATAACCATTTTCAATAACATTCTTTGTCTGTTCTATTTCCAACCATCCATTCATCTTTTTTCTTTTACTATACTTCTCCTATACACTATTTGGAGTGATGCCTTTACCCTAACTTAAAAGTACTTCATATAACACTTAATTTATCTTGGGATTCTGTTTAATAAATTCTAAATTTACACAATAAATTTTATACTCTAAATACACATATAAAAACACAATCTTATATACCTTCCAGAATCCCCCTTTTATCCTTAATTAGATTCACCCATTGTCTCTAAATAAGCTTTTTTTCTTTAGATCTTGCTTCCCACCATTGAGGCTTCTCCTCCCCCCCCCTTTCTCTCTTGCTTATTCTTCTCCTTGCCCTTTTTACCCCTTTGTCTCTCCACTTCCCTTTTCTTACTCCCTTTCCTTTGCTTTCTAACCTTGCATCCACCTTTCCTCTCATTTTTCTTTTTTTTGGTTGTTTTTTCAAACCTTAAAATCCCCTTTTTCTTATCCTCTTTCTCCTCCTCCCCGGAAAAAACCCATTGTTCATCAAAGATGGCTTCTTGTTCCTCTTCTTTTTTGTCCCAGTCATTCTGCTGCGTAATCAACTTTTCATAAGTACATAATTCCATTTCTAAAAATTGAAATGAAGTGCCCAAAGTATCTTTTCCATCTTGTTCTTTTTATATTTTTGATATTCAATCTTTAGTTCATCCACAAGCGATGCCATCCTGAAAAGAAAAACTTTCCCCAAAACAACCACCCAAGTATTTTTAGTCAAAAGTAATTCAAAAAGAAAGTTCCAAAAGTTAATACTTTTCTTCCTTCTTCTATTTCTCTTTCTGGGGTTACTGTTTAATCAAAGAGGTCCAATTACCATATTTCTTTTTTTAGTATACTTGGCAATCTCTTCCTTTTTCCACTTTTGCTCCAATATTTTTCCGCTCCCTTCCCACTTGCAACATCAATTTTTAAATGATCAGAAATCCATACCTCTAATAAAGGTTTTCCAATTTCTTAAATTTTTAAGTCCAATGTCCAAGCAACTTTCAGAATATTTCACCTTCAGTGCCCAAACAAATTTCAAATCTTCTTCTGCTTTTTTCATGGGGTGGGAGAGTGAAGAAAAAAAAAAGTTCCCTTTAACAGCTTCTCCGCCTCTTTCGATCTTCTTAGGGATACAATGTATCCTACAGCAATTCAGACAGCTCAGTTCCAGCAAATTTAAAGGATGTTGATTGACCCGGCTCAGCCAGTACTTTCACTTTTCTTGCTTCCTCCAGCACGATCTTACCCGGTTGCAGACTTCTTCGTGGCGGCCATTGCTGACCGCCGCTCCACTGCCTTGGGAAAAAGGGGTTTTTCAGGACGAGGAGGGGGTCTGAGACACCCCCAACCCCCTGTCCAGCTCCCCTCTCTCTTCGGCTGTCCTTACAGGGCAGCCATATCCCTCTGACCCATTTGGATCGGGGGTACCTCGGCGGCTAGCACAGCAGGAATCGCGAGCGGTCGCGAATTCCTGCTGCCCCGAAGCCACGCAAAAACCGGAACTCCCAAGTAATCTAGCATTTATTGATAATGTAAGGTATTTTATAAAAATTCAGTTTTTTGTTCCTGCTTTCAAAATAAGACCTGATTCCTTTATCAGATGAATATTTCAATGTTGTCTGCAAATATGAAAACTGCAAAGCCATGTCTCCCACTGGTACATGACTTGATGACAAATGTTCTTAAACAAATGATTTAAACATTCTTCTTTTCAGCAATTGCCTGTAGTAACCTCTAGTACAATTGTGAGATGTCGTAGCTGTAGAACGTATATCAATCCTTTTGTCAGCTTCCTTGATCAAAGGAGATGGAAATGCAACTTGTGCTACAGAGTGAATGATGGTGAGTTTTTTTAATGCATTTAAATCCAATAATCAGTTGACTTCATGATAAGTTCTTAAGTGTACACATGTATACATACACATAAGCTATTTAATTCCAATAAGATACATTTATGACATCAATCTCTCCCTGCTTTTAGGTAATTGAACATGTTATGGGAATAAATGTTTCTTTAAAAGACTATTAGGCTGTAAAATATTATATAAAATATTGTAAACCTTGAGAGTTACACTGGTTTATAAAATGTATTTTTCCTCCTATAGTACCTGAAGAGTTTATGTATAATCCTGTGACAAGAGTTTATGGAGAACCTCATAAAAGACCTGAAGTACAAAATGCCACTATTGAGTTTATGGCTCCTTCTGAATACATGGTAAGATCTCCCTCCCCAACTTTCTTTCTCTTCATTCCTCCCCTCCATCCCTCCCTCCCTCCCTTCCCAATCTTACACACTGGGTAGTCATAATAAACACAATTTGTGCAGAACTACTGTATCTCAACATTTTCCTTTTATTTGACTTTCATTTATCCATTCTTGCATAGCTGTTATAGAAAAAATAGACAGAAGTACTTCAGTTGAGACAAAGTGACTGGATATAATTTGTACCATACATCTTAGAGAACTTTGCTACATCTTAGAACTTTCAAGTAGTTGGTTGGATTCTCAAGCTCTTCATGAGCATCTTCCTTCTGTATTAAAAACTGCTCTTTAGTTTCCAAATTTCCAAAAGGACCCTTTCACATACTGTGAAGGATTATTAGAAAAAAACAAAAGTCAAGGAGTGTCCTCTTGCTTATGAAACAAATCAAGCTCTATGGAATTCTGTGTCTTATTCCATGAGTTTAGTTATCTCATTTTCCCTTTTTTTGTTGATGCTTATGTACTTCTAGGAAAGCTTATTGATCTTATATTGCACCAGAGAAAAGGGTATCTTTCATTGGAGAAACTTCTTTCAAGTCAGTCTACAGGTTCATGCACTCCCAAAAATTTGGGAGTAGTTTGTCATTACCTTCTTTCAGACTCCACCAACTTCTGTGATTAAGGAGGACCAAAAATTAGATCTCTCTGCTTCTAATCTAGCACCTTGACCTAATCTAGCACCTTGACCTCCATCCACAGTGTCCAAGATTTGAAAGAAATATTGACTCTAATGTATTGCATATTTACAATAAATATATCTTTTTATGTCGTAGTGGTTCTCAGTTTTCTAAACCTCTGAATCCACTATACTACCATTTGCTGTTTTTGAAAAATGTGTGGTGTGCATACTATGATTTTTCTTCCATTTTGTAACATGAGTTACAAAGCAGAGCTCAGTAAACTTGCTACAATGAAAACTTCTCATTTTCACAATAGAGAATTCATCAAACATGGATTATAATTTGTAAAAGTGCATTATATTTATGGTATTAAAAATACAGACTACTTTACAGCCAAGTAAAAAAGTCAGCAGCCCTAGATTGATATTTAAATGTTTATAATTGTGTGTTGTTTTTTCAGCTACGTCCACCTCAGCCTCCTGTGTACCTCTTTGTATTTGATGTGTCACACAATGCAATAGAAACAGGATACTTAGACACTGTCTGCAAGACTTTGTTGGACAATTTAGATCTGTGAGTCCTTTGGATCTTTTCAACCTATCAGTGTAATCTTTAAAATTAATATCCCTCCAGTCCTGGACCAAGCACACACAAACACACAAAGGGGTGATTTTGTTCTGATTACTAGATGAGAGTTGGAAAAAGATGCACTTACAGTATAAAGTGTCATCTCTCCCCCTTGACCCCCCGAAGTTCAACAGTTTTGCTTTAGAAGTGTTTCAAATCAAAGCAACACACAGGAGAGTATCAGTGGAGTCCTCGGGTCAAAGCATGTAGCAGATTTGTCAGCCATTTTAGGACCAAAGATAGTCAGGGTTGTAAGATTCACAAGTCAAGGCACATGGAGTGGGAGTTAGGGTGGTTGTCACCAAGGGACAGCTTATGCTTGCTGCTCCTTTTAATAGAAGCAACCCCAGTGCAGCTCATGGTAGGGCGAGCTCCCTTCTGTGTGAGCAGTCTCAAAGAGCACAGAGGTTCTACTCTCTCTGCAGCCTGTCAAGCTCTTGTGTTGAGAGGAGAGAGGTTATTCTGCACTCTCATCTTCAGAAAGTGACAGCATCTGTGTGTGCTGTTTTAGACCTACCTCCTTTGCTTGCTCAGGCAGCGGTCGGTCTGGTGGTACCTGGGTTGGCTGCTTGTGGTTTGTCAGCACTTCAGCAGCTGGCACTGGCTGCTCATTGTCTGTTCCCTCCTCTAACTCAAATCTGAGTCCACCATGAAAACATCATTAAGTTGGGTTGGAGTATGTCAGTGCAGAATGTATAAAATTATACTTACTGTAATATTTGAGGAGTGGGTATTAAGGAATGTTCACTGAATTGAAAAACAGGATAGCACAAGAGTTTAGCTCATTGCATGATGACATCAGTATACAGAAAACATAAATTTACACAAACCTGCAATGATGAAAGTTTATGGATGTTTTAGAATTATTGGTAATCCAAGTAGCATGACAGTGTGATTTGAGGCTCATCTTTTAATAAGAATGGATGGGCTTTTGAACTGAATACGTTCTTTAGGAAATGTGTGCATAATCTGGAAGGATAATTTGCTTAAGGAACTCTGTATTTTGCAATGTTTGTAAGAAACAAAATGTCTTTTTTTGTAATGAAGGTAGAGTTTTTCTCCATTTCAGAATATCTCACCTGGGCCATTCTCTGTCTTTCCCTTTTTTTCATATTATTGTCACAATAAAGTTCGATTCCACTACTTTGAAACTTAATAATGAACCAAGTTCATGGAAAAATTATTTATTTACCTATATTTAACATGTTACATGAAATGTTGTTTTATGAAAATATATATGTTCAACTTACATGTGCACATTTTATGTATTTGATGCCTGGTGCTTAATTTCTCTGCTTCATTTCAGGCTCCCAGGGAACACTAGAACAAAAATAGGTTTCATAACGTTTGACAGCACAATCCATTTCTATAGCCTCCAGGAAGGTCTCTCACAGCCTCAAATGTTAATCATTTCAGATATTGAAGGTAAGAAGAAATAATACTGAACACCAAATTTATGAAGTATACTTTATGGCTTCTCATATACTCCTTAACTGAAACATTAATCCAAAACATTTTCTGTTTTCAAAGAGAAATAAAACAGTTAAATAACAAATGTTCGTAGTTTGCTATTAAAGATGATTCTCAGTCATACTATAAGCTAGGAGAGCAAGAAAGGAAAAAGAGCAAATGTCCTCTAGTCAAAGATACAGCTAGAAAAATGCTCCTAGGTAGAATATGCCTCAGTCATTCGTGTTGAAGACTGTGCATCAGTCTTCCAGAAAAGTAAGGTCTCTGCTGTTTTCAATTTTTGTTTTTGGGGGAAAAGAAACCTAGGATTTAAATTTGTTCATTGCAGATTTTCTTTTACACACAGCCTTATGATAGTTGTCTTATTTACTATAGGTGTTTTAGGGCTACCTCTTAGGTCACTTACAAATTCTGTCTTCTCACATTTTCATTATAGGAACTGTCAACAAAGCACTTCACACACAACTCTCAAGGGTCCCCCCCACCCCAATTTCAGAGTCACTTTCTGGCTATAGGTCCAGGAAATAAATACTATTATTTCTGTAGTTTGTACAATGTCTCTCATGACTATAGTAGTTTGTATTTGGGGTAATGTAAAGGTTTTTCCCTCTTAGATTTATTCTGGGAGATGAGGGAAATTTAAAGGTCACTTTTCTCGGTTGTTTTTTTCCCATACCCTGCTTGCTTGCTTCTTGCTTGCTAATTAATAAATTAATTATTTTACTTTATTCATTCAGCTCACATGCCGCTTATTTTTCTTGGAGATGACTGTAATAATTGAAAGCCAATAAAAACATTCAACCAATAAATAGTAACATTAAATTAGTTAAAATTAACAACAATGGGGAGGTAGGAAGCAAAATGCATGTAGTTGGAAGATGGAGTCGTAGTCAGTTAACCACGTCCAGAAAGATTGCCCCCATGGGGTACTAGGCCATTTGGAAGAAGCAAGGCTTCAGGCCCTTTCAGAATGTCAGGAGGATGGGTGTGGATCTCATCTTGGGGGGGGGGGTTGAAGTAGAAATGGGGTACTCTGAATTTTAATCACAGGTAGCTGTGATTAAAAGATGGCTGGGTGTCTATGGGCTAGTCTTTTAGTCCATCTCACCTCAAAAGGTTGTATTTTTTGGGGGGGGGAACAGGTGAAAGTATTAAGGTAGTCCTCGACTTACAACCACAAATGGGACTGGAATTTTAGCTATAAGTTCTTGCAGTTGTAAATTGTGACATTACTGAACCCATTGTTAACTGTTTTTATGCCAGTCATTAAGCAAATCCATTCTCCTGAATGGGCGCTTTTTGCTGGAAACTGCAGAAAACTTTGCAAATAGTAGTCCTATGACTGTGGACCACTGCAATCAATTGCCAAGCGCCTGAAATGCAGTCATGTGACTGGGGTTGGTGGGTGGGGGAGGCAGCTTGATTTTTATCATGGGTGGAAGGGCTTCATAGGTTGTAAAACAGCCTTTCCAAGGCTATCATAACTGAACAGTCATTAAATCCAATGATAAATAATAAATTAAATACTGTGTTATCTATCTTGCAGATGTGTTTATACCCATGCCAGAAAACTTATTAGTAAATTTAAATGAAAGCAAAGAGGTAAGAGGAATATTACACGTTTGTAAGTATAAGCAAAAGTACACTGCTCAAAAAAATAAAGGGAACACAAAAATAAGACATCCTAGATCTGAATGAATGAAATATTTTTATTAAATACTTTGTTCATTACATAGTTGAATGTGCTGACAACAAAATCACCCAAAAATTATCAATGGAAATCAAATTTAGCAAATCAGGTCTGGATTTGGAGTTACACTCAAAATTAAAGTGGAAAAAAAACACTACAGGCTGATCCAACTTTGATGTAATGTCCTTAAAACAAGTCAAAATGAGGCTCAGTAGTGTGTGTGGCCTTCACATGCCTGTATGACCTCCCTACAGCACCTGGGCATGCTCCTGATGAGGTGACGGATGGTCTCTTGAGGGATCTCCTCCCACACCTGGACTAAAGCATCCCCCAACTCCTGGACAGTCTGTGGTACAACATGGCGTTGGTGGATGGACATGATGTCCCAGATGTGCTCAATTGGATTCAGGTCTAGGGAATGGGCGGGCCAGTCCATAGCATCAATGCCTTCGTCTTGCAGGAACTGCTGACATACTCCAGCCACATGACGTCTAGCATTGTCTTGCATTAGGAGGAATCCAGGGCCAACCGCACCAGCATATGGTCTCACAAGGGGTCTGAGGATCTCATCTTGGTGCCT
This sequence comes from Hydrophis major, assembly GCA_033807585.1. Lineage (NCBI taxonomy): Eukaryota > Metazoa > Chordata > Lepidosauria > Squamata > Elapidae > Hydrophis > Hydrophis major. The sequence continues at coordinate 138,176,945 of CM066329.1, read as the reverse complement.
AATGGCAGTCAGGCTACCTCTGGCGAGCACATGGAGGGCTGTGTGGCCCTCTAAAGAAATGCCACCCCACACCATTACTGACCCACTGCCAAACTGGTCATGCTGGAGGATGTTGCAGGCAGCAACATTCTCCACGGTGTCTCCAGACCCTGTCACGTCTGTCACATGTGCTCAGTGTGAATCTGCTTTCATCTGTGAAGAGCACAGGGCGCCAGTGGCGAATTTGCCAATCTTGGTGTTTTCTGGCAAATGCCAAACGTCCTGCACGGTGTTGGGCTGTAAGCACAACCCCCACCTGTGGACGTTGGGCCCTCATACCACCCTCATGGAGTCTGTTTCTGACCATTTGAGCAGCCACATGCATATTTGTGGCCCTCTGGAGGTCATTTGGCAGGGCTCTGGCAGTGCTCCTCCTGTCCCTCTTTGCACAAAGGTGGAGGTAGCGGTCCTGATGCTGGGTTGTTGCCCTCCTATGGCCTCCTCCACGTCTCTTGATATACTGGCCTGTCTGCTGGTAGCGCCTCCATGCTCTGGACACTACACTGACAGACACAGCAAACCTTCTTGCCACAGCTCGTATTGATGTGCCATCCTGGATGAGCTGCACTACCTGAGCCGCTTATGTGGGTTGTAGACTCCGTCTCATGCTACCACTAGAGTGAAAGCATTGCCAGCATTCAAAAGTGACCAAACCATCAGCCAGAAAGCATTGGAACTGAGAAGTGGTCTGTGGTCACCACCTGCAGAACCACTCCTTTATTGGGGATGTCTTGCTAACTGCCTATGCTTTCCACCTGTTGTCTATTCCATTTGCACAATAGCATGTGAAATTGATTGTCAATCAGTCTTGCTACCTAAGTGGACAGTTTGATTTCACAGAAGTGTGATTGACTTGGAGTTACATTGTGTTAAGTGTTCCCTTTATTTCTTTTAGCAGTGTATATTTTAAGCAATTGACTTTTAAATATTATTTTCCTGTTCCATGTAATAATATCTAAAACATATTTTGGCCTGAGAACAAAATAACTTCAGTTAAAATGTTCATTACCTAATAATGGGACAAATCACAAATGGCAGGCAGCAGTGTGAAGAGTAACTCCAGTCCACTTCTCAAAAGCCACCTAAACAAACTCTTTCCACATAATTGGACAAGAGGGTGCTTGAGTTATCTACACAAGATTAGGACAGTCAGAGGGCAGCTACTGATCTTTCTGGTTCATTTGTGTAACCTACACTCTCACCCTCTGTTCTGTATAACTAACTTTTAGAGCTGTAAGCATCTGATCAGTTATTATACTGATAAGCTTGGAACATGAAATTTTGAAGCTTTCAGTTCTATCAGATGGGATGATGCTGTTACATGTTCTTTAATAAGTAAACAAAATAAACAACCGCTGAGTGATCAATTTAAGGTCTGCTCATTGGAGAAGCCCTAATAATGGATGGTATTTCCAATGGTGGTACATCGGTACATAAATTTTTAACATTAGACAAAAAACTTTCACTTAGTACTAGTATTGATTTTATTTTGGGGTTTTTTAATCTACAGAGTGGGCTTCAAATATTGGATAATATAAAAATGGATAAATATAACATATAAAAAGATGGAAATTTGATTTCTTTCAGCTGATTCAAGATTTATTGAGAACTTTGCCTCAGATGTTTATTAAATCTTTGGAAACCCAAAGTGCTTTGGGACCTGCACTACAGGCTGCCTTTAAACTTATGTCACCTACTGGGGGTCGGATTACCGTCTTCCAAACTCAGCTTCCATCTTTAGGAGCAGGTGCACTCAAACCACGGGAAGAGCCTAACCAAAAAGCATCCACAAAGGTTAGCAAAACAAAATTTATGCCTGATTTTTAAGTGACTCTTAAAATCTTTTTTTTTTATTGTAACAGTTCTTTTTAAAAATAGTTATAGTCTGCAGTGGGGCTGCAAAAATGCAAATTTTTCAACAGAAGAATATCTTCTAAACCACAGGAAACTATAGTTCTCCTTTATTCTGCTTTGGTCAGATTTAGCATTGAGTTCTGGATAGTATTCTGAGTTTTATAATTTAAGAAAGATTCAGAGAGACTGGAACACGTTCAGAACATGGCAATGAGAATGATCAGCAGAGCAGAAACTGTTGTGTGAAGATGTATTTGAAGGCACTAGGCATATTTAGTCCTGAGGGGAAAAAACTAAGGGAAAATATAATACCACTATTTACATATCTGAAAAGGTAATTTGCAGAACATGTTCTGTATCACTATAAGAATTACGGATTTAAGTTATGGGGAGGTAGAGTTTGACTGCATATTAGAAAACTTCCTAAAAGTAGAGCAGTTCAGCTGTAGAATTTATTTTTAGGCAGGTGGTTTTTTGGGGTATGCTTGTGTACCCTTCAAGTCATTTATTCTGGTGACTGTCTGGACAAATCCCTGTAGTTTTCTTGGCAAGATTTCAGAAGCGGCTTGTCATTGCCAACTTCCTAGGACTGAGAGAGGTTGGCTCAAAGTCATCCAACTGGTTTTGTGTCTCAGGCAGGACTAGAACTCTCACAGTCTCCTCAATTTTAGCTTGATATCTTAACCACTACACCAAACTAATTCTTGAACATCTCTACAGGATGAATACAAATATAGCCTGTTATAGATGATTTAATTTCATGTGCTATACTGAACAGGCCATTGACCCTAATGCCTAAATGGCCATTTTCAATTTGACTACTAGGAAACCTAGACTCAATTCATTTTGTAACAAAATCCTTGCGTTAGTTTGAACATTACTAACATTTTTAAATATTAGGCAATAGCCAGTGTAAATCAATATTTGAACAATGCTGTCCTTACAGTAAGGCTGTGAGCAAAACATCACTTTTCAACCAACCACCCGCTGCAACTTCCCTTTACCCAGCATTCCTGGTGAAAGCATCTTCAGTGCATACACAAGCATACGGAAGAAATTTAGCACAAAAAGGCTGTGCTAAACCTTTGGGAGGATGCGGCTGCTTGAGTGCTTTGATGAATATTGCTTTTTTGGTGGCATAAACATGAGTGAAACACCCCTTCAAGTGCATATTTTGCCTTTTACCAGGATGTTCCTCTGACACCATCTACTGACTTCTATAAAAAATTGGCCTTGGATTGCTCAGGACAGCAGGTTGCAGTTGACTTGTTTCTTCTTAGTGGACAGTACTCTGACTTGGCTTCATTAGGTAAAACATTCTTCTTGCTCGCCATGTAGGAATGCTTTGTTTAAAGATGTAGATTGCGCAGGGATGATTATAATAAAATATGGTAATCCTTTATCAAAACTGTTGCATAAAACTATATGTATGCATGAGAAGCCCTGTTCTACTGGTTTGCTTTTCTTTCCTGCTTGATTAATAAAGGTATACAACTATAGTAAAGTTGTAATGAACTTTGTAATGAACTTTGTTTTTATAATTACAGATTTTAAATTGTAAAAACTAAAACATCACAATCAAAAGATGGAGCTATAAATGTCAATAATGTACTTGATGATATTTCCAGTTCATTGTGTTTAAAAATCTGTTCTTTAGGAAAGAAATGTATTCCACTTCAATAGTTAACCTAATGTTTGAAAAAAATGTGCAAAAATGTGCATCTTTTTCTTACTTTAAAACATTGTTTTTTATATTATATTACTCTGTCCAAAAATGAAATAAATTTACTTTTTTTAGGATGTATATCAAGGTATTCTGCTGGTAGTGTCCATTATTATCAAGCTTACCATCATCAACACAATCCTCTTCTGGTGGAGAAATTACAGAAGGAACTAAAGCGATATTTAACTAGGAAGATTGGCTTTGAAGCTGTCATGAGGATAAGATGTACCAAAGGTCAGACATTTTGTATGCCAGTGTTAATTGAAGTATTGTCAAAACTGCTTAAATAAGTGAAAAGGTGCATGTAAAAAGCTGAAATTCTAAGTAGCCTGAATTTGGAATTCTGACATTATGTTTAATACTCAGCATTGCTTAAGTTACTATTCTTTCTTTACAGTCAAAGAGTTGTCATAGAATATTATAACCTATTGTATAATCAGTGAAGGCTATTTCCACATGTTAAATCATCTGAGATTGTTGATTCAAAGATCATGGGAACACGGCACCCTGTTCCCCAGGAGCAAGGTATTGGATGGTTGCAGTGGAAGCAGCTCTCACCCCTGCCCTCCCCTCCCCTTTCCCTAGAGTTTCTTAAATTGTTAAATAAATTGGCTCAGGTCTTTGGGGAATCTGGTCTGCCTATCAGAGCAGATTGGTACTTCTAGGAAGATTTTTAAACAATGCATTGTAAATCCAAAGGTAAATGTATGCCTTAAATGTTCTTTTTTGGTAAAAGGATAGATTTTGGAGGGTTGGGGGGAAGAGGACATCTTGAATCAACAGGTAATGCAAAATGAGTTGCACACATGAATGAGCTTTCTTTTAACCAGTTTTCAAATGTTTTCATGATTCAAAAGAACATAGCCCTAAGTCTATATTTCTTCTTTATTGTAAAAAAAAAGGTACATATTTTAATTTCGATTCAGTTCTATTTTTGAAAACATAACAGACTTATAATGATAACGCTGTAGTATATTTGCATAACTTATTTAAGAATATTTTAATCAACTTAATAAAATAGAAATAAGAAGAACGAAAAGCGGGGAGAAGTTATATAGAAGATATAGAATGGTAAATAAGATAGGTAATGGTATACAAGATGAGCACGAATTTAATTGAAGTCCATACAAAGAGAGGTAATCTGGAGCCAAACTACTTTCTTAAAAGAAGTTTTGTATTTTTGTGTTTTGTGTGTCTATGTTTTATTTGGGAATTAATAAAACCTTGGAGGAATGTTGGATGAGAATAATGGTAATCAAGTCAGAGAGGAATGAAGATGATGATTATAAACTGGATAAATATAGAAAATAATAATAACAGTGAAATTGATTACGAAAAGAGAAATAATGAGAAATTTGTTAAGAGATATTTATATGTTTATATTGAAATGGTGTAAAACAGAATTATGTTGCATAAAATAATATTTTACTTGACTTGTAAAATTAATAATGGAAAGAGGTTTTATGTATTTAATGGTTAATGATGGTTGGTTTGTCTTTAAAATCAATAAAATTTGTTTAAAAAAAAAAGAATATTTTAATCAACTTAAGCAGTTCAAGAGAGACTGGCTACATTTAGATTGCCCTTTTATGTGGTAAAATCCTCTCTCTATGCACAAAGAAATAGTGTTCCTCACTACATTGAGAATAATACTACAAAAACTTTATGACAATGGGATGTGTTTGCCATACAGAAATTTCATTTCCCACACATTGCTTCTGCCTTGATGCTTTGAGCTGAGCATGACACCTTATAGAAGTACTTAGTGACCATGCTTAAACCTAATATGTGGAAAATTGAAGAATTAATACTAGTCATTTTAAACTTAATTATAATGTTTTAAACATTATAATTCTTTTCACAGGCCTTTCAATTCACACCTTCCATGGCAACTTCTTTGTACGGTCAACTGATCTATTGTCTCTGCCAAACGTGAATCCTGATGCAGGCTATGCTGTCCAAATGTCAGTAGAGGAGAGCTTGACAGATATGCAGGTGGTCTGCTTTCAGTCAGCCCTCCTGTATACATCTAGTAAAGGTAATCAGCCTGTGGCATCCAGTATACATTTCAAGATCACACCCTCCATGCTCTTAATAACACAAAAAAGTTGTTATTAAAGTCTTTAGATTTTGCAGTTTCCATGATTAAGAACTTTATAGATTATTGGCAGGTACTCATGGCTTTCAGTGTTAAATGGCACTTTGGGTTTGAAAAAAGCAGAAAGTAAAATGTCTTTTACATAAATTTGGTTAGAAAACAGCAGTCTCTCTTTAAATTTGTAAGAAGAATGAGTTCGAATAATGCATTTCAACCCCATGTCCGCAATAGAATTAATTTATTGTAGTTTTTGAAGCATATTCTGAAATTATTTTAAATGCTATTAAAAACTACTTTTTTAACAGGTGAAAGAAGAATACGTGTCCACACACTGTGCTTACCAGTTGTAAACCAATTGAGTGATATTTATTTAGGAGCTGATGTACAAGCTATTACAGGCCTTTTAGCCAATATGGGTATGTGCTGAATTATTGGATTGAATTGCACAATATTTTTTTATTCCATTGATACTAATCATTGTACAAAGTTTAAAGATTGGTGGTAATGAATGTTTTGGTTGAGATTGTTCTAGAATGCATAAAGATGCTTTACAAAATGTATCTACCTAAAAAGCTTGGCAACTGTGCCACAGCATAAAGAGCTGTAGTTACTATAGTGTTGCTTTGTATTCTTTTTAGTAAGTTGGACATCTGTGTGTGTGAGAGAGATATTGAGTGAGTGAGTCTTTATTATCCATTGATAATACTTTTTATTACGATTGTCTTTTTGACAATTCAGTAGACTATGTTCTGTTCCTTTTTAGCTGTTGATCGGTCAATTTCTGCTAGTTTGAGTGATGCTCGAGATGCACTGGTGAATGCCGTAATAGATTCTCTTTCTGCATACCGCTCATCTGTCCTAACCATTCAGCAACCAGGTCTTATGGCTCCTGCATCATTACGTCTGTTTCCATTGTTTATCCTGGCTCTCTTAAAACAGGTAAAAATAAAAATAGAAATTGCCTTAGAAATAAGAAGTTGCCTTAGAAATAAGAAGTTGGCTAAGTAAATTTTATTAAAATTAATAATAACCATTTTACAGTATTAGTGTTATTTTTTTCCAGATATTTATATGCAGTAACAAATTTAGAAAAAACTATTCTTTATTGAGAATAAGTTTCCAGACTTCCTGCAGGCATGAAGTAAAAAAATGTATGGTTGGAATTGATGGTCTTGACATGTGCATAATTCTTAAGTTGTCTTGTTTTTCTGTTGTACTTTTGTTTACAGAAAGCATTCCAAAGTAAAACAAATACCCGTTTAGATGAACGCATCTTTACAATGTGTCAAGTGAAAAGCCAACCATTAGTGTACCTCATGCTTATTATGCATCCCAATCTGTATAGAATTGACAATCTCACAGATGAGGTAAGTTCTTCATCTAAACTTGTCTGGAAATCATTGGATGTATCTTCCCAATCTCAGATATTATACAAAATTGTACTAAAATGTTTAATTTTTGTGCACATTTTATAATAAAGGCATGCATTTTCATGCTTTTCATATTTAGGGAGCACTTTTCTGCAATATTCTGTGTCAGTCTTCTTTTTTCTAAACCTCAAGTTTTGGAAGTTTGGAAAAAGAAAAACCTTTTCCTTTTCCCTATCAAAGCCTTGAGGATGATTTACTTATGTGAGTATTGACAATCCAGAACATTGCAAATAGGGACCAATATTTGACACGATAGGTGAAGGCATTAATTATGAAGGTAGCAATTATGACAGACTTTGAGAGTAGATATAAATATAACAGCTTTCAAGATACAGTATAAATTGTGACATTTATGAATTGGATTATTAGTTGGCAAGTACCAGAAATGTTATACACTGTTTCTATTTTTGTATGTTGTTGTCTAATTTTGTGCTTGATACACAGATTATTTAGCCATCAGATTCAGTGTTTTTGTATGTGTTTAAATGGAGATATTGAATTATGATGGGTAAATTGCAAAGGACATTAAAATTGAATATATGCAAGTAGAATATCTGATATTAGAAATAGATATGAAAGAACTAAATTTAAATGGTACACATTCCTGTACTTTAACAAATGGAACAATATTATTACATGCAAGTAATAAAATAATAAAATTTAACGTTGTTAAATTTAAGTTTCTTTCAAGAACAACTATTGATTGGTTCCTGCAAATGAAAATACCTTTCATAGTGCAAGGAACAGAAATTGTGTGCAATTTGCAAACCACTTCATCTGGAAATATTAACAATTATTTTTAAAAAAAGGTTGGAAATTATTATTTTTTATGTCATAGATATATGGTGATGATGTATGTTTTAGACTTGATATCGATCAGGGTGTTTTATTTGCCTATTAGAAATAATTTTATCTATTTAGGGAGCCCTCAACATTGGTGACAGAACAGTACCTCAGCCACCCATTCTTCAGCTGTCTGTAGAAAAGTTAAACCGGGATGGTGCTTTTCTTATGGATGCTGGCTCTGTAAGTAGGATTTTATATATACTACAAGCAGCAGGAGGCATCTAATTCTCCATAAATAAAGCTTTATAACAGTACCTTTATTAGCTTGGTTTGAAGTAAAGGTTTAATGCATACATTATTTACTAATTCCTGTGTTTGAATATACAGGTCATGTTTTTATGGGTTGGAAAGAATTGTGGACAGAACTTTATAAGCCAAGTACTTGGAGCCCCAAACTATGCATCAATACCACACAATATGGTAAGAATATAACACGGTAAGCAAGGGTAGACAGCCTGAGTCCTTCATAATTTTGGACTACAATTTTCATCAAGCGCAGTGAATGTGATAATGACTAAGGATTTACAGAGTTGTAGGACAATACCTTTACAGCAGATGGCAGCATCTAGTCAAACTGGTCTTGAAAATGCTAAATGGGGTCAGATCCAGCTGGATGGGAGATCATAATGAAATCTTAAGAATAGATTGTACAGTAAGCAAAGTTAAAAAAAATATCAAAAGGTAAGAACATGGCATTTCCATACTATACTGCTGCCAAGAAAACAGGAATATACTTGCCAAGACCTGAACTTGACTCAAGAAATTTAAGTTGAAGTATCAGTCGAAGTCATGTTACCTACTTCTATTCCTTGAGGTAATGTGAACTACCCAAAAGGATTAAGGCATGGCCAACAAAGTACCAGTTGTGCAAACTAAAGTGTTTTTTAAATAGACCTGCAGAGAGCTTTTGTGATGCTGGCTTTTAGATACCCTTGTGAATGCTTGAGTTTGCACTTTATAATTTAGAAGAACTAAAGTCAATTTTCCAAAAATGTTATCATTAAATAAACAGTTTGTGCACTATATGTGTCAGTCTAGTGTAACATCCCATTTGCCATGTTATGTACATAAAAAATACATGAAATTCTGTTCCCATTTTGTTTGTGTGTAATATCCCATTCAGAATGAACAGACTTTCTGCTTTAATAGACATTCCTTTCCCACTTAATGTAATACATTACGGTTTTCTATGTAGGTAGATCTTGACTTATGACAGCAATCGGGACCATAATTACTGTAGCTAAGCAATGCAGCCATAAAGTGTGACCTCCTGTGATTATATCACCTAGCAATGGCAATTCTGGCATTTTGAGATGCTGTCAGTAAGCAAAGATCTTGCCTGACTGGGACTTCTGACTTTCCCATTAACTTTGCTTGTGGGAAACCAGCAGGGAATGTTGTAAATCATGGTTCTCTGACTGTGGGCATTGCAACAGTCAGAACTCCAAGAACCTGCCATTAAATTCCCTGTATCCAGTGTCACTTTAAGTTTGATTGGTCAATGAACATATAATCGTAGTTGAGGACTACTTTATCTTAAATTTGCTTAAGTGTTCTCCCAGTGCTCTGTCTCACGAAAAACACAAGAAACACTACGTTGTGTTCTGATAGAGAGAAAAAAGTATACTCTTGGAGACGTCGCTTCATGAAGGTGGAATCAGTCCATGATGTATACACTGCTCTGTATTCTGAATAGAGAATATATTTTATAATATTTTTTGCTCCATCATTACCCACATTTTTGTTTGTTTTTCACAGACACATCTTCCAGAATTGAACACAACTGAATCATCTAGAGTGCTTGCTTTTATTTTCTGGCTAAGGGAGCAAAGGCCTTTCTTTCCTATATTATATATTCTAAAGTAAGTAGAATGCTTATGAAATTTGATTGAGAGATTGAACAAAAATCTGCATAATTGCCTTTCTGAACACTAATAATTGCATGCATGTAAGTACCCTAAGTTGAAGACTTCCTTCAGTTCATGTCTGGTACAACAAGACACCTTTTTTTGCAGAGACAGAAAGCATATTCAGTGCAAAAAAACCCCAATTACTACTAGCCAAAAGTATTAAGTAATGCCATGGAATAAAAGAAAAGGGCAATGAAGATGATGCAAATGGAATTATGAAATCATTAACATTTATTTGCAGGATTGTTAGCAATTTAGACTGTCTAAAATAGACAAAGTTCTTTTAATGTAAATATTGAACATTAATTCTATGCATACAATAAATGTTAATTAAACATGATCATTGCTAGTCAGTTACCATGATGAATAGTTCTAAAAGAAATAAAGGATGTAAAGATGTACTTATAATGGCCTTCTGTTTATTTTGAAGGGATGAGAGTCCATGGAAACCAAGTTTCTTACAAAACATGATAGAAGACAGAACAGAATCTGCATTATCATATTATGAATTCCTTTTGCATATTCAGCAAAAAATGAATAAATGAGCTCTTTTCTTAAATGGTTCATCTGCTCAAAGGAATGTATCCTCCGTGCAGAACTCTTATTCCTGTAATGCTCCTATAAGTTGTTGGCCTGGTGCAGTTGATGAAAATCTCACTGTGATTTCCCATCTTCTCTCCCCGCCCCCCCGCGCGCCCCCCCCCCAAAAAAAGGAAAAAGAAAAGCAAATAAAGGACTGTGGAATTTTTAAGTACACTATTGTGTAGTTGTACGTTAAAACTTTAAAATAAATATGAATATGTTGGACGCCTTTAATTTACTGCAAAAATGTTTCACAGTAAGTAATTATGGCATAAGGCAATATTGGAGAAATGCTTATAAACTAACTTTTTTACCTTTCATTTTTTTCTGCTTTGTGTTTTGCTGCTAGAATTAAAAACTCCAAGACTTGAGTTTCCAGGAAACTATATTGTCTTGATTATACAATACATTATTTGTTAAAAGTTGCCTTTTTAAAGGAACAATGAAAAATACATTGTGAACAAAAATACTTGCAGTTTTAATGAGTGTAGTTTCCATTTCTTTTAAACATTGATTATGATAAGAACAAAAGTAAACTTGAAGTAGTCTACTTGGGTTTAAAATGAATATCAAATAATTCATTTGAATACCTTTAGGATGTATCAGTATTCTAGGTCTTGAAAGATTAATGAAATTACATTATATTCAGTAAGAATTAAATTTAAAAAGATCTGATGCAGCTGAAAAAATAGTGAAAAATAATTGATCCTAGTCTTGGCTGTTAGCATGATGTGTTTGGTCTTAATTCATTGAAAGTAAATAGGGGAACAGACAGTAAATCAAAAACCATTATTTTCATATTGTTTTATTAATTTTTCAGTCATCTTTTTGTAATGGGCTGAGGTTTTGATAAAATGCTTACTGGTTGAATAATACATTGGTGGTGTATTTAATAGTTTGTTGAGATCCAGAGGAGCATCAGATTTAGTAGTAATAATTTTGCTATCCAAACATTTTGAGGCTTTAATGGAAAAACTATAGACAGGAACCCTGCTCAATTCAGAATGTTCAAATAATGGATAGTTATAAAAGATAAATCTTAGTTTTATGATTTCCTGGAAATTGCTATAATTTAAGTAATATAAGTGTATTGACATTTGTAAAACAGAAGGAAGTGGTGATATATTATGGCAATCATTGTTTCTACATTGCTCTTTACTTCACTCGTTTCCTCCACCCACCCACCCACCCACCCACCAAAGAAAAATTGAGTATTTTTCTGCTGCAAATCCTTCCTGGTAGTTTTTGGTAGAATCATTTGCATTGATTTGTTGGTCATTGCTTTAATTTATTTAATTTCACCCCTCTGAAGAATTTGTGCAAAAAGCCAGTGAAGTTTTTTTCATGAACTATGGTATTTATCAACTGCCAACTGAATAGCAATTGTAACAAATGTTATAGCAATACTGTCTGCATCATGACCTATTTAGTTTGTTGGAGTGATTTATGAAGATTTTTAGAAAATGGTTGCTGAACAACTGAAAGAAAGGGGGCATTTCTTTAAAATGATTCAGATATCTAAAACAAAATCTACCTGCTGACTTCAGAAACCTTATAACTGATTTCACTGTTTTAATTTTTTTAGTTCAGTTATTTTGAAATGTTTTTTAAAATATTGGTAATCTAATTCAGAACCATAAAATCATGATGAGATATGCACTTGTAATTATGGAAATCAGTCAGGTGCTTTAAAATACAATATGTGGTGGAGGATTAATTAGCTCTTCTCCAAAAAATATACACAAACCTTTGTGTATAAGCCAGCTTTCTGAAAAGAAGGTATAGGCAAAAATTAGATACAGGGAAGCATGTATCTAGCACCTCATGCTGGTTGTGGGTTCCTCCTTGCTTCAGACATTCAAGTTGAAGCAGAGAATTGGTCTAATCAGATTCTGTAGAACTTTAATGGTAAAATCCTGACGAGTAGCACCATGCCTAACTTTTCTGTGTGTAAAAATATTCTTCTGCATGGAGAGGAAGGAAAGGTATGATGTAGACATAGCTCTACTTTATGTAAGATAAAAATAATGGGGTTTGAATAAATATGGAACCTGATAAACATATTTCAAGAGTACATCCCTAGCTAACTCTAAAAAATGTTAACTGTGAGCATATTATGCTCTTTGGATAGAATACTGTTTAGAATGCTCAGGCACTTTGAAATAGAAGTGAATTTTCTAATTCTTTCTGAGGAGAAAATTGATATCCTCAACTTCTTAAGAAATCCAGGGCAAATCCATGTATAAATGTTAAATCACAATTTATATATGTCTTAGGTTCTTTAATAACATAAGTAAGCAAGAGTAGCCTCGATGCTCCCATCTCAGCATGGCAGTCACCAGCAAATGTTCTCTATTTTTCTAGTTCAAGATTTTAAAGAATAATTAGTATGATTTACCAATATTCTAATTTGATCGTGCAACAACATATTAGCATTTACTTTTCTGTAACTTAATTTGCATTTGAATAAATCCTGATTGTTTTGCAATAATGTGGAAAAACTTGTTTATTCAAGGTTAATTTAACATATTAAGGGACCATCAAATGTGACAAGCCTTCTCTTCACTACATATTAAATTCTTAGTAAATTTGATTTTGTAAAGTAGTGTAAAATATTGTAATATTAATCCTTGTTTTCTGAACTCAGACATTGATCTTTAGTGTGCAATTGTAAACTTTGCTCTTCTGACTTGAAGGCAAGGTTTTGTTCCCCTTTTTACAATTTGTAATTTTCACTGTTTTATTCCTGTAAAAAGTCATTTGTAACACATGCAAATGCTTATTTTAGCTGTGCTAATTTATCAAATTTGGCTACTCAATAAAATTAATTGAAAGAGCTTGCATAGAATTTTATCAATGTTTTTATAAACAAAATGGAACATACAGAGACTATCTGATCATTTAATGAATAAAATGATTTTCAGTACATAAAGAGATACTTCTATGAATGATTAGACCTGGAGATTAATGCTGTTTAAATGCAGTGCAAATTGTGGATTGAAATACAAACATTTTAATTATTTTTACCAGAAGCAAGTAAGATTCATTCTTCTGATGTGGTAAACTTCACATTCAGCAAATAGTTTAAATAAATATGCAGAATTACAATGTAAAAAATCGCTGGATCATTGATTAAAACATGATGGTCTGACTACTAATTAGAATGCTTCTCTGAGAATTGCAACAAATCAACTTAAATAAACTAATGTATTTTTTAAATTTCAATAATCACATTAGGCTCTTTTATGAGGGATACACAATATCAGAAAATATATCTTAATCTGTCCACAATTCTAACCAGTACATCTGTGTACATAAAAACTTTGGAAAGTGAATTAAAAACTTCAGTATTTATTCGGAATAGTATAGTATCTTGTTAAATTAGCTCAATTTTTCATGAAAGATTAACATTTTTGGAAGTATTTTATTATTTTTTCAAAGGTAGCTCAGCCAGCTTTTTCTGATTGCATATAATAGCTTATTCATTATAATTACTTAAATCATCTTGTCCTGTATCCAGGAAACACATTTAGTTATAAGCAAAATATTAAAGCTACTGTCAATCAAGTCTTAGCACTGAAAGCATTTGGGTAACTCGGTTGAGAGGCCTGACTCTGATGAGAACTGGACAGGGAACTTTAAGGGCTTAAAGGGAAGTTATCTCACAAATTAGCAAACCACTTCTTTGTTATCAACACATATCTATAAAATCATGAATTCAGTTTGGCTTGGAGGATTTTTATCAGTTATATGTAGTATATTATTTATCTTCACTGTTTAATGTGGAAACGGGGGAAAATTTAAAAAATTGAAAGTAATAAAAACTACATTTGAATGACATGTAAAACGGATTATTAATTTTGCCCTTATCCTATATTTTTGGACCATAATCACTAATGTATTACACCAGTCAAACAATTCACAACCCTTGGCTAAAAAATATAATTGTACACAGATCTTTAAAACCAAATCATTAAAGAAAATAATTAAAATTAGAAGACACAGAATTATTCCTACTGGTATTTCAGTTGATACCTCAAAATCTAAAGAACAAAATTTTAATAAGCATTTTCTGAGTACAATTTTCAAGTCAGCCCACTTTAAATTAGCTTGTTATTCATAATGTGGGAGTCTTTATCAAAAACTTCCTTTAACTCAAAGCATATTTCCTCAACAGCATTTTAATAATCTATTAAGGAAGTTGTTAGACTGGAATTGATTAGCTTATTAGAGCAGAATTTGTTTTTATCGAATCCATGCTAGCATCTGGCAATTACCACAGTAGCTTTTTATTGTCTACTCTAGAATCTCAGCATTGGAATAGTCCATAATATGCTGATTTTTTTAAAAGATAAGCAATATTTATTATGCAGCCATCTGGCACTTTAGTAATTCCAAGATTTTCCAACAGAATAAGCCAGCTTTCTGAAAAGAAGGTATTAGATAAAATTAGATACAGATACATCTACCTCAGGGGTATCAAACTCATGGTGTCATGGCTGCATCATGTAACCAATCAACTTTTTTCTCCTTCACTAAACCAGGTGTGGGCATGACCAGTGTGAGGCATCCGGCCTGTGGGCCATGAGTTTGACAGCCCTGATCTAGATTGTAGTTAGTTCGTTTAATAACCTTGGATGCAAACATCTTTTTTTTTAATATACAATAAATCCATTTCATTTCAGCCATGTGTCGATTAGGGACATGTTTTATATGCTTACAGTTTATGGTTAATATCCTTATCAATAAAATAACAATCACATTTTCATATAATATCCAATATATCTATTTTTAACAATCTTATTTTTTATATATTCATCTAATCCATTTCAATTTATTTTGTTTTCTAACCATTGATAAAATAAATCCCATACCATGTAATATTCAGATTCTTCTTACCCTTTAATTTCCAATGTTAATCTATTCATTTCTGCATATTCAGATGCAAACATCCTCTTTCTGTTGAACTCAAACTTCAATTTTGCCCATCAGTTTCTTGGTGAAACATTTTTTTTGTTGAGTCTGATATACCAAGTTGAGTAGCTTTCTTTTCTATCTGTTAATATCTGAACTTCTTTATTGAGCAGCTATTATAGTGAATGTTATTTTGAAAGCATCCAAAAAGCCCTTTTTGTTATACGTATCTTTTCCTCAGTTTATTCTGAAATGTTATTTTTTTAGTGTATTCTACTATTCTGAGTTACCTGACCTTTTTTGTGGAGTTTTTTTTAACAAGCCAAGATTTTGTCAAAAAAATGAAACATAAGATGTGATGCAATTCTGCCCTTCCCTATGTTCATGCGATCATATTAATACCAAAGGAGCAATGATTAATGTTATGATACATCCAAATACTCTTGATCCTAACATAATTTACTTTTCAAATTTATCTTTTTCTCTTCATTAGCCCCACTGACTTAATTGTCCTCCTTCTTTTTCTCTTTGAAATTGTTTGCCAAATTCTTTTAAAACCCTTTCCTCTAAGCCAGACCTCCAGAAATTAGAAATAATATGTAAATCAGGGTAGGTCATAAACACAATATAACTGCATTGCTTTCATTTTGAAGGTGATTGCAATTTGTTTTTCAATTTATGTGTGCCTACACATTCCCAGTTTCTCATATAGCCCATTAGGAAAATTAATTACACACCCCTGTTCTAGGCTTTGAGCTTTTCCCCATTAGCTCCTTCTGACACAGGTAACACTTATTATTTAATTTATTAAAATCTTAGATAACATGTTTTGCTATGCTCAGCTTTATTTCCCCTTAAAATCAAACATTCCAACATTATCCTTTTCTCCCAACATTCCTGCTTCCACTTCCTCTTACTTTGTCTCACCATTCTTTATTTATTCCAAACCATGCCTTTATATTGGATCTTATTTGTAGCACTCAATATTAATAATAAACCATTCCTAACCACTTTTATCCTAAAGTGTTACAAAACATTACATTTGTTTCATTTTTATTTAAATAACATTAGCTCTATAGTTTGCAAAACTTATAGCTCAGTAAAAACATAAAATTCAATTACACCAAATAAATCTAAACCATTTTAATAGAAAACAATAGCACAAAATCACTTTTAAAAAAGCTCAATATAAAAGATGAATAATAGAATAATTAAAATAAACATATGCAAGCCGAAGGCTAGGAAAACAAAATCCTTGCCTAAATACTGACAAGACCATAACTAACAGTTTATTAAATTCTGAATAGAGTTCTTTCATAATTGGGTCGCATTATCAAAAATCTCTAATATCTATCCATGGTGTCTTATTACATTAAAATAGGCCTTTAATATTTATCTTCAGGCCAAGGAATGAGATATATCTATCTATGTATCTATCTAGATTCTAGAGAGATAAAAATCAGCTACACGGTGTTTGGAAGATACCTTGTGGTTTGACTTTAGCTTAGCGGCAATATTGTCCGTTCCTTGCAAATATTTTTTGGGTTAGAATGGAAAACAATTTTGGTATTTTCTTAATTACTTTGGGGATAAACCATTAACTTCCGCTATCAACTGGCTGCCAATGGAAATACGCGGAGCCCCGCCGGAAACAGCCCGGAGCTGATCGTGACGGAATCGATTATGATTTTTTTCCTAACCGATGAGATCATACTCAACTTCAGCCCTTTTCACCCGCTTCACTCCCGAAGCCTTTGCCGCCATCTTTGCTAGGGTCGGCAGCTTCTGTTACAACTGCTTTAAACTTGCCGCCGTCACCGCGCTGCCGTTTTTGCTCTAACAGAAAGACCCTCATCTAAGATGGCGTCGCTCGTTTTAGCGTCTGAAGGCGGTCCTCAAATGGCGTTAGTTGCGCTTGCGTGTTAAAGAGCGGCTGTCAGAGCGGGGGACCTTGGTGATTTCCATTGTATTACTTGAGGAGAGAAAAGCCTCGAAGGTGGTCGCGGCTCTTTTGGCTAGCGGCGGGTCATGGAGCTGGATCCTATGGAAGGGGAAGGGTGTGATATCAGTCACCATGAAGGAACCGGCGGGTCTTCCCCACCGCTAAGCGGACTCACAGCCTCTCAGCGGCGGGCCGAAATTCGCCGCCGAAAGCTCCTGATGAATTCGGAGGAGCGGATCAATCGCATCATGGGTTTCCATCGGCCGAAGGCGGGTGAGGACGGGGCGTGGCCTGGGATCGGGGGGCCCCGGGCGACGAAAGCCCAGGAGGCCTCGGCCGGAGGGAGGCGGGGGGCCCTTGTCCTCCGTCTTCTTCAACCCTCCCTCCCGGTTCCTCGCCCCCTGCCCCGAGGTTAGAAATCTGGCCTTTTTTTTTTTGCAGCAAAACTTTTGTTTCCAACAACACTGGAAACGGCAGACTTAAGGTAGCGGCCAGCTATTTGGCACTTCGAGCTTCTCAAATATAAAAGGTGTCGCCATTCTTGGATAATGGAAATTTAATGGAGTTGCTTTCTGATACGTTTTAAACCCATTATTTGTTTAAATGGGACCATCACAGTCAAATGGTTATATTATGTAGGTTGTTCGGGAACTGCATTCTCATTTTGGGAAGAAAATCAAATTTGAATGGAAAACGCAATGTCTGTGAGTTCACCCAAACAAGAAAACCTTACGTTAATGAATAGCATTTTTTTAGGGTAATTGGGGGTATCTTAGTTGCTATGTTAAATTTGGAGAAGGAGTTGAGATATGTAAGAGAATTACTCCGTTTTTAGTCTTGCCAGTAGCAATGGATGCTACGTAAGGACACTGCCCTTGCAGCTGAAAATGCAAAGGATCTGCAAGCTCTAATAAACAAATAAGGTAGTCCCTGACTTAACCACAACTGAGGCTTAAATTTCCATTGCTAAGCAAGACATTTGTAAAGTGACTTTTGCCCCAATTTTATGACCTTTTTTTGCCATAGTCACAAAGTGAATCACTGCAGCTGTTAAATGAATCATGAGTTTTAAATGAATCTGGCTTCCCCCACTTGACTTTGTTGGGAGCCTGCTGGGAAGGTTACAGATGGTGAACAGATGTCCCTGGGACAATGCAACTGCCATAAATACACGCCAGTTGCCAGGTGTCTGAATTTTGATTGTGTGACCATAGGGATGCTACAATGGTTATACGTGTGAAAACCAGTCATAAGTCACTTTTTAGTACCGTTGTAACTTCAATCAATCACTAAACGAATGGTTATAAATGGAGGACTACTTGTACCCTAGTAGAAAAATGAGATTAAAATTAAATATAAAGAAGACCAAATGATATCAGATAGAGTAACCAGCCTTAGAAGATTATTGCAGTGATGGATAGTCTCTGCCTTTTGGGTCAACCATCAACAGTAAAGAAATCAGCAGTAAAGAAGATCTTGGAAAATATGTTCATATACCATGATCTGTCTGTTATCTATACAGATCAAAATTATGTTAGCCAAGTAAGTATTCTCTGACAGAATAGATATCATTTTAAGATGACTTCATTGTGGGCTGCAGATGCATTAAAGGTGACCATGAGGTTTTCTAAGCATGCTTAGAGAATATCTTAATTCTGTAGTTAGTAGAATTCTATAGTTAGTAGAATATGGGAATGAGTGACTAGTCCAACTCTCTAGGCAGTACAATATATGATTACTGTTGATATTTTAAATATTTTTTTAAATGCACAAATAAGCCAATGTAAAACTGTTATTAAGAGATGATTATTACAGGGGGGATTTATTCATTTCTTTTGAGCAATCGAATGCTATGCACCACTGTATTTTTGCATACAATGTTGCTTTATAATGACATTTACGATGTACAAACAGATAATTTCTGTGGCTTCTCATTATTATTGATAATGGAACATTTACTGTAGGGCATATGATTCTTTGAGAAGCAAGAGAAAAATTGAGGAAGTTGTAAAAAAACCACCAATGTTTATGAGTGTATATCTGTGTTCTTTTATATTTCAACAGTTGTCATCTTTTTCAGATTGGGATGCACTTCTAAAATTTACTGCATAAATATATCTGCTGAATCTGTTGTGATTGTGGGGAATTTATAATATATTTATATTTTAAAGAAGTGCACATGGGAAAGAATGAATTTTAAATATGGTTATGTGGAAGAGGACTGGTTAATTGAAGCCTCATATCATTTGTTGATATCCTATACTTTATCCTACGTCTCTAAGAATTTGTTATCAACTTCAAATTTGTGGTATGATTTCGGTTTTTGTTCTGTTCTCTTTAGATGATGACACTCATTCAGAAACTAAGCTTCAATTGGAACAGGATAAACCAATTTCCCTTCCTGCTCCTGTTTCCAAACGGATTGTGCTTGGTGATACAGTCTGCAACTTATCAGGAACAGCTGACCACACAAGCAGTTTAGCAGAGCACAAAGGAGAGAAGATAGACTTATTTAGCAAAACTCATGAAGTTGGTAGCGATGACAGCAGTGAGCTCCGGCAACGCAATAGAGGGGAACTATTGGACGTTCCACAGAGAGCACCACGGCATGGATTAGATCAGTATTTATCAAGGTTTGATGAAGCGATGAAGCTTAGAAACCAGCTGATGAATGAGAAGCCAAGTCAAGAAAATGGAAGCATTGTGGAGGAATTTGATTCCTTTCACATTTTTAGATTAGTGGGCTGTGCACTCCTTGCCATTGGTGTTAGAGCTTTTGTATGCAAATATTTGGTAAGTTTAAAAAAAAAAATCTTAAAATTTATTTTCATTTTTCTTCCCTTTTTTGTCTTGGTTGCCTTGCTGACAGACTTGTAAAGTAGTATATGTATGAGGTATTTATGCCAAACAATTATTTTCTCATGGCTAAATAGATTCAGGTCCAAATCCATAAAATCAGCTATTGTTTCTAGCAGTAATTGTTAAGAACTGTGTGAAAGTCTGTTCTTCAGAGCATCTTTAATGTAGTGTAAATACAGGTAGTCCTCAATAACCACATTTGAGACTGACCACTCCATTGCTAAGTGATGCTGTCATTCAGCAAAACATCAGGTGATCATGGCAGATTTGCACTGTCAATTCTACTATTAAGCAAATCACTTGTGGTCCACAACTTGCAACTTACCACCAGCTTCTCCATTGTCTTTATTTGTCTTTATTTGCTGTGAAGTTCACCATTGTCAATTGCATGACCATGGGATGCTGTAGTTTTTATAAATGAACCATTTGTTGAAGTGTCTGATGGCGATGTCATTGTACTAGAAACAATGTCAGGGAATTGGAATTTATTACAGGTAGTCCTCGACTTACAACAGTTTATTTAGTGTCCTTTTGAGGTTACAATGGCATTGAGAAAAGTGATTTATGACCATTTTTCACACTGCAGCATCCCCATGGTCATGTGATTGATATTTGGATGCTTGACAACTGGTTCATATTTATGATGGTTTCAGTATCCTGAGATCATGTGATTATTATCTGTGAACTTCTCACAAGCAAAGTCACTTAAGAAATGTGGCTAGAAAAGTAAAAAAATGGGGCAAAACTCAATAAATTTTTCACCTAGCAACATAAATTCTGGGCTCCCTTCAGAGTAATCCTAACTAATGCATTTTAATATTATGCACTGGATGCTCAAAGATCTTTGGGTTGGAAATAAGTGATAGGCCTGGTTTAATTATCATTAATATATTAATATTTAACTTACCATAGATAACAATCCTCCACCCATCTCCATAGCTGTGACTAAATATATTTAACACCTATGAGTTAGAATAGAATAAAGGAATAGAAAAGAATTATTTATTGGCCAAGTGTGATTAGACACATAAGGAATTTGTCTTTGGTGCATATGCTCTCAGTGTACATAAAGGAAAAATATTTTTTCTTTCTTTAAATAAAAAACATTTTCTTATTCAAATGCAATGTTTGACTAACATCATTTTAAAAAGTGATTCTTTTTTTAGCCAAATCATCGAAATGTTACAAGAAGTAGAAGCTTTCCTTGAAAGCATCTATTTGATATGATTTCTAATGATTATTTGCTAAAGTATATAATTTTTTATTTTATTTTTTCTCTACAGTCAATATTTGCTCCATTCCTTACTTTACAACTTGCATATATGGGATTGTCAAAGTATTTCCCGAAGGTAAGCATTTTATTAGAAAAAACAGATCCTTAACATTTCTAATTTGCAGTGACCAAGGATGAAGGATTCACTTTAGTGATGACTGATGTGATAGACTTAGACCTGGGAGATTCATGTTCTCCATCAACCATAGAGTTATTTTGGTGATCCTAGGCTAATTGTTTCCTTATTTGGAAAAAAATTGTGGGAGAAGAAGAAGGTTCTATAACATTTAAAATGAAATAAGATGCTTTAAGATGAAAGTTCTGAAAAATTAAACTCTTTTTTTTTTTTTTTTTGCACAGAGTGAAAAGAAGACAAAAACTACAGTATTAACTGCTGCTCTTTTACTGTCTGGGATCCCTGCAGAAGTAATTAGTCGTTCCATGGACACTTACAGCAAAATGGGAGATGTCTTTACAGACCTTTGTGTTTATTTCTTTACTTTCATTTTCTGTCATGAACTGTTTGTGTTTTTTGGCTCAGAAGTGCCATTATAATAGCTGAGGGATTCAATACATCAGCAGGACTATTTTAGTCTTGAATTCATTCACACCTCTCTGTAAATATACAAACAGGGTTAAATGTTGTTCTTCAGTTCTTTCTGAATTCAGTGTACTTTAATCATAGCTATGAAGGAAAAGCTGCATTCCCAACTATGAGGGTGAATTATTACAGGTTAGGTATCATATGTGTAATCTCAAACAAGGAAGACAGAGTAACAATGTTTCAAAAGTGGGCCTTTCCTGCTACTAAGGAAGACGTTAGTTTTCCCACTATTGCAGATGCCACCTTGTATTTTAATATTTCTCTTTTGGACACAAAACCCCAAGACAACTGAGGTATTGTGTGGTTGACCGAATTACATTTTATGGCTTTGTTCCAGAATTCTTATCTTGAGAACTTATATTGAAGCTTCTGTTGAACAAAAGATGGGAAAGCTATTTTGGCCTATTTCTCCATTTCATGTGCCCTTCAAAACACTGGGATAAGTACCTTCTGCAATATCATATAAAGGGCACAGGCAGTTGAAAGGCATAATAGGTAGTGCTTCTCTTTCTTCCTCCCATCAGAAGCTCATGCTTGAAACTTGATCTTTTCCACTGTGGATCAATCCAGAATGATTTCTTAAGGTCATTCCTCTGTGTTAATATTTGTCATTTCAATATACTAGTTAAAAATAGCAGTGTAATTTAACTTGACATTTATGTACGTTCCCATTTGAATTGAAATCTTGCTACTCTTGTTTACATGAATTATGAATATGCTGCATTAAATGGACACTGCAGATTGAAACACTGGTCTTTGGGTTATTAGCCCTTTGAACAATTGTCACTAGTTTTATTCATCTCTTTGACATATCAGTTAATCTTAGATTTTTTTTCTTTGTACTACAAGTTAGGCCAAGCCTCAGTATCTTCCTTATATTTTCTTTTCAAGAATATGTGCATGGGATTTTTAGTTTCTCTACCTAAATACCAAGGTACACTGCAGCATAAGAAGGTGCAAATTAGTATTTTACCCCAGTGTTGGTCAAGTGTTTAATATGGATAATATTTTAGAAAACAGGTATCAGAGAATATGGTCTGTTTATAGTAGAATGCTAATTTTAAAATATATAAATTGGTTCTTATAAACTCATCTGAAAACAATTACTTGAAGCATCTTCCACTAAACTTAGCAAATCCTGATGTTCCTTTTTGACCTTCTCTACAGTCAAGCCTTAACTTCGTTTTAAAATTGGTACCCTTTTATAGTTTCGTTAAATACAAGCAATTTCCCACGTTTTCACATTTATCTAGCCAATCACAATGACTTTAAATAATAAAATATGGCAGATTTATTCGTTGATCTTAATTTGCATTAGATTTTATAACCATTACGGGCTGAAGGAGATGTGCCATGTATTTGCAATCTTTTCTTATGTAACAGTTCTTCCCTATCTTCATCTTGTCACTGTTATGTATATTTAGCCCATTCTCAGTATCTGTAAGTGGTTCTATCTTGCAAAGATTTGGACATTAATCAAAGATACAAATTATACAGTGGAATATTTTCATTATTCTGATAAACGAGATGATTTTTTTCTTGGATTTTAATTTTTGAAGTGTCTGCTGTCAAGTAGCTTCACTTAACTGGAAATATGTTTTGCTTTGCTTACAATTATTACAGATAATTTAACAGACTAAATTAAAACACAGATTTTTAAATACTTGATAGAAAGTTAAATCGGTTCTTCCTTTATAATGGACTCATAAGTTTCCTTACATTGTAATTTCAGTAATTACATTTACTGAACCAAATTTTACCACTGCTCCCTGGAAAAAATGTTTTGAAAATTAAGTAATGGCTGAAATACACAAAGAAATGTGCATATTTTTGCAATGCAGTTTAATTTGGTTTAAAAAACAAATTTGTCTCTTTACAACATGAACTATAATACTACCTTGAGAAAAGTCTATTTTAAGTTTTTACTCTGCATATTTAATTTTTCTAAATTCCTATAATTCATATTTTTGATGATGGACTTCAAATATTGATAAAATAGCATAAATCTAAGATCTTTTTTGATATATTTTTACTTCAAAAAGCAAATGTAAGGTATAGAATTATCAATCCCAACTCTTGATATTTTGATAGTATCTTAGCCATTTTTTGCCCAATGACTGCGATGGTAAATATAGTCAATTACAAAAACTCATTTCTGATAGTGAAATCTTATCTAAGACCCATACAGGATAGACTGTTTTTAGATAGTGATTCTAGAAAATGCAAAAAAAAAAAAACCCACTCATTCCACAGAAGATAAAACAGATAAAAGTAGGAAAATTAATGACCAACACGTTAAGATGGACATCTGTATATTTTCCCCAAATGTTTGCTCCACAAAAACAAATGTTTGATGTTTTAAAACCCACCACGACACTTAGATATTCATCCATCTATACTTAAAGGGGGGGGGGGTAGAAAACGTCATAAACAAGATTCAAGTTTAAAAAAAATTATTGGTCCTGCATTGAAAAATGTGCAAAATATCCTCTTTAAGTATGGGGCCTTTCTAAGGAAATTGCTAATATCACTATACAGGTTTTTTTTTGGCATCCTTATGTTTAATATTTTTACATACTTAAATGCAAATAGAAAATAATTGGGCAGAAAGCCTGGTGGTTTAAAAGTTTCTTCAAGCACAAAGAAGGAGCAGCTCTCCTGTGCAGTCTAAAAGTATGTATATGATGAAATAAGCTGCTTTGTGTGTTTCGTTTTCCATAATTTGGACTTTCTCTGTAAAAATCTTACATTGTTGTAATAGTTGCATTGATTCTGTTAAATGCATTGAAGCTATATATGTTGCAATTATTTATGTTTTGGCATTACTTGAATATACATTAAAATGTCTGCAAAGGTCAGATTTTGTTAACTTTCCTTATTTCTGAATTAGTAATTTAGTACAGAACGTTCTGGTTCCAAGAGGATTAAGAAAATAAATCAGACCTTTGTAGCTGAATTTAACAGTGCCCTGCCTACTATCTGCTGGATAGAACACTTCCTGGATCTATAAAACAAAATGTTTGGAAAGTCTGGTTATTTTCACTTTTTTATTTATTTATTTATTATGATTTGTCAATCGCTTACAAGATAATAGGTTTTATATATATACATATATATATATATATATATATACATAGTTATGAATACATGAAATGGGTACATATAAGAAAAATAAAAGAAACAATAGGACAGGGACGGTAGGCACGTTGGTGCGCTTATGCACGCCCCCTATAGACGTTAGGAAAGGGGTGAGGTCAATAGTAGACAGTCCAAGGTTAAAGTTTTTGAGGTTTGGGGAAGAAACTACAGAGTCAGATAGAGTATTCCAGACATTGACCACTCTGTTGCTGAAGTCGTATTTTCTGCAATCAAGTTTGGTAATAAACTTATTATATAAGAACAGCTTTATCCTTTATCCTCCATATGATCTATAAGAATTCATTCCTCAAATCCTCTATCTACTTTGACTTGGTGATCTCTTAATGTGAATACCGTGAAGATTCTTGAGAATATGACACAGATATTGTCTTGTGTCATGAGAATGCCAGAAATTTCCAGAACTGACTATAATGGAAGAGTGCATTCATAAAGATAGCCTTATGATTTCAGGTAAAACAGATGCAATTAGTTTTTTTAGAAAACTAGTTCCTTTGATTTTGTGCCACTTTAATGCCAAACTTTACCAACTCTGATTTTTCCTGTCTACCTATTGAGAAAAATGGTAACATGGCTTGGTCTGTCTGGAGAATTGCACACAATAATGTCCAGTAGGATTTTTGTGCTGAGTTCAAGTTTTTTGGATTATATTGGTAAAAATCCTTAGATCTTATGATTTGGTTCTGTGCAAAAAGTTCTGATTTGTCTATCAATGTTGATTTCAGCTACGTTAGATGTAAATCATATGAAGCTATGCATCAGGTCCATATTTTAGCACCACTGTGGAGCCAAAAACTGAATCTAATTACAAAACTTCATTGCAAGTAAAAGAACTATGATTTGTGTTTCATGCGGATACATCCATAGTAACAACTGAAGGCAACCTGATCTCAAATCCATCACATATGAACCTAAACTGTGTTTGCAGTGGTTCACTGGGTTCAAACAAATGTGTTCTGTGAATTGGTCCAGATTAGGATCCCATCAAAAATTAAGAGGACATTTCTTTTGCATTGTTGCAGGGCCCCAAGTTGCCCAAAAGTAATTTGGTAATTCTTTATGCTCGAACACATGGTTCGTGATTTGACTGAAATTTTGTACAACTCTAATATATTTTTTATGGGACTAAGAAAAGTTGTTTCTGATCCACATTTTTTAAGCCACAATGGAATCAAAACTGGACAGAGAAGAAATATTGGGATATATGCCACTCCAAGAGTTGTCATGAGAGATGGTGATTCCAGGCAAATCTCTCAAAAATATGAAACTGACAGGATTCATGTTTTATGCCGATGATCAAATGTCCATGCATTTCCATTGTACAACAAATGTGACCAGTTGTCTATGGAGATTCTCAGTCATCCAGGTCATGGTTGTGCCAAAGGTGCTTTTTCAAGAGGCAACTGGACTTTCTGGTTTTTTATTTTTTATTTTTTATTATATTATATATTTATTTATTTAGTCAAGCGTATATTTGATAATGTATATATAAGTATAAACATGATTATTAATACATGAAATAGATACAAATAAAAGGGAACATTAAGACAGGGACAGTAGGCATGTTGGTGCGCTTATGCATGCCCCTTACAGACCTCTTAGGAATGGGGTGAGGTCAACAGCAGACAGTCTGAGGTTGAAGTGTTGGGGTTTGTGGAAGAAACCACAGAATCAGGTAGAGTGTTCCAGGCATTGACCACTCTGTTGCTGGAGACGTTTTTCCTGCAATTGAGTTTTATGCGGTTTACCCTGAGTTTGTATCTATTGTGTGCTCATGTGTTGTTGAGGTTGAAGCTGAAGTAGTCATTGATAGGTAGGACACTGTAATGGATAATTGTATGTACTACACTTAGGTCAGACCGAAGGTGGCATAGTTCTATGTCCTATCTAAGCCTAAAATTTCAAGTCTGGAGGCATAGGGTATTCTGTTGTGAGTAGAGGAGTAGAAAACTCTTTTTATGAAATATTTCTGGACCCTCAATTGTATTAATGTCCAATATGCAGTGCCGATTCCAGACAGATGAGCTGTATTCAAGAATTGGTCCAGCAAATGTTGTGTATGCTCCAGTTAGTAGTACAATATTACCGGAGAAAAAGCTTCATATGATTAGGTTAACAACTCTTAATGTTTTTTTGGCAATGTTGTGGGCTTCAGCACTTAGATCATCAGAGATGAGAACTCCAAGGTCCTTGACAGAGTGAGAGTCATCTACAAGGTCTTGTGCGTCGAACTTGTATTTTATTTTCTGATTTTTCTTGCCAATATGTAAGACAGAGCATTTGTTTGTTGAGATTTAGGAGTTGCCACTTGTTTGACCATTCTGACATAGTCAAGGTCTTTTTGAAGTGTAGCACTGTTGTTCGTGGTGTTGAATAGTTTTTACATCATCCAGGAAAAGAACACAGTTGCTTTTAATATGATCACAAAAGTTATTTATGTAAAGTATGAGGAAAAAGGAAAGTATTTTTCTTTCCTTTTTCCTCAATGAAAAACCAGAAAGTTCCAGCTGCCTCTTGAAAAAAGCACGTTTGGAATGTGACCAGGTGGCAGCAGACTGCGAATAAATATTAAAGCACAGATATGCTCAGTTTTCTTCTGAAAAACACCACGGGCTACCGTCGTTTGCCTGCGAGTTAGTCACTGTACACCAAGCACTCTTTGGACAAAATTACCATCCGCTTAAAATTCCGGCGATATACGCACCTGCTGCGGGGAGCGCCTGCTAGTCGCTCCTCCGGGCAGAAGAGGCTGCTGTGGGCGGGTTGTTTGACACGATCCGGGCCTTCTTCTTCCCCTTTCGCCGTCGGTGATGCATTTCCGCTTTGTTTGCTTCTCGGAAAATGGTTGCAGGCGCAGCTTGGCTTTGAGGAGCCGAGGCGGAAGAGAAAGCCGTCCCTCTTCGCTGCTTCGAGGGTCGCTACCATGGGCCGGGAATCGAGGTAAAGGGCACGAAGGGGCGGCGGACTTCAGGAGCCGACTTGGCTGTCGCGTTACTGGGCTTGGTCTTTCCGCTGCACCTGGGGCCGAAGGAGGGGATCGCGGGGCGCGGAGGAAGGAGGGCGCGAAACCTCGACGTTGGGGTGGCCGCCGGATTGAAGAGTGGGCTATTTATATAACATTTATATAATACCGCCAGTTTAAACTCTGGAGCTTCAAAATAGGAATAAGCCTTCACGAGGCGATTTGCAACATGGAGGATAAGGGCGGTCCGTGTTGCCTTCAGATTTAGGCCTCTGGCTTCTTTCGTCTTTTTTTCTTTCTTTCTCGACGTTAGGTCATCGGTCTAAATGCGACTTTTATTCGGACGAGTCTATGGTCACGTTTCCCCCGGCGTGTCTCGTACTGATCCTTAAAAGGCTACGAGTTGTGTACAGTTGTGATTTGGGCTTCAAAATATTCTCTATCTTAGATTTTCTTTCATTTGGTTTATCAATGTATTCGTTTGACTATATAGGATAGGCGAGTTATGATGGCATGTAGACGGATTTATGGGTGACAGTATTAAGAGAACAACACATAAGAGCCAAGGAAAATATTGTCAGATTGTTCCTGGTGAAAGATGTAAAGATGCATTATTATAAAAAAAATATCCATTATTGCAACATCTTGATTCACCAAGACTCCTCAAGCCCTCGTGCTAACATTATTCTGACATTATTGCGATGCACTTTATGTACATTTGAATATTGAGGGGGGGGGGGGTCATTCATAACTGCTTGCCAGAATAATTGCATAAATAAATTTCAAAACAATTGGATCAAATATCTGAGAATACAACTGTCCTCTCCACCATTTATGTTCTCCTTCTAATAGTGAGATCCTTCTTGAACAGTTATTACAATGAGGGTTGTTTTGCAAATGTTGGAGTTTATCCAAATGGGAAATGGCCATTAGTGAAAAGTCAGTTGCATAGCAAAATCTTGAAAAATATCCATGATTTTCACGATATTAGATTTGGTCTTGCAGTAGCTTGCACAGAAAATTTCATAGGGGAAGCTCAGTATTTTACAAAATAAGCAGAGCCCAGCTGTGGCTGGCAGGTTTTGAAAGGTTTCATGCTGAAATCATCCAAAAGATACCACCTTGCTTACCTAATCTCTCTCATTTCCTTAGATCAACAAAGCAACAGTTGTCCAAACAAAAACAGTGAGTTAATCTACTTTTTTTTCATGTCACAATTTTTAAGCACAAATGTACTATGTAAATGATTAATGATTGCATTAATCAAATAGTTGCCACCTTTTTCAGTATATATGTGTGATATTCAATTCAGATGTTCATTGGAATTTCATGATGCTGTTTTTCCTTCAGTGTATGATGGTTTCCCATTTTATATGAAGTGCGACTATAGCATAAGATGTTCCAACATTGTTCTCTTTTCTATGGCAGTAGCAAGTAACTGTCTTTAATTTCTGAGCACTCTGTGCTTTGCAAAAGGCTTTAAGAGGATAGTTAAATAGGAAAGAGGATGGTTTTTATTTATTTTTACTTGTGTAATCCTATACTTATAATTTGGGTGCATTGTGCTTAACAAACTTGGTTGTACTTTAGAATCTGACTGTACTTTATTTGAACATTGTTATCTTATGTATTCAAATATGCTAGAGGTAAAATACATGCTTAACCAACACCTCAATCACTAATGGCTGAAAATATATTCTTCATTTTGGAGCACATCATTTGTCACTTGAGTGGTGAGCAACATTTATTGGAGGTTGTATTGAGGAAATTGCTAACTATAGAATTGTATTTTCTATACTTCTATCGGCAACCAAGAGCATATTGTGTCCTTCCCCAGAAATTAACAGTATTTATACAAAGAGAAAAGAGTGGGGGAATATATACTTATTAACTGACAGGAGATATATTTGTTTGTTTTGGTTTGTCTTTTCTTTGTGAAAAATTCATAAGCTACTTCCTTTCTACTACTGTTGGGCCTTTTTATCTCTTCCACTTATTATTTTGAGTCCAAAGATTAATAGAATAGAATGTATATAATATTATCTTCTGATTAACAAATTTTATTTCATTTTATTTATCCCTTCTAGAAGAATTTAGGACTTCCTAGCTAGTATTTCCCATTTAGTACCGTGTTTCTCCAACAATATGGCCTCCACCAATAGGAAGCCCCACCATGTTTTATTGGCATAAAATCAAATTAAGCCCCTCCTCCCAAATTAAGGCCCATATTAAACAGGGGGGGAGGAATGGGGGGGGCTTGCCCTTAGGAAGTACTTTTGTTGCATGCCTGGATATGGTGCTGCCTGCGTTGGTGGAGCACTTCATATTGGGAGACCTTCCACCATTGCTTTCCCTTCTCCCTTGCTGCTGCGGCGTTAGGCGTTTGGCGCAGCCACGTGAGGCCAGTCAGGGCTCCTCCCTGCAACCGGAGCCCTGAGGAGACACTTGGCTTTGCCTTCGAAGATAAAGCGAATTATTTTACAAAGCCTCCCCTGCCTGAGAGGGCAGCCCAACCCCACGTGGGGAGGCTAATCTCCTGGGGCTTCTTGGGTTCCTCCCCGACCTCCCTACACTGTGAGCCTCTGACGTGCCGGTCCCTTCAACCCAGAGATCTCTTCCACCTCAAAGAAAGGCCAGGTGGGTGGCTGCGGAGCAGGTCTCTCCAAAGGCGGGAAGGACGGGCTGGCGGGCGCTAACCTCGGTCGTTCTCCCCGCGTCCGGCTAAGGGTGATGGCTGTTTCCGCTGCGAGCGGCTCGGACCTGCTGCTGCTGCTCCGCAGCCACCCACCTAGCCTTTCTTTGAGGTGGAAGAGCTCGCTGGGTTGAAGGGACCGGCATGTCAGAGGCTCACAGTGTAGGGAGGTCGGGGAGGAACCGAAGAGGCCCCGGGAGATTAGCCTCCCCACGTGAGGTTGGGCTGCCCTCTCAGGCAGGGAAAGCTTTGTAAAATAATTTGCTTTACCTTCGAAAGCAAAGGGAAGACGGGAGCGCCTGAAGCCAAGTGTCTCCTCAGGGCTCCGGTTGCAGGGAGGAGCCCTGACTAGCCGCACATGGCTGCGCCAAATGCTGCAGCGTTGCTCTAATGCCACGGCAGCAAGGGAGAAGGGGCAGCAAGGGAGAAGGGAAAGCAACGGTGGCCCGAAACCGAAGGTCTCCCGAACATCCAAGCTGTCGCCGCCCACCCACCCACCCACCCGAGGATGCATGGGGGGGAATTAAGTCGCCCCCAAAAAGACCTAGCCGTTTTTTCACGGGTCAAAAAAAAAAAAGGCCCGGCCTTATTATGTGAGAAACATGGTATTTTAACAGCTACAGTCAAGTGGATTCCCAGAAAACAGCTATCCCAGAGAATCTCAGAAGTTTGTAAAGATTTCAGTCTTGGACTTAGACTAATTTTATAAGACCACCACATCAATTCAGTTGTGAAAATACTGAAAATGAATGACCTATTTTCACAGTCTAGTTTGGAATCATTTTGAATAATTTTAATCATAGTCTTGGGTATTTGTTTATCACATCCTTTATACTTGAATTTCTGTATTCCTTGTCTTCACCCTTCTGTTATTATACGACTTTAGACATTATCGGAAACGGTCCTCATCACGCGGGCGCTCTGGTAGCCGTTCCCGCAGTCGTTCTCCATCAGACAAAAGAGCAAAACGTGGAGATGACAGACGTTCTAGGAGTAGAGACAGAGACCGCAGGCGTGAAAGATCGCGGAGCAGGGACAAGAGGAGGTCTCGATCGCGTGACAGAAAACGGGTGAGGTAAGTCGCAGTCTTTAATAGACTTCTGCAAGAAAAAAAAATCTCAGTAAATGCTGAACATTTTTCTAAAAAGATTGATGATATGGAGAAGGAATATTCTTCATGCTTTTACTGTAAAAATTGGCTTTGGTTCTTAATTCATTAGAATTCATTAGAATTCATTATTCCTGTATTGTAACTTGGTGTTATTTTGTTTTTGAAATGAATATTTTCTACTTCCTCTTGGGGAGTGATATCTTATGAACTAGAAAAAATGTTTTACTTAAGATTGTATTTCAAATCTGCTTTGTAAAGGCGCTCAAGAAGTAGAGAGAGGGAAAGGAGTAGAGAGAGAAGACGTTCACGCAGCCGAGAGAGAAGACGATCTGGAAGCCGGAGTAGAGGCAGACGGTCTCGATCTTCCAGCCCTGGCAAGAGCAAGAAAGTAGAAAACAGGTAATTGAGTGTATGCATTTTTAAAAAGTTTGATAATATAGATGTTATCATATTCAATTTATGTAGCTATGACTTTTATTGTGGAATGCTGTTTGTATATCATATTTTCATATGCCAAAAATGTCTTTTTGCTACACCTGGTTCACTACATGAGAATATCCTTTTAGTACACCTAGTTTTATGCTTATTGTGAGTACAGTAATACAAATCAGTGTTTGTCAACCTTTTTTGCCTGAGGCACGTTCCAACCTTGATTTTTTCCTGTGAATCCCCTCTCCAGGTCCCATTGCCAATGAAGAAGTTCATCACTTGCACACTTGGTTTGTAAATAGAATATATGTTTTTATTTATAAGTTTAGTACTGCAACACTCTCCCTTGTCAGTTGCTTACTGTGGGCTTCCACTAACTGCCACATAAATAGGCTGACAATAACGCACAATTCCATGTCTCAGATGTAGACCCAGGACAGTAACTGGTGTGTTTTCACTGTCAAAAAGACAGTATTTACTTTGCTTTATTGTGGCCCATGCCATGCCTTCCCTTACATATTTTTCCCCTGAGGTTTCCTTGAAATATCCTGCTGCCTCCAGGGATTACCTGGTGAAAACCACTGGTATAATTGAATAGACTAGAAAAAGACCATGATCTTACTCATGTACTGCTGTTTAGAGCATTGCTCTGCAATATTCTTTTGATCTTTGGAATAACTGTTTATGAAAAGGAACGTAACAAACTAATCTGTATATTGTTAGACTTCTTGCTTACACTAATCACATATTTGATAGTAAATCTCATTGAACTCAGTAAACTTGGGTGGGACTATAAGTATACATAAAGCTGTTTCTATGCAGATTTTGATACATTTTAATTCTTTAAAATTAGTGGACCCACATGTGGCTAACTCTGCATTGGATAGAATGATCACCTTTTTGGTTCCTAAGAGCTAAATTTTCCCTTCAGGAATTTTTTTTTATCTACTCAAAAGAGAGAGATAGAAATTTTCCTTCAGTTTCAGTTTTTGATTAATTGCAATTTAAGATTGCACCCAAACTTTAGGAACCCGTTTCACAAAATGGTTGAAGGGAACAGTATGTATGGAATACAGGAATCACGTGACTGAATTGAAAGTTATAGGGTTGTTAAGCAAACATAGTGATCATAAAGCAAATCCATTTTCAGCAATGGATGTTTTTTGCCAGGAACCAAAAGTAAATGCCAGAAACTAGCAAAACAAAATCCACAAATTGCAGCCATGCAGATAACCATAAAGGTGATCTGGTTGCCAAGCGGTCAAAATGCCATCACCGCATTACAGAAATGTGCAGTTGGCTGAGGTAACACCAAAACTGGGTCATAACTAGCTCTGGGGAGATCTGTTGTAACTTTGAATCATCATTAAGCAACTGGTCATAAATTGAAGACTGTATTTTCCAGTGCCTACAGATTCAATGTCTGCAATTTTTTAAGCATGAGTATGAAATTGTCCAATGGTTGTAAAGATTGTGCTATACATAAAGAACTATGAAATATTTGGGCAGCTGTATTAGGCCATGAATATGCTGTCTAAACACTGATAAAGGGAAACTAATTTGTTCTAACTTTAGGAAAGCACAATTTAAAATTGGCTTATTTCCCAAACCTGGTTTATAATAAATGAGTTTGTCTAGGTATGGACATAATACTAAATCTCAATTAAAACCTTAAAAGTATCTTGCCTGCATGTGCCAGAAGGGCAGAAAAAGGAATTCAGAAACTTAAGACTTGTTTATTATAATTTAATTTAATTCAATGAAGCAATGTGTAATAAAAAATAATTATTTGTATTCATTATATTGTCTGTCAGATCAGAAAGCGTTCTGCAATACACAATGCTTTCTATGTGTTTCAGATCACGCTCTACAGAAAAGATAGAAGGTGTGGAAGTTAACAAAGACAAGAAAAAAGAGAAAGAGGACAAGGAAGAAGAAAAGGATAAAGATGTAAATGTAAGTACAGAAAGAGTTCTCTGTCTATAAAGAGTAACAAGCCAGTTTTAAAACCATAATTTGAAGGTTCTGCAGAATTTCTTAAGTGTTAATGATAAATAGCACAAAAACATTTAAGTAATGATAATATGTGCATCTATTTTAAAGGTTGTTCCTATTTGGTGTTGCCAGACAGTAGCTGATATAATAATGATTATATATTTTAAAATCTGAATAATTTGCATTATAAGTTCCTCAGTGGTGCAGTGGTTAGAGTGCAGTACTGCAAACTACTGCTGGTGCAGCCAGCTGCCTGCAATTTGGCAGATTGAATCTCACCAGACTCAAGGTTAACTCAGCCTTCCATCCTACCAAGGTGGGTAAAATGAGGGAAATATGCTGACTCGGGAAACTGCTTAGAGAGGACTATAAAGCGGTATATAAGTAAGTGCTATTGCTATTAACTACAACCTCTTTAACGTATTTGATCTTTCTGGCATTTGTTACTTATTTTTGTTTACAAAACCGTGTAGACTTTTAGAAAGACAGGTTTTTCTATCTAGGTTTTTCTAGCATGCTGCTACCTATACTAGTTCATTTAACAAAATAGTTGTATATTCATATTTCCTTTTCCTTTGTTATCCACTGGTCTAGAATGTAGTTTTATCACATTTTCGTTTTAAAGAAAGTTTACTTTCTGAAAAAGTTGTTGTACTGGATAGAACTGATAATCAGGTTTTCACTAATTGAATGCTTCCAGGATCTAGATCAATTTCATTTTTCTTTAAGCTATGTTAGAAATTGGATATTACCTTTTGGATGATTTTTTTTCTGTAATAGAATTTTGATCAAAATAAATTGGAAGAGGAAATGAGAAAACGAAAAGAACGAGTAGAAAAATGGAGAGAAGAGCAGCGCAAGAAAGCTATGGAAAATATAGGAGAACTGAAGAAAGAAATTGAAGAGATGAAGCAGGGGAAGAAATGGAGTTTAGAAGATGATGATGGTATTAATGTCTTTATATTAAAATTATTTGTGAAGAAAGAAGCTATGTTCTTTTGAACATAACTGAAGAAAATAGCCACAGTGGTTCTTAAGGTTGTACATGAGATGGGGAAAATATTTTGTTTCAATCCCTTTGCTTTCTAGGGGTTATACCAAATTGTTTTGGATCAACCCTGCTTAGACAACTGAAATTTAAAATCCTTTTTTCTTTTTTATGGATTTGGAATGAAATAAAATCCAGCCTACACATCCCTCTCTAATTTCTCAACTCTTCCTCTCCATGCCTCCCTGAAGCTGCTGAAACATTGGAGTTTTTATGTGCTTCTCTCTGCTATTACTGTGCAGAGCAAATTAGTCCTGCACAAATGAAAACATCCCAAAGATGCAAGTTTTGGTTCTCAAACGATCTGAAATTACGTGTTCTGTCCATAGAACAGCTTATGCATTTTGTTTTTACACTTTATTTCTTATGCACTGAGTCTATATTTTGTAGAGAATTTGAAAAAGAGGGTCCAGTGTTGAGACCTTCTTGATTTAGTTTTATTGGATGACAGAGATTTAAACAAGGAGCTACTGTGAAATTTTTGGGATAGGGACAAGAGGCTCAAGTTCAACTCCCAAAAAACTCCTTGGTTGACTTGAAGCCAGAGACTTGCTCCAAATCGAATCTACTTCGTAGGGTTAATGTAGGAAAAGTTGGAGGAGGGAATGTGTTCACATTACTTTGAGTTCCCAAAGGAAAAGCAAAACAAAAGCCCCATTTGGATTTAAAATTTTATTACTCACAAACAGAAATGAAAATAGCACTAGAATTTGATTCAAAAACATGCAGCAGAAATATCTTTATAGAAGCATGCACATAAAAATATAAAATAAAAATGATAATCTGGAAATAAACAGAATGGTTGGGTATCTATGAAGAGAGGAAGGTTGAGTCTGTTCATTTTAAAAATATTTAGTTTTATTGATAGAAACAAATAAACAACTTCCACATTCAGAAAAAGTTAGACTGTGCAGAAAATCAGTGTCATTGTTTATACAGAAAAGAATCCTCTTTTTTACCTATATTTAGGAAAGTATGAGTTATACTAGTATGGTTTTAAAATATGTTTCACATTAGATGATGATGAAGAAACTGCAGAAGGAGAAAAAGAAGGTAATGAAATTGAAGATGAAGAGCTAGATCCACTAGATGCATACATGGAAGAAGTAAAAGAAGAGGTCAAGAAATTTAATATGAGAAGTGTAAAAGGTGGAGCTGGAAGTGAAAAGGTAAATTGGATTTGATTCAGGTTTTCAAATAGTTTTTGAATATTATGACATAAATTCAAAATTAGAGTATTAAAGTAATTCATGTTTCTGATTTGCTATGTGTGCTTCCAAACTCAGTAAAGTACCCCTCCTCCCTTTTCATTTTAAAGAAATCGGGTCCAACAGTTACAAAAGTAGTAACTGTAGTGAAAACCAAAAAAGCTTCTCCAGAGACTGAAAAGAAGAAAGGAGAACTCATGGTGAATGATCAAGATGCAATGGAGGTAATTAAATTATGTTGCATTATTTCATGTGAAACTCCAGGAAATACTATGTGTTTTAAGAGTTAGTTTAAGTTATGGGGATAATTTTATTTTGTGCAGTTTTCCAGTCTGTATAATAATGAATGTATTTGCATTGGAATCAGATCATTTGTCATTACTTTGGTATTATGAATGCTTAAGACTTAAACTTTTTTTTCCAAAATGAGGTGTCCTGAAAGGGAGCAGAAATAATCAGAAATGCTGTTAATATGGGAAATGAGATTTTGCAGCATAGGTTATTCATGTTCCTCCATTCGGCTAATATAAATTTAGAGAGGGCAATTGAAAAGTTTGTATTTTCCTCTTTAAAAGGGGAACATATGTTGAGTGTTTTCACCACAGCTGCTTGGACGGTTCTCCTTACCTCAACTTAGTGTTATAATAGTTAATAAGCAAAAGCAAAACAAATAGGTAGGATATGTAGCTTTTGTAGTAAAAGTACAGATACCAGGGAAGGGTAAAGTTTGTAAATGTGTAGATTTGGAGGAAAAGGAGCATGCAAGCTACCTTGGTAAAAGGTACATTGGGAAAGGTGACAGCTGAAGTTTTAAATATATAAGTTAACAAGTGGTTCATTCTAACAAGTTTCATAATGAGTAAATCTTTGTTAATTGGTAATGTCATGCTTTTGTAGTTATCTTGTTAGTTTTATCTTTTATTATCTGGTTTTATGATGTGTAGCCTTGCAGAGTTTCAAACATTTTTTTTTAAATATAGAAATGTTTTATAGAAAAGAATCTTCCTAAAGGTTACTTTTCCTGCTTTGTAACCCACCAGTATTCCTCTGAGGAGGAGGAAGTTGATCTCCAGACTGCACTGACAGGCTACCAAACGAAACATAGGAAATTGCTGGAACCAGTGGATCATGGAAAGATTGAATATGAGCCTTATAGGAAAAATTTCTATGTTGAAGTTCCCGAGCTAGCCAAAATGACTGTGGAAGGTAATCAGCCGTATCAAAGAAACTGCTACTAAATTCAGTAAATTAAATTGCAAGATATTATGAGTTGGGTTCATCTAAAAAAATATGCTACTTCCTCATTAAATTAATTCCTCATAAATAGAATAGAATAGGATAGTTGGACACACGAGGAATTTGTCTTGGTGTAAATACTCTCAGTATACATAAAGAAAAGGTACATTCGTTAAGAATCAAGTATCATAACATACAACACTTAATGATAGTCATAGGGTACAATCAACAATCAAATCATACTAGGAAACAGTCAATATAAATCGTACAGATACAAGCAACAAAGTTACAGTCCTACAATCACAAGTGGGAGGGGATGGGTGATAAGGAGTGGTGAGAAGAATAACAGTGATAGTGTACACTTTGTAAATAGTTGAACAGTGTTGAGGGAATTATTTGTTTAGCAGAGTGATGGCTTTCGGGGGAAAAACTGTTCTTGTGGCTAGTTGTTCTGGTGTGCAGTGCGTTGTTTTGAGGGAAGGAGTTGAAACAGTTTATGTTTGGGATGTGAGGGGTCTGTAAATATTTTCACAGCCCTCTTTTTGACTCGTGCAGTATACAGGTCCTCAACTGAAGGCAGATGGGTAGTAATTGTTTTTTCTGCAGTCCTAATTACCCTCTGAAGTCTGTGTCTGTCCTGTTGGGTTGCAGAACCAAACCAAACAGTTATAGAGGTGCAGATGATAGAGTCAGTAATTCCTCTGTAGAACTGTATCAACAGCTCCTTGGGCAGTTTGAGCTTTCTGAGTTGGCACAGAAAGAACATTCTTTGTTGTGCTTTTTTGATGATGTTTTTGTCCATTTTAGGTGTTAGGTGTCCATTTTAGGTCATGTGATATAGTAGAACCTAGAAATTTGAAGGTCTCTACTATTGATACTGTGTTGTTTAGTATTGTAAGAGGTGGTAGTATGGGAGGGTTTCTTCTAAAGTCTACCACCATTTCTACAGTTTTGAGTGTGTTCAGTTCCAGATTGTTCTGGTTATACCACGAGGCAAGTTATATAACCTGTCTGTATGCAGATTCATCGTTGTCTTGAATGAGACCAATTACTGTTGTGTCATCAGCAAACCAGTATTTTAACAGATGGATCGTTTGAGGTGCAGTCATTGGTATATAGGGAGAAGAGAAGTGGAGATAGCACACAGTCTGGGGGGGGGGGCTGTGCTTGATTGTACAGGTATCGGATGTGATTCTGCCTAGCTTCACCTGCTGTAGGAAGCATATGACCCACTTACAAGTGTGTTCAGGTACGGCTAGTTGGTTTAATTTACTTAGAAGAGTGTGAAGTCTACAAAGAGGACCCTTGCGTAGGTATTTGGAGATTCAAGGTGTTTGTTAGGGATAACATTGGTTACCTAACTTAGTTTGGGTAAAATAATATATATAAACTATGTTAGTGAGCTTAAGTGTGTGTATCACTTTAACTGCAAAACATGTATTTTGGGTGCGGTTGTAAAATCACCATAAGAGGGAGCAAGAGAACTCACTGTTTGCTGGCTTTTACTGGAGAGCTGACAATGATGGATTGATGGTGATAACTGTGTGTGTTTCCCTGCTGTTGCTGAACGAAGAAAAGGGGTTTGATTTTCTTCATATCTCTGACTGCAAAAGAGATATATTGCTCGACTGATTATTTGTAAGTTTACTGACCTCTATTTCGACACTGGACTTTGCAACTGATTAATCCCTGGATGGACTAAACTAGTTTATGACATATGGACTGTTTTGACTATGCTATAACTCTTGCTGGAATAAAAAACTATTTAACTGGCACAGCGTATATATCTTACTGAGTGTAAACTACAACAACGTTTATCTCAAATCATTTGCTTGCCTGCTAGACTGCCATTGCACGTTCTGCTAGGGTGTGTATCCCTAACAGTGTTGTAGGATGTAATGCAGAGCCATGTTAACAGCATCATCTGTCGATCTATTTGCTCAGTATGCAAACTGCATGGGATCTAACAGTGGATCCGTGATGGTTTTCAGGTGGGACAACACAAGCCTTTCAAAGATTGTTATAACTACAGATGTTAGAGCAACTGGTCTGTAGTCATTCAGTTGCTTGATGGAGGGCTTCTTTGACACTGGAATGATGGTAGAACGTTTGAAGCAGGAAGGAACATAGCACATCTCTAGTGATCTGTTGAAGATTCGGATGAAGATGGGGGCCAATTGGTCAGCACAGATTTTTAAGCAAAAAGAAGTTATCTTGTCTGGCTTTGGTGCTTTTCCTGGCTTCTGTCTGTGTAATAGATCTTGCACTTCTTTTTCTGTGATCACCAGAGGTTGTGAGCCCAATGGATTGGGGCCAGTGCTTGGCTGTTGTTGGTGCTAACAGAAAACAAATTACTTCTATTGAAAAACAGCCGGACTAAGTTATGAAGTCATTAGTTTGGATTCAGAATAGCCATTCCACCAACAGGCTTCTTTCTTGTGAACCATGAGCCATCTGTTCATATGATTTGTAGCCTTTAGCTCCTTTTCCCATAAGAATCAGCTTGAGATCGTTGCCCACAACTTCCTTATTGAAGAGCCCAAAGTAGGTGCTTTCTCTCCTGCCTAAGTGCATGCTGCTCTAATAAAAATCTTCAGTTTTCTTTCATGTTAAAAAATACAGTATGGAGAGAGAATTATTATTCTATGGATTTGCCTTGTCTCAGAGTTTGAAAGGTTCCAGGGGTAATTGCAGTCATGTGAAATGCAAAGCCAGGACTTTTTTAGGCATTGCTTGTGCAAGCCATAATAAGAGTGAA
The DNA here is from genome assembly GCA_033807585.1 of Hydrophis major. NCBI lineage: Eukaryota > Metazoa > Chordata > Lepidosauria > Squamata > Elapidae > Hydrophis > Hydrophis major. The sequence continues at coordinate 138,136,276 of CM066329.1, read as the reverse complement.
TCTACTTATCCAGAATCAATCTAATCAGATATGGTTTACTGTGGTCTTAACCAGGCTAATAGGCTTTCTAGCTAAAAAGCTGATAATTATTTTGTATTAAAAAAGAAGATACATAATAGTTGTAGATAACGATGTTGATTTCATGATTTTCACCAATTATACTTAAAACTTTGTTTTATATTGCTTATAAAGATACCTGGATATGCCATCTTGTAAAAAAGTGATCAAACATTCATTCTTCATATAGAAGACATATTAATAAATGTCAACAAATGAGTGATTCATATATTAATTCAGGTTGTATGTTGCAGAGGTAAATGCTTACAGATTGGAAATGGAAGGAATTACAGTCAAGGGTAAAGGATGTCCCAAGCCAATCAAAACCTGGGTACAGTGTGGTATTTCTATGAAAATCCTGAATTCCCTGAAAAAGTAAGTAGGCAATAAGGAAATAGATAGTTTATATATTTTAGCATTAGGAAAAATTGTGAAGAGATTTGCAGTGTATAACAAAAATGGGAGATGTAGTGCTTTATATATTGCCAAAATGTAAACAGTAATTAGCTCCAGTCAAATATAAGGCAGTTTCTGCTGTACAAACCCACATGCTAGAAATCAGGAACTTGTCATCCTTCAGGTGTTGCTGAAGTATACTCATCGGGATCTCCTAGACTTGGGTGCAGTTACTGTGAATTACAGCTTAACATCATCTAAAAGTATCAGAATATGTAAAAGTTCCCCGTATTTATAATTTCTTCACTAATCTATAACTATATTTTCTAAAATACATTATGTGAAATTAAAACTGAAAATCAGTACTTTTGTAGAACTATATATGATAATGTTCATGTCCATAAAGTATCTTTTTATTTCCTTCTTAAGACATGGCTATGAAAAGCCCACCCCTATCCAGGCCCAAGCTATACCTGCAATTATGAGTGGACGTGATTTAATCGGCATTGCTAAAACAGGAAGTGGAAAGACTATTGCATTTCTGCTGCCCATGTTCAGACACATCATGGATCAGAGATCATTAGAAGAAGGCGAAGGTCCAATAGGTATGGATGTTGTTAATCCAATCACTCATGTAGAGAAAGAGGATTATTATGCATAGGTTCCTAAAATGTTCCTAAAAGGAAATAAAATACAGTAATAAAACAGCTTTTGAAATAATGCAGAGCATAAACTAATCAGTTGAAAATAACCATATTTTTAATTTCATGCTGGAAAAAGCTTCATGCTGAAAGATATTGGTGATGGTCTTGCTTTAGTAGAAGGTTCTGTAAAATATAACAAAAGAAGATATTTTTTTCTTGTCACTACATAATATATGAAAATCTTTGAGGGGAGTCTCAGTTTTATTGAAACTTCTGGTGTGCACATGATAAGAACATTTGGATTAAAATTTCTGGGTTTTTTTTCCAGCTGTCATTATGACACCTACTCGAGAACTAGCTCTACAGATTACAAAGGAATGTAAGAAATTCTCAAAGACTCTTGGGGTTAGAGTCGTGTGTGTATATGGAGGCACAGGAATAAGTGAACAGGTATGTTATCAAACATATATCACATTGATAGGATCGAGGATTGTCAGAACTTTGGATTCAGTCTCCAAAAAGTGCTTTGGAGCATGCATTACCAGTGCAGCACCTATTTTAAACAGCCATACCTTTTCCCAGGATGAACAGAAAGGTAGCCACCTGAACCTAGGAAAATAAGGTGATGCAAACATACTGAAGCATCTTCCCTAGATTGAATCTGTAATGCTGAAGAGCTGTAATACGATTGTACAGTATTTCTATCTATGTGATAAACAACTATTTTTTGCAGTCAGCTTTGGAAGTTCCTTCATAACTTAATTATTAAGGTTTTTTGTATTTAAAAGTACTGGATTAGTAACTTCTGCAGTGAATTTTCCTGATTTCCTCTGTTACATCTACTATATTCCTCAGGCTGTTTCTGATGGTAAAAAGATATAGGAAGGTCTAGATAGTGTTTTATTAACAGAAAAATATTTTTTCCAGAAACAAAAATAAACTTTGTGCCAGATTATTTTTAATCTGATTCAAAAAAAATACTTCAGTGTTACAAATATTACAAATATTGGGCTTCTCTGCACTTTTTAATTGATTCTGGAGGAAGACCCAGTTGCTTTGTAGACAGGTGTAAATGTTTGTGATTCAAAGTACAATTTTCAAACTGAATCTAAATGTACTTTGTACATTCACAAGGACTGGAAAACATAGATTTGTTTTAGCCAACTTTCCATAGAGAAAGAATATGTACAACTTTACAATATTCTAAAGAGCAAAGTGGACTTGAATTAGTCAGTTGTCTGACAGGTGCTATAAAACCTGATTAGTGAGGTTTTCTCAGTCTAGGTTAATACTTAGTGGCTAATTTTTCTGGTAACAAAGTAATGTTGGATATAGGTCTACATATAACACAACAATTATATTTTAAAAACAACCCATTAGAAACAATGTGATGGCAGTGCACAGAAAGTAGAAAATTCATTCTTTCCTCTCTAGCTACTTTTATACATTTTTTCAGAGTCCATTCATTTTTCCCTGTGTTTAGGAAGAGGGTGGGATAATAGATGGATATTGTCTAAAATGTGGGTTTTGGTAAAGGGGCCCGATGGATGTGAGCCCCCAACCCCCTCTCTGTGTGCTAGCTCTATATTTTTTTGACATTATGTATCAATTTAATAATTGAGAACAGAAGGATTCATATTTTAAACCATATATTAATATTGATAATTTAAGTATTGTTATAAATGTTATACATTAAAATAGTTTCTTCTACGTATTTTATATTCAGATTGCTGAACTGAAAAGGGGTGCGGAAATAATAGTTTGCACACCTGGTCGTATGATTGATATGTTAGCAGCTAATAATGGTAAGAAAATACTTTTTATTTGTAAAGAAATTCTGACACATTGTTTCCCTCCCCTTCAATAATGAAATTCATAGATATGTTGAAGCTGTGATATCCTAATGTACAGAATGGTCTTAAAAATGGCTCTGTTCAATATTTTTCATTAGAAATTTCAAAAGTATTTGATGAATGGAAACCTTTGAAGCATTTCTTAAAATAAACATACTCATTTTGGGATTATAGCTCAATTTCAGAATTGACTTTCTAAAAAGGCTGTTTGACACTTTTCATTTATATTGAAATCACGTTCCCTATCTAATGGTTATTAACACTGATTGTTCACCTTTTGTATAAAGAAGTTTTCATCTCTAAATTTGGGAACAAAACATAACAGTGAGTTTTTTTAAAAAATGGCTTTTTTCCTCAAAATGGTTTGATAATGAATAACCTAAACAGAGATATTGCAGCTTTAAAGTACATTTTACTGCAACATTATGTGCTTATCACATAATATTTGATTGTTTGTTTATGTATTTTACTGTAAAAATTCTTACTAAACTGTTGACATTTGACTTCTGTGGAAAAAGTTCCTTCAAGAGTTATAGAACTGAGCTTCCAAAGACTAAGTCATCAAAGGTAGGTACAGCAATGTTGTTCCAAAATAATGTACACTTGAACAGTAAGAGCCTATTGTTTTTTTGAAAAGTGTTGCAAAGTTCTTTTTTTGGTTTATTAGAAATAATATACTATATAATGTGTTTAGAAGTAAAGGAAAAATAAATAGAAATCTTGTGTTTACTTTGAATTGCTTATTTTACACCACATTAAAATAGCATTTCCTCCTTCAGATTTTTAAAAATTGCTATCCATTTGCTTGAAGATGCTGCAGTAAGGTCTAACTCAATCCAGCTTCCAACCAATAAGCATCAGTAGCTGAGGTGAAACTCGGACCTCCTGTATATATTCACAAAGTGAAATAGAAGTGACGTTGCTAGGGCATCTCTGCAGATTTTTTACTTGTTTTTAATACATTCACTTTGATTTTATTGAAATGGGAGTAGCAGTTATTTGAAATGGGAGTAGCAGTTTGTATAAAGTAGGGGTGTCAAACTGGCAGCTCACGGGACAGATGTGTCATGCGCTAGCCTCGCCCAACCCCAGATTAGTGATGGGGGGGAAAGTTGCGATATGTCATGTGACGACAGTGTATCGTTGCGAGTTTGACACCCCTGGTATAAAGTAATAGAAAGCAGGCTATTGTGGATTGTAACTTCTTGTTTGTGCTAGAAATGACTCTGCTTTCTTGGGCTAGATATATTCTTGAAGTTACTATAAACTGTCACTCTATATGCAAAAGTAGTCAAGGTTTTCTGTACTCTCTAGCTCCATCAAATATTAGAGCAATAGAAATCCACAGTAGAAATCTGTAATTCTTTCAGTTTAAGGGTTCATGGCTTCTCAGGTCAAATCCTCAAACTGCTTTTTACTGTTTAAAAAGAATCATAGAATTAAGTTCTAAAAGAAAATCATATATGTATGTTAAATATGTATGTGTATTCTCTCTTCTTTGCCATATAAACCAACAGGGAGGGAATGCAAAGTACATTAACTAGTGATGGAGAATCACTGGTGTATGCACATTGTGCTTTTGGATACAAGATTTAGTATAGAATTGCTGATTATCAAACAATTAAGTGGGATTTAGGTATACTTTATACCAGCACCTTTGGAAATCTTTAGTTTAAATTTTTAAAAATCTTTTTGGTCTAGATCATTACACAAGGCAAAGAAGTCTTTTGCATGGGTCTATTTGTCACTGTGTGTGGGATAGCTATTCTTAATATTGAGTTCAGTAATTTTAAGCTATATTTGTAGATGAGAAAATATTGCACAGTTCTGTTTATGTCAGTATGATGGTAGTTTCTATGAATAGGTTCTGTGAAGCAGTATGAGACTTTCTGCTTAGAAAATTGGAGATAAAGCTTTCCTGGATTTCAGTGTAATTAAATTTTGAATCATAAGTATTTCCAATAGTGACACTAAGATTTTGTAAGGTTTCTTCAGTTATCACTTGAATTTTGCTTTCCACACATGCGCTGTAATCTCTAATATGTTTTTTTGTAGGTGGCGCTCACAGATAATGGCTGATGTGGCTCGTTGCTTCACCTTAGTCTTAGTTTTATGATGTGTTTTGGTGAGGGCTGTTTTCTGAATTTTGCAGGTTCTTCTGGCCCTGTACTGATATACAAGAGAAGTAATTGACAAAATAATGGGCCTTGTGCATCAGTACACAATTGCCAAAACATTTGCCAGTACAAGAGATAAGGCACTTAGTGAATTGTTTTTCTAAAATAAATAAATGATTAAATCTTTGTTTAAATTCTAGTCAGAATATGTAGCATTTTATTTAAATATTTTACGAAGAAAAGTAGCTTTTAGATTTATTTTTGTTTCCTTTTGTTGTTTTCTCTCCTTTCCATAGGTCGGGTGACAAATCTTCGGAGAGTGACATATGTTGTCCTTGATGAAGCAGATAGAATGTTTGACATGGGCTTTGAGCCTCAGGTAACCATAGGAATGATTAGTTTTTACAGATTTCCTAACAAAGGTTTACATAGTATATTTCATGTTCTGCTCTTTGATGGCATAGCTATTGATCAGTAGAAAGTTATTTTTGTCTAGTAAATGTTTAATCTCTAATATAAGTACCAAAATGGGCATGGAAGAGACCAAAGTTATTGCCTGATACCTACTTATACTACATTGCTGTCTGTTAACCAATTCATTAAATTAGGTACAAGATTATACAAAGTCGGAAAAAAGAATGGAGTTTATATATTAACCACCTGTAAATATCTTAGTAGTAAATAATTGCTTACTACTGGTGTGAACACTGAATATTGTAGAAGAATTTCTTTCCACAGGAAAGCAGTATATAGCTGATTTGGGAAATTCACCATTAACTCACTTTTGTTCACAATAGGTTATGCGCATTGTAGACAATGTGAGACTTGATCGCCAGACCGTGATGTTTTCTGCTACTTTCCCTAGAGCCATGGAGGCTTTAGCTCGCCGTATTCTCAGCAAACCAATTGAGGTCCAAGTTGGTGGCCGGAGTGTTGTCTGTTCAGATGTTGAACAGAAAGTGGTAAGATGTAGAAATGTAACCTTTGTATTCCCTGTCTTAACGACAACTTTCAAAGGATAGATTTAGAACAAAGTTATATATCCAAGATAGCTTTACTTGTAAATATTTTGCAGGCATTGACTTCTGAAATGTATTAATTGTATAACATAGAGAGTAATTCTTGTTGTTTTGTGTTTCTTCGATGAGGCAGTTTATCAAAGCACTAGTGATAACATTTATTGTCCTGTGCTGCAGAGTGATAGCACTTTTATGCAATTTTTACTGTAAAGTTTATCCAATAATCTGTTATGCTTAAAAGTTCATACAGTATAGTTGTCAAAGGAATCCATGTGCTACTATAAAGGAATATATTCAGATTGGAACTGGCACTTCACTCTCACAAAGTATCAGACTCAAAGAAAACTGTGGCATTGTCAAAGAAAAAGTTGAACCCAAGGCTATTTTTCTAAATATTATCCTTAGTTATTTTTATTAGTCAGAAGCCAGAGTTTACATTTTTGGTTATATGAAATACAGTTTAAGGCTTACTTTTTTAAAACTAGTAGCCCATAGTGAAGTTTACATAGTAAATTGCCTTAGAAATTGGAGATAATTTCAGAAATTATTTCAAATATGTTGTGGATGGCCAAAATACATATTCAGCATGGGCTAATACATTTGGCCAGGGTGTTGGGTAAGGCTGGTTAAACAATTAAATTATTGTAGACTTCAGTAATTTCTGTGGCCTTGTTTTAGTATATTATGCAGTTACAGTTTTAAGTTGAGTTAAGGTTAATCTAGATATTGTACAATTTTGACATAATGTGAACTGCCTGGAGTTCCATGAATGAAATGGCAGCCCGAAAAATCATTTAATGAGTAAACTAATATTTGTATGGGTTGGAACAGGTCTTTGACATGCCCCCAAAATAATGGTATAACTTTGTAGTACTCACTTTGTACCTAGATAGTCTTCTTTCCCCCAAAGAGAAGAAAAATGAAGTCAAATCTTGTTCTTTGCTAGTTGCAGTTATAGATTATCTATAAAAATGTTTTTATTGTAAAATTAAAGTAAGTTTCCACTGAACATTTGCTATGATGTTTGAATCAGGTATATTGCTGTTATACACCATACTGATATCTCCAGATGTTCCATTGGGGATAACTGTACTGCTTCTTTCACCAACTATTCCGGTCTTTCAGGTTGTCATAGAGGAAGAGAGCAAGTTTTTGAAATTGCTTGAGCTACTAGGACATTATCAGGAAAAAGGAGCTGTCATTATATTTGTGGATAAACAGGAACATGCTGATGGATTACTGAAAGATTTGATGAGAGCTTCTTACCCCTGTCTTTCACTTCATGGAGGTAGTGGGCATCCCTCGTCTTTTAATTATTTGACAAAATAACTGAACCTTATATGTTCATCAGCATCCTTTGCATGTGTTTTCTTCTGCAGGTATTGACCAATATGACAGAGACAGCATAATCAATGATTTTAAGAGTGGAGTATGCAAACTGCTTGTGGCTACATCAGTAGCAGCTCGAGGTCTTGATGTAAAGCATCTTATGCTTGTAATCAACTACAGTTGTCCTAATCATTATGAGGATTATGTGCACAGGGCAGGCAGAACTGGGCGTGCAGGCAACAAAGTATGTAAATATTTTTTCCACTGATGACTTAAAAGATAAAGGCTCATTTGGAAGGGTTATTGCTTTGTTTATTTATGTACTTTCTGAGCAACAACTTGATCTAAAATTGTTTTACTAACAATAAAAAATGTGCTCATTTCCAATTAAACAGAGCAGTGGTGAATATCCTGAAGCTCTCAGATGGTGTAATCTTTGATGTAATATTCTTTAGTCCTTGGCCTAATTGTATTGACTCAGCAATTTGTATCTTTCATTTTCAACTAAATAGCAATTTTGTGATTGAAACCAAATCGAAAACTGTTGACCATGTGCTTAGTAGGACTGGGCTGTAGAATTATAATGTCTGAAAGTTTGCATATAGATATGTGCACATGCAAAGATTCTGAGCAAATCGCTTTAAGGATTCCATTCTGTGAAACCTTGTTTGGAAATGTCCCATTGAACCAAAACTCAGTTCTGGATTATACAGACTGCAGGAGGAAAAAATGTTAACAAAATTATATTTTTCCTCATTGCACATTTGAGCAACTGAAGATAGGTTTCACTTTTTCATTTACAGGATATGCATTCTGGATCATGCTCTGTATTTTTGCATTGATTTCAGGTTTATTTTAAAATAAAGCTTAAAAAATAAAATAAAAGTAAGATTAGAAATATATCCTATTGTTTAAAGCTAAACGTATTTAATCATTTCTGGAATGTTGCTTAATAGTTCAGAAACTAATGCTTAAAATGTAGTTGATCTCACTGGCTGTGTAAAAATATGAAAATATAACTTATTCTGCTCGGAACATTTTGCATAAAAATGAAAAAATATACTTCTGATAAGCAATATACACTGCTCAAAAAAATAAAGGGAACACTTAAACAATACAATGTAACTCCAAGTCAATCACACTTCTGTGAAATCAAACTGTCCACTTAGGTAGCAACACTGATTGACAATCAATTTCACATGCTGTTGTGCAAATGGAATAGACAACAGGTGGAAAGCATAGGCAGTTAGCAAGACATCCCCAATAAAGGAGTGGTTCTGCAGGTGGTGACCACAGACCACTTCTCAGTTCCTATGCTTTCTGGCTGATGGTTTGGTCACTTTTGAATGCTGGCGGTGCTGTCACTCTAGTGGTAGCATGAGACTGAGTCTACAACCCACACAAGTGGCTCAGGTAGTGCAGCTCATCCAGGATGGCACATCAGTGTGAGCTGTGGCAAGAAGGTTTGCTGTGTCTGTCAGTATAGTGTCTAGAGCATAGAGGCGCTACCAGGAGGCAGGCCAGTATATCAGGGGATGTGGAGGAGGCTGTAGGAGGGCAACAGCCTAGCATCAGGATTGCTACCTCCACCTTTGTGCAAGGAGGGGCAGGAGGAGCACTGCCAGAGCCCTGCCAAATGACCCCCAGCAGGCCACAAATGTGCATGTGGCTGCTCAAACAGTCAGAAACAGACTCCATGAGGGTGGTATGAGAGCCCGATGTCCACAGGTGGGGGTTGTGCTTACAGCCTAACACCATGCAGGACATTTGGCATTTGCCAGAGAATACCAAGATTGGCAAAGATGAAAGCAGGTTCACACTGAGCACATGTGACAGATGTGACAGGGTCTGGAGACACCGTGGAGAACGTTTGCTGCCTGCAACATCCTCCAGCATGACCGGTTTGGCAGTGAATCAGTAATGGTGTGGTGTGGAATTTCTTTAGGGGTCCGCACAGCCCTCCATGTGCTCGCCAGAGGTAGCCTGACTGCCATTCGGTACTGAGATGAGATCCTCAGACCCCTTGTGAGACCATATGCTAGTGCGGTTGGCCCTGGATTCCTCCTAATGCAAGACAATGCTAGACCTCATGTGGCTGGAGTGTGTCAGCAGTTCCTGCAAGACGAAGACATTGATGCTATGGACTGGCCCACCCGTTCCCCAGACCTGAATCCAATTGAGCACATCTGGGACATCATGTCTTGCTCCATCCACATTGCACCACAGACTGTCCAGGAGTTGGGGGATGCTTTAGTCCAGGTGTGAGAGGAGATCCCTCAGGAGACCATCTGCCACCTCATCAGGAGCATGCCCAGGCGTTGTAGGGAGGTCATACAGGCATGTGGAGGCCACACACACTACTGAGCCTCATTTTGACTTGTTTTAAGGACATTACATCAAAATTGGATCAGCCTATAGTGTTTTTTTCCACTTTAATTTTGAGTGTAACTCCAAATCCAGACCTGATTTGCTAAATTTGATTTCCATTGATAATTTTTGGGTGATTTTGTTGTCAGCACATTCAACTATGTAATGAACAAAGTATTTAATAAAAATATTTCATTCATTCAGATCTAGGATGTCTTATTTTTGTGTTCCCTTTATTTTTTTGAGCAGTGTAGATTATACAAAGAAGAGTAATATGATGTAATTTTAGAAAGAGAAATTCAAATATATTTCTACTTATAACTGCTAAGAAGAATATTGGAAGCCACTTCTTTATATCTTTTTATTCTTTTGAAATTTTCTTCAACTTTTTTCTCTCCTGGATCTTTTTTCTTTGATTTTTTTTTCTTTTTTCTTTTGTATTACTGGTAATTGTATTAGTTTTTATATGGTTTAAAAGTTTCAATACAACGTGTGGGTATGCATGTATTTAAATTGATGAAACATACAGTAACTATATATGTTGATATGGATCTATTTCTTTGAAAATAAAGAAAGATAACATCCCAGCATAGTGGAAACTTCACAAAAAGAAAAATAACTTAAAGTCAATGTACTTTCAGTTATATTATGTTTATGCTTAATATTTTATTACAGGGTTATGCCTATACATTCATAACTGAAGATCAAGCACGGTATGCTGGTGATATAATTAAAGCTTTGGAGTTGTCAGGTACCACAGTTCCTCCTGAGCTGGAGAAACTTTGGATTGATTTCAAAGATCAGCAGAAAGCTGTGAGTTACCCATTTTATAGTTGTCATATTCAGATTGTTTACTTAAATCCTGTTTATGTATGTAAATAACAGTTCCTAAACAGAATAGTTGGGTGCCTTAGGAGTGCAGTTGTACCTTTTCAGACTACCGTATATACCCGAGTATAAGTCGACCCGAATATAAGCCGAGGCACCTAATTTAACTACAAAAAACTGGGAAAACTTATTGACTCGAGTATAAGTCGAGGGTGGGAAATGCAGCAGCTACTGGTAAATTTCAAAAATAAAAATAGATACCAATAAAAACTTTCACTAGGACAGTTGAGAATAAGTTTGATGTTCACAATTTCCTCTTTGAAAGAGACCAGTAAATAGGGAACAAGAAGATGAAGAAAAAGAAGTGTGTTTTTTCACACTTTTCACACTGAAGTGAACAAAAATGGCATCATAGGAACAGGTTTATTCTCAGCCCAAAGGTTTGTTTCTGATTTCTTCCCTGATTTAAGGGATATTTGGGAAACTATCTCACTATCATGAAAGTTTTGATTGATTCACTAACCCAAAAGATGATGATGATGACAGTGGTAGGCAGGAGTCACTCTCTCCCTTGCAAGAAAAAACCAAGAGCCGTTCTTATGATATCTCTCTCTCTCTCTCCCCCCCCCAATAAAGTCAAGCCCTTTCCAGCACGCGCGCGCGATCCGCCCCCGCCCCTTTGCACCTTGCAAATGCAAAACCCCAGGGTTTTTGCATTTGCAAGGTGCAAAGCGGCGGGAGCGGATCGCGCGCGCGTGCTGGAAAGGGCTTTACTGTATTACGGGGAGAAAGAGGGAGAGGGAGAGATCATAAGAACGGCTCTTGCTTTTTTCTTGCAAGGGAGAGAGTGACTCCTGCCTCCCACTGTCATCAACATCTTCTTCTTTTGGGTTAGTGAATCAATTAATTTGGGAAATGATCTCACTATCAGAAAACAACGTGAGCTGTCACCACCACCTCCTCCTCCCCCTCCTCCCGAGTGGACTGAAAGCAGCTGGAGCTGAGGAAATGAAGTTGAGTGGAGCGACCTCGGCTCGCGTTGCTTTCTCAACCTAGAGCTCAGAAAACAACGCGAGCTGCCTCCCCCTCTGCCTCCCCCTCCTCCCGAGTGGACTGAAAGCAGCTGGAGCTGAGGAAATGAAGCTGAGTGGAGCCGAAGCAACCTCGGCTCGCGTTGTTTTCTCAGCCTAGAGAAAGGGGAAGGGGGCTCATCTGGACCAAGGGTGAGTCTCCCCCTCAGTTTCCCCTGAAGGATCTTCTGTCGCTTTTGCCTTCTCCCTACATCTTCCCTCTGTTAAAATCCCCCCACACACACACACTTATTTTCGGTTGGATAGATTTCGTGTCTGAGCATTCTCACATGGCGGTGGGTCTTCCCCCCCAAAAAAACAGTTAAAAAAAGAAAAAACAATATATCCTCAAGCAAGAACTTTTCTGCTTCCGATTACCCCCATGCTTAAAAGTTGCAAAGGAAACACGGAAGCAGGGAAGCGGCTGCCCAGCTTCGGAACTCCACACCATTTTTTTTCAGAGGGGAATCTGATTCGAGTATAAGCCGAGGGGTTTTTTTTCAGCACAAAAAATGTGCTGAAAAACTCAGCTTATACTTGAGTATATACGGTAATTGAAGAAACTCTTGTGTAAACAGTGTATTCTGATCATAGAAGGCCTCTTCTACACATTGTATTAGAATGGATTGTGCTAGAACTTTGGGTGATGCATTTTTTTTAATTTCTAGGAAGTTAAATTTGCCATGGGCAAATAGCCAGCAATATAAATTCAATCAATCAATCAAATAAATAAATAAATAGTCTTCATGTGGGAGCACCAAAGAATGGTAGCTCCTCTGGTAACTGATAAATCATTGTACGTCTTTAACTACATTTAGTATTAACAGCTGACTTCTCATTTTCCCCAACACTCTTTTTAAGTTAAGTTTTCCTGGTCTGGTCTTGAGAAGATTCTCTAGTCCTTCAAAACAGATTTGAAGAGTAATGGAGAGGATGAATTTGTTCAACTAATAGATGTTGTTCTTTGAGTGATGGTTAAATTTTTGAACATAACTTAATTGATCTCTTAAAATTCCAGTTTTAAATATACTGTTTTAGTTTTGTGGTAGATACTAAATTCTCACATTTCTTTATCTATTTAATAGTTGGTCTTCAGGAAATCAATACTGAGGTACTGATCAGTTTTTTCTTAGATGTATCCCAGTTGGGAGGTTGTTAGGAATCTGTCACAACGGCAACTGATCCAAACCAGACATAACAAACAGAGGAAGTGAACTAATCAAGTTTCCAGCAATCATTAATCAGTCGTTCCCAGGAAACCTCCAATCACCAACCAACCCTCTCAGTTCATTTCTTACAGCCTGCAAATACTGCAAGGCAAATATCCTTGTTTCTATGGAAGATTCTCTGGGATGCGGTGCAAAACATTGGCAGAGAATCTCATCAATACTTCAGTATTCAAGTCCCAAACAATCTGATTTATGTTAAAACTTTTGCCAGTAAACATTTAGAATATTTTTATATTTGGTGGCTGACTTTTGCATATGCATTTATAGGAAGGGAAATCGATTAAAAAAAGTAGTGGCTTCTCTGGTAAAGGATTCAAGTTTGATGAAACAGAAGAAGCTTTGGCAAATGAGCGGAAGAAGTTACAAAAAGCGGCACTTGGCTTGCAGGATTCAGATGATGAAGATACAGCAGTTGATGTAAGTATTTCATACATTTCTTTTAGTTAAACATTTCAGATATAAAATGTGCTGACATGATACTTTTGTTGTCCTGTCCTCTGGCTGTCCTTATATTGGAGTGAATTTGTGAGCCCAATTTCTTTTAAATTGTAATCACATACTGTATTATTTTTCATTCATCAATAGCTGTCTATCACTTTCACAATTTGTGAAATATTTGATCTTGCCAAAAAAGTCAACCATAATTTTTTCTACTTTTTTACTTTGAATATTTTTGAGCAATTTTTATTTTGGATGATTTTTCAGGTTAGTACTTGAAAAAGAAATCAATTGCTTAGGTATATAAACCATTAGCATATTGTTTCTCATCATTTACTGTGTTTACCCTAAAAATATGAACTTTCCCTTTTCTTTTTTATTAGATTGATGAGCAGATTGAAAGCATGTTCAACTCAAAGAAAAGAGTGAAGGACATGGCAACCTCTGGTGGTTCATCTAATGTTCCTGCCCCTACAGCAGGAAATGCAGAGAAATTAGAAATTGCTAAGAGATTGGCATTGAGAATCAATGCACAGAAGAATCTTGGAGCCGAGGCACAAGTATTGGTGTCTTTTCAGTTTAAGGTCATCCTCTTCTACAAATCAATTTTTATAATCTTTATGTTGAATGTTTTATGTTTGCTAAGTTTATATAGTACAATCTTCACTATCCAGACAGCTCTGTAGACATAGATATTAGCAGGAAAGAGGGATGAAACACTTTTATTTATTTCATTTAAGAAAAAAATGTTGCAGTTGAATTAGAAACCCAATTTGAGTTTGTATTCAGAAAAATATGAATCAGTCCATTATAAATTACTCTTAACTCTGTACATGATACACAAAATTATCACAAATAATTCAAAATATTTTGAATAATATCTGTGTAATGTATTTGGTATAATAGCAAAGGGTTGGTAGCAGTATAGAAGCTATAGTACACTAAACCTAGAAAATATTCACAAACTTGTATATGATAATTGAAATCCAGATAACTGAAATTTTATTATGTATTGCCAATGTTTGAAGTGCTAATTATCTAATCTGTAAATTCAAAATATGATTTTATCAGTAACAAGAAATTTATATGAATAGTTTAATAAATATTTTAGTGCTTTGCAAAGACATAAAAAGATCTAATAAACATTATTTGATTGGCATTAAAAAATTTTGGAAGGGAAAGTATTCTGATATAAAAAGAAATGAACATTATTTCTGCATGAACATTTTTTGTAGATGGCTGTTTGCAACAAACCATTTTCTGCTCCCCCCAAAGTCGCTGGTAGTTATTTGGAAGAAAAGTTTTGATTTTTTGTTCTGGTCCTAGTGAGGTTGAATTTGGGCCTTTCATTGGAGCTGTTTAGTTGGCAACGTAAAGCAAACAAAAGCTGTGTTCCCCCAGTTGATTCTTCCCAGCTCAGAGCATGTGTGATCATGTTTCATAGATCGTACATTTCTGGTGGCCCCACACCAGATTTGTTATTTGTCCTATGTTGTGCTTGTTTTTTGTTACCTGAAAAAAATGCCAATTTGAATGCTGTAATTATCTGCAGCCCTCCAGTTAATTTCTAGCGGGATGATAATGTTGTCTGTTACAGCAAAAACAACAAAGACTCTTGTAAAGGCATTTATTTTAGTGAAGTAGATATCATTTATGCCAGAATAAATTGGTTGGTCTCTAAGATATTGCAAGCTCTTTTTTTGTTTGTACAACTGGTAATTTATTTATAATAAATCTTTTGTTTTATCTCTGTTTTCGTATCTATTTGGAGACTGGAAAATTAGATAATTGGAATAGAAATAAGAGTTGGCAATTGTTGCTAAAAATGTTATATAAAAAAGTTCTGAAATCAGATTTCTGATTTGAAACTGTCATTGTGATTACAATAAAAGAAGGGAGACAATTGACTTTTCCAATTTTGCCTGCTCTTTACATCTTCCTTCTGTGTACTAGACAGCATGTGGGAACTGATGCTATGGTTGCAATACGAAGCAGCAATCTGCTTCCTATTCCCATCTGCCAGCATTGACAGATCGGCGACTGAAGTATCACACTTTAAAATCACAGTGATTTTTGAATAATTAAGAGACTGAAACATTGTGAAGGCCTTTATTTCTGGAAGCAAAGTCATATTACCATCCCCTTAGGTAGTATCTATGTCCAGTTCTGCTTATTTGACAAGCTTTTCATTTCTCATTTTGTTCTATTGTTCTATAGTGTACATTTTTACAAAAATCTTGATATATTAAATTGCAAACGATATGTTTCTGAAATTAGTTTTTTTTTAAATACCTTATTCCAGGATGTGATGCAGCAAGCTACAAACGCTATCCTGAGGGGTGGCACGATTCAGGCTCCCACAGTTTCTGCAAAAACAATTGCGGAGCAACTCGCTGAGAAGATCAATGCCAAGCTCAATTATGTGCCTATCGAAAAACAAGAGGAGGACAAGCAGGAGGGACAAAATGAATCTTTTAAGAGATATGAGGAAGAACTGGAGATCAATGATTTCCCTCAGGCAAGGATTGCTTTTCTCATTTTCATTTAAATTGCAGAGGTTTTTAATTGCTATAGCTCTTCTTATAATAATGTTTTTCTGCTCCCATGTAACTAACATTTTTCTGTTTCTATTTTTTGTTTTTATAATTCAGTTGCACATTTAATTTTTAAGGAATGTTGTTGCTTACAATCACACTGAATTTTTAAAAGCTTATCAGAATAAAAATTGACTTGTAAGGCAGTGCTAACTATAGTCACAATACTGCCTTTGGGTTTTCCACCTGCCTTTCTAGATGTATCAGGATTGAGTTAATCCAGTAACTATCTAATACCATCTCTGATATAACACAGATTTCTTACTGGAGAAGAATATCATGTGATGAATCCTCAAATTTATTTTGATCTTTTAATGATACTGACCAACCTGTAATATTCCAGGAAAAAAAGAGTTTGCATCATCATTCAGGGGCAGTCACGTTGCTTGATTTTCACAATCTAGTGATGTAAAGTCATTGCGATGATGTGATAACCCGGGGCATGGCACACAGTGACATAAGTAAGAAGAGTCCCTTTAATACCTCCAACTTTTGGCTCCCAATGTCCAGGTTACCTTCAGCTGGAGAAAAATCTCTCCCAAGAACAGTCTTTAAATGGAGGAAATTCAGTCCAAAAACGAAGTACATACAAACTCTAAATAAAAATCCACATAAACCACGCTGCAGTAATTAACTTGATAGGGCAAGATAAGGAATTGCAGACTTAAAAGGCCAGCAAAATGCACACAGTTGGGAAGACCCCAGGACCCCAGATAAACCTCAACAATACCAGAAAATTCACGATTTGCTTCCAACAACTTTGCTGTGCATATCTTCCCTTTTTAAACACTGTGTTCCCAGCTGCAGCTAATGAAGGAAATCAGGGCCCTTTCCTCCCCTATAAGCCATGCAACTCATGTTGCTCCCTTCTCCATTCCTCCTTGTGTGCCCTAGGATGAATAGGGAGTGGCCCTGAGTCTTCCTCTGAATTCCCTCTGCCTTGCTCTACCTCTTCCCTGCTCTGTCCAGCCAGACTTTGCCCTTCCCCAGTTTCTTCCATAGCCAACAGAGCCACACTCTCACTCCCTGTCAGCTGCTTGGCCTCCCCCTCCAAATCAGATTCCGAAAGTGGCATGACAGATGATTTTAAAACCAGCGACAGGAAACCAGGTCTCTACCAAGGCTTATCTCATACAAATCTTGCATCTGTGTCTGGGGATCTTAACTAGGTAATCAAAATTAGCACCATCCAATGAGGGTTACTATGAAGGATCTTTTATTTAATCAACAGTTCTGCAAACAGTGTCACTAAATGAAGAAAACACCTCAGTTATATGGATAGCCTGACACTGTCTCCACATTCTCCTGCTGGCTAATGAGGGTCTGCAGAGCTAAATTTTGGAGAAGGTTGTCCTGCTATTCCCTTCATTACTGAGGGGAAATCATCTATGGTAGAGTTTTTATTTGCATATTGTATAGAGTCACATAGGTGAAATGAGCAATATAAAAAATTGGTAGTTGGAAAGAAAGAAAGAGAAATAAAGGAAGGAAAGAAAGAAAGAAAGAAAAAGAAAGAAGGAAGGAAGGAAGGAAAGAACTATAAGTGGCTCAGCTATAGCAATTGTACTTCAGTTTCCTTCAGATTTTCTAACTTAAGTAGAATATTGTCCTCTACTTTTCCCCATAACAATAATTCTGTAAGGTGGGTTGGGCTGAGAAAGAGTAACTGGCCGAAAATCACCCAACTCGCTTTCTTGGCTAAGGCTAATTGAACTCACGGTCTCCTGCTTTCTAGCTGATGACCTAACCACTGAGCCAGACTGGCTGTCAATATACTCTCATCCTAAATAAAATATGGAGAATGGTGGGGTGTTTGAAAGAAAAGGATTTTATTTCCAATGAGGGGCACTTGGGTGCCATTCAACAGCACATAAATCATTTTGGCTATATTGGTAATGAAAATGTTGTCCTTGGAAATTACAATTGCTCTCCTAGAATTCCAGCCTCCAGTATTATATGTATTCAGAAAAATATTGCAAGGAATCAGGTGTGTTTGTAATATGCAATTTGGAGATGCTTATTTAATATCCAAAGAAACTTGGATATGTGAGTGGTCCCTACTCTTTGCATTTTTTAGTATGGCAAAATTATTAGTGTGCACCCTACATTACTCTGGCTCATTATCAAGTTGTTTTACTTTATTTTGCTTGCCCTTTGACAGCACGAATGCCCAGAATATGGCCCTTAACCAGACTGTTGCATAAACTTTAATAGGAATACAAAGTCCATTTTCATGCATTCAAGCATAAAGCTCTATAGTGCCTTTTAACACTTCCAAATTGTGTTGTTTGGCTGCAAACTGCTTAAATATATAATAAATAATAAATAATTATATAAATAAAGTCTGTCTTTAGTAAATGACACCCACAAAACCTGTGGGGGAAAATTTTATTCTTTGAATTGAGATGAAGACATAAAACAACATGATAGCAGGGTATTGATGAACTTTTTAAAAAGTTTTTAAAAAGTTAGCTCAAAACAGTGTTTCCAGAAAGATAAATTTATTAAATCAAGCTTTCTTAATGTTTTTTTATAAAATGCTATGTATACGTATCTTATTTAATTTTCCTAGTGAACAGAACCTAAATATGTAGGTGTGATTTTAGGTATCTGATAATTTTATCATGCAACTTTAGGGAATTCATCTTATTGAGAATTTCACTTGACTTTTAAATTTAAATTTCTTTTGCAGACTGCTAGATGGAAAGTGACTTCAAAGGAAGCACTGCACAGAATAAGTGAATATTCTGAAGCTGCCATTACAATCAGAGGAACCTATTTTCCTCCAGGCAAAGAACCCAAGGAGGGGGAAAGAAAAATTTACTTAGCTATTGAGAGTGAGTATGACTAATATTTTTGCATATTAAGAGTGAGTTGACTAATAGCCCATCTTTCTGCAAAGGAAATTAAGAAAGTTAATCTATATCTAATATAGTACCAAGTTTGGGAAAGAGATTTAGGTGTGAAAAATCTGCAATTGAACATTGCTTTGCATATTTCCCGATTTACATGTTAAGATGGCTGCGCACATGGATGCTGCGGCTGGCCGCTCCTTCTTTCAGTGTATGGTGTTTTATGATTTGTATGATTCTGTGTGTGTTTTGGATCCTTTCCTTGATTGAATCCTGTGGGGCAAGGAGCATCTATAGTCAGCAAGCCTTGTTACAAATTGAACTGAAATGTGAAAAGGCTATTACGGACAATTTTAAACATTCTCAAAGCATACCGAAGGAAGCAGCTAGGACTCTGGGGAAGCCATGGATCACTATCCCTGTAGGAAGGAGGAAGAGGCGGAGAAAGAGGAACCGGAAGAGAAAGAAAGGATGCTGTGCTGGGGTTTTCTTTTTCTTGCTAATCACAGAAACTTGGCTTCAATCACTCATTCCAGATGAAGCTGTTGAGCTGGAAGGCTACTTAGCTCACCGGCAAGACAGGAGTAGAGATTCTGGCAAGAGCAAAGCCTTGTATGAAAGCCTTTATGTGAACAAAAGCTGGTGTATCAATACAAAGATCGTAGACAGCCACTGCTCCATGGATCTGGAGTATATGACTCTTAAATGTAGACCCATATATCTTCCACGGGAATTCAGCGTGGTTTTGATTACTGCAGTCTATATCCCACCTGATGCCAATACTACCATAGCTTTGGGATTCTTGTATAACATTGTTAGTAATCAACAGAATAAGTATCCTGATGCTGTGCATATCATAGCGGGGGACTTTAATGAAGCTGATTTAAAAGCAGTGCTCCCTAAATTCTATCAGCATGTTAAGTGTGCTACTAGAGGAGCAAACATATTGGACAAAGTATATACCAACATCAAACATGGCTATACGGTTATACAATTACCACATTTGGCACAATCAGACCATATGTCACTGCTTTTAGCACCAGCATACATCCCTCTTAGGAGATGGGCTCTGCCTATAATAAAGACAGTGAAATTTTGGCCAGAAGCTGCTTCCCAATAACTTCAGAATTGTTTTGAAAACACAAATTGTGACATCTTTTACCACCTTGACCTAGAGGAGCACACTGCAACTGTTTTGTGCTATATCAAACACTGCACAGA
The DNA here is from genome assembly GCA_033807585.1 of Hydrophis major. Taxonomy (NCBI): domain Eukaryota; kingdom Metazoa; phylum Chordata; class Lepidosauria; order Squamata; family Elapidae; genus Hydrophis; species Hydrophis major. The sequence goes on along the minus strand of CM066329.1, from coordinate 138,116,262 downwards.
TACTGTCAGTATGGATAAACATATTAGGATCTATTCCAATCAGAAACCCTGGGATGACCAAGGAAGTCCAGCGCATGACAGGACCAAGGCCTTTAGGTCTGGTGAAGATACCATGTTGCCAGAGCTAATCTGAAGAAAGGTATTCGGAAGGCCAAGACTGATTATAAGGGGAAGATTGAGGATAATTTTTATAGCAATAACATGAGGCAGGTGTGGCGAGGGATTCACCAAATTACAAACCATCAACCAACCAATGTCATCCCTGCTGAAGGGGATGCTTCATTGGCTGAGGAACTGAATCATTTCTTTGCTCACTTTGAAGTGGAGAACTCAAAGACAGTAAAATACAACCACCAGCCAAATGTAGCCCCCACCTCATTGTGGAGGAACAGGAGGTGAACATTCTGAGAGCTGTGGACCCTAGAAAGGCTGCCAGTCCTGACGGTATCTCTGGTTGAGTTCTTAAAGACTGTGCTGATCAGTTGGCTGGAGTCTTTACCAGGATCTTCAATCGGTCTTTATCCCAGTCCACTATTCCATCTTGTTTGAAGGCTTCCACCATTGTTCCACTGCCAAAGAAGTTCCCTGTCAATAACCTCAATGATTACAGACCAGCGGCACTCACTCCTATCATCATGAAGTGCTTTGAGAAATTAGTCTGCCGGCACATCATTTCTGGTTCATAGAAATGATAAAACATTTTACATACAAACATTTTACAAACAATTTACAGAAACAGAAATAGAAATAGAAATACAAACAGAAATAGATCTACAGATGATGCTATAGCCATCACTCTTCACACTGCTCTGACTCATCTAGAACAGCAGGGGGACTATGTGAGGATGCTTTTTGTAGATTTTAGTTCTGCATTTAACACAATTCTTCCACATAGACTAGTGTCTAAACTTCTAGACCTTGGTCATTCTTATTCAATCTGCCTTTGGATTATGGATTTCCTGTCTGGCTGCTCACAGAGGGTCAGATTAGGTAATCATACCTCTTCAGCCCTTATTCTTAACACTGGTACACCACATGGGTTGCGTGTTGAGTCCCTTATTCTGTGCTCTTTATGTGCATGGCTGCATTCCCACTCACGCTAGTAATACTGTTGCTAAATTTGCAGATGATACAACAGTGGTGGCACTAATCTCCAGGGGGGATGAGTCTGCTTACCAAGATGAGCTGGACTGCTTTTGTGGTATGGAAACAATAACTTGGTCCTCAACAGCAATAAGACCAAGGAGCTTATAGTGGACTATAGAAGGAACAGATCAGACATCCAGCTGTTGCTTATCAATGGAGACCAAGTGGAGCAAGTCGCCAGTTTTTAAGTTTCTGGGTGTTACCATAAAAGAGGACCTGACCTGGGGTGCTCATATTGCAGCCCTGGTCAAAAAGGCCCAGCAGAGATTATACTACCTGACACTTTTCAGAAAACAACAACTGAATGAAAAACTGCTGGTGACCTTCTACCGCTGCACTGCAGAGAAAGTATTTTAACTTACTGCACTTCTGTATGGTTTGTCAATTGCACAATGGCAGATAGGAAAGTACTCCAGAGGGTTAATGTCATTGCCCAGAAGATCATTGATTGCCCTCTCCCCTCTTTGGAAGAGCTTTGTAGCTCCTGCTGCCTTAAGAAAGTTCAAAACATTCTTGGTTCAGCCAAGAAAACTTCTCCTTCTGATTCTTCCTATTCTTCTTCTTCTTATTCTTACAGAATAATAAAAACAAGGACAAATAGGCTGAAAAACAGCTTAGGGCAGTAGCTCTTTTGAATTCTGCAGTATTAGTGCGTTGTCGGGGGTTTTCTGTTCAATGTGTGGATGATGAAGGATGTGTGTTTGTGTTTATTTTTATGGTCATGATGTGCACTGAAGATGGTGTTTGATTTCATTGTATGAGGTGCAATGATAATAAACTAAACTAAACTAAACCAAGTAAGCAGATGTTCAGAACATTGTTTATGCTAATTGCCTTCCCCACCAGGAAAAGGTCCCCTGCTGCTAACCGGAATCTTAAAACTGTGGCTATGAAGAAAGAAAAGTAGCAAATTGAACAAAATAAACAATAATAGCTCTCCCTTGCAATCGAGCCCCAGATTCTATTTCCCTGTTGGTTAATCTTTTTGATGATTCAGTTTGCTCTTTTAAAGAAAAGTACAGGGTGTGTGCAGATACAACAGAAACAGAGAGAGACATAAAGAAAGGGGGGACAAAAGTCACAAAAACAGGCGGTTTTACATTTCAGCAGAACAAGAGTGCACATTTGACTGCAAGAGAACTAACTCTGTTTTTGTCATTTTTGTTTAAGCTCTGTCCAGCTGAGCAAACCAAAGAATAGAAGCAGGGCATCGGGTTTGGTTTGTTTGTTTTCTTCATTCTTGCCCCTGGCGACATTTGCGATCTAATGAGGAACTAGTACCTTACATAGCGATTAATATTTTCTCAATTGTTGATATAGAAAGATCATAGGGCTCGTCTCTCCACTACCTACCTGCCCCAAACATGCCTATGAAAATCAAAATCCAGCCCTGCTGGCCCAATTGCTGAAGTAGTGCATGGTGCTTTAAACAGCAGCTGTCCTTTTCATCTTCCTGTACCAGCCAAGTTACATTTCACTCATACAGTCTTAGGGAGCAAAACATATCTTTTCCCTGTTCTGTTGAAAGAACAGAATCTGGCTTCCTGCATGAGAGGCAGCTAGGGATTCAGCTGTCTATTTTTGCAAAAACTTGTTTTTGTCTAGAGTTTACTTTTTTTCTGTCTCCTGAGATAGCTTGGTAACAGATAATTTATTTCTAGCTTGGACACAAGCTATTTCTAGCTTGTAACCTGATGTATAGGTTACTCTGTCTTGGTGTCATGAACCACAGCGTTTATCCTTGAATAAGTCTATGGTTTCTGTTCATTTTTATCAATTCCGATTATTTTTTGCCTCTTGAGTAACCTGTAAGAGGCATGGGGATATTTCTTACTTGTTCCTTGTACATTTCCTTGTTGCACTTTAGTAAAATTATTTTTTTTAAAAAGGATAATGTGTAATGGCTGTTTACTAAAAACCTGTTCCAGATATATTATGATTTATATTCAAGTATGAATTTGATACAAGCAGAATAACTACACCTCACTGAACTCAATAGATTTAGTTGCACCTTCCTGAGAGTAGGATTTCACTGTAAATACAAAGAAACTGAATTTACTGCAACAGGAGAAATCTTTTTGTGCTTATAAGCCAGCATTTAATATTTTTATGAACATGTAATTTTTATTTTGAAAGTTTTGTGGAATTGTTGCTTTTAATCTGTTTGGTTTAGTGCTTTATTTTTATATTTGTTTTATTGTAAAGTGTCTAGAGTCAATTTGGAATTGGGTAGTATAGAAATAGTGTAATAAATAGGGAAAGTGGTTATTTGAAGAAGAGATTTCAGGGATTTTCACATCCATGTGTGCGCATGGCACACAGTCTATTATATAGTATGGACCATATAGTATGGAACATTTTTATGTTTTATTTACCCTCAAACGGAACTTGGCTCATGTTAACATTTTTAATTATCTTGATTTGGTAGAATTTTCTATCAGTATTTAAAATGACCATTCAATATAAAAAGCATGATAGATATTTATTTGTATGATATTTGAAACATTTATTTTGATGCCTTTCAAGAAAGACAGCTCTTATCATTTATTCGGATATTGTCCAATAGTTGCAAATTGAATTAGCATTGAGCTCTCTGTTCTTTAAAATAACTCTAAATCTACCCGTCACTAAGGAATTAATATCTACAATCACAAAAATATTCTTGTTTTAAATATTTGGAGAAAAAACAAACAATCTCTGCCTCCTGGCATTTCTCCTTTTCTCTCATTTTTCAGTAAGAGTATAAATGTATTCAGTAAAAGGAATGGAAAGACAGAATATTTTATGGAATGAGGTAACTATTGATGGAAAACATACGACTGCTGAATATATTTTGCAAAAGTCTATTCCTTTAAATAAAGTGAATCTTATAAATAAAACAATTAAGCATTGTAGGCTATTTTGAAAACTAACAATTCTAAGAAAGTAGCTTGCAGTGTTAAAATGAATTACATATATGTTCTTTTATGCCAGGCAATTAATTTTCACAAGGAGCCACATAAGAAAGTAGGACTCTTGTGGGAGTTCAAACCAAAAGCACATAGGCACACACATGTATATGTAAATTGAAAAAAAAAAAGTCGCCTTCAAAATAAAAGCAATGTAGTTCTATTGCATGCTTGACATACACTTATTTACACTTGATTTCTAATTTCTGATTGACCTTATGCAGGCCGGACAGGGACAATCGAGCTAGATGTGGCTCCAGATCTGTAAAATGACCAGGTCTTTGTTATGCAATAGTACAGTGGTCCCCAACCTTTGCTGCTTAGTAGCCCAGCTGGTGAAGAGAACGGGAACTGGGTTTGCAAGTGGCGGGCTGGCGCATGCATGCTGGTAGCTCTTGCATGAATTGTGGGATAGCATGCACACATGCAATTCAACTTGCAAAAGTGGCAGTCCAGCGATCCACTAGTCCATCATTTATGTAAGTTGAATTGCACATGAGTGAGCTCCAGCCAGCCACTCACACAGCCCAATTCGGAATAGGCCCCAGCTAAGTAGTGAGCCGCAGCCCAGAGGTGGGGGATCATAGCAATAGTATTCCCTAGAAATAAATGAAAATATTTTTAACCCATAGATAATGTACCTCTAAAATGTAAATTGCAACCTTGCTATGTCATGGTGGCAGGTTCATAAGCAAATTAGTATCTATTTTCCTCTTTGGCAATGCCTGACTAGTCAATCATTTGGCTACAAGTTTGTTTGTTTTTTAATTCTAACAATTCTCTAATTGATTATTTTCTATACATATAATGACAAATGTAAATTTGGACTGAGAACTAAGGACTACACTCTCTTTGAACATGATCTGAAACAGCCAATGCACCATCTTTCTGCTTTTAAAAGAGTCTGAATTTTTTTAGGCTTCCATACTGTGGGAATGTGAAAAAAAAGCTGCCAGAGATGTATAGCATTAGAGAATGTGCTTTTTAAAGTTAAGGAGACTTTTAAAGCTGCATAAGAAACTTGGTACAACTGTTGCTTTATATCTGTTATTTATATTTACTTAGATGAGTACATCCTCATGCAAAATAACTTTTGATTATTTTATTTATCTATCTGTATATTTGTACACAGCATAGGCTGCCTAACTCCTAACAACTCTGGTCAACAATTGTGAGATACTAATCAATTTTAAAGTATACTTTTAACATGCAATTTATGTATTATTTTAAGATCTTTAAGACTATTTAAGATTATGGTTAAATAATCAAATGTTTTAATGGGAAGTTTCTTTGCATTTACAGGTGCCAACGAACTGGCTGTTCAGAAAGCAAAGGCAGAAATCACTAGGCTTATCAAAGAAGAGCTTATCCGATTGGTAGGTAAAATATGATTTCATGGTTTCTGTATGTAATGTTAAAAGGCATCCGTATGTATGAGCTCCCAGTGATTATATGCTCCAATACTAATTTTGTAAGGCCTGCACTGGCTGCTGATCAGTTTCAGAATTCAATTTAAGATAATTATTTTGATCTATAAAGCACTTCGTGGCTTGACATCTGGGTAGGACCACCTATTCCAACCAGAATCAGTTTGTAAGATTTTGTAAAGAACAGCTGCTGGAACAGCTGTTTTGGCATTTCCAGTGGTTCAGGGAAGTTGAAATAAGAAAATACTATTTTTCTGTGACGATGAGGTCACTTAGAAATTCTCTTGATTTAACACATTGCACCATTTTTACTGACATGGTAACATAAATCTATCATAATAACTTAAATTTACTTATTCAATATTGCAAATCCTGAAGTCTTGAAGTAATGAATTTCTACTTTAAAATTTATATTAGCCACTGTTATCAGCAAGATATCAAGAAAAAATTATTACAGGATGGCTTTTTTAAAACATATTTTTCAATCATTAAAATCTGGGATGTTTTTTTAGAATTATATTACATTTTTCTGTAAAAGTAGAGCAATTTTCATTCTGTATATATTTTAAGTAAAAACATGCTTATTTTATGTATCATTATATTTCCAATTCGTGTGTATACTGTTATTTTGAAGGAGTCTTTATCTAATGTGATGATGCCATAAGCGAAATCGCTTTAACACAGTTAAATGCTTATTGAACTTCGTTTTATACTTCTTTCATAAGATTGCATTCAGAATTGTCTGTCTGAACAGAAGGGTCCTTCTAATGGCAGAGGGATATTCTGTATAGGAAGAAGATAGCAATTTTTTCCTAGTTTCTGCTAGGAAGAAACAGTATTCCCCACCCCCAGATGCTGGTTCACATATAATTGTTTCAAGACATTTCACCATTTAGTATGGATTTTCAAGACTATTGGGAGGAATTAATGAAAGCTGCATTCCCTGCTCTGCTTCACAATAATCCAATTTATGAATGTCTGTTCTGTGCAACTCTGAATTAAACGTGTTTTTGTTGCTTTTTATAGTCAGGTTGACTTACTGTTCTCTTAATCATTATCAATTGCATCTTTGATTAATAACATACTCATTTGTTCTCTTGCAGCAAAATTCATACCAACCAACCAACAAAGGAAGATACAAAGTTTTATAAATATTTGGAGCAGCTTTCTCTCTACTAGTTTCTCATTTGTGAAACATTTTTGTTTACCTTTGTTGTTTATTGCTTATTTGTACATTGCTTTTTAAAAATATTGTAATTTGATTAAAGATCAAGATCAAAATTATTTTGGTGGGGGATTGTTTTCTGCATATAGAACAACAGTTTCAGATGGGCATATTTTTTTTTAATTTCTACTGTTTTCATTTTCAACTTAATAAATAAAGTCAGTTAATAATCTTCATGAACATTATATAGTACAATCCCAGTTCAAAATATTTCAGGTAGGAGTGGGATGTTACAGCTATTTTTTGCTCATTTTTAGGAAAAGAAAAATGATTTAGAATGAAGATTAAAATTTCCTCTGTTGTGTTTTAGATTTCCCCTCCTCCTTTCTTCCATTTCCTGGTGATATTAAGAACCTTATGATCTTCTGGAATGTCATGTCAAAAAAGAGTTGAGTTGACTGATGGATAACAGTATTACATTTTTGAAAACAACCAAGTAATACAAATGTATATTTAATTAAGGGAAATATTGTACTTCTGTAATATGAGAACTCTTGGATAGAGAAATATAGATTTAATCTAGCTCACTGCATGGAAAGGGTAGTTTATTTTCCCATTTTTTTCATGATTACATAAAAATAATTACTCAAGCACCTTCAGCATTGATTACTGTTTTCTTGGAAGACAGCAACCTGTTTGAGCATCACATTTGATTTCAAAGTGTTTAACTGTCAGTACCCATATGAATTGTTACAAAATAACTTTCAAATTCCTGTAGTTTTAATTTTAGTATTATTCTATAATTGGAGGTTTTGGTAGGTATGTAATATTCCAGTTTAGAAATGTCCTATGAAAAAGCGTGCCCCTCTGTACAAAAACCAATTTTCAATGTAAAATATGAGCAGAGTTCTAAATTTAAAAGCATGCAGACCATTCCCAGAAATTGGAATAATGGGAGGGGGGGGGTCTATGGCGATAGGGATGGAATTACTGATAAAGGAATAGCCAATTCCTAAAACTGCTTGTCTCACTAACCAGGAGAAAAAAAATGGAAGGGAAGATTAATATTAGGTATTAATTTGCTCACTGGCTTCTAAAACTTTCTTTCCTTTAGATTTTAATGAAAGGAAGAAAATTATGTCAATTCTAGGACTGTTCTAATTTTGTACCCCATTCCAAGTGCTGGGGTGTCTGAGGAATCTGGAAGTTGTATCCAATGGATCTCAGACTTTTTTGTCTCTATTATCTATAGGGCATTGCCGGTGTGGCAGCTTTTTCAGTAAAGTTTTCTGTTGCTAATTCATCTACTGATGACCCTGGGACATTCTCTCTAAAATGTCAAATACTCATATTTTTCAAAACATTAAGTTGAATAGAGTGAGAGTTATTAACTGTTTCATTTTTAGACAGTGACATCTTTCTTTGTGCTATATTGTGGCTCTTTTATGTTTTTGTTTTAAAGCTAACATTTAATTTTGAAGTACTGGAAAGAAAAAAATAAGAGTATGGTTTTGATTTGAAATACTCTTATGTTGGGAAATTTCTTAGAAAAGCCCTGATGACACTTTCATATAGGGAAAAATTAATTCTTACTATATTTAATAGTGTGTTGCAGTGGTTTAGTTGTTGGGTAGGACCAGGGAGAAACAGATCAGATCCACCCTCCCTCAGCTGTAGAAGCTCACTGGTGACTCTCCTTCCTCCTCCCTCTTACAACTCAATTTTCTTCACAGGGTTATTGTTAGGGGGGAAAGTTTGAGATGAGACTATTAGCTATCTTCCTTGAGTTTCTGGAGAAGAAGTTGAATATGAAGCTAATCAGAAAAACACACTTTTTTAGAAGGAATGCAAGCCTTTGTTTAAAAAATGTGTTTCATTATATACATGTTTTCTAACTGCTTCATTAAATAAATGGAATTGTCTAATTCTTTTCTGTACATATTGAATAAGAAAAAAATATATCTGATTTCATGGCCACAGACTATTATTTATACATAATCATTTCATTAAAGAAGTCTGTTGGTTTTAAAAACCTTCAGTGATAAGTTTGTAAAGCACTGCAGTTTTAAGATGTGTCCAGTTGTGTCTGTTCTCTAAGGGGAGGCTCTGATTCAGCAGAGATTTTAGTGAGATACAAGGAAGCATTTTTGCTAATTCTCCTTTGGTGCTTCAACCCGTTAAACCTCTTTCTCACCAAATGCACTCCAAAGAATTGGAGGAAACTTTGGAACAATTAGAAAGTTAAATGGGAGAAGAAATTTGCAGAAAGCATGTATTTTTCTGTTCACGGAAGCTTCCACTTAACTAAAAATTTGGGAGAGGTGTTTGTTTTTATAGCAGAAATAAATTTACTGTAGTCATTCTACTTATAAACCACTAAATCAACAGACTCAATGGTTTACAGAATAATCAGTTTAATTTGATACAACCTGCAATCTAGAAACCTTAAACTATTTAAACTGTATTTTGTTTCATCATCTGCAAATGAGTGTTTGAATCCAAGACTTTGTTGACTCAATTGATTTCGCCTCTTTCAATACTTTTTAAGTAGAAAAGTGGAATAAAAATATTTTAAATAAACATCAAAATGTCTGCTTACAGGAATTATTTGCATATTTATGAAAGGTAAGAGCCACATCCAGTACGGAAATTTTATGTGCATAGTTAGGACAAGGCTTCCACAGAAAGCTACTGGGTAAGGGCATGGTGTGTAATTTTTTACATAAATTAAATCCCTGATTTTGGAATCTTCTTTACAATGGCATTTTCTAATTAATCCCACTTATATATCCCTTTGTCTCCAGTCCCTTTCCTTGCTATGTTTTGCCTCAGATTGTAACTCAGCAGACAAGACTAGTAAAGTGATTAGACTTAGAAGTTTCTGCAGATACATTCTCATGTTATTCTGCTTCCCATTACAGGGATCATTTGATTTTTTAAATAGATTGTAAGAGAAGGGTATGGTATGGTGATGCCTGTGTGCATGCACACTTGTGATTTGTATGATCTATTTCTGCCCCACCTTTTAAGACAAGTTTGTTTGCTTGCTTTTCCCAGTCACATGAGTGAAAAGGAATGTGCTGCTCTTGTGATTATTTTTCTTGACCAAGATCACTTCCAAATATGGTATCTGCTTAAACAACGTTGTGTTCTTAAAGGGTAGGTTTTTGTAGAAGAAATTCTAACTGCTGGTTCACCCTAGTTTAGGACAGGAAGAATGCCTTTCTGTTCAGCACAGTTAACTATATATATTTTAACGATAGTTGGAAAGATTATGGGACATTTGATACAATATTATACATTTCAGAATGCTTTTAGATAAATGGTAATTATGGAGATAGTAACTGGATCCATATTTTTGTCATTTAGTTTGATAGCATAAAATGAACAGCAAAAATATCTGTGGGTATTCCCTGTAAAATACAGCTAATAGTGTAGTGTATGAACCTTTATATATTGGATTTCACATTTAATATTCTGTAAATTTGGGCATCTGCACTGTCTTACTAGTTAGAAACATCTGAAAATAAAATTTCATGTGGAAAGCCTTACTTGTCTCTGAAACTTAGTATACGTAACTAATTATTTCAAGGTAATCCTGAGTAAGAAAAAGAAGCAGACAGAAGAGTTCCCTAAAGAAAATGCATTTTGATAATATCACAAAATCCTGGAGAAACTGGTGAATAAAGAATCAACATTCATTTCATGGTACATAACCAGTATTACTGTAGGTAAACAACTGTTCAAAACTAACGTATGTGGTATTCAGTGTGGTAAATTGAAGGTCAATTCAACATCTGGTTGTAAGGAGGAAGGCCCTCCCCCCACAAACCCCAGGCCTAGAGAAATTTGCAGAGTGATGAAGAGATCACTTTTTTTACATTAAAGAAGCTGCTTTGATTTTCAGTAACTGGTATTGATTTTTCATTGAAGTTTGAAGCACTGAAAAGCACATTTTGTTTAAGAAAAGGAAGAAATCTGTATGTGATGTAACAGAAATCTGTATGTAACATGCAAGATAGTCCAAGTCTTACAAGAAAGGAAGAACAGTTAAAAGGGCATTCAGCTTATAGATTTATATTTACTGTAGGGGAGGGAAAGCACCTTTCTAAGAAGCACTGTTGTCTATCTCCACATTCAACTGAAGTATGATTTGAATACTTGCTGCAGCCTTCAATGGACGCCAGAGGTAAGAGATTAAAATCAGTGAGGCAGAAAGAAATCTCATACATAATTAACAAATCATTATGGAATACAAAAGTAGGTTTTGCTGAATCCATTTTATATTGCTTCTATTATTTAGTAGACCAATATAGGTAAGGCAACCATGGCATTGCTATTCCAAATCTTTAATTTTTTTAATCAAGTATTTGGTTTAGATTACTGCATTACAAAGAGCAATTACACACACTTAATATTATGGTCAAAAACACTGCTGGAACAATTATTCTTCTTAGTAAAAATTGGTACATTTATGAACTACAAGGAGTCTTGGAAAAGAACCCAGTTTGAAGAAAAGCCAAATGGCTTTAATAGGTTCCAAGAATGACCTTTCTAAATGAAGATTGGAAACCGCAGTTCTGATTGTTGGATCTTGGTAAAAGTCATGTATATATAGCAGAAATTATATTTTCAAAGTCATTTTTTTTATCGGAGCAGTAGGCATAAGCTTGTTGATAATTCATCCGTTCTTCCTTGAAATTTCTAAAGTAACAGAAAGGTTCTGGTTCCCTTTTTGTGTGTTCTCCATTTTTCTCAAGAATGGATTTTCTGAACTGTTATCTTTGCTTCAATACAGAAATCACATATGAGAAGAAAAACCTCTACTCTCCACTTCTTGGATAGTTCCTACTTTTTCTATCTCTATCGATTGCTGAAGCCTTACAAACTCAAGAGGGCAGCCAGATTTGGGTTCCCTCACTTGCCAGCCTTTTTGCTTACCTGAGAAACCAACTTCTTTGAGTATTCTGAAGTCAGGCATGTCCCCGCATTACACTTGACCCTAGTGTGTGTGACCTTTATTGAGGTGGTAGCCTACCAGTGTCTTCTACTGAGTTGGCTTGCAATATGGCCCTAAAGAAGCTGAATAGTCTTATACAAGCTGAGCAAAACCCCACCAGTGGGCTGCTTTCTGACATTTTGAAAGCACAGCCTTTCTCAGTCCTTATAGCAGTTTTGAGTTCAGTTTTACCTGATGAGCTGGATACAGAATCAGAAGAAGTAGCCTATGAACTATGCTGATTCAAGATGAAGTGTTGCAAAATTTGGAGATTCTACGTCCTTTCTCTTCTGTATGAAAGTATTTCTGCATTGGCTTGATAATACCATGTAGTTATGAGTTGGTAATCACTTCCCTCTATAGTTGTCCATAGTTACATGGAAATGAATTCTACTGATGTAAATGCAATTTGGTGTTCAACCAAGTCAATTTATTCAATTCAGTATTGACTACTGGCAACTGCCTGGACTAGACCTGCACTTTTAATGGCAAGATTTTCAGAAACAGTTTCTTTGCCGAGTTCCTAGAGTAGAAGGAATGAATGAGTGGCCCAAGGTTACCTACACTCAACCAACCGGCTTCTTGTCTAGGGCAGGACTAGAATTCACAGCCTCCTGGTTTCTAAGCTGATGCCATAACCACTACATGAAATTAGCTCTGGCAAACAAGTATATTGTACCGGATTCTATATTTGTATAAAATCAGGAGACTGATAACCCTTTCTCAATGTAACATATTTTATTAAAGGTCATTAGCTTTCATGAGCTCATTGCATCATATCCAGGTGGCAAAATTGATCAATTTACTTACCCCATACATCTGGTGAAGTTAGCCACAGCTCATGAAAGTTAACGCCCTTTATTAAAATATGTTGGTCTGAAAAGGAGTATCAGTTTCCTCCTGATTTTTGGCTATCATAAACTAACATAGCTGTCTATTTAACTCACCAAATTCTTTTGAACAATCATTTATATACATGCACATTTCTATCTAGGTCATTAATTTAGGAACAGAGATTTGTAAAGGTAAATATTTGTTTAAAGAAACATAAATATTAAAGACTTCTTTAAAGAAACATAAATATTAAACTGCGGCTGCCACCAGGAACGTGCATAAAGAAATTAGCATTTATATAATCTTTAAGGAAGATTTTGATACTAGGTTGAAGAGTTTAGCATTACTGATTTTGTGCTTCAGCTAATTATCCTAAATAGTTGAGCAAGACTGGGAGTCCATTTTGTAACAAGCTTCTCTTAAAAAAATAGTAAAGAAACTGCATTCTGGCTCCATTCAGCTACAAGCATTATCATGAAAAGTGCAGTAGATTAATATTTAATTGTTTGTTTGCTGCTGCAGAGACTCCACTGTCTCATGCTGTATGTATCCAGCTACTTAAATGTAATGTGGGCCAGCAGGGGAACAGATGATGTCTTCTCTATTCAAAAGCACAAGGTAGTTTAAAAAAAACCCTACAATCTACAATGACTTGCTTTAAAATAATCTTAATGCTTATTTATATTGTATTATAGAAGGAGAGAAAAGGAGTTTCTTTTAAATAGATTTATTTAAAACAAATGTTGTTCCAAGCTTGGTTTTCCATTGAATTTAACCCTTCATGTGGCTACATCCATGAGGTGAGTTTTAAATTTGTCTGTAGCTGGTGCTGTTAAAATCAACATATTGATGTATGCATAGAATCTGGAAGCTGAGTATAACACAAAACAAAAATGTACACTGGGCAAACTAGAAATTCTAATATTGACACACCAGATTTGTGAGTCAGAGCCAGTATCACTAGAACTGACTGAAAAAAAGGATTGCCAGAAAGCATTCTTATTTTTACTTTAACAGGAAAACCTAAATTAAATAGTCTCTCACAGTACAGGGGATATGCATATGCTGACCAAGCCAAGAGGCATAGGATAAACATACCTGGATATACTATTATTAGTTTTCTATAGAGAGCGTGGCAGATTGACATTAAGCAGGGCTTTCCATCTAAAATCCTCCCAAGTGCTGGAGGAGAATTAGTTCATTAGTCTGAAGTTCATCAGTCTGCAAGACTGAATCTTTTTTATATATTGTTACAAGTCTCTAAAGCAGTGCTTCTCAACCTCATCAGCTTTAAGATGTGAGACTTCCAACTCTCTGAATTCCCCAGATGCCATACTGGCTGGAAAATTCTGGGAATTGAAGTCCACACATCTTAAAAGTTGCCAAGTTTCAGAAGAACTGCTCTACTGGGTGAAAAACGGAAAGTATCTCAGTGCGATACCTAGCAATATTTTTCAAACCAGAGACCTTAGACTTGGTTTTATTACTGGGTTGTTTTCCCCCCAAGATTTACCCAGAATGAATGACTAGCAATCTAACAAATCTATCAAACAAGGATGATGAATCCCATCTTTCCTGGCTAAGCCTTGCCTTCCTCTGCCCTTGCCCAAACACCCCAGACCAACCTCAGAAACAACATTTACTTTCTCAGAACAGGTCTCAAGGCACCAACTCTGAACTCAAGTCCCTCTGGGATGAATCTGGGTGAGCCACTCAATCTCTGGCCCCTCAGACCCCTAATATGGTTCCATGGTCCAGCCTGTGCATCTTCCAGGGTATCCTGGCCTGGCTAGACAGCACTGAATCTACAAAGTATCCATCAGCCTAAGAAAATAACTTGAGGCTGCACGTTTGAGACTCCTACCATAAAACCAGTCTAGAGCTGAGGTGTTGCAACACATTGCCGTCATGTGATATATCACAACTTTCTTCCCCTTGGCTAAAATGGGGGTGGGTTTGGCCAGCATGTCATGCATCTGGCCTGTGGGCTGGGAGTTTGACACCCCTGGTCTAGGCTCTAGACAGATACTTGAGAAAACTGACAAGGTTCAAAGCTGATGGGCGCAAGTTCTGATCCAGGTATTAATTATAATGATGGATTCATTATAATACGTAACACCAATAATCACAAATAGTATACGCACATATAAATATTGATGACTTTTTTGAAGATTGGAATCAGGCTTCCCCCCCCACCTTTCCAAAATTATAAACCACCCAACTAAAGGAGGAAACACTGCCCTGAGTGATATTATATAGAATCTGAGAGACCTGTTCTTGAATCTGCTCCAGAAAAGAAAAGTTCTACAAACTAAGGATGCATTAACTTTTGTGGTATATTTGTTGAACTTTTGGACAAGTTCACATTCAGCTTATCAATTGTACAGAAACGGCCTTGCTAGCCCATGAGTATTGTATGCTTGTTCATTGATTCTATATTGAAAGGATGTGGGATATGATAACCTACAAAAATCTTATTTATGAAGGGCTTTCAGAAACACACCAGATTAATTTCAGTTGGTTGATACTTCCACACATTGATATTGCTGCCAAACTCATAACAGCCGAGTCTGAAGGTGGCAGTTTTATCATGTATAAAGATTTAGGCAAGATACTCCATTGGGCTGACAGCTCATGAAGTTCAAGCACTCTTTGATAGAAACAGATTTTCTAGCTTTTAATTGAAGCCTAATTCTGACTGGATTGGTTGTAATTGCCTCTCAAATGGGTGGAAATACAAATGTTGTGTATTTAAAATCTGCAGATAAATCACTCCTCAGTTTTTTTCCAAGCCTTGAAATTGTCATCTGAGACGCAAATGTTCTCACTTCCTTTAGTCTATCTGCTATGGAGTGTCTCTCCAAAAGAGATCCATTTAAAGCCTATCTGCTGGCAGCAGATCTTTTGTTTTTTTAGTAGATCAGCACCCCTTTTCATATATTTCAGCTGTTTTGCTATTAAGTAGTTTAATTTCTGTGTTCTAAATTATCTTTTTCATCTGATACCTTGGCTTTTGAAGCTTTTGTTATGGCTTACTCATATTTGATTTAGTGTTTTTATTATTCATCACCCAGGGAGATTTTAGCCATAGGGCAGGCAGCTCATAAATCCTAAACGAAAAATGCATCAGGATGTGATGTAAGCACTGATTTATGCATATATGCGGTTTCCTTTAGCAAACACAAGAAAATTATTATATTGTAGCACATAGGCGTTCAAGTCAATTCGCTTTATGGTTTCGGGTAGCAATTGGGGCTTCACCCCTGCACCCCAACCTTTATAAATTATAGCCCTTATCACATTCTGCGACGCTGAGCGACCTCCGCGCTTCTGGACCTGGGCCCTAAAGGTCACAGTCTATGGCCCCTCTTCCCCTCGGGCCCCGTCTCCCCGCGTTTCGCTCGCCCGTACCCCCGCAGAGATGCCTGCCAGCTGAAACCCCCGGGAAGCCCGGGGCCGCCCCCAAAGCGGAGGATATAGCTCGACGGCTCCCCGACTCCGTCATTTCGCCTCCCCAGGCACATGTGACGCCCTGTCGCGTCGCCCCTGGAACGCGCCAGGCCAGGTTCTCCGGGCGGCTGTTCCCTCCAGCGACCGCCCCAGCCAGCGGCCTCTTTCGGAAGCGTCCGCCTGCCGCTCCCTTCCTCCGCTTAGAGCAGCCGCCACCGCCGCTCCTCCCCTGCCTCAGCCTCAGCCTCCCCCTCTCGCTCGCTCGCTCGCTCCCGCGGCGCAGAGACTCAGACCCGGAGCGCGCACGCTGCCACCGCGGCTCCCTGCAGCTGCTTGGCCCGCTCGGCTCGGCCAGGCCCGCTCCCCCACTCGTGGATCTTTCCGGCTCGCCTTTCCTCTCGGTCTGCCCGCCTGGGAGGAAGGCAGGAAAAGCAGCGGCGGCGGGGAGGGGCCGCAGCGCCCCGCAAGGACCGGCTCCGACCCTGCTTCAGCTCGCGTTTCCCGGACCAAGCGATTCCCTCCCCTCCCCAGTGTCACCTCTCTCCGGATCCCACAGGTAGGAGTCGCCCGCGGGCCTGGCGTCGCCTCTCCGCCCGCTCCTTTGCACAGGCGAGCAAGATGGAGCCTCGCCCAGTTGGCTCCGTGCGAGAGAAAGAAGGGAAAGGGCCGAGCGGCGCTGCCTGTTTGCCTGTCTCCCTCCCTTCCGCGGGCGCAGCTCCTGAGATCGGGACAAGCCCACCCCTGCATTTGTCGCTGGAGCCGAGGAAGAGGAGGACGAAGCGAGACGCTTTTCTCCTCTGGGGCAGAGCGCGAGCCCCTCTTCCCCTCTTTCTCTCCACCTCTAAGGAGGAACCGCGACATCCGCCGTCTGGAATAGCTTTCGAGCCTCTTTTTTTTGTTGTTTTTTTTGCGCCCCGTTGCATTGAAGAGGGAGGCGGTTTTGCCCCCACCCCCTTCTCCCACTCCGGTTCTCCGGGCTCCGGAGCGACTTACTGCCCTTTCCTTGGGGGCGCGTTATGTTCTTTCGACCGAGCTTCGGGAGACAAAGTACCATTTGGAGTACTTCGGTACACTTCGAAGAACTGTTGCCATTAATTTGAATACGGCTTTTTAAAAGGAATTGGTCGGGATCGCTTAGCCCGTTTGATAAGTGGAGTCTGGAAACACCCAGCCCTCGCTTTAACTATTCAATTAGAAGTAGCAAAAAAGGGAAGGATGAGAGGATAGGTTAAAAAAGGTAACTTGTTTATTGAGTAAATTGCTTTGAATAAAGCAGATGGCGAGTCCTGATGGTTTTGATCTGGTGGAGTAGTAGCAAAAACTCATTAAGTCCTTTGCCCCCATTTCCTGATTTATTCTTCCCTCGAGCTTATAATAAAATGCTCTCAGTCTATAGCACATGCTGGCACTCACATATCCCAATGCAATATTCCCTGTAAATATCTTAGGAAGACCGCTGACACTCCGGTGCTTTGGGGGGCAGTGGTGAGTGAAAGAGAAGGGATAAAACTGCTGTAGTTCTTTGTGTTACTTATTGCTTTTTGCATTCAGCAGCCATGGGGGCTGGACATCTTGCTGGTCTCATACACAGCGTCTTTCTGGAATTTGTTTCATTTTCTTAAATGGCCTATTTAAATTGCCTATTATAAACGGCTGCATATTTTTTTCTCTATTTATATTTTATATATTTCTCTTAAGTGCTCAAATAAGGCTATGAATATTAACTTGCTAATTAAGGGTTTTAATAAACACAGCACATGTTTATTAAAATCTATTATTTACATATCTCTACCTTTGACTCATATCTAGGTTGTGCTTTTACTGTACTTGGAATCCTTTTGATTATACATGTGGCCTGAGTCTTTGTTTTTAAATATTTAGTCTATAGCCCTGAGCACATTACAGAAATAGGTCCCATATGTACAGAATTATATTGTTATTTTTCCATTAAATTTGTATCTGTTGTGTTTTATTTAATTGAGGGGGCTGTGTATTACTTTGTACTATGAAAAGAAAAATGAACTCCTGCTTATTTCTATTAAAGATATGGCTGCAGATCCCCCCCTCCCCCCCAAAAAAACCCCCAAAAACAAAACATAAACATTCAAAATTTCAAGATGGCTTTTGGCTTTTGGCTTCCTTTACAATTCTATGTTTTTCTTTTTCTTTCACTTTTTTCAAGTTCTCTATAGAATTAGAGAGACAATAGCATCTGCAGAATACAGTCTTCCACTGTGTATTAGGTCTATTTTATCTCTTAACACCTTGTTTTTGTGGTGGTGTACAATGATAAAAATCAAAACATACACAGATAGATCAACCTTTTTAGGAAAATAAAACATAGACTAGGCCACAAGATAGCTGTTGAGAAAAAGTGATTTCCATTCTTTGGTTCTTTTTTTTAATGCAAATATTCCAGCCCCTGTCTGTTTACTACATCTAAGTCCTAGACCTAGAATATTGTCTGAGGGTTCAGGATGTAGCTAGAGTCTAGACAGATCTAGATTTAATTGATGGCTAAATAGAAGACATTTAAGAATCTTATTGTCAACTTGTAAAGCATTCCTATGCCTGTTTTCAAGTTGCCTTTGGGGGGGGAGATTATATTCTTCCCCTTGAATTATATTATGGAAGAAAAAGAAGGTATAAATGTATACATTTTCCCTTTTCTTTGAGTCAAATTAGCTTCTACTGATTTAATGGAAACATACGTACAAGGATGTACAAAATTATTAGTTTTAAATGTAATCCCTTTTCAAAGCAATATAATTAATATTCCTTCCTCTTATTCTAGCTTCGTCATCATATCTTATAAGGTATGTATGATGGAGAGATAGAGCAATTCGGTGAGCTTCCTAATGCTAATTCAGAATTCTACTGTACTGCCATAGTGTTTTGTCCTTGTTATGAACCTACAAATATAGAAGAGTCAATTTAGGAATATTTTAAGGCAAGATGGGAATATTATATCCCCTCTTGTTTAGGAAGTAGTTTTTAGAAATAACATTGCTAAACTATAAAAAAGGCAGATTATAAAACAAGTTTACAAAGTTCTGAAGCAAAAAAAAAAAGTAAATTCTAATGGGTTTTGGATCCAGATTAAGATTTAATGAAATTCTGTTTCTGCAGGAAAGGAAATAGGTAGATTCTTTTCCGCAAACAAGTTGTCTTCAGCTTATGACTGCAGTTGAGCCTATAATTACTATGATAATTTGTACATCAAGGAGGTCATCATGGAACTCCATCCAATTTTAATATATTTTTTGTGATGGTCATTAATGGATGTCATAGTCATTAAGTGAACTCATTGTTCACTACTGGCATTTTTTTGCCCGAAACTGAAAGTAAATGTTGATTTCCAGCAAAAATGTCATAAATTGTGATCATGGGACCATGGGGATACTGCAAACAACAAAAAATGAGGGCCAGTTGCTAACTACCCAAAATGCAGTCATGTGCTCTGGGGGACTGTCAGAATTCAAATATGGGTCATAAGTACTTTTTTGGGGAGGCCTTTGTAACTTTGACCAGTTGCTAAGTGACCAGTTGTTAAGTTGAGAACTACCTCTGCTGCATTTTCTGAAGAGCTGTTCTGGAAAACAGTCTCTTTGGAACAGCCTGATAGATAATATAATAAATTGCCGGAGCAGAGGGGATTACATTAGTCAAGATTGCCTTCATCTCTTCTTTCAACAGGAAAATTTATTGGACCCAGTGCTTTCCAATAAAAGAAAAAAAACATCTTTATTTAGTGCAGCGGTATTTTTTAGATGATGCAGCTGTATTGTATTTATTAGAAAGGAAAATAAATCCCTTCCCCAAATATTTAACTTTAAAATAGGTGTTGATTGTAATATTTCTGAGAACGTCATTAATAGAGACTGATGATTTGTTTGTGTGTGTGAATGTTCCCTTTTGTATGGATGTCTTAATTTAGAAAGCTGCTTTTCTTTTGAGTAACATTGCACTGTATCAGACATAATTTTAGAAGACCTTTTATTTTTTATCTAAATAAAAATAGGGAATGCTTATCAAAATGTTTACCAGCTGTAGTTTGTACAAGTCAGGAGTGTCTAGGCTTGCTCAACATGGATTGTATTGCTGTCTGTATTATTTTTTAAACTTGAGGGAGGGAAGATTGAGAATTGGCAATAGGTAGGGCCAAATTTTCATGGATAGATTTGGAATCTTCCATTTTGGGAATAGGCTAGGGTTATTTCTGGCGTATTGCCTCTGCCAAATCTGTTTCAGGGATTACAGTACAGGAAGTCCTCAATGTACAACAGTTTAGTGGCAGTTTGACGTTACAATAGCACTGAAAAAGTGACTTACAACCATTTTTCGCTTATGACCATTGCAGCATCCTCATGGTCACATGATTTACATTCAGATGCTTGACAACTGGTGTGAGGGTTACAGGATCATGCGACCATTTTTTGCCACCTTCTGACAAGTAAAGTCAATGGGAAAGCCAGATTCACTTAACAAGAAGTTACTAATTTAAGAACTGTAGTGATTTGTTTAACTAATGTGGTGAGAAAAGTCATAAAATGGGACAAAATTCATTTAATAGATTTCTGACTTAGCAACATAAATTCTGGGCTCAATTGTGGCTGTTAGTCAAGGACTACCTGTATTGTTTTTGTGTGTTTTTTTATTTAGTTTGGCAGGAAATCATATTGTTTTTGGTTATTGGATTGAAGAACTGTAATGGAGACAGCTGCAAAAAATAAAATTTAGGGAGTTGAGATTGTCGTCTCTGATATAAAAACTTGCATTATAGCAGCCTGCTTAATATTGCATGAACTCTGATAATCACTAAGGCTGCTGCTGTATACCATTAAATATGAGTAAGCTCCATCCAAATCAGTGGGAATTATGTCTGACTAGAACTTAGTCTGCAACTCTGGATTATCTTTTTCCTCAAATTTCCTCAAGTAATAGATGTCTACTTCCTCAAGTAGAAAGATGATACTAATCTCTAGATGGAGTCAAACCTGATTCACTGGACCAATTAATGAAAACGATAGCTTTTCTAGGTGGCACTTTGTGGGCACAATGAATGCTTCTTTGCAGCCATGACTAGACTATTTTATATTTAAGTGCAGTTTACATTTATCAGAGATGATTAGGTTGGAGGGAATTAAGACCAGTTGTGCTAATGTCTGCTTTTCTATTGGTCTCTCTTAACTTTCCAGTAGACTGCAATACAGCAAAGTGTTTTTCAAATTTGGCTGCTTGGAGTTGTGTGGATTTCAACTCCCAGAATGCTAACTTGGGAATTGAAGTCCACACATCTTAAATTCACCAAAGTTGAAAAACACTTTGCTATAGTGGGTGAGAAAGATAGAAATGAAAGGATTTTTGTGTTCAGAGAATTAAAAAAGTGTTTTCTATCTCAAAAAGTCAACAGTTATCTCAATAATTGAGTAATTGAATTATTCTTTTCAGAACAATATAAAAGTTAAGTCTTAAATCCAGTGATTGCCCTTTTTGATTTGGTTGAGTTTCTGATAGTGGAACGGGAAAGGAAATAAGTGGCAAAAAAAATAACGTTCATCCTTGTTCTTGTAATAGTTTCTACTAATTCAAAATCTGCCTGTGGAAGGTCATCACTGCATGCAGATCTGGGGTTAGATTGCATTAAGCTATAATGTTTAAACCAAACAGTAGTGGGATTTTCCCAAAGGTGCTTTTTCAGGAGGCAATTGGACTTTCTTATTTTTTCTTTGAAGACATTTCACTTCTCATCCAAGAAGCTTCTTCA
This sequence comes from Hydrophis major, assembly GCA_033807585.1. NCBI lineage: Eukaryota > Metazoa > Chordata > Lepidosauria > Squamata > Elapidae > Hydrophis > Hydrophis major. Next base: position 138,094,526 of record CM066329.1, on the reverse strand, counting down.
GCTCAGATAGGATAGTGGGGAATGGAAGTATTTATATTCCTTGCATACAGATGGTCATTTTCATTATTTTGGAGGGTCCTTGAGGCACTTAGACACAGTAGTGGGTTTCAAATTTTTTTACTACCGGTTCTGTGGGCGTGGTTTGGTGGGTGTAGCAAGGGAAGGATACTGTAAAATCTCCAGTCAGAGGTGGTACTTGCCGGTTCTCCAAACTACTCAAAGTTTCCACTACCGGTTCTCCAGCACTGGTCAGGACCTGCTGAATACCATCTCTGATTTGGAGGCTTATCTGTGTCCTGAATAGTCACCTGAATAGTGCTCCTGGTTCCTATAATCTGCAATTTTTATCTGGAAATCTATTCGTACGCTCACTCCATTGAAAGGGTGTTCATCCCAAATTGTATAGCTAAAAGCCTGTAGAGATTCTCAGTCATCCAGGTCATGGTTGTCCCAAAGGTGCTTTTTCAGGAGACACCTTTCCAGGATACAATTAGATGAGAATCAAAACATCTTCAAAGAAAAAAAACAAGAAAGTCCAGTTGCCTTCTGAAAAAGCACCTTTGGGACAACCATGACCTGGAAGACTGAGACTCTACAGATTAGTAATAGGGTTTGGTTTTTGTATAAATAGAATCATACAGCTTGAAGGAACCCTGGAGATCTTCAAGTCTAATTCCCTGCCCAAGGCTGAAATCCTCATATCATCTTAGATAAACAGTTGTCCAATTTTTTTCTTGAAACCTCCAGTGACAGAGAATCTACAACTCCAGGAAGCAAGCTGTTCCATTGCTTAAAAATTCTTAATGTTCTTACTGTCAATAAATTCCTTTATTTCCAAGTATAATATAATTACAGGTAATCCTTGAATTATGACCATAAATGAGCCCAATATTTTCTTTGCTAAGAAAACAGTTGTTAAGTGAACTTTGCTCCATTTTACACCCTTTTTGCCATAGGTATTAAGCTAATCACCGCAACTGCGTATTAAATGAATCATGTGGTTGTTGAATAAATCTGGCTTCCTCCATTTACTTTGCTTGTTGGAAGTCACCTGGGAAAGTTACAAATTGGGATCACATCACAATGAAACAGTGAAACTGTCATAAATACATGCTAGTTCCAAGTACTTGAATTTTAATCAAGGAACAATGAGGATGCTGCAATAGTGTGAAAACTGGTCATAAGTTAGTTTTTTCAATGCCATTGTAACTTCAAACGGTCACAAAATGAATGGTTGTAAGTTGAGAACTACCTATATTGTATTTTATATAATTAATAAACATACATGATTCATATATTGTATACATATATGATTTATAATTGTTAAAAATGCAATTATTATATTTTGGAATTTATTTCAAGATTCGTTTAAATAACTAATGCTCATTTTAACAGTAGACTTCAATTGTACATAAAAATTCTTCAGATTTAGAAGTTCAAAATACAGTGTTGATCATGATTCAAGAGTTCTGGATCTTGCTAACTTAGCTGAATTAAATTACTGTACTATATTAGATGTTTCAGTTGAAAGCTACTGCCATTCTATGTGTTGAGATAATCCAGATTTTTTTTGAAAATTGTTTATGAAGTATGATTGACGCTTAGCTGATATCAAATGTTAATAGCCCTGCTCACAATTGAAAAACAATTATCTGCCATTTTCAAACTATGCTAGGATTAACCCAAAGTGTAAGTCAAACCCCAGAACACTTGTTATCTGGCATCTTCAAATGTGTTGTCAATTTTTAGCAGTTTTTAGTAGAATTTTAACTGACAAAGGAACCCAAGCCCTTGGCAGGATTTAGAATTTAGACTTAGATTTAGATTAACTTTGTCACTTTGAATGTACACTAATCAGCATACATTAAAATGAAATTGTGTTGCATACAGCTCTCAGGGTCTCCACCTCTAATATACACTACATAAACATGACTAAATAAATAAATACAAAAGTATGCATATATCCACATATATTATATGACGTGGAGAAACCACACAGCTTAGTTTGGATGTATATGGGAGAGAAATCTAGCGAGTTTACCAGACGGATGTCATAGGTAACAAAGCGGTTATAGAATCTGGTAATCCTGCTAGACCAGGGGTGTTAACTTGCGTCGTCATGTATTGCAACTTTTGGTGGGGGTGGCCAGTGTGTGATGCGTCCGGCCCATAGGCCACGAGTTTGTCACCCATGTGCTAGACTATTTCACAGGGATCACATAATAACTTACTGGTAGTGTCCATAAGAAGCAATTGCTTGATTATGAATTATTGTTTGAATTTTATAGTGCCGAAAAGAGCTTCACATCTGTGAAGCTTATTTTGATTTAGAATTTTGCTATGAATTTAAAAGTATTTTTAATATAAAAGGTTGAGTTCATGTACTACAAACATGTGAACTGAACATAAATACACATTGCAAGTATACACTGGCAATGGTTTGAAATGGTTTTGTTTTAAATAATGTGTTGGGCTACTTTGTATCCTAATATGAAGTTTCTTAACCTTGGAAAGCATTCATAACACAATAGACACAATTTTATGCAAAACTAAGTTTTTAAAAAAATGTTACCTTGATTTTAAATGTTTTTTTTTTAAATATTTTTTTTTAGCAGAAAATGATGCATCCTGTTGCCAGTAGCAACTCCCCTTTCTGCGGGACTGGAAAAACATCTTGCCTTAATGATGACAATGGGACACCCACCGATCAGTTTGATTTATATTCCACACAACAAACCAAGTATAGCCACACAGTCGGGCACAAGCCAATACCCTGCCAGAGACAAGATGCATTAAATGAACCACATTTGCAGACCACAAGTAGCAGAAATTTGGAGACGAAAGATGAACTAAAAAAAAAGAAAAATCTCAACAGATCTGGAAAACGTGGAAGGCCTTCGGGGACGACAAAATCAGCGGGGTATAGAACGAGCACAGGTAGACCACTCGGGACCACCAAAGCAGCAGGATTTAAGACAAGTCCAGGTAGACCCCTGGGCACAACTAAAGCTGCAGGTTACAAAGTCAGCCCTGGGAGACCTCCTGGCAGCATTAAAGCTCTATCACGGCTTCCAAATCTAAGTTATACTTGTAGCAGTGCAGCTTTTCCTTACTCTATGGTCCATAACAGAGGAGTACATGCTACTGGTGAAACAAGTAGCAAAATCAAACAACCCACTGAATAATATGTATAGGTTGATAATACTTCTTCAGTAATCATTTTTAAATTATCTGAGTTGTGGCATGTTTTTTCATTTCTTTTGTAATTTTTTCACAACTTCCTTTCTTATTTTTTTTAAAGATGGCATATATCATAACTATATAATGTTTCTTTGTTTACAAGTGGAATCCCCAGTGATGCGCTTGTGTGTTTTCAAAAAGTAATTGCAAATATTCTGAGCAACAAAAATTATTGGCTAGTCATTTTAGTTGAGGAGCTATTAATTCAAATAGCAGATTTCCAGCTCCCTGGTTTTTGAGATCGCAACAGAGATTTGATTAAAACATATCAGAATAGACTAATAGAAGCCAATCATTCAGGATTGTCTTATAAGTAACAGTACTTCTATAAATTTTGCAATGTATATGATTCCTTTTTTTCTTTCTTTTTAAATAGGAATGAGTAGAAATTATTTTTTTCCACAATTGCTGGAATTTAACACGGACCTCAGAACTTGTAGATATGTCAAAACTTCGAAGCTATATTTTTAGGAAGTTATCATTCCAGGCAGCCATTCATTGAAGTGCTATCAGTTACAAGTAATTCAAACACTTTATTAAAGAAATAGTTTGTATGCAGCACCTGATCTATAGTCTTAAGTGCTTCTTTTCCATTACAGTATGGTATCTCTCTTGGAAGTGCTAACTATTGCACATTGAGTTACAGTTTATAAAGTCTAAGACTATATACACCAAATTATAAATAATGAAATATCAGAATTTTTTTATAAATAAGCTCTTAAAAGTGCTATGAAATATGCATTTAATGGGCATAATGAAGGTTATCTTTGAGATTTTGTTCCCTTATTATTCCAATTAATTTGAGTGATACATAAGCGAAGTTCTAGAACTGCCCTGTATTTTTCAAAATCTGTCAAGAAATACAACTTCAAAATAACTATAATATCTGCATAGCTGGCAGCCTTTTTTAAAAAAAAAGTTAAAATATTTGGTATAATTGAAAATTATACTTTTCAGATAAGTGAACTTCCCATTTTTAAAATAATTTTGTCAGTACAAAACTTCTGGAGCTAAGTGAGCATATATTTACCAAAGGAAGGCATTTCATGGTTCATAATTGGAAATGATACAGATGATGCACAAACAAGTTGTGATTTGATGTGTTTATAGATACCCAGATATATAACAGACTTTAGGAATATATCTATGCATGGAGGTGCAGAATGATAAATACAATTTCTGATTTTTGTGCACCTAAAATAAATGTTCTGCTTTGAGATGGGTATGTGTTATTATTTTTAAGGATTGTAGATGAGTGTGTACGTTCGTATGTATGTGTGAGAGAAAAAGGGGGAAAGACAGAAAAAGATGACTGTATCTACAGTATTACACAAATTGCATTGTAATTGATCAGAAAACACTCAATATTAAATAGATTTTATAATTGTTTTTCCAAAACTAAGTTTATATATAATTAATTCTTAAATGTTTTATCTTCAGATTCACTTGAAAGAGGTTGTAAATATTTGCAAGTTTCATTTGGAATAGACCTCTTTCACATTATGTACAAGTGAAAATTAACAGTATTTAATTTTTTCTTTGTAAGATCAATGTTGTAGCCTGCTGACGTTTTGATGACAGCTCTGATTCCAGTAATGACAACTTAAGAAATGGGTGTCATTTCATGCCTTTTTTATCAGGAAAAATGCAGCAAGCCTTCAGGTGTTCCAGTGATGCCTAACTCATAATGAGCTGGACTTTATCCTATATTTTATAACAGAGTATTGAATTGCTTTGAGGAGACTTTGTACGCACTGGCAACCATGAACCTCAACAGTACTGGAAGGCTTTTTAGTCATGTAAGTTAAGGCAGCTAAACTGCTACTAAATTGTTTTGTATTTTTTTGGTCAAGCCATGTTTCCTTGAGAAACTTTGGAATTATCAGTCTTTTTTTCCACAGAGGTGCAACTTTTGACACAGTGCTAATGTGAGCTAATTCTCCCTCAGGACATATATTGTACTATATTGTCTGTTTTGTTACACTTTTCCCCCTTCCCCAAAAGCTGCTTGGAGAGAAGCTGAATGTAAAATCTAAAAAAACCGGCATACTCTTATGGCAAGATACAAATTTATCTTATTCCAGAAGTGTATTTTTAATCAACTGTATTTCTTACCTCCTGTTTTTCTTGTGCTATACTTTTTTAAAAAAACTCACAAATGAGTTTGTTTGATGATGCCATACAGTGGATTGGGAGGTAAGGCAGGTGCATTATTGTTCTAATGTGATGAATTATGTATTTTGAGAAAATATATGCTGAGAAAATAAGCAATTTATGCTCATCTATAAAATGAAAAACACATCCATTAAAAAGACTAGTACAGTTTTAAAAAGGCAGAAAGGGTAGTTATATACTCATTGGATTTATTAACCAGGCCAGGAGAACACTATTGAACATTTCTTTATTCCAATTGCTTTTACCTTTTACTGCAGTTCATAAGGGCCTTGCTATAGAGAAAACAGAAGTCAACGATTTGAGATGTTTGAATGATAAATTCAAATATTTTTGCTACTGCTGTATATAATCTTCTGAATACATTGTGCTTTTTTGGTACACTATCTCGTCATGATAAACACTGCAACAGCATGTTAAATCCTATGCTTTGTTATTACTGGGAAGGAAGAGTATCCTTTCTTTCGATAGTATTGATACATGATTTGTAAAGCAAATGATAATTTTATATTCTATAAATTGTACTCTACATACATAAGCTAGGATTGTTAATGTGTATTCACTGCTCAAAACATCTACATGTTGTGCTTTATCTTTCTTTTGGTTAAATATAGATATTTGTTGCATCTTTTGATAAATAATTAAGCATTAATAGGGACCTATACTACTTAAAAGACATAAAAAATGCTGTTTACTTTCTAACTAACTTTACATAAACTATGGAACCAAATAACTTTACTACTATTTTTTAAGTCTTGCACTGGATATGTTCAAAATTATTGTATAAGTAGTACTTTCTAAATACAGCCTTGTCTACTACACCAAGAATCACTTTTGTTTCATAACTTTTATTACTGATCAGGATCTTTGTTCTGCAATGGGCCATTTAAAATAAATTGCACATTTTTTTTGGTTTCACAAGAAATCCAGGAAAATAATGTATATGGGATGGGAAATTCCATGACCAATGAGGCAGGAGGGATTACAGTCAGGGCATTAAAAGAATTTGAAAGGCAAAAACTATCAGAATTGAGAACTCTACAATTATTACCTAAATTGTCATTCTACTTTATATTACTGTATATACAGTGCAGCATCATGTAGTTCACCAACTACAGTTGCTTGCAATCAAAACTTCTAGACTTGCTTATACTCAAAATGCTTTTTATTATACATATATTAAATATAGTTCATTATTATAATGAAAATATTAGAACAAGCCCTTCCTTTTGGTCTCCTCTCCCAAATGGATAAAATTTTAAGTTCTGCAATGTGTAATCAATTTCATCTTGAAAATTATGATAGCATAACTATATATATATATATATATATATATATCTGGCATTCAGCTTTGTTTGGGTATTTTCCCACGTGGTGCTTTTAAAGTTGTAGCAACGTTTCAGCAGAATCTCATCTGCCATCATCAGGCTTCTGTATGGTGTTTGTGAGTCAGACTTTTACAGTGGTTTCAGATTTAAATTTGGGGCAGCCTATTTAAATCTGAAACCACTGTAAAAGTCTGACTCACAAACACCATACAGAAGCCTGATGATGGCAGATGAGATTCTGCTGAAACGTTGCTACAACTTTAAAAGCACCACGTGGGAAAATACCCGAACAAAGCTGAATGCCAGACATGTAAGTACCCGCGAAAACTTAAGAAAACAAATATATATATATATATATATATATATATATATATATATATATATATATATATAAATACTGTAGACTATTTTAAGATTTTCACTTTCATGACTTGTTTTTCCATGGACAGGTTATTTTATTAGAAATAAAATCATTAATATCATCATCCTGTCTTCTGGTGTAAAAAGTCTGATTAGATAACTCTTTGTTCTTACATCCATGAACCTCAGCTACTCATGTGCAATTGTCTGTATGGGAATGGAGTAGTATTCATGAACTGTACTTATGTCATCATTTGGATGTATATTTATTAATAAAGTAATTACTTTAAACACAAAATGTTTCATTTTTTGCCATATATTGCATCTGTCTTTCATAAATTTCATGTCTTAAATTTATAAAACAATGCAGTACCATCCTACTTTGGAGAATGAAGAACTGTTAATCGCTTGATGTTTTCTTTGTTTTATCCATAAAAATATTGAACTAGATTCTTTTTAAGTTTTTCTTTTGCTCTGCTCCCCATGTGTTCTTACAATGTCTGATTGAAGGGCAGTATCCACAAATGTTACTAGCTATTGATTTTAGTGACCATCTAATTAATATTTGTATGTACATGTGTGAGACTAGGTGTGCGTGACAGCAAAAGTATGAATGGGTGGCTTGTATTTTGGATGTTTGAAATGACTTATTTTAAATCTGGAAATCAATTGAGTGGCAAGGGGGTGAGTATCATGGTAAATTTGTGATAAAAATGTAATGGTTGATTATTTAAAGAAATGGATCAATTAATTGAATATTAATCTTTCATTTTAAATCTGTTGTCACTTTTTAAAAATATTTTGAATAGGTTGTCAATTGTCCATGGCTAATATGAACCTTTTGCTTAAAAAAATTGTGCACTGTGGTTACTGAAACCCTTTCAGAAATATTGCTATGTCACAATAGAGAGTTTTTAGTGGTGTTTCTTTTTAGATTTTTCATAAGAATAAGATGGATAATTTTTAATTTAATTTTTATGTGCCTTTATGTCTTATATTAATAGATGGGCCCTGTAACTTTTAGAGGTGCATTACATCCTTTAGAGAAAGGAGACCTAGTTGTTTATTGTTTCGAATACATTATTTGCATTCGTTTTACATTACATTACATCCTGGGTTTTATTCCTGACATTTCCATTTAAGACTGGATAACCCTCCTATCTAAAATGCCAGAGAGCTACTGCCCAGTATATTCCCTAAATAGATGCATCCTTGTTTGATTTGTTACACAAACCTATGAAAAAACCTCTTGCATTTAAAATCTGAAATACTTCAACTGAAAGTGTTTCTTGTGAAATTTTATATAAGATTGTTTGATTTTGATGACCTATTTGTGTGTTCTGAACTGGATTCAGAAACCAATTGGTAATCAATATGTGTAAGCTCTTCTACTAGAGCAGATAGAGCAGGGGTGTCCAACCTTGGCAACTTTAAGACTTGTGGACTTCAACTCCCAGAGTTCCTCAGCTTTGCTGGCTGAGGAACTCTGGGAGTTGAAGTCCACAAGTCTTAAAGTTGCCAAAGTTGGACATCCCTGAGATAGAGGTAGAATTAAAATAGTACAGACATATATTAAACTGTATGCATTTGTATGCTTAAGGTTGACTAGACCTGAAAATTGGAATTCAGAAAATAAATTAATACTTTTCAAGCTTTTCTTGTAAGAGAATCTCTTTATTCTGTCTCAATTGAATACAGCTCATAATGTTTGTTTGCCCAAGGGACATTTGCAATGGGTCAAAATAAGCAATCCCTGATATAAATTGAAACCTATTTGCCACTTTTAACACTTAAGAGGCTAATCAAGATCAACAAAATCTGGCATTCTATTGGGGCTACTGCTGAATACAAGGTGCTCTTCTGCAGAATTTCACTTAATCCCTCCCCAAAGGTGCTTCCCCTCCCAAGAGGCAATTGGACTTTCAAGTTGCCTCTTGAAAAAAAATCACCTTTGGAACAACCATGAATCTCCCATAGTCACTTAATTCCCTCCCCAGTCAAAAAAAAAGTTTCAAATATTCAGATATTGTATCTTCTCTTTTTCTTCCATGCTAAGCAGCTTTTGAACTTTTGTTTTAACTTGCAATTGGACCACACACACACACACACACACACACCAACAACCTTGCTGCACAAGGTCCTTCCCTTTTTTTTTTACAGTTGGTGTAGAGCAGCAGCACCCAACCTTTTGGCACCAGGGACTGATTCTATGGAGAGAGGTTTTTCCGCAGAACAGAGGGGGTGTGGTTTTGTGTGCTGTTTGCATCCTATGGATGGGGCTTCATTAGTTTGCATGGCTCAGTTTCTGCCAGTCCACGGACCAGGGGTTTTTAACTAAAAAATGTATTTTCCTTTGCAGATATTAAGACACTGGCTTTGAAAGAAACACCGCAAGCTTAGCCCTGGTATATACAAAGGAAGAGTTGTCCACTGGAAACACCATAGCAGACTGTTCAGCTGGTGGTGAAAACCTTTGCCGCATTCCAAATGAATAGCAATGTGTTCCTTTGGTCAGACAGGGACTTCTGCCCAATGAAGAACTGCTGTATAACTTATTCATGGGGCAGACTCCAGATTTGCCACCTCTTTTTATACTGTTCATCACAACCATTTTTCTGATGACCAAAGAACTTATTGGGAGTCCTGTGAGACTTTGGTAGGTAATTACTTGGGTGCTTTATTAGTTGCAATAGTTGCTTATTTAATGAGTCAGATATTACTTTTACATTCTTTATGTTTGTCTAATGTTTGTTCAGTCATTTATTCATTCAAATTTTAATGCTGTACATACACTCACCAAGCATTTCTGGGTGGTTTATGGAACATTAACATAACAGCAGCCGTGAAAGTCTGTCGAGATTCTCAGTCATGTCCCAAAGGTGCTTTTCCAGCAGGCAACTGGACTTTGTTTTTTCTTTTGAAAACATTTCACTTCTCATCCAAGAAGCTTCTTCAGCTCTGACAGGATAGTGGGGAATGGAAGGATTTATATTCCTTGCGGACAGCTGGTCATTTGCATCCTTTTAGAGGGTCATTGAAGCACTTGGAGGTTTATCTGTGTCCTCCAGGGTCACCTGAGTAGTGCTCCTGGTTCCTGTAGTCAGCAATTTTTCCTCTGGAAATCCATTCCTACTCACACTCCATTCAAACGGTGTTCATCCCAAATTGTACAGCTAAAAACTAAGGCTATACATCTTTTAGCTATATCACTACCTGAGCTGTTGCATTCTGGACCAACTGTAGTTTCTGAATGCTCTTCAAGAGCAGTGTAATGTAGTCCAATGAAGATGTGACTAAGGCCCAAGTTGCAGTGAGTAATATTTATCATTGTAGGAAAGTTTGTGATTGGTATACAAGATGTTTTGGCCACAGGTGTTACCTGCTGCTCAAGCTGGAGCTATAGACCCAAGGAGAATCCCCAAATTCCAAACTACCTACTGAAGAGAGTGAATAATGGAATCTCCTGGACAGCATCATGAACTTAGTCAGAAGGTAAGATGTATAACTGGATATCAACACGGGCATGTTAATTAATATCAGCACATAGCATCGGCACCTTGACTCCATACCAATGTCTGATTTCATCCAGTGGTTTTATATATAGCTGATGCTGAATTGGAAAATTATCTGGCTTTGCAGCATCTCCCTATTAAAATCCAAGACTTGCATCTCTCCCCATGATTGGAACCCTTTCTTCAGAAAAGGCAACCAATATAATAGAGTATTCCCTGCTTCTAAATCTCGGAGAAGGCTTGAAAGGATATGACCAATGGCACTGAAAGCCACTGAAATATTAAGCAAGACCAGGAAGGTTTTACTTTTCCTATAAGTGCAGTCAATGCTGTTTCTCTGCTGAACGTGGGCCTGAAACTGGACTGGAACATAACTTCATTTTCTCAGGTCATTTTAATTCTAGACCAGAGGTGTCAGTCTATTTCATTGAAGGCTGCATCAAGGTTGTTTCTGACCTTCAAGAAATGGGGGGTGGGGTGGGCAGCATATGCCCGTGGTGGGCATCGCCAGCTCATTGTCACTTGTGTCAGGGCACTTGTGCCCAAGTGCTAAGGTAGGACTTGGGGAGGGGGGCTCCTCACTTTCATTATAATCCTTCTTTCCTTTTTTCTTCCCTCTTCATTCTTTCTTCTTCCCCTCTTTTCTTATTTTTCCTTCCTTGCTCTCTTCCCATCTTCCCTTCTTTTTCTTTGTCTTTGCTCTTTCCCTTTCTCCTTTCCTGGACCTTTGCATGCTCAAATGCAAAAGGAGAAACATTTCTCCTTTTGTTTTTAGTTTTTGATAGCCCTCTGCCAGCGAAAACGGAGCTGCAGGAGGCCGTTGCAGCTGAAAATGGGGTGTGGCCCAACTCCCCGAGCTCCATTTTTCCTGTCAGAGTTGCAGGAGGCCTTCGTGGCCGAAAACGGGGTGCATGGTGGCCGTATACGGCCCCCTCCGAGCTGTTTTCACTAACAGAGGCACCGCAGGCCGGTCCTCTGTTGTTTCCGGGCTGGCTCTATGGGCCAGACTTAAGTCTTGAATTTGACACCCCTGTTCTAGGGTCCTTAAGACCACATTTCTCTCCCCACATCCCGCAGAGTGAAAATAAAGAACTAGATTCACTGTAGGGTTTATAAAGTCGAGCCATTCGTTTCTCCATAGCAATTATAATATTGAGAAAAGAAGCGCTTTTTATGAGGAAAATAAGTTATGTCAATTTTTATTAAAACGCCTCCGGGGAGGGGAAGCACAGGAGCTCCCAAAACATCGCCGAGACATGGGCATTCAATTCCACCTTTGCTTCCTCCCAGGCTACGATATCCGGGTTGCAGACAAAAGAAGAACCAGCCCAGCACTTTCACACAGGCTTTCGTTGGCGTTGCAAAACCGGAAGCGGAAGTACAACCGGAAGGTGGCTAGGTTCCTTTTGCAAAGCGCTTTAGCGGTGGTTTTTTTGTTTTGGGTGGTGGGGGAAGAACGGCCGGCCCCCTCCCTTGCGAGGAAGATGCTCTTGGCCTCGCGCGGGTGGGGGCGGCACCTCTGGGTGGTCTGGCTGCTCGCTTTCCTTGCGGCAGGTGAGGAGGGTTCGGTTGCCATGGCAATATTGAGTGGGTGGGGGGGAGGGAAGGAAAGAATTGAGGAACTGCCTTTCAAACGCACCTGTCGTCCCGACGACCGTTTGGTTGAACGCGTGTCGGGGCTTCCTGGTGATTTTGTTTGTTTGTTTTTCCGTGGATGGGGAAAGAGGCAAAGGAGCCCCTTCCTCAGCGTCTCTCCAAAGTAGGACACAGCGGGGTGAACCAGATAGCAAACATTTATTCCACTCACTCTGCATTTCCGTGGTTTTCAGGTTGCATTGTTCTCTCTCCTGAAATAAGGGGCTGTTTTCATTTCTGATGTTAAAGAGAGTAAAGGCAAGGTGAATGGGTCTAATCCTACGTCTCTTGCTCTATTTAAATGCTGTTGAATCATGCATTTGGCAGAGATGGACACAAAACGGAAAGCGTTAACCATTATGGATTAGTAAGTTAATAATAGTTATACCTGGATTCTCACTTTGAGCAAATTAAGTCTGTGTGCTTATGCTGCATGACACTTTAATTGATGTGTATTTCTCTCTATATGTACACACCTGTATGTATGTGTATTTTGCAGCAGAAACAGACGAAACTTCTGACCTGCTATCAGAAGAGCTAAGTGAAACTTCCTCACCCTTAAATCTGGAGAGCAGCTCTGTCCATTCAGGCAGTGATGGACACAGAGAATCGGTACAGTATAGGACTGCAGAAATTGCTGATGCTATGATGAGTGGTAGCCGCCTTGCGGACCATCATGTTGTATTGTCGGTTATTCCAAGTGCCACAAAGGAGACACATCTCTCTGAAGCAGACACTGGTACTTGCGATGCATCAGCAGATGGTGAATGCCTTACGAATAACATGGCGTCTGTATCTCAGCAAGGATCTCATGCACAAGAGCCAATAGTACATCCAGCTGTAGTGCTGGAAGCAGTGCATCCTTCATCAGCAGAGGACTCAAATAACACAGATGGTATGAAAACCCCAAAAGTGAACTGTGAAGAAAGAAACATTACAGGAATGACAAATTTCACATTACAGATTTTGAATGTTTCCCAAGTAAGTGATAGTTATTCTGACGTATTTCTCCTTAAGCTAAAAGTTGGCAATTTGGGCTGACAATATTGGTCTTGCTTAGGTGCAGCTAAAGTAGGGTCTGGATAGGACTACAGCTGTTTCTTAACCTTGGCACTTAACCTTGGCACTTTAAGATGTGTGGACTTAAACACCCAGAAGTCTACTGCTCGCTGGGGACTTCTAGAGGTTGAAGTCCACACATCTTTAAATGGCCAAGGTTGAGAAACAGTGGACTAGAGTAAAAATGTGTCTATGCTATTATAGTACTTAATTTGTATTACAGTACTTGTTTAATTTGCATGATGTTGAATCTGGGGTTGTTTTTTTAGATTAATGGAACGGCAGTATTCCTATTAAGAGAAAGAGCTCATGAATTGGATTGTCAAATTGACTTCGCATAATATAACTGAAATGGTTATTCAGTTAATCCCTGTTGTGAATAAAACATTGAACAATAGCCTAACCACATAACCTGGTGGGTTTTTTTTTAACCAAGTTACAAAAAAAAAATCAACTTTAAAACTAGTCCACAAGACGTTATGTAAATGCAGCCCTTGGATTTTTAGCGTACATAGAGAAGCATGTTAACTGAGCTAAATATTATCCTACTAATTTTGGATGTATGTTTTTTTTTCTTATTGTCAGTATACTATGCAACTTGAGAGGTATAACCATGTAAAATGATTCTGAGAATAAAGATGATGGATTCTATTTTGTTTTTTTCTGAACTTTTTTTCATCAAATCTAAAGATTGGTATTTCAACTGATCCAACTTTAATCTCCTAGGAATGCATTGTTGTTCCTAAAATTGTTAAGAAAAATGTTTATGAAGGATAGTATTTATTTCATAGAATGTTTGAGGTATCAGAAAAAAAGGAATGTCATCTGCAATATTGGAGGCAATGTAGTTCTGCATACTGATTGCTATTCCAAAGGCATTTTGTTACCTTCTGTGTGAATTGACTGCACTACTGGATTTAGATAACTTTTAATTTGATACAGCACACTTCTTATGTTCTATTATTTGGATTTAAGGAATATGGATTTCTTGTTATGTGTTTACTCTTGAAGGCTATTGTCAATATCAAACTATCACAAGATTTTATGGGTTTGATTGTGTCTTTTTTCTTGCAGGAAACTATTCAATAACTGATATTCAAAATATATAATAAACTAGCTGGTCAGTATGCATGTTTACTTTTAAAATTAGAATGAATTTGAGAGCTCTAATTTCCTAATTTTAAAAATAAACATGCATACTGGCCAGCTAGTTTATCATCATGAAAAAATCCATGTGGTTGCTAAAAGTTTACAATGGCATGTTATCAATTTAATGAATTCATACTATGGTTATTGTTCAAGTTTGAAACATGTTTTATAATAGAATGGTTAGAACTTTCATGTAGAGGCACTTCTTTGCTTTTCTGATTAGCACTTGGTTTTTAAAATTAATTTTTAATCTCATTTTAGGATTTAATAGAATTTTTAAATCCAAATGGCAGTGACTGCACCTTGGTCTTATTTTATACCCCTTGGTGTCGTTTTTCTGCCAATTTGGCTCCTCATTTTAATTGTCTGCCACGAGTGTTCCCAACACTACATTTCTTGGCCTTGGATGCCTCCCAACATAGCAGGTAAATTTTATTTTTTTCTGAATGATAATTGTTAACTGTGTTTTATACATTCATAATGTGTCTTTACAATAATAATGTAATTTGTCTTTACAAAATAATAATGTAATGTAATAAAGTAATAATGACACGTAATGGCAGGGAATACTTTCTGACCATCCACTGCTCCCTACTCCAGGACTTTCACTTTTTTTGTTTTTGTTTTACATGGTGATTCTAGTTTAATGAAGAATAACTGAGAGCTAGTTTTTATAAATTTTTAAATCAAAAATTTGTTTAGCAAAATTGATTGTTCTGCTTTACTGTTTGCAGTTTATCAACTCGGTTTGGAACTGTGGCTGTTCCTAATATCCTCCTTTTTCAAGGTGCTAAGCCAATGGCAAGATTTAACCATACAGATAGAACTCTGGAAACACTGAAAGCATTTATTTTTAATCAGACTGGTAAGATGAACTATAAATTGGGAGAATTGATATAGCCCTGTCTAACTCTAGTAATTACTTATTATTTCCAGGAACATTATTGTTTTGTCTCCAGTTAGGAAGGTAGTGGCAGCAGTTTTATGGTGAAGACAAGTTTTTGGATGAATACAAAATAAGGTTGCAGTGCTAGCTAGACAAATAATATTCTACTTCTGGCGATTTTGGTTCTGCTGAAGATCTTGACATCCTGTCATTTGTTTCTCAGAAGCCTTATTTGGATAATATAAACATACTTTGGCATCAAAGATCAATGTTAATATCATACTGTAATATTGATTATGTACATATATTTCAGTTCCTCTGTGACAGCAGGAGTTATTGCTTATGATTCTTTTGATTATTTTGGGATTGCATATTTGAGAACTGAGGGTGAATGCAAGAAAGGTATTTTTTTCTGTAGATATTTCTCTTCATGTTAACAAGGAAAGAAACCAGGTTTTCTCAGCTTTCCTTTATCCACAAGAGAGGATAAAACTACTACTTTCTCTACATGCTGTAGCAAATAATTGGGAAAGCTAAGATAGAAGCAGTATTTTTGATCTGGAGTTGGTTGAAAGATGGCTGACTATATGAATGTTTTAAATAAATATATAAAATATTTTTCTTCACTGCCTCTTGAAGGAGAGAAAAAATCATGGCACTATTCCCTTTACTGATATGATTTTAGACCAGGATGATTGCCTGTTTATTTTCTTTCACCTTCCCCTGGTAACACGAGGAGATAAAACAGGCTAATCAAGTATATATTATGGAAATTATGAAAACAAACTTACTGTTCTTGAGGCTACAAGAGTTCTTAACAAATGAAATGGAAATAGAATTAAATAGGTAACATTAATAGTTTTGCTGGAAATATATTTTTACTTCAGTGAATAAATTTTAAAGTATAGTAAATGTCTTAGCGGATGATAAGTATGCTATTTTCAAGCTAGAAAATGGAGGTTTACACATGCAAATAGCTAAATATGATTTATGGTGCCTCATCTTGCATCAAACTAATAATTAGATATTTCATTTCAGGTATACAACCTAAATCTGATGTGATGGTGAGCATGGAAGATCATGTTGGTCCCCTGCCTAGCACACAGAGTAAAGGAATAGATTGGCTCCTCTTATTTTCTTTATTGTTTCTTATCAGCTTCATCATGTATGCTACTATTCGGACAGAGAGCATCCGTTGGTTAATACCTGGTCATGATCAGGAGCATCAGGAATGATATGTGATTTGAGTACTATCTGCTTTCAGAATAAGTTGATAAACTAGTGAATTCCTCGATGTCTTATGAACTCGAGTCCTGTTAAGTTTATTGCATATTAAAAATAGCACATTATCATTCAGGAGAAATTTCTTAAAGTACAACAGTGAACACTGTAGTTGGTTAATTAAATGGTAATGGGACAGCTTTACCCTATAGAATCTATACTCTGCAGAATCCATTTTAATGGCATATATATGTGTGTGTGTGTGTGTGTGTGTGTGTATATATATATATATGTATGTATGTTTTCTTAAGTTTTCACAGGTACTTACATGTATGGCATTCAGCTTTGTTCGGGTACTTTCCCACGTCATTGTTGTGCTTTTAAAGTTGTAGCAACATTTCAGCAGAATCTCATCTGCCATCATCAGGCTTCTGTACATATAAATAAAAATATAAAGTGGCCTGATAATCTTGATAGAGTGAACATATCTCTGCTTCCTATTGTAGAAATTCTTATACACCTTCAAAATAACTGCAGGTGTGTACGATTGTAGAATGAAAATAATACATTGAAGTGTCAATTGAGTTTAGAAACAATCCTTAGTTTTAATGAGATACACTTTTTGAAACTTTAATGCAATTTGATAAATGTGTAAGTTACTGACACCTTCTCATTTGTGCTTTGATCACAGTATTTGATTAAAATGGTTAGAATTAAGAAAACATTTAATAGATCCTAATCTTCATGTCATTTATACTAGAAATGGAGACATGCTTCAGTATTTTAAAAGGACATAAAACAATGTCACAATAGGTTGGAAAGAGGAAATATAATTTCATGCACGATAATGTGATGTTTAAATTAAGTATGGGTGTAAATGTATGTATAATTTCATGGACATTGCCTTTTTAATGGTGTTTTTTTGTTTTGATGTTTGTGTTTGTAAGAATTTGAATCAACAGAAATTAAAAGAATAACCTATAACATGGATAGTTATGGCATTGTGGCTACATTAAATCTTTAGAGCTGTTATTTCATAATAAATCCATTCATGGTAGACTATTATAACTTTTAAAAGCTTCATTGGAAGGGCAGCATAAGAGACCAATATAAAATACCAAAAACGTGCATGAGACAGAAAACAGAATCAAAAGTGAATCAAGATCTGGAAGAGATGATACAGGCATATCTTATTTTCCTCTTACATTTGATAACTAAAGTGCTTTTTTCTCACACCAAACATTTTTGTACAAACACTACATGAGCTGGTAGAATGGCTTGTAAAAGTGATTACCGTTTCCTTGTGCTCCCTGAGAATATTATGTTTCTTAACTCAGCAGCATTTAGTACAAACAGCAGAGTACTAGATAAATTATATTTTCTCTGCTTCAGATAATGCTACTTCCCATCCTTTTTCTATGAACTTTCCTTGCAAGCGCCACCTGCAGCTGCCGCCGGGGAAGGTGCCAAATGATCACTCGCCCGAATTAGCGTAAAGACCCAAAGAGATGAAGGCACTTTTAAATCCCTACCAACTCTGAGAATACCCAAAGGCTGCCGCCCTTGAACTGAATGAAACCAAGCCGATCATTTCGGGCATCCGAGAAAGGCTCAAGCCAAGCGCTTTCTCGGAGAAAACCAGGGACCGCCACACTTTCGAGGCCCAGCCTGGTAGGATCGACTTCCGCCTCCCAGCAAAGATCTGCGCAGGTCAGGGAGCACCTGCGTGGGATGGCGACGAGAGGCTCCCCTAGCGGCCGCCAAACATTTTGGGGCAGCCGCGGCGCAGGCGCTGGCTGGAGAGGGCGGAGATGCTGAGTCCCCGCGGGTCAGGGTTGGGGCGGCTGTTGCTGCTCCTGCGAGGGGGCCTGGTGCCTGTGGGAGGCCGGGGCTGCGGTGGCGGCTGGAGCAACTTCTCAGCTATGGTGAGCAGCTGAGCAGCAGAGGAGAAAAATCCTCCTCGGAACGATTTGACAGATGGGGGCGGGCGGGGCGGCGGGAGGGATGGATCGGGATCGTCCAAGTAAAAACGTGGCCCGGTGACCTTTACTCATGTTGGTTTGCTTTCTTTGAAGCTCTTAACTGCGGTTTTAAGCTTTTACAAGAACAATTTATGGAAGGCTGACCTGGAAATCCAGATTTGGACCTCTGGGCTCCTTTTTTTTTTGCAAGGGAGAGAGGCTCAAAGAGAACGTTAAATGATCCTCGCACGTGTAATTCGAATATTAGAGTTTGCAATTGGCGCTTTCCCTGTTTTGTCCTGACAACGATCTTTCTTACAGGAAGCTCTTTTGCATTAAACCTGGATCTGGCTGGGACTGCTTCAGATTCGGGGTAGGAGGATCCTACATCTAAATACAGAAAGAGTAGGTAGCTCAGTTCCCCTTATGGATTATCCTACCAGCTTAATTCTTAGATCAGATCGGCTTTCAAGTTCTGCTCCTATGCCTCCGGGTGAAACGAAACAGAGTCATCGTGAAGTGAGCAGCCTACAAATTTAATATATCGTACTAATAATTTAGATATGTTAACCAGTTATCAGTAAAAAAGGCAGGACAAAAGTATCATCTTCACAACAAAGGCTTTTTGTGTTGTTGATTGGCTCCCAATATTTCTCTACTTAGTAAATGGTTGTTTGATCTTACAAAAGCTTTCATAGGGATAATCATTGCTTCTTGCAGCAAAAGATATTGGAGCATCTTAAATGAACACATTTATTATGAATGTTTTTGTGGAAAATAAGCCAGATAAAATTATGATTAAAAAAAACTTTTAAATGCCAGGTTGATTCTTTTTTCCTTATAGATTTTGTACATTGTTTAATAAAGGCTAGTATTAAACAGCAGACTAGTGCTACAGGTACTATTACTTGTATCTGTAGCATCTCATCTGTGATGGTTAGTTTTCCTACAATCAAGTGATTACCAATTGCTTTGCTTATTATGACAAGTTATGCATAGTAACAGCAGATTAGGCAAGTATAAATTCATTCTACTTTGGCAAACTAATGAGAATTTTTTTACATAGTGATCTAGTGCTTGTTTATACAAAATGAAATCCCACTTAGAGCTAATTCCCAAGTAAGCATCTGGCAATGCACACAATTTGCAATCTAACGTGCTAAAAAATGGAATATGATTCCGAATAAAATTATTTAAAAGTAACCTTTATATGTCTACATTCTTATGAATCACATCTTTAAGAATCTGTTAGATTGGGGTCCCCAACCCCCAATTTGTGGACTGGCATTGGGCCATGGCATGCCAGAAACCGGGCCATGCAACAAGCAGAGCCTCTATGAGATGCAGGCAGTACATGAAACCATGCCCCTTCTGGTCTGTGGAAAAACCTCTCCACAAAGCTGGTGCCTGGTGCCCAAAAAGTTGGGGGTCTCTGTGTTAGATGGATGCAGACTTCTCACATGTGGCCATATAATTTGCTTATTTATCTAAATTATTATATATGGTTAATGTAATCAGGGTCAGTTTTTTTGTTCAGTATATTGTTCCTTGTCTGTTTTACACACACACACCCCTTAGAAGATTGTGGAATAATCACAGCTTGTTTTCCAAACAGCTGAATAGAAATGGTGATGTTGCGATATGACACTTTCTGTATTAATGGCCCAATAGTTACTTTAAGTAACCTTGAATTCAGGAACAGATTGCAAGCCTATGTGTATTCAGCTGGCAAACAAGCAGTGCATTAGTGTTGAAATTCAAGAATGAAGTTCAAGGCATGCATTGAACAGCAGACATTGAAGTAATGACAGTGTAGGAAGCTATTAATAATAGTACATAATAGCTAGCGTACAAACCCAAGAATCTCTAATACATTTTCTTAAATATATTCTCAGAGTGTGAGTCTAAGACTTACAATTGGTGGTTCTGAAATCTAATAAAATTTATGGATTATTTGATCTGTTAATCTAAATTACATATTTCAAACTGAAAATTTGATTTTGCTCTATATTTTATACCAGGTTATTCTTAAAAAGGAAATACTGCTTTTTTATTTCACATTTTGCAAAATATACCGACTTCTAAAAATATGTAGGAGAAAACTTCCAAATAAGCATAGACTCAAAATAAGCATAGAGCTCAATAGTTTGACATGGTTTTCCAGGAAAGAATTGCTAAAGTGGAAGTGGAAATTACAACATAAAAAAGGAATGGTGAGTGGACATTGAAATGTCAACAATTAACAAAAAGCCATATATGACCCATGATCTGTGATTGCATCACATCTGGTTAAAGATGGTAAGTAAAGTAGACATTTGAAACCATCCAAGAAAAGTAAAATAGCTCCATAGGCCAAGCGATTCTATCTCCATTATCGGTTACTCATGTAGAATTAGTAGTTAATATTAAATGGCATGCAGACGATATGTCTGGAAAAATTAAAAAAAGATAATGGACATATCTTCCTTTCCAAATTATCTCTATATTCTTCACAATTTATTATTTTGTCTGGTTTTTACCCTTTATTGAAAGTGATATTGTGTGATATTATTTATATTCAGGAAAAACACATGGACTACAAATAGTCCTCTACTTATGATTGGTTGCTTACTGAACATATGGTAGATCCCCCTCCCCCCCCCCAAAAAAAAGCTGCTTAGAATCCAGTCCTGAAGTTACAGCTGCTGCAGAGTCCCCTTATGACCAACTACTTAACTCCCACCACTGGCCTCCACTTCATGGTCCTCACTTTTCTAAGAGCACTGGAGTTAGAGTTAGGGAAAGAGGGCAAGCTGCAGAACAACTTGTTTTGCTTCCCTAATGAAGCCTCACAGCATTCCACCATGCTGCAGAATGCTCATAGAAAAGAATAACAAGAGTTGGAAGGGACCTTGGAGGTCTTCTAGTCCAACCCTTGTTTAGGCAGGAAACCCTCTACCGTTTCAAACAAATGGTTGTCCAATTTCTTCTCAAAAACTTCCAGTATTGGAGCATTCACAACTTCTGGGGGCAAGTTGTTCATGTCAGGGAAGCATTCTGGAATCAGATGCCGTTTTCCTAGTGGCCACAATTCAGTGTGTCTGCTTCCAGATTGTGCCACCCTGCTCAGCAAGAAGCAGCCTGTCCACTTTCCTTAACCTGAGCTCCAGAGCTCTTCAAAAAGAGAGGAGATGGATGTGGGGCCCTGTGGGATGGGAAGCAAGCTCAAAGCCTGCAGAGTCTCAGAGAGGCAGGAAACGAAGCATGAGGTGCCTCAAGGTGGAGAGGCTTTGGGAGGCCTGTGGCACGGGCTGGGCTAGACTTCCCAGGTTGCCTCTGAGGCACCCCATGCTCTGCTTAACAACCTGCACGCTTGTTTAATGACCGAGAATAGGGATGGGGGCTTCATAAGTGAGGTGATCATGGAGCTTCACTTAACAGTTGTCACAATATGTGATTAATGGGCAGACTCTATCACAGTCTTGAGTTGTAGCTATATGTTAAAATCAGTCAAACTACAAAAAGACCCAATGCCCCAATACTTTGTTCCTTAATAAATAGGCATTATTTTCTTAAAATAAATGATAGTATTTCAGCAACATCTAATATTAACGGTATATATGTTATATACTAATTATTAAAAAATAGAAATAATTCATTAGTCATTTTCAGACTTTAAGCTTGTTGATTATTACTGTATTGTTCACCTTTTAATCTGCAATTAATTTGTTTAATAGTAAAGTATTACCGTACATGTTTTCATCATGTATTTTATTCTATAATATTTTAATCATGTAAAAATAATTGATTCTTTTAACTTAGCAAATATGAAGAAGCTTTTCGATTGTATCTTGGTAACTCGTGAAATTTATCTTTTTAAATTGATTCATGCTGTATTTCCATCCATCAGTGAATAATAATTGCAAATATAAATGTGGAATATCGACATTATATAATCAGTAAAAATATTATTAATTATATAAATGTCTTTTCAGTAAGGTTAAATAAAGAATTTACTTGATTTATAATTATGTTAACTGCTGCTTTCTTTATTATATTATTTACCATATGATTATTCCTAATTTTTCTTTATATAATTTAACATCTCTATTATTTCTTGTTTAGAAAGTTTAAATTCTATCTCACCTTGAATAAGAACTTACATTTGAAATATAGTGCCACCTAGTGGACAAAATGTTATTTATGTGTAACAAATGTAATCATTCAAATTGGATTGGAGTTTCTAAAATTGTCCACTTTACATATATGTCTGAAGTTTCAATTGAATTTCAGAGATTTGTGATGTTTAACCTGATTTATTTGAAATGTTTAATTTGTTTGAATGCCAGATTGTGCTGAAGAATTCTGTTAGTATTTTCCTTTGAGAAAATTGACTGATGGGAAGTTTATTTACTGTTTAGTGTTTATAAACTGTAGAAATAGAAGGTAGTGAATTATGTAAAATGAGATGTTAAAAACAAATTAGAATACATATTAAATCTAACTACTCCAGGCATTCTTCTTAAATCATTTCTAAATTCATGGCTGAATATGAATTCTAATTTGTTTTTATCATTTTATTTTTAACTTCATTAAATAACCTAATTTCCCCTCCCAAAATGTTTAGTTTGACTTCAAAAGCCAGTTCAAAATAAAAGATTCTTCTGTAACTTAGGAACTTAGATTTGTTTTTTCTTGGTTTCTAACATTACAGTTTTATTTACTTCCACTCAGAAGTAAACTCCAGCAGTAAGAAGAGAGAGAAGTAAACTCTTTCTCTTTCTCTGTTGAATTGCAGACTGTGAGTTCTGCTACTCCTTAATTCCACCACATGTGCAAAGCATCTCTGCAGATATGCATGTCTTTTTATAATCATTGTTTTTATCCTGCATCACTGGCAAGGATAATTTATTTGCCAATAAATTATTCTTTGCAAATGTTTTTTGCCAAGGATTACAAATAATGCTTTCAGGCATCACTCCTTTCCAGCTATCCAGTAGCTGAGAAAAAAAAAGTTAGTTTGACCTGCCTATATTTTTCTTTCAAATGTTATATGTTGGTAACATTCATGGTTTTCATACTTAGACCAAACATCTGCTGTTTTAGCACCAGGCTTCTGGAAAACAAAAAATCTACGATTATATAGAAATATGCAGAGGCATTATATTGGAATGCCACCTAAAAAGCACAAACTTTGTTCATCATTCTAACCTCAGTAAATGTGTCTTGTGGATCATCCAGATGTAAGGATTTGGATGCGATTTGGATGCGATTGTGATCATTGTTCTTCTTAATGAAGAATATAACCAGGGAGTGTCAAATTTTTCAGCTTCCGATTTCCAAACACTAGGGGTGCTCAAAAGTTGTGACATACCTTGGGGATTGTAAAGATATTTTGGTTACTTTAATATAATTTAGATGTGCTTAGTAAGTAACTACATAAATATATCTTTTTAACATTTTGTTCGTTTCACCTTCTGTATTAATACAATAAAAGGTTACTTATTAAAAGATGTGAAGGGAGTGTTAAGAGAGTGCTTGGACCAGTTCTGTGGAATTCTTAATATTGTTGAACAAAATCCTGGCAGTTATATTGTAAATGCATTGTTCATTGCATCTGGTTTAAAAAAGTTTAAATTTATCAATATCTCCAAACTGGGAGAAAAATGAGAAATAAAGCAGGATGATGGGTAGCCTGTCCAATCGGAAAACAGTTGCCTATAGATAGCTATGTGGATTCACCTACAATAGTCGCTAGAGAAGGGGCAGAAAAACTTGAATTTAAAAACACGCAAAGAAAACACAGTTTTTTTAGATTTTATGCTGTGTTGCTATGCTTTACAATTGGAGAGTTACAGTCAGCAGGTGATGTCAAGTTGCAAAGATTGGATATTCCAGAATGTGGTAAATTTCTCTCTCTACCAAGAGAGAAATATTTGTAAATCTGCTTCTAACATGCAGGTGATGTAAAACCATCCATATAGCTGAAATAGTCAGCCAGGTTTTAAAAGTTTTCGCTTACCTAAAATATAATATGACGGTATGTGTTTATCAGAGTATGCTGCATTATGTGTAAGATTATTTTCTCATTCCAAAAATATTTTTCACTTTTGTCCCACTGGAACCATAGCAAAATAACCTGAACCAAGAAATCACCTCTCCAGACAATGTTCTTTTTAACTTTTTACAAACCTATTCTTCCTTTCTAGTAATTTAATCTCTTTGTTCTTTTTCCAGAATTATCTCTCTCAGAGTTTCAAACTTTCGTAATATAGAATCCTTAAGGGGCTTTTGGGAGATCTCCTTTAGGGTGGGTTTCCCTCAAAAAATTAGTTTTGCAAATTTCAGGGGTCTGTCAAATTTTTATTTGTTATTGGATGTCCAGATTTCAGTGGGAAAGAATTAAGAGCATGTTTTTCTCCTGTATGACATAATATAAAAGTATTTTCAATTTTAGTGGATTATGTTTATTAATTTTATATAGCGGCATCTGTTCCTACCTCTTCTGCTCTAGAACAGTGCAAAGTTACCACGTACCATGTTTACTCAATGCAAGTATCAGTGATGTTTGTTTTCAACCTAAGATGCTGCCTAAGATGTTTTAATTTAGATGCTACTTAACTTCATACTCTAAATAGAATTAATCCATATATGACTTTAGGGGAGGGAGCAGAATCAATCTGTACAATTCTATTTGTGAAGACACAACCAGTATGATTGCAAATAATTAATGCAATGTGGTCTTTTTAATCTAATAAGCCTCTGTATGGTTAACATAGGTTTATGGTGCATTTTTCTTCTTTCTTTGCCATTATAGTCTTTACAATCTAGCTGGTTGAGCACCGAAGAAAGGAACCAAGCTTTATATGATCTTAAAGCTGCTGGCTGGACTGAGCTCACTGAAAGAGATGCTATATTCAGAGAATTCGTATTCAAAACCTTTAATCAGGTAAATGCCATTAATTCATTTCTTGATTTAAAGGAAATACATTTCTCTTGATTATCCCTTGTACTTGAAAAATCCCTTATGCTACCAGATCCTGTTATTTTTAGTTTTACAACTTGATGATGATGATGATGATGACTTTTCTTTAAAAATGTGAAAAGTGATACATTTTTTAAAGGATGGTAGAACTTTGTACTGAATAAGACCCAATATACATACATACATGTATGTGTGTGTGTGTGTGTTTGTTTTCTTAAGTTTTCGCAGATACTTACATGTATGGTATTCAGCTTTGTTCGGGTATTTTCCCACGTCATTATAGTTGTGCTTTTAAATTTGTAGCAACGTTTCGGCAGAATCTCATCTGCCATCATCAGGCTTCTGTATTGTGTTCAAGGAACACAATACAACTTTAAAAGCACAACTATAATGATGCGAGAAAATACCCGAACAAAGCTGAATACCATACATACACACACACAAACAAACACACACACACACACATATATATGCGGATCTTTGGTTATTCAGGTTTTCTCCCGCGTAAAATTGGAAGTATCTTGGCAAAATTTCGACGAAATCTCATTCGTCATCTTCAGGCTTGTGCCTTTGGCTTTGTGCTTCTCGAAGTAATGTGAGCTTGTAGCTGCTTCCTTTTAACTTCTAGTGGGGGTGTGACTTGATTGGGTGGGGACTTGGCTGTGTTCTGGTTGGGTGGGGATGTGTTCTCATTGGTTGGGGGTTTGGCTGTGTTCTGATTGGTAGGGGGGTTGGCTGTGTTCTGATTGGTTGGGGGGGTGTTCTGTTCAGGTAGGGGCTTGGTTGTGCTCAGGTTAATCTTAGTTGCTGGAGGATTTGAGTTGGTGAGCTGTGATCCTGTTGTTTGGCTTCGCGTTTGTGGTCGTGCCACATCTTCATGGTGGGCGTCCGTTCGCTTCATGTATGGGTTGTAGGGGTTTTTAGCGGGTAGTGATGTAGCTCCGGTAGGGCTTCTGGTCCGTGGTCGTGTCTCATCATCTGTGTGGGTGTGAGTCTGCTTTCTACGTGGAAATGTGGTGGTAGCATCTTGTGTGGCCCTTGTGGGTGTGGGTCTGATGTCATTCTTCATGTTAGGTACTTGGTTGCTAATGAGGGTGGGTTTCCAAATGGCTGGTAGGCGGGAGGTATCATCTTGTTTGTTCATGCTGTGTGGGCGTTTTTCTGTCTCTATGGCTTCTCTGATTATTCTGTTGTTGAAGTGTTCAGTTTTGGCAATAGTTCTCGTATTTTTAAAGTCCATCTCATGTCCTGTGGCTTTGAGGTGTTGGACCAGGGAAGAGGTTGGTTCTTCTTTTTTGATTGAGTTCTTGCGTTCTTCAATGCGTGCACTTATTCTTCTGTTGGTTTGTCCGATGTATGTGGTGGGGCAGGCGGTGCATGGGATTTTATATACTCCTTGATTTTCTAACTCAATTCTGTCTTTAGGTTTTCTTAGGATGGTGGATATTTTTCTGTTTGTGCAGAATGCTGTCTTAATATTGTGTTTTGGGAGGATCTTGCTGATTTTGTCTGTAGTGCCTTTTATATATGGGAGGAGGACTTTGCCGTTTTGTCCTCTGTCTTGGATTTTGGTTGGGGTTTCTTTTTGGATTAGGTGGGTAATCTTCTTTCTTTGGAATCCATTGGCTGTTAGTACCTTAGTGAGAGTGTGTAGTTCGGTTTTTAGGTGTTGTTCGTCGGCGAAGCATTTTATTCTGGAGATGAGTGTCTCGGCTACGGAGTTGATCTGTGCTGGGTGGTGTGTGAGAGTGCGTGTAGATAGTGGTTTGTATGTGTTTTCTTCTGGTAGATGGTGTTAGGGATAACATTGTTTACCCTAACTGGTTTAGGTAAAATAATAAATAAGTTATCATGGTTTGTTGGTTAAAGTGTGTGTAACTTTAACTATAAGAATGTAATTAAGGGTGTGATTGTAAAAGCACCATAAAAGGAGCAAGACAATGGCAGCTCGCTCTCTGGTTTAATGATCCCTAATTACTGGATGGATTGATGACTGCGTTTTTTCCTACTGGAACGGGAGAGAGAAAGGAGTGTTGATTTCTCAACGGTGAGAAGAGATAATACAGATTGATTTATTGTAAGTGAACTGACATTGAATATTCAACACAGACTTTGCAAATTGAATATCTCCAAATGGACTGACTGAAATGATACATGACTAATGGACTGTTTTTTGACTATGCTATAACTCTTAAATGGAATAAACTATATTTTTGATAACACAAGTGTATCTGCTTTTTACTGAGTGTTAACTAACATACAAACTTATCTCACACATTTACTTGTCTGCCTAACTGACTAACGCTGCACATTTTGTTTAGCGTGTTTCCTTAACATTGGTTGGGGGACCAGGCTTAACAAAGGTTATGGGCCCAGAGGCTGCAAAGTCAGTTTAACTAGGATAAAACAGATTTATGTAAAAAGTGAGAGTTTGTGTTGTTACACGTTACAGTAAACAGACAGCTGTGTTTTATTAATTATAGTTTTATATCCATATATAGAAAACATGGCACAATTCAATCTACAAAGTTTGTCCCTTATATCCAAGCTGGATGGAATGAACTATGTTTCATGGTCTATGAAATGTAGTCTACTTCTACGAAGAGAAGGTCTGTGGAACATAATTGAAAGCCCACCAAACATAGAGGAATGGGATCAGGAGTTTGAGGAAGATAGTCAAAAGATAGAAGACTTTAAGCAGAAGAATGAACAAGCTCTTTGCATAATAAGACTAACACTATCTGACCAGCAACTTGTTCATATCAGCGGAGAACAAACAGCTGTTGGGTGTTGGCAGAAGCTGAAGAGATTTTATGTCCGAGATAACGTTCGTGCTCACATAAATCTAACACGGAAGCTTTTCAGGACGCATCTCCAAATGAATGGTGATATGATGAGTCATTTGAATACTATGAAAAGCATTTTTCAAGAACTGCACGAGAAAGAGCTTATTTTCTCTGTCTTCATTAGACGAAAATTTTGCTTATTTTCTCTGTCTTCATTAGACGAAAATTTTGATAACTACGTCACTTCCCTTGAAATTTTGCCTAAGGAAAGCCTAACTTTAACTGATATCACTGGCAGATTGATTGAAGAGGCCAGAAGAAGGCTTGAAAGAGATCAGTTAAGGAGGGAGCAACCTCAAAAAGAAGATATTGAATCTCCTACTGCATATGCAATTAAAAAGTGTTTTAATTGTGGAGGAAAAGGACATTTGGCAAGGTTTTGTAAAAAAGCAAAGCGCCAGAACGCTGGCCGGAATACTAAAAGTCATCAAAAGAAAAAGAAAAATTTTAAGTTAGCCATGTATAGTAACGGAGCTGGAAAAAATAATTTATGGGTGGTTGACAGTGGAGCATCCTACTGTATAACAAATGATAACAAAAATTTTGTTAAAATATTCATGAGTTCACAGCAGATATCGTTAGCCAATGGCTAGAAACTGAAAGCTAAAGGTCAAGGTATAGCATATTGTTCTTGCATAAAAGAGAATGTAAAAATGTTATATATACCACAACTTAAGTTTAATTTACTTTCAGTTTGAATTTTGGTTAAACTAGGATATGTAGTTACCTTTAGGGGAGATAACTGCATAATTGAAAAAGAAGATAAGAAAATTACTGCATCTTTAAGAGGTGAATTGTATGTATTAAATGATAATGTTTTAGAGGTGGCTAACACGGTTTATGATAATAAGAAACCTCATGATGAATGTATTCACTTGTTACACCGACGGCTAGGGCATTTAAATTTTAAAATGCTTAAGAGAACTGTTCAGCTATCTAAAGGAATAAGTTTGAAACCTTGTAATAAGTATTTGCAATGTTCTGCTTGCAATCAAAGCAAAAGCAAGGTCATACCGGCAAATAGAGTTGATGGATTTACTACCAAAGAGCCTTTAGAAGTAGTATTTGCCAATTTAATAGGTCCGAAAAAACCAAGTGTAGGAGGAGCTCAATACATACTAAGTATAATGGACCACTATTCTAGATATGGGTTCTGCTATTTGATGAAGAGCAAAACTGAAACGTATCTAAATTTCTTTAATTAGTTAAAATTTGTAGAAAGGAAAACTAAAAAGAAATTAGTAACTGTTATAACAGATAATGGTGCGGAATTTACAAATAATAAATTCCAGAATAGACTTAGGATGGCAGGTATTCAACATAAAAAGTCTGCACCATATAGGCCACAACATAATGCCTTTACAGAGAGACGAGGCCAAACACTGCAGTCAATGGCACGTACTATGTTGTCTGATTCAGGATTACCTGACAGTTTGTGGGGAGAAGCAATAATGTGTGGTAATCATATATTAAATAATGTTGTTAATTCAACAACAGGTGAATTACCATTCACACTGTGGCATGGTACGAAACCTGATTTAAGTTACATGCACATATTTGGAGCACCAGCATGGGTGCATATCCCTACACATCTCAGACACAAAGGACAGCATAGAGCTAAAAGATTATTTTTTGTAGGATATGAATCAAATCACAGATCTTATAGATTCTGGGAACCAGCTACATCTAGAGTTTACTGCAGTGCTAGTGCAAAATTCCTAGAACATGTAGGATGGAATAGATTAGAGCAAGATTTAAATAATGATGTAATTATTGAACCCTACAAAAGGCAGAAAGAAAAGACTTGTTATAAGAAGAGTCCAATTAAAGAAGAAGTCCACAAAGAACAAATAGGACCAGAACAAGAGGAAACAGTTGATCAGGAAGAGTTAGATAACAAAGAACAGGTAGTAAAGGAAAGTCCACCTGTAAGTCCTGTAATACCTAGACGTACTACACGTATAACTAGACCACCTGATAGGTATCAAGCAAGTATAGTTTGCCAAGTAACTAAAGTTCCAACTAGTGTAGATGAACTTAGGATGTATCCTGCGAAGGATCAGGAGAATTGGCAAAAGGCAATGGAAAAGGAACTAAATTCATTAAAGGTAATGAAAGTATATGAAGATGCCAAATTACCTCCAGGAGAAAAGTCCATTGGGTGCAAATGGATATTCAAAGTAAAAACAAGAAATAATGGGACTGTTACCCATAAGGCTAGGTTGGTAGCTCAAGGATTTAATCAAACTGCATTTGATTATGATGAAGTTTTTGCACCAAGTCTTAAAGCAACATCCTTGAAAGCAGCTTTAGTGTGGGCAGCTAAGAAAAACTATATTATTAACCATTTAGATGTAGAAACTGCTTATCTGCATGCACCATTGCAGCACACTATCTTTTTGAAAAACCAGTTGGTATAAAAGATAATAAATTAAATAGTAATAATTGTTGGAAACTCAAAAGGAGTCTTTATGGATTGAAACAATCTGGCTATGAATGGAACCAATATATTGTGAAAGCGTTAAACAATATAGGGTTTAAATCTGATTTAGCAGATCCATGTGTGTTTAAAAGAGAAAATAATGGAACGGTGTCATTATTGTTATTATTTACAGATGATATTGCATTGATAACTAAGACTAATAATGAAGCTAATGAGATTATATCATTATTAGCCAAAAAGATAAAATTAAAGCATTTAGGTGAGATTTTAATCTAGGATTGACAATTAACAAAACAAAAAATGGATTTAAGATATCTCAAGAAGATAAAATTTGCCAATTAATTAAAACGTACAAAATGGAACTTTGTAAACCGGCAAAGACTCCAGTGAGGCAGGAAGTTTGCCAAACTGATGATCAAAGTCCCAAATTCGATAAGTCCATATATCAATCTTTGATTGGTAGCTTATCATATATCAGCAATTGGTCAAGGCCAGATATTGCTTATAGCGTTAATCAGCTGGCGCGATTTAATGCAGATCCACATCAATGTCATTGGCAATCATTAAAGAGAATTTTAAGATATCTTAAAGGAACAATGCACCATGCATTGTATTTAGAGCCAAAGGGTGATTTGAGTCTTAGTGCCTATGCAGATGCAAGTTTTGCAACTGACATAAACACTAGAAAATCAACCTCTGGAATGGCTGTATTATTTGGAAAGACACTAATAGGTTAGAGGTCAATCAGACAACAGCATATCAGCTTGTCCACGATGGAAGCGGAATTTTCATGTCTGTCATTACTATGCACTGACTTAATTCTGTACAAACAGTTATTATTAGATATGGGTGTAACTGTTAAAGATTCCATTATTGTGTACGAGGACAACCAGGCAGCCATACAGTTGGCTACTAATATAGCTGTAAAAACTAGATCAAAACATACTGATTTAAGATACTTAAATGTTAGAGAATCTGTGAAGAATGGTCTAATTAAACTGGAGTACTGCATGACGGAAGAAAACATTGCAGACCAGTTTACAAAAGCTCAAGGTGTAGTCAAGTTTAAAGAGAGTTGTAACA
Organism: Hydrophis major; assembly: GCA_033807585.1. Classification (NCBI taxonomy): domain Eukaryota; kingdom Metazoa; phylum Chordata; class Lepidosauria; order Squamata; family Elapidae; genus Hydrophis; species Hydrophis major. The sequence continues at coordinate 138,062,667 of CM066329.1, read as the reverse complement.
ACTATGATTTAAAGGTGTAAATGGTTATATTATTTATTATTACCCAAAAGGGGAGTATGTTAGGGATAACATTGTTTACCTTCACTGGTTTAGGTAAAATAATAAATAAGTTATCATGGTTTGTTGGTTAAAGTGTGTGTAACTTTAACTATAAGAATGTAATTAAGGGTGTGGTTGTAAAAGCACCATAAAAGGAGCAAGACAATGGCAGCTCGCTCTCTGGTTGAATGATCCCTAATTACTGGATGGATTGATGACTGCATTTTTTCCTACTGGAACGGGAGAGAGAAAGGAGTGTTGATTTCTCAACGGTGAGAAGAGATAATTCGGACTGATTTATTGTAAGTGAACTGACATTGAATATTCAACACGGACTTTGCAAATTGAGTATCCCCAAATGGACTGACTGAAATGATACATGTCTAATGGACTGTTTTTTGACTATGCTATAACTCTTAAATGGAATAAACTATATTTTTGATAGCACAAGTGTATCTGCTTTTTACTGAGTGTTAACTAACATACAAACTTATCTTACACATTTACCTGTCTGCCTAACTGACTAACGCTGCACATTCTGTTTAGCGTGTTTCCTTAACATTGGTTGGGGGACCAAACTTAACAAATGTTGTGTCCTAGGGAGTCATTGGATTTTTCTGTATACTAAGACATCTAGGAAGGGAAGTTATTGTTAGTTTCTGTTTCCATGGTGAATTGTATTTTGGGGTGTAGGCTGTTTAGGTGTGTGAAGTTACAAAACTTAGAGCCCAGCGACCTACTAGTGAGCTTCAATGTCATATCCCTCTTCACCCAAGTGCCTATAAAAGAAGCCTTGACAGCCACCCAAAACAAATACAACCCCCCCCCAGCACATCCTAGATTTGATCAACTACTGCCTATCCAATACATATTTCACCTACAATGGAAAAAAATACAAACAAACAGAAGGAGCACCCATGGGATCACCCCTCTCACCTGTCATTGCAAACCTCTACATGGAACACTTTGAAACACAAGCTCTAGAAAAATATGATCACAAACCCAAACTCTGGCTCAGATACGTAGATGACACCTTCATAATATGGCCACACGGGAAAGAAAAACTGAACAACTTCCTCACACACCTCAACAGCCTACATCCCAAAATACAATTCACCATGGAAACAGAAGCTAACAATCAACTTCCCTTCCTAGATGTCTTAGAATACAAAAAATCCAATGGCTCCCTAGGACACACCATCTACCAGAAGAAAACACATACAAACCGCTATCTACACGCACACTCACACCACCACCCAGCACAGAGCAACTCCATAGCCGAGACACTCATCTCCAGAACAAAATGCTTCGCCGATGAACAACACCTAAAAACCGAACTACACACTCTCACTAACGTACTAACAGCCAATGGATTCCAAAGAAAGAAGATTACCCACCTAATCCAAAAAGAAACCCCTACCAAAATCCAAGACAGAGGACAAGAGAACGGCAAAGCCCTCCACCCATATATAAAAGGCACTACAGACAAAATCAGCAAGATCCTCCAAAAACACAACATTAAGACATTCTGCACAAACAGAAAAATATCCACCATCCTAAGAAACCCTAAAGACAGAATAGAAAACCAAGGAGGATACAAAATCCCATGCACCCACCACTTACATCGGACAAACCAACAGAAGAATAAGTGCACGCATTGAAGAACACAAGAACTCAATCAAAAAAGAAGAACCAACCTCTTCCCTGGTCCAACACCTCAAAGCCACAGGACATGAGATTGACTTTAAAAATACGAGAACTATTGCCAAAACTGAACACTTCAACAACAGAATAATCAGAGAAGCCATAGAGACAGAAAAACGCCCACACAGCATGAATAAACGATGATACCTCCTGCCTACCAGCCATTTGGAAACCCGCCCTCATAAGCAACCAAATATCTAACATGAAGAATGACACCAGACCCACACCCACGAGGGCCACACAAGATGCTATCACCACACTTCCACGTAGAAAGCAGATTCACACCCACACAGATGATGAGACATGACCACGGACCAAAAGCCGTACCGGAGCTACATCACTACTTGCTTCAAACCCCTACGACCCATACATGAAGCAAACAGACGCCCACCATGAAGATGTGGCACGACCACAAACGCGAAGCCAACAACAGTATCACAGCTCACCAGCTCAACTCCCCCAGAAACTAAGACTAACCTGAGCACAACCAAGCCCCTACCTGAACAGAACACACCTCCAAGCAATCAGAACACAGCCAACCCCCTACCAATCAGAACATAGCCAAACCCCCAACCAAAGAGAACACATCGTCACCCAATCAGAACACAGCCAAGCCCCCACCCAATCAAGCCACACCCCCACTAGCAGTTAAAAGGAAGAAGCAGCTGCAAGCTCACATTACTCCGAGAAGCAGAAAGCCAAAGACACAAGCCTGAAGATGACGAATGAGATTTTGTCCAAACGTCGCCAGGATACTTCCAATTTTATGCGGGAGAAAACCTGAATAAGCAAAGATCCACATACAAATACCCACGAAAACCTCAGAAAACAAATATATTTACCAACATCCTATGCACAAGCAAACCACCCAAAAGCAACTTGCAGCAAAATGAAATTAAAGCGCTACAAACCCTGAAAAGAGACAGCAGCATAATCATTCTCCCAGCAGATAAAGGGAATGCCACTGTAGTAATGGACAGAAAAGACTATGAAACAAAATTGACAGACCTACTCCAAGACTCCACATACAAATCCATAAACACAGACCCAACCACATATCTGGAAAAATTAACCAAGAAGAAAATTATAACCAGCCACATGAGCAAAGAGATCCAACACACGATCATATCCAGAGAGAAATCTTCCAGATGCCCCAAACTATACGGCCTCCCAAAAATTCACAAAGAAGGCATACCTCTCAGACCCATAGTCAGCTCCAGAGGAGCACCACTACAAAACCTATCTAAACACCTAGCAAAAGAGCTACAGCCCCATGCTGAAACAGCAGCTTCTCATGTAGAAAACTCATACCACTTCTTGGAAATGATCAAAGATCGACACGTGGAGCAAGAAGATCTGCTTGTAAGTTTTGACGTGGTTTCACTATTCACTCAAGTCCCAATAAAAAAGACCCTTGAAATCATCAAAAATAAATACCAACCAGCTAAACACCTCATGGAACTAACAGAACACTGCTTAACCAACACATATTTCATATACAAAGGACAAAGATACAAACAAATTGAAGGAGCCCCCATGGGATCACCACTGTCACCTGTCATTGCAAACCTGTTCATGGAAGAATTCGAATCCAGAGCCCTGGCCAATGCCATCCTCAAACCCAAACTATGGTTAAGATATATCGATGACACATTCGTGATTTGGCCCCATGGACAAGAAAACCTAAACAATTTCCTAACACACCTAAACAGCACACACCCCAAAATCAAGTTCACCATGGAAACAGAAACAAACAAACAACTACCATTCCTAGATGTACTAATCTACAAAAAAACAGATGGCACACTAGGACACACCATATACCAGAAGAAAACACACACCAACCGCTACCTCAACGCCCAATCCCACCACCACCCAGCACAGATAAACTCCGTGGCTAAAACACTAATTACTAGAACCAAACGCCTGGCAGACAAGACACACATTAAGACTGAACTATGCACCCTGACTAAAATATTGACAGCCAACGGCTTCCACAAAAGCAAAATCACCAACTTGATCCACAAAAACAGACTGAGACATAATAGAGACCCAGAAGATGAACAGACTCATGGAACAGCTGTCCTGCCTACATAAGAGGCACTACAGACAAAATTAGTAAGATACTATACAGACACCACATCAAGACTGCCTTCAAAACAGACAGAAAAATAGCAGCCATCCTCAGAAACCCCAAAGACAAAATTGACCTGGAAAACCAAGGCATATACGAAGTCCCCTGTGCATCATGCCTGGCCACATACATTGGACAGACCAATAGAAGAATAAGCACCCGCCTGGATGAACACAAAAATGCAGTCAAAAAGCTGGAACACACTTCCTCACTAGTCCAACACATGGAAGCCACAGGTCATAGCATCAACTTCAATGGCACCAAAACCCTAGCCACTATAGAAAATCCCAGTCACAGAATCATCAGAGAAGCCATAGAGATTGAAAAAAGACCAGAAAGCATGAACAGAAGAGATGATTCCACCAGGCTGTCAATCATTTGGAAGCCTGCACTCACAAACAAAAAAATCTCCACACCACAAGCCAGGCAAACACCTAGGCACAAACAGATCCCCCCTGATACCTCCAGCTCAAACATATCCCAACCAGGCACCCAGATGAAACCCAGCTTCCTAACTAATGATAGCCATCCATTTACCCGAAGCCAAGCTGCACTAAAGGCCCCCAATAAAGTAACACAATGTTGCCAGCCAATCAAGATACAAAAAGAGCCAAAAAAACAGACAGAAGATATTAGAAGCAGAACACAGCAAACTCCAAGACCAATAAACACAGACCAAGACTCTCAACCAATCAGGATGAAGAAAAAATCATTCTGGCACAGCAATAGGCTGCCCCAAATTTAAATCTGAAACCACTGTAAAAGTCTAACTCACAGACAAACACTATACAGAAGCCTGATGATGGCAGATGAGATTCTGCTGAAACATTGCTACAATTTTAAAAGCACCACTACTATGATATGGGAAAATACCCGAACAAAGCTGAATGCCATACATATATGTATATATGTATATATATATATGTATGTACACGCACACACATACGCACACATATACATATACATACATACATGCATACATACATACATACCTATATATATATATATATATATATGGTTATTCGGGTTTTCTCCTGCGTAAAATTGGAAGTGTCTTGGCGAGGTTTCGATGAAGTCTCAATCATCATCTTCAGGCTTGTGTCTTCGGCTTTGTGCTTCTTGGAATAAATATATATTATATATATTTGACTGGAACTTTATGGTCTAATTGCTATAATTATATATATATATATAAAACTGTAGTTTTTCAAATGTTGAAAATGTCAGAAGTTTATGGTTTTGTGGGCTGCATTACTAGCTGCCCAGGTCCACATACGGCTTGCAGGCTGTGGGTTGGCACGCCTGATTTAGAAATAGTTAATTTGGTTTAAAATGCTGAGGAGGAATCTTTAAATTGACAGGTTAGTGGATTGTAGTACATTTAATCTTCATTTAAAAACTGAATAATATTAGTTAATGATATTTAAAAACTGAATTTTAGAGACACCTCAGTTCAAGACTGTTTATTTGGGAAGCAAGGATAAAGTCTTTATATTTTAATTTTGTGTATCTGCACAAAGTTATCATTCCACTTACCCTAATTTTCTCTTTGATGATTTGTTTAAATGCATGTTTAGCTCAGACATGAATCTTGTTGTTAATTCATGGTTGTTCAAATTGACTGTATCATTGTACCTAGCATTGAGTAGGTTTTGTTACAGGTTTTAGAATTTTCTGGTAAATTCTAAGAATATTAATTTTCATTTTTAGCTGTAATCCTAAAAGAGCCTATGTGCTATGTCAGATTTGTATTCCCCATTAGAATATATTATACATGAATGGGATTTGAAATCATGACCACCTGGTTTATCCTCTCATATCAAGCATGGATGATATTAACAATGGCTTGCTGAAGAAACCATGGTGATTTGGTTTATATACAGATTATCCTCTATATTGTTTTATAAACCACAGTGCATTAGTTTGACATGTGGGCATATTTAGAAATAAGTTGCCTAAAGCTATCTTGTGAGCTTACGATATAGACTACTACCTAAGCATCTGTTCTTAACCAGGCCAATATAAAATATGGTAAGCTACCCTATTTGTACTTGAATTGCAGCATCACTTGCAAGTGCAGAAGTGATGGAATGTGCACTGCAACATCTTAACCCATACTGTCATCTTCTCAACTTTCCCCTTACTATGAAATATCTGTAGGAAGCCAGGTTTAGGGGCTTCCTGGTTCTTTACTCAGCATGTTAGCACAATGCAAAGAGGTCTTTATTGATTGACATCATAGTTGAAAATATATCACTAAAATGTTATATATTAGTTCTAGTTCTATTTTGTGGAATTCATTGTTACCAAGTATTAAATAGTTTTAAAAGAGCATTGAATAGTTTTAAAAGAGCATGAAGAATTAGGCTGTCAGTGGCTACTAGTTCTGATATCTATTTGCTACTTCTGGAATCAGTGGTGTATGTGTTAAATGCCACCTGCCAGGAAACTAGTAAAAAAAAGGGGGGGGAACGCGACCATTTTTTCATCAATTTTTGGTGAACTTTTGGAAAATATCCAATTGACCCTTGTAGTACAAAGATTATTGGATCAGAAGAATCCGGCCTACAAGTTTGCTTTGGAAGTAAAGAGAAGAAGGAAATTATTTGAGATTATTATGGGAAACTATACACACAAGAGAATATTGATGAGGAAAGAGTTAAACAGTATTTACACAATGCTAATTTACCTCAGATACCTAAAGAGATTGAAACAATGTTAGAAAGCAATATAACGATGATGGAGTTAACTGAAGCACTTAAGAAGCAAAACAATGGAAAGGCACCAGGCTCAGATGGACTTCTGGCAGAATTTTACAAAACATTACAAGAATCATTGAATTTTCCACTGCTAGAAGTTATGAATGAAGTTATGTTAAAGAAGAGGATACCTAAATCATGGTCAGAAGCTTATATCACACTTGTTCCAAAAGAGGAGACTGATCCATTACAAATCAAGAATTATAGACCTATCTCCCTACTAAACACAGATTATAAAATCTTTTCTTCAATATTGGCAGAAAGGCTTAAAAATATTTAAATAATTTTATCCATCCTGACCAAAATGGGTTTCTGCCAAAGAGACAAATCAAAGACAATATGAGAGTAATCTTGGGCACTTTGGAATACTATGAGGCACATCCTGAAAAACAAGTGGCTTTGATATTTCTAGATGTGAATTGGTGATTCATGTTATTATTGCTGGAACACATGGGCTTTGCTAGAAAATTTATTCAAGCAATAGAAGCTATATATCATAAGCAGATAGCAAAGATAATGACAGAGGAAGAACTGACAGAATCTATCGATATAAGAAAAGGAACAAGACAAGGGTGCCCATTATCATCTTTGTTGTTTGTGTTAACTGGAAGTGCTAAACAGAAATATTAGAGATGAAAAGAGTATAAAAGGGATGAAAATTAAAAAGGAAGAATTTAAGTTGCAAGCATTTGCAGATGATCTGGTTTTTATCTTAGAAGACCCACTAGAAACAGCATCAAAATTGATAGAAAAGATAGAGACATATGGAAAGGTGGCTGGTTTGAAAATAAAGATAAGACAAAGATCTTGACAAAGAATATGCTATCAAGACAAAAGGAAGAATTGGCAGACCTATTGAAAATTCAGGTCACAAAGAAGATCAAGTACTTGGGGATATATTTGACAGCAAGATGCAGTACACTAAAAGAGAATAATTACCATATATACTCGAGTATAAGTCGAGTTTTTCAGCCCATTTTTTGTGCTGAAAAAACCGCCCTCGACTTATACTCGAGTCAGCCGCTAAGGCACCATGCCTAGCCTGTGCTGGCGTGGCTGCAACCGATCGCACCTCCAGGGCAGCATCGCCGCCGCGGCTGTCTACCCCCTGAGGGCCTCACAGGTGACCCCAAGCGGCCTCTCCTTCCCCATTAACGGGCGCCTGGGGCCCCCGCGAGCTCCTGCGTTGCGTGCTTCCAGCTTCGCCAACAAACTGCCAGGCTCAGGCAGCCTCCTCCGCCCCCTACCCTAGTAGCGAAGAGCTGCTCCGGGGGCTCCCGCCACGGCGCAGCCAGGCACTTTGTCTCGCTGCCCCCGGAGCAGCTTTTCGCTGCTAGGGGAGGGGGCGGAGGAGGCTGCCTGAGCCTGCGGTTTGTTGGCGAAGCTGGAAGCACGCCCGTTAATGGGGAAGGAGAGCCCGCACCTCCGAAAGTCTTTTCACCGTTGAGGACTGAACAGGAGAACAGCAAACGCCGCACTCCCCAGGAAACAAACTGCCAGGCTCAGGCAGCCTCCTCCGCCCCCCCCCAGCAGCGAAGAGCTGCTCTGGGGGCAGCAAGACAAAGTGCTTGGCTGCGCCGTGGCGGGAGCCCCCGGAGCAGCTCTTCGCTGCTGGGAGGGGGGAGGCTGCCTGAGCCTGGCGGTTTCTTGGCGAAGCTGGAAGCGCGCCCGTTAATGGGGAAGGAGAGCCCGCAGCTCCGAAAGTCTTTTCACCGTTGGGGACTGAGCAGGAGAACCGCAAACGCCGCACTCCCCAGGAAACAAACTGCCAGGCTCAGGCAGCCTCCTCCGCCCCCCCCCAGCAGCGAAGAGCTGCTCCGGGGGCAGCGAGACAAAGTGCCTGGCTGCGCCGTGGCGGGAGCCCCCGGAGCAGCTCTTCGCTGCTGGGGGGGGGAGGCTGCCTGAGCCTGGCGACCCCAAGCGGCCTCTTCTTCCCCATTAACGGGTGCCCGGGGCCCCCACGAGCTCCTGCGTTGCGCGCTTCCAGCTTCGCAAAGAAACTGCCAGGCTCAGTCAGCCTCCCCCACCCCCTAGCCTAGCAGCGAAGAGCTGCTTCGGGGGCAGCGAGACAAAGTGCCTGGCTGCGCCGTGGCGGGAGCCCCTGGAGCAGCTCTTCGCTGCTGGGGGGGGAGGCTGCCTGAGCCTGGCGACCCCAAGCGGCCTCTTCTTCCCCATTAATGGGTGCCCGGGGCCCCCGCGAGCTCCTGCGTTGCGCGCTTCCAGCTTCGCAAAGAAACTGCCAGGCTCAGCCAGCCTCCCCCACCCCCTAGCCTAGCAGCGAAGAGCTGCTTCGGGGGCAGCGAGACAAAGTGCCTGGCTGCGCCGTGGCGGGAGCCCCCGGAGCAGTTCTTCGCTGCTGGGGGGGGGGAGGCTGCCTGAGCCTGGCGACCCCAAGCGGCCTCTTCTTCCCCATTAATGGGTGCCCGGGGCCCCCGCGAGCTCCTGCGTTGCGCGCTTCCAGCTTCGCAAAGAAACTGCCAGGCTCAGCCAGCCTCCCCCACCCCCTAGCCTAGCAGCGAAGAGCTGCTTCGGGGGCAGCGAGACAAAGTGCCTGGCTGCGCCATGGCGGGAGCCCCCGGAGCAGCTCTTCGCTGCTGGGGGGGGGAGGCTGCCTGAGCCTGGCGACCCCAAGCGGCCTCTTCTTCCCCATTAACAGGTGCCCGGGGCCCCCGCGAGCTCCTGCGTTGCGCGCTTCCAGCTTCACCAACAAACGGAGCTGCAAATCTGGTAATCGCTTGCGGAGCCTCGGCACGAACCCCCTTTCCCCACACTCCCCCCCCGCACTCCTCTGGCAGCAGCAGGTGGAGAAAGCCCCACTTCCCCCTGGCTTTGATGGCACGCGTGAGTTGGCTTCCCACTCTTTTTTTTTTTTAACTCTCCTCCTCTTCCTCCTCCTCTCCTCTCCCCTTGTTGTCTGGTCTTCCCTAAGGAAACTCGAGGGCTCACACTTCCAGGTGTTTCTCCCTGTCTTTCTCCCTGTCAATGATCTTTTCTTCCCTTCCTTTCTCTCAGCCCCATCCTCCTTCACCTTTGTCACCACAATCCTGAACAGATGAAGTTTGTACTTCTCAAGAAAGGTTGGATGTTCCTTTTGAGGAGGGAACCTAGTGTGACATCTGTATGTTGACCTACTACTGAGCCATGGCATGTGTGCACATGCAATGGAGGCATGAGGGAGAGCTGTGAAAGAGATGGTGGCTCTCCAAAACAGGATGTACATGCAGCACATACACATGCTTTTTTCTTGCAAGGGAGAGAGTGACTCTGTTTGGACATACAGATGATGAGGAGGAATCCAGTTTTGAAGGATTTTAACTCTTGTGTTTTAGCTTGGTTGCTGATTGAGCTAAGGTTTTTGTACTTTTAAAGTTATTGTTGATACCATATTGGTTTTGTTGGCTCTCTTTTCCACTTACAGAGCTAGTTTACTGTTTTTCTTTGAAATAAATATTCAAAAACATTTAACCTACTGATGCCTCAATTAATATAATTTTATTGGTATCTATTTTTATTTTTGAAATTTACCAGTAGCTGCTGCATTTCCCACCCTCGACTTATACTCGAGTCAATAAGTTTTCCCAGTTTTTTGTGGTAAAATTGGGTGCCTCGACTTATATTCGGGTCGACTTATACTCGAGTATATACGGTATATCAAACTTAAACAGCAGATAGTGCTAGATTTGGAGAAGTGGGAAAATTTACAACTGTCATTAATAGGGAGAATATAAATAATCAAGATGAATATATTACCCAGAATTTTATATTTGTTTCAAACAATTCCAATTAGGCTTGGAAAAGACTACTTTGAAGATTTAAATAAAATTGTGTTGAAATATATATGGCAAGGTAAGAAAGCAAGAATAAAGTTAAAACTTTTGCAAGATGCTAGAATAAGAGGATTTGGTTTGCCTAATTGGGAGTTGTATTACCAAGCTACAAATTTTATGTGGGTTAAGGAATGGATAACATTAAGAAATACTAGATTGTTGACATTAGAAGGGCATAACCTGTTGTTGGGGTGGCATGCTTTTTATGGTATAAAGGAACTAAAACACGGGTACTTTAGAAGACATTATATACGGGAGTCTCTGTGGTTAAATTGGGAGATTAAAAGACAATGTTATTTGAAAATTCCAGTCTGGCTATCGACTATTGAAGCATTTTTTATCCTATAATATACAAAAAGGAACAAACAGTTAGATATGGTGAAATATTGAATGAAAAGGGTGAACTTAAATCTATACAAAAACTAGAGGAACAAGGTATAAAGATGAATTGGTTTTCATATGCGCAAATACATTCAAGGTATAATAAAGATTCTAAAACAGAAGGTTTCTATGATAAATTGACTGACTTAGATAAGATTTTGACAGGTACTGATGAAAAGATGATTAAAAAATTGTATGGATATTTATTAGAAATTAAACTAGAAGAAGAACAAGTTAAAGAAACTATGATTGCTTGGGGGAAGAATTTTGGATATGGGATTGATCTAGAGAAGTGGCAAAAATTGTGGTCTCAAAATTTTAAAATGACAATGTCAACAGCATATAAAGAAAATTTGTATGAGAAGTTTTACAGATGGCACTTTCCCCCGACAAGAATAGCAAGAATGTTCAAGAATAAATCCGAAAAATGTTGGAAATGTCATCAGATACCTGGCTCATATTACCATATGTGGTGGACTTGTGCGGATGCTAAAAAATACTGGACTAAAACCCACATGTGGTTGGAAAAAAATGACAAAAAAGCATATAGATTTGAAACCGGAGATATTTTTATTGGGAATTTTACCTGAAATATTTAGTAAAGACTTGAAATACCTGATTATAAATGTATTAACAGTGGCTAGGATTGTATTTGCTAAAAACTGGAAAAATGAGAAAATACCATCACAGGAGGAAATCATTAAGAAAATATTGAAATATGCTGAAATGAGTAGTTTGACATTTGAAATTAGAGAACAAGATGATAAACAATTTTATAAAATTTGGGATCTATTCTATCAATGGTTAGACAATAAAATATAGTAATGAAATATGTAGACTTTTAGAAAATAATAAATATATAAAGATGTATTCTTTTCTTATTATATCTACAAAATAGATATAATTCTAGGATAGATCTGGGATGATAATATGAATTGTCATAAAACAAATTAAGTAAAATATGATCATTTTGGAAAACATGAATGAATAAAAGTATGGTCAAATGATTGATTAATAATGATATTAATGTATTTAATATATTGATTGAAAATACGGGATTATATACAATGTAATTATAATTGAAGACTATGAAATGGAAGCACAAAACAATTTGTAAACCAACCGGCACATTGTATGTACATATATGGAAGATGATTTGATCTTTTTATGTTTTGTTTGTTTATGTTTGTTTTAAAAAACCAATAAAAATTTATATATAGAAAAAAAATAATAAAAATTTAAAGTATTTGATTGTAAATGTATTAACAGCAGCTAGGATTGTATTTGCTAAACATTGGAAGAGTGAGAAAATACCATTAGAGGAAGAAATTATTAAGAAAATATTGGAATGTGCTGAAATGAGTGGATTGACATTTGAAATTAGAGAACAAGAAGATAAACAATTTTATGAAGTTTGGGATCTTTTTTATCAATGGTTAGATAATACAATATAATAATAGAATATTTAGAAATTTAGGAAATAATATATAATTTTTCTTGGTTTTGATAATTTTTAAGAATATTTTATTAAGATAGATTTGGTATGATTCTATGATTTGTTATAAAATAATTTAACTTAATTATAGTTACCTCGCTTAAGTATGAATTAGTAAAATTATAGTCAAATGATTGTTCAATAATGATATTGGGATATTTTATTGATGATTGATAATGTGAGTTATTATGTAATATAATTATTTTGATGACTATGAAATGGATGCATAAAAGGGAGTGGTAAACCAACTGATACACTGTAAATTTATGAAGAATGATACAATTTTTTTTTATGTTATGTTTTATGTCTTATATGTTTTTTGTCTGTCGTTAAAAATCAATAAAATTTTTACCAAAAAAATAATAATTTTTTTTTTTTATATATATAAAAAAAGAAAAATCCGGCCTAATCCCTGTTAGGAAAAGTGACTGGTAAAAAGTTGAAAATATAGTTTTGTTTTGTTTCTTTGATGGAAAAATGGAAGCAAATTGTCCTTATGGTTAGCATTTTAAAAAGCCTTTTCTTCAGAAAGGAAAAAAAAAGACAGAGAAATAGTTGTCAAGGGGAAGAATAAAATATATCATGTTTCTTAGTTGATTTGATGTAGCTCTGCATTGGCACTTATGTAATATGAATGTAAGTTGAATGCATTATTCTTTAGAGATATTTTAAATGCATATTTTATAAAACATTAGGCTTCTCAATTTAAACAGTAAAATTTGGCTGTGCAACATTCATTAATCCCACTCTGAGATAAGAAATTAAATAGCAAGTTGGAATGGTAATGTATAGTATACAGGTAGTCCTTGACTTCAGACTACAACTGAGCCCAAAATTTCCTTTGCTAAGCAAGACAGTTGTTAAATGAATTTTGCCCCAGTTTACAACCTTTCTTGCCACAGTTGTTAAATAAATTGTTGCAGTTAACTTAGTAACATAGTTGATAAGTGAAACTGACTTCCCAATTGACTTTGCTTGTCAGAAATTTGCAAAAGGCGATCAGATGACCATGGGACACTGCAACCGTCATAAATATAAGTCAGTTGACAAGTGTCTGCATTTTGATCACAGGAATGTTGCAATAGTTGTAAGTTGAAAATGGTCCTAAATCCCTATTTCATTGTAACTTAAATGGTCATTAAATGAATTGTTTTAAGTCAAGGACTACCTGTAGGCATAAAATATAATTCTCTGGCCCTGAGAGGTATCCATGGATACCATTGTGGCATCATCTGGGGAATGTCGCATAGAAATCACAAGTTTTCCAAGTCTTTTTCTAGAGTAGGAAAGATGTGAATTTCTAATTTTTTTTTGAGATAAGGCTATTGTGCTATTTATTTATATCCTTCATATCACTCCTATTTATTTTGAACCTCAGCCTTCCCGTTTGAAAATAACTTCGTTACTTAAGTAACTATCCTCTCAAAAAGATTCCCTTTCAGAATAATACATTTGACTAGATGTATTTTTTATTTTATTTTCTATTTTCCATTTTTGAACTTTTATTGTATTAAAACACAGAAGATAGAATCATAGGGCTGGAAGGGTCCTTGAAGATCTTCCAATCCAATCCCCCGTTCAAGGCAGGAGGCCAGTTGAAAAATCCTAATAAAAATAAAAATAAATAATTCTACACTCAAAGTTGTATTCCCAAATCCAAAGAGAGAGTCTACCTAGCAGACCATTTATGAAAATTTGGAAAAGCAAGGCGGCATCCACCCCCCCAGTTCAGACTTCAGCAAGAACGGCATTAAATGGCCTGTTGCTCACTCACTGTTATAATATTCTTTTTGCTTTTTTAGGTGGAACTATAAACTTGAAAGGTCAGAGACACGATATTCCTTATTTTTGTATGCTCTTAGGAAGTTTCCTTTTTTTCTGGTGTATGATGCTTGGTTTCCTGTTTATTTTGGCCAAATGGCAATAAAAGAGACAAGGATATTTAGAAATTCTTCATGTTGAAGAATTACAGGACTGGCTGGAGTACTTGAAAGCTGTTTACAAAACTACTATGTTTATTAAATAAAAGCTTCAACTTAAATACTCGACTTAGTTTTCTGTGCAACTTTTCAAGCTCTTATAACTAAAAGTGAGAAAGTAAACTCTACATGGGTATCAGGGCTGCATCTAATATCTAAAAGTAGAACATGCATGATTATGTGAATATTGAAGGCAATCTTGGTTCCTGACAACTGCCTTGACAAATCTATTCAGTTTTCTTGCATTATTTTCAGAAGTAGCTTTTCACTGCGTTCTTCCTAGGGCTGGGAGAGAATGAGTGGCCCAAAATCATACAGCACACTTCATACCTAAGGTAGGACTTGAACTCAGAGTCTTCTAATTTCTAGTCTGGTGCTTTTAACTATTGCACCAACTAGCTCTTTTTCAATAAAAGAATATGTTTAGGGAAGGAAGAATGCTTGTAGATTCCTAATAAAACAGAACAAAATGATATATATGGAAAATTCTGCTTAAGTGGATAGGACTTTCTGGAAGAGTAGATAGTTGCCTTCTTCGGCAATTATTTAAAAATCCACAAATGATAATCAATGTTCTTTTACACTTATTCATGATATGCAGAGGTGTGATTTTACAGGTTCTATCCGGTTCTATAGAACACCTTGTTAACTTTCTAAGCAGTTTGGAGAAGGGATAGTTAGAAGCAATCTCCTTTAGTTTTTTTTCTACCCTTATTACATTCTTGGCAGACAGCCTAGACTTCCTGTCTCCAGAGCTTCTGAGGCTTTCTTAAAGGGGAAGGGTTGTTTTAAGAGTTTTACACTGCTGTTGGGAGGAAATACTTGCCTGGACAATCAGCACTTTGAAGAAATAATTGAATAATGAAGCAAAGCTTTTAGTGACAGGGAACCAAGATGAGTGACATTGAGGAAGGCTTCTTGGCTAGCTAGAAAGATTGACATTCAAACTGAGTTTACATACCCTTTCTTTGTTTTGGTCTAAAAGTGGTTTTTGGAGAAGGTTAATTCTGTGCTTGGTGACATTTAATTCTGTGTTTATTGATGGAATAATTTTCCCTATTCAGCTTCAACAAGCAACAGCTACTGTTGTGATTTAATTATTTATATTGTGTTTCAATTTTTTCCTGCCTCATGGTTTCTTTTTCTATCTGGGGAGGGGGTCTTCGTTACTGCTTTAGTACTATCTGGCACTGTCCTTTTGGGATATACTTCCAAGAGCGGGATGCAAGCATGGCACTGCCTTTCTGGGGGGCATGTGACCTTTCCTTAAATTTGGATGATTTCCTTAGAATACCTTGTGAGGTGAGTGAGACCAGCTTTAAGTGGTGCAAATGGATCTAAGGATTACTTCTCCTGGGTGTGCTCTTTCTGAAGAGCTTAAATGACCTCTCTGCTAAAGGGTTTCACTTTAGGAGCAAGAGTTGGCTGCTTGATAGTTATCACTGCATTTTAACTATTTTCATTCCTCAAGGTGCTCTGGCACCCTACCTGATTTGTAACTCCGGCTTGCAGGTATTTTTAATCTAATGATTGGTATTTAGGACAGCTTTTTGCAAGCTAAGAAGCTTTTTGTATTTTTGTACAGGTAATCCTTGACTTACAACAGTTCATTTAGTGACAATTCAAAGTTATAATGGCACTGAAAAAAGTGACTTATGACCAGAGGTGCTATTCACCCAGTTCGCACCTATTTGGGAGAACTGGTAGCGGTAATTTGGCGTGGGTTGCAAAACTGGTGGCGACCCATAGCTGGCCATGCCCCTGAACCAGGTTGCCCCATCACCCAGTTCCCCACTTGTCCCGGTTTCTCTCCTAGCTTTCCATACCACATGGTGGCCATGGGGCAGCTCGGGTGGATGTGCGCATGTGCAGCAGCCTCGAGACATCCGCCTGCCTGCCCACCCTCCCGGAGCATGTTTTCTTCCTTCTCCCGGCGGCGGATGCACTTCTTCCAGCCCAGCCCAGCCCAGCCAGCAAGCAAGCAGGTGGGTGGGCAGATATTCCGGGGTTCTTGCCCCCCTTGTTGCCAATGCCTGCAGCAGCAGCCATTTGGCCAGCTTAGCCGGAAGCCACCATTCCCAGGTTTAGCGGCTGGTCCTGCTCCTCACCCTCCCCTCCCTTGCCTGGCCTGAGAAGATAAGGGCGAGCAGGGGATAGCGAAGCGGCTGGGTATCTATCTTCACCTCTCCCCCCCCCCAATTCTCTGTGTCTGTATGTGTGTGCCGGTTACGAGTGGAGGAAGAGAAGGGTCGCCTGAAGGGACTGGCTGTAAAAGGATTGCCAGCTGCGCTGGAAGCATCTCATCGATTTCCATTTAACATCGCTGGTGCCTCTACTCCAGCCGTGCAGAGGCAGACACGCATGTGTGCTTGCCATTCCCACTTACCCACCCCCATCTGTGCGCGGTGACCCTACCCTCCCAATGAGGGAGAAGACTGCATTTTTTCTTCAGCCTGCCCCGTTGCTGAATTTTGCCACCACCGCTTCCATGGTGGCAGCCGATCGTGGGACCTCTGTCTCTTCAAGTGCCAGCCTCGGTGTTATTTGCTGAAAGTGGGGCAAAAAAACACACACAGAGCCGAATCAGCGGCAGTCTCAGTAGTAATCCCAGTAGCAGCAGCGGTGGTGGTTTCACCCCACTCCCAGCCATCAGCCTCCCTGAGCTAAAGAAGCTCACTGCATCGGGGGAGACGACCAACTAAGCACGTAAAACAAGGTGCCTTGGACTGCCTGCAGTTCTCCTTCTTCCTCTCCCCAATCCTCTTTCAGGGGCTTCCCACCCACCACTCTGCTTGCTCTATGCGTGGATCTGGCCAGCTGCCTCTTTCTACGCTGCCTTCCCCTCAGTGATTCTGTTCAGGGCTCGCCCCCTCTCAGCCCTCCACCCCACCCACACGCACCTGCTCAATCCCCCACCCTGCCTCAGGTCATGAAAGAGATGAACGAAGGAAAAGGGGGTGGGACTGATGCTGTGGAACATGCCACCCGCGAAGGCAGAAAAAGTCCTGGGAAGAATAG
Organism: Hydrophis major; assembly: GCA_033807585.1. Classification (NCBI taxonomy): domain Eukaryota; kingdom Metazoa; phylum Chordata; class Lepidosauria; order Squamata; family Elapidae; genus Hydrophis; species Hydrophis major. The sequence goes on along the minus strand of CM066329.1, from coordinate 138,045,331 downwards.
AAAGAACTTTTGCACGCGCTCTCTGTTGAGCCCTACCGCCTGCAAATCCCCCCTCCTCACCTCTTCTCCTTCCCCCAGCCCTGGCAGTGTAGTCTTCAAATCCCCCCCCCCCACCTTCCACTCCATGCTGCAAAGCTCAACAGTCCCCCAAACGCTGCAGGGCTCCACCCTGAAGCGTATTGCAAAGCTCAACCTCTCTCCCTCCCCCTCACTCCGCCACCCCGAACACCATCACTCACCATGCTCCGCACGACAACCAGCAGAAAGCAAGTCAATGCAGCTTTCCCCCATCTTCAGGTTAGGGAGAGGGGGAAAAACCTTCCACTCGGGTGGTTTGTGCCCTGTGGAAGCTCCTCTGTTTGCTGCTGTCCCTTGAAAGTAGCAAAGAGCACTTGGCCCAGCTGCAGCTTTGAGAGAGAGAGAGAGAGAGAGGGAGGGAGGGAGTAGGGAAGGGAGAGGAGAAAATAAGGAGAGGGGCAGAGAGAGAGAGAGACAGAAATACATGGGGGGAGACCCATAGAGAGAGAGACACACAGAGAGGGGGGAGGAGAGAGAGAGAAAGAGAGGAAAAGAAAAAAAGGGAATGAGGGAAAGGGAAAGAGACAAGGAAAAAAAAGAGAAAGAAAAAAGAAAGGAAGCGAAAGGAAGAAAAGGGATAGACAAAGAAAGGGAGAGATGGAAGGAAGAGACAAAGAAAGAAAAAGAAAGAAAGAGAGGGAGGGAGGGAGAGAGGAGACCATGAGTGAGATATATGGCTGAGTAGATAAATACATGGAAGGGAGGGAGGGAGGGAGAAAAAAAAGGAGAGGAAGGAAGGACACAAACCCTGGCTTCAGAAGACTCTTTGAAGCACACAGCAATCTAGGGCTGGGCTGCAAGGGATCTTGGAGGTGGTCTAGTCCAACCCCCTCCTCCAGCAGGAGATCCTTAGAGAATCATAGAATAGCAGGGTTAGGTGTGTGTGTGTGTGTGTGTGTGTGTGTGTGTGTGTATGACTGTCAAAACTCCAAAACAGGTCAAGTCGCTCTGGAGAGATCAGTCATAAATTAGAACACTTGCTAAGCAACCAGCCATTAAGCGAGGACCACTTGTATTTTGTTTGCTGGTCACATGGTTGCCTGGCCACACCCACCCACATGGCCACAAAGACATGCCCACCCGGTCACATGGCCACAAACCATGCCCATCTGGTCATGTGACCATAAAGTCATGCCCATCTGGTCATGTGACCAAGCCACACCCACAAATTAAGCCATGCCCACAGAACCAGTAGTTAAAAAAAATTGAATACCACCACTGCTTATGACCATTTTTCACACTTAGGACAGTTGCAGCATCCTCACTGTCATGAGAGGCCAGGTGAGGAGAAGGCTCCTTGACATGAATGATGTCAAGTTGGCCACCGCCCACCCAGTCACATGACCACCAAGCCACACCACCAACTAAGCCACGCCCATAGAACTGGTTGTTAAAAAAACTGAATCCCACCACTGATGATATGATATAAAACATGTACTACATATAGTGCCTCGGTAGCAAGTATTAAGTATTGAAATTTCATAGCTATAAGATTCATGACTAAAATAAATCTAAAATACACAAGTTTCTCTGTGTTATCTACAATAACTTAATATCCTATCTAGCTTATTCTATCACAAAATATTTTTAGTTATCTATTTAGATAATTTTCTCCTATGTGGGAATCACCTGATTTTTATAAACATGGACCTTTTTTTTTTTTTACTAAGAATACTGCTGTATTCTTAATTCAAATAGAGTACAGTTTCCTTGAAAATATTTGCATTCATCTTTTTTTGGGGGGGGGGGGGAACAAATTCTTGTTTCACATAGATGTGGAAAACTGTTTGTCGAAATCACACTGTCTAATATTGCAACTCAGGAGTTGAACTTACAAACTATGATAACATAGAATAAGTAACGTAAGAAAATTACAGATGTCCTCTGGATAAAATGAAAAGAAATGCCTAATGCTACACCATTCATAGCAACATTGTCCTCCTCTAAGTACCAGAAACAATATCCCTGCAAATTACACCCACTACTTAAGTGGTAATAACCAACACAATTTTCTTGAATACCATTCTCACCCCAGGAGATGAGATGTTCCAAAGAAGAGCAGCCATAATAGAGAATACTTGTTTCCGAAAGCCCAGTTGGTAGAGGTCATGATATCTTTGGTTTACTAGATTATATTATATTAGGTGAGCAGTTTTTACTTGGAATAGACAGTCTCAAATATATCCATGTTCCAATCCTAAAGGTCTTTATAGGTAATAATCAGAACTTCATGTTTCACTCAGTAGCCAGATGTGCAATTCTTAGAGTAGAAGTGTTATATGGTGTTAATGGCTCTCATTATTAGATGGGCCACTTCGCTTTGCAACTTTCAAGTATTTTAAGAACACACTCACTAGAGTCAGTTAGAATAGCCTTGTCAAGAGGTGACAAGTACATGATGGCTCTTAATATCTGGACCAGGCAACATTACAACTAGCAGGGTAGCCAAAATAACAAAGTCTGTCTTGCCTGCAGCTTGTGCCTGCCATCACATCCAGAACCAGAACAGAATAGAGTAACAGAATTGAAAGCCCCAAAGGTGCTTTTCTGGACCTGAATGACTGAGAATCTTCATTAGACAAAAGGGTTGGAAGGGACCTTGAGATCTTCTAGTCCAACCCCCTCCTCAATCAGGAGAACTTAGACTCAAAGGTGCTTTTCCAAAAGGCAACTGGACTTTTTTTTCTTTGAAACCATTTTGTTTCTCACCCAAGAAGCTTCTTCAGTTCTGAAGATGAGAAGCCAAACGCTTTCAAAGAAAAAAACCAAGAAAGTCCAGTTACCTTTTGGGACAGCCATCTTCTGGATGACAGAACCTCCATAGACAGAGACCTTATATCATTTTAGACAAATGATTGTCCAATCTCTTCTTAAAAACCTCCCATGATGGAGCACCCACCACTTCTGAAGGCAAGTTGTTCCACTGATTAATTGTTCTAACTGTCAGGAAATTTCTCCTTAGTTTTATGTTGCTTCTCTCCTTGATTAGTTTCCATCCACTACGTCTTGCCTACTGGTGTTTTTGGAAATAGATTGATCCCCTTTTCTTTGTAGCAGTCTTTAGATAATTGGAACTCTAATATCCTATCATTCCTTGTCCTTCATATCATTCCTAGTCCTAAGCAAGTACAAATTATCTTGGAATTAGATGACTTTTAAATAAGGGGCCATTCTGGAGTATTTTGCTGAAGTCTGATTTAATTTCTTCTTAAGTAGATGGTAAAAACTTCCAGCACTAAGATGAAACTTCTGCCTCATCTCCTACTTGACCTGGGATGAAATAAGCTATTGCATTTCATCAGCATACAGATGATCCCTTTCCCAACAACTTCTTGTCAGTTCTGAACATTATGAGGGAAAAGAATGAATTCTGTAGCACTTTGAACTGAAATGTCTGGGGCTTAGTCTTTCCTCCCTCATTTCCCCCCACCATTATTGCCAATGTTTGGAAGTGCCCGCTGTGGAAGAAGTAAAACAACAGCAGAATATTGTGTCTGATCCTAACCTTGTAAGTGGCCCGGGATATCACAATTGGAAACTGTGCAGAGATTCAGCAGTAGCAAAGGGATTGCACTCTTCTTATCCAAGTGTGTTATTTACATAAACAACAGCATGATTTCTATCCCATACTTGGGTTGTAATCCTGACTGGAAAAGGAGCTATGTGGATTCTTTCTTGGTTAATAAGTGATAGTTGTTGAGAACAATTTCATCCGGAGGGCAATTGATCTAGAAAAACATTTTTGAAATCTACAGCAAGATTCTAAGGCATGCCAAGCAAAGATTATTTCCATGTGATACCACTCCATCAAAACATAAAAAAGAGGGTATCGGTTGGTTTACCACTCCCTTTTGTGCATCCATTTCATAGTCATCAGAATAATTATATTACATAATAACTCACATTATCAATCATCAATAAAATATCCCAATATCATTATTGAACAATCATTTGACTATAATTTTACTAATTCATACTAAAGCGAGATAACTATAATTAAGTTAAATTATTTTATGACAAATCATGAAATCATATCAAATCTATCATAATAAAATATTCTTAAAAATTATCAAAACCAAGAAAAATTATATATTCATTATTTCCTAGATTTCTAAATATTCTATTATCATATTGTATTATCTAACCATTGATAAAAAAGATCCCAAACTTCATAAAATTGTTTATCTTCTTGTTCTCTAATTTCAAATGTCAATCTACTTATTTCAGCACATTCCAATATTTTCTTAATAATTTCTTCCTCTATTGGTATTTTCTCACTCTTCCAATGTTTAGCAAATACAATCCTAGCTGCTGTTAATACATTTACAATCAGATATTTTAAATTTTTATTATATATATCAGGTACGATTCCCAATAAAAAAATCTCTGGTTTCAAATCTATGTGTTTCTTTATCATTTTTCCAGCCATATGCGAATTCTAGTCCAATATTTCCTGGCCTCCTCACAAGTCCGCCACATATGGTAATATGAGCCAGGTATCTGATGACATTTCCAGCACTTTTCAGATTTATTCTTGAACATTCTTGCTATTCTTGTCGGGGGAAAGTGCCACCTGTAAAACATCTTATACAAATTTTCTTTATATGCTGTTGACATTGTCATTTTATAATTTTGTGACCACAGTTTTTGCCATTTCTCTAAATCAATCCCATATCCAAAATTCTTCCCCCAAGCAATCATTGTTTCTTTAACTTGTTCTTCCTCTAATTTAATTTCCAACAAATAACTATATAGTTTTTTAATCACTTTTTCATCAGTACCTGTCAAAATCCTATCTAAGTCAGTCAATTTATCATAAAATCCTTCTATTTTAGAATCTTTAAGATACCTTGCATGTATTTGCGCATATGAAAACCAATTCATCTTTATACCTTGTTCTTCTAAATTTTGCATCGTTTTAAGTTCACCCTTTTCATCCAATATTTCCCCATATCTAACTGTTTGTTCCTTCTTATAAGTTATAGGATACGAAAAAGCTTCAATAGTTGATAACCAAACTGGAATTTTCAAATAACATTGTTTCTTAGTTTTCTCCCAATTCAACCATAACGATTCCCGTATATAATGCCTTCTGAAATAACCCTGTGATTTAGTTCCCTTATACCATAAAAAAGCATGCCAACCCAATAATAAATCATGACCTTCTAATGTCAACAATCTAGTCTTTCTTAACGTTATCCATTCTTTAACCCACATTAAGTTTGCAGCTTGATAATACAACTCCCAATTAGGAAGGCCAAATCCTCCTCTAATTCTAGCATCCTGTAAAAGTTTTAATTTTATTCTCGCTTTCTTGCCTTGCCATATATACTTCAACACAATTTTATTTTGTTCTTCGAAGTAATCCTTACTTAACCTAATTGGTATTGTTTGAAACAAATATAAAATTCTGGGTAAAATATTCATCTTGATTGTTGAAATTCTACCTATCAATGACAATTGTAGGTTTTCCCATTTTTTCAGGTCGGATGCTATCTGCTGTTTAAGCTTAATATAATTATTCTCTTTCAATGTAGTACATCTTGACGTCAAATATATCCCCAAATATTTAACTTTGTTCGTAACTTGAATTTTCAATAAATCTGCCAGCTCTTCTCTTTGCCTTAATAACATGTTCTTTGCCAAAATCTTTGTTTTGTCTTTATTTATTTTTAAACCAGCCATCTCACCATACATCTCTATCTTTTCCAATAGTTTTAAAGCTGTCTCTAAAGGGTCTTCCAAAATAAAGACCAAGTCATCCGCAAAGGCTTGCAATTTGAATTCCTCCTTTTTGACTTTCATTCCTTTTATGTTTATATCCTCTCTAATATTTCTATTTAAGACTTCCAAGGTCAATACAAATAACAAAGGAGATAATGGGCATCCTTGTCTTGTACCTTTTTAAATATTAATAGAGTCTGTGAATTCTCCATCTATCATTACTTTTGCCGTTTGCTTATAATATACGGCTTCTATTGCTTGGATAAATTTTCTAGCAAAGCCCATCTGTTCCAATAGTAATAACATAAATCTCCAGTTCACATTATCAAATGCCTTTTGGGCATCTAAGAATATCAAAGCCATTTGTTTTTTGGAGTGCGCCTCATAATATTCCAATGTGTCCAGGATTACCCTCATATTGTCTTTAATCTGTCTCTTTGGTAAAAATCCATTCTGATCAGAGTGAATAAAATTATTTAGGTATTTTTTAAGCCTTTCTGCCAAGATTGAAGCAAAGATTTTATAGTCTGCATTCAATAAAGAAATAGGTCTATAGTTCTTAATTTGTAATGGGTCAACCCCTTCTTTTAGAATAAGTGTAATATAAGCTTCTGACTATGTTTCAGGTATTTTCTTATTTATCATAACTTCATTCATGACTTCTAACAGTGGAATGCTCAACAATTCTTGTAGTGTTTTATAAAATTCTGGTCCTGGTGCTTTTCCATTGTTCTGTCTGTTAAGTGCTTCAGTTAATTCCATCATTGTTATAGCACTTTCTAACATTTCCCGAGTTTCATCAGGTATCTTAGGTAGGTTAGCATTTTGTAAATACTATTTAATTTTTTCCTCATCAAGATCTTCTTGTTTATATAATTGTCCATAAAAATCTCGAATGATTGCCTTTTTCTCCTTATTACCATAACAAATTTGACCATGATCATCTATTAACTGTGATATTTTCCTTGATTCTTTCTCTTTTCTCAGCTTATATGCTAACCATCTACCTGGCCTATTTGCATCTTCAAAATAATTCTGTTTAGCACTTCTAATTTTTTGTGCCAATTCTTCTTTCTCTGCTTGATCCATTTTATGTTTAATTATGTCCATTTTAAGTTTGATATCTTTTTTCTGTGGCATCTTCTGTAATTCTTTTTCCAGTTTTTTATGGTCATCTTCTAGAGCTTTAATCATTTGCCTCTTCTTAATGTTCTTTTTCTTTATATAGTCAATTATTAATCCTCTTGCATATGCCTTCATTGTATCCCAAACATTCTGTGTTGAAGTATCTTCTTTTTTGTTTTCATTGAAGAAGAAGGCCAATTCTTTTTCCATCCATTGTGTAAAATCTTTTTCCTTTAGAATAGTATTGTTTAATGTCCATCTAGATCTTCTTTTTTGTCCTTTCCATTTAATTGTCATTGGACTATGGTCTGCCCACGTACTTGTTTCAATATTCATTTCTTGAATATTAGATAATAATTCTGTTGATGTCCAAATCATATCTATTCTGGACCACGATAAATGCCTGTTTGAATAAAAAGTATATTGTTGAGTTTTAGTATTTCTTTCTCTCCATATATCTTTTAAATTTAGTTCATCTGTCATTTTAAAAAAGGATTTAGGGAGAGTTTTTCTATTTTGTCGTGTTGTTTTTGCTGTATAGTCCAGTTTATTGTCTACAATTCCATTAAAATCCCCCATCATAAGTATGTTAACATAGTCCAGTTCAATCATTTTCATATGTAATTTTTTATAAAATTCTTCTTGCTTATCATTTGGGGCATAAATTGCAACCAAGAGAGTTTTTATATTATTATCGACTATTTCAACTATTAATACTCTTCCATCTTCATCCGTATAAATCAATTTGGCTGGAGTGGTTTCTTTAACGTACAAAACCACTCCTCTTTTCTTACAATGAGTCAGAGAAGTAAGTATTTTCCCTAACTTTGGTCGTATCAATAATTGTTCATGTTGTTTTTTAATGTGTACTTCTTGAAAGCAAATTATATCAAATTTTAGCTTCTTTAATTTATAAAAAGTTTTCCTTCTTTTGATAGCTGAGTTCAGTCCATTTATATTCATGGAAATCAGTTTTTTCTCCCCCATAGTTATGCTTTATATTTAGGTCTAACAGCTCTCGTGGATCTTATTTCACGTTGTTCTTTGATCTCCATTTGTCCACCTATTGCGCCTTCTTCCTTTTCCATCTCTGTTTGGTCCTCTTCAAATTCAGTTAAAATCTTTTCTTTTTCCGTCTCCATTTCTCTTCTTTCGAAAAATTCCTTATAAAACATTTCTGCTTTCGCAATTGAATCAATTCTGTATCTCTGTTCTTGCCATATAAACATTAGTCCTTCTGGAATCAGCCATCTATTATAAATCTATAATTTATGAAGAATGTTATAATTTTTTTTATTTTTATTTTTTTTCCATGTCATGTTTTATGTCTTATATGTTTTTTGTTTGTTGTTAAAATCAATAAAACTTTTACCAAAAAAAAAAAAAACATAAAAAAGAGGGGAAAGCCGCAAATTAAAATTAATAATGTGCAACTTTAATGTGACTCAAAGATATCAATTTATATTCTTCCTGAATAAATAGCATTTGATACCATTATGTTATGATATAAACTTTATTTTAAGATTAATCTTAGATACAGTATCTTGCGCAGAGAACCTTCGAGAGTTTTGTATCAGAAGAGTGATTTGAATCTTACGTGTAATATGGAGACTTATTCATACCCTATTTATATGATCCTAAGACTTACACAGTTTGTTTTTGTTTAGTGTGACACCTGAAAATAATTGGAAAAAGATAAATCCCAATTCTACCATAAAGCTCATTATCAGCCAAAGTATTCACAAGCTTCATGTAAAGATAAATCAAAGGTTTTTAGAAGAACAACTTGATAGCAACGAGCAAGGAAATTAGAATAAATGAGCTGACAACCTCCATTCTAAATGCCACACTGCTTTTTGACTGTTGGGGAATTTTGAACTTGGCATTTTGTTTTTATTGAAATGAGGAAAAAGTCCCTCTAGCTATCAGTTGAAGTAGTTTTTCATTCTCAGTTTATTTTTAAGGATTAGGAATCTGAATGATAGATTTAATGTTCTGGATTTAACAGAGAAATTTAGCAGTTATTTATTTTAAAATTCCCCTTTCAGCTTCTAACAGAAGTTTGCAGATATCTCAGGAGTTGCTTTCTTACCATTTCTCATTACATTCAAAAAAAGGCACATATGGTTGAGTCAGTTGCAGAATGAAGACAGCTATTGATTCTTAATTTGAGCTGCTGAATACTTTGTAAGATGACTTGATTAACTAACTAAAATTTGGAGTTCTGCCATGTCTGAAAAAACCATCAGTGTTTCTTCCATCTTCACTGTGCATTATATTCAGCTCCTTTGCTTTCACTGGGTAAGATTGAATAATACTTCCATTGTGTCTGTTTCTCAGCAGTATCTCAAATGGACATTTAAACCAAGTTAAATATTTTGTCTTTTAGATTTAACAAGCACTTTGGAATAAATATCTGATATTTTAGATGTATCATTTAATGCAAATGCTGTGTCTAATTTTCTTTAATCCCTTTCACTTACTTTGAAACAGTTGTCATGAACAAGTTAATAAAGATTATGTAGATTTTTTTTCTTTCTTCCTAAAAACCTTATTTCAAAAATCTTACTTTGTAATTAAATGGATTCTGGCCAGTAAAAAGATATTTGGGGGGGGGGGGGGGAGAAAACTACAATTATACCTATTTTAAAAATTAACCATTACTTGCCAAAAAGAACATCAAACCCACTTAACGGACATCCGTTAATCCAGTGGTTAGCTGTTTCAGGCTTTAATGCACACTGTTTTACACGTTAACGGTTTTGAAGTTCCAGGCCAAGGCTGACCTTTCACATCTGCTCCTTTCACGGTAGGAATCTCCACTTACAGCTTCCTGTCAGAGCAGATTACAATGACAAAGTGCAGAACTTCTGCTGGCTGCAATTTTGTTTTTGATCAAAATTATTTCTTTCACAAACAATCACGTTTGCTAAAATGTTACATCTGCTCTGCAAAACCACTGGCAGCATCACAGTTTATCAGTTGAGATCAAGTGCAGTTTTTTCATTTGGCTTTTCAGAAAGCTGTAAATCAGTCTTAGATATGTTTGCTAGAGCTCACATTTTTTGTTGTTTCCTGCCCTTTTGTGTTTCGATATATTTATTTTGGCAAGACCAAGAAAGACAACTTGCTGCTATGTCAAAGTAACATAAACATGTCTAAAATTGGGGGTGATGGTGGTGAGATGGATTGTATTATTCTTTCTTCCTCTTGAAACTGAGGATTGATTCAAAGTTATTATAATTATGATGTAATCTAAATCTAATGAATTACAACTACAGTTCCTTGATTCTGTTTTTAACATAATGAAGACAAAGTATCTATAAATAGTATAACTAATATCCACATATGCTGATTAGTGCCATTACATTTAACATATTCTTGTGTGTTGTTTTGTTGTTAATTTTAATTTTTTGATATTTTTCTTTGGGTGCTGATTTGAGGTTTTGGGAGTAGAGCAGCATAGTAAATAAACACAAAATATCATTTGCAGTTTTTAAGAGACATTATTACTTATGGTTTGGTTCTAATTCCTTGAAGAAAATGCTACTTTAATAGTTAGAAATGGATTCAAATTGAACAACTAGAGGTGAATTAGAGTTGCTTGCTTCACAAAACAATGTATTTCTTTAATTGGTGATATCCTTTAATTTAAGTTGTATTCATTAGTTTTTATATAGCTTGCTATAAATGTGATGGATTATATTCAATTAAGTATATTTTAGAATCTCAAAGGTTCTCTCTTAGATTTCTGAACAATTGTAGTTCTTTATTTAAACTTTCATCAACATAAAGGAAAAACTATCATGCAAAATATTTGCTGTTTAGCCAGTTTGTAAAAGATTCCAAATATGCAAATTTTTGTTACATGTTAGGTTACTCAGTTAGGATTGAAGATAGTAAGTATCAGCAGGGCTGATTTTCTAGTCATAGTGATAGAACCACAGCTTAAAATATTTTACTTGAGTAATCAAAACTGATAATATGTAGAATACAAAATGAATTAGTTACAGTTAAGTCTGAAGAAAATTGGTATAAAAATTAGCCATAACTTGCTTATGAGTGATTGATTTTAGTGAATTAAATACATGTATCTTTGAATCTAATAAAAAATCTGCAAAGATAATGAAATGAAATCAAATATATTTGTTTGGATATTTCTTTCCACCTTGCATTCTCAAGGCTTGTCATACTTACCTTCTGGCTTGTCATACTTACCTTCAAGGCTTGTCATACTTACCTTCTGTTTACCTTGTATTATTCAGGACACATCAAATATTTGTAGAAAATTTCATTTAAATTTAGATAGGATATTAAAAAAACTGTACAAAGCAACATCCTAAGATAGATAGATAAATAGATAGATAGATAGATAGATAGATAGATAGATAGATAGATAGATTTCACTTAATATTTTTATGGATGCTAAAGAAGGAAAACTACACATACAATGCTGGGTTCATCTAACTTTGGCTTTCTTGGTTGCTTATTTTATTTGATCTAAAGTCTCATTTATTCTGAAATATAACTCATATATTCCATGAATTGATTAAATATTGAGTTGCATCCATACTTACAGGCAAACACACCCACTGAAATTAAAACGATTTAACTAAGTTACAAAACAATTTTATTATAATGTCTTTCAGTCAGTATAACCCAAGTATAGTCACAAATAGATTCACACAACATAATGGTATGATTTTTTTGCCTATGTTCATTTGCCACACTGAATGATAAACTATTATTTATATATTACAAAACTACAGTGGCTGAGTTTTCAAGATACAGTAAGACAAAGTCAAACAAACTATGTTATGATTTACTGTGCTGAGTTGATCCAGCTTTGAGTATAGATTCCATCAATTATATAAAAGCTATTCATTCATAAGGAGAATATTGGAAAAAAAAGCACTACACTCGAGATAGTTTCTAGTGTCATTTCTGTCAACATCCAATGACCAATGTACCATGTCAGCAAGCTGTGACACAGCAATTATAATTTCTCCCATTTTTCAGAAAGCGATCTAGGCTAGTTAGTCTACATAACCTTGAGGATGTTTGAAGAATCTAAGCCAAAGATTGATTGCATATGATAGGAACAATCTCACGCTAGGAAATGAATTGCAGTCTAAGATTGGGGTTTTTTTTTAATTACTTGAGCTGAATTCCAAAAGCAGATAATTTTGGACAAACCTGCCCTAAACAGAGCTAAGATCTGTTATGACCTGGTAGTTAAATAATGAATTTATTACAAGTGAATTAATTTAAAAGAGATAACTGTCTTAACAAAGATGGCATTTCTCAAGCAATTCATTTTAGAAAGCAGTGGTAATGAAATATATTTGGAATAAAGGTTTACAGAGCAATCTTTGGCTGCTACAAGTTGTAATTATTATTGCAACATTTGTATTTTTAATCTTGTTTAAAATAATATTAGTTTGGTACAATCAGTTGAGTGCACTCATATGTGCATTCATTAGTATTTGCCTTCAGAGTAGCAAATAGCATAACAAAAACTTAGAGGAGAAGCAGCCAGAATATAAAATACTTGGAGAAACACAAATATTTTTTTAACTACTCACTAAAAAGGGTCTACAAAGGAAGAAAATAAGTTTTTGTAACATGTAAAAATTCTGTATGGCTTTAATGAATGCTTCCAATGAATTCATCATACCCTGCCTTATAGAGTTGGCAGCCACACAAACTTTGATCATTCTTAAACACACATACAGTATTATCTATTATTAAGTAAAGGACCATGAAATTAGTTTGTCAGGTTTTTAAGAATAGGGGAGTAGCAAAGGAAGACGTGTTCCATTGTTTCAGTTTCTTCCTTGCCACAAACCATAGGCATGGCTCATGAATCTGCCCTCACAGATATTATCACATGCAAAATTATGAAAACTTGTGTGAAAAATCAGTGTGGTAAGGCAGGCTATCAACAAGCAGCTGGATTAAAACATTGCTTTATTCCCAGGTGTAGATATTACTTACAGACTGTACTTAAATAACTAGATCAGAATTCCATATTTTTTTAATAGTTATCTTGAATTCTTCAGACTGAGTGAGGTGGAATTTGTTACTTATTAAAGAGACAGCCGGCTTGGTGTACTGATTTAAGACACTGGGCTGGAAACTGGGACATTGTGAATTCTGGTTCACTTTGGGCTACTTACTTTCAGCCCAAGGAAGACGGTAATGGCAACTCACTTCTGAAAAAGTTGTCAAAAAAACTGTAAGGACTTGTCCCTGTAATCATCAGGAGTAAAGATTGATTAAAGATTCTTATTTTAATAATCTCACAGCACTTCAGTTAAGAAATCAGCACTTAATTCTCAATTTGCTACAGATAAAATATAAATTAACACATCATATAAAATTTGTAACATAAATAAAATAAAGCAATTATAAAATTAGCATAAAAGAACAAAATTGTTAAGATGCTTGCAAAATAAAAATGTATTAGTAAACAATTTATTAATTCTACATTGAATTGATTTTTATGTATTACTTCAACTCAAGGTGGCAAACATACATAATACTCCTTCCTCCTCTTTTTCGCACAATGAAAGAGAGAAAGTGACTGGCCCCAAAGCATCCAGTTGGTGTGCATGTCTAAGATGAGACTAAAACTCACAGTCGGCTAGTATTTGGGTCAGAACCTTAACCACTACATCAAAGTAGTCTTTAAAAGAATGAAATTAAAATTAAAATAATGCATTTTTTCAGGTGCTGTGTTCCAAGCACAAGGAAAATCTTTATAGATTAAAACCAGCACATTGAACTGGAGGCAGAAGTGAACTAAGACCAGAAATTGTTATGATGTGTTCATATTACCCAGTTCTAGAGAATTGTGCAGCCTGCTTAGATCTCTGAAACATCTTCAGAATGGCCCCGTAATCTGAAAGGGAGGTTATAAAGAGATGGATTATCATGGGGCTGTAGCTGGTGAATCAGCCTAAGCCGGTGAAATTTATCACTATTTGGACATCTAGGTCTAGAAGCCTATCCAAACTATGAATAAGATTGTTTTGAAGGAAAAGCAATTCTAACTAGTGGCCATAAAGATGAATTCAAGTCGTTGAGAGCACCCTAGTTTAAAAACATAATACAATATTTTTGCAAGTAGGAAACTAATGGAAACTTCAAGACAGCCTTAATCTGTATAAGTGTGGATGTTCTATTAATTTGTTTTAGATAATAATAAGTGGAAATAGAATATTTGAAAATTTGTGTTTAGAATTCAGAATTGGGAATTGGGAGTATGCTGCCTGAATGTAAATTCTGCAACCCCTCACCTTAACTCCTGGCCAAATGGAATGGAAGTGGTCCGAAGGTATTTGTGTGAATAGTTTGCCCCAAAATAGGTTTATTTATTTATTTTCTTGAGTGATATGCTTGATACTTTTAAAAAGCTTTTCATATATGTCCAAATGGATTGGATGTGTTTTTATATCCGTCTCTTTGTATTTTTATCTGCATATTAGTATATACCATAATTTTTGTATGGCCTTTTACATTTTTTTTGTAGAGGAAGGGCAATATTACACTGAGAATATTGTACCTTAAATAAGTAAATTAAGTTTAGTGTCTATTAGGTAACTCCTAATATCATGTATGTGAAATTGATGACTATATTAATTGAATAAATAAATAAAATTACATTATTTTATTTTTCTTAGAGTTCAATAATGAAATATCTTATAATGTAAAACTATCTGAATTTATACCTGGAGTCTTAAGATTGATCTCAGAATATATCTGGAATGATCGGAACATCATTTGGAACATTTCCGGTAATGTCAGAATAATAGCTGATAATTTGAAATATTTTGTATGCCACTATCAAACAGGACTTAATTAAATTCAATGTAAAATAATGTTTTGTTGTAACATATAGAATATTCTGATAAATAACTCATATCTCAAATGTTTTATTTTTTCTGGAAAGATGTAACAAAGCATCCCTTGGAGTTAACTATCCAGTAAACTTTGAACTATATTTTTTTGAATTTGACACAGACTTCATTATGTAAAGCAACTGAACAGGTGCTTTCTTGCTTAGAACTTGGAAATTTATATTGGTAAACTCTGAGATACAGTATTTTGGTTAGAAACTGAAAAGTCTAATTATTGTAACAAAAATACAAATATTCACCCATTTCTTGGATTTCTGAAGAAAAAGGCATCTTTATTTTCTGATTCTAAGTGTAATGCATGATAACTAACATATGGAGAAATGAAATGTTGATCAGCAAGAGATGTTTGGTGATCAAACCTGGAACATCTAACGTTTGCATATTTTTTTTAAAGCTTCATATGGTGTATTAGGAGGTTTATTTTAAATACTTTTAATAAGAAAATAAACTTTAAAAAACCTTTTCCTTGAATCTGGAAAATGTCTTGTTTTGAAGAAATGCAAGTCATCATTTAAAAATAAATAAATATGTATTTGGGCAATAAACTTTAGGCAACATAAAGATGAATACAATATGTGAAAATAGTATTCTAGAAAATCTATTCATTTATTTAGCTTGGATGCCCTCCTGACACCCAACAACTCTGTGACTCTCAACATTCAAGAAAATTACAATGAAATCAGTTAAAAGAAGAAAAAAGATAGAAATTGAGAAACAAACAAAGGGGCTTCATTCTCCCTTGCCAAAAGTCTAGAGGAAGAGCCAGGTCTTCACTACTCTTCTAAACAACAACAGAATTTAGGAGTTCAAAATGTGGCCAGAAAACACAAATCCTTCCCATTTAGGTTCATTCAAATATATCTGCAGACAGCTGATCTTCAAATCATACCATAACTTGTTTCAATTTTATTAAAGACCATTTGGCATCATCATTGGTTGGAGATGGAGAAAAAGAACTGTTGTCTGAATAAAGCAAATTTGAACCTCTGTTGTGTTCAAAGACTAACTGCATATGATATTTGATCTGTCTTTTAGTTGAAATTATTCATACTTTGCCAATTTCTTTTTTTGTTCAGATGTTGTTTTATATCAGGTATATCTAAGTGATTGTGAAAATCCATACCTATTTATATGTAAGTTAATTTATGGCATTCTATTTTATAAAGTAAAATATTCCACTCATCGCCAGTTATTTTTTCTGGTGATAAATAAAAGGAATTCTTATGGTCTAAAATGGAACCAAAATTCTTTGCAATAATAATAAAAAATAAAGTTATAATTACAAAACATTCTTAAATATATTTCTCCACTCTTGACCATTCTGTCTATTACTCTGACATAAAATTGCTATTCATTTGCACTCTTACCTAATGTCAGTTGTGTGCTAATTTTATTGCCTTAAATACATGTTTCCACCTGATTTCTGATCCACTGTTTTAAATCAGTGAGGGACCTGGTGAAAATGTCTTATGGGAATGTCATTGTTTGGATGGCCTTTGAAATATGTTGCAGCTCCTAAAACTAACCGAAATTAAATTATATTGATTTAAACTATTTTATTCTTGAGTTACTGATATTTTTGCATAAATACTTTTAACCATTTAACCTACTTTTCCTTGAAACTCCTGAAACTTTTGACATTATGTTAATACCTAAATGTAAAGATATTTCAGCGTGCAATAACGAATTCTTGTTACCCACAGTTTGACTTGGCTGCATTTATTCTTCATTTCTTGAAAATTAGCAAATCATATGACAATAAACAGAAATGTCCTCAGTGAAGAGAGAAGGGGAAACTGTTGTTTATCTGGTCAGGTGGTTTAGATTAGCAGTGGTACTGGTCTGTATTATGTTACTTTAAATCACAGTGTCCCAAAAGGACAGAAATTATGAAGATTGTTACAGTATGTTTCATCCAATGTAAGATCAACAAATTGGAATAATTTTATAGGAAAATCACAGAATTTTGACAAAACACTTGTTGAAGAATTTGATCTAACGTGAAGTTTTGTTCACATTATTTGTTAATATGTAAAACATTGTTTGAATAGCATATGAAGTGTAAACACTCTAAATATCAAAGGCAAGAATGGCTTTTACAAGATTATACAGAGTGGCAAAGTACTTAAAATAGATCAGAGTTTGTGCTTTTGCTGTCAAAATGTTTGATACAGAGCTGACTAGCTAGTTTCTTCACCATAATAATTGTAAACAAGTATTGTAAATTGTAAACCACAGCATATTGTTGTAGTAAAAAGAGCAAAGCCTTTTCTACGTAAGATCTTGGAAGAATATAGAAATAGAGTTTAATGTTTAGGTTAACTTGGATGAAGTTAGGTTAGGATTTGTCTGACATTCATTAGACATTAATGTATAGAATCTCTCTTATGTACCGTGTTTCTCATATAATAAGGCTGGGTCTTTTTAGTCCCGAAAAAATGGCTAGGCTGTCTTTTCGGGGGTGACTTAATTCCCTCCCCTTGCATCTTTGGGCAGGCGGGCGGCAACAGCTTGGATGTTGACCTTGGCGTTGGTGGGGCACTTCGTATCGGGGTCAACGCAGGCAGCACCATATCCTGGTGTGCAGCAAAAGTACTTCCTAGCGGCAAGCCCCCCCCACCATTCCCCCCCATTTTGCATGTTTTAATATAGGCCTTAATTTGGGGGGGAGGGGTTTAATTTCATTTCATGCCTATAAAACATGCTGGGACTTCCTATTGGGGGAGGCCATATTGTTGGAGAAACAGGGTAGTATATGAATAAGCTATGAAAATAAGGCCACCATTAGAATTAAAGAATCTGTATTTAGAATTAAGAATGGTTTAGTAGGCACAATAAGTTAAAATACAATGAATTCATGAATAATTTGTATGTTCTTCTGAAAGTGAAATGGAATTAAGCACCTCCCCCTATAGTTGGCAGCAACTAGCGGAGTAAAATCTGCAGGGAGTCCTTTACCGTTATCCTTTACCTCAGAGTGAACCATTTAAAACATAATCTACACAGAAGCCTACAGAGCAAAGCCCATGTTTCTGCAGTGGGCTAGTTGTCTAGATTTTAAACTTCCTTAAACTTTTTGCTATTAGGACCCCTTTCCAATTTTAAAATTATGCAGGACCACAAAAGAGGTCCTTTTATTTGTATTATTTTATATTTATCAATATTTACCACATTATAATAGATTCATTCTTGAAATATTTATTTATTTATTCAATGTATATGACTACCTATCTCAACAAGTGACTTGTGATTTAGCATATCTACAGTAAAATAATATGAACATAATGCAAGAATATTAAAATAGCATAATGTTAAAACGATTGGATATTAACATAAAATGAAATATTTTCACAAAAGCTTTATTTTTCATAAATAAAAATAGGAGAAGAGTATTATTGTTTTAAATTTTTGCAAATATTTTCAATATCGGGCAAATAATTTTGACTTTTTGGATCCCTGAGAGGATCTTGGGAGACCTGCATAGGTCCTCGATCTCATTTAAAAAACTCTGATCTATATTATTGTCATTTTTCACCCTATTTTCTTATATCTTTTGTGTTGTTCAAACATATCCAGAATCTGCCATTTTTAGTAATAGGCAGCCCACTTGTATTAAGATGCAGACCTGGTACTGCCTGTATAGTTTATAGAAAATTCCCATTTAAAGATTTACATAGAAAATAAGATATTTCTGTACCTTTCAAATTTTCCTTGATAATTTCTTAAAGCCATTCATTTCATAAAGCCAGCCACTAAGTTTTAGTCCCTGCCCAGAATAAAATAATGGACAATATGAACCTTTGCTCTGCATAATACATTCATTTCTGTCTAATATGTTTCTTCTTATTTTCTGGATATGGTCACTGAGTAGACTTAACACTGCTGAATCTCACTGACACATTTAAGTTGTATCTGATTATTAGTTATAAAAGATATATAGTACAGTGAATATAGTACATTTATTCCTAGTATTGATATTAGGAATATTGTAAAATACTGATATTTTACAGTCTATCTGCCATTTACATAGAAACACATTTAATATTGATTTTCATTCAGTGTAACTCCAGCAATATGTTTAATCACAGTAGTTGGTAATACAAAAAGAATATTTGTGTTCTAGAATATGAAGTTAGTTGAATCCAATTTGTGAAAAATAACAATGAAATAAGTAACTTTCTAAACATAGTATAACCTTCAGAAGGGTTGTGATAGTTTATCAGAAACTTCATTAACCATGAGATTGATTAGTATATGTGTTTCATATTTAATTTAATATGAAGTGGTGCAAATAGAGTAGTAGATGTAGCATGATAGAGCATACTTTTAAGTAAAAATTATTCTGACATAGTATGCTTAAAGACTCATGATAATATACCAGCAACTTTAATTATTTAGAAAATTATCAAGAAATTTAACCTTTGCTGTCAAAATTAATACAACAATCAATGGCATGTTGATCTGTTGGAAGCTACAGGTTAAATAACATGGGATTAATGTATTTTTTGCCTATTCAATGCTTAAAGAACATCAAGGAATGGATAATGAATAAATATATTCTTACTGTTTTTCTTTGAGAATTCTTTCTATTAAAGATATCACATAGCATTTAGCTGAGTTATTAGGTAATTGTAATGAAAATATTGGGATCAAAAGGAAAGAGGAAGACTCTATCTAGTACTTGAGAATAGCAATGTAGAAATGTAAAGGAATGTAAGAAAGTTGCAAGCTGTAATATGTAAAATTTAAGGAACAAGGTGTGCAAAAGGGAATTTTTCTCAAGTGAGACGGAATTCTTCAAGGAGGAGAAAAGGTTTGTTCTGGTGAGAGGTTAATATTGAAAATAAATTACGAAACTGAAAAAGTGTAGCAGTTGTGTTGGTCAAACTTCCTGAGAAAAAGATAATTGAATGCAAATTGTATAATACAAATGTGCAATTGTATTTTTTTTTGTATATATCCTATACCTTTCCTAGTGTAATAAGATTGTTCCAGAATACTCTCCAAGACAATTTTTGTATCTTAGGGGGGGAAATGGTCTTTAAGATATAAGCTTATTAACTGCAGCGCGTGCTCTTTTTCTATTGAATTATTTTAAGACCTGTTCTATGAATTGGGAAAAAAAAAATCCAGATGTTAAAATATACTTGCGATGGTAAACTTAACAATAGTGCTGATATGAAGGTCAAGATCATGTTGGATTTTTTTTTCAAAATAAACAAAACACTTTCTAACATGAAGTGTTTGGCTTGCAGGTAAACAAAAACTTACCAAAACTAATTTGACTACTACATATAATGTAGGCTTGACCATGATCTTGGCTCACAGACTGCTTAATAATATTCATTATTTTAAATTAAAGTTGAAGAATTGCAGACTCTTGTTCAAATTAAGATTGGTTGTGTTGCCGGAATCTGGTAATTACTTTAATTGATCACCAGATAGTTTCCTTGATCACCAATTACACCCAATTACTGATTATGTTTCAAGACGTGAAGAAATGTCCAAACTGATTATGTAATAATGTTTTCATATATAATCAATCCTAAATAGCTATTTTCCCCATTCCCAATTGTATTTTATAAAAAAGGAAGGTTATAAGCCTACAGATACAAAAGGTGATCCATAAACAATAAAGTTCTGATTTCATTTAATTAGCAAGGGAAGTATTTAGAAGGCTTAATGGAGATTGCTTGGCCGAAATTACTTCAACAGACCTGCTTTTCATTTTCTTAGTAAAATATATATGTAAGGGGGAGGCAGTTGTACAGGTTTAAAATGGACTTTAAGCTATGAGTCTCTTAGATGTACACATAAACCTGACTGCAGCAAAGTAAATTTTTGTACTGTTAGAAAAATAATTCTACAAGATCCATAAAATATTTTAAAATGTCATAGCACCTTTGAACAAGAATTCCTTCAAAAACTGTTGTAGTTAATAAATTGAGTGACATTAATAGTTTTATTGAGACTTTAATGTGATTAATTTTTTTAGTTTGCATTCAATGATCTATAAAATTAAATTTCCAAACACAAGGATAATCAAACTCCTGATACTAAAAGAACAAACAAAATACTCCACTTGTTGGGCTACTACTGTTTAATCTTTGACTTGCTTATTCTGGTTTACAACAACAATTTCCAATCCTTTTTTTTTTTTTGAGGACCATAATATGATCTAGAATTAGCAACGTGGGTCTATGGACAGCATGAAATGCATGATTCTTTCAGAGCAATATTGGGACCTAAACATAGGATTGAAAAAAATAAGTAGCTCAGAACTTTTGGGATCTTGTAGCTTTTTTGGCATTCTTACCCAAAATCTCATAAAATATCAGTTGAAACCCCCAAATCTAGGAAGATTTAATAATCCCATTATATTTTTGCTCTTTGTTATTTTTGGATGCCTATACTAGAGGCTAACTGGGTTGCCTTTGTTGATCACCAGTGGTCCCTGAACTAAATACCACCATTACAAAACGAAAACACTCAAAAAAAGCTTTCCTTTTGTACAACTCTAATTGGTAGCTGAAGCATTTTCTTCACCAGAATGGCTAGATACTCAAGGAAAGAGATTTCCATATTAAAGTGAAGTAAGTTTATTTATTTATTTGTTTGTTTATTTATTTGATAGGTAGGTAGGTAGCTAGATGATAGATAAAAATGATAGATAGATAAAAATTAAATAAATGGGGATCTATATTGTAGCATCTATCCTTGGCAATATCAGGGGATATCTTTAAGGCAGAGGGATATTGATTAATCCTCCCTGGACAGGAACTCAATGAGTACATTGTCCTCAATCCAAAGAATATTGGGGGGGGGGGGGAAAGAACCTGACTTGTACTGTTGTTGGCAATATCTTTCCAGTGTCTCAAGCAGATATAAGTTTTTATCACTTTCTACCTAATCATTTTGCCCATAAATCCTAGAGTTAAGTAAGATTTAGTGTTTGGGCTATTGGCACACTAGATTTGTTAGAACATTTTCAAGTCCAAGTTTAAGAAAAAGTCCCTCAAATCAAGAATGAGGTTTGATGACTTAATGGACGCAGCCATGTAGCTGTAGTTTGTAGTTGCAATTTACTATTGTCAACTTTTGCATTGGTTGGTTGGTTGGGTTTTTCTCAACTATTACTACTGTGGATTTTTTGGGTGAACTTTGAAGTGAAGAAACAATACAATTGTGCCCTATCTATGACAGCTAGTTTTCTTCCATCTCTTTGTAGAATAAAGGCAATGTAACTTCAAAATGCAGGGATTAACTTCATAAATAATCTCAGTGAGAAAGGGACAGCCAGTCTGATGCTTGCTTTGTTTACTTATTGCATTCATTAGGAGTTTTTTGCAACATAGAAGTTGATGTAGTTAATTATACTGAGAATTATACTGATTATTTTGATTTTATCTTTTGGGGGATTGTATTGTATTGTAGTATACAATGTAGTACTATACAATGTAGTACTATACAATCTCCCTGGAAGTGAGATTACATACACATTCTAGTAAATAAATAATCACAATGGAAACATTAGTAAATTTCTTTTAAAGAGTAATAAAGGAAAAGCTCTAAATCATGCCATTCATTAAATTGTAGAAAACACCTTAATTTATCACTATTAAAACTAAAGCTCATAGTGTTTCAAAAATAGTTTCAGAACTTTTTAAGTTTCAAAGCTGCTTTTTACAGTGGTTTGACTTTGGAATTCAATTCAAAATCAAGTGAAACAATGGCTGCAATTCTGTGATTCACCTGAGAGCAAATAATTTCAATTGCAAACATTTTGATAATTTGTACATAAAAAACATTGTTGGAATAATTTACTCTGATTGTAATGATTGCATTTATCTGACTGGAGAAGTGATTTGCAGTCATACTTCAGCAGAGGTAGAGGAAAAAATACTGAAACTATTATCAACTATTATACTACTTCTTGATTATATGTTTAGTCAAAATTGCTGTCAAAGGGTTGAACATGGTTTTTCCCCTGGCAAATTTTTATAACGAGACTAGTACATTTGATAGATAGGTGGACTTTGAAAGATCATATTTAATGTATCACAGATTTATTGCTGTTAAAATAATCTTTCAATTAGGTTTTTAGTCTTATTTTGAGAGCAGTTTGTTTGGTTTTAGCAAGAGAAAGTCACTGTATAATATTAGATTCTTGATACTTTAAGCACTCATGTACTGTGTCGATATACTGTATGTAAACTGTAGAATTTATTTTGCATACGATTAAGTGGGTGAAATAAAGCACATACAATTTTGCTTTGTTTGCTTTGGATCAAATCATACCTTTCTTAACTCAGATAATTTTCTGTATCTATAGTGTGATACAAACATTTGCCAGCTTCATCAGACTTCTGTAACAATTTCTGAAATAATCTATGTGACATACTTTCTTGGTATTATTCTCCATTACTAGTAAAATTTAACCAGGATTTTGGTTGTTTCAGAACTGCATGTACAGTATCAGGCCTATACATGTTTGCTTTTTTTTTACTGTTACATTTTGACACTTTTCCCTTCTGGCATATGCAGAATATAATAAAATGCTTTATTTTAAGAATAACACATGCATTTTTTTTCTTTATGCAGGCATTTGGTTTTATGACTCGGGTAGCTCTTCAGGCTGAAAAGATGAATCATCATCCTGAATGGTTTAATGTGTACAATAAGGTAATGAACTAAGATTAATGAACTAGTGGTTTATGTCTTTTCATTGGTGATTACCAGGCTCCAATTATATTTTGTAAATCCCCTCCCCCATGTAGATTAAAAATCAGATCATTGGTCAGTTTTATTCTTTTTGTTGGAATCTTTTTCAAATTATTTCACTTTCATTCCCCATATTTTTGCAATGATTGCTTGGTTTCATATTCACCTTCCCTCATATATCTGAAGTTGGTTCATTGAAGTAATAGGAAAAATCCACAAACTCTTGTTTTACCAGCCTTGAAAGTATAATCTATATTTTAGGCAACTTCATTATTTCAATGCTTTTCTCATAGTGCAGAAAGAAACATAACATTGAAGCTCCAACCCTTTGGGGGCTTGTATGAAATTATGACACATGCAAAAAAATGAGCAGGGCTTACATTGGGACATAACACTGCTTGTGTCATTTTGCCTCCCCCCTCTTCCTTATGTTCCCTGCAAATGTTGTTTATTCCAGTTGTGCCTAACTTTTGTGGACCATTCTTGACCTTTAAAATGTATACTGGGGCCTCACACAGAAAGTAGCGGACAGGGAGAAAAACAACAATTTTTGTTTTATTTAAAATCACATTAAATTAAATTAGTGTTAATATGATTATTCTCCAAAATGGTATTTAATTATTTCTCCTTCTGCCATATATATTTTTTAATTTGGTAGCACATTTTTGAGATCTTTAGGAACTGATATTACATATTTGTGATGCCTGTTCACACTTTGCAAACTACTGGGAGCAGCAGATTTTTATTGGCTCTCCAGATTTATTAGCTTTTTTTTTCTGTCCACAGGAACAGACCCTTTTAAAAGTAAAGAAAAATAATAGTATTAGATATTCTTGCTTTCTGATATTGCAAGTTAATGTTCCAAATTACAAACCCAATAAATTTTTGAGAACTCTAGATTTCTTGGTGTAGTTTCAAATATATCTCCAGATTAAGTAATAAAATAAAATTTCTGAATGAGCATGTTAGTCTGTGAGGAACCAACTCAAAATTAAAATATTTTTAAGGATCTTGAAATGTTCATATCGCTAGATTCGCAATTAGAATTTATCTGTGACTTTATCTTTAGGATAAATTCTTGCTTTTAAATCATTTAAAATATGCAGATAGGAGTTTTGATAACTATTTCTATTCTAACATTGTGTGCATATTTCTTGATATTCCTGATACAGTTTTAATTTCTGAGACTTAGACTAAATCTTTTTCTTCTTCCTGGGCCCAGTAGCTTGATGATACAAAGAAATTTAGCAAAGCAGAACATAGTGTTCTGCTAGAGATATGTGAATAATCCCTTGGAAGAAACATCAGAGCTGGTCTGTAAAGTATTGCCAGGCTCTTCACCTTTATTTTAAACTGAACAGTTTTTCACTTGCAATTGGTTATAATCCACTTTTCTTGTGCAGTGAATATGTACAAGTACTTTTTAAAGAAAATATAATATCAATTGGACAGCATCCACTGTTAAGCAAGGCAGCATTTGCATGATATATGGGATACTTTTGATCTTTTGAAACCCAAAGAAGTATGAATTCTGCCACTTGTGAGTTTGATCTATGGTCCTCCTGACTTCTTTGGGAGTGGGAGTGCATGAGCAGCAAGCTCCAGGAGTTAATCAGTCTCTCTTTGGGCTTAGACATAATGCCTCTTGCCTTGAAAGAGGCAGTAGTCTTGTCTTGAAGAGGCCTTCCTAGGTCTGGCTATCTTTCATAATGTTCACCAAGTTTCCAACCTGTCCTTTCTTGTAAATTTGGTTTAGATTAGAAAAGTCATTGTGCATCAGCTACAGAGAATCCTATATGACACAGATTTTCGGTCAGGATTCAGGACCAAAACGGTATTGGTCACCTGGCTCAGTGACTTTTGTTGGGACCCTCAGTGGCATTCAGTGCCATCAACTCTGGTACCTTTTGGGACTGTCTGCACGGATTGGGAAACCAGAACAGTTTTATGCTAATTCTTCTAGAGAAGCTTTTTGCAATCATGTTTTGTTGTAGAACTGTGTCCAAGTTCTGTTTATATCTGACTGCTGAGATATATTAAAAAAAAGGTCAGCACCATTCCAATTTTTGAACAGCAGACAGGTACTTTTTAAACTAAATTTATTCTTCTTGTACCATATCTGTCATCAGATGTTGGCAGTCGTGTTGCCGATCCCATTTTTATCAACAACCACATGAAAAAGCACTGTTGAGTTTTGTCCAAACCAGTCCCTTAGATTTTGAAGCCATGATCATCTTCTTCTGCCTGAACCTCGTTTGCCTTTAATCTTTCCTTGGAGGATTAAGTGAAGT
Organism: Hydrophis major; assembly: GCA_033807585.1. Taxonomy (NCBI): domain Eukaryota; kingdom Metazoa; phylum Chordata; class Lepidosauria; order Squamata; family Elapidae; genus Hydrophis; species Hydrophis major. The sequence continues at coordinate 138,019,470 of CM066329.1, read as the reverse complement.
ATGCTGCATTTGCATCACATGTCCAAAATATTCTAACTTTCGGTTTTTTATGGCTTTGATGATTTTCCTTGGTTTTCCCAGGTGGCTTATCACCTCCTCATTTCTGATTTTGTCAACCCAACTTATACGAAACAGCCTGTAAATCCACATTTCAAATGCTTCTAGTCTCTTCAAGTGTCTTTCTCTCAGAGACCAACTCTCCACTCCGTAGAGTAGGATAGAAAAGATGTAGAATCTAGCAAGCCTAAATATACAATAAACTTATACGAAACAGCCTGTAAATCCACATTTCAAATGCTTCTAGTCTCTTCAAGTGTCTTTCTCTCAGAGACCAACTCTCCACTCCGTAGAGTAGGATAGAAAAGATGTAGAATCTAGCAAGCCTAAATATACAATAAAAACTAATATACAAATTAAGATGTATTTGAGATTTTCATACTAAATCTAGTCTGCAAGGAAATAGATTAAATTATGAATGATTAGGTTCTTTTTAAAAATATATTTGATTGCAATTTTTTGTACATTATGAACTTTTTAATCTTTCTTCTTTCTTGTTCAAAGGTCCAGATAACACTCATTTCCCATGACTGTGGTGGCCTGACAAAGCGAGATGTCAAGCTGGCTCAATTTATTGATAAAGCTGCTGCGTCTTGTCTAACAACTGGGTGCTAAAATAATCATACAAAATGTCTATAATTTGTTTATTTAGTCTTCTCTCTTAAAAATAGTTAATCCTCAAATTTCTCCCTTCCTGCAGAAGCTTTTGCATAGATACATAAAGTTTTTATCAAATAGATAAAATACTAAAATTGTTGCATTAAAAAGTTGAGTTTGTTTAGTCTGTGTATCAGTGACAAGTGATGATTTGGGTAGGAATTCCTCCAAAGAAGAATGATTTGAGCTTATTAGTAGGTCAGGTTTGCATCTTATGTACCCTGTGCTGTATTTTATCTTTTAGATTCTATACAAACTCAATTTCATTGAGGACTGCCAGGGTTGTGTTTGACCTCAGGGGGTGTGGCCAGGGGGTGTGGTGAGCTCGATATCACTTATGTTGAAGTCGCCTGTAGTGGCCCAGGTGCTCGCTCTGCCAGTGAAAATTGGCTCCCGAGCTCTGTTTCTGGCTACAAACGGATTCCTGCATCCCTCTGCCAGCGAAAATGGAGCTTGAGAGGGCTGCATGTGGCCCTCCCGAGCTCCATTTACGCTGGCAGAAGCATCGCAGACTGGTCCTTCATTGTTTCCAGGGCAGCCCCAGAGGCCATATCTAAGTACCCTAAGCCCGCGGACCTTGAGTTTGACACGTCTGCTATAGACAATGACAATGGAATAGTTCAACATGAACATCTGAATTTTTATTCAATAATGAATGTGAGGGGTCCAGTGACCCTATATTAATATGTATAATTGCAAGGAATATAGCTGAGAGAAAATCTCCCTTGCTGTAGTTATATAGATGCACTTTCTACTTGTTTAAACTTTCAGGTATTCTCTGGAATAAAATGATCACAACTGATTGTGTGAGAAAAATCATGTAATGTTCTTGGAAATCTTGGTCAACATAAATACAGTAATCACAATGAATGTAAAAAAAAATCCCTGGTGATATTTTATATTGAGCTAAGTGTCCAATTGATTCCATATGCTTTCAACTGTTAGGCTAGATTCAATGGGGATTCCCACTCTCCTGTTTCCTGAGGCACAGATCTGACTCTTTCTGGACAAACAAGAGTCTTCGTGTAGCATATTGTAGTAAAAAGCCAGACTCTCTCCAAATTTGTTCCCTTTCTTGACCATTGATCATACTGATTGGAGGACTGTTCCAAACATAACTCTCCCATAAAATATTCTGAAAAGGCTAGGTCATGAATCCAGGATGGACAGGATCTGAGGCTCAACAAACTAGAGATGTCCAGACAGTTGTTTGGCAATTTGTTTTACCTCCAGTCCAGTACTGGTCTCAGATTTCTTAGGGCTGAGCTGCGAACCTGTTGGACAAGCCAGGACAAGTTTCTTTGTCTGTACCCCTTGAGATTTGGATTTTGCAGTCAATATGAATTCTTCCGCCTGTCTGTGAGGCATCTGGGATATGTATATTGATTTGTTTCAGGCTTCCCTGCCTGGTTTGTGTGAGCCTAGATTGGGAAAGTCTGGGTGAATGTGATGGAGAAAAGGGCCTGTCATGAGTGAATGGTTGAACGAATAAATGACAGTTTGTCCATTTACTATACCAGGGGTGTCAAACTCAATTTCATTGGGGGCCGCATCAGAGTTGTGTTTGACCTTGGGAGGCTGGGGTGGGCGTGGCCAGGTTGGGCATGGCCAGCTCAACATCACTTGTGTCATGGGCACTGGTAGTGGCCCGGGTGCTCTGCCAGCAAATATAGACTCCTGAGTTCCACTTTTGGCTGTGACAGCCTCCTGCAGCCCTCTGCCAGCAAAAACGGACTCGGGAGGGCCGCACACAGCCCTGCTGAACTCTGTTTTCACTGGCAAAGGCACCATGGGCCAGTCCTTTGCTGTTTCCAGGGTGGCCCTATGGGCCAAATCTAAGCACCCCACAGGCCGGATATGGCCCCTGGGCCTTGAGTTTGACACCCCTGCATTATACTATGCTGACTATGCCATATTAGGGCAACATAGTATATTCATGAGATCACAATGAGTAACAAAATAGCTTGTAAGTATTGATTTTTCTTTTTTGTAAAGTAAGGTTTGCAGAAGAAAAACAGCTGAGTTTTGATGTGTTGCTATTTAATTAAGATTTAATAAGTTCTCAGGCAAAATACACAGGTTCCTTGTTAGATATAAAGACTGACCAGTTTTGTACATTTTTCTTTTCTGTTGACAAAATTAAGTATATTTTTGGTAGCAAGTCAAAAATGGAAATCAAACTGGATAATTTCAGTTAGAATCTGAAGAGGATACAGCCTGAAAAGTTAAGTCGAAGCTCCTGATGCTATAGAATCTTCATCCAGAGATGGGCCCTATGGTTATTGACTGAATTTGATAATGCCCAATTCATGTAATTTAAATTCCTACCTTGTTTAATTTACTATATTTTAATTTGAATAAACAATTCATATTACTCTTTCTAAACTCTTGTCTCTGGTTTCTGATTCTGCTAATTCCATATGGTGCCTATTTTCCATAATGATAAAAGTCTGTGAAAGTATTTTGATTGACATTTCTAAGTGGCCCCAATACCAATGACATATGGTCCATGTTTTAATGGGTGCTATAAGATTGTTCATTGTTTTTATCTGAAAGACTGATTTTGGTGATAACTCGTATACATGCATGCATGCATGCTCCTCTAGACATAAAACCTACTGTAGTCAGAACATGGATAAATTAAAGGTGTACTGGAGAATAATTCAACATGCAACCTTCTTTATAAATGTTGATGTATTCAACATAAAGGCTTTGAAAATAAATTTTAGCTAAGCGTCCTTCAATAACCGAGAAGTCAGTTTCTATCCAAAAATCCTTTTCAGAACAGTGCACTGAATCTGCAAAAGACAGAAACTATCCTTGCAGGAATGGATGAGTAAATTAAATATTGGTGCTTGTATACATACTCCCCTCTCCACTTTTATCCCTTCAAGTGTCCAAGTCAACTTCTGAATAAAAGCTTTAGATTTATTCCTTTGAAAAGAAGGTGTGTGTTAATATTGCACTCTTTAAGAAAGCAAGTACTTCCAATAATTTGTTTAAAGCACTTGTCAAATATATTTGTGTGGATTTTAAAGCCTCTCAGAATTTCATTTCACATGTGGAAAAATCATGTCAATATTGAAGTTTAAAATGGAAATAAACTTTCTGTAATTTCTTAATACTTTTGATTCAAATGACAAAAGGATTTTTTTTAAAGGTAGTAATGGAAGGATGACTTCCAAGGCACTTTATTTGGTGGCTTTTCTGAATTAATAAAGAAATTGAACTCAATATTTAGGTGAGAAGTATGGAAGTCTTTTTTTTTTTTTTTTAGAACAAATTTTATTAATTTTACAAAAAAAAAACAATACACAATCCAGGCATAACAACTTGAAGAATCTTTTCTAATAATAATAATAATTAAAGAAGAAAGCCAACAGAACATAACTCCAAATTGTAATATCAATATTTACATTATCTATTTAACTTCATATCTTATCCAAACTTCTCCTTTTATCCAAATTATATTTCTTGCTTATTAAAATTTTATTGCCTTTCATAAACATACAAAACACAAAACACAAACAAAACTAAAACATCTTTTCTGAAGGCTGCCTGATCCCGGGTTGAAACTCTTCACACAGACACAAATTCAAACATTATATTCACTTTATACATCCTTCCATATCTTATTATCATTTTCTTTTTTATATATATAAACCAATTTTATCAGTTTTACAAAAACAGTGCATAAACAATCAAGGCCTAACAGCTTATAAATTCTTTCCTAAAAAAATAATAATTAAAGAACAAACCAATACTTTATCTATTTAACTTCATATCTTATTCCAGCTTCTCCTTTTCATCCAAATTATTTCTTATTGATTAAAATGTTATTGCCTTTTATCAATATACAAAAAAAAAAAATAACAAAACCTTTATATATCCTTCCAAATCTTATTTCCATTTTCAATAACATTCTTTGTCTGTTCTATTTCCAACTATCCATTCATCTTTTTTCTTTTACTATACTTTCCTATACACTAACTGGAGTGACACCTTTAACTCATTACCCTAACTTAAAAGTACTTCATATGACAATTTTTCTTGGGATTCTGTTTAAAAGATTCTAAAATTACACAATAAATTTTATACTCTAAATACACATATAAAAAACACAATCTTATGTACCCTCCAGAATCCCTCTTTTATCCTAAATTAAATTCACCCATTGTCTCTGAATAAACTTTTTTTCTTTAGATCTTGCTTCCCCTCATTGAGGCTTCTCCTCCCCCCCTTTCTCTCTTGCTTATTCTTCTCCTTGCCCTTTTTACCCCTTTGTCTTTCCTCCTCCCTTTTCTTACTCCCTTTCCTTTGCTTCCTAACCTTGCCTCCACCTTTCCGCTCATTTTTCTCTTCTTTGGTTGTTTTTATAATTCTTAAAATCCCCTTTTTCTTATCCTTTTTCTCCTCCTCCCCGGAAAGAACCCATTGTTCATCAAAGATGGCTTCTTCTTCTTCTTTGTCCCAGTCCTTCTGCTGCGTAATCAACTTTTCATAAGTACATAATGCCATTTCTAAGAATTGAAACAAACTGCCCAAAGTATCTTCTTTTTTATATTTTTGATATTCAGTCTTTAGTTCATCCACAAGCGATGCCATCATGAAAAAAGAAACTTTTCCCAAAACAACCACAAATATTTTTAATCAAGAATAATTAAAAAAAAAAAAAATCCAAAAATTAATACTTTTCTTCCTTCTTCTCTTTCTCTTTCTGGGGTTAATGTTTAATCAAAGAGGTCCAATTACCATATACCTTTCTTTGGGATTCTAGGCAATCTCCTCCTTTTTCAGCTTCTGCTCCAATTTTTTTTCCTCTCCCTTCCCACTTGCAATATCAATTTTAAATAATCAGAAATCCATACCTCCAACAAGGGTTTTCCAATTTCTTAAGTTTTCCAATGTCCAAAAAACCTTTTGTCCCTTAGCTTCAACTCTCAAAACAATTCACTTTCAATGTCCAGTATATCCAAACATATCTGCTGTTTCCATGGGGTGGGAGAGTGAAGAAAAAAAAAAAAAGTTCCCTTTAACAGCTTCTCCGCCGCTTTCGATCTTCTTAGGGATACAATGTATCCTCCAGCAATTCAGACAGCTCAGTTCCAGCCAATTTGCAAGATGTTACTTGACCCGGCTCAGACAGCACTTTCACTCCTTACTTCCTCCAGCGCAATCTTACCCGGTTGCTGGCTTCTTCGTGGCGGCCATTGCTGACCGCCGCTCCACCGCCTTGGGAAAAAGGGGTTTTTCCGGAGGGGGAGGGGGTCTGCAACACCCCCCAACCCCCTGTCCGACTCCCCTCTTTCTTCAGCTGTCCCTACAGGGCAGCCATATCCCCCTGACCCATCTGGATCGGGTGTACCTCGGCGGCTAGCACAGCAGGAATCGCGAGCTGTCGCGAATTCCTGCTGCCCCGAAGCCACGCAAAACCGGAAGTCTTTTTTGAAGCTACAGAAATGGATTGATTGCAGTTAATGCCTCAAAAGACAATGTTGCAAAATATTATGTTAGAAGTACCAATAATTACGGCCGGATTTGAACACTTGTATGTTTTAATAACTTCCTAAGTCAATGTTTCTCAGCTCCCAGAATCCCCATATTTATGACAGTTGCAGCAATCCGGGGTCATGTGATTGCCATTTGCAACCTTCCCAGCTGGCTTCTGACAAGCAGTCAGTGGGAGAAGCAAAATTTGTTTAACGACCACATGATTCACTTAACAATTGCCACAATTTGCTTAATAACTGACAAAAAGGTGATAAAATTGGATGTGGCTCACTTAATAGCCTTGCTTTTAGTGATGGAAATTCTGGTCTCAATTGTGATAAGTCAATGGTTACCTATAATTTGCTTTACATGAAGCTGATTTTAAGGACTACTAAGTGTAGTGCGCCTTGTACTTATTGCAGTGTCATGATTAGTATATTACACTGATGCTGTGAAAGCTATAATGGCTACAGTGGGTTGCTCAGCTTTTTCCACTCCTCTGTTAACTCTTTGTCAGACTTATCTTTGTTTTCCTCCTCTTCCTGGATAGGAGGAGGAAAAGGGAAACCTTTTCTGAGTCTTCTGTAAAGCCAGCACCTTGGTTGCATTGTTCCTTCTGTTTTTTTCCAATGCGGGTCTAGTTTTTTTCACAAGCCAATCCACATTACAGATTTTCATTTCTGACCCGACTTGCTTCCGCTGGGTTCTCATTAAACACATTTCTCCTTCCCCTGAGGATCCTGTAGATGTTCAATTTCCCTTGATAAAAGCTTAATACTTCCAATCAAGACATAAACACACATCACAAACAGATGTATGTTTTAATCTGACAAATCTGCCCTTTTAACATTTTGTATTAGAAGGCAGACATGCCTGCTTACAATTGCCTTAAATTAAGCCAAAAAGCCTTTTAGATGCCTCTGTTGCAGTTTTCATGCAACTGGTAGCTAGACAAAAACGTAACCTCAAGAAGGTTATAACCTAGTTACATCTTAGTCATGGCACCTCAGTCTACCAACATCTTGAACAATTTACTACCTTCAAAGTATTAACTGCAAATTCTAAAAAGCAGGCAGATTGTTTTTGTGCTAACAATTGTACTCATTTTCCTCCATACTCCATCCATAGCTGAATCATTTCTTCTACAATATCCATACTAGAAATAAAAAATTACACCATTATCAAAATGATGGGAACTTTTCATGTGCTTTCCTCTAAGCTGTCAAAAACCTAAACAGTAGATTTTAGATTTTACATATGCTATTCCAAAATTGTGAGGTCACAAAGTAAGTGAGGTCATATTGGCACTTTCATTCTTCTCCAGGTAGACTTTCTCTGAATGTGCAGTGGTGGTTGTGAAAAGATAAGCACAGTTCATATTCTGGGAATCATGGCTGTAGATTCTGCAGAAATACTTGAAAAAGCTCAATTGATTGAGAAGCTCTCATTTGAGGCATTTAAGTCTGGATCTGAAACTGAAGAGGCACGCTATGTGTTTGGATACCGGTAAGGTTTCAGCCAGGATTTTTAAAGTTTTATATCATATCTAGAAACTGTTTCCTGAAATTTTGAATTATATATTACTCAAAGCTATTTCAATAATTTATGATAATTTTGAATGTCATGTTCTTGATGGAATGATGGATTTTTAGCATACATAAAAAGGTTCCTTTAATGTAATCCATTTTTCTTTCAAAATTCCTTTTAGAAGAGATTTTTAATGACTTTTGGAGTAATTTTTACAGGTCAAGAATGAAACATTTGTTCTTAGTTATGTATGTGAATACTCCATTATGCTGTAGAATCCTTTCTCCAACAGCTTCCAGCCTCCCTGGATTTTCATACTTTATTTAACTCTCTAGGTAAGACATGATGTTGATCTTCCCCAATTGGGCTTTTTCTAACAGTAGGTACCCAGAGAGGCTTCAGCGTGATGGGAAAGCACATAATGGAAAAGGGCAGCAATGGGCCGTAGGAGAACTTATCTATGGTTCTAAAAAAAAGTTCAGAAGCACCAATAACAAAAATTGGGAATAAATTCTCATCTACATTAAGACCAGGGTAAAAAGCTGCTTTTTCAGAAGGAGGAAAACTTTAGAGAAAGTTAAACAAGTAATGGATGGAAACTAATTGAGAGATCCAATCTTGAAATAAGGAGAAATTCCCTGACAAAACATTCAGTGGAACTAGAGGTGGCATTCAGCGGGTTCTGACCAGTTCTGGAGAACAGGTAGTAGAAATTTTGAGTAGTTCAAAGAATTGGCAAATACCACCTCTGGCTGGCCCGCCCCCATCTATTCTCTGTCTTCCGAGTCCCAGCTAATTGGCTGGGTCTTCTTTTGTTGCCCTGCACAGGAGAACGGAGCTGGAAAGCGGATTAGTGGGGTGGGGAGGGAATGGGGATTTTGTATTATCCTTCCCCTGCCATGCCCACCAAGACATGCCTACCAAGCCACACCCATAGAACCCGTAGTAAAACAATTTGAATCCCACCACTGATGTAGAACAGCTTGCCTTCAGAAGTTGTAGGTACTCCATGACTGGAAGTTTTTAAGAACAAATTGGACAGCCATTTTTCTGGAATGGTATAGGGCAGAGGTTTCCAAACTTGGCAACTTTAAGACTTGTAGTTCTCCTGAGAGCTGGTCGGATCATCCAGAGAGTGGGAGGTGCTTCAGTCTGCGTTGTTGAAGGCTGAGCTTAATTACTGAGGAACGCTCTGCCGTCCATAACGTGGCTCCCTTCCGTTCCCCAGTTTACGCTCAGCCTTCGTGAGAGTAGGCTGTGTATTTCACCACTCCTTGGCCGATTCAAGAACTCTGATTCTAAGGTTTGCTGATCATTGTTTCTGGTTCTCCTTAGCCCCTAAGCGCATTGGGTAGTGACAAAGCAGGGGAGCGCGTTTTCTTCGCCCCAGGGGGGCTGTACAGCGGGCGGCTTTCACGCTCCGGCGCCAATCCCCCCCTCAATTCGATACTCTTCCTGCCGCTTTTCTATGCCGCATTCGTAGCGGCTTTATTTGATGGCGCTGTAATAGCGCAGCTGGTGTTTTCCCCCCCATAAACGCCGATTGCCCCAGGAAGGGCCGAAAATCACCTGGCTGCCTCTCTCAGCCCCTAGACGTGGCGGAGAGGCCGATTTTGGCCCTGAGCAGCCCGTGAGTAAGGGAGCGTGGGCAGCCGCCATTTTGGGCGCCGCCGCATGTCGGGCGCCACTTTTAGAGGCCTCATTGAGCTGTGAAGGGACTAGCTCTAATTATAGGCCTTCCAGCCTGTGAGAGCTATTAGATAAGCAGGGGAATTGGCAATCTTGTTGGCTTTCTGCAGCACGCTCAGGGCAGGAAATAGCAGCCTATACCTCCCGGTTGTTGCTTGGGAGCTCCAGCTGCCAGAGGCCTCACTACAGCCTCAGGCGTTTTATTTGGCATATTGGCAATATTAACAGTAATTTCTGGGGTCACTCCTTCCTGGGAGTTCCAACCAGACCTTGGATTAAATATTTGTAAATAATAATAATAATAATAATAATAATAATAATAATAATGATATTTATCAATCGATAGATATCTAAATATATTTAGATATACAATTAGATAGATAGATAGATAGATAGATAGATAGATAGATAGATAGATAGATAGATATTTGCATATATATATATTTACATCTTATCAATATTTGGCTATTTCACATTGCCAACACTGCTTGGATTATATATCTTGATTGTACGCTTATGCATAAAGATATTAATAATTATATTATAGTTTATATATATCTAAAATTCCAAAAGGGGATGCGGGCCAGCGAAAGGACACCCGGCCTTTGTTGTAGGTCGAACCCTTGGCGAGCCAACCGCCTTTACATTTGTATTACAGTCCTTTCCTCTACAATGGCAGATGACAATTCCACTAAAGGCCCTTCTTTGAAGGCCAAATCTAAATCCTACCACCTGCGCAAACAGGCTAAGGAAGCCCCTAAGGAAACTTCCAAAGCTTCTCAGAGGGACGCTCTAAGGCATCATAGGGCACTGGAGAAAGAATTTGACAGGCGATCTAGAGAGACACAACCAGTATTTCCAGCCCCCCCACCCTCTGCTCCCTCTACCTCAAGACACCCCCCCTCCTCCAGATTGCTCTTCCATCTCCAGGCGCAGCCCATCCCAGGGACACCAGGTCCCCGGACCAACGACAGGCGGACGCCGGAAGCAACATTTATGCCCATGGCCGGTGGTCTGCGCCATGAGGAGGTCGCCACAGTTGAGATCCCTGCGCACATGCAGGCATGGATGGAACGGGCTATTCGCCAGGGGATTGCAAAGGGCCTGCAACAGATGTCCAGGTCTGGTCCTCTCTCGATGGCATCCGAACACGACTCACCATCAGTCAGGTCCTCGCCTAGATTGAACCCCACTCTTGGTCAGGTACCTTTACAGGAGGGCAGTCCTCTCCCAGAAAGGGATCTGGAGGAGGCCATGGAAGACCTAGATCGGTTCGGGGAGGAGGAGGAATTGGAATGGGGGTCTACGCACCAAGGGGAGCCCCTATAGGAGATAGACCCTATGGAGGGGGACATGTCCGAGAATGAGGGCCTCACCCCGGATCAACCCACCTTTGTGGGTCTGTTCAAGCTGCACATGTTTAAATCGCTTCTATTTAAGGCCAGGAACATTTCTGGCCTGGCTGTGCAGTCCTCCTCGGCTCTCCCTTCCCCGGCAGAGGGACAAGAGGACGCCATTTTTAGGCAGCCCGTTGTGGAGGCGGAGGTGATCCCGCCCCGCCCATTTTTCATGACAGTCTCAAACCAGTTAGACTCCACAAGGGCTCCCCCTGCCCCATCCAGCCAGGACAGGAGGTTCTTTAACCTCGAGTCGAACTGCTGCAACCTGCTTAACACTCCTGAGGTAGATGAGCCCATTTTTGGTTTGGCATCCTCGTCCTCCCCCTTTGATCCCCTGGAGGTCCTGAAGCCCGAGGACAAGAGGTCCAAGCTGGCCTTACGTAGGACTCACCAAGCGGACACCTGGGCCATTAGATCGGCCACTGCCGGTTCCTTCTTCACCAGGTCTTCGATCCGGTGGCTCCGTCAACTGAGGCAGCATGTCCCCCCCTCTAACACAAGGGCTCATCAGGACATAGCAAAATTGACAGCTGCGGCAGAATTCTCGGCCGACGCCACATACCACGCGGTTAAGTTCTCTGCCCGAGCAATATCCTCATGTTACAGCTCGCCGCCTGCTCTGGCTCAAGCACTGGCAGACGGATGTAAAAAACAAGGTTAAGCTGGCCACCGCCCCCATAAAAGGGGACAAACTATCCGTCCAGGAGCCATTGCTATCAGAAATCAGAAGCAAGAAAAATTTTCTTCCCCCCCTTTTCCGTAGGTCAGAGTCAAGAGCACAGCCCTTTCGGAGAGGTTCCTCACGACCTTTCTACCAGTTTCCTTTCCCGCCCAGGTACCCGAGACCCCCCTCCTTCCAGCCTTTCCAGCCCCAGGATCGAGCCAATCCGGGTGACAGGAGCAGGAGGGGCGGCAGCTACAGGCGCCCCTTCAGGGGTTCAGGAGGGAAGCCCTTCCAGCGCAACAGATAGACCCCGTCCACCCCTCCCCATCGGACGCCTCAAGCATTTCACCAACCGGTGGGACTCCTCCACCTCCGATGCCTGGGTCCGAGAGACCATCAGACTGGGCCTCGCACTTGAATTCCAGCGTGCCCCCCCTGAATTTTTTATGGCATCCCCCCCTCCAAGGATCCCACCAAATGCAACCTGATGGATTCAGCTATCCGCCATCTCCTCACCATACAGGCCATACAACCTGTACCACCATCCCAGCGGAGGCGGGGGTTTTACTCTCACCTCTTTGTGGTCCCCAAATCCTCAGGGGGATGGAGGGCTATTCTAGACCTGAAACGCCTTTACCGTTACCTGACCTACTGCAGGTTTAAGATGCACACCCTACAATCCATTCTACTAGGCATCAGGCAGGGGAACTGGCTATCCTCTATAGACCTTTTGGAGGCGTACCTTCACATCCCAATCTGGCCCTCCCATTCCAAATTCCTCAGGTTCTGCTACAACCATTGCCACTTCCAATATGTGGCACTTCCCTTTGGATTGGCCTCTGCCCCGAGAACCTTCACTAAGGTTCTCACGGCCCTAGCGGCCCACCTCAGGGACCTCCCGGTTCGTCTCTACTGTTACCTGGATGACATTTTCATCCTGTCTCACTCCAGACCTCAAGCAGAAAAGGATATCAGAGCTACCCTTTCTGCCCTTCAAGATCATGGGTTCCTAGTAAACTGGCAGAAGAGCCATCTGTTACCATCTACATGGATCACCCACTTGGGGTCCGTCATTGACTCGGTTCAGGGAAAGGTTTCCTTTCCTCCGAGAGATTCTGTAGCATCCAGGAAACTGTCAAACTTATCAAACGATCAAGAAAGGTAACACTTCTAGAATTGTCTAAATTACTTGGTAAAATGGTCTCATGTATTTCCATTGTTCCCTGGGCCCGTTTACACACTAGATCCCTACAATGGTCCCTGCTCCCGTTCCAAAGGACCAGCAGAAGCAATTCAAAGGCCGCGGTCAAGGTGCCTTCAAGAGTCCTCATGTCTCTCCTCTGGTGGACCAGTCCTGCCATCAACAAGGGACACTGCTTCAAGGAACCCCAACGCCTCATCCTCACCACAGACACCAGCCTGTCCGGATGGGGCGCTCACATCCACTGGCTCTTGACACAGGGCAAATGGTCACAGGTAGAATGCACACGCAGTATAAACTGGTTGGAACTTCGCGCCATCCACCTGGCCCTGCGCAACTTCCTTCCCCATGTGCGCGGGCGGCATGTCCTGATACTCACGGACGTCACCGCCAAGGCTCACGTCAACCGACAAGGGGGCAACCAGTCCATAAGTTTGATGAGAGAGGCCGAGCGCCTCTGCCGTTGGGCGGAGCGCAATCTCCTCTCCCTCAAAGCCGAGCACATCTCAGGGGTCTCAAACACCCAAGCAGATTGTCTGAGCAGGACCACGGTGGATCAATCCGAGTGGCGTAATCATCCGTCACTGTTCAGGGAAGCGACCGTGATGTTCGGTCTCCCGTCAGTAGACCTCTTCGCATCCCCGCTCAACACCCAACTCCCCAGGTTTTTCTTGAGGTACCCCTCCCACGGGGTCGAGAATCACAACGCCCTCCGTTGCCCCTGGCCCACAGGGCTTCTATATGCATTCCCTCTGTTGGCCCTCGTCCCCAGAGTCATCCAGAAGCTCATCTCCGAGAAAGCAGAGCTGATTTTAGTGGCACCCAACTGGCCCAGGCACCCATGGTTTGCGGACCTCCGCAAACTATCGGTGGCCGCCCCTTGGAAAATTCCCCACACAGGATATCCCTTTCCCAGGGGCCCCTCCAACACCCGGACCCTCAGTGGCTCCAGTTAGCCATTTGGAGGTTGAGCGGGAACGTCTAAGGAAGGAGCAGTTCTCTGACCAGGTTATTGATACCATTTTAGCCGCAAGGCGGCCCTCAACAACCCAAATATACAATGCCACTTGGAATAGTTTCTACAAGTGGTGCCATAATTTCCAGATCAATCCTTTTTCACCCTCCATTGCTCAAGTTTTGGAATTCCTCCAAGATGGTCTGGGGAAGGGACTTCCTCCGAACACCCTGAGGCGTCAGGTAGCAGCCCTCTCAACTGTGATTATTTGCGACAATCTGAGTACCCTCTCCCTCCACCCTCGCATTAGGGCATTCCTTAGGGGAGCAACTAACTTGCGTCCCCCAACTGTACACAGATACCCTACTTGGTACCTCAACAAGGTCCTGGTGTCCCTTACTAAACATCCCTTTGAGCCTCTCAGGGAATCCTCACTCCAGTTCCTAACTTTCAAAGTCGTCTTCCTGGTGGCCATTACTTCGGCTCGCCGAATATCGGAGATAACTGCCTTTTCGGTGAGGAAGGACCTTTGCATCTTCCATGCCGACCGGATGGTTCTACGGCCGGACCCTACCTTCTTGCCTAAGGTCAATTCAGCCTTCCACAGGGCACAGAAACTCACACTTCCGAACTTCTGCTCCAATCCCTCGCGGGAAAGGGAGAAGCTTTGGCACACCCTGGATGTAAGACGGGCCCTCCGCATTTACATTAAACGTACCCAGCCCTTTAGGAAGTCCGAATCCCTATTCCTTTCCTTTCAACCAAAATCCTTAGGACACAAAGTGTCCCTGACATCCATCGGCCGCTGGATTAGAGCTACTATTTCCAAAGCTTACTTGTCCCAGGCTCTGCTGGTGCCCAGCGGAATAATGGCACACTCCACCAGAAGTGCAGCCACCTCGGCAGCTTGGGCCACCCAGGTTCCAATTTGTGATATTTGTTGGGCAGCCACCTGGGCCTCCCCATCTCCCTTCATTAGGCATTATAAGATCGACATATTTGCCTCGGTGGAGGCTTCGTTTGGTAGACGAGTTCTCCAGTGAGTCCTCAAGGAACCGCAGGGACTTCAGAACCAGACGGAGTCCCTCCCATAGGACAGCCAAGCTTTGGTATGTCCCACTCTCTGGATGATCTGACCGGCTCTCAGGAGAATGGGCGTTGGTCCTTACCTGACACGCCATTTCTCTGGAGCCGGGAGGATCATCCAGCCCCACCCTTTTAGTTCACCGTCTGGTGGGGTCTTGTTTCGGCCAAGGAACCGCTTAGCATAGTAAGATGAGAGCACGATCTTCTCTTCACTCTCGTCTTCGTGTAAACTGGGGAACGCAAGGGAGCCACATGATGGAGGGCGGAGCGTTCCTCAGTAATTAAGCTCAGCCTTCAACAACGCAGACTGAAGCACCTCCCACTCTCTGGATAATCCTCCCGGCTCCAGAGAAATGGCGTGTCAGGTAAGGACCAACGCCCAACTTCAACTCCCAGAGGAATGCTGGGATTTGAAGTCCAAAAGTCTTAAAAGTTGCCAAATTTGAACACCCCTGGTATAGGGTCCTGTTTAAGCAGCTCCAAGGTGCCTTCCAACTCTGTTACAGGTGGTCATAAGTTACTTTTTTCAGTACAATTGTAACTTTGAACGGTTCGCTTAGTGACCATTCAAGTTACAATAGTACTGAAAAAGTTACTTATGACCGCTTTTCACACTTAAGACCATTTCAGCATCCCCATGGTCATATGATTTACATTCAGATGCTTGACAACTGACTCACATGACAGTCACAATGTCCCACACTCATGATTCCCTTTTGCGACCTTCTGACAAGCAAAGTCAGTGGGGAAGCCAGATTCATTTAACAGTCATGTTTCTAATTTAACAACTGCAGTGATTCACTTAACAAATGTGGCAAGAAAAGTCGTAGAATGGGGCAAAACTCACTTAACAAATTTCTTACTTAGCAACATGAATTTTGGACTCAATTGTGTCTTAAGCTGAGGACTACCTGTATTCTGTATTCTGGTTAAAAGAGTCTGACAGTGAAAAAAATCAAATCATGGTTCACTTATGAAGGAACTTGAAACTAGAGTTTGAAGTAGATTTCAGTGTTTTAGAAAGGGAGAGCCACAATTAAAGATGTATGACAGTAATTGTAACATGAATGCTGGGAGAAGGGACTAAAGCATGACATTTTCAGAGACTCTTAAACACCAAATTATATACAACCTTAGTCTAATTCTTTTACCTTTTTTAAAAATAAAAATTAACATAGAGGCTAGGGCAGGGGTGTCAATCTTACTGGCCACGCCCATACCCAGTTTACTAATATGTCACATGATGCCGCTGTGACACTGAGTTTGACACTCCTGGGCTATGGGTTAGGGTGCTTTATCCTTTTACTCCTCTGTTATAAACCATCTCTTGGCTCTTTTTAACCATTCAAAATGGTCAAATCACTTCAGTTGCTACTTTCTTTGAAATTCCCTTCCTCTACAATGGGTTTTCTTTTGGAAGAAAGATAAAAGTGTTGGCGGCCACGGCAAACAGTAAAACTTCCTGTTACAGGGAAATCAGAAGGTGTAATGCTCTTGTATTCCCACAACACCAGGAGGCTTCAGAGCCAAGGTGATTATTAGCCTTGTTCCAATTCCAGAGGAGATGAATCCAAGAAAATTTTTTATTTATTTATTTAGTCAAAAGCTTACAATACAACAGAAATAAGAATAAACATAAGTTTAAATATAAGAAATAGGAACTAATAATTGGGGACAATAGGGCAGGATTTGCATTTGTAGCAAGTCCTCTGAAAGAGTGGAGCGGGTAGTTTTCCGTTGGAATTTCATCAGCCCCACTGCATGTAGTCAAGACGCTGTTGGTATCTGTGACCTCCAGGGACACAGAGGTGTAGCTTTGCTTTTACCACTGCATAGCAACCAGCCTTTTTTATTAGTGGAAAAAAACCCCCAAATTTGGTTAGAGCTGAACAGAGGTGAGGTATTCCTTTCCCCCTCTACCTATCAACCTTTCCGTGAGTCAGCTGACCAGCCCTATGGAAAGATGGGCTGCAACTATAGGGACCCTTCTGCAATTATCCAAAGCTGCTTCTGGGATTTAAGGGGTGAGACTGGTGGCTGTGTAGAATTGCCTCTAAAAGCATTTGGCCCTTCCCAGGAAAGGAAATGTTAAGTCTTACTCTCCCATTGACTTGACATCTGAATTCTTTTCTTGCTATTTCATCACAATTGAAGGGTAATCCAATGAGTCTATACTTGCAGTTAGTTGTTTCAACTATCTGACTGCTTCTATCTAATCCAAACCCTTTCATATATAACCACACCTTCTGCATGATATGAATTTGTTTGAACAAGCAGTCGCTTAAGAAAACAGGATTTTTCAGGTTGCAAATTCAATTCTGTCCTTTTTTTCCCCTTTTCCTTTCCAGGAGGAGAGATCTTGACCTGTATAAGTTTGTGGAAAATGTATTCTATCATCCTCTATTCAAGTCTGTTATGATCAGCAGCATTATGCTCAATGCAATATTCTTGTCTTTAGAAACGGATTATAAAGTTCGTTATGAGTCACATTTATTCCTGCAGGTAAAGAAAACGGTTGACTGAGGTGGCCACAATTCCTTGTTTTGAAGGCATTTTTTTAAGAAGAAAAGACAAGATGAGGAGAAATCATGTTTTTAAAGAGATTTCAACCAACTCATTGAGCCAAAGACTATCAGTTTGTGATAGCTACTTTTTATCCCTAGCAAAGCAATTATGACTGGACAGGTAGTCCTTGACTTAACAACCTTTCATTTACAACAGCACTGAAATGCTGACTCATGACCGTTTTTCACATTTATGATTGTTGCATCATCCCCGTGGTCACGTAATCAAAATTTGGGTGCTTGGCAACTGGCATGTAGTTATGACGATTGCAGTCTCCCAGGGTCATTTGATCACCATTTGTAACCTTCCCATCCAGCTCCGACAAGCAAAGTCAATGGGGGAAGCAAATTCATTTAATAATTGCAAGATTTACTTAACAACTGAGGCAAAAATAGTTGTAAAATGGGGTCAAATTCACTCAACAATTGCCTTGCTTAGCAATAGAAATTTTGGGTTCAGACGTAGTTCGAGGACTACCTGTAAACTTGGTCATAATGGAACATAATAGAGGGCTTAAGCCCAGGGGTTGCTTGGAAGCTTATAAGGGACTTCCAGTTAGCTATCAAGTTAGGCTAACCAACTAGAAGTTAGCCACTTCTAATTAGCTAACTTAGGTGAGATTTTGGTTAGACCCAGCAAGGTTTCCATGCTTTTGTTTTCAAACTTTAAAGAACAACTAGTGAAAACAATGAGATTTGATTGATAAAACATGCAGCATATATGTCTTTCATAATATCATCTACAACTCAAGGGCAAGTCCTCTTTAAGCAATGCTGCCCCATAAAGAGATGCATAGTGATTGAGGCGCAGTCAATTTTGCTGAATGCTTTTCCTGGATTGGGGTACAGCTGTAGAAGACAGTGTTGCAATTCTGGAAAAAGATACAGCTGCTTTAAGAAGATGTTGATAAGGATTGTTAGAGCTCTCTTGCATGCCATGGAACACATTTTTTTTCTTTGGATAGTCCTATTTATGCTAATTTCTAAAGTAGGCCTAGGGCAGGAGTTTCAAACTCATCTCATCATGGCAGCATCACGTGATGTATTGGGACTTTTTTCCCCTTCACTAAACAGGGTATGGTTGTGGCCAACGCGTGATGCATGCCGGGAGTTTGACAGCCCTGCCCAATAACAGGAAGACCTCCAGCAAAAGCAGTATTATTAGAAAATATGTAAAGCAGGGCTGTTCAACCTTGGCAACTTTAAGACTTGTGGACTTCAGCTCCCAGAATTGGAATTCTGGGAGTTGAAGTCCATAAGTCTTAAAATTGCCAAGGAGTTGAAGTCCACAAGATTGGACACCGCTGATGTAAAGCCATTGTTGTCCTCTCCTGCATAGAAGAGCAAGGTTCAAATGTAAGCAAAGATTCAACCTGGTGGGACATCAGGCTAAAATCTGATAAGCCATAAATCAATTTGGCCTACATCTAATCACAATGGTAACCAGCACTGGGTCTGTGGCTTGATAATTGAGGACAATGAGACTTCTTTGTTCAGGCCATGCCCACCCATAGCTATTAGCCTTTACAGTACAGCCAACTAGAAAAATAGGTAATAACTTCGGATATATTTCTCAGCAATTGCCTGAAATTTGAATCTAGATTTTCCACATATTCCTTCTCCCTCTCCCAAATATTCCATAAAGCTTGGAAAATATTGCGCCGCATCCTCTGTATGATAGAGATTGGTTTATCTTGACTGATTTTTCCATCCTAGTAATGGGTATACTTTTCTCTTTACCTAGAAATCTTTTTAGAACTGAATGTGTTTTGCTTATAAGCTCCAAGAATATGAACTTGAAATGAAAACTGCAATAACCTCTTTTGCCCTGATTTACTGTAGCCTTCCCCTTCAGAAGGATTTATCTTTTACATACCTTGAATCTCTTAACTTACTTGACAGGAGCTAATAAACATAAACTTCTTGGCCTTAATTATATTTTGCTGGCAGGGAAGAAGAGAGAAGAGCCTGGCTAATGTCAAGAAGTCTGTTCATTGCTTTATTTTTTAAATAAATAATCTGTTAAGGGCTTTGAAAATGAGAGTCAGGTAGTTTTGCTTATTTATTAAACCCAGATCATTATACAACATTATCACCTTCCAGTAGACTAAAAATAAAAATTAGAACTGAGAGAGCTGCATCATTTCATACATTAACATGAAATTACTCTCCAAGAGGCATAGAACTACGTTAAAATTTAACAGTATATTAGACAACCAGACATTGGGTGGATACCATTTCCTATGCCAGTGGTGGCTAACCTTTTCTTCCTTGCATGCCAAAAGTGCGTGTGTATGCATATGCGCATGTGCATGCGTGCCTGCACCCATAATGTAGCATGTGCATGATCCCTCCACCCCCCTGCACATGCGCATGTGACCCCCCTGCATGCCCCACCCTCCGTGCAAGCATGGCAAATACCCAACAATCAGCTGGCTGTCGGGAGGTGCGCGTGAATACACAGTGCATCTCTTCTGGGCGACGGCTCATGAGCTGGCAGAAATGGCTCTGCATGCCACTTCCGGCATGAGTGCCATAGGTTCGCCATCACAATCCTATGAAGAACTTGTCTCCTTAGGATGTCTTTTTTAAAAAAAAAAAAACTGAAAGAGCCAGAATTTCAGTCTCAGCTCTGAAGCTTGAAGATTCACTGAGCGACAGATTGATTGATTCTCTCACATTGGTATGCAACTAGTATTACTCTAAGAGGCCTAATTATTAGATACCTCTCATGGAAGAATTCATGGCTAGACTTGCCAGATCTAGCCTGTAATAATATGGATGGCCACCAAATTATTACAAATTGGTGAGGTTGTGTCCTGCCATTTTCCTAGCCTCCCTCCTTTATGTTGTCTGCCTCCCCAGTTTTGTGTTTCTGAACAGGAAACTCCACTCCTAAAGGAAGGAGTGAGTTGCAGGTGTTCAGCATTTATCTGCTAAGGCAAAGGTGTCAAACTTGCAGCCCATGGATCAGATGCATCATGTACTGGCCACGCCCACCCCCATCATAGCGAAGGGGGGCAAAGTCACGATACGTTATGTGATGACAACGTGAAGTTGTGAGTTTGACACCCCTATGCTAAGGTAAAGACTTATTTGTGACGTCCAGAAGCCACTGGAATCAAGAGTTAAAGACTGCTCTGCTTTGGACAACTTCTCATTTATTTATTTAATTTTTTATTAAAATAATAATTTGTTAAAAATGAAGTCAGATGGCACAACTGTCAAGGATACTTTACAGGGACACTTTGTTTCCACCATTCTTAAATCGTTTACTTCAAACTATTCTTCAGCAGAACACTAAAATTAAATAATCTAGTAAATATTTGCTTTCTCAGTAATGACATGAGGCAGGTTTGGCAGGGGGTTCAACAACTAACGAACTATAACGCAAAAAAGGTCTCTGTGGATGGTAGTGCGGCGGTGGTTGAGGAGTTGAACAACTTTTTTGCTCAATTTGAAATCCATCAAACCGAAACTGTCCCTTTGCCATCATTTACTCAGCAGAGCCTCCCCTTCATTGTGAATGAGCAGGATGTGAGGCAGACAATTAAGGCAGTTAATTCCAGAAAGTCAGCTGGGCCCGACTTAATTCCTGATCGGGTGGTAAAAGATTGTGCTGAACAGTTAGCTGGGGTATGGACCGGAATTTTTAATCAATCCTTGACACAATGTGTGGTTCCTGTTTGTCTCAAGGCTTCCACCATCGTTCCACTGCTTAAAAAGTTGCCCACAAATGGTCCGAGCGACTATAGGCCGGTGGCACTAACTTCTATCTTAATGAAGTACTTTGAGCAGCTAGTTCAAAATTATATTATCTCCTGCCTTCCCGATTCCTTTGATGGGCTTCAGTTTGCTTACAAAGAAAATAGATCAACCGAGGATGCAATTATCACTGTGCTTCACATGGCCTTATCCCATTTGGAAACACCGGGGAATTATGTAAGAATGTTGTTCGCAGATTTTAGTTCTGCTTTTAATACCATCATGCCGCACAGATTAATAGCTAAGCTTAAAGATCTAGATTTTCCAGATTCTATTTGTTTATGGATATTGGATTTTTTAACAAATCGTCCACAAAGAGTTAAATTGAATGACTATATTTCTACTGTCAAGACACTTAGCATTGGCACTCCACAAGGTTGTGTCCTTAGTCCACTTTTGTTCTCCATCTATTCATCTGATTGCACAAATAAACATCCCAACAATAGGATAATGAAATTTGCAGACGATACTACGCTTGTAGGACTTATTTCTGGGGATGATGAGTCTGCATATCAGGATGAGGTATTACAGCTATCCCGTTGGTGCAAAAATAATAATCTATTTAATATTAAGAAGACCAAGGAGGTTATAGTGGACTATAGGAAAAAAAGAGCAGACATTCAGCCACTGTATATAGAGGGAGTTCGTGTGGAACAGGTGGTTGAATGTAAGTTTCTCGAGACCATAATTACAAATAACTTGACCTGGAGTGCAAACACCGCTGCTTTAATTAAGAAGGCACAACAACGGTTGTATTTACTAAGGATTCTTAGGAAACAACAACTGGCTGAGAGTCTATTGTCTACTTTCTATCGGAGTTCAATTGAGAGTATATTATCCTACTGTCTCTGTGTATGGTTCTTGAACTGCACAGTGGCAGAGAAAAAGGCAATTCAGAGGGTGATTAAGATGGCCCAAAACATCACTGGCTGCTCACTTCCCTCTTTGGAAGAACTGTATAGGAATAGATGTAGGAGGAAGATACTTAATATA
Organism: Hydrophis major; assembly: GCA_033807585.1. NCBI lineage: Eukaryota > Metazoa > Chordata > Lepidosauria > Squamata > Elapidae > Hydrophis > Hydrophis major. Next base: position 137,997,422 of record CM066329.1, on the reverse strand, counting down.
TTGAATGACTCCTCTCATCCGGGACACCAGCTCTTTGAACTATTACCATCGAGAAGGAGATTTAGGGTATTAAGAACAAGGACGACCAGATTTAAGAACAGTTTTTATCCAAGTGCAGTTTTGAGTTTGAATGCAGAGTCATAAGATTTATGTGGAAGTGAATGGCTGAGAGTAATGGGGTTTTACATTTTTAAATTGCATAGAGATTATTGTATGGTCGGTTGTGTTTAGTTTTAATTTAATTTTTTTTCTGTTTTAGTGGTGTTTGTCCAGTTTTACTTGTGGAAGAGCACCTCATTTCGTTGCACCCGCTTGCGAGTGTAATGACAAATAAACTCTTATGTCTTATGTCTTAAATATTTCAACTGGATGGTAGATAAGCAGACAAACCTGAAAAAATGACTAACTAATTTATAAGGTTTGAAAAAGAATCATATGTGTGTATAATGTATACACATACATTATGTGTGTGTGTGTATATACAAACACACACATATATGCAAGCATATTCCTTTGAACAAGATCACTTACAAACAATTTATTTCTTAGGTAGCAGATCTGATCATTTTAGCCATCTATACCACAGAATTTCTAATGAGCCTTTACTTGGACCCAATTAATTATTGGAAAGATGGTTATAAGCGTTTTGATGCTACTGTCCTTCTCCTTGCTTATCTGCTATACACCATTGACCGGAGCAACCCCGAAAGACACCATATTTTCACCGTGCTAAAAGGGTTCCAAGCTCTCCGCGTCCTCAAACTACTCTACTACAGTCCAGGGATAACTGTAAGTAATCAGATACAACTTTCCTTTTCCTGTTCAGAAGGGACCTCTCTGTCTTGTATACTTATGTGATGTTGTGGTCAATATTAATGCCAAGATTCACCTGTAGGCTTTGGGAAGGGATCACATATTGGAGTGCCTTTCTCTCTGCAATAATGACAAATGTCTGCAACTCAAGCAGAGGATGAGGGTGGGGGTTCATTCTGCGAGCTTGTGGGTTGGTTTCTGAATGTTTCATTACCAGGTTAGGTAACATGTTCAGCAAAGTTTAGGGGATGTCAATGTCGGTGTTCTCCTTTTTGTAAGGTCTTTGTATGGTCAGTAGGTCTTGTGATGGGGAGCTTATGTCAGGTGAGGATTGTGTCAAGTGAGGGTATCGTGTTGGGTCACTATTTCACTCAATATTTCATTACTAAATAGGTAACATCTAGCAATGATTATGTTATCTGGTTTGGTAATGAAATGTCTGCAAGAAAGTAGTCATGCTCAGGAAGTACCAAGGACCTCACAGAAGTAGTAATTTTTTTAAATTTTTTATTATTGATTGATTGATTTGATTTGTCAATTGCTTACAAGATAATAGGTATAAGTATAAACGTGAGTAAGAATACAGGAAACAGGTACGAATAAATGGGGACAATAGAACAGGGACGGTAATCTCTACTTTTTAAACAAAGTTTCTACAATACAGTGCTGTTGTTCTCACTTTTTAAGAATATCTATTAGAAGGAAGAAGGTGGAGCCTCCTCGCCGACGGACAGTAGATCGCAACTCTCTGCAACTATCGTTCGTGCTCTTTCATCGGAGAGCCCCAATTATCCTGATTAGGGGCTGAAACTGCCTTGGAGGGGCAGCAGAGTAAGAGGAAGCAGCAAGCCTGTCTGTGGGGAGCCGCATCTCCCCCCCCCCCGGGCTTGGCTTTTTTTCCTCCCGAAGACGACTGCAGCGATGGTCCAAAATGGCCATCCCAAAGAGGATGACTCAGCTTGACTAAGATTTGTGCAGGAGGGAAGAAAGAGGTGGATAACATCTGAACCGGGACAACTGGGCAGTATAACCAAATAAAAGTACCCTGGGATTAAGGTAATATGGAATTTTTAAGAAAAGAAAAGTGAGCTGCGAAATTACAAAGGGACAGAGAAAAAAAAAGGAAAATATTTTTGATGGCTAAATGGGGCTTCGAACCGGGAAAGGAAGAAGCTGGAATTAAAGATTTAATGAAATTGGACTAAAATAATTTGGGAATAATCAAGTATAAAATTAAAGCTGAACTTAATATTGCCAAAGAATAATAATAATAAAGTTTATAAATTGGAGACTGGATTGTCTTGGAATATTGAGGTTCAAAAAACCTTAAATAAAAATATAGGGGGGAAAAAGTGAAGACTTCGTATAATGGAGAGTGTCACCTTTTGATAAAAATTTAGTTCAAATAAAAAGGAAAGCATTTTGTTTTTGAATGAACTGGTATAAAATTACAGAAATATTGAAACAAAGTAAGAATTTTAGAAAGTGAAAGCAGAACCAGAATAAAGGAAAAAGCAAGGAAGGAAAGATTGTTTGTGGGACTGACTGATGTTTTTGGTATGAACCCTGAACTGGAATAGCTGAGAACTTTAAAAAATTGAAAGAAGAAAGAAGGAAAGTAAAAGTGGTGTGTTTTGTTTTGTGGACTTTGAGGATTATAAAATATAAGAATGATGATATCTCTTTGGGATTTAAAAATGGAACTTAAAAATATGAGAGAATTACTACAGGAAAGTGGCGAATCACTTTGCTCTGTGCTAGAAAAAATGGAAATGGCGATTGAAGAACAAGAAGAAAGATTCTCAGAAGAGCAGGAATTGACTCAAGGAGAAGACATTTTGAATGGACAATTAACACAAAGAATATTACAAAGAAGTGGGGAAAGAAGGAAGGTTAAAAAGTTGAATTTTAAGAAAGCAATTAAAAGAGGGAATAATTGTTAGAAAGTTAGAAAAGGCAGGAAGATTCAGCAGAAAAGGGAAAGGGAAGATATTAAGAAGGAGATAAATTGGAATGAGAAAAGTCATGGGGAAAAAAGAGGGAGGACAAACAGTAAGACTAGTAAAATGTTGAAAGGAAATTGTTTCTTTACAATTAAAAGAAGGAATACTTGTGAAGTCAGGAAATGTAGAAAGAATGAGAAAAGACATGGGGAAGAGAGCGGGAGGAGACTCGGGTTCGCTCCCTGGACAATGCACCGGAGAAGCAGTAAGAAACAGGCATGTGACAGAAAGAACCACAGAACTAGTAAAATGTTGAAAAGAAATTGCCTTTTCAAAGATAATGGTTGATGAATTAAAAGGGGGATTCTGCAGGGTGACAAGGGGTAATAAGAATATTTCTGCAATTAAAAATATTTAGAAAATAGGGTAATATAGATATTGATAACTCTTATTAAAGGGGGGGGGAATATGCTGTAGAATCCAATTGAGAAGATGTAATGACTAATGGTTTATTGGGAATTAAGATGAGGGAATAAAGGTATATTCTAATCATTAAGGTGTCACACTCAAAATAGTAAAAGAGGGGAAACTTATACTTGTTCTTTTTTCTTTTTGTGTGGGTGTGTTAAGATCTGTATCAATTTAGAACTTATTAAATGTGTGTAATTGAAAGGGAATGTGACAGACTAAAGAACCAGCTAAATTAATAAGTTTAATATAGATTATTAAAAGCAAGGAGAGACATTGATAACTTCATTATTACCATTATTAGGCAAATATATATTGTTTATTTGTATTTTTAAAATAAATATTAAGGATTATATTTGAAATAATTGAAATGAAATTAAATGTTTAGATTGGGATTAATGAAAGAATTTAGAATTAAACCTTATTAGTATTTATTAGCTAAATACATATTGTTTATGTTTAAAAACAAATACTAAAGGATTAATTTGAAATAATTGAAATGAAACAAAATTGATTGAAATTAAGGAAAGAGGCTAGAATTAATGTGTTTGTTTCTCTCCCTACTGAAAATTTGGAATGGAAAAGGTAATAATAGAATTACCGTATATACTCGAGTATAAGCTGAGTTTTTCAGCACATTTTTTGTGCTGAAAAAAACCCCCTCGGCTTATACTCGAGTCAGATTCCCCTCTGAAAAAAAATGGTGTGGAGCTCCGAAGCTGGGCAGCAGCTTCCCTGCTTCCGTGTTTCCCTTGCAACTTTTAAGCATGGGGGTAATCGGAAGCAGAAAAGTTCTTGCTTGAGGATATATTGTTTTTTCTTTTTTTAACTGTTTTTAGGGGGGGGGAAGACCCACCGCCATGTGAGAATGCTCAGACACGAAATCTATCCGACCGAAAATAAGTGTGTGTGTGTGTGGGGGGGATTTTAACAGAGGGAAGATGTAGGGAGAAGGCAAAAGCAACGGAAGATCCTTCAGGGGAAATTGAGGGGGAGACTCACCCTTGGTCCAGATGAGCCCCCTTCCCCTTTCTCTAGGCTGAGAAAACAACACGAGCCGAAGTTGCTTCGGCTCCACTCAGCTTCGTTTCCTCAGCTCCAGCTGCTTTCAGTCCACTCGGGAAGAGGGGGAGGAGGTGGTGGTGGTGGCTCGCGTTGTTTTCTGAGCTCTAGGCTGAGAAAACCGCGAGCCGAGGTCGCTCCACTCAGCTTTGTTTCCTCAGCTCCAGCTGCTTTCAGTCCACTCGGGAGGAGGGGGAGGAGGAGGTGGTGGTGGCGGCTCGCGTAGTTTTCTGATAGTGAGATCATTTCCCAAATTAATTGATTCACTAACTCAAAAGAAGAAGATGTTGATGACAGTGGGAGGCAGGAGTCACTCTCTCCCTTGCAAGAAAAAAGCAAGAGCCGTTCTTATGATCTCTCTCTCTCTCTCTCTCCCCGTAATACAGTCAAGCCCTTTCCAGCACGCGGGATCCACCCCCGCCGCTTTGCACCTTGCAAATGCAAAAACCCCAGGATTTTGCATTTGCAAGGTGCAAAGTGGCAAAGGCAGATCGCGCGTGCTGGAAAAGGCTTGACTGTATTACGGGGAGAGAGAGAGAGAGAGGGAGAGATCATAAGAATGGCTCTTGGTTTTTTCTTGCAAGGGAGAGAGTGACTCCTTCCTACCACTGTCATCATCATCATCATCTTTTGGGTTAGTGAATCAATTAAACCTTTCATGATAGTGAGATCGTTTCCCAAATTTCCCTTAAATCAGGGAAGAAATCAGAAACAAACCTTTGGACTGAGAATAAGCCTGTTCCTATGATGCCATTTTTGTTCACTGCAGTGTGAAAAGTGTGAAAAAACACACTTCTTTTTCTTCATCTTCTTGTTCCCTATTTACTGGTCTCTTTCAAAAGGAAATTGTGAACATCAAACTTATTCTCAACTGTCCTAGTGAAAGTTTTTATTGGTATCTATTTTTATTTTTGAAATTTACCAGTAGCTGCTGCATTTCCCACCCTTGGCTTATACTCGAGTCAATAAGTTTTCCCAGTTTTTTGTGGTTAAATTAGGTGCCTCGGCGTATATTCGGGTCGACTTATACTCGAGTATATACGGTAAGTATGCATATATCATTGTATAATTTCTGTCATATTTGTATGTAAAGATGATGACCCGGAAATATGTTGTCCAACAAAAAGAGATTTTTGTTTTTAATGTGAAAACTGAATAAAGTTTGTTAAAAAAAAAAAAAAGAGTATCTATCAGATGTCATTTTTCTTGGTCTTTTGCAATGTAATAACTCTTACTTAATAAGCCCTTAGAGGAAATATTAAAAAGCATGGGGTCATCTGCTAAGAACTCCAAACAGAACTAATTCTTATAAAGAACTGAAAAATGATATCAGTGTGATAGATTCTTCAGTTACAGATGTGAATTCCTACTTAAGAACTTTGCTTGAGTTCATTGTGTTGGTCATGGATTGTGGCTAACATTGCAGGAAAGCCCATACAGCCTGCATACTGTTTCACTTTAGGGATTGACTAAAGAATACGCTTGCTACCTTTCCTTTACTATAAGAATACAGATGCCAAATTACAGATTCCAGAGGGAACCTATGCAATCTGCTAGTTCTTTCAGAACAAACATCTGTGAGTGCCAAAAACATCTCACACTTCAAATCTCAAATCCATTTGTTGGACTATTTGGAGTTAATGGATAAAAAGTTAATGGATTTCTGCAAAGCCAGGATAAGCTGCTCATTGGTACCCCTGGATATAGCAAAGAAATTATTTTGTGATGTCAGATCAAAGCAGCTCTCATGCCTTTTAGTATTGAGACAGTAACTCCACAAGCTGTTATTTCAGACATATTTGCATATGCCTTTTTGTACTCCAGAATCCACTTCTAAGTTCTAAACTTAAGCACTTGGTACTATTATTCATTATGATGATTATAATGTTCACATGTGCTGGCCAAATAAATAAAAGCAATGACTGGAAAAGGCAAAGACTAACTTGCATGCAGCTTTGAAGCCTTGATTCATCTCACTCTTTAAAAAATAATTTCCAACTCAACAGAATGTTGGAAAGAAATTACGTAAAGAGGACAGAATTCAATCTAAGAAAAGAGAATAGAATGGGACCAAATTTAGTGTGGGAGAAGAATCCAACAAAAGAAAAAATCATTTTTTAAAAAAATGGGCTAAATCAGGCTGGGCACCGTGGAGAACACTCAGAAAAAATTCCCCAATATACCCCTATATAACAAGCACTGAACAGTGGCACAAAATGTTGCTGGCATTTTAAGTCCTCCCTCCCAGTGTGATTCAAAATGGAACTATTTTTAAGGGATTGGAAGAATTCAAGAAGGTGTGATTTATATGCTGTCCCTAAATTGTTTTCTCTGAAGTAGCCTATGGGGCTGCTAGTTTATTGTAATTTCTTTTTTCACAATTAAGCATGCCATGCCATTGTTGATCATTATGTAAGATGGCAACTTTGCTTCAGATGGGCAAAGATCCCTCTATAACCTATCGTTCCATTATTTTTAGTTTAGAGCCTCCTTCCCCCCGCTGCATGTAGAGATAGTCCTCAATTTACAACAGAATTGGGAAAGGGAAACTATTTATTAAATGGTGTGGTCAATGTGAGGTGTCATATGTCCACCCCCAGTTTTGCCACCTTTTTTGCCACAGTCTGTCAGGTTTCCAAGGGATGAAATCCATTTAAAAAAGAAAAGAGCAAAGTCCACCTTCCAAAACAATTTCTTTTATTTAGGAAAGCATCAAATTGGCAAAGTCCATGGTTATTCCAGATATGACACAACTCGAAATTACCCCACAATATCAGAAGTTAGAAACAAAAGCCACATTCTCCAACAGAAGTAATTCAACATTGCTTGATGTCATAAATCTGCACTTCAAGGTGCCTGAACACGGTTAGGTCATTTTCCCATGGGAAGAAGAATCACCTAGACTAAACAACTGTCCCTATCTCCACTTCTCTCCCCTTAGGAATATGGCAAGCTCAAAACCCTTCCCCCATGTCCGCCAAAGAGAAAGTAAGAAAAAGAATATATACTAAGCCTAACTAAAATGGCTACATAATGTATATGTCAATTTCGGGCTTGACACAGTCATTATGTAAAACATCATGTGATTGTAATTTGTTATCTCCCCCCCCCCCACTTCCCTATTGATTTTGTTAGAAGCCTGCTGAGATGGCAGTCACATGATAGGACACTGCAGCCATTATGAATACCTGCCCATTACTCAGCACATGATTACCTGACCACAGGGATGCTACCACAGTTGTTCATGCAGTGATGCAATTTTAAGTCACTTGTTAGCACCATCGCAACTTCAAACAGTCACTAAAAGAATGGTCCTAAACTAAGGACTAGCTGTAAATCATCCTTCCTGTCCTGGTGTCCTCCAGAGTTGGCCGGCAGCTCTGAAAATTGTTGTTCACATGCACCTGGAGACCATCAGGTTGGAAGCGATCAACATAAAATTACATAAATTGTATTCACTTGTATTCTTTTCTTTTGTTCTTCCCTTCTACAGAATCTAATGGCAGCTATGGGACAGACTGTGAAAAATGTAATCTATGTCCTTGTCTTGTTGTTCTTGCTAATGTTTATCTTTGCTGTCCTGGGACATGGTTTGTATGGAGACAAACACCATGGAGATCCACAGAACTGGGGCAGTTTAGCAGCTGCCTTTTTTACACTCTTCAGCTTAGTAACGGTAATTTTTGTGCATTTCACAGGTTGATCAACTCTGCTAGACTAATGTTATTGTTTTAGAATGGGAACCGAAACTGGAGACTTTGTTTCTCCAGGCTAGTTTTCCAACAAAATGAACCTAGATAGACAAAAATTGGAATACAGCTAGAGGGAGTACAGAGCATCTGAGTGTTTATAAAAGGGGAAACAAAGGGCAAGACCTTGTTTATTTAGATCAACTTGTCAAGATTGCACTTAGTATTTTCTCCAACCCTGTTTGCTTTGATTTAAGCCATTTTCAAGAACTAAATTTTAGTCTGGATATCGCTCGAGCTTTGTGGACTTACATAGATAAACAAGGTCCAAAGCCCAGGGTGAGCTTTGACAGTGTTCAAACTTTGCCTATCATGCATGACTAGGCTTTTTTTTTTTTTTAAATGTAACCCCTCTCTAAGTTACCTCTGATGTTCCAGTGGATCGCAATTCATACTTTGAGAACCTATTAAGGAATTACTTGTTTTGCTGAAAATTCAGACTATAATATCATTAACTGCTTTTCTAAGATTAAATCAAGCTGGTGTAGTTGCTAGAACTGTTTGATTTAATTTGCATTGTAAGAAGATAATCCTCTGCAAGTATCATCATAATGTCTGTTGTGAACTAATAAAATACTCAAATAAAGTTTATCAAAAGCTTTAGAAAATAGCAGGGTTCTAGCCCTGCACTTCTGATTGGCCGATAATAGCGATATCGGATTGGTCCGTTCAGGAGAATCTGATTGGCTGTTAACGAGCCACTATCATTGGTTAAGGGGGTTAACATTCCACGTTTCCTATTGGTTACTAGAGCATCAGCTTGCCTATAAAAGGGCTGCACTAAAAAGCACTAAACAGAGCACGTGGCTGAAGGCGCATCAACGGCGGAAACCATGACCGGCGGCACCATACTACCCGCTCCATTCGACCCGGCACAAGAAGACTGGGACTCATACATGGATCGGTTCCAGATGTTTCTGGAGACCAACAACTTGAAGGATGCCACTACTGGGAAAAAGAGAGCGGTATTCCTGACTCACTGCGGACCTGCCATTTTCAAGATGGCCAAGGCACTGGCGAAACCGGCTGAGGTGAAATCCATGGACTGGGACATCCTTGAGCCCCTCTTATGCACCTACCCTACCAACGCTTGTACGAAGACATGAATTCTACCAGAGAGACCAGCAGAAAGAAGAAAGTGTTGCAGATTTCATCGCGGATCTCCGGAACCTAGGAGGCCTCTGTGGGTTCGCCGACCTCGAAGAAGCTCTCAGAGACCGAATAGTTCTGGGATTAGATGCACCGCACGTGCAGAGCAAGCTGATGGTGAAAGGCAACATCAGCCTTGCAGATACCATCGCTGACGCTACTGTAGCAGAAGCAACCAGGAAGTCGGCTGCCCGAATGCGCCGCACCAACGCCCCGCTCCACCAACTTGCCGGTGAAACCTCACCTTGCCTTGAGGGACATGCAACGGCAACTCACCATGAGGACCTCGAATTGTCATCAGAAAGTGATGAGGAAGAAGTTAACCGGCTCCGGTCTGAACGAGACCAATGTCACCAGTGTAACCAGAGACTGCAATATCAATGCGCAAGCTATGGGGCAAACCACCCAAGATCAGACTGCAAATTCCTCGACGTGCTCTGCCATATTTGTGGGAAGAGAGGCCACATCAGAAAGGTCTGTCAAAGCAAGATAGGAACCAGCCCATTTCAGAGGGGGACCAACTATCGCCAACCCACAGGAAATTGTCCTGTGAATCGGGAACATTCGAACCACCAATGGAACAAGCACTCCTACAGAAATAAACCACTAGCCCATTCAACGAAATGAGAAGAGGCACACCAAACCATCATGATTAGTCATGCCTCATCATTAGATGCAAAGAAAATCCGAGTGAAGGTCGCCAATGAGAACCAGCCCTGCGTGATGGAAGTCGATTCAGGATCGTCCCTCTCGATGGTTTCGTGGAAGACCCTGAAACAATTGATCCCTGCCGTCCGGCGGCAAGACCTCAGAACCCAAAGAATCATTCTCAAGGACTATCAAGGAAACCGAATTCTGGTCATTGAATCAAGCCTGGTCCGGGTATCATTCAAAAGTCATACTGCATCCTTACCATTGACCGTCGTCAACCGTGATCGGCCTAGTTTGTTAGGCCTTCAATGGTTCACTCCACTTGGGATTGAGGTAGCCAGCATTCACCAGACTAGCAGCGACGACAGGGAGGAGGCCCTCGTCCAGGAATTCCAGGACATTTTTGCAGACAAACTAGGCGAGTACAAGGGGAACCTGATATCATTTAACCTTAACCCTGAAGTGACCCCCATCCGCCTTAAGCCTCGTCGAGTCCCTTTTGCCCTTAAACCAAAGATTGATGAGCAGCTCGATAAATTAATAGCCCAGGGTGTTTTAGAACCAACCAACCATGCTCCTTGGGAAACCCCAATCATAACACCCATCAAACCGGATGGATCGTGAAGGATTTGTGGGGACTACCGTGCCACCCTGAATCACGCCCTTCAACAGAACGCTTACCCGATACCTGTGGTACAACACCTCCTCCATTCCCTGGGGGGCGGGAAGGTCTTCGCTAAATTGGATTTAGCACAGGCGTACCAACAACTGCCTGTAGACAAAAAAACAGCAGAGGCACAAACGATCGTTACGCACTGAGGCACTTTTAAGTGCAACCGACTCCAATTCGGAGTTAGCGTGGCACCAGGGATCTTTCAGAGCTTGATGGAGAGGCTGTTACAGGGAATAAAAGGGGTCGTACCATACTTTGATGACGTTTTAATCGCTGCCCCTAATAGAGAAATACTAAAAGAGTGTCTTAGACTCGTTCTCCAGAAATTTAAAGACTCTGGCCTTAAAGTTAAAAAGAATAAATGTCAGCTGTGTACAGATAAAGTAGAGTTCCTGGGGTACCTAATCGATAAACAAGGCATTCACCCCACCAGTCGCGAGTTAAGGGCAATCAAGAATGCCCCAAGACCCAGAAACAAGACTGATCTCCAAGCTTTCCTGGGGCTTATTAATTTTTACATCTTCCTGCCCCACAAAGTGACCATAGCCGAGTCCCTACATCGGCTCCTCGATAAAAAAGCAACCTGGGTTTGGGGGCACCGAGAGGAGCACGCGTTCCGACAAGTGAAAAACCTATTAACTTCAGATGCTGTTTTAATGCAGTATAATGAGACTTTGCCTTTAACAATCACATGTGACGTGTCACCCTTTGGAATAGGAGCCATTTTGAGCCATGTGTTACCAAACGGTAGTGAAGCCCCCATTGCCTATTTTTCAAGAACTCTAGCAAAGGCTGAACGTAACTATAGTCAAATCGATAAAGAGGCTCTTGCTGTTGTATCTGCTGTTAAATGGTTTCGTGAATATGTTTATGGACGAGTTTTTACTATTGTTACTGACCACAAACCTTTGCTGGGGATTATAGCGGGAGACAAGCCAACCCGCTATATATTATCACTTACAATGACTCGCTGGTTGGAGTTTTTGGCTGCATACAATTATAAGCTGCAGCACCGCCCAGGGAAAGCCATTCCCCACACTGACGCATTGAGCCATGCACCACTTCCGGAAACCGTCGATGACCCAGCTCCAACCCTTACAACGTTCCAGATTGAAACGCTGCATTCACCGCCGTTGACGGCTAGAGATATTGCAATAGAAACAAAACGCGATCCTGTCTTAAAGCGGGTTCTTAGCTGGGTCGAATGAGGATGGCCAGTAGATCAAACCCCTGACGACTTCATTCCCTTCAAGAATCGACAAATGGAACTTTTTTCGCAAAAGGGCTGCATCCTGTGGGGGGATAGAGTCGTTGTCCTAGAGCGGTTACAACGAGCAGTACTAAAGACGCTGCATGAGGGCCACCCTGGCATCGTGCGCATGAAAGTGCTTGCATGAAGCTATGCGTGGTGGCTGGGCATCGACAAACAAATCAAAGCCTGGGTAAAGACTTGTTATAAGTGCCAGGAGGTTAGCAATGCCCCACCAAAAGCAACTCTGACAGAATGGGAAACACCTCGGGACCGTGGTCCCGCATTCATATTGACTTTGCGGGACCTACTAAGGGACATACGTTCCTATTAACAGTGGATGCCTACTCAAACTGGCTTGAGATATACGAAATGAAAAGTACTACAACCGAGTCTGTCATCCGGAAGTTGAACAGATTCGCGACGCATGGACTGCCAGACGTCCTGGTATCCGACAACAGACCCCAGTTTACCATGCTTTCTTTTGAACAATACTTAGCGGACCGCGATATTCACCATGCGCTAACTTTGCCAATGCACCCTGCGACTAACGGAAGAGCCGAGCGCATGGTACAGTTTGTAAAAAAAAACCTCTACAAGATGGACTATGGGGACATTGAAGATAAGATAAATAGAATACTCCTTCTCCAACACATCACTCCGCACAGCGTCACCAACAAGATTCCAGCGGAACTATTGATGGGACGCAAACTCCGCTCCCACCTCGACCGGCTTCACCCGTCTTATGAGCCAGAGAAACCCTGTGGATCTAGCGGAAAATGCAGTGAATTCCAGATAGGCGACTTAGTTTTCACCAGAAACCTTCCTGGCGAACCATTGTGGATCGAGGCCACTGTTACTCAAGCCACTGAACCAAGGTCGTACCGGGTGAAAACCTGCGATGGAAAAATATGGAAATGCCATATTGATCAGTTTTGCTCAAGGCTTTTCTTTTCAGAAGGATCAAACACATGTTAATAGAAGGCCCCAAAGTGGGACATAGGCCAGGAGGTTAAAACAAGCAAACATCAAGACACTAACCATAATGATACACCAAGTTCTACCCCATTTTTACATGCTTTCTGATATTTGAGTTGTGGCCACTATCTTGAATTTTTGGCTTGCGTCCTGCAAGCACTCCTAACATGGGAAGATTTCTACTTTCTCATGTTTCTCAGCTTTTGCTTAATACTGTAGTCTTTATCTTACTTAATCTTTTTTTTAACACAATAGGAGATAACAGATAAAACAAACACCAAAATGACTGAAATGGCATAAATGCAGCAGTGCAGTGAAATGTATGAAATATTTTTATTACCTGATTGGTAATTTTTGTTACTTAGAATAAGTGCAATCGATTTATACCTGATTAGGTATGTTTGTATTGTGGGAGAGAGGGAATGCATTGGACTAGAGCAGTAGTGGAGGAATTATGGCCCTTTTATGACTTATGGTCTTCAACTCCCAGAATTCCTGAGCCAGCCATGTCATAAAGGGGCCATAGTGTCCCATCTCTGGACTAGAGAAATAATTTATCAGATGCTTGACAAAAGGTATCTTCAGATTGTAATGTTCAGTTGATAAATTTCAGGTTGATGGATGGACAGACTTGCAGGAGGAATTGGATAATAGAAAGTTTGTTACAAGCCGAACATTCACAATAGTGTTCATTCTCCTAGGATTTTTTGTATTTTTCAATATGTTTATTGGAGTTGTCATTATGGATATCCAGGTAAGTGACCTTTATATGGGATTTAAAAATTTCTACTCAAATCCAATTATTAGAAATAGACATTGGGTAAAAAAATGTCAACTATCGCAGGGTTACTGAACGTCAAAATTAAAGTATTTAATCTGTTCTGTAGAAATCTTTTTTGGGATATTATTTTTCTATATTTTTAATTTTGAGGTTTTTTTTTTAACATAATGTGGACCCCCTGTTAACCCCCTGTATAACCCCCTGTTTGATTCTGGTTTACCTTAGCTGAAAAGTGTTTATGTTAGGTCTACCAGATCTGGTATGTAGAACTTCAGACAACCAGTAGATATGAACGAAGAATTAGAGCCACCTCAAAGCTAAATGAATGATAAATCTAATAAATAAGAATAACAAATTCAGATATTTTTATATACAGTATTTGTATGTGTGTATACACACAAACATGCACACACACACATTTGCAGTCTTCTAGTTGTTTTTCGGATTTTTGAATTTCAGCTCTTAATGAAAATAATATGTGTTAAACATTGTATGTGATTGGACATGTTTGTCCACTAATAATAAGCCATCTCAGAGGTTGTTTTCCTACCAGTAAATTACAGTGCCTTCTACAGTCATCCAAACATGATTGTATCAAAATAATAGTACAATTAAGTCTTGTTTAGGTCCTAGGTAACCTAGAAACTGAGGAGAGAGAGTACACAATGGAGAGAAGTTCCTTAAAGTTGCAAAGTGAACACAATTTATCATTTGAGACATGGCTGTTGGCCAATGCGGCAGTTGATTTTAAACTACTGTTACTCAGAATTGGCTTAACCAGTATGGTTGTGATTGCGGTAAATGAATGCTGCTCTGTAGTTTTCTTCTGTCATCTCCAGCCAGAGAGGCCATTCTTAGTAGGAAGCTAAAACCAAGTGAGCCCTTTGTCTCAACATCCTTTAATCTATGTAGACCTCAACTGAGCAATATGAGCAAAAGCTGACAGAAGAAAGGCAGGTTACTTTGATTGCAAAGAAGCAGGCCATCTTAAAAAGGCAACAGGAAGAAATATCTGAATTGTTCAATCTGCAGGTAAGCTCTATATTTTATATATTTTTCAATAGACAAGTTTCCTGTTCATTCATTGTAGCTGATTCATCTCATTTTTCACTGTATTGAGCTTTCTCACATTCACACATTTTATGTTCCCTGTTCTCACTGAAATTCTGTCTTTGTGGCTTTGGGATGTCTTTTCATCCCAGGCCAACATCAGCAACCAGAAATTTCAAAAGCTTTAATTCAGTCACATCATAAACATCATTCTGAAAGTTCCTCAGCTGTTTTACAATATCAGTTTGAGTGCCATCTGATCTTAGAGAACCCATCATCTGGCATAATTTTGTCAATCACTTGGTTGATGTGGTTTTCTTGGTAAAATACATGAATGATTTGCCACTGTATTGTCTCTCCCCATCCCACCTCAGTCCGAAATGAAGCCTTTGCCATTGTCATTAAAATCCACCTCTATCATCTTTTTATGTTGCTGCTACCCCATATGTTGTATAGGCGACTCTATTTGCTTTAGTTAGGGAGCTGGAATGAAGTTCCTGCCTTGTGTAACCCTACTGTCATTACAGATACAAGTTCCCAATGTTCTTCCCTCATCCCTCCCATAGGAACACCCTTTCCACTCCATATTGAGCTAGCACAGCATAACTTGAGGGGACCCCCATCCTTACATATTGAGACTGGACAAAATTTGTAAACATTAATGAGGTTATTCATGAGGCAAATTTTAAATCTGATGACCCACTCCATACTTTCCATTGTGGCTATTTGGATAAGTGACTTTTGGTTCTGTGAAACCAAAACTGGCTTCTGAATGAATTCTGAATGAGTAATTAAACTTAACAGCTCTCTTTTCGCCCTAGAAATCAACTGAGTACAAAACTTTTGATGAAATGGCGGAAAGTTTTAAAAAGAGCCTGCTTCATTCAGATCCTATGATCTTGGAAGACTTCTGTGCCAGCCTGCCATTCATTGACCTCTATTTGGCATCCCTTGATCGTCAGGATGCCACTATGTACAAGTGTGTAACTTTTCTTAAATAAGAGTCTAGGATTTAGATCCTACTCACATGCTAATGTTCAGTAATGATCAAATGCTTCACTGTCCCCAATCCTAAGACCAAATAGAAAACATTCTTTTTAAAGCATCTGAAATGGTTACCCTGAACACTATAGTTAAGTAATATGTTTAGAGATGGCATGGCCAAATGACTTTTGGAGCAATTTGCTGCGTGTTGAATATAGAATTGAGTAGAATAATTCTATATTGCACTGAAAATGAATGAACTTGGCTTTTTTTGGTCTGTCAATACTGATACAATGACTGTGTATGTTTAATTTCAGGCTGCAAGATCTCTACTATGAAATGGTTGCCATTTTGACTACCCTGCTATACCATTCCGAGGAAAAGTTTTTGCACTCTTTGCAGTGCTTTAAGGGAAAATCTAAGTAGTCCATTGTCACCAAAATAATGTAGGACATTGCTGTGATTAATGTGCCAAAATTATTTTCTTTGCATTTGAAAAATAAAATAGAATAGAAACTTTTAGAACTGGTCAGATTAATGCAAAACTCCCATGAGCTAAGATATTTTTGACTTTGTTTCTTTTTTGAAAAATGCAAACATAATATGACTGCTTTGCTAATATACCTTGGTGTTGATGGTGATATTTCTTTCATTTTTCATCGGTTTATGGCAAAATACACACACACATGCATTATCTATCTATCTATCTATCTATCTATCTATCTATCTATCTATCTATCTATCTATCTATCTATCTCCCCTCCACACCTACAGAAAGTACCCATAATAGATTTATGTATACATAGGTATCTATCTACTTGAGAGTGTTCTTATTCTTCATGTGAGAGAAGAGTTGAAATTGATATTAACATGAAACTTTCCAAAGTTGATGAATGCCAAGAGAAATTCAAGTCAGGCCATTTGTTATGGCCTTTTTAGTGGTCAAGTCCATTATTCTGGCCAGAAGGCATTTCCCATTCACAGAGAATATACCATCAAGTTTTGAGAATACCTTATTCCTTAATTATTGCCAAAGAATGAAAAAGGACTAATACTTTATATGCAACAGAATGAAGAAATAAATCATCAACTCTTGAAGTTCTTTTAAGAACTATTAAATTTATTTATTTGTCAATCGCTTACAAGATAATAGGTATAAGTATAAACATAGTTATGAATACATGAAATGGATACATATAAGAAAAATAAAAAGAAACAATAGGACAGGGATGGTAGGCACATTGGTGCACTTACGCACGCCCCCTACAGGCCTCTTAGGAAAGGGGTGAGGTCAATAGTAGACAGTCTAAGGTTAAAGTTTCTGGGGTTTTCACTCCTAAATTTCACTCCTAAAGGAACAGAAAGGATTCTCACAGTTGGTGCTGAATTTTCTGACTCACATACTTTTACATAATAACTATGAAGTCCTTTGTGATTATATATTGTGGACTGGTATATAATATTACATAAAGAAACACTTGAAAAATGTCCTGTTTAATAGTAAGTGATTAGTCTGGGTCAGTTGCTGGCTTTTTAGCAGTAAAATAAATTTGAAACACACCTAAACAGTATCTGATTCTAGGCTCTTAAACATTTAAAAAATGATACCATTAAGCATAATTATTGATACTTTCTGACAGAAAAACATACTATTTTTTTTTTAAAAAAAAAAACAGAACAGGTTCATTTATCATGCTGCATATATTTTGAGGGAATAGAACTCACATTAAATGTTGGTTTGCAATAGTAAATCATTTTGAGTTGAGACCCTGACTATCAGTAACATCTTTCTTTACATATAGTCCTTTTGTAGACATATTTCATAGAGCATTAATTCTAATAGTATGTAATTATTCTACATTAGACACAATATGGATTGTATGTTAGCTGTACAGTAGATGGCAGCATGTTCCTCACCTTGACTAATCTCAGAAAAGCTAAGTGAAGTTGGAGGTGGTTATAACTTGGATAGGAGACCACCAGAAAATCCCAGGGATGGAGAGTGGATTAGAAAATAATAAAACATTCTGGAATAAGGAAATGGCAAACTACATAGGAGCTGATGAATTGCATCCGAGGCTGTTAAAGGAAATTGTGAACTGATTGTCTGAAACTTTATAACTTTTGAGGGATCCTGAAGAATTGATGATGTGCAAATGATTCAAAGCAGGTGATGGTAAGTGAGGACAATCTTCTAATGATCTAAAGCCATTCTTTTTTTGTAATCGTGATATGCCTATTTTAGGGGTTACAGTACATTACCACGTTACTTTTAATTTTGCTTCAAATTATGGAAAGCTGCCTAGTCATTGATATTAAGCAATCAAAGAGTGTTCATTAAAGCTACTTCAAACTAGAAAGAGATATGTAGCAGAGTACTAAAAGATGTTGTATTGGGTCCTTTGCTCTTCAATATTTTTTAATAACTTTAGTGATGGAAAAAATACTGATCAAATTTGCAGCTGGCAAAAAATTGGGTATAAATCTAATACCTTAGGAGACAGAATGAAAATCCAAGCTGACCCTGATGGATTAGAGTAATGGGGTGAAATTAGGAGACAATTACAAAATTCTTCATTTAGGAAAAAGGGTAATCAAATGCAGAGAGAGAAATTGGAGGTGCCTGCTTGGTATTGTTGGAAAAAAAAAGGACTAATAGAGGATTGCAGATTGATTTCAAATCAGCAGTGATGGTGGCTATAAAAAAAGACAAATATGGATCTGCTGGAATATAAATTTACAGATAGAGATGAGGATTGTGAAGAACTGGAGATCAGCACTGGTTTCCAATCAATCATATAACTGGCAGGGCTGTTTTCAGCTGCAGGGCGAAAAACTCATGTGGTTGGGTTAATGTAAGAAAGAAAATGAACAAGAAAATGAAGCATCTTACAAAAATTCTCAACTCATTATGAACTACTGAGCTGTCATCATATCAGTTCCTTTTTTAGACAGGTACAATTTTAATACTTTTAAGAAGGCAGTTCATACAATGGATTAACAAGGCTGCAAAACTGAATATGCACAAAAGCAGTGTGAAACTCAAAGAAAATGGAATGCATCTGAGACAAACACAATATTGAAAGAAGTAAACTAATTTCTTCAAACACTTATTTTATTTAAAAATGCACCAGCAACTTTTTTAAAATGTAAATTTAGCATTTATAGTGACAATAAAAGTTAAGGTAAAATGCTAACATTTTGGTTTTAATTTGAAAAATCAGTGTTTCAAGTATTGATAATACAAGAATTCTCTGAATTTCTTATGGAGTGTCTGGAATCAGATCAATAATAAACCTAAAATGCATATTTGCCAAATAGATATAAAAGTAATGCTTCCTGAAGAAAAAGGAATTTCAAGTGTAGTTTCTTTTTTAATCAATTATTAGTACTGGTATGACATGTTTGTTTAGAAAATTAAGGAATAAGTTGAGATTAATTTAATTGGTTGAGAAATTAAAATAATAAATTAATCAATAAAATCAAATGTTCTGAAGAATTTTATTACTGTTTAAAAACAGTGTAACTCTGATCAAAGTTTTGTAGGAAATATGAATAAGTACTTCTACTAAAATTGTTCCTCAGTATCTTCCCAATCTGTGTTTCATTTGCTGCCCATCAAACTCCCACTTTCTTTCTCACCAGTCTAATAAATGAAATCTACTTCGTTGTAAAAATAAAGCTAAGCATAAATTACTGATGAAATACTGACAATTATCCCAAGGAACAGATTGCAGAAGTTGGTTCCAAGAAAAGTACATTAATCTTGATGGGATCCAAAAAAACCTCTTATTAAGTTAAGCAACATTAAACATACTTAAGTGTACTTAACTCAAATCAGTTACGCTTTCCCTATTATGAATTTACAAATATGCATAGGTGGAAACTTTGTTGGGAGCACCATTCAAATAGGCTTGTGTGCACCATCAACTATTATTTGAAAATTCAACCAACATTCAACTCCAGGAGAGGGCAAGTATGGCCTCTTTACATCTTGTGGACTTCAAATCCCAGAATTCCCGAGTTAGCATGGCTGGAGTTAAAGTCCACAGGTCATAAAGGCATAGTTGCCCACCCCTGCTTTGTTCAGTGCAAGAAATATAGGGCATCCCCAATCCTTCACAAAATAGCCACCTATCAAATTCCCTGTTTAAAATGCTCTTATAATGAAGTAATCTCTTTTACTGTTCAGATACCTCATTAGGGCTTCTTCTCATATCCACTAATCATGAGATGAATAAATCTCGCTAAACAGGCTGAAATGACATGTCCTCATGCCATTGATTATTCAACTCAACCTTCTCCAATTTAATCCAGTGTCTTCTTTGCTTCTACCAACACATCTTTTGTCTTAGACATGATTGAGCAAGAGCATTTCAATCACCAATAAGTGTATTGTAGGTCTTTTATTGTAATACACCAATAAGTGTATTTCAGATCTTTTGTCAACAAAAAGTATGACATGATCATGCTTTTTATCATTTGTATTATATCGCTGTTTTGTGTGATCCTGCTTTACCTTATCCACTTCACTCACTGTAGCCACTCACTGCCAGCTCTGTAGTTCCTTTGCAGCAGAATCAAAGACAGGGCTGGCCTGTTTTCCATGATTTCCTTCTACTGTGCTTCTCCTCATCAGATTAACTAGCACAGAGCAGCCAACCAGCACAGAGCAGCCAGGGATGTACAATAAAGCAGAGATGCTTCATGTGTGCCATCCTTTGTGCCTGGGAACTGTCAGTTGGGCTACTTTTGAATAACAGCCTAATAATCTTTTGAAAGATGAGGTAATTTATCACCACAAAATGGCCTGAGATGGAGTCGCCAACCTTTTGGGCCTGAGGGACCACCAAACTCATAATTTTAGATCTCACTGACCACGAACTAGTTCTGTGGGTGTGGCCTATTTTGTGGGTGTGGCTTGGTGATCATGTGACTGGCTGGGCATGGCTTGTATGTAAATATTATAAATATTTATACAAATATTGATTTTTTTATATATAAAAAAGAGTATTTATAACCCAAAAGTAGGCAAAGCAGGCAGGCGGATTGAGTTGCTCACAGAATCACAGATTCATTCAGAAATCTATCTGCCATTGGCTAACTCAGTCTGTCACATAAAATTTGCTTGCAAACAAACTCATAAAATTTGCTTGCAAGCAAACTCATAAAATTTGCTAGCAAGCAAACTCACAAAATTAACTCACACCACACCATGCATGTAATTATTGAATTTTTTTATTTAAAAAAGACCAACTTTTACCCAAAATCAGGCAAAGCAGGCAGGCAGATTGAGTTGCTCACAGAATCACAGATTCATTCAGAAATTTTTCTATTTGCCATTGGCTAACTCAGTCTGTCACATAAAATTTGCTTGCAAGCAAACTCACAAAATTTACTCACAACACACCATGTGTGTAAATATTGAATTTTTTATAAAAAAAGAGCAACTTTTATCCCAAAACAGGCAAAGCAGGCAGATTGAGTTGCTCACAGAATCATTCAGTGATCTATCCATCTGTCATTGGCTAGCTCAGTCTCTCGAATTTGCTTGCCATGAGTCTGCACTGAATTCGCTTGCAAACAAACCTTTAGTCCTTAGGGAAGTTCTGCTGAACATTTAAAAGCAGAGCCGAAGATCGAAAGACTAGGTAGGAAGCAAGAAATCCAATCATTTCCTGCTTCCTAGCTAATCTAAATATCCGGTACAGCAGAACAAATGATGGTCGGAAAAAGGAAAAACAGCAATTTAGCAGGCAAGTTTGCCAGGTAAGGAGTGAGTGGGCGGGGAGGGTTCCCACGGGCCATGTGGGCAGCGCAGCCTTGTGTTTCTGCGCAGCCTGGATTAATTGCCTTGGGGAGGTGAGATTTCTCTGCGGCCCACCAAAATTTTCTCACGACCCACTAGTGGGCCACAGCCCACCAGTTGGCAACCGCTGGCCTGAGAGATAGGTCACAGGTGTGGAGGAGAGCAGAGGGAGGTCTGTGCCTACAACATGTTAGGCAACCTGGCAATGGGCTATACCACCCTACAATCTTTTCTTCTAGTGGGTGCAAGTAGGTAAAGCTTGGTGGAAATGGAACCAAAGCCAAAGGAATCTACTGATCTGTTTCCATAACTTGACTCACAGTAAAACACTAAGTCTACCATCACCTGTTAATCTTGTTATTGACAGAATAGACTCGGTTGGTAAAAGCAATGAAAAATATGCCTATAGACTTTTTGGCAAGCTCCTGGCAGAATGTACATTAATGAGGCCTTAGAGATGAGCCCTTAGTCTTGCGTTTTGGGGCAGCAAAGAAAGAGCTTTTATCATATGTGATCACTTTCTTAAATATTGGAAGAGTGCTATCATATCTCTTCCTAGTCTTCGTCCAAACACTTTGAAAAGTAGATGGACAAAATCAACATTAACCTTGCCAACATTGGAAGTAATTAGCTACAGACTTAGAAGTGGAAGAACTTGCTGTGCAATAGACTAGTAAAACTGGTTCTGAGTCTTCTGATCAAGGTGTGCACAAATACTTGTAACAGATGTCCATTCAATCAGCAGGGTAGGGTAGGGAGTTCATATTTCTTCAGCTGCAAATAGACTGATGGAGGCTCTCCCTTCTTCTTAACCTTATTCCAAACAGTCCTCCAGCCATTCCCTTTGTATTCTAGACTGGAATATGTGAATGAAGCATTTTTTTTTTAAATGAAGAATTATAATTTACTTAAGGCATTGCTGTACCGCATAATGAAAACACACAAAGAAAACAAAATATAGCATTAACTAAACTAACCCACCACAGAGTAAAAGCCAAAGCAAAATTAGTGCAATAATCAAAATGACTCAGATGCATTTTGAAAATTGCAGCTAGGGAGAAAAAATGGTTTCCTTTTTCCACTCCAAACACAATAGGGCAATCATATTATAGCAGGGTGCCACTTCTCAAATTCAATGTGTGACATCTCTCTTCCATTCTCCTGTACTTTAGTTATATTGCTAAGTGGACATCATTAAATGCCTCAGGATTATTATCTGAGGTGTTTTTCTTTTGATGCTGTAGGGTATTCATAATACCTATTTCAGTAAATGACCAGATGGAGCAGAATTCATCACAAAAATTGATATTCCAACTATGAAAGTAGTTCCTGAACCAGACCGATATCTTTTTGTAGGTTAATTTTTAATTTTCAAATGCTGGACATCAAATTTACACATAGCCTTATAAAATTTATTTGGAATGTAGTTAACAAAGCTTAATTTAATCAAAATAGGATTTCAATCAGAGGCAACTATGTTTGATAGAACAAAAATAATATCACAAGTGTTTTCAAAACTCAATTAAAAAGAATCCCTAACATAAGAACTGCTAGACTCCTTCCTTTATAATGTAGCAGGCTCAACTCCTCTTGCTGAAAAATTCAACTCTTATTATGACTGAATGTTGGTAAAAAGTACAAACAATAGAGGCACAATAGGCAACAGGAATTGTAAAAGCTTGGATTGTGGGTGACGTGCAAATTAGTATAATACCTTATCATTCTCCAACTATTACCTGCATGAATTCTTGGAGGAGGAATAGGATCTCTACAGAATAGGGAGAAATCAGAAGGCGCAGTAAAGAGATGGTCATGAGGGAGGGGAATGTCTACTCACTGAGATCAAAATATTAGAACAGTGAAGTTGAGCAATAGAATCTATTTAGCCTCTCATCTAGAACTACAGGCGCAAACGTTTAGCTAAAGGACCATAATCAAAGGGGGCATACCTAGGTAGAAACAAATCCTCTGTCTTACTAATAAGCATGAAGCATGAAATGCAATAGGGACATGGTTAATGGATAAGCCACCTAGGCTAGAAACTGGGAGATTGTGAGTTCTAATCCTGCCTTAAGCATGAGAGTCAGTTGGGCAACTTTGGGCCACTTATTCTCTCAGCTACTCTTTGGCACAAATGCAGGGAGAAAATAAGACACTCTTTGCTTCAGTATTTCGTAACACAAAAGCTTATTGTTTATTCCTTCCTCTGCAAGGAATCCAAGATAATAGCTAAGCAAACAAAATAAAGTTGGATCTAACCCAAGTTTCCTGGGACTCAATATTTATAATGATTTCCCCTCATTACCCCTGATTACCCTTATTACCCATGATTACTGTTTTTAATGATAATTATTCGTATGAACTCAACCACATGAATCGTGGTGAGTTTCACGTCACAGAATTTAACATAAACCGCACATATAATTATGATACAGCGCTTATTCTGATGAAGAGGAATGCCATCCTTCAGGTCGCTGTGGCTTCAATGCAAACACATATTTTGCGTAGTCATGACATGCGTCCCCCTCTACCAGGAATCAGTCTATAAAACAATATACATTATATCACTAATTATGTCTCATGGTCCAGGTTTATCAGGATATCTGGTATGAAATTGCCTTATCAGTCTATTTGCACACACATCTGCTACTTTCGCCTAGGTTGCTTCTGTTTCAGGATATCCTTTCCATCTCACTAAGAATTATAGCACTTTGCTACTTTTCCGTGCGTCTAGAATTTTATCAATTTCAGCATGGGTTACATCTTTAACTATTACAGATTCCTCAAGTTCATCAATGTGTTCTACAGGCTTAAGTAAACTAGCATGAAATACAGGATGTATTCAATGTAATCATGGTGGCAATTTAAGTTTTACATTTTTGGGGTTTATCACTTTCATAATTTGGAAAGATCCAATACATTTTGGTCCCAATTTTCGACTATTTAGGTGTAATTTTATATATTTAGTTGACAGGTAAACATGATCTCCAGGTTTGAATGCTTTATACTCTTTCATTTTCTTGTCTGCTTGATGTTTATATTCTAGTGCTGTTTTATTGAGAGCCTCTTTTACTTTATCCCAACTATCCTGAACGTTTTTTGACCACATTTGGAGATTTATGGGTTGTTGTTCATCACATGGTAAATCAGGGATTGGCACAAATTCTATCCCAATTACTACCTGGAATGGGCTATATCCTGTGCTTTCATGTATAGCATTATTATATGCTACTTCAGCAAATGGAAATAAATCAGCCCATTCTCACTGTTGATAAGATGTATATGATCTCAAATACCTTTCAATCATCGCATTATCTCTTTCAAAAGTGCCATTGGTGCTGGGATGGTATGCAGAGCTAAGACCTTCAGAGCATCCTAAATGGTGTACAAATGCTCTCCAAAATTGTGCTGTGAATTGCACACCTCTATCCGAAATTATCCTCCTAGGTGTGCCATGTAATCTATATACATGTTTTATAAACAGGTTGGATAACTTTGTTGCTGAAGGTAATCCTTTACATGTGAGCTTGTTTTGAAAACAAGTCTATAATAGTCCAGATTACTGTATATCTGTTACTGCTGGGCAACTCCACAATAAAGTCCATGGTTATATCTTGCCATGACCGGTTTGGATCCGATACACTGTGTAATTGTCCTAAAGGTTTTCCTACTCGAGGTAGTAGCACAAATGTGGCATTCTTTAAGGTAATGTTCAATGTCTGATCTCATATGTGGCCACCAAAACTGCCACCTTATCAAATATAGTGTTTTTAAAAATCCAAAATGTCCAGCCTGCCTTACATCATGACATTGGGATAATATCTTTTTCCTACAATTTGATGAAACATATATTTTATCCCCTCTCCAATACAATCCATTTTTATGTAAACAGGCACTATTATTTGTTTTTATCCATACATCCATTTTTGTAGCCTCTTCTAATTCCTTTTTGGTTATCTCTTTCGTGGTCAACATCTGAATTTGTTTGGTTGACTGTCCTACAGAGATCATGGGCTGAATAATTTCGTCTCTAGACACATTGTATTGAGGTAGTCTAGATAGTGCATCTGCCATGAAGTTTTTACCTCCCAGAACATATCACAACTGGAAATCAAAACGTTTAAAATGCAAGCCCATCTTACTTGTTTAGGGGATAGTTTTCTTGTTTTCTGTAATGCTTGTAAATTTTTATGATCCGTCCAAACTTCGAATTTTTCTTTCAACCCTTCTAATAAGTGTCTTCGTGTACTAAGTGCCCATTTTATGGCGAAAGTTTCCCTTTCCCAAATAGCCCACCTGCGTTCTGTGATTGTAAATTTCCGTGATGTATATGCACATGGCTGTAATTGTCCATCAATGTTATACTGTAAGAGGACAGCCACCACAGCCACATCACTTGCATCAGCTTGTACTACAAGACTTTTAGATGTATCAGAATGTTTTAAAATGGTAATCATGGGTAATAAGGGTAATCAGGGGTAATGAAGGGTAACGAGGGGAAATCATTATAAATATCAAGTCCCAGGAAACTCGGGTTAGACCCAACTTTCCTCTCAGCTACTCTTTGGCACAAATGTAGGGAGAAAATAAGACACCCTTCGCTTCAGTATTTTGTAACACAAAAGCTTATTGTTTATTCCTTCCTCCACAAGGAGATAATAGCTAAGCAAACAAAATAAAGTTGGATCTAACCCGAGTTTCCTGGGACTCGATATTTATAATGATTTCCCCTCATTACCCTTTATTATCCTGATTACCCTTATTGCCCCGATTACCGTTTTTAATGATAATTATTCATATGAACTCAATCATATTAAGTGTGGTTAATGCATAGAGTTTCACCTCACAGCATTTTACATAGACTGCGCATATAATTATGATCCAGAGTTTATTCTGGTGCTGAGGTCCTGGCGGCGGATGTCAGGAATCAGTTGCTTGAGAGTTTTCCAGGAGACCATGGATAAGGAAGACCTGGAGTCGACTTCCATGATGCATGGTCTGTCTTCAATGGTGACCTTTACCTGGATTTTTTTCGCATCCACTGATGAGGCGTGGCTGATGGTGATGGTCTGATGTGCCTCCTCTCATCTGATAGAGGTAGCAGGTGTTCGGTTTCTGTTGTACTGGTTCCACTGGTGGTTAGAGCGGTCCCGATTTGATGGGTGGTTGCCTGTTGTCTGGCAGAAATTTGCTTCGTTCCTCTTGGGGCTAGATCCTCATTTACTTCTGCAGACCTTGGCGATGTGGCTCTTTTATCACAGGAACGACAGATGGCATCTAAGAATCTGCAGTCTGCTTGCGGGTGGTTTCCTCCGCATCCAGCACATTGAAAACTGGTTCTACGACCTCACTGGTCTCGCTCTGATCTGAGTCTGTTGACTTCTTCCTCTTCACTTTCTGACGAGGCTTCGATGTATTCGTGGTGGGCTGTTGATGTGTGTCTCTCTGAGGGCGTTGCGATGTTGCTGGGGGGTTGGCGGTTTGTTCCATTCGCTCGGCGCATTCGGGCTGCTGACTTCCTGGTTGCTTCTGCTGCAGTAGCATCCACTATGGCATCTGTGCGGGTGATGCCTCCCTTTGCCATAATCTTGCTTTGAACGGTGAGGTCTCTTAGACCTAGGACAATACGATCTCTCATGGCTTCTTCCAGATTTGCGAAGCCACATAGACCTCCCAGATTCCTCAGATCAGCTACAAAGTCCCCAATGCTTTCACTTTCCCGTTGGTCCCTCTGGTAAAACTCGTGTCTTCTGATGAGGGTTGGGACTGCTGGGGCGTAATGAGCCCGGAGAATAGGAGCGAGGGTGTCCCAGTCCATACTTTTGACTTCAGCTGGTTTCGCTAGTGCCTTTGCCATTTGGAAAACGGCAGGTCCGCAGTGCATTAGGAACGTTTCTTGCTGGGCATGGCATCCTTCAGGTTGTTGGTCTCCAAGAACATTTGGAATCTGTCCATGTAGGAATCCCAGTCTTCGTTTGCTGGGTCAAATGGAGCGGGTGGTATCGTGGTGCTAGTCATTCTGTCATCTCTGCGCATTGTCAGCCACGTGCTCTGTCACTACTTCGTGAGTGTTCAGTCAGCTCTTATCGTTCTGCATTAGCTCTTATCGTCTCTGCATCCCATCCTCGTCGCCAGTGTTCTATCTCGGAGGGTAGGCGCAAGAACGGAGACGAGATATCGGATAGTGACTCCAAACTCTTTATTAGTGACTTCAGGAACAGAGCTGAAATGTATGGCAGCAACAGCCCTTTTTATAGAGCTGGCTGCTGTCAAAGCGTCCAATGGCTTAAGTTTGCCGCGCTTGGAGCATCCAATTGCGGCAGCCCGTTAACTAGCCAATCGGATCAGCCTTGAATGACCAATCGCGACCCGCTGTTAACGGACCAATCAAACTTGCAGGATTACAAGCCTGCTGTGGAAAAGACCAGTCAGGTTTGCAGGCTTACGAGCCTGCTAGTTCGGAACACTCAGCATCAAGTTCTTTTGATATGTGAGGTTCATATGACTTATTTAGGCTGTAGGAAGCCTTCTGATAGTAGAATGAGGTATTAATAACAACCTGACATCTCATTGCATCAATGCAATCTTGTGATCTTGTGATCTTTAGGTGTATTTGCTTCCTTCCAAGTGTTAGGAAAATATGGAAGTTGGCCCCAATTTTTTTTTTTTGAAAAGAATTTTATTGATTTTCTACAAACAAACAAGACAAACAAAACATTAAAACATCAACTCTCTTCTGTACATAGAGTGTGTTGGTTGGTTCATCAGTTTTGTGCATTCATTTTGTAGTCTCAATTACAGTTATGTTACATAACAACTCATATTATTAATCCAAACTTATATATCCTAATATCGCTATTAAAAAATCATTTGACTATACTTTTAATCATTCATGCTTTTTGAGATAACAATACTTTAAATAGTTTATTCTATAACCAATCATATAATCATACCAAATCTATCCTAAAAATACTTAAAAATATAATGTCAAATAACAAAGGCGAAAGAAAAAATAAAGATATTCCTTGCTGTCTAACATTCTAAATATTCTATTATCGTATTTTGTCATCTAGCCATTGATAAAAAAGACCCCAAATTTCATAAAATTGTTTATTCTCTTGCTCTCTAATTTCAAATGTCAATCTACTCATCTGAGCACATTCCAATATTTTCTTAATAATTTCTTCCTCTGATGGTATTTTCTCACTCTTCCAATTTTTAGCAAATACAATCTTAGCCACTGTTAATACATTTACAATGAGATATTTCAAGTCTTTGCTGTATGTATCTGGTAAGATTCCCAATAAAAAGAACTCCGGTTTCAAATCTATAGGTTTCTTTGTCATTTTTTCCAACCACATGCGAATTTTAGTCCAATATTTTTTAGCGTCCTCACAGGTCCACCACATATGGTAATATGAGCCAGGTATCTGATGACATTTCCAGCATTTTTCAGATTTGTTCTTAAACATTCTTGCTATTCTTGTCGGGGGAAAGTGCCACCTGTAAAACATCTTATACAAATTTTCTTTATATGCTGTTGACTTTGTCATTTTATAATTTTGAGACCACAATTTTTGCCATTTCTCTAAATCAATCCCATATCCAAAATTCTTCCCCCAAACAATCATAGTTTCTTTAACTTGTTCTTCCTCTAATTTAATTCCCAGTAAATAACTATATAATTTTTTAATCACCTTCTCATCAGTACCCATCAAGATCTTATCTAGATCAGTCTGTTTATCATAGAATCCCTCCATTTTAGAATCTTCATCATACCTTGAATGTATTTGCGCATATGAAAACCAATTTATCTTTATACCTTGTTCCTCTAAATTTTGAATCGATTTAAGTTCACCCTTTTCATCCCTCTCGTGGATCTCACTTCACGCTGTTCTTTACTATCCACCTGTCCACCTACTGCACTTTCTCTTTTTCAGTCTCCAATTGTCCCTCTTGAAACTCAATTAATGAGACCTCTTTTTCTGCCTCCTCTTCTCTCCTTCCAAAAAATTCTGCATGGAAAAGTTCTGCTTTCTCAATTGAATCCATTCTATGTCTCTGCTCTTGCCACTTAAACATTAATCCTTCTGGAATCAGCCATCTGTAATTCACTTCATTTTCCAATAGCGTTTTGGTCAGAAATCGATATTCTCTTCTCATCTCTCTCACTCTTCTGGGTATTTGTTTTAAAACCACAATCTCTTTGCCTTTGTATTTCAATGTCTTCTCTCTTACCACTTGTAGTATTTGTGTTTTAATGGATTTTTTGGTAAATCTAATATGGACTTCCCTTGGTAATTTATTTCTCATCGCATATCTTGTATAAACTCAATATACCTCATCTACTCCATCCATCATCTTTTCCTCTGTAATTTCCAAAGCATCCGCCAAAATTTCTATCATTATCGCAGCCAAATTTTTTTTTTGAAAAAGATTTTATTAATTTTCTACAGACAAACAAAACAAACAAAACATAAAAACATCAACTCTCATATGTACATCAAGTGTGTCAGTTGGTTCATCATTTTTGTGCATTCATTCTGTAGTCTCAATTACAATTATGTTACATAACAACTCATATCATCAATCCAAACTTATGTATCCTAATATCACCAAAAAAAAAAATATTTTTGACTATATTTTTAATCATTCATGCTTTATGAGCTAACAATACCTTAAACCAATTTACTCTATAACAAATCCTATCATCATATCATATCAATCCTTAAAAAACCTTTTATAAATATAATGTCAAATAACAAAATAATAACAAAACATTCTAACATTCTAAATATTCTATTGTCGTATTTTATCATCTAACCATTTATAAAAAAGATCCCAAATTTCATAAAATTGTTTATCCTCTTGCTCTCTAATTTCGAATGTCAATCTGCTCATCTCAGCACATTCCAATATTTTCTTAATAATTTCTTCCTGTGATGGTATTTTCTCATTTTTCCAATTTTTAGCAAATACAATCCTAGCCGCTGTTAATACATTTACAATCAGGTATTTCAAATCTTTACTATATATATCAGGTAAAATTCCCAATAAGAAGATCTCCGGTTTCAAGTCTATATGTTTCTTTGTCATTTTTTCCAACCACATGTGAATTATAGTCCAATATTTTCTAGCATCCTCACAAGTCCACCACATATGGTAATACGAGCCGGGTATCTGATGACATTTCCAACATTTTTCAGATTTATTCTTGAACATTCTTGCTATTCTTGTCGGAGGAAAGTGCCACCTGTAAAACATCTTATACAAGTTTTCTTTATATGCTGTTGACATTGTCATTTTATAATTTTGAGACCACAATTTCTGCCATTTCTCTAAATCAATCCCATATCCAAAATTCTTCCCCCAAACAATCATAGTTTCTTTAACTTGTTCTTCCTCTAATTTAATTCCCAGTAAATAACCATATAGTTTTTTAATCATCTTCTCATCAGTACCCATCAAAATCTTATCTAAATCAGTCTGTTCATCATAAAATCCCTCCTTTTTGGAATCTTCATCATACCTTGAATGTATTTGTGCATATGAAAACCAATTCATCTTTATACCTTGTTCCTCTAAGTTTTGGATCGATTTAAGTTCACCCTTTTCATCTAAAAGTTCCCCATATCTAACTGTTTGTTCCTTCTTATAAATTATAGGATAGGAAAATGCTTCAATGGTCGATAACCAAACTGGAATTTTCAAATAACATTGTCTTTTTATCTTCTCCCAATTCAACCACAAAGACTCCCGTACATAATGTCTTCTAAAATAACCCTGTGTTTTAGTTCCCTTATACCATAAAAAAGCATGCCAGCCCAGCAGCAAGTCATGCCCTTCTAATGTCAACAACCTATGTTTCCTTAATGTTATCCATTCTTTCACCCACATCAAACTTGCAGCTTGATAATACAATTCCCAATTAGGCAGGCCAAAACCTCCTCTAATTCTAGCATCTTGCAGAAGCTTTAACTTTATTCTCGCTTTTTTACCTTGCCATATAAACTTCAACATAATTTTATTTAAATCTTCAAAATAGTCTTTTCCAAGCCTAATTGGTATTGCTTGAAACAAAAATAAAATTCTAGGTAGGATATTCATCTTAATTGTTGAAATTCTCCCTATTAATGACAATTGCAAGTTTTCCCACTTCTTCAAATCTGTAGCTATCTGTTGTTTAAGTTTAATATAATTATTCTCCTTTAATATGCTACATCTTGTTGTCAAATATATCCCCAGATACTTAACCTTATTTGTAACTTGAATTTTCAAAAGGTCTGCCAGTTCTTTTCTCTGTCTCGATAGCATATTCTTTGTCAAGATCTTTGTTTTGTCTTTATTTATTTTCAAACCAGCCACCTCTCCATATGCCTCTATCCTTTCCAATAACTTTGGAGCTGTTTCTAGCGGATCTTCCAAAATAAAAGCTAAATCATCAGCAAAAGCTTGTAGCTTAAATTCTTCCTTCTTAATTTTCATTCCTTTTATGTTTTTATCATCCCTAATATTTCTATTCAACACTTCCAAGGTCAACACAAATAACAAAGGAGATAGGGGGCATCCTTGTCTTGTGCCTTTCCTTATATTAATAAAATCTGTAAGTTCCATCATTACCCTTGCTGTCTGTTTATTATATATGGCTTCTATTGCTTGAATAAAATTTTTAGCAAAACCCATCTGCTCCAATAATAATAACATGAATCTCCAGTTCACGTTATCAAATGCTTTTTGAGCATCTAGGAATATCAAAGCCATTTGTTTTTCAGGATGAGCCTCATAGTATTCCAAAGTGTCCAAGATTACTCTCATATTGTCTCTAATTTGTCTCTTTGGCAGAAATCCATTTTGATCTGGGTGAATAAAATTATTTAAATATTTTTTAAGTCTTTCTGCTAAGATTGAAGCAAAAATTTTATAGTCTGCATTCAATAAGGAAATAGGTCTATAATTCTTAATTTGCAATGGGTCAGTCTCTTCCTTCGGTATAAGTGTAATATAAGCCTCTGACCATGTTTTAGGTATTATCTTTTTTAACATAACTTCATTCATAACTTCTAACAATGGAATGCTCAATGATTCTTGAAATGTTTTATAGAATTCTGCTGGAAGCCCATCTGGACCCGGTGCTTTCCCATTATTTTGTCTCTTAAATGCTTCATTTAGTTCCATCATTGTTATATTGCTTTCTAGCATTTCTTCAGTCTCTTTAGGTACCTTTGGTAAATTAGCTTCCTGTAAATACTGTTTGACTTTTTCTTCATCAATATTCTCTTGTTTATATAGTTGTCCATAAAAATCTCGAATAATTTCTTTTTTCTCCTTATTCCCATAACAAACTTGGCCTTGTTCGTCTATTAACTTCAATATTTTTCTTGATTCCTTCTCTTTTCTCAATTTATATGCTAGCCATCTACCTGGTTTATTTGCATCTTCAAAATAATTCTGTTTAGAGTTTCTAATTTTCTGTGCCAGTTCTTCTTTCTCTATTAATTCCATTTTATGTTTGATTACATCCAACTTCAATTTAATATCCTTTTTCTGTGGCATTTTCTGTAATTCTTTTTCAAGAGTTTTATACTCATCTTCCAAGGCCTTGGAAGCTTGCCTTTTCCTAATATTCTTTTTCCTTGTGTAATCTATTATCAAACCTCTAGCGTATGCCTTCATTGTATCCCACACATTCTGCGTTGAAGTATCTTCTTTTTTATTTTCTCTAAAAAAAAAAGCCAATTCCTTCTCCATCCATTGTATAAAATCTTTCTCCTTTAAAATAGTATTATTTAATGTCCATCTCGATCTTCTTTTTTGTCCTTTCCATTTAATTGTCATTGGGCTATGATCTGCCCAAGTACTTGTTTCAATACTTGTTTCTTTAATATTAGATATTAATTCTGTTGAGATCCAGACCATATCTAATCTGGACCATGATAAATGTCTATTTGAATAAAAAGTATATTGTTTAGTTTTAACATTTCTTTCTCTCCAAATATCTTTTAAAGTTAATTCATCTGTCATTTTAAAAAAAAGACCTTGGGAGAGCCTTTCTATTTTGTTTTGTTGTTGTTGCTATATAGTCCAATTTATTATCCACAATTCCATTAAAATCTCCCATCATAATTATATTAACATAGTCCAATCCAATTATTTTCATGTGTAACTTTTTATAAAACTCTTCTTGTTTATCGTTCGGAGCATAAATTGCAATCAAGAGTATTTTTATATTATTGTCCATTATTTCTACCATTAATATTCTTCCATCTTCATCCGTATACATCAATTTTGCTGGAATAGCCTCTTTAATGTATAGAACCACTCCTCTTTTCTTACATTGAGTCAAAGAAGTAAATATTTTCCCCAATTTTGGCTGCAATAACAATTGTTCATGTTGTTTTTTAATGTGAACTTCTTGTAAACAAATTATATCAAATTTTAATTTCTCTAATTTATGAAAAGTTTTCCTTCTTTTAACAGCCGAATTAAGCCCATTTATATTCATTGTAATCAGTTTTTTTTCTTCCATGATTATGCTTTATATTTAGGTCTAACAGCTCTCGTGGATCTCACTTCACGCTGTTCTTTGCTATCAATCTGTCCCCCTGTTGCTCCTTTCTCTTTTTCAGTCTCCAGTTGTCCATCTTGAAACTCAATTAATGAAACCTCTTTCTCTGCTTCCTCTCTTCTTCCTCCGAAAAATTCTGCATGAAAAAGTTCTGCTTTCTCAATTGAATCAATTCTATATCTCTGCTCTTGCCACCTAAACATTAGTCCTTCTGGAATCAGCCATCTATAATTCACTTCGTTTTCCAGTAGTATTTTGGTCAGGAATCGATATTCTCTTCTCATCTCTCTCACTCTTCTGGGTATTTGTTTTAAAACCACAACCTCTTTACCTTTGTATTTCAGTATTTTCTCTCTTACTACTTGTAATATTTGCGTTTTAATAGATTTTTTGGTAAATCTAATATGGACTTCCTTGGATAATTTATTTCTCATCGCATATCTTGTATAAACTCGATATATCTCATCTATTCCATCCATCATCTTTTCCTCTGTAATTTCCAAAGCATCTGCCAAAATTTCTATCATCACCGCTGCCAAATTTTCTCCTTTTTCCTCTTCTATATTTTGAAATCTAAGGTAAAATTCTGATCTTTCCATCTCCCACCTCAACATCCCACCTTTTTCTTGTTCAACCGCTGTTAGTCTACTGTCAATATTTCCAATCTTCTTCTCTCTTTGTTTTCCTTCTTCCTCGATTTTTTGGAATCTCTCCTCATACTTGACCATCATTTGTTTAATATTTTCCACTTTTTCATCCGTCTTCTCAATTCTTTGTTCAATGTTCTCTATCCTTTGTTCAATGGTGTCTGATTTTATCTTAAGATCTTGTATTCCTTGCATAATCATCTGTAAAGTTACTTTTTCTTGTTCTTTATCTTGCTTTAACATTGTCTGAATTAAACGTTGTCCTCCAGCTGGTGGGGAAGCAGAGGTAGTAGCAGAGATGCCAGATGGTATTGGTTTCCTGCTCATTTCAATGCTTCCAAAGCTTCAAATTCTTCTTAACTTTTAATCCAACTGCTAGAGCAGCCAATTATAATCCAAAATGGAAAACTCCAACAGTAAAAGACACAAAACCAAAAAAGAAACAGGAAAAAAGGAAGAAGAAATATCTTCAGGTTCTTCTAAACCCTAATCCAATTACGAGATAGTCCACCATGAAAAAGGAAAAAATAAAAAGGCAAAAACAAACAAATCCAAAAATAATAATATTGCTTGAAAGCAAAGAAAAGAAAAAGCAAAAAGCAAAAAGAGAAAAGACAAAAAGTTCCTTCAAATTCTTCACACCTTAATCCACTTAAAAAATCTCAATAATCCAAAAAAAAAAAAAAAACAATAACAAAGTGGTAAATAGGAAAAGCAAAAAAGTCCCAACAAAAAAGAAAAAAAAATAAAGAAGAAAAAAGAAAAAAAAAAGAAAAAACTCTGAGGCTTTTCCCTTTAAAATAAAAGGCAAAAATAAGAATATTACTAGAATTGAAATTTAAAAAAAAAAAAGGCTAGCGAGTGGGGTATATATAAGAGAGCACACTGCACTTTGTTATTTATCCAAGGCTCTTGTTATGACTCTCTTCTCCAACAGCTTCAAAGCCAAACCTCAAGTGTTGTTGATAACAGTCCAGGAAAGCACCTGCAATAATATTTTGCTGTGCTTTCCCTCTATCTTATCACGTTAAAATGTCCTTGAGAAGATGTCTTTTTGCAATTCTCTCCAATTCAAATAGAATACTTTCAAGCCTCTAGTTGGCAGTGTTGCAAAGTTTCTTAATGCTCTTTCTCCCCCCCAACCGGAAAAGAGGAATAATATATACAGAAAAAAAAAAGAAAAATAGCCAAAGGAAGCCTCTATCCTAAAAAAATTAAAAAATCAAAGGGAGCCTAAAAGTATATATAAAAGAAAATTCAATCCGGTTACCTAAGTCACAATAAAATCTTTCCCAAAGAATATAGAGAAAAGAGAAAAAAAAAAACACCCCAAACCTCAATTTGACAGCACTTTAAAAACGCCGCTCAAACAATTTCAATCAAAAAAAAAAATCTCACAGCTTCCTCCTCTCTTCAGAATGAACTTTCCAACCTCAGCGAATTTTCCACACTAAAAAGTTTTTCTCACCCAGCCGACACACTTCAATCCAATCACTTTCTTTCCGGAGCTGTCCCGACTTCAGCAGCTATGGAGGCTGCCTCTCCGCCGCCAGCAAAAGGGCTTCTTCCGAATCTAACCAGAGATTTTGCGATGTCTCTGGGATCCTGGAACAGTGCCCTTCACGATCACCGTCTCTCCGGGACGATTTAGGTCCGTTAGGACCGACCAGGGGCGAAAATATCAGCTGCGATCTCAGAGCCTCGAGATCGCAGCTGTATCGCCGGAACGAAGCTCCATTATCGCAGCCAAATTTTGTCCTTTTTCTTCTTCTATATTTTGAAATCTGAGATAAAATTCTGACCATTCCATCTCCCACCTCAACATCCCACTTTTATCTTGTTCAACCACTGTTAATCTATTGTCAATATTTCCAATCTTCTCCTCTCTTTGTTTACCTTCTTCCTCAATTTTTTGGAATCTCTCCTCATACTTCACCATCATTTGTTTAATATTTTCCACTTTTTCATCAGTCTTCTCTATTCTTTGTTTAATAGTGTCTGTTTTTATCTTGAGATCTTGAATTCCTTGCATAATCATCTGTAAAGTCACTTTTTTTTGTTCTTTATCTTGCTTCAACATTGTCTGAATTAAAGGTTGTCCTCCAGCTGGTGGGGAGGCAGAGGTAGAAGTAGAAACGCCAGATGATATTGGTTTCCTGCTCATTTTAATGCTTCAAAAGCTTCAAATTCTTTTTAGCTTTTAATTCAACTGGTAGAATAGGCAATTATAATCCAAAATGAAAAAATCCAATAGTAAAAAGCCCCAAACCAAAGAAGAAAAAGGAGAAGAAAAAGAAGAAAAATATTCAGGTTCTTCTAGACCCTAATCCAATTACGAAGTAGTCCACCATAAAAAATGAAAAATAGAAGTAGTCCACCATAAAAAATGAAAGATAGAAAAAAAAAATGAAAAATAGAAAGAAAAAAAAAACCCCAAAATAATAATATTGATTAAGAAGAAAAAGAACAAAAATAAAGAATAAAAGAAGAAATTCCTTCAGGTTCTTCACACCTTAATCCAATTGGGAAGTCTCAATAATCAAAAAGAAAAAACAGAGTGGTCCAAAAACATGAATAGAAAAAGCAAAAGGATCCCAGTAAAGATAAGGAGAAAAAAAGAAAAATAAAGAAAAGGCTCTGAGGCTTTCCCTTTGAAATAAAAAGCAAAAATAAGAATATTACTAGAATTAAAATTTACAAAGAGGCTGGTGAGTAGGAGTATCACAACTAAAAAAAAATAAAAACAAGAAAGCACACTGCACTTTATTTAGTTGTCCAAGGCTCTTATTATGACTCTCTCCTCCACTAGCTTCAAAGCCAAGCCTCAAATGTTAAAATATTGATAAGAGTCCAGGAGAACACCTGTAATAATATTTTGCTGTGTTCTCCCTCTATCTTATCACATTGAAATGTCCTTGAGAAGGAGTCTTCTTACAGTTCTCTCCAATTCAAATAAAATAATTTCAAGCCTCTAGTTGGCAGTGTTACAAAGTTTCTTAATACTCTTCCCCCCCAGACAGAAAAAAAAAGTAATTTATAAAAAGAAAAAATAGCCAAAGGGAGCCTCTGTCCTAAAAGAAAATTAAAAAATCAAAAGGAGCATAAAAATATATGTAAGAGAAAATTCAGTCCGGTTACCTACAAAGTCACACTAAAGTCCCAAGAAAAAAAAAGTAAGAAAAAAAAAAATCCAAGCCTCAATTTGACATCACTTTAAAAAACGCCGCTCATACAGTTTTTGTCAAAAAAAACCCAAACCTCACAGGTTTCTTCTCTATTCAGGGGTGCCCTTTCAAATCTCAGCGAATTTACAACAAAAAAGAAGTTTCTTACCCAGCCGACACACTTTCACTTCCAGCCACTTCCTTTCTGGAGCTGCCCCGACTTCAGTAGCTATGGAGGCTGCCTCTCCGCCGCCAGCAAAAGGGCTTCTCCCGGATCAAACCAGGGGTTTTGCGATATCCCTGGGATCCTGGGACTATGCCCTTCACGATCATCATCTCTACAGGACGGTTTAGGTCCGTTGGGACCGACCAGGGGTGAAAATATCAGCTGCGATCTCAGAGCCCCGAGATCGCAGCTGTATCACCGAAATGAAGCTCTGCCTTCTCCGTGAGTTGGCCCCAATTTTTCAAGGGCCCCAGATTTAAAAAGATTGCATTAATAGGTCTGTAAACTAACAGGTATTACTTGTTTACTTACTGATACCAACGAATTTCCCTTAAAGGACTTTAAAAAAAAAAACAGAAAAAAGCACTCTCAGTAATAGTAAGGATTTAATGATGTTCCAGGTTCTTTTTAAATCGAAGTACATAGCAAACTCTAACACTTTCAGTTCAAAGTGATATGTTAACATGGTAGATTACACAGAAGTTATCATGCATTAATGGATAGCCAATTTTATATGGGGTTATTATCATGAATTTAGTTAAACTAAGGAATTTTCTAGTTAATTTGTGCTTGCAAAAAAAAAAAACAAAAAAACAAAACAAAATGAAAAGTACTTTTAAGTGCCAAAGGGAAAAAGAAGACAGTTTGGAAAATATTTGCTTAAAGGGTACCAAATATCACGCATGAATTATACGTTTTTAAAAACCTTATTATTGGCTGTTTAAAATATAATCGGAGACTAGCCTCATTGGAAACAGAACTAGTAAGAAACATTCAAATTTCTATAATGTTTTTAATTTCAAGCATCCTAAGACAAAGTACATGCTTTACAAGTTTCAGAGAGATTTAATAATTGATACTAAAAGAAAAAAAACTCAGCAAACATTAATTACTTCATAAATTTCAATAACATCAGGCAATTATTATGGATAATTTCCCAATTATATTGCATCCAATACACTCCCATTTGATCCTATATTCCCTATATCTAGATCAGAGCAAGCACTCAATGTTCAGATCAGGTAGCAATATTTATATAACCTTGCTATTTATATAACTATTGATATTTATATAGCAATATTTATAAAACATCAAAAATAAAATAAAATAAACAAAACCAGAGATAGTTGACTAGCAAAGCAGGGGAGAAAGGCAAAGGAAGGAAGAAAAAGACAAAGAAAACAGGGAAAAATTACATTATTTATATGTCAAAAGAATACAAAATTTTCCAGAGTCACTGGAAACAATATTGTGGCTAATTAGCATGGAAAATCCCAAAGGGAGGGGCCCTTTGGATGATTCAGCTTTAATCCTTTTATTTATATAACAGTAGCAGAACAGAGAACACCAAGTGATTCCTTGTAGCATAAAGGGAATGATTTGATGGATGGAGAATAAAAATGGCTTCCAGCATGGATGAAATTTTTTTTCAAAACTTGGAAACTTTAAAATTCCCCAGCTCTCTTGCTCGTTCTCTCTCTGTTTGTATGTATCCTATATTTAGAATTGATGATGATGCTCTTCAAATTTGTCCACAGAAAATTAGGAGGGGGAATCTAATTTATAGACTACAGCAATTATAGACTTGAAGGGACTTGATTGAAGCCAATTCCTGGAATCAGGAAATAAATTACACAATGTAAATTTATGCTGTTGTGTTTGTCAACAGATGCGTAGGATATAATGAGGCTCAAGCTGAGACCGGGGTCAAATGCATTATCAGTCATGAGTCTCTGCATGCCCACAAGATATCTACATCCAGCTCACCTTGAATTTCTTTGATCTTATCTACTGCCAATTTGCTTTGACCGTTGATGTTGTGTATGCAATATAATTAATAAAGTGTGAGCTTGGAGTAAGTGCAGGGTTCTGGCCCTGCACTTCTGATTGGCTGTTAAGTGGCCGGACCGGATTGGCCCGTTCCGGGGAATCCGATTGGCCCTTAACAGAGAGTTCTTATTGGTTATAAAAGCTAGCGTTCCTAGCTTGTTATTGGTTAAATGTTACAAGGTTTGCCAATATAAGGCGGGTTTTACTGATATTAAATGAGCAAGTCACGATGTAAATAAAGAGCTGAAGTTCACCGTTCAGAAACTTGTCTCCATTCTTTCTCACCCATGCTCAAACTTAACACTGGCGACGAGGGTGGGATTTGGAGACATCTGAACCAACGAAACTTTGAAGAACACTGAGCACATGACAGACGACGCCAACAACGGAACCATGTCTGGCGGCATCGTACCACCCGCTCCATTCGATCCAACCCAAGATGACTGGGAGTCCTACATGGATCGCTTCCAAATGTTCCTAGAGACGAACAATTTAAAGGACGCCACACCAGGAAAGAAACGGGAGGTGTTCCTAACACATTGCGGTCCAACCGTATTTAAGATGGCTAAAGCACTAGCCAAACCCCGAGAAGTGAAGGCCATGGATTGG
Organism: Hydrophis major; assembly: GCA_033807585.1. Taxonomy (NCBI): domain Eukaryota; kingdom Metazoa; phylum Chordata; class Lepidosauria; order Squamata; family Elapidae; genus Hydrophis; species Hydrophis major. The sequence continues at coordinate 137,957,022 of CM066329.1, read as the reverse complement.
GAGGACCTCGAACCTATCCTGCGAGACCACTACGCTCCGACAGTGCCTACGCTCGTGAGACGCCATGAGTTTTATCAAAGAAGCCAGCGAAAAGGAGAAAGCGTGGCCGACTTCGTGGCAGACCTCCGAAATTTAGGAGGCCTCTGTGGATTCACTGATCTAGAAGAAGCACGAAGAGATCACATAGTTCTGGGATTAGATGCGCCAGGCGTCCAAAGCAAGCTGATGGCGAAAGGCGACATCAGCCTTACCGACGCCATTGCCAATGCTACCGCGGCGGAAGCAACCAAGAAGTTGGCTGCACAACTATGCCGAAACCGTACCACCACCGGCCAGCGAAATCTCACCTAGTTCAGAAGGGCAGCTCGCGACAATGCACCACGAGGACCTCTCTTCGTCGTCAGACAGCGACAAAGAAGGGGTCCATCGACTGTGGTCTGACCGGGACCCTCACCCAAAGCCCTTATGCCCTTGCGCTGGCTGTGGAGCCAACCATGCCAGGTCTGAATGCAAATTCTGCGACGCACTCTGCCACGAGTGCGGGAAATGAGGCCACATCGGACGGGTCTGCCGCAGCTTGCCAAGACCCAGCCAGGCCTCAAAAGGGGCTAACTATCGTCAATCGACAGGAAACCGTCCTGTAAGGTGAGAGCCAGTAAACCACTCCTACAGAAATCAAGCTTTGCAAAGAGAAAAGGCTCACCATACTATCACTATCGGTCACGCCTCAGCCTTGGACACTAAGAAAATCTGAGTCACGGTAGCCATCGAGAACCAGCCTTGCCACATGGAGGTCGACTCGGGATCGTCCCTCTCAATGGTGTCTTGGAAGACACTCAAGCAACTCATCCCCACAATTCAACACCAAGATCTCCGTTTCCAATGCCTCATCCTCAAGGACTACCAGGGGAATCGAATCCCCGTCGTCGGGTCCTGCCAAGTCCGAGTCTCCTTCAAGAAGCACACAGCATACTTACCTTTAACAGTCATCGATAGAGATAGGCCTAGCCTACTGGGCCTCCAATGGTTCGCGCCACTCGGCATTGAAGTGGCCGGCGTAAACCGAGTCGGTGGCTGTGACTGGGAGGAAGACCTTATTTCTGAGTTCAGGGACGTCTTCGTGGACAGCTTAGGTGAGTACAAGGGGACCCCGATCTCATTCAGCTTAGATCCAAAAATAGCTCCCATTCGCCTAAAGCCCCGTCGAGTTCCGTTTGCCTTAAAATCAAAAATTGACGAACAACTCGACAAACTGATAGCTCAGGGGGTGTTGGAGCCCATCGATCACTCCCCGTGGGAAACCCCTATTGTAACACCCATTAAGCCAGATGGGTCAATCCGAATTTGTGGGGACTACTGGGCCACTTTGAACCACGCCCTGCAGCAGAACGCGTACCCAGTTCCGGTGGTGCAGCACCTCCTCCATTCCCTGGGGGGCGGGAAAGTTTTTGCTAAATTGGATTTAGCTCAGGCATATCAGCAATTACCAGTAGATGAAAAAACGGCACAGGCCCAAACTATTGTGACGCACTGAGGTGCCTTTAAATGTACCCGGCTGCAATTCGGAGTAAGTGTAGCCCCGGGGATTTTTCAGAGCCTTATGGAAAGGTTATTGCAAGGGATTAAGGGCATGGTCTCCTATTTTGACGATGTATTAATTGCAGCCCCTACAAAAAAAATCTTACAGGACCAGTTAAAATTAGTCCTAAAAAAATTCCAAGAGGCCGGTCTTAAGGTTAAAAAAAACAAATGTAAATTGTGCACTGGCAGTGTTGAGTTTTTAGGGTACCTGATTGATAGCCAGGGCATTCACCCTACCGAAAGTAAATTAAAAGCGATCAAAAACGGTCCCAGGCCATGAAACAAGGCTGATCTCCAGGCGTTCCTAGGCCTCATCAATTTTTATAATGTATTTTTACCGCACAAAGCAACGGTCGCTGAACCATTACACCGACTGTTAGATAAAAGAGCAAATTGGTTATGGGGTTACCGTGAATAACAGGCATTCCGAAATGTTAAAAAACTGCTCACTTCTGACTCTGTACACATGCAGTATAATGAGACTTTGCCGTTAGTTATAACCTGTGATGCATCGCCTTTCGGGGTGGGCGCCATTTTGAGCCACATACTGCCTAATGGGAAGGAGGCCCCTGTTGCATATTTTTCAAAGACTCTTTCAAAAATGGAGCGGAACTATGGACAAATTGATAAAGAAGCCCTCGCAATTGTCTCAGCTGTGAAAAGATTTCACAAATACGTGTATGGTAGGGTTTTTACTATTGTGACTGACCACAAGCATTTGTTGGGGATAATAGCCGGAGATAAGCCGACTCCCTACATATTATCCCCTAGGATGACCCGATGGTCAGAATTCTTAGCTGCATATAATTATCGGCTGCAATACCGCCCGGGGAAAGCCATTCCCCACGCTGACGCATTGAGCCGAGCACCGCTTCCAGAGACTCTTGACGATCCGGCACCAACAGTATCCACGTTGCAAATCGAAGCACTCAACTCGCCGCCACTGACCGCCCGAGATATTGCGAGAGAAACCAAACGCGACCACACCCTAGCACGATTTCTAGGCTGGGTAGTACGCAGATGGCCATTGGACCAGTTATCAGATGACTTCACACCATTCAAAACTCGACAGACCGAACTCTTCTCCCAGAAAGGCTGTGTCATCTGGGGCGATAGAGTCGTTATTCCAGAATGGCTCCGAAAAGCGCTGCTGAGATCTTTGCACGATGGCCACCCCGGCATCATGCGAATGAAAGCCCTTGCACGAAGCTACGCATGGTGGCCGGGCATTGACAAGCCAATCGAACAGTGGGTTAAAGCTTGTCCCAAATGCCAAGAAGTCAGCAACGCCCCACCAAAAGCCATGCCTACTGAATGGGAGACACCACGTGGACCCTGGTCCAGAATTCACCTGGACTTCGCGGGTCCAACCAAGGGCCACACTTTCCTGCTTACTGTCGATGCCTACTCCAATTGGCTCAAAATTCATCGCATGACGACTACGACCTCCGAGGCGGTCATCAAAATTCTAAACAGACTCTTTGCAACCCACGGATTACCAGACGTCCTGGTATCTGATAACCCACAATTTACTGCACTAGCGTTCGAGCAGTACCTCGCTGACCGCGGCATCCGCCATGCGCTCACCTCACCTGCGCACCCTACGAGCAATGGCCGAGCAGAACGCATGGTTCAATTTGTGAAGAAAATCTTGCAAAAGGTAGACTACGACAACATTGACGACAAGGTCAACCAAATCCTCTTTTTGCAACACATCACCCTACATAGCGCCACCAACAAAACTCCCGTTGAACTGCTTATGGGATGAAAGCTCCGCTCCCACCTTGACTGGTTGCACCCTGTGTATGAACCAGAGAAACCACTAGGATCCAGCGGCCGCTGTCGCACCTTCCAGGTAGGAGACCTGGTTTATGCAAAAAACCTATCGGGCGACCCGTTGTGGGTGGAAGCGACAGTAGTGCGTGTAACTGGCCCTAGATCCTTCCTCGTGCAATGCCTTGACGATAAACTTTGGAAACGGCATATCGACCAATTACGGTCACGGCTTGCAGCGGCCAATTCGCAAGTCCCCTATGACCAAACTGAGGGGGGGGAGGTACGGAAGAAGATGAAGCCCTAGGAAACCCATTCGAAGGAAACGACGATTTAATTGAAACTCAGGAAGTGGAGCCGGAGGGAGAAACGTCTGCACCTCAGGGTATCGAGGAAAATGTGGGCAACGACGTAGAAGTGAACTCTGAACCAGAAACAGCCCCACTGCCAGACAACGATCTACCTCAGCAAGATTGCAACCAGCCGATACAACGAAAAACAAAGAGACTAAAAAGACAACTGTCCTATTTAAGGGACTATGTAACTGCGCCCTGAACTAAGGAACCAGGGGGAAGGGGTGTTGTGTATGCAATATAATTAATAAAGTTTGAGCTTGGGGTAAGTGCAGGGTTTTGGCCCTGCACTTCTGATTGGCTGTTAAGTGGCCGGACCGGATTGGCCCGTTCCGGGGAATCTGATTGGCCCTTAACAGAGAGTTCTTATTGGTTATAAAAGCTAGCGTTCCTAGCTTGTTATTGGTTAAACGTTACAAGGTTTGCCTATATAAGGCGGGTTTTACTGATATTAAATGAGCAAGTCACGATGTAAATAAAGAGCTGAAGTTCACCGTTCAGAAACTTGCCTCCATTCTTTCTCGCCCATGCTCAAACTTAACAGTTGGTATCTCAGATTCTTGTAGAGCAGGGGTGTTGTGGCTCCGGGTTTGGAATCTGCTCCTGTGGCAGAGATGAGTTCAAGTGATGAGGATATGGCAGCAAAATATGAGCCGGCATTGCTTAGTGACTTGGATAGTAGCCAGGATGAGGAGATGGATGTAACAAGGGGAGATAAACCTGATTTAATAGAGTTGTCAGAACCTTTGACCTCCTCTGGTTCTTTATCTGAACTGCAGCCGGGAATGGCTAACAAGGAAGGCATACAAGAGTTTTCCAGTGGAGATGATAATTTGGAGAACGTATGGCGTGATGTCAAAAATAGGAGGAGGCTCAGATTAGGGAGAAGGCGTAGAGCCAGTAACTAATTAGGGAAATTAACACGATCCATAAGTAGATAAAAGGACACGGCTGGGCTGATAGAATTCGCCAGAAGCAAAGTGTTTAAATGGAGTGAAGACATGCAGTAAACTCTCTGAGGCTTGTGAATTATTGCTACGCCCAAATTGCCGGACAGAGTGTAGATTTATTGCTGTGTATTGGAATTACTCCAGCCGTTCTCTTGTGGGGGTTTGTTTTTGATTTGAATTAATTCTGAAACGGCTGCTTTTTGTTTTGCTCGCCTGCAATTAAAGGGGAGACATAACAAGGGGTGTCAAGCTCAAGGCACAGGGGCCGACACAATTGACATCAAGCTGACTACTCCTGCACCGTCCACACCTACACATACAGCCCCCCCCCAAGGTCAAACATATCCCTGATGTGAACCTCAATGAAATCGAGTTTGACACCCCTGTTGCAGAGAGCTCAAGTTTATAATAAAACTTTATACTCATTTGAACTGCCTGGATCTCCTGATTTACCTTGGGCTTGACAACATAAGAGAAAGAAAGACGCAGGCAATTTACAGGGTCAGAATGTACAAGAGTTTCAATGACTACTGTTTTGAAAACAGTTCCTCAAATCCCAGAGGATATTAATAAAGCCTAGCAATGTTTGATTTTTAGGCTATGCCTGTAAGATGGAGGACATGAGGATAAAAGAAGATCATGTCCTCCTTTTGGCTGGACATCTGGTAACCCTACATTAGGCTTTCAGAAATATATTTACTCTTCTTGCTTGCTTGCCTACTCGATTTTTTCTATTTTTTCTACTTATATTTCTACAACAACCAGTATTTTTTTAAATCAAGTTGTAAGAACTTCCACCAATGGGTTTTGAAGCTTAAAAGACATGAGCATCTGGTAAATGGTTTTTAATGTAGCGGTTTAAAAAGGCTCTTGAATTGAGTGCTATAAAGAAATCAGCAAACAGCAAAAGTCCTTTCTATTCATTAATGATCTCACAGATATAGAACACTAAAAGAAAACAATGAACAAAAGGTGAAAAAAGCAAATTTAATAATTGTTTTTTTACAGGACAATTAAATGGCATTTTTATTTCAAGAGACAGTGCCTTAAGCACAGCCTTCACAGTCTTCCATCTTAGAAAATACTCATTTAAAGATTATTATGAAACCAATTCATGATTTGTAAAAAAAAAAATAGCTGAAGAGCTGCTATGAACCAAAGGAGAAGTTATAACCTGAGACTTTGTTTTAGTTTGTGTTTCTGAGTTAATTAACTGTGTTGGGGTAACCGTTAAAGGTGAAAGGTCTAAACTACAGGCCTGTCAAACTGGTGGCCTGCGGGCCAAATGCGTCACGCTTAGGCCACACCCACCTCAGTTCAGCAAAGGCAAAAAACGTCATGATACTTCATGTGATGCGATTGAGTTTCACACCCATGGTCTAAAATGTGGGCTTTGTAACAAGGAAAACCAAATGCAGAACCCTTTGTGCAGTGAGTGACAGCTGACACACTGAAAGAGGGACTGCAGTTTTTGCATATAATAGTTTTAAATTCTCAGTTTTTATCAGGAAATAATTTATTTGAAAGAAATCCATGGATGTCTGACAGGAGAGACCAAGAAGAACAATGATAACAGAATAATAGAATGGGAAGGGTCCTTGGAAGTCTTCTTGGAGGTCTTATAGTCCAACTTCCTGCTCAAACAGGAGATGCTATACCATTCCAGACAAGTGGCTGTCCAGTTTCTTATTAAAAGCCTCCAGTGTTGGAACATCCATAACTACTGAAGGCAAGCCATTTCACTGGTTAATTGTTCTCACTGTCAGGAAATTTCTCTTAAATTCTTGGTTGCTTCTCTCCTTGATTAATTTCCATCCATTGTTTCTTGTCTTTTCTTCTGGTGCTTTGGAAAATAGGTTGACTTCCCTCTTCTTCATGGCAGCTCCTCAAATATTGGAACAGTGCTATCATATATGGTATAATCATACGTGATAATACATATATGATGACATCAAGAAAATGGTGCAACTTGCATCAGATTTTTGACACAAATGTTATACATATTTGTGGTGTTTGCATGGTGACCTAATCACCCACATATCATCATGTTGATGTCATTGCAATTTGTATGGAACCACAGGAAAGAACTACTGTGAAAATGTTCATGAGTCATAGAACAACATAGTTAAGAGTGAAATCAGTTCTTTTTTTGATGTGTACAATATTCATATAAACAAATCTCCAGGAAAATACTAAACTTGTTACCTTTATGCCTGATAACTCTGTTATTCTGGTGTCATTTTAAATCAACACTCTGGAATTTGCTTGGCTAATTCATTGTGGATAACAAAATGGCTGGAGTACAAGAGGATAGATTGCTCCTCACTACTATTGTAATTGCTAATGTTAACATTTTCTCATTTATCCTGTTAGCTTAAAAGACAGTTTTTTCTAATTTCTGGTTTAAAGGCATTTTTACATGTTGTTAGAAGAGTGCAATGTAATCAGTCTATAGGATTTCTTCCATCACTGTAATTTCTGTATGTCATGAATTACTTTTGCTTCTAAAATTATTTTAAAAAAATCACAGTGCCTTTTGACCCAGCTCATCTATTTGAATTCAGAAGGCTCTTGCATTTTATTCCAAATGCTAAATTAATCTTCTAAGAAAAACTTGCAAAATATTACTTCAGGGTTCCTTAAAGACTGTAAATTTAGATACTGGATAAATTTGAAAGGAGAAAAATATTTAGTTTTAATACTGCTTTAATTTTTCTCATGATATTTGAAAGCCTGACTCACAACTTTTACATGGCATTATTAATACTAGGCTTATAAAATTAATGTTCAAACCTCTTTTTTATACCGAATGCAAAGATTGTGCTTGCAGTTAACTTCAGCTGTCCAGAGTCCCTTTGACTAATGAGATAGGTGGCATAAGATTCATGAATAAAATGAAATAAAAATCAAAAGAAGAGCATCCTTTTATCTGAACTTGTTATCCCTGAGCAGCCTATAGGACAGCACCAGCCAGTCATTACACAGACTGTATATATCCATGAATACAGTGCTGTTTGGGGGGAAAAAACCCACAGTGCTGCCTAGAGTGTTGATTTAAAGTAGGAATGAGAGCTGGATTCACCAAGTGCATGGTGCTGGTTCTGCAATGAGCATATTACAAGCTTTCTGCTGCTTTGGCCTAAAAGAGATTTCACATGGCTATCACTTTTATTAATCTGGGCTGGGTAATGTGTTGCTTCTTATATGGTGCTGCTAGATACAAAGTCAGAACTTGGCCTCTCTCTGTCAGCATTGCAACTTGCAGAAATCTGTAGCATAACGTGAGATGTCCAGTTACATGTTCATCTGCATGTACATATTCTTAATAAATCACTGCTGAATTCTGGCCAGAAATAGTCCCTGACTGATGGGTGAAGTGAAAGGGTGCTCTCCCAATTTGCCTTGTAAATCCTCTGCCATAGCAGTGCTGGTTGGCTATTTTTGGATTCGATTTGGCTGTTTTTCCAATGTCATCCAGTGGAGTGTTAGGTCCTTCTTTTAAAAAGTGCTTCTGGGCTTAGGAGCTGCTGTCACTCAAGCCCTTTGAAAGAGGGCTCAGCTCTTCATTCCAAACATCCACCTAGTTTTGCCTAGCCCTATTCCCCCCACCCCAAACTCCATATTAAGAAGTGTGACTGGTGGATGTTTTTCCTGCTGACACTTGTCGGCAGATAAATTGACACTGGGAGACTCAAACAATTATCCCCATTAACTTGTCCCATATTTGTCAAGTTAAAGGTCTAACAATACACCTCTTCTCAGTGCCTCCTCCCCCCTCCCCCAAATCTATACTGAAGATCAGGGTAAGTCCTGCAGCTGGCAATATGCTTCAAAGTAGAAGCTTCTTGTGAGACCTGATGGGTTCTGGTTTCTACTTGCTTTGTGTATGGGAGAGTGAATGCCCGGTTGAAGAAAAATGAAGAAACAAAGTTGATTAGACAGCAGAATTTTGTTTTTTAGTGAAAAGTTGACAGTAAGAACTCCAAGGAACTAAAATAAAGAAATAATGCACCATGTAACAGTAGGCAAGTTTCAATGGTCTATACCAATTTATGAATTCCAAGGCTTAAGTTTCTACTTGATTCCTCATGATTATATGCATAATATTATTATATTATATTATGTGCATAATATTATTTACTTTAGAGTACAGCTGGAGGAAGAAACTAAGAAAGACGTTCTTGATGATGGCCTCTAACCTTCTCTCCAGTGTCTCCTCATCAGCGGTGGAATTCAATTTTTTTTACTACCAGTTCTGTGGGCGTGGCTTGGTGGGCATGGCAGGGGAAGGATACTGTAAAATCTCCAGTCAGAGGTGGTATTTGCTGGTTCTCTGAACTACTCAAAATTTCCACTACTGGTTCTCCAGAACTGGTCAGAACCTGCTGAATACCACCTCTGCTCCTCATGGGTGTAACCGTAATCTATATGTGTTTAATGGGAGTTTACTGTAAAGGCAAGGGATGCATAAGGAAACAACAATTTTAGGGTATTTGCCATAATGCATTCTCGAGGGAAATCTGTCCAGCAATCTGGGTTTGAGATTGCTCAGGTCAATTAACCTAAGAGTTTCTCCTGAGTTGTTATCTAAGGAGGTACTCTCTGCTGGGCTCCATGTCTAAGTAAAGTTCTTCCCTGTAATTGCTTGCTATGAGAAAGTTTAATGGGGCTCTTTAAGCTGCACTGACTCCCAATGGGCTTCCAAGTGTGATTCAAGGTGTGATTATTACCTATAAAGCTCACCATGGGCAGATTTGGGGTATTTTGGGGACTACTTGTCTTCAATCATTTCTCCTTGCCCTGGCAGAACTGAGAGGATGGGAAAGCTCTGGGCTCTTCTAGAGCCAGGAATCATTCCTTCTCTATTGCAAAACCTGACCTGTGGAACAGCACCCCCCCAGAGATCCAAATGATCCAACCTATTGGCCTTGATAAGGTTTTAAACACCTATTTGTTCCCCAAAGCATTTGGCAGGTAGGTAGAGCAAGCTCTGTGGGTTGGTTAGTTTTTCTTACACCTTTTGTACTTGCAATGATTTAATATTTGGATTGTTGGGTTTTATTTGTAGTTTTAATCTTGCTATGCTGCCCAGAGCCATTGCCATGAGACATGTTATAACGAGATATATAAATCATTTTAACAAATAAATACTATTAGGAAGTTTGTGATCAAGGTGAGCTGATACAGCAACAAAATGGCTGATTAATTGTCTTTCTGAATATGGTCTTAAGGCAAACTAAAAGTTTAAGGACAATACCACTTGCTTGCCTTGTGTGGTGAGGTAGAAAGGGCTTCAGTGGTGAGAGCAGAACAATTTATGCTGGCTTGCTTCTCTACTGACTTTGGGACTGGAGAGCAGTGTTTTAATGCAGCCATGTTTAATTTTCTTCTTTGCAACAAGAATGCTTTTCTTTTTTCCAATAAGGTTTCTACAAGCAGCATAGCTGCTGATTCTTTACTGCTGTTCAGATATGAATGCTTTGATAGAGATATGAAGTTCCTTGTCCTGCTGATTGGCTTTCTATTAATTGAATTCATTGATAGAGCAGGAGCCAAATAGCACACAGATGTCTTTTAAATGTGTGTATTTGAAATGAATGGGAATTTAAGTGATTCCGAGAGCCTCCAGAGGAGCCATGCTTCCAATATTAAAATTATTGTGTTTTTCATGCATTTCCTCCTTTTTTTTTCTCTTTACAAGAACAGATTAGACAATCATTTGTCTGAAAAAATTTCCTATTCGAGCAGGAGATTGGACTAGAAAACCTTAGCAAGATTCCTTCCAACTCTGTTATTCTCTTATGTGGAAACTCTTATTGAAGTTGTTCTGTCTCACAGTTCAAAATTTCATGTGGATGGAGAAGTCAGTAGGTTTTGCCTTACTTTCAGGCATGAATTTAGGATATACATATATTTTTAACTTTAGCCATTTTACAATCCAGTACTTCCAGCCTACAAAATGAGATTATTGCAAAGATAACTGAGATGGAGTGGATATGTCTCTTGGAATAAGGAGTTTAAAAAGCCAGTTTTCTATATCTTGTTGGTAGCATGATCATCTAGTGATCATCTGGGTATGTGCAATCCAGAGCTAGTATCTCTCCTATGCTGAAAAATCTTATTAATACTCTCTGAGTAGAATTAAAGCTGCTTAAAAGTGCCTTGAAACTACCATATCTGCTCTCTTTCTTTGAAGTTTTTACCCTTTGCCCTTGATCTTAGTTATTTCACTAACACAATGCTTGTCAAACAAATTATCCTACCATGTCCCATTTTTTAAATATCTCCCCATTATTGAAGGATGTTTCTTCTCTTATCTTACCTGGCCTTCAGGCAAAGTCCAGTTAGCTTACTTTCATGGAATTTTAATGTTCTTTGTTTATGCATAGGTTGGCTGTTTTGGTAAGACAATGGTGATATTCAACATAAAAAAATAGTTCCCTTGAATTGAACTGATAGAACTAGATTTACATTTGCTGCAAAGGATTTGTGATTATTTTTAGAAGCATGCCAGTTATGAGGCAAAGGAGATAGATGGATAAAAATAAATAGATCATGATAGATAGATGATAGGTGCTGGATAGATAGATAGATAGATAGATAGATAGATAGATAGATAGATAGATAGATAGATAGATAGATAGATAGATAGATAGATGATTGAGATGCTAGACAGAATCCTATTTCCATATATTGTAGATATATTGTTTGTGAAAAACTATAGGTTTAATTGCTTCCATATGAATGTATGGAAAAATTTGAACACAATGTACATTGCATTTACCATGGGAATTATATTGAAAAACCTACCTCCTATTGAATGAGCCTCACTTCAGCTATAACTTTCAGAAGCATAGTACTTTTTTTTTTTTTTTTTTTTAAAAAAGCTCATTTCTATAATTTTTCCTCCTTTAAAAAAGCAGCACTGGTTGTAAGAAAGAAAATCCAAAATCTGTATAAAAGTAACATTGGGTAATTAATATAGGTATTAATCAGTGGAATTACTTGCCTTCAGCGCTCCAACACTTTAAAGAAGAGATTGGACAGCCATTTGTCTGGAATGGTATAGAGTCTCCTGCTTGAGTAGCAGGTTGGACTACAAGACCTTCAAAGTCCCTTCCAGCTTGTTATTGTAAAGGTATGTTCTGTAAAGGTTAAATCAAAGTGATGAAGCAACATACAATTTCAGTTTTCTCAAGACCTTTTCACCAAGTGTGATAGGTTTAAAAAGGAAAAGAAAAAAAGTGAGAGGGAAGGAAAAGGAAAATATGACATGAACAAATATGACTTATTAAATTATATACATATCAACTATTGGAGCGGACTGGAAACTTGCACAATGGCTCTTATCAAATTAAAAAAGGATTTTGATTGAAGTTAGGATCTTTCCAAGATCAGATTTTCATTTTCTATTGCTGAAAATATAAGTTCTACCTGTTTATTCAGTCCTACTTAGTTCCTTCAGTGAAACATATAAATTCTTGGGTAAGTGAAAAACAGATATTGTGGGAAACTAGATAACATTTATATTAAGATCCCTGGAGATATTTTGACATGTTGTACTAGATTTAAACACAAAGAATAGAAGCCAAACCAAGTAATATTAATTCTCAGGTCCAGATAATATAATCCTAACCAGGAGTTCATTGTATTATATCTACTGAGCGTCCAAATGAAAATTTTACCCTTTACTTCTCATCTTATGTTTTGTCTCACTTTCAGCCATTATCCTATAATCCGGATAATCCATTTAGGCCTAAAGACCCAAAGCAGAAGTACTGTATAATGCTTCAGAAATGTGTTGGAGGTTTCTTTCCTTTTTTAGGATCTTTGTTTCTTTCTGGAGGGTGGGGAAGAAACAGAGTAATGCTGAACAGATGAAATGGTCATCACTTGTTCAGATTGGTCCTTGTGAGCACGTGGGTATGACTTCTGGCCTGCATGCCTTGACTTCCCCGCTCTGTCTTTTTTTGGAGTCCCCGGACTCCCTTCCTGGATTGCTGCCAAGATTTAATACAAGATTTAAGTCCTAAACATATAACCACAACTGAGCCCAAAATTTCCACTGCTAAGGAAGGCAGTGGTGAAGTGAATTTTGCCCCATTTTACAACTTTCTTGCCACAGTTATTGAGTGAATCACTGCTGCTATTAAGTTAGTTAAGATGGTTGTTAAGTGAATCTGGTTTCCTCATTGACTTTGCTAGCCAGAAGGTTGCAAAAGGTAATCACAAGACCCAAGGATATTGCAACTGTCTTAAATACATGCCAGTTGCTAAGTGTCTGGATTTGGATTACATGACCACAGGGATGCCGCAATGGTTATAAGTATAGAAAACAGTCATAAGTCATTTTTTTTCTGTACCATTGTACCTTTTGAATGGTCACTAAGGGATAGCTATAAGTACCTGCAGCAAACTTTCCCACTACTGTGGAAAAGGAAGAAGGAAGGGAGGAAGGAAGGATAGAGTGTATTAAACCTCAAATTAGCATACCTTGAAAGTTAGGAGAAACATATCCTGTCCATTCCTCCCTTGTGACTTCTTATGATGTCAATAAATGATCAGTCCATTCTTTGTGGCTCTCAGCTGCAGATTTTTTTTAAAAAAAGAATCATTCTTGAACATCTATTTTTATTTTGTCATAAAACATTTGAAAGGCTTCTATTTTCAAATTATATTTTAATTATATCAGCATTGCAGATCATAGGATCCCACCCCCATCATTACAGAAATCCAGAGAAATCATGTCAATGAATATCTGATATGTTTGAAAACATGAATGCTGATTGTTTTGAATGGGTTATTAAATGGAACTACATTGAACCCTTAAACACTTGTTAACCACAACCACACTGGTTAGTGATGTTTGGAAGGAAAAAGAAGCTGACATAAATGGGATAGTCATATAGAGGTCCAAGTACATTACATCATGACCAATTTACTGGTATGGGTGGTCCAATAAAACACAAAAAAATTATGTGCAAGGCTCTTTGCAATTCTGTAAACAAGACAAAAATTTAAAAAAAATGAATTGAGAAAAGCCATTCTGAAATAACAAAGAGCCTAGTGCTCTTCAACTATTGTTTTATATTTTTGGCAAATAATTTGGGCAGGAATTACAATACTCATGTACATTTGATTCTTCAGCCAGCTATAGATATTTGTATGGAAACTCCTAAGATGAATATTCATAACGCTATATGCTATAGTATAATCCTATAGAAAGGTGTCTATAGGATATAATCCTATGAAAAAGATCATATCTGAAGTTAAACTAGCATGTTTAAATGTGTTAATAACAACCTATCTGAGTATTTTAAATAGGTGTTGACTGACATGCTTAAAAACTAAGAGATGAATGCTTCATGGAATCATTCAAAAGTCAGATTTACTATCGTATTTTAATTCATTAAAGAAAACGTCCTCTCTAAAATATCTTATTAAATCACATATGAGCTTCAAAGAAATGTTCATGATTTTCCAGGTTTAACTTGGGGTTACATTAGACTGGTAATGGAGACTGCTTAGTATTGTTAGTTGTAGACATGACTGAATTAAAATTAAAATAAATATTTTATATACTATTGATCAGCTGATATCTTATAATTTTGGACTTGATATGGTTCAAGACTAAACATTTTGTTTTTAATTTCAGCAGGAGGAAAACAATTTTTAGTGATTCTTGGAAAATGAAGGTGAGCAACATAGAATTGAGAGCTGCATGGAGTTTCTCAAACTCCTTGTATCTTTTGGGGAGCCCTACAGCTTCAGAAATTAGACCACTGAATTGTAACCATGAAGTATTAAGCAATGATACTACTGGCACTGATTTCTAGGGCAAAAGTTTGAAAAAGTTATGTATGAAAGGAATAATTGCATCTTGAAAAACAGTGATTATGGTGGTGACCAATTTTAGACCAAGTATAGAATAGGAATAGTTACAGTTATAAAAAATATAGACGAAAGAAAGTTAGAGGAGATTTTCCAGTTACTTTTCCCTTGTGATTACTACTATTTTTTGTAACTCGGTAAAGTGCAAATCAATGTCCCCCTTTGAACTTTCTCTCCCCTTAGCAAGTTAAATACAGTACTGCATTTTAACCTCATAAAATAGAGATCTGAAATCTAATTCATCAGACAGTGCTAATCTTGTCTCATTCCAAGGATTTTGTAATTTCAGAAGACAGTCAAGAGATGATAATATGGCAAGAAATCCTTCAGCAGATTAACAGGAATATAGTTTTTCTTCTTCCTATTCCAAAGAATCCTATACTAAGCCTGATTAACTAGTTCCATTTTTTTCTTGCTCATTCTAGCTGGGATTGTTCCCACATGTTAACTTCCTAAATTTTCTTCTGCTATTAGCCAGGAGCCAGCTGGTAGTTATTAAGTATCAGGTCTGAAAGACACAACCCCCTCTAAAGGGGGATGGAGAAGGTATTAAGTGCTCTAACACATTTAGTTAGTTATGGTTCCTCTTAAGTGGAGTCTACTCCAGGTAATAGCATGGCCAAATGCTCACTATCTCTCCCCAGCACTACATCATAACTCTCTCAAGGACAGTCTGTAGGCAACCACAGTGGTTTAGAAAGTATATCAGTTGCTGCTTTTATATTCAGACTGTGCTGACATTGAAAAATGTACCACAGAAAGTCTCTATTTTCTGACAACATAAGAGTTGAGAATGGCTGCCAAATATTTTTTGACACTTGGGTAAACCACAGGTGTCAACACTTCCTTAGTCAGGGATAGTATCAGCTCTGTAATTTGTGCCTAATGAGGCACTGAATGAGAGAAGACATCTGATCAAGTGTCCCATTTTCCAAGGTCTGTAGTGAACAACAGACTATGATAATAAAGTGACTAAGAAATCAGTGCAGCACAGTAACTTAGTCTAAGGATAAATGAGGAAACTTGGTAAGGCTTCATTGTTTTGTATTTTCTTTTTTAGAAAGAAAACCCATTAGCAAAGTGACATTGCAACATTATTTAACCAGCCTAATCAATCCTATTCTTCTCCATTGCTGTCTTCAAGAGGAGGCTGGAATCATATTTGCCAAATATACCTTATGTTTATACTTTGCTTTAATTTGGATTAAGCAAAGGCTTGGATTTAAGAGCAGTGGTTAGAGTGCAGTGCTGCAAGCTACTTCTGCTGACTGCCAGCTGCCTGCAATTTGGCAAATTGAATTTCACCAGGCTCAAGGTTGACTCAGCCTTCCATCCTTCCGAGGTGGGTAAAAGATTGTTGGGAGCAATAGGCTGACTCTATAAACTGCTTAGAGAGGGCTGTAAAAAGCACTGTGAAGCGGTATATAAATCTAAGTGCTATTACTATTGCTTAATGGTCTAAACCAGGGGTCTCCAACCTTGGCAACTTTAAGACTTGTGGACTTCAACTCCCAGAAGTTGAAGTCCACAAGTCTTAAAGTTGGAGACCCCTGGTTTAGGTGGCCAATGGAATTCTATTGTTCTAAGATTCCATAAGATCTGGCTAAGGGGCACATCCTCCTATTCTGATGATCTTGATAAAGGACTTGTTCAGACTTGATAATCCAATGAACTTGATAAAGGACATATCCTCATCTAATTCTCCAATTTGCTGCAACAGTACTAATATTTAGCTGTTCTACTAATTTTAAATAAATTCAGCTCTTCTGTTATCTTCTATCAATACTTGCTACATAAACAATTTATGAAGCCATAATGATAAGGCTGGGGTGCCTTCTGGCTGCCTAGATCTGCAGTGACCATTCTGCCTTCCCATCTGATTATAGGGTGTGAACATTTTGATCTGATCTGTGAGAGACTAGATTCCTGACTTGCACAGCCTTTTCAGTGTTGTTTTGCTTTTTTTTTTTTTTTTAACTAGGAGTGCTGTAATCAGAATAACTCTTCTTTTCTGTATTCTCTACAGAGGTAGATAAACTCAACAAAACATCAATACAAAGTATTTATTGGTTCATCAGGTATCTTCATAACTCACATTTGTGACGAAGTTCTTTATGTCCAATTCCTTTGCATGTCTGATTTGTAGGTAACCCATCTCATAGCGATAGAATGCAGCTGCCATGAGTTAGGGAATTCAGGCAAAAGTGAGGAAAAATCCCCCAACCCATCAAGGGTCAAATTAGTGACCAATCGGGACTACAGATGTGGACATGTGACATGAACTACATTTCCCAGGATACCTTTAACTACATTTACCATGATGCATTCCCTTAAGGAGACAGCTCATAATTCCTAAGTAACTATCCAATTCCCATAGACTGTCTGGGACAGCACACTCCTTGCCTGGAATTGTGAATTCCACTATTAAGAGAAGAGAAAAAAAATTAACTATAAACTAAGATAATCAGTAAACAGTAATACTATGAATAGCAGATAACTATATAACTAAGATAAACAGTTAGCTATATAACTAAGAGAAACAGTCAACATTATTAAAGCATCAAACAAAGCAAAGCATGCAAAGCTTGAGGTTCAATCTACAAGTTCATCCTCTTGGTGCAAGTCTGTGGCAGCCTTTTAAGGTGCACAGGTACTCTAGGTTTTCCGGTTTTTGCGTGGCTTCGGGGCAGCAGAAATTTGCGACCGCTCGCGATTCCTGCTGTGCTAGCCGCCGAGGTACCCCCGATCCAAATGGGTCAGAGGGATATGGCTGCCCTGTAGGGACAGCTGAAGAGAGAGGGGAGCTGGACAGGGGGTTGGGGGTGTCGCAGACCCCCTCCTCGTCCTGAAAAACCCCTTTTTCCCAAGGTGGTGGAGCAGCGGTCAGCAATGGCTGCCAAGAAGAAGTCTGCAACTGGGTAAGATCGTGCTGGAGGAAGCAAGAAAAGTGAAAGTGCTGGCTGAGCCGGGTCAATCAACATCCTTTAAATTCGCTGGAACTGAGCTGTCTGAATTGCTGGAGGATACATTGTATCCCTAAGAAGATCGAAAGCGGCAGAGAAACTGTTTAAGGGAACTTTTTTTTTTCTTCACTCTCCTACCCCATGAAAAAAGCAGAAGAAGATTTGAAATTTGTTTGGGCACTGAAGGTGAAATATTCTGAAAGTTGCTTGGACATTGGACTTAAAAATTTAAGAAATTGGAAAACCTTTATTAGAGGTATGGATTTTTGATTATTTAAAAATTGATGTTGCAAGTAGGAAGGGAGCGGAAAAATATTGGAGCAGAAGTGGAAAAAGGAGGAGATTGCCAAGAATACTAAAAAAAGAAATATGGTAATTGGACCTCTTTGATTAAACAGTAACCCCAGAAAGAGAAATAGAAGAAGGAAGAAAAGTATTAACTTTTGGAACTTTCTTTTTGAATTACTTTTGACTAAAAATACTTGGGTGGTTGTTTTGGGGAAAGTTTTTCTTTTCAGGATGGCATCGCTTGTGGATGAACTAAAGATTGAATATCAAAAATATAAAAAGGAAGAACAAGATGGAAAAGATACTTTGGGCACTTTATTTCAATTTTTAGAAATGGCGTTATGTACTTATGAAAAGTTGATTACGCAGCAGAATGACTGGGACAAAGAAGAAGAGGAACAAGAAGCCATCTTTGATGAACAATGGGTTTTTTCCAGGGAGGAGGAGAAAGAGGATAAGAAAAAGGGGATTTTAAGGTTTGAAAAAACAACCAAAGAAGAGAAAAATGAGAGGAAAGGTGGATGCAAGGTTAGAAAGCAAAGGAAAGGGAGTAAGAAAAGGGAAGAGGAGAGACAAAGGGGTAAAAAGGGCAAGGAGAAGAATAAGCAAGAGAGAAATGGGGGGAGGAGAAGCCTCAATGGTGGGAAGCAAGATCTAAAGAAAAAAAGCTTATTTAGAGACAATGGGTGAATCTAATTAAGGATAAAAGGGGGATTCTGGAAGGTATATAAGATTGTGTTTTTATATGTGTATTTAGAGTATAAAATTTATTGTGTAAATTTAGAATTTATTAAACAGAATCCCAAGATAAATTAAGTGTTATATGAAGTACTTTTAAGTTAGGGTAAAGGCGTCACTCCAAATAGTGTATAGGAGAAGTATAGTAAAAGAAAAAAGATGAATGGATAGTTGGAAATAGAACAGACAAAGAATGTTATTGAAAATGGTTATAAGCTGTTATGCTTTGATTGTTTGTGCACTGTTTTTGTAAAATTAATAAAATTGGTTTATAAAAAAAAAGAAAAGAAAATGATAACAAGATATGGAAGGATATATAAAATGAATATGATGTTTGAATTTGTGTCTGTGTGAAGAGTTTTAACCCGGGATCAGGCAGCCTTCAGAAAAGATGTTTTAGTTTATGTTTTGTGTATTGTGTTTGTAAAATTAATAAAATTTGTTTTAAAAAAAAAGGTGTACAGGTACTCTTGGTGGCAAAGGTGAAAATCTGGTGGTCACTTCTGGCGGCCTTTTAGGATTGGAATGGTACTCTTGCTTCCACGGTGTGAAAGAGCGTTAGGAAGCTGTTGGAAAGTGTGTTGCGGAGGCATATGCCCATGTAGAGTGTCTTAGTGGACGTCTGGTGGTTGTTGGCAGCCATTTAGGGTGTCCTAGCAAAAGTGTACTGATTGCCGGTGACCTTTTAGGTTGGAACGGCATTCTTGGTTTCGATATATCTTTGTCTTTAACACAGAAATTCAAATTTCACATCCAGATACATCTTTTTACTTTTTAACACTCTTTTGGCATCAGGAATTCAAATTAAGTAATCCTTAATCCTATTCTTGGGCTTCAGGAGTACAAATAACCATCTTTTACTTTTCTGTATTCTCTATAAATCAGATATGCAAAGGAATTGGACATAAAGAAGAACTTCATCACAAATGTGAGTCATGAAGATACCTGATGAACCAACAATAAATACTTTGTATTGATGTTTTGTTGAGTTTATCTATCTCTGTAGAGAATACAGAAAATCTTCAGTACAACAATATGATTTAAAAAAAAAACAGTAACAAGAAAAGTACAGGAATAAAATAGCACACAAATAATCTCTTACCATACTATTCATGCAGTTCTTTTTTTAATCTGACACAGTTTTTTTTCAGAAACTGTCCAACTATCTTGCAAGTAAGGTTGTGATTCTTCTGTGGAACAAGAGCAGGGTTAGAGGTATACTTTCCAAAAAAGGACTGGGGGAAGCTACAGAGAAGGCTTGGTAATCGTGGTAATCCAGGTAACTGTTTCAGCCAGGGTTCTCTGAAAATGCAGTGCCATCACTTCTTCTCAACATTCCCCAGGAAGATAGAGATAGGCTGATGCCTCTTTAAAACAGTTGGGTGAATGATGATTACTTCTTCAAGACAGGTAATACTATCCTCTCTCCCAAGGATGCATTAACTACACTCTTTATGCAACTTTTTGTAGCTTTCTGGACAGTTTTCAATAACTTAGATAGGGCAAAGATGCAATCCATAAGTGATGATGCTGAGGGCTCAAATGACCTTATTCATGGGATTATTCGGTTTGTTGTCCTTGGATTGCTTCTGTCCTCTTCATTAGAGTTACTCAAGTGGCATCTGGCAGCCAGCAAATATAAATGATTTTATTTTCCAGATGTCTTCCATCAAATCACATTAGCCTGATAACCAAGTTCTGCCACATCTTCCCCTAGAAAAGCATGGGTCATTCTAAACAGGACTGCTGAATTCTAGGAGACTGATGAGCATGACAAAAAAAAAAAGATCTGATTGATAGGTTTAGGAGGGAACTGTGAAGGAAGCAGGAAGGAGATAAGTCAATCTGTCTGTGAGCTCCTTCCTAGATGACAGTACAAGGTTTTTTTTTTTTTTTTTTAATATAATGGATCTATCTGTCTTCTAAAATACATTTTTATTTAGTATGAGAATAGCAATTTCCTATCCTCCTGCCTCGCACTGAACTCTGTGTTTATTTGCCATATATATGATATAGGGCTGGCAGTATCCCAGAATTGTCCTACAATTGAATCAAATCTGCTTGATCTGATGGGGCCTATGAGGAGACTCATTTGAAGCAGAAGAAAATTGTGACCTGATCTATCCCAAATGACAAGTCATGCTTTTAGAATAGAATAGAATTCTTTATTGGCCAAGTGTGATTGGGCACACAAGGAATTTGTCTTGGTGCAAATGCTCTCAGTGTACATAAAAGAAAAGATACATTTGTCAAGAGTCAAGAATCATAAGATACAACACTTAATGATAATCATGGGGTACAATAAGCAATCAAATCATATTAGGAAACAGTCAATATAGATCGTAAGGATACAAGTGACAAAGTTACAGTCATACAGTCGCAAATGGAAGGCAATGGGTGATAAGAAGTGATGAGAAGATTAATAGTAATAGTAGTGCAGACTTTGTAATAGTTGAACAGTGTTGAGAGAATTATTTGTTTAGTGGAGTGATGGCTTTCGGGGAAAAAAAACTGTTCTTGTATCTAGTTGTTCTGGTGTGCAGTGCTCTATACCGTCATCTTGAGGGAAGGAGTTGAAACAGTTTATGTCTGGGATGTGAAAAGTCTGTAAATATTTTCACAGCCCTCTTTTTGACTGGTGCAATGTACAGGTCCTCGACTGAAGGCAGGTTGGTAGCAATTGTTTTTTCTGCAGTCCTAATTATCCTCTGAAATCTTTGTCTGTCCTGTTGGGTTGCAGAACCAAACCAGACAGTTTTTGTTTTTTCTTTTACTTTTTTGAAAGAGGACTATTGTTCTGGAAGGCCAGTAAGGGAGAAATCTAGGTCATTGACTGATGGGCATTGGAAGCCAGGGGGCGAAGAGGAGAATGCCTGTAGAATTTTCCAATCTCATCTCATCTCATCTCACCTCACCTCACCTCACATTATTTCTTTCTTTATTTGTTTCCTTTATTATTTTTACACAAACTTGAGGTTGTGAACATTTCGAACACACTTTCCTCCTCCTGTTTTCCCCACAACAATCCTGTGAAGTGAGTTGAGCTGAGAGAGAGAGGGAGTCACCCAGTGTCGCCCACTTGGCTTTCATAACTAAGGAGGACTAGAATTCATAGTCTCCAGCTTTCTAGACTGGTTAAACCACTAAATAGGCTTCTAATTTATCTTAGTATTTTCCCACAGGTTCAAGGTCTGCTTTTTTGACCAACAAATGCCATTTCATGCAATGAAACATAGCAATTGGATGATTTTCATGTCTGTGTTATTTGTCAGAGGTGGTATTCAGCAGGTTCTGACTGGCTCTGGAGAACTGGTAGTGGAAATTTTTAGTAGTTTGGAAAACCGGCAAATACCACCTCTGACTGGCGCCACCTGCATCTATTCTCTGCCTCCCGAGTCCCAGCTGATCGGCTGGGTCTTCTTCTGTTGCCCTGCATAGGAGAACAGAGCTGGAAAGCAGGTTAGTGGGGGGTAATGGGGATTTTGCAGTAATCTTCCCCTGCCACTCCCACCAATCATGCCATGCCCACCAAGCCACACCCAACAGAACTGGTAGTAATTTTTTTTGAATCCCACCACTGTTTATTGTGTCTTGCCATCTTTGCTTTGTTTTTCCATGATGGTGTTTTCCATCAATCTTAAAGTGGTATGTGATGCAGGTGACAATGGGGAATACTGCTCATAGAACGTGGTCGTACCACTGTCAATGCTTTCCCAACATTTTCTCATATTTATGCAGTGCCCATCAGCTGCTGGACTGTATCATTGCTCACGCGGTCAAGAAGGGAAACGCCCAATGATGCAGCCTGATTGGTGGTTACTTTTTCTGCTGATAGGTGATTCTGGGTGGGAGCATAACTGCTGGAAAATTAAATCCTGAGAAAGTGCCCCTTCCCCAGCCTCATTGTTGAGAAACTGTAAAGCTCAGCTATGAGGATAGGGCAAATTATATTGACGTACTTGTCTGCCCATTCAAAGACAGAAAGAATGCATATTAAGGGGGCTGTGAGGAAGTGCCCATTGTCATGATTATTAACCAAGCGGCTGGTAAGAGAGGAAAGGAAGGGAACTTATTCCCTTGCAATCTGTTTACTAGACTACTATGAGGTGATTTCTTTGCCTGCTTTCCAATTGACCCAATGGAAAACAATATTAACTGTCACAGGAAAGTAGTACGTGGCGTACTTCCTCCCCTTTTTGATTACACAATACACGAGAGCTTTCGTCTCTTTTTGTAGTTTTTGTATTCATGCAAAACAAAAATAGAAAACCATCTGATAACTGGTGGGCGACCCTTTGAAAAGATAACTAAGAGCTGCAAGACCTTGATAGCAGCCATGTCAGGATTCTTATGTTATATTTTAGGGCGGAGATGGGGCAAGAGATTGTAAAAGCAAGCTGAATTTGTCCTTTTGTTAAAGATACTTCCACTGAAGGACAGTGGTTGTACCTTTTTATTTTGTTTTGCAATTTTTTTGGGGGTAGGATTCAGGTACAATGTCTTGTTGGAGCTAAATTGAATCCCTTTGAAAATGCAGCTTGGCCTAATCCCTCCAGCTGCTTTGCTTTGTTTTTCCTCAGAAAGGAGCCCCTAAAAGTCTTCTCCATAATCCTGCAAGGTGAAATTTAATCTTTTCTGAAACACACACACACACACACACACTCCAGACTTTGAGCTTGGATTGAGGGGCAAACATCTTCTCTCCCTTCTCAGTTTGGTAAATCTCAAATTTAAGTCGAACTCCACCCCCACCCCATCCAACTCACTTAATTGCACTAACTAGGAGTCTTTCAGGGTCATCTATCAAACAATAGACAGCTTTGAGATTTTCACTAAGTGGCCATCTTTTGTTGCTGTTGACAAGGACTTGCTGGTTTCTGGTTTCTGTTTCTGCTTTTATTAGTCAAATTGAAATGGGCTTCAACCTGATTGGTAAGGACATTTTAATGCATCTTTCTGGCTGGGAGCTCTACATAGCAATGTATATTGTGAGCTCAAAGATCTTTAGGTGTATCTTAAGACAAATTTATGATCCTTCTCTAAGTGTTTCTCAAAGGCCTTTCCTCCAAACACTGGCAAATTATTGGAATTCTACATGTTATTCTTTGCTTTTTTCTTCTTAGTGTTGTCCTACTGAATCAGCAACAGTGTCATGTGATAAATCTATTCTTCCCTAATCTGGTTTGCCTCTTAATACTTCACTGATCTGAAAGCTTTTAGGGTTTATTCTCAGTTTTATGACACTTTCAAATGGAAAGGTCTCTCTCCTCTTCAAAGGAGACCCAAATGCTCATACACAAGGCTGAACTTTTAGTTGTTCATCTCTGGAATGAAAACAGCATGCTTGTGGCACACTGGAAGTTGAAATAAAGTTTGCAAGATCACCACTCACAATTTTTGGAAATAGAGCTGTTCTTATTGGGAAGTGTGGCATGAACAATCATAGCTCTGGTCTAATGTCCAAAATCTTGTCATTCTATGTTCTAAAATAGTTAAATTATAATATACACCAGATACTTTCTCATAAAATTGCAGCATGTGAAAGTCAGAAGATACCTTAGAACTAGTATCTATACCACCTTTGCAGAGAACAGAAAGCTACTTGTCAATTGTATTCATCCTTTAAAAAAAAAAAACTTCTGCTGAAGGACAGCTCACCACTTCTTGAGATAGTCTGCTTAATTGTTGAAGAGATCTTTCTATTTTGAAATTCTTCCAGATGTCCAGTTAAAATCTGCTTTCTCAAAATTTAAATATTTTCTTTCTTCTGTTATGTCATGTCATTGAAGAGGTCCAATGGGAACATGAGATCCAATTTCCCACATGACAGCCATTTGCTCCTTGGCCAAAAGGAAGGACGTTGCAACATCCCAATACAGGAAAGACCTGCTAAGACCCCTCACCTCAAGAAAGTAGCCCTGGATTTGTATAACCTTAAAGGCCAATTCCAACATACATAAAAAAAAGAGGCAAGCTTATGTTGTTTTCAAGAGTGGATTCTCCTAACTACTTAGTCTACTCAACTGTTGTTTCACAAATCATGAATACAGCATGGGAAGCTTTGTTTGGAGCTAATGCAGAACAACCTTTCCCTCATTTAATAAGAGACAGTGAAATAGGATCATCAGAGTTGTCAGGACCCAGTGCTTACTCTGAGAATAGGACATGGTCAGTCCACTGTTAGAAGTTAAAACCCACCCCACTCCTAGAAAAATGAAATATTTTAGGATATAGTAAAAAGGCAGAATATTTCCCTTAAAAGAGAAGTAGAAACTCAGAGAGGCAGAAACTCAGTCCCCCCTTTTGTTAATGGGCTATTAAGGCTTGGTTCAGTCTATTCTACATAACAAAGATCTACCTTCTTCAGGCAGAGCCATTTCATTGCCCTTCCTTGCATCACCCAGCAAGATGCAACCAAATTTAGCATATAGAGCTAGCTATGACCTCTGATAGCAACAAATCAGGATACTCTTCCTGTGCTCCAGGAAGTTAAAATCCCAGAGAGGGCATAAAACCCAAGGACTCTCAGCATCTCTTCCTTTTTCTTTGCCCAAGAGCTCCAAGGCATGTGATCCTGTCCACCATTATATCATCTTTGCAATCAGCCTCCATGTTTCCAGTATCTTTCTCCCCACTTGGAATTGAACCCAGAAGGATATTTCTTCCAACCAGTGGTGGGATTCAAAACTTTTTACTACTGGTTCTGTGGGTGTGGCTTGGTGGGCATGGTCATGTGACTGGGTGGGCATGGCGCTTTTTTTTTCTTTTTTGCAATCACCCACCCACCCAATTTTTGGATCTTCTGGCCCTCAGGGGAGCCTCTTGGGGGGCATTTTTGCTCCCTGGGGCACAGGAAGGCAAAAAATGGAGAGGGGTGTGTGCCTCAGGGAATCCTCCTGGGCAAAGCAGTAAGACAGCTAGGGGAATCCTGGCACAGCTGATCATATGAACAGCTGATTCTTGGGAGAGAGAGAAAAAAGAAATACCTTCGTGGGCAAGTCTCAGGTGGGTAGGGTGCAGGAGCATTGGATGGGCGGGGCAAGTGAGCCAGTGGCGACCAGGTCAGGGGTGTGGCCAGCTAGAACTTACTACTGGTTTGGTGACCCATGCCAAATTCTTGCTACTGGTTTGCCTGAATCGGTGCGAACCACTGAATCCCACCACTGCTCCCAACACCACTTTTTAAAAAAGTATAATTTCTCCAAAGTCTGTGCAGATAAGGGTAATGGGTCCTTTGTTCTTTTTTTCACTTTCACAGTGGTTCTTACTAGACCAGGATATTAGTGGGAACAATGTGTGTGGTAAGAATACTTTTTATCTTTACCTCTATGTGGATATTGCATGCAGTAGATCCTTGCCTCTCCCACAGCATTCATTCTTCTTGTCCTGATGTTCCCAGGACTGAAGGAGTTAGCCTATGGAAGAGGGTTTCTTCTGTGGATATCTCCTTCTTTCAACCACTGTTGGAAGTTATAACCCACCCCTCTCCTAGAAAAATGAAATATTTTAGGATATACTAAAAAGGCAGAATATTTCCCCTAAAAGAGAAGTAGAAACTCGGAGAGGCAGAAACTCAGCCCCCTGGGCCATTAAGGCCTGAGCCAGTTTATTCTACACAACATAGAATAAACTCTCCAGGTTGAGCCAAAATAGAAATTGCCCAAAGCCCTTTCATTACATCATCATCTAGCAAGGCTCAACCAAGCTTGCAACTCAGGACATCTTACAGAGTTTCAGGACAGCCTACCATGTTTCCAGTGTCTTTCTTCCCCACTTGGAACTGAACCCAGAAGGACATTTCTTCCAAAACCATGAAAGAGAGAAAAACAAAGCATTATATAATTTGGGTGTTTTTCCAAGGACAAGTTTGCATGGGTCTTTTTGCAAAGCATAACATAATATAACATAATATTACCTAGTTTGAATAATGAAATATCTGCAAGAAAACAAGCAAGTTCAGAAAGCACTAAGGACTCCTAATTTCATCTCTGAGTCACAAATATTCTCCTTTATTTTTTACAAAGGACTTGATAGACTATGTGTTGTCAGGTGTGTTTTCTTGTTAGCTTCCTTTTAAATAGTATCCTAGGATATGGTGGCAGTGACTACTTTTTTCAAAAAAAAAATCTATATTTAAAAAAATGCTGCCATAGTCTAGCAACCCCAGTAATACTTTACACAGATTTATGATTGCTATTTGTATGGTTAAAAGTTACATAGCTGAAGATTAATTTGTACTTTGGGAAACAGATTTTGCACTGTGGGAAGAAATATCTATCTGGTTCAGTTCCAAGCTGGGAGAAAGACACTAGAAACATGGAGGTTCATTGGAAATAAGGTTTGATGATGAACAGAACCACCAAGCACATGGTTTTGGTGCAGCTGGCAAAATGGAGTTGAAAGAGCTTTAATACCTTCTCTTGTGCTTTACACTTGAGCTTCCCATTCCTCTGCAAGAACATGTATTCCATTGGTTGTTGTTCAGACTCCCATGGGGCCATGTAGGGGTTATGTAGGGGTTATACCTGGCACTATAGGCAAAGTACAAATCCTAGGAGTTTGAGCTCCCAGGTTTGGTTGAAGTTTGGACTGCTCTGAGATAATGCAATGACTGAAATACCCTTAGGAGATTGCACAATGTAGTGAGCTCTGTGTCTTCTGCTAAATGGCAGTGGGTTAATCTTATTATATCCTGTTCTTCTTAATCCCATCATCCTGGAGCTGAAGGTCTTTTGTTTTGTAGATAGGCTGGCCCAGTCTTTAATGGGCACAAAATATCTGCTGGGGGGGGAGGGGCAGGGGTGGGATTCTACCAGTTCGCACCTATTCGCTAGAACCAGTTGTTAACATTCCAAGCAGTTCGGAGAACCGGTTGTTAGAAGAAATTACTGGCCTAATCCTATAAGGAAGGCAGGAAGGAAACATTCTGGTGTTGCTTACAGAAACTGCCTCTCCATTAACCCTTATTTTATTCTTGGCAGCATTAGACTTCCTGTCTCAGGAACGTCTCTGAAGTTTTTTTCCTTTCCTTTGCTGGTACTTTGCTTGTGTGGAGTGACCATGTAAAGTTACAATGGCACTGAAAAAAGTGACTTATGACCATTTTTCACACTTACGACTGTTGCAGCATCCCCACAGTCATGAGAGGCCAGGCGAAGAGATGCGTGCCTCGATGTAAGTGATATTGAGTTGGCCACATCCAGCCAATAACATGACCACCAAGCCATGTCCACCCAGTCACATGACCACCAAGCCATGCCCACCACCTAAGCCACACCCACAGAACCGGTTGTTAAAAATTTGAATCCCACCCCTGGAGAGGGCTATTAAGAACGAGTCTGCTCCCTGCCTGTAAAATCAACATGCTTCTCTATTTCTCATTTAGGGAAATATCATATTCTGCTCTTTTAATATTCCTCAAAATATCTTCTAGGAGGGGAGCTTCCAACAATATCCCCTGTTTTTGCCATAATATGTGTGGGTAACACAAACATTTTTACTCGCCAAAGATTAAAAATTGATCAAACTGTAGATGCAAAAAGGGGAAGGTATTGATAGAGGCATCAGGAAAATATCCCTTCAGTGTCTCCGAAAAGAAGAGCTTTCAACCCATGAAGTGCTACATTGCTCATTATTCCATTTCTCATTTAGGGAAGTATAATATTTTGCTTTTTAAAATATTCTTCTAGGAAGGCGGCTTCCCACAGCAGTAATTAAAAGATGCTTTCCCCACTTCATTTTTTGAATGTATGTATGCATGGTTTTTTTCAGTTTCTATTTGATGCAATAGAAAAATTTGAGAAGATTCTACTTTTCTATTTAACAATCTGTCCTGTTAAGTTCCATGTATCCTTCTCCCAGACAAGGGATGATGACATTATTAAGATCTATAGAAACCACAAACTTTTCAACCACTGCAAAAGCAATCTTACATGGCATATACTGAGCTTTGGATGAAATATTTGGAGAACTTAGTTTTGTGTTTAGAGGTGATTGAAGTAGCCTTGCCATTCTCAATAATATTGCTATATCTGATTCTAAGAGCCAAATCAGAGAACCCGTTCAATGTACCGTCTTTTTCCTTTAAAAATATCAGCTGGGGATAAATCAGAATTAGGATCATAGTATATGAAGTTAATTCCTCAATGTTTGCACTGTTATTACACATGCACAGAGAGAGGGGGGAGGTATTTCTATATATATGCTGTTGTTGGCACCAATTGCATGATCCTTCCAATAGATTTGTAAGTAGATAAAAAAAATTGATTCTGCTGCTCATCATATGTGATCTTATTCCGTGGCTTTCTAGTGCCATTTCTTAACTTATCAAATGATGAGAAAGCATTGTAAGTCAAGCTTCATCACATGTGAAATACTTACTAAAGGAAGGAAGTGCTTTAGAAATTAAACATGCAAAGGTTTGCACCATATCAATGCAATCCTATACACATCTATCCAAAGTAAAGCTTTGTTTAATTCAGTGGATAATTATAGAACTGCAACCCAAAGTCCTTATATTAGTGGTAATATATAAGGTTCTGAAGAACATAAAGAAGATATAAAACAAATAAAAAGGTAATATTGTAATATTTTCTATTATTTTATTTGGCACATGGTAATATAGCTTTTAAAAATATTGAGCATTCTTATCAGGATTGTGCTGTTTTTATATTTGCGTTAGTGGCAAGTATCACCTTTAAATATATCTTGAAAACTGTCAAATCTTAAGTACTGATGTTGGAGTGCTGGATACATGCAGGATGTCCTGATTACTTTATGAACAGAATGCAAAATAAAAAGAGATAGGGCTGGATTTCATGTTTCAGTAGTTCTTTTACATGGAGTCTTTTTCACAGAAAGTTTGACAGACTGTCATTTGACAAGGCATCAGATTTCAACCATGTAGTATAGTCATAAAAGATCAAAAATAGTAGGGAAGACATGAATGAAGAACTCTTATTTCTCCCCTGCTATAAATCAAGGACCAGAGTGAACATGATGACATGAATAAGTATCAGGTTTAAAATAGTTAGGTCATGTTCCATGCTGTAAGCACTTCTGGAACCTACTTTCAAAGCATGTTGTTAAGGCTGTATCATTCAATTCAACACAGATTTAAACAAATTCATAGTGATTAAATGTTTTAGTGGCTGAGAGCCAAGATGACTGTGGGATGCAATTTCATACTCAAGTATTTGAAAGTCTCTGCTTTGTCAAAGGGATAAGTGAATGGGAATGGATTATTTCATAATTGTTCTGAAATATCTGGCATCAACTGTTACCATATACAGGACACTGAGATAGGTTGTCCATATTTTTTACTCAGTGTGTGATTTTTATTGAAGTGTATATTATGGCATTGGACCAGAATTCCAGAATGGAATTCTTTTTCTGATTAAGAGAAGTTGTAAAACGCAAAATGCTAGTAATCATTGCTTGTCCTTTTTCAACAACCTGTAGCATTTTAGAAATCGGAGAATAACTTTAAGATAGCCGGTGAAAGTACTTTTTTTTAATAAAAGAATTTTTGATAAAGACTAAATAAGAAATAGAAACTAATTGATGAAATGCAAACATACTTGAAACTGCAGGATTCTATTTGGGTCAGTCACTGGGACCAGAAGTTTAGTCTTCCGAGCTTTCGGACTTGGGTTGAGCCCATCCTCAGGGAACTTCTCTCTTACCAGAATGTCACATTAATAAGACCCCTATTCAAGAAATGTTTCATATCACATTCTCAAGAAGATTTACCAACTAATTGCATGAAGGAAAAATTCAACATGTAGCAAACAACAGCATAGTTGTAGTGAAAAGGATGAAACAATTGACTATTTGATCAGTGGCTGCAGCAAGCTACAAACTGATACAAGTATCATCATGACTGAATCACCAAAATTATTCAGTGAAAATTTTGCCAGAGGTGTGGATTCAAAGGTAGTTAAAAAAAACTACTGAGACTATCAAGTTGAGAAGGTTTTAGAGAATGAGTGGATTAAGATCATATTGGACTTTAAGATCTGAACAAACAGGCCTCTGGTTCATAACATGTCAGAAATAACAGTTACAGAAAAGAAGAAAGTCTGGTTTATTGATGTCATTATTCCTGGTTAGGCTAGGATTGTGGAAAAACAATTGGAAAAAATATGAAATATTGGAATTGCATACTGAAGTTGAATCCTTATGAAAAAAGAAATCCCTTGAAGATACAGAATATTATCAAACATGGACTTTAATTTACCAGTGGTTGGAAAAAAGAGGTGAAGATTAAGAAGCTAACCTGTACTGTTAAGCAATTAAATAACCCAGACAACACGATGTTTATTAAGCACTAACAAAATGTAAACAATAGAAAATCAATAAAATTAAAAAAAAAAAAAGAAATCCCTTGTTATACAATTGGGACTAAAGCTCTTGGAACACTATCTAAAAGACTTCCTTGATAGCTGGAAATATTGACCTTATCAGACCTGAATACCCTATTACAAAAACCAACCTGCTTGCAACTGCCTGTATTACGGTAGTCACTATCTTAATAATTCTTAGGTCCTTGGTTAAGGCTTCAATTATTAAGTTTCTATAAGTTTTAAACTTTGAATCTAACTGTAGATTACCCACACAAAATGATTGAAATATAAAGGAAATAACTGATATAAACTGTAAAAATGATAATTGAGATATATAAATGATAACTTGGAAGAGCAATAACAGTAGCATTATAAGCCAGCACTGAAATGTGTGAACTGACAAGAAAAATTAACAGAGAAGATTATGGCATATGCAGCTTACCAATGAATGGACAAAGACTGCCACCATTGAAAGTAGTGCCCTAAAAAGATCTGGTGCCTATAATGAAGGATGTAAATAAGATGCTTTCAAGGATTAAAATAATGTCTATCAAACAGATCAATCAGCTTGCCTACTGTACAAGGTAGTAGCTGCAGAAGAACTAGCTATTCTAATTAGAAAACCAAACCCAAAATTATATTCAATCTCAAAAATGGAAGATCAGATTTGAGGCCAAACTAAATAAATTAAGCAAGTAATTTAAAAAAACACGAAGGAGCAAAAATTAAAGAATGTAAGGATCAAAATGATAATGATAATGATAACAACAACTGGAGAGGCGAAGAAAAATGCCAAATCCAGTCTAAATATTTCACCAACATAATGATAATCACCATCGGCATTGATAAAATCATTAGTCAATTGCAAAAGTGAGCTTTCCTTGGAAAAGCTTACATCCTTTGACAATATCTCTTTTTTTTGTAAATTTTATTTGAATTTTCACAAAAAGAAAAGAAATACAATTAAAACATCTTTTTTTGAAAGCAGCATAATCCCGGGTTACATTTCTTCGTACAGACGCAAATTAAGGTTCATGCTCATTTTTATATTCTATTCCATATCTTATTACTATTTTACATTTTCTACATGGCTTCTCCCCTCTTCTAATTTCCTCAATTTTATTTTATTTATTTCATCTCAATTCAAATCATTATATTTGTATTTTTTGTCTGTCCTGTTTCAATTGTCTATTATCTTTTCTCATTAAACAAAATTTCTCCTGTAGTTACTGATTGAAGTATGATGCCTTTATATCTTTCCCCTAAAGTTATAACACTCAATATAATACATAACTTCCACTTGGATTCTGCTTGGTACACTCTTAAACTACACACAGTATTCTTAAAAAAAAAAGAAGAAAAAAATATAAATGTAAATAATTAAAACAACATTCCATTTCAATTCAATTCTATCATTAATATTAAAATTCATTAAAATCTTAAGATTTTTCACGTTACTTTTCAATTAAGCATCATACCTCTATGGAAACAATTATTAGCTTTCCATAATCAATTCCCCCCCCTTCACTTATATTTTATAAAACATTGACTAATTAAAATGTTCCCATTCCTTCCTAATTCAATTTTCTCATTTATTTCATTTACTTTACTTTATTCACAAACATTTCACTAAATTACACTAACCATTCTATCCCTCATTCTAATCATATGTTGTTTCAAATTTTCTAAAGTTATTTCTATTACAAATATAACAACACAATCTCATGTGCCTTTACAGAATCCCCCTTTCAGTTAGATTTTCACTTATTTAGATTTTCTAAATAAGTCCTGTTTCTTTATATCTTGTTCTGGACCTTTGTAACTTCTTTTCCTTTCCTCCTTCCCTCTCTTCCTCCCTCTCCCCTTTTTACCCCTTTGATTCTCTACCTCTATTTCCCTCTTCTGTATTCCCCTTTTCTGTTGCTTTCCAGTATTATACTTATTTTTCAAATTATTTTTTTTTCTTTGGTTGTTTTTTTAAGCCTTAAATTCTCCATCCTCTTTCCCCCACTTTCCTTTTTCTTCCCCACATAGAGTTACTAGAGCCATTAAAGATGGCTTCTTCTTTATCCCAGTCTTCTTGTTTTGCAGTCTTTTGTTGTTTTTCCTCATACTTCCAAATCTCCATTTCTAAGAATTGAAAAATGAAGCCAAAAAAATCCTTCCCTTCTTGTGCATCTTCTTTGTACTTTTTTGTACTTTGTTCCATTTGAAATTCATCCAAAAGTGATGCCATTGTAGAGATTTTTAAACAACCACCCGATTGATTTTAGTCATTCAAATATAATAACTAAAAATCCAAAAGTCACCAAGTAATCCAAATACACAAAAGCTGTTTCTTTTTGCTCTTTCTTTCCCCCCCCCACTTTCTCTTCCTGGGGTTACTATTTAGTTGCAAAGTTTCAGTTAAAATGTATCTTTTAGAAGTCTTATTGAAATTTTACTTTAGATTATTTTAAAGTCCAGGCAGTCTCCTCCCTCTTCCAGATCCTGCCCTTATTCTTTTTCTCTCCCTTTCTGCTTATAGAAGAAAAAGTTTTTAATGTCCAGAAATCTTTATTGTCCCTTTGCCATTTAGTTATATTTTCAGCTTAATTGCCTATTGATGCCAAAGCAGATTTTTTCCAATTTCTTATTTTTAATTGTCAATATAAGGAAGGAGAGAGAAGAAAAAAAAAAAAGCCAAACCTTCCCCTTTTCACTTTCTTTCGCTGCTTCCGACTCTTCTTTGGGAGCGATGTTATTTCTTGTAAAATTTAAATTCCAGGGTACCTTAGTTGTTGCTTTTTCAACTTAGTCCAGTCAGCCAAAACTTTCACTTCTTATCTTCCTCCTGCACGTTCTTTTCCAGTTGAGTTCTTCTTTGAGGTGGCCATTTCTGACCACCGCTCCTACCGCCTTCGGGAAAGGGAGTAATAGCCAGCTGAGGAGAAGAGATGCGGCTCTCCTCGACCCTGCTGGCAGTCTCCCCCCTCTTCACCACCTCTACGGGGTGGCTTAGCCCCAAAACCAGCCGGCTCGGGGCGCTCTAGCGGTGAGCCCAGGCAGAAACCGCGCACGATCGTGGATTCCTGTCTGTCGCCGAAGCCCTTCAAACCGGAAGTCCCTATGACAATATCTTTAATACCATCAAACATTCAAAACATCTGGCTGAAACTATGACAAAACACAAACACAGAATTATTGTAGGCTTTGCATCAGCTGATGAGTATTTGTCATAGGAAAAGTAGATAAAAGACTTGTTCTACTGCTACAGAATTACATTTAATTTCTTTTGTTCATTTCTTCAAAACTGTAAAACAAGAAAACGACACAGTTGCAGCTGCAACTGTGTTGTTTTTCAGCTGTTTTAAATATGTGATTTTTAGTTTTTTAAAACAAATTTCATATAATTACTGTTTCCCAAAAATATGACCTACCCTGAAAGTAAGACCTAGCTTGATTTTTACACATGCACCCAATATAAGCCCTACCCCCAAAGTAAGCCCTAATTAAGATCCCGGCCACTCCAGAGTACACAGGTAAAAAATAAGCTACGGTGGGGATGGCGATGGTGGAGCTGCCCTACTACTTACCTTTGCACAGTTGTAGCCAAGGCTTGCACACCCTGACACCTGCCTTGCCAGCCCATTTCTTCTACAGCTGGCAAGGCTCGCAAGGCTTTCCTGAAGGCTTTTGTAGCTGATAACAAAGCTCCGGATTGATCCATAGCTCTGTTATCGGCTTCAGAGGTCTTCAGGAAGGCCTTGCTGGCTGCAGAAGTTCCTGAAGGCCTCTTGATAGCGAAAAGGAGGCTGTGGCAATGCATGTAAGAAAGATTAGTCAGTGGATGACATCCCCCCAAAATAAGACCTGGTGCCTTTTTTGGGTGGAAAAAATAATGTAAGACAGGGTCTTATTTTTGGGGAAACATGGTATCTACTATATCAGCAGTCTGTCTGTCTATCTGATCTATCCATCATCTATCATGTATCAATTATCTATATCTCAAGGCAATTTGATGCCTTCTAGGCATATAAAATGTTTTGGAACAGCCAAAGATACTTTTGTTACTGGACAGATACAAAGTGTGTGTAGGAAATGCATTCTCAGTCTTGTTTGCTAAACACTATTTTTCTTTGCAAAATCACCATGTAATTTAATTTTCAAAAATTGAATGAGTAAACCTTGATGTATATGTTAGCATCTCAAACTGTTTTGAAATTATCAGATTCTTTTTTTCACACACTATTTGCCAACTGGGATATAACATATCTTTACTGAGTCTTGTTTTAATCAATAAAGTCTGTTTTATTTATATAATTTGAAAATAGAAGCATACAGAGAGTCTGAATTGGTACAGCGAGCACCAGATGCTTCTTTTCCTATTTCCAGAGGTGTTCGATCCACAATATTCTTCTTTTAAATCAGTGCCCTTAAACTGTATCTGCAGAAGAATTCTCATCCTTGGAGACTACTGAGAAAGCAAAGAGTGGATGCAGGAGTGTTCAATAAAGACTTTCTGCTTGTATAGGAGCAAGTATAATCACAGGTAAATATTTAAGATTTGCTCCATATTATAAATCAGCATGGAGTTACATAAGTTCTTAATCTTTACAAAACAACAGTAGCAAGGACTATTTTTTCATTCTACATCTGTTTTGGATTGAGTCACTGTTACTTACCATGCTATATTATTATGTATAATAAAGTAATATATATGAGATGAGGCCTGCCTCCACCCTTCTGTCCTTCCAGAAGAGCATTAAAACCTGGCTCTGCCAGTTAGCCTGGGGTCCTGATGGGAGCATTCAGTGTGGAGGTTGCTGGTGGTTTAAACTGAGAAGATGCTACCACCACACCCATCTTGCTTTTTTCCCTTCTTGTTTCTGTATTTAATTTTGTAAAATATTTTTCTGTTTATGCTTTTAATTGTAAGCTTCCCAGAGGAACTGTTCAGAGATGGACAGCTCATAAATGTAATAAATGAATGTATCTCATTAAAATGGAATTGGTTTTGTTTTCCTTTTAAACAATGTTTTTCAGCTGCATTTTATGAAATGGCAGTGATGCTCACAAATGCTTCTTGCGGGTTTTCAATGAGAAGATCAGTTTTGAAAGAGGAATTTTCTGATAAAGACTTTTCATTTCTGATTTGCAAAGCCCAAAGTAAAAAAACTGTTATCAGCCAACCTGGCCTGAGTTGTGCACAATAAGGCCCATTGGGCCACAGTAGTATTGAGCCATAAACAAAGATTTGCAGGCAGAGGCCTCTGTGGTGGAATTCATCTTTTTTTTTACTACTGGTTCTTTGGGTGTGGCTTGGTGGGTGTGGCAGGGGAAGGATACTGTAAAAACTCCAGAGGTGGTATTTGCCAGTTCTTCAACTACTCAAAATTTCCACTACCTGTTCTCTAAAACTGGTCAGAACCTGCTGAATACCACCTCTGCTGCTGTGGCCTTCACACTGGGATTTCATAAGAGTTATGCTGAGGTTCCATAGCAAATATGCCAGTGCAAGCAATGTGATAGATCAGGGATCTCAAACTCACGTCATTACGGCAGTGTCACGTGATGCATCAGGACTTCCCCCCCTTCACTAAACCGGGCATGGGCCTGGCCACGCATGATGCATCTGGTCTGCGGGCCGGGAGTTTGACAGCTCTGTGATAGATGCTGAGGTAGTTTATGGTATTCCTTCCTGATTTGCTGCCCCCTTCAGTCATTTCATTAATATAGTTTCTTGGTTAAATGATTTTTTTATGAGAAGTTAGGTAATTATTTTTTCCAATTTATATGGTAATGTGATGTTGTAGACTTCACAAAGTTGGAGTTTTAACTGTTTTCTTCTATTAACATAGAAGATGAATTCATCTGTAAGGAAATAAATTTGTTTTCTCTATAGTGAGGCAAAAATGTGAAGGTTTAATTATAAATATATGTTTTTTTCACATGAAGAGTTAACACTTTTTTTTTAAACCTGTCCTTTTTCCACCAGCATATTCCCATTCCAAATGCCTTAAATCAAGGTCTGTCATTAGCTGTCTCTTATTAGCTGATTCTTCCTCCAGTTTCTGCGAGGTGGTCTTCCACCCTGGTTGCATGTCTCAAAAAGCTGCTACTGTATCTCAAGTTGGGAATTATTAATTTATTCCCAAATAGATCAAGCACCCACCTGTTTGTCTATAAAATTGTCCAAAGATAGCCATTGAAAGCTGCTATTCTTTTCTTTTTGTTGCCTTATAAGCAAGATTTTTGGTAGAAAATCTTTTGCCCAATAAAAATGATTAATTTGTTGTTATATTTGGTAGCAGCATTTTCACAAAGCTTATGTTATTAATACAGATATACTCTGTAATGTAGATATATGTAACGTAGATGTGCACTTAGATATACTTCATATACTTTGGGCTTCCAAATTAGCATTTTTTAATGTTTGTTTTTATAATATCCTTTGGGTAAACAAGAAATCATTTTCATTTTAGAGAGACGAGGATCCAAAGCAAGAGATCACAACTTGTTCAAAAAGTCTTGCTTCTATCTTTTTTTTTTTACCAGCAAAATGTTGAGTTGTCTTAGAAAGTAAGTAGTTAAATCTACAAAATATATAAAGATTTCATTTTTTAAAAAGTTTCCTTATGTAAAGGACAGGTAGTTAACAAGTCAGTCCAACTTGCTAAAATTAAAAAAAATCTATTTTGTTACATACAGTATTTCATTCTTAACACTATCCTCAACACTAAATTGAAAATGAAGCTACAAGATAATTTCCCACAAGGAATTTTCCAGACTGCGAATTTACTTCTGTGGAAAGAAAAGTATAGAATTCACTATTTATTATCCATTCTTCCACTGCTGGGTCACTTTTTATTTTAGGATTATTGATTTTCAATAATTTTGCCCTATTTGGTTTTAAGTAGTGTTATAATTTGTCTATAGTATGTATGTTAATGAATATACAAATTGCTCTGGGACTCAAGAATGGATTTTAGAATGAATCTAAACCAATCTTCCATAAAGTGTCCCATTCTCTTTAGTTCTTTGCTGATTTATCGAAGACATTTACTGCAGTTTGGTTTTATTTTTCGCTAAAACAACTTTTCAGTGCTTCATGGAAAAACTCAAGGATAACATATTGACTGAAATATCCGTGATTAAGTTAGTGTTCCTTAACACTCCTATCTGTGTGAATGGAGGAGCCACATGAAGGTTGTCATTTGGAAGGACACAAAATAGAAAGATGCACTAAAATATGAGTAGCACAAACTGTCCATCAACACAAATATTTAGTGAGAAAGGACAAGACTTCAAAGACAGGAATTTTTCAAAGGAATTCACTTCATCTACAGTATAAATTCCAGATTACATGTTGACATGTGATTTTTTTTTTCTTGAAAAGATTTTTTTTTGTAGGTTAGGACACATATTAACCAGGCATTTAGGCAATCATTATTTGGTACAGATTTCAAGTATAGTTATTTGCAAAATCTAGAGAACTTTTCATTGGTTTTTTGTTTAAATTACCATTACATTAATTGCCTCTTGCATAACATTAGCATTTTCTCTGCATATAAAAGTGTTTTTGCATATTAAATTAAGGAGAGCTGTAAATTCAGGCTATTTTATGAGCAACCTATTTAGGTCTTTAATTGAAAAATAAGAAGCATCTTTTGTGGAAGTAAAAGAATTCACTTTTTATTCTGATTGTATGTACTTCTCTTACACCTGGGTGGTCTAAAAAGGACTATAGTAGTTCTTTGGCAGGCTTCCTCTTTGTAATTGATTTCGTTCAGAAAGAAACCTTTATTGTTGCTACTTAGGTTGCTCACATTCCTCATGGCTTTGTGCTTTTATTTTCTTCTGCTTAACTGGTAAAAATGGGTGCTGCTTTGAGTTCTGCTTTTTTGAATTCCTGGGTTGTTTTTGAAGAAGACTTCCTCTTTCCTTTCTGTATTTGTTATCTTAATGCATCTGTTAACCTAACCAGAATACTTTTCTTAACCTTCTCTCTGCTTCAAGGTGGATTCTCATTGCTTATGGAACCAAGAGTTATTATTAAAAAACATTTGCAAACATATCACTCACCGCCCTAAAATAGAATCCTATTTCAACGCCTTCCCAGCAACCCTCCCCCAGCCAAACTGCAGCCTTCCCCAGCAGAAATGGAGAAAGTGCAGCATGCCAAAGGATGCCTGCAAAAACATGCTGATTCAGTTGGGTGTATCCCAAGAAGCGCATTTAGAACTTCCCAGGGAGAAAAGACGCCTGGACATGTAAGGTTTAGAGTGGGCTAATGGAAAGTGTGGAAAGGATTCTCCCTTTGTTTCTCCACCAATCCCAAACACCCTTCAGAAAAAACAATCACACCTATCTCAGGGCCCTTTTGGAAAGATTGCTAAGGCAATATCGTGAAGGGTCTGCTCTGAGAGAGCAACCTTGGACCTAGATCCTCCGCAGAAAGATATTGTTTGAAACAAAATAAACCCACAGAATAATCTATTCAATGCATTGTAAATGTGTCGTTTCAAAGGTTGGCAGAGATGGAAAGGAGTAGCACTCTTAACACAAAAAAGTAGGCAGTCTGTTTTGGATCTCTCAGATGGTTGAGGCCTTGACTTTGACTTCTCTAGCCCTGACTGAACTGCTTGGCTGCCATCAACCATCCTGGCGTTTTCTCCTTCTCTTCCTTCCTCACCATATTAATAATTGCAGGGTGACCAATCACAGATGTGATTTGAACTTTTTAAGTATTTTATTTTCCCTATGATATAAGGTTGTGTACTCCCAACTAAGTATGCTCAGTGTCAAGACATAGACAACTCCCTTGAGAATAACATTCTGATTTGCATTCTGATTTACATGGATTTAAACATGAGTATTTTCTTAGCAGTGTGAATGCAGAATATATTTTAGCTATGAATTTTTCATCAGGAATAAATTTTAGTTTTTCATTGGGAATAAATGTTAGCTATGAATTCTTCTGCTAAAAATATGTTCAAGTGGCATAATCTGAGGCCTGCCAAAATGGACCTGGGGAGCCATTTGCCCTGGAATATCTCTGCTTCACCTTTCTCTATAGTTCTTTTGGGGCATTCAAACTGGAGTCTATTGAGATTAGAAAGTTCATTCCAGAAACAAATGCTGGATTTTCTACTTTGACACTGGATCCCCCCATCCTGAGTGTGGAGGGAAAATCCTTGAGGAGATAAGTCAGTATTCTGGCCTACAACTGCAAGTTAGTGGATTCACTGTGAAAGTTTCTTGACAGCAAGATGGGTGACATATACAATTTAACATATAAATATAAAAACAAGTGAGTGTTTTATTTGGTGAACTATCATTTTACTTGATGAACACTATCATTTTATTTCTACGTAACTGGTCTCACTATGTTTACCGTTTGAGATCTTTTTATGACTGTATGTGTTGATAGTATGGCATTATAACATTAAAATATCATTGAAAAATATTATCAAAAATTGTTTTGTGTGTTTTTAAACTAGATCAATAAGGACTTCCATCAAATGGGAGATATGCTGGGTTATCCAGTGTCTTCAACCATCTTGATTATATAGGCTATGGATGATAAGAACTATAATCTGAACACATCTGTGGAGTCCTATATTAAGGAAGGGCAATCTAGATAATAATCTAGCTAGAAAGAAAGACAAAGAGGTTCAAGAGTTTTTTATTTATTCCCATGCTCTTAATTTTCCAAAAAAAAAAAAAATCACAAAAACATAACTTATAAAACAATATGTATACTGCATCCTCCACAATAGCATTATTGAAACATCCAGCGTAAGGGTTACCACAGGTGGGGATACACTGGGAAAGAAGTACCTTGTGCATTTTATATTATGTTTCTTTGTCATCTACAGGTAATAAGTATCAACAGGAAGAAGCAACAAGTATGTCTGCGAAAAAAACTTCATATGTGTTTTGTATGCATATTAATATTTAAAGATCATATTTATCATTTTTATATTTTTAAAAAATTTGCAACAAAAAAATCCTTTAAAGTATTATCTACATTTAACACATAACATCTTTTTAAAGATTTCTTGTTTGGGTTTCTTACTTGTATTGATTCATCTAAAACCAAAGCTGGAGAAAAACAAAATCATTTAATCCCCCACCCCAAATTTATTTTACCCACCCATGAGGTCACTTCCTCTCCTTGATTTGAGATGCAGTATTTTTCTGGTGTTCCTTTTCTGTCTTTTCCTTTTTTCTTTGCATTCTTAACATGTTCCCCTAAGATTCTCTACGAGAATCCTTTCCTTTTTAATTTTTAAATTAAAAAAAAAACTCCTTTAAATAAGGACGGACGATAATCTGATTATCAGGATAAGACTCTGAAAGGGAAGGGGGGGCGGGCGGGGAGGAACTCTATAGTTTGTTTTTTTTTGTTTTTTTTGAAGAGAGACTAGAAGGATTTTCGTACTGCAGGCTTGGTAGGAAATGAAGAGGTATGAAAAGGAACCTTTTCAGCCGCGAACTTGTAGTGATTCTCCTCCCCCTCCCCGCCC
The DNA here is from genome assembly GCA_033807585.1 of Hydrophis major. Lineage (NCBI taxonomy): Eukaryota > Metazoa > Chordata > Lepidosauria > Squamata > Elapidae > Hydrophis > Hydrophis major. The sequence goes on along the minus strand of CM066329.1, from coordinate 137,915,630 downwards.
CTGAAGCTTCCAGCTTGAGAAACAAAATCCAGTCGAGAGTCACGCACTGGAGAACTGCCGCCTGTTCAACGGCGAAGCGTAAGGGAAAAGCGAAGATAAATAGAGCGCTGGGAGAAAACGGGCTCGCCCCACTCGGAGGGCCCCGTCCTTCCGCTTGGCACCGGCGACCCCTCCCTGTCGAACGACCCCCTCCCCGCCCCGCCCGCAAGGAGCGAACCCGGAGCCACGCCTCCTTTCCTCACCGAAGGCAATCGCCACCCGAAGGGGCAGCTCGGAGCTCCTCGGCAACGTCCCTCTTCCCTCTCCCCTCCCGCACACGAAACACGCGCACACGTATCCACACGCACACAGCCGCCCGCCTCCACCGTGTCTTCTGGTCGTATAAAGTGGACGATTGTTAAGGAAGAAAAGTCCTGTGCAAGTTCAAGTAAACACGCATACAAAACCCGCATCATCCAGAGGAGAAAAATTAAAAATATCATCATCATCATCATCAACAACAACAACAAAAAGCCATTGCAACTCATCCCTGTGTTTTAGGTCCGGTCGGGTCCGTCCCTCTCTCGCTCGCTCGCTGTTTCCTCGCCAGGCACGGCTCGTCTGCCCAAGCTCGCCCGTCCGTCCTCCCCATTCCTCCTCCGGCGCGTTTTCCCTGCCCCTGAGCGCAGCCGCGGTCCCTTTTCAGGAGGCGGAGGCCGGTCAGCTGTTGTACTGGCAGGCGTTTAGAGTGGAGCCGGGGCTCTGCAAGCTGCCGTAGCCGAAGTTCGAGTGCTGCTTGGACTTCAGCCTCAGGCTGGCCAAGCTGGAGTTGCAAGTGTCCCTGTAGACGCTGTAAGGGGAGCCCGGCGGGCCGTAGGGGCAGGCGGGAGTCGACATGGCCGTGTTGAGGGACGAGCCGCTCAGGTTGTTGAGGCTGGAGTTAGCCACGCCGGGCACGGCAGAAGGCCCCATGGAGGAAGGCATGCTCATGGAGGGCAGCGTGCTGGGCGCCGAGAACATGGACTGGGCCGACGACAGCGGGCTCATGGAGTTGAAGAAGGTGAAGCTCTTGGAGGAGAGCGGCGCCGGCGCCAGGCTCTTGGCGTGCCAGTAGTTGGACGGGTAGCCCGGGTAGACGTCCTCGTAGGGCTGCATCAGGCCGCTGAACTGCGGCACGTAGCCGTTCTTGCAAAGGTCCATCTGCTGGTTGCGTTCCCGCTTCCGCCACTTCGCGCGACGGTTCTTGAACCAGACCTGAGGGGGAAGGCAAAAAAAAAAAGGCCCCCACCGGCTTAGAAACGGCCACCGGCAGGCACTGCGCTTGCGCGTCCGCTCGCGACAAAGACATTAACGGTGGGGGGGAGGGGGGGAGGGGGACCGCCTGCCTAAAATTAGCAATTGTTTGCCTAAGGTAAAGGGGGGGAGGGTCCGCCCACGGTCCACCCTGCTGTCCCTCCAGGTGGAATTAGCAAGCCTGGTGAGGGTTTCTCCAAGGTGGTCCCTTCCCCAGCCCATCAAACTAAAATGACAATCTATTTGATACAACCGGAGGACATCTACCTTAGGAAGTACTGGAACTGACACCTTGTCATTTCAACTCTGGGAAAGCCATGATACGATCTGGATTTTTGGGAAGCTAAGCAAGGCTGGTCCTGGTTAGTTCTTGAAAATGAGCCTACCCAGGTATTTCAAGACTACTGCATGGGCTAGACTGGAAAGTTGGAAAAACTTCCTAGAAGGAGGCAAAAGGCAAATAATTTTGGTGCAATAATGTTGGTAAGGAAACTATCTGATTCACCTATGGAGTGGAAATGAGGGAGATTTCACCTTTCCCTATAGGGCGCAGGATAAAAATGGTGATTTACTGGGAAATCATCTGCTGTGGTTGTTGGACATTCTGTTGCGTGGCTGTTTTTCTACCCACCTGCCCCTATTTGTAGTGTTGAAATGAATAAAGTTTTGGGCGACCAGGGGTGCATCTTCAAGAACTGAGAGCTCCCTTCAAGCTCAACACATAGAGCGGAGTAATGAACTGGGAATTTCGTGATACAGTGAAGGGTTCCAAGAAAAACAGGGAGCTTGAAATTTGCCTAGGCATTATGGCAAACTGAGAGCAATCTTCCAATTATTAATTAATAGAACTGATTTAAAGATTCCAAACAGAATTGGGGTCCCCACCATGGCACTGTGGGCTCCAAAGAGCCCACACAGCCTATGGCACAGCAACACTTCCTCTTTAGTTTTAATTACTGTTATTTTAATCTAAAAGAAAGAGAAGAAGAGGATGACTAGCTTTAAGGTGGTTAGAGTCTGTTACAGTAGCAAAGAGTGTACAGTTGGAAGAGCAGAAGGACCAAATTGGGGATAGATCTACGGAGAATATCTATATGGTCACTAAAGATCAATCATCACATTGACTGCTGACATTTTTCAAAGTAAATTGCCCATCTCCAGTATGCCTTATTTTCTAAGAATGCTTCTACTATCTTATACAAAATAAAAATACTCAGCAGCTGCAGCCAATTTGGAAATGCCACTCAAGAAAAAGACAATCTTTTGTAGGAGTCTTTGGGGAAGAGTAAACAAAGACATAGCATTGTTTGTCCCCAGTTCTCAAGATTCCAAGCCTGCCCACTAGCCCAGGGGCTAGAGATTCCCAATCTACAAACTGATGGGCATGATTCAGAGCTGTTTCAGTTGACTAGTTAAAGAATCCCCTGCTGGATCTTTTCTGAAAACTTAATACGGTACAATAATTTGGAAGGGAAGGGAACCTAATGGAAAAGTTGTCCAGCATTACTTTTCTTTCTGAAAGAAGAGGTGCCAAACTAAATGGCATATCTGTTGAACAGCCATTCTTTCTCCTGGACCATACACACAGTTGTGCAATGTAGCTAGTAATCTTATTCTGGGCATCTTTGTTCTCATGAGCTAAGTCAAGACCTGGGACTGAAAATACATTCTGGGGTTCAGCCACTTGAGAGTCAAATTAAGTTTGGTGTGTAAAGCTAACCAGGTAACTTCTATTGATATGCTATATTGGTGGACTGCTGTAAACATGAGGGGTAAGTTTGTTACATTGATTTTGTTTTGTGTTGCAGCATTCTTTGCCTGTGTCTAGATTTCTATTATCTCTTCAGCCAGCTCCCCCTCTGATGCTTTCTCTGAAAATGTCCTGTAGCAACAAGGAATGGTTAAGAAGGTTTCTCAACATCTCTAATCAGTTTATATATTACTGTATATCTTAAAGTCCAGATTTTATTCTTTCTGGAGCAATTATTATTACTACTACTACTATTACTGTTGTTGTTGTTATTGAATAATTCAAGGTGGAAAGATATCCAAAATATTCTCCTTTTATTTGCCCAGAACAACAACCTTACGAAATGGGTGGGGCTGAGATAGCTATAAGCAAAACTCTGGTTGCAATCAAATCAAAACTATCGAAGTATAATAAAAATGTATTAACTTATTCATTACTCAATACATTAAACACGCATATTAATTAATATTTCAGTCTGCTTTTGGGAAGTCAAAAGGAAAAATGTACCGATATTTCTACTTCTTTTCAGCCCCATCCTATGCAACATTCTGGAATTTCTTTATTGTAAGCTATGAGAAACCTGTACTTTTGCTCTAGTAAGAAAGGCTGCTAATCATTCTAATTGTCCATTTGGGATATTTGCCGATATCACAACTTGTACATGCCTGAAAACCAAGGGATATATTTTAATGTTGATATTAATAAGAATTAATACTTTGAAGAGGATAGTCTTTAAAGTGGGGATAAGATTGGTGCCCTCCAAATGTTCCCTTTTCCAACTTGTCAGTCCTAGCCATTGCTTAATCCGATGTGTGCCATGAAATAAATTCTCACCTTAAAAAAAAAGCCCCAGTCCTTAAATAGGCTGTCTTGGAAAAGACACTAATGTTTTCAATAGTTGCCCTTTATCTCCAAAGCAGATAAAGATTGTCCCAGACAGCATTTAGTCAGAGGGATAGCTGGCATTTCTCTCTGGAGATGGCCTTTTCATTTTGCGATTGGAGCCTTACAGACTGCTGCCTTGACTTGGCATCTCCTTTGTTTCCTGTTCAAGATCTCTGGATTTCATTTACTTGTTTCCCTTCCATTAACCACTTTCTGGCCAAACCTCTTGCCCAAACTGCTGTTCTCAGACTGATCCTGGTGGCTTTATCCAACTTAAAAAAACAAATAAACAAAAATTCCTTATTTCTGGAAATTAGAAACGGATGAGGCAAGTATCCTAAAGGTAGACACAGCCAACCAGTCCTATGCATCTTTTGCCTTTCACCAAAAGTGGCATCTGCTTTTACAACTGAATGTTCAGTATTTACAGTTCTGCTGCTAGAAAAGGGAATCAGTTTAGATGCCCTGGGGAGGGTCTAACAGAGGAGAGAAGCTGGTGCAATCTTTGAGAAAATAATCTTTTAGGAAAGGCTTTCAATTTATTTTCACGAAAAACCCAGGGATTCAAAAACACCAGAAAAATATCTCATTCGTAACCTGAGGCAGGACGCAGTTGCAGCAGTTGCAATCGTGCTGGATCCACTTCTTCTAAGAGAAGTAGGCCTTAGCCACGTGATTCCTGAGGGAAATATGGCCAGTGGAACTGCCTGCATTACTGGTAGGCTAGGATTTTGATAGGAGTTGGCTGCCAACTCCTATCAAGCAGATGCAAAAAGCTATTGTTGAGAGCAAAAAACAGCTAAACTGGGAATCTAACCGCGCTTTGCGGGAATATCTTTTTTCCTAAAGGCACTCTCGAAAACAAAGCAGTGGCTCTGAAGTTCTGGTGGGACTACAGTGCAACTCCCCCCTCATTGAATCATGTCCGATTCTCAGAAATCACCTGGACAAGCCCCTGCAGTTTCCTTGACAAAGTTTTTGAGATGTAGTTTGCCCTTGCCTCCTTCCTAGGGCTGAGAGAAAGGGACTGGCCCATAGTCACCCAGTTGGCTTTCTGCCAAAGGCAGGACTAGAATTCATGGTCATCCAGTCTCTGGTCTGATGCCTTAACCACAACACCCAAATTGGCTCTCAAAAACAAAGCAAGGGGTTATTTAATTGGCTATGTAATTCCTAAGTCCAACTATGGAATTCCTGAGCCCAATTCACAGGATTGTGGATGCCTATTTTGTCCCCTGTTTTAGAAAGTTCTTTGCAGATCAAATGTGTTTGCCAGTTTGGAGAATGGTTTAACCAAATGAAAACAAAAATGCAAGTTTCAACAAGAAAGAGCAAGAGAAGGAGTTGGGGAGGAAGAATTAGCTGCAACTCCTAGAGGAAAAAAATGTGGAAAAAGCCGAAAAGCAGCTTGAAATTCACTTCTCAGAGAGTACTTCCAGACAGGGATTTCCTGAAACCGAGGCTAAACATTTTAATGCTGCCTCTAGATATTTTCAAACAAAGTCCTCTTAGCATATTTAAGTTAAAGTTAAAGTTTTAGAAAAATACAACTACAGAGGAGTTTGAGCTAAGCTTTGGAAGGAAATGGAGTAATCTATTGATTTCCCCCTATTTTATAAGCAGTGGGGGGAGGATCTCAAGAAGGGCATGTGGACTATTGGATTGAACCTCTTGGTGCAGGAATCTAAATTAAAGCATCAGATGGCTGCTTACCCTCTGCTTGAAGATAGCCAACATCCTACTTTAATTTGGAAGCAATCCTTCCCTACTGAAGCCAAGTCTGGCCTCCACATTAACTTATTAGGGTCAATAACTTTGTATGAAGTGCTTCTTCCTTACAGGGCAAACTCATTAATTCTCATGGCACTTCAGTGAAAAAACGAAACACAACCCTGTTGATCACAGCAGGATTTTAACCTTGTAGCAATTAATTAGATCATATGCGGAATAATTTGAGGATGGACAGAATGGGACAAATGACATCAGTTGCACTTTATTATACAAACTTTGGCTGAATTGTGCCAAAATTAACAAAAAAATGTGCCTTGCTGCAAACTTTGGGGAAGTGCATCTCTATAGATGTACTCCAGATGGGGATTTCTCACTGATGTTGAGGGGCAAATGTGATTAGAAGTGTGTTTTTAATTGTTTTTTTTACTTTCAGTGTAAAATGCCACTTCTTTCAGCATACTAAGTCTCCCACCCTCCAGTCTTTTATCACAAAAGCACTTTGCCATGCAATTTTCAAAATGCTTCATTAAGGGGCAGCCTCAAGGCTATGTTAAAAGAGGAATCCCCCCCCCTGCCCCCCCAGTGTAGAGTGTAAGCTTTGGAATGATTGGATGGTTTACTATTGTTCCTTTAAGGCAGCATAACTAATCAGCTGAAATATAATGCTAAGCTTAGCATTTCAGATTTCTCTGCTGACTTCAAGGTACAGAAACCGTGCAGTAAAGAAAACACATAGAATAGAACTTTTGATATGACTTTTGCCCTTAAAATTTCAGGAAAGTCTTGGGCAGAATTATTAAGTCCAGGGGTGGGTTTCTACTGGTTCTGTCTGGCTCTGTAGAACCGGTAGCTCTGAAGAGCAGGAAATAAAGGTTCTATGTCTCCTGCTGTTTTGGCCCACCCACCTGCCCGGGCTCTTATCTGACCTTTATTTCCTGCTTTTTCAACCTCAGCTGCTTTGCGGGGGCACAGCTGTGGTTGAAAAAGCAGGAAAAGAGGGCTTTTTCAAATGCTGTGCATCTGTGTACAGCGCTGCTCAACTGTCCAGGCAGCAAGCTGACATGCGCACGAGCGCAAAACATAAATAACCAAACCAGTCGGATCCCACCCCCAGTTAAGTCCCATCCAATTTCCACTCAGTAAGCAGTTGCAGGATTGAAAGCCAAGACTGTCTTTTTCTACAGGAGAAAAACTGGTGGATCTTAATTTGAAAGGCACAGGAACTACATTAGAACTACATTAGAACTACAAGGTTCTAATTTGCCAGATGATAATAATGAGGAACCTCTTGATTTTCTTGGAGCCTGATGCCTAAAGTTACTTAAGTCTCTGCTTTTCTGCTAGCGTTTTGTTGGGTGGAGGGGGGTTGTTGGTGAGGCCTTCTTGGCAAAGTAAGTTTCTGTAGCTCCCATTAGGGGGTGGAATGTGAGGCTCATATATTTTAAATAGATGTCAACAATCTATGTGGAAAAGCTCTATTTCCTTTCAAATCTAATAAGAAGATCTATTAAAAAAAAAAAAGCTAAAATAACACAACTTCAGTAGATCTTTTTCCCTGTGGGCCCCAATAAATTATAGGAATCCTCAATAACTTATTTCTGGAATATTGTCATATCTTTAGGGTGATCTCCATTTAGAACCTATTAAATCAAGAACTACTGCATTCATCAAGCCAATAGGAATTAAATACACCCACACCTTCAGAAGTTGTAGGATTCATTTGCCCTCCTGAAAGCATAAAGCAAACTGAAGTTGAGGGAAGGAGACCCAAAACCAATAAACCAGGAATCCAGCATAAAAAACAAGCGAAGAGAATGACTAATAAAATGCCAATCCTGTTTGTCTTACAGGTTATTTCTGACACTGGATCCCTTGAAACAAACTTCAGCAATTCCTGCCATTGAAGGCAGGAAATCCCTGACAATCAGCTCAGGCAGCAATGTCTATCTAGAAAACACTTAGCTGATTTTGGAATCTCAAAATAATCCCACCCCCTGATGAATTTAATCTTTCTCTTGTCCATGATTTGGAGACTCCATTGATTTTAACAAAACCTATTACCCAGCAATTGTTCGTATGCAAGTATACATCACTGCATTGCATTGTAGTGATGTATCTTCGTCTACACTCAGCTTGGCATGAATTGAGGGGCACAAAAATTCATATATATATAAACTGGCTGTCAGTATCAAAATGATCAGTGTATCCTTGTTAAGAAGTAGCTAAATATTCCAAATACCTGTCTTTCCTCCTCCCCCTTAATATTATTTTAATTTAGTTACTCTTTCTTGGTTATTTTTAAATAATTGGTGCAATTATTCTTACACTTGAACAGATAAATTAATATAGCTCTCTGAAAGCAACACCTAAAACCTTTCAGTTCACTATGATTTACTTCCATTATTGGGCACAATTCTGCCCAAATTTTGGGTTTTATGTCCATCTCAAAGTAAACTCTGGTTTGCTTTATCATGGTTTATTGTATTATTCACAGTTGGATGCATCTGCACAATGGCAATACACAAATCAGAATGATTAGAAGTGCACAAAACATTACATTTCAAAGAAATAGAGTTTAGCTGAGCATGTTGCAGAATCCTGCTTATATGCATGTGACAGCTTTCCCTTGATTGTAATGGAGTTTGTCTGTTCCTACCTCTACTATGTACCCTTTTAAAGGCACACTGACTGCTATTTCTGTGTACTCTGTAGGATAAAAGTCTCATAAAACACGACAGTACTCAGTGTTACCATGAATAAGATAGCAACTTAACCTGCTGACTAATTGTTTTCATTCCAGAACTAGGTACAATTCTTTGAAATTAAGCCCTAGTGACCTACAGGACATCTGCTAATGTGCTTATGACTGGCTGTATACCTGCCCAGTATATTTGTGTGTGTTGTGTGTGAGTGAGTGAGAGTGAGAGAGAAAGAGAGAGAGAGAGAGATTATGCCTGTCAAATTAATCCCAATATTGCATTTGTTTTATAGCTACACTATTGGCCGTGTCCAGGGTTAAAGCCAACACCTGCTATTATAGTTCCATTGAAGGCCCTTGAGTCATAATGGGAATTTTGGAGGATTTCATGAAACCTGGCCCATTTACCTGGCTATTAGTATCAAAATGATCAGTGTATCCCTAATCTTTTGCGCTTCTCCCAAAATTTCCCATTTTTAGTCAGAACCAATAGAAATCTATTGAAGGCTATAGAAATCAAGGGAGAAACACATCTGCATTCCCAAAGCTTCCTTATCAGTTTCCAGAAGTAGGAAGCGAGACCAAAACAATTTCTTCCTTCACCTGACTATTTTTTTGGGGGCGGGGGGGGGGGAGATCTGGTGTTTTTATACATTTCCCCTTCCTGTGAAAAAGAGCGCACTCACAAAGCCCATCCACCAGGAGCGTTGCATCCTCTTTCCCTCCACCGTGAAGATGAACCAGAATTGCTGTTGTTATTAAATGGCTGCATTTATAATCAACCCAGAGGAAACAATAAATCTTGGGCGACCTTTGTCTATTTTGGGCAAATCATGCTTTTCCCAAATAAATAAATGAATAAATAAGCAAAAAGGCTTGTGACTCTGTTAGCGTTTTTTCTTAGCAAGGCCATTCCTTCAAAATAGAGGGAAGGCAGGAGAGATTGCATTTCAAGCCATTTGAAAAAGGATCTTTTCCCATCAGGAATTGCGATAAAGATTGCTTGCCCTTCAAGATCCGTTCACCTCCTGGATGAAATCTCAGCCCGATTTGGATGCTCTGTTCAGTTCTGCCGAAGGTCCACTTCGAAGAGAGCAAAACCTCATTCAGGGCTGACCCTCCACGGAATTGCGCAGCCAAGATTTAGGAGCACGTGTTGGGCGTCCCTTCCTTTGACGGATTTTTGGGAGTCTTGTTTAATAAGCGTCCAAAGGGTTGGACACAAAAAATAATAAAGGGTCCAACAACTAATCAAGAAATAATCTTATTTAGAAGGGACACCAAGTGAAATCAAGGAGATTTAGCTGTGCGGACAGACAGCTCCGTTTACTGATTTTAGCGGCTAGCCTTTCAGCAAAGTTTAAACATGGGTTTAATCCTCTCTCTCTCTGTGTGTGTGTGTCTGTGTGTGTGAGTGAGTGAGTGTTTAAAGTAGCTCCCAGATTCGCAGCCTTTTCTGTATATATTTATGTACTGAAAAGCAATGAGGAGGCACCAGTAATCCTTGAGTTTACTTCAAAGTAAGTGGCTTTGGAGATTCTGGTTCCTAAGCAAACCTCCATGGGATGAGATTCTTCGAATAAAATGTGGGGAGATGGCCGCATTTATATAGCAATTCAATAAACTCTTGATTGCACCCTAATCGAGGCCTGGTAATATTGGAACCCTATGCAGGTTGCCAAACCAGGGGAGGAGGGGGGAAACCTTCGCTCGATCCAAGAGGATTTACGCCTTACTTTTGCTCACCTAATTGTTGGTTTTGTTTCTTCTGTGGGCCTTTCCCGAACTGAAGGCGTTCGAGAGCCGGGGTTTGCAAAGCGAGGGAGAAGTTACACAGCCTGTGCTTTCCCTGATCAGGTCTCCATCGGGCCTGGCGTCCCTCCGGCCTCCTTTAAACACAGCGCAGCGGTTCTGAGCCCCGTTGCTGCAACGGAGAGGGCTGCAGAAGACGACTTTGTCTTCTGTTCTCATGCAAAGATCGGTTCCGCGGGCGCCTCTGCGCCCGCATCCCTCCCGCGCGGCGATATTTGCCCTTCCCAATCCGAACCAGGAGGGAAACGCCTGCAAGTAACCCTTGGAGCTCTTTGGATCCCACCAAATTTCTCTCCTGGCTTTTCCTGTCTCCGACACAGTTATTCAGGGGTTGCTCAGTGGAACGGGATGGGCTCACTTCCAGGCAAAGCCCGCTCAACCCGGGAAAGGCACTAAGACGGAATAAGCTCCAAGGAGTGACCTTTGCGTATCTGCAGACCGTGGGGCAAGAAGGAGGGGGAGAGGAGAGGAAAACTTTGGAGAGCGATCGCGGAGGTGGCTCACCCTGACTCTGGGCTCCGTGAGGTTGGTCCACACCGCGATCTCCTCCCGCATGCTCATGTCCGGGTAGCGGTTCCTTTGGAAAGTGGCCTCCAGTTCCTGCAGTTGCTGGCTGGTAAAATGAGTCCTTTGGCGCCTCTGCTTCTTCTTCTTCGCCGGGTCGTCCGCGCTCCCCTCTTCGTTTTTCTGCACGCCGCTTGGCTCCTTTTCTAGAAAGAAAGTGGGCCGAGGAGATCGAGACCACAATAAGCATCGGTTGGGGTGCGATTAATAGTATTATTACGAAGAAAAATGAAAGGTGCTTCCGCTAGGCCCTTCTAATGCAAGACGGCGCAAGCAACCGGGCCTCTGCCAACAACTTGACCAATATGAAAGTCTGTAACCCGAATCTCCCGTAAATTATACCCCATTTCGCAGTAGCAGCGAGAAGGTTTGGATTGGAACCAGCTCCCCTGTTTCAAAAAGTTTGGAGAACGGAAGGGTTTGTCACTACAGAAACAAGGGCCAGAGATGACCTTTCTGCATAGAAAACTCAGAAAGCTAGAAAGTAAGGATGAAATAGAGAAAAAAAAAATACTTTTTAAAAATTATGCTTTTACACGCAATAGAAAAATTTGGATGACTTAAAGTTTCATTTACAAATCAGAATCTTTGTTCTCTCAAAAAGGAAGAAATTCACTGCTCATTTTGATCGTCTTGGGGCATTTTTTCTATTATGCTGAGGACTTACAAGAGTTACAATATATACACTTCTCCCAGTGTATACTACTTAGACTAGAGAACAACTTTTTTCCCCTCTTAAACTGAAGGAACAGGGAAGAAAGGGCAGGAGCAGCTATACCTTGGGAATTTGGAATTTCTACCTTCATGATGAGTTTTCAAGGATCCCTTTTAATATTTAATTAAAATGTATAATATTAAGAAAACGTTTTTGTTTAAACTATTGAGATAAGGATATTTTGCAAATTTGGATTTATCTCTGTTCAAAAATACAAAAATTGCATTTGTACGCAACGTTCTCCAGAAAGCATAAAATGTGTTTGTAGACTAATGGCTAAAGTTTGTACAAGTTTGAAGTGACAGGTCAATTGGCATCTAACCGTTGGATCTAACCGTTCATGTAAATGGGAGTGGGAAGACATCAGGACTCACTCAAGTCCCAAGTTTTATAGGCTTCAGTGCAAGAAATGTGAGGGTGCTCCTATTTTTAAAATGCATGGCAGTGTCCAGATACAAACAATTCACATTAATTCCCAGGTTAAATTGGCAGAAGGTTTCTCCCACTATGCTTTGGAGGGGATGAGATATAGTTAGGAATATCGATGCAACTTATTATTTGTGGAACTCAAGTGAATGTTTAGAGAGCATAAGGGAATTATTCCGAGATATTTTTCTGACAGTCAGTTTGATATAGCAGCTAAGGAATAATATACCTGCAAAACAGAAAGTTCTAGTCTTGCCTTGGCATGAAGCCAGCCAGGTGACCTTGGGTCAGTTAATCCCTCTCAATCCTAGGAAAGAGGCCACAGAAAACTACTTTCCAAATCTTGCCAAGAAACTTCAGGGACCTACCCAGCCAGCCATCAGGAGTCAACACAAAAAAGGATAATTCTATCATCTAAGGCCTAGATCCATACCTAGTGAAAAAAGTGTAGCTGAATTCAGTGGAACCCACCACTTTTGAAAAGACTTGATATTCAGTTGAACACCTCGACAATTCAGCTAAATGTCTCTTAATGCTAATACAATTCAGCTAAATGTCTTTCAATGCTAATACTTTTATAACTAAATTATAATCAAACTGGCCAATTTGCAGCCTATAAATTCTAGCAAGTCTAATGGGACCTGGAAAAGAATGCTTCCCAAGTTGAATTAAGGCAGAGTCTTTTTGGTCCAAGTATTTATAATTAAATTACTTGTGCAATAGTTACTGAAGTTGTTCAGGTTGCACCGTGGTGGAGAAGCAACAGTCATTCATCTTCACACGATTCTAAATCAGTTTGTAAACTGATATTATGTAAGTATTTCAAAAGAATTTTGGAACATATTCTTTATATGTTTCCATTTGCAGTTTGAATATATTATAATTAAAACTACGCAGAAGATTCTGCAGTTGACCTGGCTAATAATCCACATTGTTTGCTTTCTTTAATAGCCTGCTTAAAATAAATGGCATGACTCAGATTGAAGTGTGAGTTATGGGTCTCCAGCCATGTCTTTCTAGAAAGTGAGAGGGTTTTTTTGTAGAGAATATTATTTTTCTTCCCCCTTCTACAGACATTTAAGAAAGTCATCTTATCATATGCATCTACTATATTTATATGCTTAAACAGACCTACACCCTCCCACATTAATATTTATATATCCTTTTTATATTGAAAAGTCGAACTGCAGACATGATCCTTCCCAAAATAAGCCCTTTTTGTTCCCCTGATTTCAGCAGATTACAAAAAGTGCTTTGCCTTTCTAATTGAAAAGAGCAAAGAGCTCAATGGCTTAATTTCGGCAAGATCAGATGCCACATAAAAATGCAGAAATTACTTATACCTCTTGAAAGAAAGAAAAGCATGTGCAGGCACCGGCAAGGTTAAATTCACACTGATTCTTGTACAACAAGCTACTGCTTGGGGGAAAAAAAAAAAACAAAAAACCCATCCCATAAAGTATTAGGCAACTCCATGGTATAAATCAGCTTGGGAGGCTATTCTGTACACTGAAAACCTAAATACATTCTCTCCTCCTTTTGAAGGCCTGGATTTTGATATTCTTCCCAGAAGACTCTGATCAGAGAGATGGGTTGGTGCCCAGGCGGTAGACCCTAAAGGACAACTAGTTCTGGAGAAGTGGCTTTCTTTCAATGCAGCTCAGACAGGAGGGTAGGGAAGCAGTTCACAAAGCCCACAAGGCCTTGGTGCTGCTGCTGCCTAAGGAAACTGTAGTCCTCTTCCAGCGTCTTCCCCTTATCCACCAGGGCCGGGTACAACACTCACTTTTTTCCTAGCAAGGCCACAGAAAAGAGGGCTCAGCTTGGGACCGGTTTGGTGGCATTGGCTTTTCTTAAGGCTGGACCTTGGGAAAAATGTGAGGGAGGCAGAGGGCAAGGCCCCCAAGGACCTTACGTCCCCATCAGTCCTCAAGAGGGGGTGAATTTTAACTCTCTTCTGCCAAGGGAGTCTCCCCCCCCCACCGGTCCCCCCAAAAGCTGCCTTCTCCCTTGGGCCTCGACACAGCTCACTCCCACCAGCTTGGACTTGGCGGGCTTTGCACTGTTTTCCACGGGTAAGAAGTGAAAACTAAGCTCCGGTGGTGGGCCTAAACAGGGAAGGTGCTGCTTGCTGGAAACCTTTTCACCATTAAGAACCACAGCTTGGCACAACCATAAGGACCCTCAGCTGCAGTGGTCCTCCTGCCATTTGCAAACCACTCCAGGAACAGCTGGGTGTGTTTTTTAAAAAAGAAATTGTGGCGTGACTAGGTGGGGAGGCACTGCGTTTTTTGGCTGGGCCGCTCCTACCAGGTGAACAAGCCTAAAATTTATTTCAGAGGAAATCTAGAGGCAAAGCTGTTGTTTTTCTGAGCAATTGCCCCATTATCGTTCAAATTCCCAGGCTCCTGTTTAATTTGACCTTTTCTATTAAATATTACCGGTGGTTCCCTATTTAATTTTTCCTATTGGAATGCATTGTGTATCTTGGAACTGGCTGGCTTGGCTCTTTCCTCTCTTTGCTTGTGGAAATTGTTTCTCCAACTGATGCAACTGATTATGTAAACATTAAGAGGGGCTGGTCTCAGGGTAGCACAAGCCTAAATTCAGCAATAAATAGTGGGAGTAACTTGAAGGATGGTGTCTTAAACTTATTTCAGTTTCCTGGAAACTCAGTTTTATTGAGATCGGCTGTCACATTAAAATACAGAGATGATTTGGAGTTTGAGAATTGGATTGTACTCTTGTAGAAGAATTAGATTCTCTTCCTAATTTGAAAGTTAAATCCTTTCCCAAAGAAATATCTACTAATTTCCCCGAACACCTTTCTCGACTCGAGATGCCTTCACTAAAGCGCGATTGTCAAAGTGCACACCAATCCGGCACAATGCTCTTAGATGTTACAGGTTGCCCTCCACAACACAGTTCCTGGGAAAGGAGAAGTGTGAAGGGTTCACTTTGGGGTTACAGTCTGACATCGAGGCGTTGCTTTTACTCATTTTTAGGGAGTTAACTTTCCCAAGATTTGAGCCGCGGAGGAGCACCCGGGTAACTTTCTCAAGCAAGGAGTGCGGCTGGGCACTTACATTTGGCGGAGGGGACGACATTTTGCAACCCCCCTCCCTTGCCCTGAAATAGAAGAGAACCACTTCTTCGTAGCAAAAGGCCTTTTCGGAAGAGTTGGACGGCATACATAACTAGCGTTGTGGAGTAGGCAATTGACTCACGTTCACCTGCAAATAAGGCTGACGGAGGGAAGCTGCCGCCGGTGTCCTTTCACACAACTCTCTCCTAAACATGCCTCTCCCTCTACGAAGACATCTCGGATTGAAAGCAACGCCGGGCGGAATAAGATGTCTGCGCATTCCCTCGCCAGGGCCTGAAGCTTTCCTCCCTTTTCTCCTCCACCTTTTTCTTCTTCTTCTTCTTCTCCTTCTTCTTTTTTCTTCCCCGCCTGAGTTTTGATGGGTGCCCTCCCCTGGCCCTCTAGAGAGATCCTTTTACACGTCTACGCTATCCAGACTGGACAAAAAAAAAAAACAAAACAAAAAACAAAAAACAAAAAAAACAAAAAAAAAACCCCAAACAGGACTTGCCGTGAGTTTGAAAACCCGGAGCCCGAATAGAAGGGCTCGCAAAATAAATAAACAAATAAACATTTTTTAAAAAAAAAAAAAATCGAGAGCTGCGTATTTTGGAGAAGAAGAAGGAAACAAAACAATAAAATCAAAGTGCCAGTTAGCCTGGGAAACTTGAGCGCAAACTCCGCCACAACCGAGAGGGCGCGATGAATCTCACCGCCCCTCGTTCCCATGGCGAAACCAAGGGGTTCCGGGGCGCTTCTGCTTTGAGTGGGGACCCTTTCGCCTGCTCGCGCCCTACTCGCTAGGGATGGAGGAGGAGGAGGAGGAGGGCAGGAGTCTTGTTCTGCTTACTTCCTGTAAACCGCGGCCGCCCAACGCCCCAAAACGGTGGCTTTACCTGGGACTTCGGTGTCCGAAGATTCGCTGGCTGAATTCTCGATGGGTTCTCTGCCTTCGGAAGCTCTCTGCAAATGGAAGCTGGAAGCCATGTCGTGGGACGCCTGCGGGGTTCTCAAGTTGTCGGGAAGCCTTTCCAAATTCATCCCACCTTTAAAGGAATCCATAAGCAAGAGGGAGGCTAAGGCGGAGCCTGCGTGCTCTCGGCTTTATGTTCATACAAACTGAGAAAGGAGAAACCGCTGAACTAGAGAGAGTGACAGCGAGAGGCTGCCGCGGAGGGGGTCCACCGAAGTCCGCTTTATTGATATTATTTACTTTTAAATCCACTAAGATTCGGCTTGGCTGACTGTAGGGACAGGCACGGCCGAGCTTCAGACAGGTCCGACTTCCCGAGGAATGGGGGTGGGAGGGAAGGGGGACGAGGAAACCAGGCGAGTCGCTTGGGATGGCCAAGATTCAAATGACCTGCCCTGGAAGGAACGCCTGAAAGTTGAAGCAAGACTCCGCCCCTTCTTTCTTCCTTTCCTCCCTCCTCCTCCTCCTTCCTTCCTTCCTTCCTTCCTTCCTTCCTTCCTTTCCACCCCGCCTAGGAAAGTTCAAACCCCACCTCCCCCCGTCCTCCTGGTTACTAGATCTCGTCCACCGAGCTCTTTCCCTCGCCTGCTTGGAGCCTCCTGCGAGCTCTCGGCCTTAGCGAGCGAGAGCTTCCGAGGGTGGGCTTCGCGCATTGGTTAAAGAGACCGCGCCCGCTCCGCGTCGGCTTCTCCTTTCCTTGCAGCTCGGTTCCTTCCTCCCTTTCCTCCCTTCCCTCCCCCCCCCGCTAAAAAGCCGAGTTTCAGGAACGAGGCTGTTCCCCCCACCAGGCCAGTTTGCTCCCCCCTCTCTTTGCTCCCCCCAGCTCCAGACAGTGTGCGTCATTCCAAAGTCCGCTTCAGGCAAGGGGACTTCTGTCATTGAAATTACCAGAATGGGGGAGTTGGGGAGGGGGGGGGAAGGAGATCGCTTACCCGAGAAGAGTTTCTATGGAAATCCGTCTTACTGAACGATCGTTCACTCGGCCTATTCCTCCCGGCAAATTTTAGCCAGAAAAGCAATTTGTTTCCATCTACCTCCTATATAAGAAAAGCTTCCCCGGCGGTTGTTGGGGTAGTTCCCCAGGCTCAGGATGGATGTCAATGATGGAATTGATTGGGCTTCATTGCAGTGAATATGTGCAAAGTCGGCCTTCTATTCATTCCACTGTTCAGCTACGTGACTCATGTAGAGTGCAACCCTAAATGCATTTACCACAGGACATGTTTCCGAAGAAGCAAGCAAAAATTCAACTCTTTCGGTGATTGCACGTGTCCTCAGATTTCGAATAAGTCAGCCAACCCCTTCCATATTTACTCAGAAGTATTTTTTCCTTCTGGTTTACTTCGGAGAGCCGTTTAGTAAATGTAGTGAGACCTATTTTTGTGTTAGACGTGCAACTTATAAAAACCACATTAGAGGTTAAAAGCAAACTGCGGAGGAAGGGTAAAAACTAATAATGAATTATAAATGTTTCTCCCAATTTTAGGAGGGGAAATACAGTTCAAACATTTGAACAGAACAGACTGGATTTCCTCTTTGCCTTCTGGTGGCCCGCAAATGCTGGCTCAGGGAAATTTCCCCGTAGTTCTGAGTTCGGGGAGAGGAAATATAATATAGTAGGCTAGATTGAGAAGAATTTGTTTTTATGAATCCCTCTGCCTGGTGTCTTTGGTCGGGGAAATCGAGACTTCAGGCTTCACCACCTTAACCATATCCCTCGGCTTCTCCGAGTCCAACTGGAATATTTTTTTCCAAACCAAGGTGGAACTGCTTCTACTATTTTGTTTAAACAACAACGACAACAACAACCAGGCGTTTTTAGGTGTCATTATAAACAACTAAGTAAGGTGCTTAATCCGTTAATATTATTGACGGTCTTAAGTGAAGAGCCGCCAAATCTTCTTTTTAAATCTCAAATCTGGGTCACGTAGGACCCTGAGCTTAAATGAGACTTTTTAATTCTATCAATCGGATGACGGTGCGACAAATCCCTCGAAGTAAATGGGATTTGCCCGGTTCATCAACAACAACGCTCCCAAACGTGCTAAGTCCTATCCCTGGATTCCCGCGGAGTTTCCTCTCAAACCGTCTAGGCTACCTAACATTTTAGGCTACTTTCGCGATTCACTTGCCACCCCCGCCTGCCTTCCACGGGAGCTCCGCCACAAACTTTTGGGATCTTCAGGTAGCAGCGAGCCAAGGCGAAAGTTGCCTGACCTCCTGGGCCACGAAACGCTCGGCCGCAGGACCGACAACTTCAGGAGGAGAGCTCAGGATTCTGGAGCCGTTCCATCCGCTGTCCTGGGTCGTTCAGGACAGATCCTCCTCCTCGGCTTTGGTTTTCGCACTACTAATGGGGCGGCCGGGCTGTGGACTCCAGCCCAAAGCGTTTGTCTCCGGCCTCAACTTCTACCCCCTCTCAAAGCAAGCTGCTTGCAGACGCCTCAATTTGTTCGCGGCAGCGAGGGGCGGCTCTGGTCATTGGATTCGCGTTCAACTCAGCCTGGAGGGGGGGGAAGCCCTGGGGTTTAGATCCGGCCAGGGCGCAGCACCAGTAAGACGCATGCCTCTGAAACCCATGCCAAGCCGCCTTCCCTTTCCTCCTCTTCCCATGGTGTGTGTGTGTGTGTGTGTGTGGGGGGGGGGTTATGCTTGGGATGAAGCTGCTGCCTTATGACAGCATCGGCAAGAAGACCGACCATATAAACCCACCTCACCGTCTTGACAGTTAGTTCCCTTCCTTGCCAGAGCTCAACCGCGAGGATTGCGGCTCTCATGTGAGAAAGGCGGCTGGGCACACATCTCTTGGCTTCTTCGGCCACCCGAAGAACAGGCCAGCCACGCTGTGGGAGGGGAGTCTCTTCTCTTCATTACTGTTCTGTAGAGTAATGAAGAGCGCTCTAAATCGCCGGTATGGAAATACCACGAAGCTCTCGCCCCGTTCCCCGAAAACCAGGCTATTGATTAGAGTAAGGTGTTGGAGAAGAAGCATTTTTATCATGTTATTTATATTCTCCTTAAAAAAAGAAAAAGTCTGTTTCGGATGATGATATGGAGAAAAGTCTTTTTTGGGAAACCTAATGAACAGAGCATACAAGGCCCATTGGTAAACAGTTGGGAAGTGTTTTAAATACTATTTTAAAGGAAAACTCCACCTTAGTTTCACAACCGGTTGGAGCTCGCCTCAAGGAAGACGCCTTCAGAGATTCGGTTCACACGTCGGAGGAAGCCATGGCTTCTTTAACTGGGGTTTAGTGAATGAATTACAGTTGGCACATTTACTCCACAAGAAACTATGCCATGCATTATGACTCATCAACCACAATGGCAAGATTCACTGAAGCATCTTTAAATAATAATAAGGAAACGCATGCCATGTCATGGCACAGCAAGTTCGGTGACAGTAGCTTTTGGGTTGAGTTCATATTAAGCGAGATGAACGTAGCTCTATGGATACCGGTGGATCTTAAATTACAGAACAGCCCTTCAGCAATTTCTATTGCACTACTAATTTCTTATGATGTGTTGTCCAGCACAAAATACATTAATTGGCAGGAAAAGCCAAACGGAAGCTTTCTCTTAACGGGCTTATTGAGGGAGGGAGTGGACACACGACCATTTCTGTTCTGAAGGGGGAGGGCTTCCCCCCCCCTTTCCAAGGCTGGAGCGCTTGGCTGCAACCCTCCTGGGAGTCATGGCTCTGAAGAATTCGAGTTCCAGGCAGGGGCAAACCTCAGGGTGATTTTTCTCGAGTTTTAAAAGCGGAGAGTTACAAACTGGTTCTGCATCTGGAAAACAGATGAAAGCACTTCCCGAAAGTGAGGTGAATTTCTCCATCTGTCCCTTTTTGGACCTGGGACAGTGTCATGTTCGGACCGCATTTGGGGGAGGGGGAAGGGGGAAAATACTACCATGGAGTTTTACCCAGAGGGAGTTAAGGGTGGAGGGTTCCTTTCACCAGAAGCCAACTTCTTCTGTTCATCCCATTCTTTGCTTGGGCTTCTGCAGCATTCTCTCTTGCCAACACCCCGCGCGAGGGCTCAGGATGGAGGGCGGCCGGGCTGATTTTTCTCGCGCCCACCAGCAAAACAAATGGCTTTTTTTTTTTTTTGGGAGAGCGTGGTTTAAGAGCTGATCCACAGCCTAAGAAGAACCGCCGAATGAGCTCTTCTCTTGGCCGCCGAGCCATCCACCCCATTGCCTGCAAACCCTGCCGGAATCTGTCGCAACCACTATCGCAACCGCGCTGGTTCAGATTCCCACCCCCTAAACTCCTAAACCAGGAGCCTTGGTAGGCTCCCTCCACGTTCCCCTTTCCACGAGGGAAAATTCGAGGAAAATCTGTTTGCCAGGACCACTCGGGTATCAAAGTGTCAAAGGTGGCTTCCCCAGTTGTCCCCGGAGTTCGCCTCGGGAATTGGATTCCCCTCCAGATGATCAAGTGAAGGAATTACCTCCCTCCACCCCTTCTTCTGACACTCATTCCTGCACATCATTAAGGCCCAGCAATTCAAACCCAGGCTTTCTGAGCGAGCTAAGAAGCCCCTTTAAACCCTAAATACAGCAGTCGAAGTCAGCTCACAACTCCCCACAACGGTGCTGCAGTGACGGGCAAAGGGCATTAATTCGGGGAGGGGGAACTTGAGGCCTTTCAGATGCTGGTCAACCACCACTTCCAGCAGCGCCATCTGGCAAGGCAATGGGGACCGTGGGGCACAAAATCTCTATCTTGCCCCACTAGCGAGATCTTATTCCTGGCAGTTTGCCTCCCTCCTTCTCCCACCCCATTCACACACCCACACATACCCCACGTTCATGCTCCAAAAGGTGACCTCTGAACTTTAACTCGGCCTAATATTTGTCTATACTGAGCTCAGAGCCAAGGAAAATCACTGGGGGGAGGAAAGAGGAGGAGGAGGAGGAGGAGAAGGAACGATTCCCCTGACTGAAGTGCCCAAATAATCAACAAACCAACCCACCCAAGGTCAGTTTCGGTTAAACAAACTCCCAAAGTCCAGTTATTTCACCCTGGTCTTATTAGATCTCCCCTATTACATATACTGCCCCCTCTCCAGCGAATGTGGGAAATATGTCAAAGACTGAAGATTGGGATGTTAGCACAGGTGTCATCACAGTTTTCATGAAAGACCCCAACTTTACAGTGGCAGGAACCCAGTTAGGATTCTACCTTACATTGACGACATTGGGTGCCTACTGCCAGGGCTGGTCTTTGGCGTAAGTTGAGGCTCCTTTCAGTAAATGGAGCACAGCCCCTCCAACACAGCTGCCTTGTTACCTCAGAAGTACCTGGAATAATAACCCTTTGCTTTTAAAGAGGAAGGGTAAACCCATGACCTAACTGTATCACCAATGAAGTCTGTGGTGTTCTAATTGCTACAATGAATAACTTTTTTGAAATGTCCTTTGGGAATGCAACAGAAGACACCAAAGGCTTTTTGGATTTTAGGAACCAGGAAAGCAGCAAGCTGGAAACTAACAAACAAACAGAAAAAGCTCAGGACAAGGTTTTGCAGCACAACTACAATGTTGCTCAACACTCGCCCAACCTTCAGACAGACTTTCTCTCCTCTTCCTCTCCTCAGAGGATGCTGCTATTTTCATGAATACTTGTATTTTTGCCAGCAGACCAAACGGTCCAGGAGGCCTTTAGAAAACCCAATGTTCCCCAGCTTGCATTGGCCAATGCCTTCCAGGCCGGTAAACCCAGGATCAAGCCACAGTCATATATATCTCCTGTCTTGGAGAAAGTCCCATTGCAATGAATGGGGCTCTCTCGGGAAGAAACCTCCTTGGGATTCATCTGTGCCAAGTTGCAGTTCTATCATCTGCTTTTGCATCAGGCTGAATGGCAAAGTAACAAAATGGCCCTAAGCAGGTTCAGCCTGCCCTTTCTTTGCCAGCAGGGAAAACAAATCAATGAGTCTCCTGTTGTTGTTGTTGTTGTTGTTGAAGCTACTTCCCAGGAGCTGCTATCTGGGAGAGACAAATTTCTTATTTCTGAGTTACAGCTCCCTTGCCTTCCCCTTCCCCTCCCAGGTCGTAAAGGAGGAACTTGAATTCTTCTTACTTTTCACTCACCATGTTTTCCATTCAGAGCAGAAAATACATGCTGGTTCTAATACACAACTGCTGTGATCCTCAGGGCTACCTGGGAGAAGGTCTCTGTACCTGTTTTCTGCTCCTTTCTCTCACCTCCAGGTTGCAAAGCTGGCTTGGCTCAACTGTTCCTTTGGGGAGAAGCAGATCTCAGGGCCAAGCGGCAGCCTGGGCTGTGGATGAAGGTGGAAAGAAAGGTGGAGCCAGGGAGAAGGTGAGCCAGGGAGAAGGCAACTTCTAGGGGACCAGAAAGGCCCTGATATGAAAGGAACAGCCTTGAGAGGGTTCTGGTCCAGGGATCATTGAAAGAGCCAGGTGGAAAGATTTGCTCCATCTAAAGCCAGGATGGCGTAGGAGGACCCTAGCAACCACAAGTCCCTTATGTTACTTTGTCACTCAGGCCTGGCTGCCAGGTAAGAAAGGGTTCATCGCTTCTGGATTTGCTTTTGCAAAGCGTTTTGTTAACTCTCAATACTAAACTTCACCCAAGCACAGAGTCAAAGGGGGGGAGGGGGAAATCAGGCACTATATCTTACAAGGCAGGTGTCGATTTGGATATAGTACACTCTTCAACCAAGAAGAGGTTTTCAGTGGATGAGTTATGCTTATTGCAGATGATGGATATTCCAGGTCAATCTATCTGCAGGGCAACAGATTAAGAAGCAGTTGTGATTGGGGGAGTGCTCATTCAGACCTGATTTGAAATAAAGACCTTTCTTGTGGCACTGGGAAACTGACTTTGAAGTTCAGTCTTGGAAACCAGAATCGTTATTATATGAGTGCCAATGAAAAAGAAAGGGAAGCATATTTCTTCTTCTTCTTTTTTTTTTTTAAAGGGAAATAACACATTATGTTAGTGTCAAGTATCAATTCAGGCATTTTTTGCAATCAAAATAAGCCCACAGTGGTTTATTTAAGAGCAAATGGCTCTGAGCTCAGTGAACTTTATTTTACAATAGTTGTAATTCAAGTCTGCAGCCTGGATGGAGGGGGTTGTTTTGTTTTGGGTTTTGCTTTGGTTTGCTTTTGAAGAGGAAAGATTGTTTTAGTGAAATTAAAACAAAGGCCCCTAACTATGGAAGATTTCCTCTGTTACTAGTTTGGTCTGCAAGACTGCCTGGAATTGTTTTGGTGGGGAGAAAAATCTATATTACTTGCAAAGCCAAGATATCTGGACCAGCGCAGAAGGAGGAGGAGATGCCTCTCCGCAGTTATTCTCAAGTAATACTAGTTAATATAGTGATAGCAATAGCACTTAGACTTATATACCACTTCCTAGTGCTTTACAGCCCTCTCTAAGCAGTTTACAAAGTCAGCATATTGCCTCCAACTATCTGGGTCCTCATTTTACCTTCCTCCGAAGGATGGAAGGCTGAGTCAGTCTTGAGCCTGGTCATTTGAACTGTCGAACTGCTGACAGTCAGCAATCAACAGTCAGCAGAATTAGCTTGCAATGCTGCAATTCTAACCACTGCGCCACCACGGGTCCTATGCAATATATTTCTTATATTACCAGACCATCACAAAGTTGGAAGTTAGAGGAACTCTTTGCCATTTTGGATGTTACACAATTGGGTTGGGGGTGGGGCAGGGAAAAACACAAAAAGAGAAAAAGTTGTTGAGTGTTATGAAAAAGTTGCATTTGATCTGAAGCATGGACTCCTGCAGATTTGGCTTCCTTAACAGGACTAAACAATTTCCCCCTGGTGTCTCTGCCATCCAGCATGACAAGCAGTTGAGGTGAACTCCAAAACTATAAGTATATTCATTCTTGAGCACCTTTAGGTAAAAACAGATCTTGGGTGGCACAATTGGAAAAGCTAGAACAGACCAGCTTCCCATGACTTTATGCCTAGCACAAGGTGGTAGGCTTCAGCTTTCATGTTTCCCCAGCCAGTATAGCTAATGGTGGGTTTAAGTCCAACCTCCTTGAACTCCTAAGTAAGGGAAGGCTGGAGCTGAAATACTGAGTATGATCAGTTATTGATGTGATTCAAACTATTTTAGTGTACTTACATGTTTACTATTACTTTAATCTCTTCTACCACTTGATTAAAAAGCTATCTTCAATTTTTGACAATCATTAAAAGATGGTGGGAGGAAAAAAAAAAGAGTATTCATCTTTTGCAATTATATTTTTTACACTGTAAAGATAAAGGAATCTCATTCTCATGAAAATAAATTCTGATTCTTTAAACCTAATGCCTGACCATTTTAGGAGAAGTGGAGGGATGCAACATGTGGGGCATTATGCTCTACAAGGACCCATGAATGGCCCAAGGACTATTGGGGCAAGTTAGAATGAAGATCAAAGGAAGTGTGGTAGAAGAGATACTGCTGAGGTGGGGAAAAAATGTCCTTGTTTGCCCTTTATTGACTTTTCTTGTCCATTTCCCCACCACAATAGGATACCTAGTAATCAAGCGAGATGGGATTATACCTTTGCATGGAACTTGAGATCTTGCTAGCTAGTTCCATTTAGAGGTTACACTACCAAATAGTTCAGACATCTGTGCCCCAAATGGGTTCTGAGTTGGTACCTAGCTTCTGTTTCTTCTGCTGCTGCCTTCTCAGTGTATCCATAAATTATCCTCTTTTTCCAAGGACAGAGGTGATATTGAATCAGGCACTCATGTTTTGCTTTACTAGTAATTTTACTATTTGTAAGGCACTAACACTTGTTTTTAGTTCATTTCCTAGATGGACAGAAATAATTCTCTGTGCAGCTTCTTTTGATGCCTAAAGATCCCGCCTAAGTAACTCTTGCTGCTGCTAAGTTTGTAATTGTAGCCTGCAATATTTGTGTTTTGTTAATTGCAAAGTAGCTCAAGCTTGAACACTGCCCTTTTTACTATGTGCATTTATATTGTGTATTTTTGTTGCTATTTGGGTCTTACTGCTACTACTACTGTGTATTGAAGGAGCAATAGATCCTGGACTAGCAGCAGGACTCTCTCTCTCTGTCTCTCCCCCCCCCTCTCTCCCTCCCTCCCTCCCTCCCTCTCTCTCTCTCTCACACACACACAGATCCATGGTTTTCAGTTCAGTCTCCCAATGGAGTCTCAGGTTTGTGGCTTGGAGAAATGTTCCAAGCTAAACTACAAGACTTCCACAGTCATTTAGTTAGTAGCAATTTTCACTAAGTACACCTTACAGAAGCAGATTTTAATTGTCAACATAATCAATACCCCTTCTCCCCTTCCAAGCACATTCCCTACTGTGGCACTAACAGGTTGTGGTTTTAATGTGGTATATCCTTTTTGTTATAGTGCCTTTGTCTCGTTCCCAATTTACAGCAGTGGCAACTTAAATTTGTCTTTAGTTCTACCTGTTTTAAAGTAGCATTTCCCCTTCTCCCAATACAATTTCTGCTATGAACATTCTGCCTTGACTTCAGAAGTGGCATCTGAAGCAATGCAATACCTGAGCATTTTCAAAATACTTTTCAAAATATTTGTTAGGTTTTATGTGAGCTCCGTAGAGATATGGATTTGATGCTTTTGGAAGAGATGGACTACACTTTAAACCCAGTGATGCAACTGGGCTCTATATTATTCCTATATTCCTCAACCTCATCTCATCCTGAAGATGTTTGGTCTATGAATGTGTCCTTGAGAAGCAAGCCACCTCACTTCTTACATTTCTGTGTCCCTGCAGTTTCTTGGCTCTGCTGGACTCTGTATATTATCTTTACATTTAATATCTGCACCTCCATTGATGAAGTTATTAGAACTTAGAACAATTCATTTTATATAAAGAACTGCAAGGACTAGTCAACATAGTTACCAGGAGTCAACTCTGACGTGAGGACACCAAAATCAATCAATCAATCAGTCAATCAACTAACCAATCATCAATCAAATTCAATAAAGGAAATATCCCAATCATTTAGAGAGAAGATTGGACCAACTGGCTTGCAAATAGCTGTTGCTTGTTCTAAGAGCCAAGTGGCTTTGCATAATTGGGGATGGCACCCCCCCCCAGTGTTTGTTCAGTCGTTATTATTGTGCAGCGAGTGTAGATTTCTTAAGAGCTTTCCTCAATATAGCGGTAGTGATTGCCTGAAGTTGGATTACAGCTCTCAGAATCCCCAGCCAACATATTGCTTTCGAATTTAGTGCCATATTGGGAGAGGCTGATTTAAAAGGAACTAGATGGATTATTGGATTATTTTGATTCCAAATCTACGCTAGAAAACCATTTCTTATTTCATCTTAGGAAGAATGGTGGCAAGCCCAGAGATGCCTTTTTATCAGAAGAGAACAAAGATCCACAGGTTGGGTTACTACTTCATCTTACCTTCGCATACATTGATAGCAGAGGGTCTTCAACCTTGGCCACTTTAAGACTTGTGGACTTCAAGTGGCCAAGGTTGGAGACCCCTGCTATAGAATGAGGAACGTGGATGATTAAAGGATGCTTGCTTGAACCCCAAATGCATAGATTTCCCCCCTCCCCCCCCCGCCTTGATAACACTGCCCGGAGGGACCCACCCAAGAGTTCCTCTGATGGGTCATTTAATCGGGACCGTGACATCACCCGCTAGCCTCCACCAGTCTTTCTTGAGGCTCCGCATCCTGGAGGGCCAGCAATAAAACGACCCCCCAACAGGGAAAGCTCGAGTAGGGTTTTGCCTGGCCGGGGGTCCCCTTCCGCTTGGAAGGGAAGATTCCTGTGACTGTCCCTTAAAACTGCCCGCCTGCTTGGCTCTCTGAGGCTGATGGTGGCTTGTTCAAAGGCAGGGAGTGTGCTGGGGGTGGGGGGGCAGAACAGAGAAAGCTTGGGAGAACGCGTGCAACGGTCCTTGTCTTTAAGGGGAGCGCGCAGGGTGATGGTGGCTGGAAGCTGCGGAGAGGAGCGCGACCTGATGATGCCCGGGCCTGGGAAAGGTGGATTCAATGGACTACCCGGAGGATGTAGGGGAAGGGAGGGGAAAATAGAGGTCTGGCAAGACTGCATTTGGTACCAAACTCAATTGATAAGTGGCTGGTCTTAAGACAAATCCCACGATTTGTTTCCCCTCCCCCACCCTCCGAATAACACCAGGACCGCGCCTTATGTCCAGATCTCAACATCTCTTCTTAAGGTTGTATTTGGGAAGCCGTTCTTTTCCCGTTAACGCTTTTATTGTAGGCACACGAATTCAGGAGATATTTCTACCCCGCCCCATCATCCCCCGTCCTGGCCCGTCCCGTCTTGTCTTGTCCCAATCCAATCTTGGGTTCCCACTCCATTAAACCAAGAAAAGATGCTAGCGCCGCAAAGGTTTGTTCATTTCTGCTCAACAGTCACCTGATCGAACTTAGCGAATCTTAGAGTAAAGCGAACATGTATACATTATGTTGTAGACATAGGACCAAATGGGGATTTTTGTTTTTTGTTTTTGTTTTGGAGGAGAGGGAGGTTAGTAGGTGATTGGAGATCGCGGGATTACTTTCAAGTCAAGAGCCGCGGCCGGGTTCGATCCCTCCGCCATGTGCCTTGTGAAAAGGCAGCTTTTCTGCCTTTCAGGGTACGCGCTAAAAACCGCGGAGATTCTGTATTTAAATCATACTAACGGGTAGGCACAGGGCCAGCAATCCCCCTTCTCCTTCATCCTCACTACCAATAGCACCACAATAAATAATTGTAATCCGATTTGATAAAAGGGTAAACGTCAAATTTCACCGAGGGATCCTCTTGCTCAAGTTAATGCCTACAGCTCCTCAGTTAGAATACTTGCGCTCCTCTTGTCTACTTTTTGTATGGTTCAAATGGTCATAAGCGGATTAATCGGCATTCAGCCCCTTTTAACTGCTTCGTGGGTTAAATCCATAGACAGGTCAATGCAATTCCATACTTTTTCATGAAAGCAGGGGTTAGTTTGCAGTTAAGGAATACCCATGGAATTCCTACTGGAAAATCCCCATTATTCTGACATGTTTAACTATTTACTTCCCACATAAATATTAACTCAGACAATTTTACAGCAGGTATCTTCCCCTTGACCCAAATGATTAATATGCTTTTCTGTAAACCTCATGTTTTAAAATTGAGATTTTATGAGACTGATACAACTTGTATTGCCTGAAGAGAAATTTGTCTGTCGATAATTTCAAAAATGTAACTCAAGAACACAATTTTTTAAAAACAAATGTCATATTCTTCTGATCCTATATATATGCTTACTGGAAATATATTCTGCAGAAGGCTGCCCGATATATCTATGTCATTTCTCAAAGACATATCTATAAAGATGATAGAGTATATAAAAATTCTATACTCTATAAAATAAGGGACATCTACAAAGAACCAATAGTGGATCCTTTATAGATGGGCAGCTCAAACTAAAATCTGAGTTTAAAGTAAATTAATTAACTTAATTATTACATTGAATTAAACCCTATCAAATGTTTAGAATTGACAGAACGTTTGCATTAACTGATTAATAGCGAGCAAAGAAGAACCACAAACTTTTAAATACAATTGCTTGAGTTGGGTAATTTTGAACTTTGGAAAAGGAAACCTTGCCACTAAAAAAACAACTAAACCAGCCTGTACCTGGTAGAAGTTCAGTAAAACTTCTACCTACATTAGCTACATTAGATCAGATTTTCTCCTCGAACCCTTCAGGAAGTGAAGTTAAATTATGACAAGCCAATCTAAAATGTCTACCATTCCATGGGAACAAAAATAGGCCTGGATGAGCACTCAGCGTAATCCAGATAAAACCCATCTGTTCCTCACAAATGCAGAAGAGATGAATTGTGGTTGCAAATCTAACATTATCTAGTCTCAGTCATTTAAAAAAAAAGGAAAAAAAGAACAACTCTGATGCAATATGTCTATCTTTCACGCATGCATACCAGTTGTGGGAGTCTGGGAACAAGTGGCTTAAAAACAGTAGGGTTGTTGCAAACATGTTTTATCCTTGCATTTATCTGCATCTTATAAGAAAATGTAATTCACTTCCCTGGTAGGGCACCACTGGACTCCCTGCCTGGGCTGATTTTGCACAGCTTTAATTAATGCTACAGACGCTTGTATTTCACTTACATAAAGTATGGAGAATTGTTAACTTGTAAATGATGTCACTTCCTAACAAATGCCGAAGAGAAGCCTGTAATAATGAACTGATAATTAAAAAAAAACCCAAAGGTGGTAAATTTCCTTCTGAGATGGTTGCTTCTTTATTTTTTTCATGTTATGCTCTTTTTAAAGGAATTTAATAAGCCATTTTATGTTTTTTCTTCCCGCCTTCACATGGTAGCATAGTCTCTAGAAGACAAAGTCTTAACTGGATGGGATAGAGGAGGCTCCATTGTAAGAGCCAGTAGGCCGGTCAATACTATCATGCAGTTATACCAATACCCAAGCTGATAATGAAATTGATCTGGCTTGGAGGGAAGGACTTTGGTGCAAACTTGCAGGTTTTATTCCACACAAACGTAAGTCTCAAAAAAGAAGAAGGAGAAGGAGAAGGAGAAGGAGAAGGAGAAGGAGAAGGAGAAGGAGAAGGAGAAGAAGAAGAAGAAGAAGAAGAAGAAGAAGAAGAAGAAGAAGAAGAAGAAGAAGAAGAAGAAGAAGAAGAAGAAGAAGAAGAAGAAGAAGAACCCTCAACTGCAACTTTGCTAAGTGATATTTTGTGCTGGAAGAATACGCTGGAGATCAGCTGAATTGAAATGGCCTTCTCCTTCTCCCCCAACCTGGTGCCCTTGAGATGGGCAAGTCTGCAATTCCCCCCCCCCACGTGTCCCAACTGGCATAATCACTGGTTGGTGGACCATAGGAGTTGTAATCTGAGATAACTGAAAGGCGCCAGCTTAAAGAAGGTTGGCCTAGAAGAGTAAAGGGCATCCAAGAAGCTGCTAGGTGAAACGGCTTTGACTTCTTATCATGGAAGGAAGGTTTGCTCCCCCCTTCTGTGGTCAGGACCCTGAGCTGGACTTCATTGTGTGCCTTTTGCCGACACAAAGTGACACTGGGATTTCTATGGGAAATATGTAACTATTTTATCAGGGGACAATGAATCCCTTTGCAGCACAGAAGGACGATGTGCCCATCAGCCTCTTGCAGACAAGAAGAAAAGAACAATGGCTATTTTCTATCTTGCGGAGAAAAGATAAGTTCTATCTGAAAACCCGCCATGGGACAAGTCATTGGCTTAATGAATGCACACAATACTTTCTTCAAAGGTGCAGCTAAGAAGGTGGAGCTGGGGAGAGAAGGAAACATGCAGTAAAAGGGAAAAACACCCAAGAACTGACAAAAATTGACATCCAAGCTTTTCACTCTTCAGAGCTTTTCTCAAACTTTTCATTCAGTTTCTCCCAAAATTACATCTGCTCGTAGCCTTAGCTTGCTGGGGAAAATAGTTGTGGTTGTTCCAAACATCTGGAGCACACCACAGATAGAAGGTTGGCTATTCAATGTTGTCAGTGGAAGCCACCTTCCACAACATTCCACCAGAAAAACAAAATGAGCAGGTCTGTAATTAAAATGGACCCTGCCCTGACTATCTTCTTACTACCATGGTCATAGTGTGGAAATTCAAGAAAAAGAAGAGAGAGATTTTCTCACCCTGGCCTTATATTTAAAATTAATAGGACTTACCCTCCCCAAATTTCATGGCGCTTATATTGAACTGGCATTCTTCTGAATGTTCTAGACACGAGCCCCAGTTGTAACCGAGATCTATTTTTCACAGTAAAAGACCTCCAAACGAGAAGGCTTCCGATATCAGAATCAAGTATTTTTTTTACAAGGTCTTGAACAAAAGCACCAGTAGATTTTACACTTACATGTAAAAGTTGGGACTGATCTACTGTCACATTCCATTTCTTTAGTGGGAGAGGTTGATATGTATAGTAGCATGGACAGACAAATGTCTATTCAGACATAGGTCCCCTTGAATGCAAGAGGAGGCTTTTTTTTTTTGCTTCCTTGTAAATTTGTTTACAGTTGCTTTGCACGTCTATCATTAGCAATGGACTTATTGAGGCCATTCCTAATATCTTTCCCCCTAAGTTTTAGGGCCGTAACATCGATTTTGGGGTCTATTTTATATAATCACATGTAATCAGTCATTGTCTTAATCTCTGGGGAAAGTGAAAAACCCTTCCATACTATCAGTGTTTATCCTCAGGAATCTTATAATAATGTACACTGCTAATTTTACACACACGCACACAAGCACTGATCGCCTCCTGTTCAATCACCCTATTGATATTTAAATCTACCAAATTCCAGTTGGGTTAAAGACGTGGGATGCGAATTCATTGCTTTGGGTAGTTTAGAGTTCTGCGTATGGTAGGTACATACATGCCCATCATATTATTTATTCCTTTGGTAGCTTTGGAGTTAGAAAAAAAACAACCCCAAAACAAAAACCAGTCTAACCAAAGGGTTAGAAAAAGGAAACATAGCTAAAATCAGTATATACCGATCCCAATTCCTCTCAAAACTATCCTTGCTTCCGTATCTATGTATCCACACTGGCACACTCATACTGTGTGAGTTTGTACGTGTGCGAATTCCGCAGCATTAGCGGAACACACACACAACACACCAAATTAATGTTGTAAACTCCATCCATCTTTACTTTGATAGCTAGGACACACTATAATGCAATTTTGATTAAAGGCATTGCGTCTGTAGGTTGCACGGAAACTCAAAACAGGCCCCTGAAACTTAAGACACAGCCTGGTGAAAATAAAGCAAAGGATCCACCTCGCGCCATTGAACCAAGAGGGGAAAAAGCGGCCTTTGCCAAGCCGCCACTCCGCGTGGACGAGAAAAGCGAACCACCCCCGCGGGAGCGTCTGCACGTCCAAGCAGGGCACAAAGACGAATCGCCCCCTCCTCCCCTCTTCAAGCTGTCCCCTAAACTAGTCCCAATCTTTCCATCCTGTCTGGGGCCCGGGAAAGAAGGTTTGCAAAACGAGGCCTTTAGGTGACGGGAGAAACTCCCCCCCTCTCCTCTCCCCCCCCCACGCGAAGGAACCCGCAGGCTAAGCCCGTTTCGAGGCGGGGCACCTTCAGGGCCCGCAGCCCAACGCAGTTCCTCCCAAGGCAGCTCCAGCTCACCGCCCCGCCCCGAGGAACTTTGGCCTGCGGGACGTCGGGAGCCGGAGGAGGGGGGGGTCCCGTCCAAGCGATCGCCTTCAGGGCAAGGCAGCCGGCCAGGACTTTTCCCAGCCTTATTTCCTTTCAGGCGGGGAAGCCAAGCGGAAGGAGCGTTCCGAGGCCGAGGGCGACTGACCCGAAAAAGTGATCCTTGGCCGGCTGGCTCTCCGTCGAAGTCGCTTGCCAGAAAAGCAGCAGTGGTAGTGCCGGAGCCAGGGCTCCTTTTGACCGCGTTTGGCCCGGCTTCCTTCCTTACAGCTGTGTGCATACGGTCCAAACCCGCTGTAGGGCCTGCTTGCGACATCTGGCCCAAATCACGGGGGGGGGGGGGGGGGGAGGGAAGGGAGGAGAAAAGAGGGAAGCTAATCACGGTAGTGCCGGGCTTCTTGTGGGAGCGCCGGGGCCAGGATGGCTCTCTTCCCCGGCCAGTTCAACTCCTCCGGTGAAGCCACGGCCTTGCTTGGGAGCCTCCGACGTTTAGCAAGCGCTTTCCCGGAAGCAGGCAGGGAGGGAAAGGGGGCATCCTCTGGCTGGCCGACTCGTTGGTCCCTTTCACATCAGCAAAGGTTAAGGAACAAAATGGGCTCAAAGGAACACCTTCCTACCTTTCCACTTGCGGCGGCCCGCCGCGTCAGGAGCCCTTGCACCCCCTGCATCACAAGCCCGGGAGCTTCCCCCCCACCCTTCCCTCCTGGCAGGCATATCAAAGAAAGCGAGAGGAAGTCCCGAGGAAGCCTGGCTGGAGGAAAGAGGAGCAACCCCAAGCGTCTCGGGTCTTCCATTTAGGTCTACTTCAAAGGGAAGGGGGGGGAGAAAGAGATTTTTAATAATACACTCGCCGTCCCGAACAAAATCTTTAGGGAAGGGTAAGAAACAGCAAGGACTGAGAAATGGGAAGTTTAAGTTGTTTTTGTTTTTGACCGAGACAAATAACACCCCAAAGCTTATTTTTCGAAGGACAAACGGCAGGCTGCGCTGACCCGCCTTCATTTGAAGCCAGAGAGCTCTTGGGTGATCTCAGCCACTCAGTCGAGGCAGGCCCTAGCCAGCGCTTGGATAGGGACCACCTGGTTAGACCAGGAAGTCCCAAAATAAACAAACAAGCAAGCAAACAGAAAAGTGCCTCAAAAGAAGGCGACCAACGACCTTTACCTTTTCAGCGGGTCGGTTTCTACCAGGAGCAACTATGAACAGCCTAAGACACTAGCCTAAGTCGCTGCAGGCCCTTTCCAGATGGAAAAGGAAAAAAACAAAAACAAAAAACACCAACCCTCCTTCCTGAAACCCGAAGGAGGGTGGCAGGTTTGAAGCCAGGCCGAAAAGTTTGGCGGAAGAAATCCACAAAGGCCTGGATCGCTCATTCGGGTTTTTTTTTTTTTTTTTTTGAAAGACAGAAAACAAAGGGAAGGTGAGAAAACGTCTAAGGGGTGATCTTGTCCAGTAAGACTTATAGCAACAGGAAGCTTAGCTAATCAGAAGGTCCAGAAATTTCCTAGATGAGCTGGAAAATATTCCTGAATCCGGTCTAAAATGCAACTGCATGTATGAACTTGGGAGTTATTGGGATGGGCATTAGTTCCCACCATGCCCATCAGCTATGTTGGCTGAACATAAGCTGAAGCTCCAAACATCTAGAAGGCAGTAGCAGCTGTATAGATAGAGATATTGGTGTGCCACAGGCTGATTGGGTCAAATCATCTGCTTGACATCCCATTCAGTAGACCAGAGATTGCCTCAAAGAAAAGTCCAAGATTTAAACGTGGGCAAACAGGCTACGCATGGTAGCCTTCCACTTCCATCTTGGGCAACTTGGAAATGATCTCAACTAGGATTAACACTACAAACCTGAACACACCCCCTTTAATGGGATAGCTAGTTAAGATGGAAGTAATATTAAGCAGAAGGTGTCAGTGACGCATTGCCAGAATAATGTTAGGGTGATGCTATACATC
The DNA here is from genome assembly GCA_033807585.1 of Hydrophis major. Lineage (NCBI taxonomy): Eukaryota > Metazoa > Chordata > Lepidosauria > Squamata > Elapidae > Hydrophis > Hydrophis major. The sequence continues at coordinate 137,881,546 of CM066329.1, read as the reverse complement.
GCTGACATGGAAATGCAGTCAATGAAGAATTGTTAGCAGAAGGAAAGCAAAGGACACCTTTTCACCTAGTGGAAAAAAAAGATCAAGCCCTCCGTGGAGGGTACCAATTAATGGCAAACCTTGTTGGCATCAAATCCTTCCGGAATTTGGTTTGAACTTGCTTGGAAACTCAGCTCCGGATCACGAGGCTACCCTTTTGGGTCTAGACTTGTTCCTGTTGCAAAGTCCGATTCTTTTGATGGAGTCAAGGGCCTTACTAAAGGACACCAACCAAACCATCTTCAAGGAAAAACAAAGCCACCATCTCATCCCTTAGGGCCACAGCAGCCAATCGATTGCCCAATTGGTCTGTTTGGGGCATGGCTTCCAGGGACCTCCCAGACTTGGGACCATGCAGTCTGTAATGGCACCGAAGGGAGATATAATTGCACGCATGAAAAAGGAATCGCGTGAACCACCTTTAATGGGAATTCCATGCAAATGAAATCGAATTCCATGCAGTTCTTGCCTGGGCTCCACAGGCAATTTCCTATCCACCATTATTCTGGGGACAAAAGCGGTCCTTGGCTGAGCCAGAGATGCCTATTCTTGATCTGCAGAGAAGGGCTTCTGGAGGGAAGAAGAGGCAGAAAAGCCCGGGAAAGTGGGGGAAGAAGGGCAGTGGGATCAGGAGCCCTGGAGAATTCCTGGCTTTCCCCCATGGAGAACATGCCTTTTAGATTAATTGCATGCATGGAGAAAAGGGGGCAGAGAGTTGGTTAAGCGGGCTGCTCAGGTTACTCGGGGCATCTCTGAACTTGGAGCGCCTTTGTGGGCGTGGGGGATATGTGTTGAATTAACAGTCTCTCTCTGATCCAGTGTAATCAAAGACCGAAGAGCCAGCCTTTCCTTTTCGTTAGGGCCTTTTCCCAGGCTGAAAAGAAAGGCATCGGGACCTCCAGGGATTATATTTCCCCTTTGGGTCTATCTCTGCCTCCCCTCCATCATCTCCACGCTTCCACCCCCTCCCTTATACATGCTTAATTCGAGCAGCCTCTTAATTGCTGGCATATTTGGAGTTGGGTAGCAGTGGAGAAGAAGTTCTCTCTTAACGGGACATTTCCCGAATAGCCGAAGACTTCTAATAATGACTAGTGTTTTTAATATGGCTCAGAGTCAATTCGAGGCTTGGGACAACAGGCGTATTTCCTGGCCAAAGCAGATAAATAATTAAGCTTTGTCGGGAACCGGTTCAATTTTGTGCGGAGGAGGGAAACCTAAGACGCTAAAGAAATCAAAGTTTCTGCTAAAGTAAAATAAGCTGAGAAATCAAAGTTTCTGCTCGGGAGAAAACTCAAGATAAAAAACCTCATAAAGGTAAATGATAGACGCTTCCCCAAACTTCAGCTGACTGGCCTCTGAATAAAAACGTCGCCTTCAAGAAAATAAACATTTAAACGAAAACAAGCACAAACGCAAATCTAACTCGGGCAGTTCGATCACAGGACAAGTTAAGCTAAGCGATTTACCGAGGGAATTTACCGGCTTAACCCCAGCTCCGCGGCAGTCCAGTGGGCGTTTCCACTGACCAATCTGAGTCCGGATTTCTCCGGATTTTGCCCCTTCGCGGCGGGAAAAACTGGAAACTTCATGCCACGACCGTCCCAGGAAGGGTCACCCACCCCAGAAGGCACTGCAAACCGGGTCGCACCACCGATAGGTCCCAGCTAACTCGCATTTCCCTTGCGGCAAATAAGCCCTTTTCAGATCTCCTGACCCGGGTCATAGACCTGGTGTGTCACTTGGCTTCTGGGTGCCTCCAGCCCCAGAAGCCACAGCTCCGGATAGCCAAAACCATGATAAAAACCAGGGTTGCTTCTGCCCCACTCGTTTCCGTGGTTGCATTGTAAAAAAACCGCTTGATCTTTAATATAGGTAAATCACTCGCTAAAGTGACTGGGGGATGGGGAGGGCAGCAGGAGCAGGAGCCGGGTCACTCAGCCGCTGACGCCGGCCTGGGGAATCGGGAGACTGGAAGCAACGAATTTGAATCACGCCTGAGCTCCCTCGGGCTTTTATTAGGGCACGAAAGGAATCGCGGATCTCACACTTCGAAATTGCCCCATTACCCCACTCCTCCCAACTGCGAAAACACCCCATCTTACCTAAATCCGCATAGGGAGGGATACTTTTGGACCGGCCGTGCTCCATAGCACAAACTCTGTGAACAATACAAAATACACCGTGATTAAATAACTATTTTATAGGATTTGCTTTGACACAAATAATATAAACGCCAAAAAACCTCCATTTTTTAAAGAAAAAAACCGGAGTGTGTGTTTCGGAGATCCCCTTTTAACTGAAATATCCCGAAAAGACCAACATTCAATAAAGAACATTTTAAGATTGGGGGGGGGGGGCAGAATAAACACGTTTTTATTTGCTGAATTAAATCCTTAGGGCATTTGCTCACTTAAGATTCATAGCGCAATCCAACCATCCCCATGCAGCCATGAGGGGAGTTCCAGCTGTCCTAAACAAAAACAAGTCTCAGTTGTCCCTCTGATATCTAGGGTTCAGTTGGATTTGGCAGAAGACAAGGAGACTTGGAAGGGTTCTGCCCAAGATTTATCTGCTAAGGAGAGCCAGTGCTGTTAGTGAAATGGGAGGACAATATCCTGTTTTAAAATGGCTGTGGCAAGTCCCTTACCAGCAACTCCTTTTAAATCTCTGTCACCTGGAAATCCTCCACTGGCACTAGCAAATAGGCAGGCCTATGCTCACTTTATTCAGAAGGGATATGCTCTGAGAATTAAATCAAATGCTGCCTACAATTAGCAGTGGGAGTTCTCACTTTTAATTATTTGTCAACCTTAGGCCCCAAAGCCTAAGTAGAAAATTCCTGAATTTTTCCCAGGACTATTACCTAATGGAGTATTAATTGAGTGGGTAGTGAGAACAGATTTCCAGAAAACCTGCAAACTACAGGAACCAAGTGGAGTAATTCTGAACAGGAAATAGAAAATAAAGCAAAAGTGAACAACTGAAACTGAAAACTCTAAATCTTATATAATGCTAAAGGCAGGCAGTTGGGAAAAAAAGCTAATATTATAACAGCAGATTCCAGTTTATCTTATAACCAATATTGGAAACTTTATGTGTCTCGGTGCATTGATATGAAAGTATTCCCCTTCTTCCAGTATAAAGATTAATATCATACATTGTCAGGTTATGTGCTATTTTTAGATCAACATGAACAGATTGAAAACTGTGTCACAGAAGGGCGCATATTGAGATACACAGCTTTGGGGAGTGGGGTGGGGAGCAAACTGTTATATTCCAAAGAAACATGTCAATTGTTGATTGTCTACAATAATTGCTTGTGTACTTGTTTTATTTCAAGGAAAGAAGTATTTTAAATCCACAGTCCATTTAAACCAGTTTTGTTTGGATTTAAACTGATTGTGGGATTGGCACTCCAATTTGAAACATATGTTTGTTAAAAAGCAAGTACCCTTGATAGAAGTGGGATTTACTTCCAAGTATAACTGTATTCCTAAACAAACAAATATGGATCCATCGAAATAATGCCAAGATATACTATCAACATGTGTATGTTTTAAGTTAAAGACAATGATTTAAATCTAAATCTGCTTAAATCTAAGTATTCTGTCTTAAACTATATGTAAGATCCAAAAAGTCAAAATAATGAGGGATTTCTGTTATAAGGAACAGTTTTTTTTAACATGGCAGCAATTTCTGTCAATCTTTGAATTCTGGAATCAACTTATTTCTGTTTTTATTAGTACCATAATTTCTATTTAGACCTTTAATTTAAACAAGGAAAGTTTGATTTCCTCCATACATATACTTTTCATTAACTTTTAAGTTTGCTGAGCCTTTGTATTTTTTTTAATTAAAATGTTAATTAAAATATTAAGTAATGCAAGCAAAGATTAATTTCCCTTTATTAAAATTGTCTTTGCAATGATTGAAATTCCTTCTTTATTTCCATTTGGGGTTAATACATGCTACGTTTTATTTGGCTTTATAAAAATCAACATTTGGCAAATTATCAAAATCTGGCAGAAAAAATCTTCCAAGAAAATCATTTGGATTCTCATAATCTCTAGAAAAACGCACCTGTGAAATATTAGATTAAATTAGTCTTTTCCCACTGCAAAATGCTCGAATGTGTGTTAGAAATATACAGAATCCCATACTCCAAGATCAAGTAGCTGTTGCCATAAAAGAAAACCGAATCCCCTAAAAATATAACATTTATTAGCGACGTCCCAGCGTGCTCCTTGTCATGCTGATCCAGCGGGAGCAGCAGGGAATAAAATTGTTCTTCACAACCTTGACGCTAGACAGCCCCATCGAGAGTCTCCCCAAAGCAAAAGCGTTCTGGTTTGATTTCAGACTTTGCCTTATGCAAAATGAGGTAACCCCCTTTGGAATTATATTTTTCGGATATATTTGTCAGCTTTGACGAAGCGCAGGAACCTTCGAGAATTTATACAAGGTATAAAGATGTCAAGGACTTGCAACTTCAAGGCTAAGCCCAGGCTGCAATTAGGGAAGCCGCGGGGACGACGGCGACTTTGAGTGAGGGGGAAAGTACTGAGGCTGGGAACGGAGCCGAGGGCGGCTTGCGAACCCTAGCTCCCCTCATCGGGGAGGAGGTTGCCAAGCGGTTAGACGCCCCGTCTAACCGCCCCGCTGAGCAATTCCGCTCAGAGAGGTTAGAGGAGAATTTCTGCTGGTTCTAGCCGCGGAGACCCTCTTGGTGTATGACAGGAAAGCAAGACCAATGAACCCTCTCCCCTCCCCTCCCCAGTCCCCGCACCCCATAAGCCAGTGGGGTTCGAACACTGCCCTCTGGGGTTAGGAGAGGGAGTTTAAGTAGGGAGGGGGACACAAGGACTGGGATCGGGCGGGGCGCGGGGCAAACGAGAGCTGTTCCCAATAACCCGAAACAACGGAGAAATCCAATTTCCCCGGAGGCTGCAGCGGAATCCCGCAGTTCTCCCTCCAGTCCGTTCCTTGCGCCCGCCTCGCCCGAGAAGCGCTTACCGGGTGTCTCGATCTTCTCGTTCGCTCACGATATTTATTCCCAGCCAGCCAAGAAAAAGATTTTGAGTTGCCTCCGCTCAGAGTGCTCTGGCACTACTCCCGCGGTCCCATGTAGACTCCACCGCTCGCGGAGCCCTGCGTGAGAAGAGCGGCGGGTGGGCGCTCGGGAGAAGTCTTTCCCTTTCGTTCTCTCGTGGCCCTGCAGCGCCTGGCTCCGCCTGCTCCTGTCCGAGAGCCCACCAGTCAGGTATGCGCTGCCCGAGCTTTAGGCTTTAGGTTTTTTTTCTCCGGGAGATCTTCACGGTTTCTTCTGACGTCAAGCAGGGTGGTAAACGCTGTCGAGGGGGAGAGCGCGAGTGAGCCAGGGATGCACCGAGATTTGGGCGTTTGGGGAGTGGTGGTGGTGGGGAAGCCTGGCCCCCTTTGATTGATCCCGTCGCACCTAGTTGCACCCGCCGCCCTTCGGGCAGCCCTTCGCCTCCCGCCCCGTCACCGGAGATCGCCTCCCGAGTCCGCAGGAGCCTGGCTTTCCGGGATATCTCGACCCCAGAAAAGAGGTGTGCCAATTCCTGATGCAGAAGGCATCAGCCGAAACCTCGCCTGGGAGGATTTTCCTTTTCTTTACCGCTGGAGTATCCTCTTCCAAAGAGGAAAGAAAGGTTGCCCGTCCATCCAGCCGGCGGCCTTTTTCTGACCACTCCTTTCCTCCCTCCCGCAACTGCTTTCCCGGTTGTTATCCTGACCCCGGGCCGCCGCCAACGCCTCCTCCTCCTCCCCCGCTCCTATCCGACGGCCTTCTTGTATTCCCCCCCCCCCCGCTTCTCAATCAGAAACCAAACGTGGAGGCCCCGAGCGGCCCTGACGAGGCGCAGGTTCTACAAATTGGCTGCCTTCGTTTCCTTCCCTCTCGGCGTGCTTAAATTGCCCCCTTTCCCTCCCCCCCGCGCCCTGCCACAGTCGCCGGCTCGTTCCCGGTTCCCTATTGCTAGTGACAGACCTATTAACATTCCCGCCCCCTCACCTTCCTTGCTGGGGGAATGGTGATTACGGAGAGCCTCACCCGGGCAGCGGATAACAAGCTCTTTGCCTGGGGATTTGCAGGCGAGGATGCCTTTCCGTCGCTGGGCCTAATCCTCCTCCTCCTCTTCTTTCTTAAGTTAGCGAGGCTTTTTGCTAAAGCGCTCAATGACAGGAGGCGGGAACCCTCCGCGAAAGGGAGTCTAAGCGGGCGGCCAACGATTGGGGGCCGGGGAGAGGAGAAAAGGTTTGGCTGGCTGGCTTGTCGGGCTTGGAGCCTCTCCCAACCTTGCTTTGCCTCCGCACCGATACAATTAGTGCCCGGAGTCAGTGGACTAAAATAAGCGAAACTCCTAAGCGGGTCCTTTTTCTTGGGTCGCCGGGCACAGTTTGGCTTTCCAAACTCTTGCCCAGGCCTTCTTCGTCCGTCGGCCACTTCTTGGCGAAGTTGTATTATTTTACAGTACTCTGGTGAGGAGAAAGGAAGTTCTCTCTCTAGTCCGACCTGCCCTACGAATCAACCCTTTCGCGCTGACAGGTGGGGCTGAACGGAATCGACACCCCATACAATAAGAGTATTTTGCAATTAAATCACGTCGCTTGATCTCGCGATAAGAAGGGCAAACGTGAACTGAGACTGAAAAGGTTGAGGAAGGGTTGATTCTGGAAAGTTGAGAGAAGGCCACTTCTCGTTAATGCCTGAATGTGTGTGTGTGTGTGTGTAGGTGTCAGGCGGACGGGGTGAGGCCTGTTGTACAAAAGCAGTTTCAGTTTAAAAAAAAACTTGATTTTGGCATGAATGTGAGATAAAAGACCACTTGTTGTAATATTGAATCTGAACCCTTTTATTAATTCATTTCCGCTTATTTGCAACACCTCCATGAAACTGCTGGGTCACCTCGTGTCACCCAGAAGTCTTAGATTACAATTTACAGAGTTCCAGGTAATTGATAATGTTTGTGAGGCTTATGGGAGTTGTAGTTTAAACCTTAAAGGATCTGGAGCAGGAACTGAATCAGCTTCCCCATTACGTATTTGTTAGAAAGTAAATCTATCTTATACTAGTTGAAACTGATTGCCAAATTGCATTACAGATTAAATTATGCATTTGTAAATAATACAATAAAAATCACTTCTTGTCCTCCCCACATTTTGTCATATCAGTTCAGTAACAGTCCAACAGAATACTATACAAAGATGAAAGGTGGGTTGGCACAACATGCTAAGATAAATTGGGCAGCGAATTTCACATCTGAACAGATGACCTAATTCAAGGAATGCATTTTTTTATAAATTTCAGAAAATCATTCAGGAAATAATGTATGTGTACTGTATAACTGGAGATATATGAAAGAGATTTTAGAAAAATATACTATATGAAAGAGATTCTAGAAAGATCAATTTCAGTAATGGATATTTTGAGTTTAAATTGATTTTGTCCACATAAGCATTTTTTAAAAATATAGGAGCTGGCATCCTTTTCATCCCACACTGGCGTATTCTAGATGCATTGAAATAAATAACAAAGTTATCATAGATTAAATAAAAGAGAAGCACACTGATATTTTGGAATAAGACAGATTGAAATGAGAAAAAATGTATATGCTGATAATTGCCAGAATCTATCATGTAACCTGCTTTCTAAAATTTGTTAAAGTGACCCTAATCTCATGCTGAACTGTATTCAGAACAGTAAGGTTCAGGATATAAATTATTATAAACCCAAGAACATAAGATTACTGTTTTGTACTCATTCACATGGAGCTACAATTTATTGAACTTGCTTGTGGACATCAATCCAAGAAACACACCAGACATACATCTCTATAATGATTTGAAAATTCTCATTGAATGCAATTTGATAAAAGAATAACATAAGGTTATCTGAGAAAAATAATACATATATATGGTTACAATTAATAGAAATATTGTTTATAATGGCAGTGGAAAGTAAGCACTCATATAATTATGGTATAATTACACTATTTGACTTTTGGATGTTCATGGTATAGAATATATGTAATACTATAGTACTATAAAATGAATTAACTATTGCAATCTGCTTAATTTCTTAAAAACAAGCTGAAATCTGCCAGAATATGAGATTGGTGTGTATGTTAGAAGCATGCATAGGAAAAACAACATATTCAAATCTACTATAGCATGCTAGATAATAAGTTGTTTGGTGCTTTGAAGTGACTTCTCATTTTTGGTAATTTTCCAAAGCTTTGAATAATAGAAATAAAAAAAAATGCATACTTATTTCATTTGATTAAGTTCTTAGATACAGTTCCACTGTGTGATCTCCAAAATGACCTAATGACCTTTTGTCACTGTAGCATTGTATGAGCTTCCATTACATTTCTTTATAGGTTTAACATTGTCCTGCATAATATGGCAGATAAAATGAGTGTGCTTTTTGGGTGGCCCCTGCCATTCAGAACCCGTAGATTCAGGAAAAGGATTTAACCCATTTAACTATAGGCATCAATAAGAAGTGTATGTCCCAGATATGCTCAGATTAAAAATATATTAATTTTAAGATTGACCACAATCTCAGAAATGATCAACACATTTCCCTGTTTAATTATGGTTTCCGATCACTCAAGCATTTACAAATATTAGGAATTTTTCCCCATGGAGTTGAAAATATACACAAATGTTTACAAAAAAACCTCTCATATTTATTGAGGGATCCATAATGAAATTATTAGAACTTTCCAGATTCCCTGATGTAAACTAAAATGTAGGTATCTAATATGGAATTGGATTAAAGAAGCTAACTGAGACAGTTAATTATAGCCTTCCATTTGTTCCAGAAGTAAGAAGTAGATAGAATTCACATACAGGGCATTAATCAGTTGTTAAATGGATTGATGATATTAATGTGAGTATTCGTTGGGCTGCTCAGGCTTTCAAATATGATTGAAGGAATGAGGTTGATTTGGGTTAACACAACCTTGTCTGAGAGATTTTGGCACAAGAACCTACCCAGCACATCAGAGCTGTATGAAGGTTACTAAAAACAGCTCATAAGTTAATAGTTTCTACTAGTTTAAGGCAGACGGCTAGTGATGTATTTCTTTTCAGCTAGATGAGCAAGTTGTAATGGAGCAGCTGTTTCAAAGAGGCTGTGAAATTAAAGGGAGTAAAAGAGGATTGCATGTAAATCAGTGTCTAATAACAGGTTATTAGGGAGGTTTTTACAAATATATTGATTCCTTTCTCCTTCCTTGTGCAAACTATCACACTCAAATGTCTATAGGGAAGCAAAGGAGGATTATTGTTAATGTGGTCTGGGATCCCAGGAACTTGGTGGGAAAGAAGGAATACCAGAAGAAAAACATCCAGGAAAGATAAGCAAAAAACAGTTTTTACAACTAACAATTTTGGTACTTCTTGGTAGTGTCTTTGGGTTCACAGTGGAATAAGAAAGACTAGCCATTCAAGGACCATTACACAGGAGACACACAGATATGATTTGGACTGTGCCTTTAACTAAAATATGTTTAAGATTGAGGTGCATCAAATGAAGCTCATCTATATGCTTTGTCCATCTAGTTGAAATTGATACCCATTTCCTGCTTTTGGTTGTTGATTGTTTGTTAGATACATTTTTAGGTGAAAAGAATCCCCCCACCCCCCAAACATATACAAGGCCTGTCATGAGCTGCTATAGCTTTTCTGCACACTTCTTAATACAAGAATGAAAAGAAGAGATGTCTAGAACAGCAGCAATAATTTCACTTGAAGCTAGATCTATGAAATTAAGCTTAAAGTAAGAATTATTTTTTGTCCTCAACCAATATGAATCCCATTCAATCATGGTACTCAAAACAAATCTTGGCTTCAAAATATTTTAATTCTAAGCACATGTATTTTGCAGCAGGCGATGGATTGTGGATTTTGGAATTTTAATAAAAATAAAGTAAGCCTGAACTCTGGACATCCTTACTCTAGAGTGATGTTAAAGTTGCTGAAGTTGAGAAAATTACTCTAGAGAATATGATGCCATATTTTGGGAAACCTTATATTTTTATTACTTAACAGGAAGCATCTGTAACTTCTGTATACCAGATAATTATCTGCTAGCAGATTAATCACACATGCCCAGCCACAAAAAAATCTTACAAAGGTCTCTCCCTGCTGCATTTCACGAATGAATATTGCTCTTTTACATACTGTGTATCTGATGTGACTTTGTGATGCATTCACTGAAGTGATTCAAAAAAAAAAAATGACATGTATGTATTTTGTATGATGATACAATTAAGAAGGACTTGATGGTAAGGTTTCTAGCCCACACACCAGGGAATTCCCTTGTATTTAGTAATCCTTTTTTTCTTGTTCTTCTTGTCCATAATGAGCAACGTAATCCTTAACTCCAGCCCTCAGGACCTTTAATGGCTCCAGTGGAATTTTTCCTTTTCTCAATTACTGTGCACTGGGAAATTTTGTAAATTAGCTCTAGGGAAGGCTGGCTTAATAATCGGTGGTTAAGGTAATTTCCAAATGGAGAGTGCATGTGGCTTAATGCCACAGTTAAGAGAAAGCTACAACTGCACGATAATTTAAACAGCAACATTCCTGTGTTCATATTCTAAAGATTCCATCTTTAAAGATTCCAGCTTATTTTAAAGTTAGATTTCAAGCTCAGGGAAGATGTGTTTGATATAGGCATGTAAGTGAAGCAACTGAAATGCATTGGCCCTTCATATAAAGCAACACAAATATACTGCAATGATGCAATATAGTAAGACAAGGAACTATTCTCTCCCTCCCCTCCAATGATAATCATACTTTGGGGACCTTTTTTGGAGATTCTTGTGGTAAGGCATTCTTACTGAAATAGACTTTTAATTAAATTTTCTGGAAAGTTTGGGAATATGAATATGATCTTGAGGAGCTTTGGGTAGTGATAAAAAAAGAGTTGAGAGCACATGTAGTCTGAGTGCCACTGGTGGCCGTTGATTTATTCTGTATTGTTTATTCTGATTGGTAATTTATGTTCACTGAAGGGGGAATTCCTCCCCATCTGTTACTTACTGATTCTTTTAACTGGGAATGCTTACATACCAGGTAGCAAATCTGAGATTTTCAGCATATAGTGCACATGCTCTATCATTTCACACAAAACAAATCTATTTCAAAAACATTGCTATTCTGCTGTTATGTGATATAAATCTGGGAATGGTTATTAACTCAGCATTCAAAACATTAATTTATTTTTTCCTTTTTACTAGTGAGATCTTTGCTGCTAAGAAAATATTTCCTGCCACCATAAAAAATTAATTCCTGCTATTATGGTTGCAAAGGGAAATTTAAAATAACACTGAAAAAGGGAAGAAAATGTAAACGGATGGAATTCTGAGAAGATCCTCATTAATCAGAGATTTAAAATTATTTCCAGTTTCTGGTATTCTATGACTAAGGAAGAATTTTAAAGTAGTGTAATAACATCTGCATGAAACCCTGTTTCTTTTAATTAAGAGATTAAGGCATGTGCTATTTGAACTAAAATATAAGTGATATGTACAATTTAGGCTTGGACTGCCTTTTCTCCTTGAGCATCTTTTACCTTTGGCCCCAAATATCCTAGAACTGAATTTATTTAGTCATCTAGGGAGGCAAAATACTGTTTGTGTGCAAATAATTACATATTTGTTTTACACCATGTCTATGCTACCCTAATCAAAACGATAAATTTGACTGGCAATACATAGAGAAATATCTCTATGAATTACAGATCAAAACCCTGGCCAAAAAATTGTGTTTATATCCCTCCTGAATGTTAAGAGAGAGAGGGCCATCTTTTTATTGGGATGAATGATATAGACTAGTTGGCAAGGATTGATTGGCACAAAAAACAAACTTCTTGGCTCCCCACACCCAGAGCTTCAAGAAGGTGGAATATATAGCATTCTTTCTTCACTCAAAGGTGTAGGATAGGAAAAATCTACCTGCAGTAGATGGTCCTGAAAGTAATTGGATCCAAGATATGAAGGGCTTTATGGGTGATGGATAATATTTTGAATTGTACTTAGAACCATAGGTAACAAATGGAGCAATACAAGAAAAGATATTATTTTGCTGAACTGATTGTAGTCTTTTAGTATAAATAATTTTATACCCATTGAAGTTCCATTTTGGAGGCAATCCTTAAGTAAAGTGCATTGTAGTAGCATAGTAGTGATTATAATAAGCATACAGTATCTCAAGGTGGGCTAAGCATATGGTATCTCAAGTCCCAAGAAGCTCTGGCTAGAAGTTTTGTATAGAACCATAAGATGTATGTTTGGATGGTATCTGCAGAGGTGGCTAGAAGACTGGTAAGAAAAAGAATCCCAATATTAAAAAAAGGACAAGAGGAAAGGCCCAAGACACTATGGTCCCAGTCAACTACTTTTTACACCTGGGCTTCTATGAATCTTGAATGCAATCTTTAGTTTCACCTGAATTAAACTAAAAAAATTGGTGAAGCCACTAAGTACTTAATTTTTTTGAAAAAACAGCCATATCTTTTAAGTGGCTGATTAACTAAAGGTATTAAATGTTCAGGTTTTCTAACTCCCAATTCCAAATTGGAAAATCAAAAGCTGGATCTTTTAAATGTACTGTATTATAAGACTCAGATAGAGCTATAGTTACTGTTATGTTTGGAGCATGGGCGAGAAAGAATGGAGACGAGCCTCTGGAACGGTGAACTTCAACTCTTTATTTACATAGTGACTTCTCAACTCAATGGCAGTTATAACCCTCCTTATATAGGCAACCCCAATAACTATTAACCAATAACAATCAAGGAGCGCTATTTCCCTTAACCAATAGGAACTCTCTGTTAATGGCCAATCGGATTCCCCGGAACGGGCCAATCCGATCCTGCCGTTGCCAATCAGAAGTGCAGGGCTAGCTCAAGTTCTCTTTATTAAACCGTATGCATTCACAACACCCCTTCCCCCTGGCTTCTGTTTGCAGGGCGCAGTTACATAGTCCTTTAGGAAGGACGGTTGCTTTATTAGTCTTTGATTTTCGCTGTGTCATTTGGCTGCAATCACGCTGAGGTAGATCGTTGTTTGGCAATGGGGTTGCCTCTGGTTCAGAGTTCATTTCTTCGTTGTTGCCATTATTCTCGATAATTCCCTGAGGTGCATCTGTTTCCCTCTCTGGTTCCACTTCCTGTGTCTCTATTACACCGTCGTTCCCTTTGAACGGGTTTTCTTCTACTTGGGATTCATCTTCTTCCGTATCTCCCCCCCTCAGTTTGGTCATAAGGGAGTTCAGGAATGCTCGACAGGAGCCGCGATCGTAATTGATTGATATGGCGTTTCCATAGTCAATCGTCAAGGCATTGTACAAGGTAGGATCTCGGGCCGGTTACACGAACTACTGTCGCCTCCACCCACAGCGGATCACCCAATAGGTTTTTAGCGTATACCAAATCGCCTACCTGGAAGGCACGACAGCGGCTGCTGGATCCTAGTGGTTTTTCCGGTTCATAAGCTGGGTGTAACCGGTCGAGGTGGGAGCGGAGTTTTCGTCCTATTAGCAGTTTGGCTGGAGTTTTGTTGGTGATGCTATGAGGTGTGATGTGTTGTAGAAAAAGGATTCGATTGATCTTGTCGTCAATGTTATCGTAGTCTACCTTCTGCAAGGTTTTCTTAATGAATTGGACCATGCGCTCTGCTTTGCCATTGGTTGCAGGGTGCGCAGGCGAGATGAGCGCATGTCGGATGCCGCGGTCAGCCAGGTACTGCTCGAACAACAGCGCTGTAAATTGGGGCCCGTTGTTGGATACCAGGACGTCTGGTAATCCGTGGGTTGCAAATAGTTTTTACAAGTTTTTGATAACCGCTTCAGTGGTTGTGTTCGTCATGCGGTGAATCTCGAGCCAATTCGAGTAGGCATCGACGGTTAGCAGAAAGATGTGGCCTTTGGTCAGCCCCGCAAAGTCCAAGTGAATATGGGACCAGGGTCCCCGTGGTGTCTCCCATTCGGTAGGGATGGCTTTAGGTGGGGCATTGCTCACTTCCTGGCATTTATGACAAGCTTTAACCCAATTTTCAATTTGCTTGTCGATGCCCGGCCACCATGCATAGCTTCGTGCGAGGGCTTTCATTCGCACGATACCGGGGTGGCCATTGTGCAAGGTTCTCAGCAGCGCTTTTTGGAGTTGTTCTGGGATAACGACTCTATCGCCCCAGATGACACAGCCCTTTTGGGAGAACAACTCCGTTTGTCGAGTCTTGAATGGTGTGAAGTCATCTGATAATTGGTCCAATGGCCATCCACGTTCTACCCAGCCCAGAACCTGCGCTAAGGTGGGGTCACGTTTGGTTTCTCTCGCGATATCTCGGGCAGTTAATGGTGGCGAGTTGAGTGTTTCAATTTGCAACGTGGTTACCGTTGGTGCAGGATCGTCGAGAGTCTCCGGAAGCAGTGCTCGGCTTAATGCGTCGGCGTGGGGAATGCTTTCCCCGGGCGGTATTGCAGCTGATAATTATAAGCAGCCAAGAATTCTGACCAGCAAGTCGTCCTGGGGGATAATATGTAGGGAGTCGGCTTATCTCCAGCTATTATCCCCAATAACGGTTTGTGGTCAGTCACGATAGTAAAAGCCCGGCCATACACGTACTCATGGAATCTTTTAACGGCCGATACAATTGTGAGGGCTTCTTTATCGATTTGGCCATAATTTCGCTCAGTTTTTGAAAGTGTCTTTGAAAAATATGCAACAGGGGCTTCGTTACCATTAGCAGTACATGGCTCAGAATGGCGCCCACTCCGAAAGGCGAAGCATCACATGTGATATTTAATGGCAAAGTCTCATTGTACTGCATTAGTACAGAGTCAGAAGTCAATAGTTTTTTTTACGTTACGGAACGCCTGTTCTTCTCTATGACCCCATACCCAGTTTACTTTCTTGTCTAACAACCAGTGTAACAGTTCAGCGACCGTTGCTTTATGTGGTAGAAATACATTATAAAAGTTGATGAGGCCTAGGAACGCCTGGAGATCGGCCTTGTTCCAAGGCCTGGGAGCGTTTTTTATTGCTCTTAGTTTACGGGCAGTAGGGTGAATACCCTGACTATCAATTAGGTACCCTAAAAACTCAACACTATCTGTACACAATTTACACTTATTCTTCTTTACCTTAAGACCGGCGTCTTGGAATTTTTGTAGGACTAATTTTAAACGATCCCGTAAGATTTTTCTTGTAGGTGCAGCAATTAATACATCGTCAAAATAGGGGACCACGCCTTTAATCCCTTGTAGTAGCCTCTCCATCAGGCTCTGAAAAATCCCTGGGGCTATACTGACTCCGAATTGGAGCCGGGTACATTTGAAGGCACCTCGGTGTGTTACGATAGTCTGTGCCTGTGCCGTCTTTTCATCAACAGGTAGTTGCTGATATGCCTGAGCTAAGTCTAATTTAGCGAAGACTTTTCCGCCCCCCAGGGAGTGGAGGAGATGCTGTACCACCGGCACCGGATATGCGTTCTGCTGTAGGGCGTGGTTCAGGGTGGCCTGGTAGTCCCCACAAATTCGGATTGACCCGTCTGGCTTAATGGGTGTTACGATTGGGGTTTCCCAGGGGGAGTGATCGGTAGGTTCTAGCACCCCCTGAGCTATTAGTTTGTCGAGTTGTTTGTCGATTTTTGGCTTTAAGGCAAATGGAACTCGAATAGGCTTAAGGCGGATGGGAGCTATCTTTGGATCAATGCTGAACAAAATTGGGGTCCCCTTGTACTCGCCTAAACTTTCTGCGAAGACGTTCTTGAACTCATGGATGAGGTCCTCCTCCCAGTCACTTCCGCTGATTCGGTTTATGCCTGCCACTTCAATGCCAAGTGGCGCGAACCATTGGAGACCTAGCAGACTAGGCCGATCTTTGTCGATCACAGTTAGCGGTAAGTACGCTGTGTGCTTCTTGAAGGAGACCCGGACTCGGCAGGGACCAACGACAGGGATTCGATTCCCTTGATAGTCCTTAAGAATGAGTTTTTGGAAACGGAGGTCTTGGCGCTGAATCGTGGGGATGAGTTGCTTGAGGGTCTTCCAGGACACCATCGAGAGAGACAATCCCGAGTCGACTTCCATGTGGCAAGGCTGGTTCTCGATGGCTACTGTGATTCGGATTTTCTTGGCATCCAAGGCAGAGGCGTGACTGATAGTGATAGTATGGTGAGCCTCTTCTCGCTGTAAAGCTCGGTTTCTGTAGGAGTGGCTTACTGGTTCTCGCCTTACAGGACGGTTTCCTGTTGATTGGCGATAGTTAGCCCCTTTTGAGGCCTGGCCGGGTCCTTGTAAACTTCGGCAAACCCGTCCGATGTGGCCTCTCTTCCCGCACTCATGGCAGAGCGCGTCGTGGAATTTGCATTCGGACCTGGCATGGTTGGCTCCACAGCCAGCGCAAGGGCATAGGGACTTCGGGTGGTGGTCCCGGTCGGACCGCAGTCGATGGACCTCTTCTTCGTCGCTGTCTGACGACGAAGAGAGGTCCTCGTGGTGTGTCGTTGGAAGCTGTCCTTCTGACTTGGATAAAATTTCGCTTGTTGGTTGGTGTACTGGAGCGCGGTTGTGGCGTAGTTGTGCAGCTGACTTCCTGGTTGCTTCTGCTGCAGTAGCATCGGCGATGGCATCGGCAAGGCTGATGTCGCCTTTTGCCATCAGCTTGTTCTGCACACCTGGTGCATCTAATCCCAGAACTATTCGATCTCTCAGTGCCTCTTCCAAATCGGCGAACCCACAGAAGCCTCCCAGGTTTCGGAGGTCTGCTATGAAGTTGGCGACGCTTTCTCCTTTTCGCTGGTTTCTCTGATAGAACTCGTGCCATCTCATGAGCGTAGGCACGGTTGGTGTGTAGTGATCTCTTAGTAGAGGTTCGAGGTTGTCCCAATCCATCGTCTTCACTTCTCTAGGTTTTGCTAGTGCTTTAGCCATCTTAAATACGGTTGGACCGCAATGCGTTAGGAACACCGCCCGTTTCTTCCTGGCTGTGGCGTCCTTTAAATTGTTAGTTTCTAAGAACATTTGGAAGTGATCCATGTAGGATTCCCAGTCTTCTTGCACTGGATCGAACGGAGCGGGTGGTACGACGATGCCGGACATGGTTCCATTGTGTAGCGTCGTCAGCCACGTGCTCAGTGTTTCTTCTTAGTTCCGTCAGTTCAGACGTCTCCATATCCCACCTTCGTCGCCAGTGTTATGTTTGGAGCATGGGCGAGAAAGAATGGAGACGAGCCTCTGGAACGGTGAACTTCAACTCTTTATTTACATAGTGACTTCTCAACTCAATGGCAGCTATAACCCTCCTTATATAGGCAACCCCAATAACTATTAACCAATAACAATCAAGGAGCACTAGCTCCCTTAACCAATAGGAACTCTCTGTTAATGGCTAATCGGATTCCCCGGAACAGGCCAATCCGATCCTGCCGTTAACAGCCAATCAGAAGTGCAGGGCCAGAACCCTGCACTTTACTCCAAGCTCAAGTTCTTTTTATTAAACCTTATGCATTCACAACAGTTACAGTATTCATTCTTCATAATTTTGTTGAACTCTGCTGTAAATTAAGTGCTTTCTAAACAAAATTCCAAACTTCCTGTGCATTTTTGGTAGGGAAAGTCCTTATATGAGGAAAATCCCCCCCCCTGCATTTTCTATACACATAAATATTGACTATATTTTATTTCTTGCATTAGATCCAGAGCACCAGCTGAGATTATTCCTAAATCATTTGGGCAACTACAATATTGAAAAATATGTGCCTTTTATTGCAAGATTAGTATTTGGGTTTTTTTTTTGTTTGTTAATTTGCATCTCGTCTCTAGAAACATATCTGAAGCCACCTATTTATTATAACATCTTTTATTTGCCATCCTAAATGGTTAGGTAGGATTTGGGAAACTAGCAGCAGTCCTGGGATAAAATGCATGAAGGATTTGGAAAGCATGAAATGTGCTGGATTCTAATGAGCAGTTGTTGCTGCTGTTGTTGTGAGACAATTTTCTATCACCAGCAATCCCAAGGGTCAGTGTGGAAATAGCTGTACAGATCTCTGCCTGCATTTGCTTTTCAGACAAAGGATAGGATTTTATTTAAGCATTTGTCCAAAGAACTGGAGCGTAGACATTGATCTATCTATATAAAATGTCATGCAATGTTTAAACAGAAACATTTTAAACAGCTATGAAGCATTATATGAAGCTTGATTGTATTTAGTAACTGTTAACTGTTCAATACCAGTACAAGTATCACCATTGCTATCATGAAAACAGTTCATAAAAGCATGTTGGTTTTATATAAGAAGCAGCTGAATG
Source organism: Hydrophis major (assembly GCA_033807585.1). NCBI lineage: Eukaryota > Metazoa > Chordata > Lepidosauria > Squamata > Elapidae > Hydrophis > Hydrophis major. The sequence continues at coordinate 137,863,153 of CM066329.1, read as the reverse complement.
ATGCATGCTAAGGTGTTGATCTTTGATTGTAATTGCACTGTTTGTAGCATCCTTTTGAAATCTATTTGAAAGAAGCATATTGTTGAATCATTTATTTATGCCAATCATTCACTTTCTCCAAAGAATATAAAATTTACAGTTTAGTTTTAAATGCTGCAAAAATAACTGATGGTAATAAGTCAGCAGTTTGGTCTGAGGCAAATCTACATAAGCACAGAGACCTCTAAATCTGGTACCCTTTTTAAAAAAAGCAAAATTAAATTTCCATCTTTAACAGTTCTTGATAATTGTCTTAAATAAACCTTTCCAATCTCTTTCTAGTTCTGGGAACTGAATATAGCAATTTCTGAGCCTGTTGGAGACTGACAATAGAGACATGAGAATAAGAATCATAATCTTCAGAAATACAAATTTTGAGCTAACACATTTAGCAGCTCCATGGATGGTCTAACAGATTTTGGTGGTTGGGATAAAATGGAAAAAATGAAGGTCAAGAAATGGGAATCTAGTTCATGCTAAAGCTCCATTATATTTTGCTTCCAGGATTTTTTTCAATAAATCATTTATAATATTGTCCAAATGTCCATAATTACCACATGAATTTTAAATACATAGGCATTTTTCAAAGCTCTATTTTAGTGCAGATTCAACCCTGAAGTATGTGATGAATACATTGAGAGCAATACCACTGAAGTCCTGTCCTTCTGTTCCTTCTGTTGGGAGTGTAGTGGCCATAATCCCTGTGTGGATTTGCAACAGGACCCTTTGATTAATTTTATGCACTGTATTAAACTATGGTTTACTGAATTAACTACAGTTGTCTAGGTCTACATAGTACTAAACTCTAAATTATGATTTGCAAAACATGATGATTTAATTCACACAAGATTCTAAGCCCAAGTAAGTTATATTTCAGTTTACCAGTGTATAGTCTGTTATGGAAAATAAAGTATGATTCTAAGTGCGTAACTCAACCCTGGCTTTGCTGTGAAGGAAGGAGGATGATTTCACCAATAAAGTTCAGCTGGCAGAGAAGAGGAACCAGAGATTGTAATAATCAATAGAAAAAGTCCAAAGAAAAATAATGTTGTACTGTATCTTCCCAGTGCCTGGTTCTTTACCAGGATTCTTTCTGTGCCGTTCTTCTGCTAAGGCTCCTATTGGGATTCCATTTATCATCATGACTACACTGGAAACAGCCAGTTCACAAGACACAACAGCAGGGGTGGGATTCTATGGGTTTGGCTTAGGTGGTGGGGGTGCCTTGGTGGTCATGTTATTGGCTGGGCATGGCCAATTCAATATCACTCACATCGAGGCACTCATCTCCTCGCTGGGCCTCTCATGACTGTGGGGATGCTGCAACAGTCGTAAGTATGAAAAATGGTCATAAATCACTTTTTTCAGTGCCATTGTAACTTTGAATGGTCACTCCACACAAGTAAAGTACCAGCAAAGGAGGGGAAAAAAACTCCAGAGACGTTCCTGAGACAGGAAGTCCAGTCCTGCCAAGAATGTAATAAGGGTCAACAGAGAGGCAGTTTCTATAAGCAACACCAGAATGTTTCCTTCCTGCCTTCCTTACAGGATTAGGCCAGTAATTTCTTCTAACAACCGGTTCTCCGAACTACTTAGAAAGTTGACAACCGGTTCTGGAGAATAGATGTGAACTGGTAGAATCCCACCCCTTCATGACCGCAAAGCGATACAGAAGTTTTTTGCAATTGTCTAATAGTTTTTGCAACCAGATTTGGTAGCTTTACCATGAGTAATCATATTTGTTGAAACTATAGGACAAGCAATTGATGGGCAAAAGGGAATCATCCCAGGCAGTGGGACCAAGGGCCGCTGCTTTCTCTTCTTTTACTACATTTATGAAAGAATATCTCTGAGCCTTTGAATAAGGAGAACCAAGTTCAGAATTCAATATCTTCTCAGCTATGGAACTTACTGCATGACTGAGTGTATATAATTTCATTAAAATATTGTGAAGATATGTGTATGTATAATAACAATAATAATCACCAAATCTATCATACTGTTCTATGACACAATACAGTTAATCTCATAGTTTGACTGAATAAAAAGCATTACTTGTAATCATGAAATGTCCCAGTTTCTAGAGGACAGGCATGTTCAATGAATGGTTAATTTGTAATCTATGGCAAATCTCGGTTACTAATTCTATACACACATACAGACATTTGGATGGGTGTTTTTAACCAGATCAAGACTTGGAATTTTATCCTAAGACAGAGTGGCATATAATGTAAAATTCTAGTGCTTTATGTAATGCCTTCAGAGATCTCAAAAAGCTGTAATCAAACAGAAACTTTCACTGCAGGAGAAGAACATTTTAAAATGCATGACTGAATAGTAGTCACAGTAGTTCTGGACAATTGTAATTAAACAGATATGTAAATGAAATCAAATTAATTTTTTGTCCTGGCCCTGCTCAGTATTTCTTAGGGTATATTTCCTGGCCTACCATTTAGTATTAGTATGGCCCTTTACCCCTGGTAAATTGCTAATTTATAAGCCAGAAAAAGAGAGAGAAAAATAATCCACACAGCATGGTGATTTTTGTTAGATTTAGGAAAGGACAAGCTTTTTTCAAAAACTATCTGCAAATGGTAGCTAAATTTTTTTTACAGACTACGCACTTTATACATGCTATTATATATTATGCATACATAAATGATTGCTTACACACACACACACACACACACACACAGGAATATGTATAATTTATTAGGGATGTTTTACCATCCGCCTAAATTCTTAGTGTTGTTGGCTTAACTTAAACTCATGTGTTCCACCAATTATACATTCTTTTTGCTTTCATTAAAGATGCACACATTGCAAAGATTTCTTGGATGCATTGTTTGGATAATGAGTTGGTGAATATCAGAAACATTGTTCTGAAGAAACTGTGTTACTCTTCATCATCTCTGAAAAAGTTGCCAAAACTACTTAAGATGTGTATTTTTCTGGACTAACTACCGATTTAAATGTTTGCCTTTAAAGACTCAGGTTTATTCTACTTTATATTTAAGTAAACAAATGGACATAATAGGAGCTTTCATTAATTAAAAACAAAAACAGACAATATGGTCCATCAGATCTAAATCCTACCTTCTCTGGCAGAGATCCATATCCTGAATTTTAGAGGAAAATCTTCCAACCATAATATATCAAGCAAACTGAAAAGGAATTAAGATATATCTGCTTTGTATGCCTATCTTTAGTTATAATGTACATACTGGTAGTTGATTTTTTTAGAAGCTATCTGGCCTTTGGCTGCATTGTCCATGAATAAAGAATTCTATTCTATTTCATTAAAGCATATTCTTTTTAATGTGTCAATTTTAGAATGTAACTTTTCTCCCTAATAAACCCAGTGTATTTTCATTCAAAAAGTGATCATGGTTAGAATGGCCAATGTAGCCATGGCAGTCAGAAGCCAAAAATAATTATCTTCATGCAAAACAAAAAAGTGAAAAAAACTGAAAGCAAATGTATTCCTAATGTTTACTATGGCAAATGTTTACTATGGCCATAAGTAGAGATAATTTATTATACTTTGCATCAGGATGTTTTTATTAATATGAATCATAAATGTAAAATGTGCAAATCAAAATCATCAAATGATTCTATTAAACCATAGCTCTTTTTATATATGAATAATATGAATAAACAATAACATGAATAAAAATAACCAAGACATATTAAGCAAGCATTGTATTTTTATTTATTAATTTAGTTATGCATTTTAAACTGGCTGAGTATACTGAGGACCCAGTATAGACTGAATTTTCTGTGATAGTTTATATCTGATTATAAACCTGGATTTTTAAAATTTTGGAGTCTCATTGCATTTTAGAGTCTGGCTAATCCTGGAAACTTTAGTCTAGAACTGGATCTATATTTGTGAGTACTTAGTTCTTTTACAAAGTCCCAATTTAGTTAATTTGGTATGTTTCTGGGATGTTTTATATTTCTATACCTAAAATATTTTCAAAATAGTTCTGAATTATAATATAGTTTTGTTTCTTCCTTTTGGTTCTGTACTGTGATATGTCTTTTCCGAAGGAGAATTACTCAGATTTTCTTTCAATTACCACTGTTCTTATATTTCATAGGAAAAGAATGTTTATATAAATCATGCCTGGGAAAAGTCATTCATCATAAAGTGCCAAGCAATGTATTTCAGTTTTAAGCTTTCATTTATAGATGGGTTAGAATATTATCCAACTTGGCCCCCCTCCAGTTTGGCAATGCTGGCTGAGGTTGATGTGGCTTGTAGTCCAACACATTTGAAAGAAAGCTTGAAAATGGAGAGAATGATTTACCTCACGTGGCTTTTTCTATTTTTTGTCTGTAATCTTTCAAGGTCACCATATGAGGCACTTCCAACCAGCAGCAAATAGAAATTTTAATAGCTAAGGGATAGGTGGCAATGGCTGTTCTATGTCTGACTAAAAAACACCTAAAGTGTAGACCTTCACAACGTCAGCATTAACAAAGATAACTAGACGGACAACTTATTTCATTAGGTATGCTCAGGTAGCTTTCAGGCACTCCCTGCAGCATATAGGGTTCTGAGGTCAGCAAAGTAAAAAAGTTGCACAGCATTAATATTGACATCTGGGAATTAATTTCTTTAAGAATGGATTCAGTGTCTGATTAGAAATGCTAAAAAGAACAGGATTACCTATTTTTTTAATATGAAAATGCAAGCTTTTTCAGAGGACATTTAGAGCTTCAAGTAATTCTATTTCCTTTTGGGATACCTGCAGTCTATATATATCTAAGAAACCAATATAAAATGGGTCCTGCATTCTATTTTGGTTTTGTTATGAGGCATGGATCAGGAAAAAGTAAGAAATAAACCATAAAGAGCAAAATGTAGAGGAGTTTCTCTGGAAGACTGAAGCAGTATTATATAGAGCCCCTGATTACCTGTTCATTAAAAAAACCAGAGAGACCTAGAAGTCCATTGTATATTGTTTATTACATGTATATTGTTTATTACATTGCTAATTACAGGTATACTTCCCTCTATTCCATGCAGGGATAGTCTCACAAGTCACAATGCAATCTATTCTAGAGATTGGAACACAGAGTGTAACAGATCAGAATTGCTCAATTGAAGCATTATTGAAGAAAAGCAGAATCTTCCCCTCCCTCTCTTATCCCTATCCTTATGACTTTATATTGATCTACCTATCTATTTGTGTCTTTGTATCAGTGTTGACTCCTGGCAACTGCCTGGTCTAGTCCCTGCCGTTTTCTTAGCAAGATTTTTCATGACTAGCTTGCCATTGCCTTCTTTTTCCTAGGACTGAGTGAGAATGAACAGTCCAAATGCATCCAGTTAGCTTCTTGCTTGAGGCAGAACTAGAACTCACAGTCTCCTGGTTTCTAGCCTGATGCCTTTGACTACATCAAACTGGCTCTCATCTCCCCCATACTCTCTTCCTGAAAATGTTATGGCACTAAAGATGTATTCTCGTATTATTTCAAAGGATCTTCCAGTTGCCCTGTAAATGAAATGAAAGATAATAATCTTATCCATTTTCCATTTCCTATTTCTATAGCTTTTGATGGTATGAAATTGCAATACAAAGAAAGCCAAAATATTGATCATTTTAATACTTGTATTTTATCTGCTTGTTTGTTTATTTATTTTTCACATTTCTGAACCACCCATCTCCCTCAAAGAGTATTAATTATACTCCTGGGGGAGAGCAGGGAAGGTAAAAAGAGGAACTCAGGATGTGTGGGTTAAGTAGTTTGCAAAGACCAAGATATACAATAAGTGAAATATTACTGCTCAGTATGAGAAAACTACACAAAAGCTCTATAAAACCTGCAGGTCAGAAACATTCATCATTTTTCATGTATTTTTTTCCACATCACAAAGGCTAAAATGTGTTTAAGTTTTCTCAAGATCTGAAGGCATGTTGGGAGGTAAGGTACACCAATGCTCTGAACTGTGATCCCAGCAATGAAAACATTTAGGGCTTCTGTGTATATGTTCTACTTTTCTTGTCAGATCAGGAAAAGATAAGCTCAGACCTGAAGCTGTTTTTTTAAGTGATATATTTAGAAACTTGAAAGACAAACCATTGCAAAATGAACCACAAGGCTCATTTTGATTGTGTTCAACAGTTGAAATGGGTCAAAATCTCACTAAGAATTATTCATATTGATTAACGAATATTAACCAGTCCTTTCCATCAGCAAATGGCTGAACTTTCAATTACAGCATAATGACTTTTTTGATTTAAAACAAACAAACATTTTTATTGAAATTCTTGTTTTACAGAACTGAAAGCAATGCAGGTCCTGCACAGAACTCAATGCATACTCTTAACTGAGACCACTAATGTGCATTTTGATTTTGTGTTGTGTTTATATCTGTCTTTCCTTTAATGGATAGCCATGCTCTATACTGAATACAGTTTTTCAGGATCATGAAATGAGATTCTGTTACATAGATTGGGTGAAAAGTTTCATTTAGGTTTACCGCTTATATTCAGTGAGATGTATAGTACCCAAATTACCTAATTAAACAGGCTTTTGTTGGGTAATAAATTCTGTATGTAATCAGTTTTCCTGATAATTTTCTTTACATATTTTATGTGGCAGTTGCCCCCTCCAGACTCTAGATAACAACACGATATATCTAAAATCAATGGGGGGGGGAATGCCAGTATTATGAGCTCTTGGAAAACAGACTAAGTTTTATTTCCCCCCAAAAGAGAAAAATTATGAATTAAATTTCTAATTAAATAACATGTAGGTAACCCAATAACGTATATAAGAAGAGGTAGGAGAGGATATTCTTTTAGTGATTGGTAGCTGCCCTTTCAATATTTTGCTTTTTGTTTTGGATGTGCACTGCAGTGAGTGAGTTGACGGCATGGAGATGGCCCCAAAGCACACAAGTTTAATTTTCCAAGGGTCTTCTTGGGGCATTTTTTGGATATGCTGACCTACTATAGGGCTTCACTTCACAATACTGAAGTAAAATTCAACCTCCATTTGGCTTCTGTGTATAAAAATTGGGAAGGGGGTCAATGTAATCTTGTCTTTCCTTTACCTTAAAAAGGGTTTTAAAAAAATCAATATATTCATTTATTAAATTTATATCTCAGTGATTCTAAATGGTTTACAAAACATTAAACAAAAAAACAACACCAAGTGAAAAAGAGCAGAGATTGCAGAGATAACAAAGCCAGATGGGAACAAAGAAAAAGAAGAACATGGGCTTCCATCATGCTTGCCAGAGGCCTGAGCAAAGAGCCAGGTCTTCCTGGCACTTTGAAATACCAGAAGGGTGGAGCTATCTGGATCTTGGGGGCAACCTCATTCCAGAAGGCAGGTTCTGCGACAGAAGAGGCACATTCTTCTGAGAGGTGGCATTATTTAATCGAAGGATCCTGGAGCATGCCAACTCTATCAGATTGGATCAAATGGGCAGATATGATGGGTGACAGGCAGTCTCTCAAGTCCCAAGACCTGTTATTGCAATGTAGAATTGTACTTGATTGCAGATGAAAAATCTCTCAGGGCAGTATTGACTGGAAGCCTCACTCTGATAAGAATGAATGTGGATTACAATTCTAATACATTCTAAACAATCCATTGAAAGAACTGTCCTCCTATAACTTGAACATTTGTCTTTAAGAATTCCTTTTCATATTGGGATGAAAACTTCTGGCAGTCAAAGATCCACTTTATGCAGTTTAAGTATCAATTTGCTTGGTAAAATAGATCCACTAATAGGAGGAAAGGAGTCGACTGAACCAGATACCCTTTCAAAATTTATTGCTATTCTGAGGAATTTCTTATATATACCAGAACTGAGAATCTGAACAACAGGCTACCATGACAAGGAAAAGAATAAGTGGTGTTATCTTGATAGTCAGATAAACACAGTATCTGTTCAAATAAAGTCATTTGGGGAATATTGGTTGAGAAAGCCGCTTCACTTTGGATCTACTCCTTTCCCCATCCTCTGGTCAAAAAAGTCCTCAATAATACCAAGCTGTTAAAGGCAGCCATAAAATTGAGAAGAAACACTGACAAAGACATTTTATCAAGCTCCATCTGGGAGACAGGCCAGCTCTTCTACTTCAAGTTTATTTCTCCTACACTGGTTTACTTCAGATAAAGTCTCATAAATAGTTAAGAGGGCCATTTATACATGTTTGGGAATGGTTATTGCTTTCATCATAGGGCCAGGATCCCTTGGCCTTAAGCTGCAGAACAGAACCTTTGCATGAAAAGCCAGAAGAAAATGCTAACTTTTTTGAGTATGATTCTTCATTTTCATTCAAAGTTAGAAGTGCAAAAGCTACATTGCTCATGTAACAATAGTTACATGCTACCCCCCTTTCTTACAATGCAGTTAGCAATTCTTACACATAATCAAGATGTAAATATCAGTGTTGGAATAAGAAGTAGATTATAATAGAGTTGGCATCTCTTGCTTCAAAATAAGTTATTATTCCCATTTATTCATTTCCCCCAGTATTTTCAATGGGACAATTCAGCATATTTTTTGTATTTTTTGACAAAGGATAAAAACACTTAACTTTTGAGCAGATCAGTTTATTTTAAGAAAATAAGTTAAAACTTTTTGGTCATCTTTAAATCTCACTTTTCCAACAACGTTGCAATATGTATGATTAATAGCTATTGAAACTGAAGGAATCAGGTTTATAATGTATTCTTTCTTAGATTTATAACCAAATGAAATAAACAAAATGTTAAAAGGTTATAGTATTTATGTAGTTACTTACTAAGAACATCTACATTATATAAAAGTAACCAAAATATCTTTATGATCCCCAAGGCATGTCACAATTTTTGAGCACCCCTAATGTTTGGAAATTGAAAGTTGAAAAATTTGACATGTCCTAATCATTTTCAAAGGAAAGATTAGGCATTTTTAATAATCTGTGCTGGTTTGGGGATGAAAATGTTCATTTATGTAAGATCATTTAATACACATAATAAAATGCTAATTTTTTATTGCCTGTATTAAAATTAATTTTTATTATCTTTTGGAGAAGATCTATCTAATGAGCAGTATGAAGAACTATCCAGAGTATGACAAAGTCTGGTTTTACTATAATTCTACTTTCTCTTCAATATATCAGCTGATGGTAGAATTGGGTTTATTTAATGAGAAATTAATTGAATGAAATAAATACAACAAATTAATAATGTAATAATCCACCAGCAATTGATAGCAGGAAGTACCAATGTAGAATGATTGATTATGACATACGTTATTCAAGCTCACTGTCACTTTGGAAAAAAATATTTTGTTTTATAGCCACAAGAAATTTGTGTAGGCAGGAGAACATGAGAAAAATTTATAAAATTTATAAGATATATGATAAAAGCAATCTTTGAGAACTGAAATGAATTTCTTATTCTGGTATTCATATTGTGATGCATCTTTTTATTAATCATATTAAGGCCAGCACTACTGTTTCTAATTGAGAAGATCCATTTCTCATTCATCCTAACCACTGTAAAATGGCTTGCTATCACTGTAGAGTGGCTGCCATTTTGTTTCTCTCTCAAATTTTTGTTTGTTTTTGTTTGAAATGATGAATGTTGACTGTTTTCTTTGTCACCGACTGGATGCCAATAAAAGACAAGCTCTGAATGCCTGCTGAAAAATTCATATATTTACAGAGTGAAGACCATTTATTTTATAGAAGTGGTACACTTTTGCAATCAGGCCAGTGATTGAATTAAATTTGTTAAAATCATAAAGACATAACAAATAGACAGTTCCATGTAATCATATGAAACAAAACTATGAAGAAACTCATATTTTGAAAGTTCAGATTGATTACTATCCAGTAGATATTGAATCAAGTAAGATATTGAATCTCACACTGTGCCCCCATTGAATTCAGGAGGACTTACTCACAAGGAAATATACCTGAGCATAAAGTATTTCATTAAATTAAACTGCAACGGACAAATATCTCCAGCCAGTTGGTATGGTATGTCTCTTCTTTAAGTCAACATATAGTCTATAGAAGCCAAGTTAGTGGAATAATTTGGCAGAAAAATTGCAGACGTTTCCTTTCCTTTCCTAGCAGAAACAGTAGATGGGAATAAGTTAAATAAATAATGATTTACCTGAATTTAATGAAACTCTAAACCCGTTGTCCACTTCAGTTGCATTATTTCTGCCTAGTGGTAGAACCAATATTATTCATTGTCTTGGTTGAGGCAAGACAAAGCTAGGTCAATCCCCCAATAGCAAGTCACTGTTTTTGAGTTTTAGGAAACCTTTCAAGTGTTCCGACAATTACAAACAAAACCTTCTTCAACAATTAGCTGATGTGATAACCTTGAATCTCTTTCCTTTTTCCTTACTATTGTACTGATTCCTTTGAATAAAGCGCTGTACTATTGAATTTCATGTTTCCGTAGATTTGATCTAGAGTTTCACTGTAATCTCTGATTTCTATTTTGACCTGGAATTTTATGCGGTCTGAACGGAAATTGATTTCTTATTTTTCAGATGAACAAAGGTCAAATTGCATGTTAAGTTAAGCTCCTGTTTTAGTGGGTATGCTTACTAAAGTTACAGAAGCAGTTGCACTTGGCTCTGATTTGGAAGAGAGACTAAGCGTGTGTGTGTGTGTGTGTGTGTGTGTATGTATGTATGTATCCTTCCCTGTATTGTTTTACTGCCTAAAATAAAATAAATAAAGGTAAAATCTCCTTTGAATCAAGCTTGATTCCTGGGAACTCCTTAGATACCTCCATGCAATTTCTCAACAACAATGCAGAAATGGTTTGCCAATTTCTCAACAACAATGCAGAAATGGTTTGCCATAGTTTACTTCTGCTAAGATTGTTCATTTCCTAGACTAGCCAACAACAATTGTGGCATTCCCTGGAGGTCTCTCATCCAAGTACTAACCTGGTCTAATTAGCTTCTAAAATCCCACAAAGTCATCTACCTGCTCCCAAAATGCTTACAAAAAAAAACAGATATAAAGCTGGGGAGAGAAAAACAATGCAAAATGCAAATGCTTATTGTTCCAATTATAGTCACTAGTATACTTGTCACAATGTAGATTTTCAAACAATTTTTCTTAGCTTGGTCTTTCTCACCTGTTCCCACAGTACATACATCTCATACATGAATGCATGTATGAATAAATGGTTATTCCCAAACATATTATTTTTAAAAGCTTTTTCTAAGCTGGTGTCATTCAGAAGTGTTAGGTTACAATTTACATCATTCTCAATCCCTATAGCCAACATATCTTGTAAGAAGGCCAGGAATTTGAAGAAGACGTATTTCATTCCTTAAGGGTAATGATAACTGGTTTCTGCTTAGAGCAACATTATTTTCAAAGTAGTTGTGTTTTGCATTTTCAGGTTCAATTTCTCATTTAAGACAACTCTGCATCTGGTTTTCACTTTAATGAGGCACAGCCCTGTCAGTATCTTTTCCAAGGATTTCACCTATGTTGTATGAAATGAGTTTTTTGGTAATATAAAAATAAAATTAGCACTTTGAAATAGCATACACATAAAATATGATTATTTTTGACAGGAGGAAATTAAATTGTAGGAAGTCTGCAACAGTCTGTTTTGCATTTAGAAATGTATATTTGGAAGGATAAAAACTCAAACCAAAGTAATGTAAATAATATAATTATATCCAGGAGTTTCCGAATCCTAACATTGATTTGATGTTTGTCCTTGAGAAAGTCACATATTCTATAGCAGGGGTCTCCAACCTTGGCCCCTGGAAGCCTGGCGGACTTCAACTCCCAGAATTCCACAGCCAGCTGGCTGTGGAACTCTGGGAGTTGAAGTCCGCCAGGCTTCCAGGAGCCAAGGTTGGAGACCCCTGTTCTATAGGATCTCCGCTGCTGACTTGCCAGACTCAAGATAGAGGAGGAGGATGAATTCCAATAAACATTGTGGTGGAAATAAATACTTTCTCTCCCTCTTTAATGAATTAATGAGAAATTATTACATTGCACTGTCTTTTCATTCTGTGGAATTGCCTTTCTGTTTGGGAGTTAGATTTACATCCAATCTTTTTCCCTGAAGTGTATTTAGGGGTCCTTCCTCCCGTATCTCTCCCCTACAAAATAACAATAACTGGCCCCAGAGAGCTGAAGTGACCATGAACTTGATTTTTACTATTTTAAACTTTGATCACAGTGCTTATTGGCCTACTCGGTGCCAAACCAAAGAACACTTGGACATCACTTAGAAAATATGCACATTAATAAAATGTCCATCAGTCAGTTGCAAAAGATCTCACTGCTTGGATCTACACTGATACATTACAACCTTTTAGGTTCTTGGGAGGAATTCAGTGTGTATGAGCACTGGCACCTGTGACTTCACATTGTTGTGAATAGATATTGTTGTTATTGTTATTATTATAAAATATATAAACTATAAAGCTATAAAATAGTTTGACAGCTCTGGACTGCACAAAGAAAAGCTAAGAACCCTTGCTGAAAGAAGTCAATCAAGGGAAGTTTTTGAAAACAACAAAGATGAAGGCTGAATGTAGAAAATAAACAATTGAAAACTGATTTGTTAATTTGAGGAACAAGCCAATGTGTAGTCAATACTTGAAGGATTTAGAAGGAAAAGTTGACAACAATCTTATATGGAGCTCCTTAACATCAAGACTGCATAAATGTAAAAGCACAATTTATAACAAACAGTAACAAATGTCATTTTTGTAGTGAAAAGGATGGAACAATTGAGTATTTGATCAGTGACTGTGGCAAGATTGCACAAACTGCTACAAGCAGCATCATGACTAAATTGACAAAATTTTCAGTAGAAAGTTTGCCAGAAGTTTGGAATCAAGGGTAGTAAAAGCTACAGGAATCATCAGGTTGAGAAAGTTTTGGGAAATGAGCGAGTTAACATCTTATGGGACTTTAAGATCAAACAGACAGACACCTTGTTTATAACATGCCTGATATAACAATGGTTGAAAAGAAGAAAAGTCTGGTTCACTGATGTTGTTATTTTAGATGATGAAGATAAATTATTATATTATTATATTTAGATCTGAAGATAAATTATTAGAAAAAAGAATGAAATACTAGGACTTGCAGATTGAAGGTGAACCCTTATGGAAAAAAAAATCTATTATGCTGGATTGGAACCCTCATAGTGAAACCTTGATATTTGAAAATATTGACTTTATCAGATCTGAATACCTTCCTTTTACAAACCCCCTCCCTCCCACTCAGTTTTTATTTACTTTGCCTATTCTGTCTTATTTAGTTTTAAAATCTTACACTCCAAATGATGATGGATTTTCTGTCCATGCATCCACCTACCCACCTACACTGGACAACATAATCAAGACCAGGGGTGGGATTCAACGGTGTTACTACCGGTTTGGTGATTACGTTTTGCTGCATGTGTATATAATAAACCTTAAGCTGTGCTGCCTGGACAGCTGATAAGTGCTGCATGCGGGTGCGCAGCATTTGAGAAGCCACTTTTTAAAACTGCTTTTTCCACCTCAGCTGTGTTGCGCAAAGCAGCTGAGGTTGAAAACACAGGAAATAAAGGACAGGTAAGAGCCCGGGCAGGCGGGTGGGTGGGCCAAACAGCAGCAGACACAGAACCGGTTCCATGTCTGCTGCTCTTCAGAGCTACCGGTTTTATAGAGACGGGAAGAACTGGTTGCATCCCACCCCTAATCAAGACCCATGTAGTCCCAGGGATGGGAACACTTTTTAAAAATTACCCTTATTGGATATCTACCATTGAAGCTTTTTCTTATCCAATAACATATAAAAAGGAACAAATAGTTAGATATGGTGAGATATTGAATGAAAAGGGTGAACTTAAATCTATCCAAAAACTAGAGGAACAAGGTATAACGATGAATTGGTTTTCATATTTGCAAATACAATCTAGATTTGATAAAGATCTTAAAACAAGATTTCTATGATAAGTTGACTGATTTAGATAAAATTTTGATGGGTACTGATGAAAAGGTAATTTAAAAAATCTATGGACATTTATTAGAATTTAAATTAGAGGAAGAACAAGTTAAAGAAATGATGATTGCTTGGGGGAAAACTTTTGGATATGGGATTTGTTGTGAATGAATAATACCAATAAAGTTATCTTGAGCTTGAAGTCAAGTGAAGGATTCTGGCCCTGCACTTCTGATTGGCTGTTAATGGCAGGATCGAATTGGTCCGTTCAGGAGCATCTGATTGGCCATTAAGAGGCCATTCCCATTGGTTAAATGGAGCTAGCGCTCCAGGTTTGCTATTGGTTGAATAGTTAATAAGTTGCCTATATAAGGAAGGCTATAGCAACCCTCCAGTTTGAGCTGTCACAATATGTAAATAAAGAATTTGAAGTTCACTGTTCTACCGGCTCGTCTCCATCATTCGCACCCATGCTCCAGACTTAACACTGGCGACGAGGGTGGGATTGGATGACATCCGAGCCAACTAAGACAACTAAGCACGTGGCTGAAGCACACAACGGCGGAACCATGTCCGGCGGCGTAGTACCACCCGCTCCGTTCGATCCAGCTCAAGAGGACTGGGAGTCCTACATGGATCGTTTTCAAATGTTTTTGGAAATGAATAATCTGAAGGATGCCACAACCGGGAAGAAACGGGCGGTATTCCTAACTCACTGCGGCTCAACGGTATTCAAAATGGCCAAGGCATTAGCGAAACCGGCTGAAGTGAAGACCATGGACTGGGACATCCTCGAACAGTTGCTAAGGGTCCACTATGCACCAACCGTTCCAACACTCGTGAGACGACACGAGTTCTATCAAAGGTACCAGCGGAAAGGAGAAAGTGTCGCCGATTTCGTTGTAGACCTCTGGAACTTGGGAGGCCTTTGCGATTTCACCGACCTAGAAGAGGCCTTGAGAGACTGAGTAGTCCTCGGGCTAGATGCTCTAAACGTACAGAGCAAAATAATGGTAAAGGGCAACATCACCCTTAAAGACGCCATAGCTGAAGCTATAGCAACGGAGGCGACCAAGAAGTTGGCTGCCCAACTATGTCGAAATCGTGCTCCAGCACACCCACCGGCCGGCAAAGTTTCACCTAATGCAGAAGGGCAGCTGAAGACAGCCCATCATGAGGACCTCTCTTCATCGTCAGACAGCGACGAAGAAGAGGTCCATCGTCTGCGGTCCGATCGGGACCGATACCTGAAGTCCCAGCAACCGTGCGCTGGCTGCGGAGCCAACCATTACCGCTCCGATTGCAAATTCCGCGACGCGCTCTGCCACGAGTGTGGGAAATGAGGCCACATCGGATGGGTTGCCGAAGCCTCCTCGGACCCAGCCAGACCTCGAAAGGAACCAATCTCTGCCAATCGACAGGGAATTGCCCTGTAAGGCGAGAACCAGTAAACTACTCCTACAGAAACCGACCCGTGAGTTGTCTAGCGAGACAGGAAGAGGCCCACCAAACACTTACTATTGGCCATGCCTCTTCGCTAGACGCTAAGAAAATTTGAGTCAATGTGAACATTGAAAATCGGCCTTGCCAAATGGAAGTTGACTCGGGATCATCTCTTTCAATGGTCTCATGGAAGACCCTCAAGCAACTCATCCCCACTATCTGGCGCCAAGACCTTCAATTCCAACAGCTCGTGTTAAAGGACTACCAGGGGAACCGAATTCCAGTTGCAGGATCCAGTCAAGTCCGGGTTGCATTCAAGAACCACACAGCATACTTACCCCTGACGATAATCGATAAGGGCCGGCCTAGTCTGTTAGGCCAGCAATGGTTCCCACCACTCGGCATTGAAGTGGCAGGCATTAACCGAATTGGCGGCAGTGACTGGGAGGAAGACCTCGCCCACGAATTCAGGGACGTCTTCGAGGAAAAGCTAGGCGAGTACAAGGGGACCCCGATATCCTTTAGCCTTAATCCAAAGATAGCTCCCATCCGCCTTAAGCCTCGTTGAGTTCCGTTCGCTCTAAAGCCAAAAATCGACGAGCAGCTTGATAAGTTGATTGCCCAGGGAGTCTTAAAGCCAACTGACCACTCCCCATGGGAAACGTCAATTGTGACACCAATTAAGCCGGACGGCTCAATTAGAATTTGTGGGGACTACCGAGCCACCCTAAACCACGCCCTGCAGCAGAACCCATATCCGGTGCCGGTGGTACAACACCTCCTCCATTCCCTGGGGGGCGGAAAAGTCTTCGCTAAACTAGACTTAGTTCAGGCTTATCAGCAACTGCCGGTTGACGAAAAAACGGCACAGGCACAGACTACCGTAACACACCGAGGTGCCTTTCAATGCATGCGGCTCCAATTCGGAGTCAGTGTAGCCCCAGGGATCTTTCAGAGCCTAATGGAGAGACTATTGCAGGGGATCAAGGGTGTTGTCCCCTATTTTGATGATGTGCTCATTGCTGCCCCCACTCCAAAAATCTTACGGGAGCGTTTAAGACTGGTATTACGAAAATTCCAGGAAGCAGGCCTGAAAGTCAAAAAAAAAAAAGTGCAAACTGTGTACCGATCATGTTGAATTCTTAGGGTACTTAATTGACAGTCAGGGTATTCACCCTACCGATAGCAAATTGAGAGCAATAAAAAACGCTCCCAGACCACAGAACAAGACCGACCTCCAGGCGTTCTTAGGCCTCATCAATTTCTATAATGTATTCTTGCCGCACAAGGCGACTGTCGCTGAACCTTTACATCGTCTATTAGATAAAAAAGCAATTTGGGTATGGGGTCACAAAGAAGAGCAGGCGTTCCATAATGTGAAAAAACTACTGACTTCGGATGCCATACTAATGCAGTACAATGAGACTTTGCTAATAAACATTACATGTGATGCATCGCCCTTTGGAGTGGGCGCCATTTTGAGCCATGTGTTACCTAACAGTAACGAAGCCCCTGTTGCTTACTTCTCAAAGACACTCTCGAAAACCGAGCGAAATTACAGCCAGATCGATAAAGAAACCCTGGCGATTGTATCAGCTGTTAAAAGATTTCATGAGTATGTTTTTCACCATTGTAACTGACCACAAACCATTGCTGGGGATCATCGCTGGGGACAAGCCAACTCCCTACATACTTTCTCCCAGAATGATCCACTGGTCAGAATTCTTGGCTGCCTACAATTATCGGCTACAATATCATCCCGGTAAAGCCATTCCCCATGCCGACGCGCTGAGCCGTACACCGCTCCCTGAAACTATCAATGATCCTGCACCAACGATGACAGTGTTGCAGATCGAGACACTCCACACGCCACCATTAACTGCCCGTGACATCGCGAGAGAAACAAAACGCGACCCCATCTTGGCGCGAGTCCTCACATGGGTGGAATGCGGATGGCCATTGGACCAAGTACCAGACGACTTAATTCAAAAGTCGTCAAACAGAGTTGTTCTCACAGAAGGGCTGTGTCATCTGGGGCAATAGAGTCGTTATCCCAGAACGACTCCAACAGACACTGCTAAGAACCTTGCACGATGGCCACCCTGGCATCGTGCGCATGAAGGGCCTCGCACGAAGCTACGCATGGTGGCCAGGCATCGACAGACAAATCGAATTGTGGGTTAAAACTTGCAAGAGATGCCAAGAAGTAAGAAACGGTCCACCAAAGGCAACCCCAACCGAATGGGAGACGCCGCGGGGACCCTGGTCCCGCATCCATCTGGACTTTGCTGGGCCAACCAAAGGCCACACATTTTTGCTAACCGTCGACGCCTACTCGAATTGGCTCAAGATTCACCAAATGAGCAACACGACCACTGACGCGGTCATCAAAAGACTGGAAAGACTTTTTGCAACCCACGAATTACCAGACGTTCTGGTATCCGACAACGGGTCCCAATTTACCACGCTGTCTTTTGAGCAGTACCTGGCTGACCGTGGTATTCGACATGCGCTCACTTTGCCTGTGTACCCTGCTGCCAACGATAGGGCTGAGCGCATGGTACAATTCGTCAAAAAGACTCTCCAAAAGATAGACTACGACAACATCAACGAGAAAATCAACCGGATCCTTTTCCTTCAGCACATCACACCTCACAGCGTCACCAACAAAACTCCCGCCGAGCTGCTAATGGGACGAAAATTCCGCTCCCACCTCGATCGGTTACACCCAGTCTACGAACTGGAAAAGCCACTCGGATCCAGCGGCCAATGCCGTACCTTCCAGGTAGGCGATTTAGTATTCGCTAAAAACTTATTGGGCGATCCGCTGTGGGGAGAGGCAACCGTAATCCGCGTAACCGGCCCAAGATCATACCTCGTTCAGTGCCCTGACGACAGACTTTGGAAGCGTCACATAGATCAACTACGATCGCAGCTACCGTCTCGCACTTCCGAACTCCCTTATGACCAAACTGAGGGGGGGGGGAGATACAGAGGAAAGCGAATTACAATTAGAGGGAAACCTTTTCGAAGAGACTGATAATGGAACTGAAACGCAGGAACAGGAACCAGGGACTGGAGTGAGTTCACCTCAGGGAGTAGCCAGTGATATTGGTGATGACGGGAACGCGAACTCGGAACCAGAGGCACCCTTACCGTTAAACAATGGTCTACCTCAGCAGAAGTGCAGCCAACCGCCAGGCACTTTGCGAAAATCGAAAAGACTAATAAAACAGCCGTCCTACCTGAAGGACTATGTAACCGCGCCCCGTGGGCAGAAGCCAGGGGAAAGGGGTGTTGTGAATGAATAATACCAATAAAATTATCTTGAGCTTGAAGTCAAGTGCAGGGTTCTGGCCCTGCACTTCTGATTGGCTGTTAATGGCAGGATCGGATTGGTCTGTCCAGGAGCATCTGATTGGCCATTAACAGGCCATTCCCATTGGTTAACGGAGCTAGTGCTCCAGGTTTGCTTTTGGTTGAATAGTTAATAAGTTGCCTATATAAGGAAGGCTATAGCAGCCCTCCAGTTTGAGCTGTCACAATATGTAAATAAAGAGTTTGAAGTTCATTGTTCTACCGGCTCGTCTCCATCATTCGCACCCATGCTCCAGACTTAACAGGATTGATTTACAGAAATGGCAAAAATTGTGGTCTCAAAATTATAAAATGACAATGTCAACTACTTATGAAGAAAATTTGTACAAGATGTTTTACAGGTATCATCTACCCCTGACGAGAATTGTGAGAACAAATTGGATAAATGTTGGAAATGTCATCAGATACCTGGTTCATATTATCATATGTGGTGGACATGTTTGGATGCAAAAAGATATTGGACTAAAATCTACACATGGTTGGAAAAAATGATAAAACAACATTAGACTTTAAACCAGAGATATGTTTATTGGGAATTATACTGGAAATATACAAAAAAGAACTGAAATATTTGACTGCAAATGTTTTAACAGTGGCTAGAATTGTATTTGCTAAGAATTGGAAAAATGAAAAAATACCTATGCAGGAGGAAGTTATTAAGAAAATTATGGACTATGCTGAAATGTGTAAATTGACATTTGAAATTAGAGAACAAGAAAGTAAACAATTTTATATGATATGGGATTTGTTTTATCAATGGTTGGAAAAAAAGACATGGTAGTATAATTGACTAGGAAATCTTGTAATAAAAGTTTAATAGATCGATATAAAAAATAATACAGGTATATATTGGATGAAAGTACAATATAAATATCATAATAAAATTGAGAATATCTCGTATAAAATGATGGAATAAATAGTTTAGTTATGAATGATTAATAACTGATAAATATATAAGCATATGTTAGTTTGACAATGTGAGAATTTATATAAACTGTGAGTAACGACTATGAAAGGATAGCACAAAAGATTTGTAACCAACTGACACACTGTTTGTATATAAAATGGAAGATGGTTTTATGTCTTTATGTTTTGTTTGTATATGTTTGTCTTAAAAAATAAAAAAAAAATATATAAAAATACCCTAATGATCATTAATACGCATATTACTACAAAATACTGTTAAATGGTGTGATTTCTGATGTTTTAAAACTGTATATTCATATTCTCCCCCAAATAAACACGTATCAACTTGAATTTGACAGATGTATTTTCTAATTACAATAATTAGCTAGTGATAGCTCTCTGTAAATTAGTGGTGCTTTTCTTTGAATCTTGGCAACAGTTGAGGTTAGATTTTTTGTGTGTGGCCTTGACATTTATTTAATAGAGAAGGTAGGAGAGAAAGATAAAGGGCCAAAGAAGTGCATTAAGTAATGGATAGCGAATAGAATCTACTGCTGAAGTATGGAACATTGCAACTTGCATTTACATTATTCTTAATTAAATACAGTGACAGGTGGCCCTGCAGGTTGCATAGCAATATCAGGAAATGTGGGAGATAAATGAGGTGAAATGAAAAGGTTATCGAAACTCAAGATTTAAAAGAAGTGTATATATGTGTGTGTGTGTGTGTGTGTGTGTGTATACACACAGACATATAAAACCATTTATAAGTTTGATGGTCCTATTCTGTATATTATGAAAGAAAGTAGCACATAGTGTTATAGTTTCATTCTCTAAAGTCAATACATTAAAGAATTAAAATCAAATATATTATGGCATATGTAGTTTAACCATTTTTATATTCCAAAGATTATTATCCAAATCACCAGAAAAGTGAATACAGTTTGGGGACCAAATGTTGAATTTAATTGGACCAAATGTTAAATTTAATTGGACCAAACGTTGAATTTAATTTAATTTTATATTTAATGTGCATATGTGTGAGAGGATCAAGAATCACAGTGGGCAAGAAAATGTCATATATATATATATATATAAAGAATAAGAGATTTCTTTTTTCATAGATTTGCAATGAGAGTTTTCTTTTTAAAATAAAGATTGCTAAGCTTATTTTAGAGCTCTTGTAATACTTATCATTGTTTTGCACCTCAAAGCAGTGTCACTAATTTTATTTGAAACTTTGGTCAGAGGAACTAAAACTAATCCTGGGATTTTATACTACCATCATGGGATTTAATTTGACAATAATACAATATATAATTGAATTGTACAATTTGAAAATTAGAGTTCACGAATATTTGTATGCTTCAATTCAAAATTGTATTCTGTCATATTGTAGCATTCTCAAATCTGATTGCCTGCAGATTTTAGTAAAAATTCTTTCTTAGTTGTAGATTCAATTTACATCTCAAAATTATCCTTTAAACTCATAATTAAGAATCTAAATAATTTAAGGATAGTCCTTAGATAAAGCTTTAGACCAGGGTTCTCAAACTTGAGTTCATCGAGGGCCGCGTTTGTGTTTGACCTTGGGGGGCTAGGATGGGTGTGGCCAGGATGGGCGTGGCCAGCAAAAGGTCACTTGTGTTGGGGGGCGCCTGGGGTGGCCCAAGCACTCTGCCAGAAAAAATTGGCCCCTGAACTCTCTTTTCGGCTGTGACAGCTTCCTGAAACCCTTTGCCAGTGAAAACGGAGCTCAGGAAGGCTGCTTGCAAGCTCTGTTTTCACTGGCAGAGGCATCATGGGCCGGTTTTTTGCTATTTCCATGGGCCAGATATAAGCACTCCCCACAGGCTGGATCTGGCCCCTGGTCCTTGAGTTTGACATCCCTGCTTTAGAATATGAATTATGTGAACATATCACTAAAACTTTATCCGATTCCAACCCAAACAGCTACCGTGTTTCTCCAACAATATGGCCTCCACCAATAGGAAGGCCCAGCATGTTTTATCGGCATAAAATCAAATTAAGCCCCTCCCCCCAAATTAAGGCCTATATTAAACATGCGAAATGGGGGGGAATGGCGGGGGGCTTGCTGTTAGGAAGTACTTTTGCTGCATACCCAGATATGGTGCTGCCTGCGTTGACTTTGGTGTTGGTGGGGCACTTCGTATTGGGAGACCTTCCTCCACCGTTGCTTTCTCTTCTCCCTTGCTGCCGCGGCATTGAGAGCAATGCTGTGGCATTTGACGCAGCCATGCGCAGCCAGCCAGGGCTCCTCCTTGCAACCGGAGCCTGGCGGAGACATTTGGCTTCAGGTGCTTCTGTCGCCACCTTCCCTTCACTTCAAAGGCAAAGCACCTCCTCGCTGGAACCTCTGCTCATCCCATCAGGGCTGCGCCAGAGCCGTGCAGCCTGGGCAGAGCCGGTCAAACAAAAGGCCTGCCTGCCAAACAAAAGAGCTGGGCCGACCCAAGTCCCTCCAGCCCGAACCCGAAGGGGCCACCTGGAGAGGCTGCCTGAGGCAGTGATAGCACCCACCCATCTGTGGACAGGGAGGCAAGGCGACGGCCTGTGTCGTGTCCTCCGAGCTGAGCCCCGCCGAGTCAGCACCTCTGCCTGATGCCCATTCTGCTGCAGCGTTTGGAGCTGCCGACGCATTTGGAGATGCGTGGGGATGGGGATGGGCTGGGGGAGGGGTGGAAAGGATGGGCGGCTTCGGGCTCTCTGCCGGCCAGGGAAGCAGAGCTGCCATCAACTCACCTCCCTGTCTGCAGATGGGTGGGCACTATCACTGCCTCGGGCAGCCTCTCCCGGTGGCCCCTTTGGGTTTGTGCTGGAGGGACTTGGGAAGGAAGCCAAGCTCAGGTCGGCCCAGCTCTTTTGCTTGGCAGGCAGGCGCGCACCCGTGGCTCGCTTTCCGGGCTCTGCGCAGCCCGCATGGCTCTGGCACAGCCCTGGCAGGATGAGCAGAGGGTCTGGCGGGGAGGTGCTTGCTGCCTTGGTGAGACCTCTGCTGCTGGGAAGAGGGCCCGCCTGTCAGCTGTGCTGGGCACCCCAGGCAAAGCTCTTTGCACTCTGCCCGGCGCCAGGCAGGGATAGCGGCTGGGCACTTCTCCCGAAGTGGGCCGATCCTGCGCTGTGGCCCCGGGAGATTTGCCTCCCCACGTGGGATTGGGCAGGGGAGTCTTTGTTGTAGTAGGGCGTCATTTTTAAAATAATTGGCTTTACCTTCGAAGGCAAAGGGAAGGCGGCGACAGGAGCACCTGAAGCCGAATGTCTCTGCCAGGCTCTGGTTGCAGGGAGGAGCCCTGGCTGGTTGCACGTGGCTGCTCCAAATGCAACACTGTTGTTTTAAATGCCACGGCAGCAAAGGAGAAGGGAAAGCACTGGTGGCGGAAGGTCTCCCGATACGAAGTGCCCCGCCAGCACCGAAGTCAACATCCAAGCTGTCGCTGCCTGCCCACCCAAGGATGCAAGGGGGGGAAAATTAAGTCACCCCCGAAAAGACGGCCTAGCCATTTTTTTGGGGGGGGGAGTCAAAAAAAAATAAGGCCTGACCTTATTTTGTGAGAAACACGGTAATTATTTTTTAATTATTTATTTATTTTAATTTATTTATTTGTCAAGCATTATAAGATAACAGGTATAAGTATAAACATAGTTATGAATACATGAAATGGATACATATAAGAAAAAAAAAACCAATAGGACAGGGACGGTAGGCACATTGGTGCCCTTATGCACACCCCCTATAGACTTAATTAAATTAATTAAATTTTAGGCTATTCCTTACAAAAACTTCATGTTACTGATGTCCCAAATACCTTTTAATCCCGAATGAAGCCCTCATAAATGGATGAATAATAGAAAAAGCAATTAAAAAGGAAGATGAAACATAATTCTTATATTGCCACTTGTTTTGTGTTTTGTGAATCACAGTTTAGCAGGGATAGGCAATCTATGGCACCTTGAACAACAACAAAAAGCATTCCTTGTTATTGGTCATGTTTCCAAGGAATGCTGGGAGTTGTAGTTCAGCAACATCTGGAGTACCTTCAGTTTCTTCCCTCTGATTCATAAATTAATGATTGATTTAATCATTGTTGACAGTCATGAATATATTCATGTGATAGCTGGCAGGACCTAGAGAACATTCTAAAGATACAGTTCTATTGCATGTTAAATATGTCATGTCCTATTGCAATATTCCCACAGTTGCATGATGGAATAGCAGGACATTAACAGAAATAATGAACTGATAAGCAGTGAGCTATAAGCTGTCTTAGAATAATCAGGGACACCATAACAACTTTCAGAGTCATAAGGAAAGCATCTTCTGCTCTTGGGCTCAAGCTATTGCACAAACGTTTGTGCAAGGATCTCTCTGTCCAGAGCTAATCAGATTGTGGGAAAGTAGGAGGGTCATTTGGACCAAGGTTCAGTTGGAAAAGGGGGCTTAAATTTAGACTTCTTTTTGCATTTAGGCATACTGAAATTGTAGCTCACAGGTGCTTTTTTTGGATAGTGATAGGTATTTTCATATGCTGTCATTTTTATTTTTTATTATAGGGAAACTGCAGGAGCTTGTCCAGGCAGTTGCCAGGAGTCAGCACTGACTTGAAGGCACAAAATAAAAGTGTGTGTGTGTGTGTGTCTGTGTGTGTGTGTGTGTGTAAAGTTTCAAAATTGGAATTGATCTGTATCTCAGGATCTCTGAGAAGGACTGCTTCTCTCAGGAAGTGATTATATTTATTTCTTCTTGCTATTCCCTGGCTCCCTCTCCTTTGAAAGCAAGAAGCCAGTTCTGCATACTGAAGGGCCACATGATGTATTCTGAAATGATAGATCCCATTTTCTAAATTGTGCTATTGCACTCTTTTTTGTGTCACTTCTAATAACCAGCCAAATGTGAGTGGGTTAACACACATTTTTTTTTCACGATTTATGAGGTAGCTTTCTTAAAGCTACAAATAATTTTAAATCTCTACATCTTGAGTGTTTCTAAGATCAAATGTCCTATTCTGAAAACAGAAGCTGGTAGACTATAAATTATTATAAAAAGGAATACATATTATTTTAATACTGAGGCAGAAACATAAGATAGAGAGCTGGAATCAGTTTTGGCATTTTTTTCTCCACATAAACCACACATGCAACTTCCCTAGATCTCCCTTGGTGCTGTGCCTCAAGATCAAGAATATTGGTATATGGCTGTTAGTAACAAGGAGCTTAAAACTGACTTTGAAAAAAATAAATTGTGCTGTGCAGCTTCCTCAGATTTACCCTCAACAGGGAGCTCAATGTCTACACCTGTTAGCACATCTTTGAGATTGGTATGTGTGGAAAATACATCATTATAATGTGTAACAGGCAGCATAAAAACAATATCCCAAGTGAAAGAAAAGGGCGAGTTTGCTTTGATATATCAGCAGTATAATGTATGACACCTTTGAGAAGTGGAGAGAAAGGAGGATAGGTGAGGGAGACAACTGGAGCACATCCCCATCCAAGAGCTAGTACTCTTGAACTTATCTGTGTAAAATATGGGGAATTGAATATCAGCAGCCATGACACCAAACATTCTTGGGGAAGCAACACAGAGAACACTTCTTTCTTTAGTTCTCTGCCCCGGAATGAAAGAGACCATAACCATAACACATGACTTTTCAGGCGGGTTTGATTCCTCACTTGCAATGGTGGTGGTGAGTTCAGAGTCCAGATGAAGAGGAGCCACACACATGACATCTAGTGGCAAACTTTGGAGTCCTTACCTCGATGTGAACTGCAGGGAGGATCTTGGGGATCTCCCAGAAGGATTGGCCGCTGGGAACAGCATATGGTATGGGGTCCACCCCCACAGCAAACTTCTTTTGATGGAAATCCTGATCTCATAGCTTTATTTCTCAGCCAAGTAGTAAATCATTTGGAATTATATGCAACATATTACCCCTCCCAATGGTCAATGATAGTAGCAATTACTGGGATGTTAACTGGAGATGCAGCAGATTGGGTGGCAGAGCTGCATAGTGCCCATGCTAGACGATTGATTGATGTAGGGTTATTCTTGGATTCGCTTTGTAATCAATTCGAGGGTAAGTCTAGAGTACACCAGACTGAGGAAGCAATAATGGCCTTAAAACAGAATGGAAGACCAGCTGTTGAATATGTCAGGGAGTTCAAACGATTGGCTGGGAAATTGAGGACTTGGCCAGAATGTCTATTGATTAGGGAATTCAGGGCCAGTTTAGATCGAAGATTACAACAGGCTTGTCTCTGCCGGGGTGTGCCCCAACGGATAACAGACTGGTATAAAACTGTTGTCAAATTAGACGTAGGGTTGAAGGAATTTAGAGAGAAATCTGAAGTTCCATGAAAAACTGGTTCGGTTGGGACTAATGTGGGAATAGGAAGGGGTGTGCAAGGAATTGTGGCCAACAATACCAGGGGTCATTTAAATCTTAAGTGTTTTCGTTGTAGTATAGTGGGACATAGGGCATTTGAATGCCCTATGATAGATACAGGACATATGAAGCAAACATGAGGGGTCCTTCCAGAACTGTTTCACAAATCGGATATAGTGGCAGGGAAGGTAATAGTCGTGAAAAAACACAGGGTATCACACAAAAAGAACCATCAATAGCTCCAGACACACAAGAGATGAAGCAATACAGTGAGCAGGATCAGCCGAGAGTTGTGTCAGGATTGTATGACAGTGGTGATGACAGCCAAGAAGACACCACGGAAAGCTCTCCTGTTAGGCCATTTATAATACCTATAGTGTTAGATAATGTAGGACTTAGAAGCCGATATGGAGCATTGATAGATACTGGATGTACCAGATGTCTGATTAGTCAACATGTTGTGGATGAACTGCATGTGCCATTAGAACCCCTTCCTACTCCCATGAAATTCGAGCAAGTTGATGGCTCATTGTTAGGGAGGTACTGACTATGATGATGACAATTCCTATTCGATTAGAAATTGGAGCTCATTGGGAATGATTAAGGTTCATTGTAGTATCGGAAATGCGAGAGGCAGTTATTTTAGGTTTAGTATGGTTGGATTGTTGGAAGACCACCATTTGGTGGGAAGGCAGTTCTAGAGGGTTGAGGCTTATTATAGGTCCAGAACCGCCACAGCAAGAACCAGAAGTACAACAACAGAATTCAAGGTTAGAGCCCATCAGTTTGATAGATGAACATAGTAGTTCCTCTTTTCCATCAGTATATCAGGATTTGGTGGAAGTATTTAGTGAGATGAAGTGTGAGATTCTACTGCCACACTGCCCAATGGACTGTGTTATCAAACTGATTCCTGGGGCAATATTGCCAAAACCCCGGATGTATGCAATGACACCGAAGGAAATGACAGAAATGCAGAACTTTCTAGAAAGGAATTTAGCCTAGGGATTCATTAAAGCCAGACGATTGCACATAGCTTCCCCTGTACTATTCTGAGAAAAAAAAGATGGTGGTCTATGTTTGTGTGTTGATTTCAGAGGACTTAATGCGGTCTGCGTCAATAACCTGTATCCATTACCATTAATCAGTGAGTTGTTGGCTACTTTATCAACCGGACAGTTTTTTACTAAATTAGACTTGCGTGAGGCATATTATCGGGTGGGAGTAAGACCTGAGGATGAATGGAAGACAACATTCAATTGTCCCCTCAGAAGCTATCAATTTTGAGTAATGCCTTTTGGATTACATGAGCCCCCCGCGGTGTCCATGCAACTTATTAATGGTGTACTACAAGAACATTTATATTGTGGGGTGCTAGTATATTTGGATAATATACTTATTTATACAAAAACTATGGAAGAACACGTCCAATTGGTGAGGAGTGTATTAACTAAATTATTAAATGGCAAATTATATATAAAATTATCTAAGTATGAATTTCATTGTATGAAACTGGACTACCTGGGATACTGAATCTCTAATGTAGGATTGGAGATGGATCCAATGAAGGTAAAAGCTGTAATGGAATGGAAAATCCCCCAAACAAGAAAACAGGTACAAGGTTTTTTAGGGCTTTGCAAATTTTTATCGACAATTTATACCTAAAATTGCCAACATTGCATTGCCATTAACTGAGTTGCTAAAAACAAAGAAACAAATAGAAAAACCAAAGCCAACCCAACCAGTTAAATGGTCTGAGCAATATCAACAAGCCTTTGAAACACTGAAATCATTATTCTCTCAAGTACCCATTTTATGACATCGTGATCCAATGGAGAAATACAATGTGCCAGTGGATGCGAGTGAAGTGGCCATAGGGGCTGTCCTGTTACAAGAGAATGAAACTGGAGCACTACAGCCATGCGCATATACATCACGGAAGTTTATGACTACAGAGAGAGGCTGGGCGATATGGGAGAAGGAGACCTTTGCCGTAAAATGGACACTAAGTACTTGGAGACATTTCCTGGAATGGGCACAGGAGTGTGGATAGATCACCGAAATTTAGAAGCATTACAAAAACCAAGACGATTGTCTCCTAAGTAGGTCAGGTGGGCCCTGTACTTTAATAGATTCAATTTCAAATTAAAATATGTACCGAAAGGACAGAATTTCATGGCGGATGCCTTGTCCTGATTGCCTCAATATCAATCAACACGAGATATTATTATTCAACCCCTAATTGTTGATAACTCATCCAAAAATGTTGGTCAAGTGACTTGTTTAAAGGAAACAACCCATGACACCATACAAAATGCTACTGCACAGGATGATTGGCTTAAAAAAAATCCCATTTGTGTTCATTTAAAGATGGGATAGCTTGGAGAGGAAATAAAGTGTATGTGCCAGCCAAGTGTAGGGAAGAAATACTTACAAATTGTCATGATGTAAAACAGGCAGCACATTTCAAATTTTTAAAGACATTACATCTAGCCCACTGTCAGTTTTGGTGGCCCAAAATGAGGGTTGATGTTGAACACATGCCAGGTATGCCCAACATCTAAACCTAGAGTAGGCAAACCAACGGGACTATTGCAAACAGTATCAGAGCCAACACATCCATGGCAAGATATAGCCATAGATTTTATTTTGAATTACCAAACAGCAAGGGATACACTGTAATATGGATCATAGTTGACTCATTTTCAAAACAGGCGCACTTTGTCCCCTGTAAAGGCCTACCATCGGCAGGACAATTGGTAGACATGTTTGTGACACAAATATATAGATTACATGGGGCACCCAGAAGGATAATATCCAACGGAGGGGTGCAGTTCATGGCACGATTTTGGAAGATGTTCCTTGTTTTGATGGGTTCTTCTCAGGGACTCAGCTCAGCATACCACTCGAGCACAAATGGAGTCGCAGAGAGAGTAAATGCCATGGTTGAACGATATTTAAGATCGTATATCTCACATCAACAAAAAGAATGGGTAGATTTATTACCGTTTGCTGAAATTGCCGACAATAACGCACTACATAGCAGTACCTGGTACAGCCCATTCTATGCAGTACATGGTATGGAATTCGGCCCAATTCCGGAGTTCACTTGTCAAAAAGAAGACCCACCTGGTGTTAAAGAATGGTCAGAAAAAATACAAGGATGTTGGAGTAATGTACAAAAAGCCTTAGAAAAGGCATCCAAAGACTATAAAACTCAAATAAACAAAAAACGACAAGATACTAAACCCTTCCAGGTGGGAGATAAAGTATATCTTTCTACCAAATATATCAAATTAAAACTGAACAGCTGGAAACTGGGTCCAAAATATTTAGGCCCTTTTGATATAATAAGAGTAATCTTACTGTGACAGTTAAACTCAAATTACCGTCATGGTTAGGGCAGATTCACCTCATTTTTCATACAAATTTACTAAAAACAAGTGTCAATAGAAACAACGAGATACAGATGAAACCAGTATGTGGAGAACTAGAACAATTTGAAATAGATAAAATATTAGATTCTAGAATACGAAGACATATTATTCAATACCTAGTGTGATGGAAAGGGTATCCCGAATCAGAGGCATCATGAGTTGGATATGTGTGCAGATAGACTGAGGCAAAGATTCCACAACCTTCATCCCGAGAAGCCAGGGCCTGTTGTATAACCCCTATACACCATTATCCCTTTGTGTTCTTGTATTCTAGGCAGAATCGTGGTAGAGGGGGTTGCCTGTCACAACTCCAATGACGAACGGACTGGAGCCGAGAAAGCTGAGATGCAATACGACCATAGTCATTTAGTTACCTTACATTGACTGTGTTACCACATTGGTGTTACAATGAGAATTCCTCAAATGACTGACATTGACTTCCTGGCAAGGAGTGGTGCAATAATGATGATTCATGGCTGGATATCAAGAGGGTGATGGTGTAATAATGGTGCGGGGCAAATGGGGGTTGGGGTGAATTGTCTTGGGGGTGCATGGAATCACTGATAAGGGGGAAAGGTGCAGTTACCATGTTTCTTTATTTTAGGGATGTCGGATGTTAGGCAGCAAAGGCAGCCGGAAGATGATTATAGTAATTATGTTATTATCCAGGGTATAACATGTATAAATACAGCTCTGGGTTGCAATGAAAACCAGAGCTGACTTTTACATAATTTGATCACTGTTACCTGTTGTTGTGGTGTGGGAGATGAATAAAAACTTCACTGAAGTTACATGAGTGAGTTGGTATCTTATCGTTCACCCCCTCAATATCAGATGAACAGCACACACACACACACACACACACACACACATACACACACATGTTTTTTAATGTTTTCGTGGGTATTTATATGTATGGTATTTAGGTTTCTTCGGGTATTTTCCCACGTCTTAAAAGCACAACTATTAAAGGTCCAATTATCATTGACTGGAGAAAAAGCTCCCCCACAAACAGTTGTGAAAAAGAACTTCTGTTCAAACTCAAAATACATATAATTTATAAAACAACACAAACCACACTGAAGCAATTAATGAGACAAGGCAGGATAAGGGCTTGAAGATGTCCACAGATATTGAAATACACATACTGGAAGGACGCCAGAACTCCGATAAGAACTGACAAACTAGAAATATTTTCATGCTTTGCTTCCAGCACTGGCCCATGCTCAGTTTGTCCTTTTAAACAGTCCTCATAGCTGCAGCCCATGAAGGGGATCAAGGCCCTTTCCTCCCCCATAGACCACACCATTCACATTTCTCCCTTATCCACTCCTCCCTGCGTGCCCCAGAATGAAGAGAGGATGGGCCTGGATCTTCCTCTGAATGTCCAGCCGGCCTGTGTCCTTCCCCAGTTTCCTCCACAGCCTCTGGAACCACACTCTCATTCCCTGTCGGCTGCTCCTCCTCTCCCTCGTGTCAGATTTTAACAGGGGCATGACACCATGAAGCTTCCTCCCAGAAGGTAACAAGGAAAACAGGTCATGAAGAGGATGTGTAGTGTGTTAGACAATCCTGCGGACCCTGCTCAAGCATCGCTTACATGCTATGTCCTGGATAGAAGGAAGTGAACTACCAATTATCTTTTCTGCCATCCTCATTATTTTCTGCACTGACTTCCTGTCTGAAGCAGTAATGCTTCCAAAGCGATATGACAGGATGCTTTCGATCGTCCCTCTATAGAAAGTGGTAAGGACAGGGGAAGGAAGATGAACTTTTCTCATGTGACACAGAAAATGTAGGCACTGCTGAGCCCATTTCAACAGTCTCACTGTTGAGCGATCAAGCTAGAAAAGGAAGAATGCAAATAAATAAAGCAATATATTATTCACTTGTACTAGCATTTGATAAAGATCAACAATGGATCATTAAGATTTTAAAGCATTTTAATGCAAATAAAAATTAATCACTTTTAAGGATGTGGTAACAAATACTCAAGGTAGCAGCTATAACAGTGTGATCAAAAGTCTTTTTTTAGGTCAGGCCTAGCTTCGATCACATTGTCAGAGCTGCCATGTTAATTTTTTTTACTATGCCCTACAAAAATTCTGGCCCACTTTCAAGTAAAAATCAAAGCTGAATAATGATTTTACATTTAAAATATCACCAATATATTAAGCCATGAGATTTTTCATGTTAAAACCTTTCAAATGATTGTGGATCTCATCATTATTTTAAAATGCATTAAGATCCTCCATCTAATCTAATCTAATTAAATCTAACAACAACATTTATATTGCATAAGCTGTGGTCGCGTCTGTAGTAAACAGATAATGCATTATAGTTAAGAAGTTAAATCTGCTTTATTTCAATGACAAAGAGTTTAAATACAATTTAATTGTTCATTTGAAACTAGTGAGAATGTGCAATCTTAATTGCATTTAGTTCAATAGATGTAATGTCTTTACTGAGACAAATTATCTGATGTTATCCTTCTCATAAATTAAAGGAAAGCAAGCAAACAAACTTTGGCTTATGCTTGAGCATGTAGATTTGGCCCAACAATTTCACCCAGCAATTCTATTTTGATGATGAACATTGATATTTACTAAGTATGACAACCTGTCATATTGTGTTGAGGCTATATGTATACATAGTAGCATGTAAGTAGGATTTCCCAAAGCAGTGTTTACGAAACTAATACTACAGAAGAGTATTAATTTTTAAATTGGGAAAGTACATCTATTGTGAAACGGTAATCAGTAAACTTTAATTGTAACGTATCCATTTGTGTGGTATCATTTTACACATCCAGAAGAACTGCCTAAAATGCAATTGGATGCAAGCAAATCTCATTGTATCCAATGGTACTTAGACCCATTAAGTAAAATTGCAATCAAGAACACTTTCATGTGGGAATCCCATAATCCTTAAATATGCATAAAATTGCATGGTAGAAGACTTCCCTTCTGCCCATATTCTATTGATTCAGGTGAGTTTGTTGTTTAATTATAAATAAATACTAGCCTTTTAGGCAAGAGGATCCATCTTAGCATTCAGTAGCATATTGGAGGCCACATTTCAAAAGTTTGTGGGGCCAGGACACAAAGTTGGCCAAAGTTTGTGGAAGAATACAGCTCTTTTAAATATTCAAATCACCAAACATAAGCCTTGTTCTAAAATGCACTATGGACCACAAAAGACCCACAGTTTAGGCGTATCTTTATTTCTGTTTTAGCTCATGTCATATAAGCCAGCAATGGGAATTCAGGGAGTTGAA
Organism: Hydrophis major; assembly: GCA_033807585.1. Taxonomy (NCBI): domain Eukaryota; kingdom Metazoa; phylum Chordata; class Lepidosauria; order Squamata; family Elapidae; genus Hydrophis; species Hydrophis major. Next base: position 137,830,317 of record CM066329.1, on the reverse strand, counting down.
GTCCACCAAGCTTAAAATGGCCAAGGTTGGAGACCCTTGATCTAGATCAATATTTAGAATTTCAGCACATTTTGCAGCTGATTAAGCAGCCAAAAATAGAGATATAATGAAAAGGTTTGAAAATAACTTTCTTTGTTCCTCAAGCTATAGGAATCAGTCTAAATATAAGTTAGCCAATTTTGTTCAGCAGAGATTTAGGTTAGCTACTGTTTGATTTTGATCTACCAAGGTTCCAGCCTTTCAACTAGTTATTAAAAAGTTAATCCTATTAAAAGCAGAGGAATTTGTCACAACCAGATAGTTTGACCTGTAGGAGTTTTTGTTCTATGCAGCCCCCAGTGTTCCGAAGTAGTATTCATGAGTAAAGAGATTAAATTTTCCTTGAAAAATCAGAATCACTCTCTTAAAAATGTATCTTTATTTTTGTATTTGAGCCAAAAGGTACAGGATTTGATTTGTCTTTTACTGAACCTTGGCAGTGCAGTGGTTATAATGCAGTATTGCAGTTCAAGTCTCATTAGCTCAAGATTGGCTCAAGCCTTCCATCCTTCCAAGGTTGGTAAAATAAGGACCCAGATTGTTGGCAACAATAAGATGACTCTGTAAACCACGTAGAGAGGGCTGTAAAGCACTATAAAGAGATATATAAATCTAAGTGCTATTGCTATTGCTATTGGTCCCTATTTGAGTCTTGTGTCAGAGAGTATGAGTATCTTTGTATATTCACCCTACAGATAAATCTCAATAATTGGGACCAGAATTGTTAAATAAGGTAGTTATTAGGTGAGTTGTGTCCAATTTTACAATCTTTTTTTGTCATAATTGTTAAGCAAGACACTGCAGTTGTTAAATCAATCATGTATTCATTAAACAAATCTGGCTTCCTACATTGACTTTGATTGCCCAAAGCTGGCTGGGAAGATTGTAAATTGCAATCACTTGATCCTGGGATGCTGCAACCATCATAAATACCTGCTGGTTGCCATACCTGTATGTGTGTGGAATACTGATTACATTAGCCACTATTAACATTAATTATAACTTCTGCACAGAAGTATAATATTATTGGGTTTTATTCATGACTTGACTTTATTATGCTAATCAACCTCCGCTCACTATTAACAACATAATAGTGCATTTGGCTCCTGTGTGTTGAACATCAGCAAGAGAGACACAGAGTCAGGATAGTTAACCCCCTTTCCTCTCTGTGCTGTCAGTATATAGTTAATTGGGAATTGGAAGCTGTCCCCTTAAGGGAATCCTTCATGGGAAACATAGTTAATGCCTTATGGGAAATGTAGTCCATGTCATGTGATCACATCTGTAATTCTGATTGGTCACTGAATTGACCTCTTGGGGGGTTGAGAGAAGACTTTGTTCTTTTCCTGGCCTGAACCCAGCAGCATGCTGGATCCCTTTGCTCCATCTTTATGGGATGAAGATAACTGTATTTTCACACTATGAAGTCAACTATGCAAAGATTTGGACCTTAGATGAATCTCGACATAACTGTGAGTTATACCTTGAGGATGCCTTATGATCCACTAAAGATACTTTGTATGGAAGCCTTTGTAGAGTTTATCTAATTGTTTTTATATTCAGCCAGCAATTTAAAAACAGAACATTGAAAATACAGTTATCTTCATCCCATAATGATGGAGTAAAGGGATCCAGCGTGCTGCTGGGTCCAGGCACCAAAAAGAACAAAGGCTTCCCCCAACCCAACCAAGGGTCAGTGACCAATCAGGATTACAAATATGACCACATGACATGAACTACATTTCCCATGATGCATTAACTGTTTCCCAGGAGGCATTCCCTTAAGGGGACAGCTCCCAATTCCCAATTAACTGCAATTTAAAAACAAAATACTCTCCCTCACCCCCTCTCTGCCCCCCCCTCTCTAATTAATCTATTTTACCTATTCTAATCTATCTAATCTATTTTATTTATTCTAATTTATCTAATCTAATTTAATATATCTAATATATCTAATCTCATTTCTATCTGTTTATCTATCTATCTATCTATCTATCTATCTATCTATCTATCTATCTATCTATCTATCTTTCTATCTAGTTTTTATGATTATTTACACACATTGACTATGGCTGTTTTCTTATTTCTGTGGAGAAGAATTAAGAGAAAAATATTCTAGTTCTATGCTTACTGTAGTTTTCTAAGACTAAAATTCAAATATATTCATACAAACTTCAAGGCAGATTAATTATTTCAATTGTTATATTTCGCAATTGCCAATTAAATAAAAGATTAACTTTTTCTGAATAGAAATGTAAACAATATTTTAAGCAAATATTCATTTGAAATTAAAATAGCACATATTCATTAGTTATCATTTTCCCTTTTCCCATTTGCCATACTGAAACTCATATTTTACCCATATTTTTAATATTATTTGCAGCATCTAGCGACTGTGATTTAAGACTTTTTTTTTGTTAGTTTCTGTTGTTTTACTTCCAGTAAGGATTTTGAGGGTATGTCTAATCAGTTTGTGGATTATTGCCTAAAATATCTAGAGAAAGATCTTCAGATTTTCTAACAACTAAAACTAATCAAAAGGGTCAAAAGGGCCCAGCAGAGATTATACTACCTGAGACTTCTCAGAAAACAACAACTAAATGAAAAACTGCTGGTGCACCATAGAGAGTACCTTAATTTACTGCACCTCTATATGGTTTGCCAATTGCACAGTGGCAGATAGGACAGCATTCCAGAAGGTTAATGTCATTACCCAGAAGATAACTGGTTGCCCACCTCCTCTTTGGAAGAGCTTTATAGCTCCCGCTGCCTCAAGAAGTTCAAAACATTCTTAAACATCCTTCTCATCCTGGGCACCTTTTTTTTGAACTATTACCATCTGGCAGATGGTACAGAATAATAAAAACAAGGACAAATAGGCTGAAAAGCAGCTTCTATCCCAGGGCAGTAGCTCTGTTGAATTCTACTGTATAGTGCAGTGTTGTTGTGATGTTGGGATTTTCAATTCAGTCTGGAGTGTGTTTGTGTTTATTTTCATGGTCATGATGTACACTGAAGATGGTGTTTGATTTCGTTGTACGAGGTGCAATGACAATAAAGTAAATTAACTAATATGATAGAGACATGAAAAACTGCAATGTAGCACATTAATACTAATTAATTAGGAAATTTCCAGATATAAAATCCTAGCTTTATGAGTCTCTGAGGAAGTGGGCTGCTATTTCAGTTTTCCTGCTTCAAAAACAGAAGAAATAATTGGAAAGCATAGAAGGTATATACTATAAATGGAACTTTATGTTATCTAGGTTACCTGCAAAATTCTGTGGAAAAAGTGAAAAGGTTGCATTTTACATCTAAAAATGCTTCCATTATGTGACAAATTAAACTTATAAAAGAACGCCTATGCATATTTACTTAGCAGTAAAATCTTGTAGTGGTTCATCAGTTGATCAAATTTAAGTTGACCAGTCTCAAGGACTAGTGTTATTCAGAGAAAAGAATTATTGAAAAGTTTGACATTGTTGTTGATTATACTGACAGACTGGGGTTAGGAATAGTTTCTGAAGTTTAATTTGTTCATGACAAGGATGACTCCAAACAGTGCAAACAATAGATATATTGTGCCAATGTTTTGCGATTAGCACAGGAACTGATTAAGCTGATTAAACAAAGCCCTGTTCTGAGCTGACATATTCTCACCGAAACAAAATCCTCTCTTTTCTCAAGTAATGTACCTTGAACTCCACCTTGCTGCAATGTTACTTAGCTATTTAGGCTATATGTTGCTGAGTTATCCTCCCAAGAAGCTGTCATTTGCTTTTTGCATCAGTCAGCTTCTCTCTAAAGCCTGCTATCATACTGTACCTGAGGCAAGCATTCACTTGCTTAAGTAGGACAGTTTTCTTTGCTGAATTAAGGATTATAATCCATGCATATGGGATTTTGAGTTTGATTTTCTCTGTTGGCTTACTGTGGCATAGCAAGATATGAAATGAGCAAAGGACAAACTGGCGAAAAAGGAAAGCATCAAGCTACATCTACAGAAGCACATTCCTGCAAGCCTGGTGCCACCAATATCTTTCATTTTGTCCATTATCTGATGCCTGAATTCATGCCCAAACTTCCTTTTAGGAATCACTAAACTTAATTTTTACAGCTCCCATTAACTACACCTGTGAAATGTGATGTGCGCTGAAAAGCTGAAATTAGCATTATGTTATGATTTATCTCCATTAGATGGTCACAGTAATTATGTTTGGACTATCAACCTCTATTTTAGGTAGAAAAGACAAATATAGTTCCTGTATAATTGCTTATATCTATTCTAAAATTAGTCTAATATGAGTAATACATTTCCACCAGTTACCGACTCTCATGTGAACACATTAAGTTTGATAATATACTGTTCAATACTAAATGACATGCAGGCATTTTATGGATAAGTGTGTTCATGTCTTTATATAGCTATGTGCAAAAGCAGCAACATTTGTTTGTTGGAAAGATGGTAGGAGAATAACCTACATTGTTAAAAATTGCACTATCTGCCTCATATAACAGCATCTGGTTGTGTTGATGTTTAAGAGGTCTCCAATTATGTTGAGTTACATAATGATGACCACAACATTCATGTCCCACAAATCTAGCAATTCAGTTGACATGCCACTAGTGCTAGAGTAAAATCTACTCAAGGAAAAAGTCCTGTTGGTATGAAAAATTCAAGGCTCTTTTTTCCTTAGTTTTGTCAGGCATTAGATTGCCTTTATGTAATAAAACAAAAGCTATACAATTTTTTTAAGCCACATGTAACGGCTTGAGTTATGTCCACAGCTCTTTTTAAAATTGGTGGAAATATGAGAAAGAAATACTTGCTCATTTAGCAACATCTCCTCTATGCACATTTATCTTTTTACCCAGCTTGATAGTTAGCATCCTACTGGATTATGTTGTATCTTTAGCACTAATGCATGTATATTAGGAATACTTTCCACATACACTCTGAGCTCAAGCTCTTTTTGTAATGCAATTCCATTCTTGCACAAAGCTCTCTTTCTCCATGGTTCCCACCACCAATTTATTTTATGCTCTCTAAGCTTGCACAATACAGCTCCTACTCTGCACCATTTTGGATAACTCTCTGCAATAACCTATTCTTAAGCAGGTATTTATATGTTTCCTCAAAAGGTATGACTAGTCAAGTCAGCCACTGCTGTGTTGCAGGCAAAGGAAACAGCGAGACAGTCACATAGGTGAGATTGCTTGGAAGTTACTCTGAAAACACCCAGGTTTGGCCTGTCAATGGAGGTTCTCATAGTTAGCATAATGCAACTCTGTCATAAGTTTGATGTTACATTGGTGTTACAAGGTGTGCCACAAAATACCTAATTTGTGATATTGCTGTATCCTACATGTTTAGCTTAAATTCAAGTCATTGCTTAATTGTTACATTTCTGGGAACTTGTGATTAATCTCTGTTTTGCAACACCAAAAGAACAGAAGTAGTATCTAGTTCCTTGCATGTATACTTTAACGTCATTTATCTGGCCTGAGTTCAGAAGTGTGAACTCAGAATTCTGAGAGCGATGTGGTATCTCAGATCATAACCATGAAATTTCATTGGTCTTTCAGCAGATGATCTGGCTATGGTATTAGCATCACTTCTGTGCAGTTCCAAGAGCTAAACACCTAAATTGGAGGCTAAAACATCTTCAGAGGGCCAGTTTGATGTGGTAGTTAAAGCATCTGGCTAGAAACGGGGAGATCATGAGTTCTAGCCCTGCCTTAGACACAAAGCCATCTGCTTGACCTTGAGCCAGACACTCTCTTTCAGCCCTAGGAAGAAGGCAATGGTAAGTCACTTCTGAAATCTTGCCAAGGAAACTGCAGTCCAGGCAGTTTCCAGGAATCAACACCAAAGCACACAAACACAAAACATCTGAAGTCTGAATTAAAAAAGAAAACTATTTAGCTGAACAACAAGTGAGTTATGTCACTTCTAATCTGAGCAGTTATACCAGAGGTGGTATTCAGCAGGTTTTCACCAGTTCTGGAGAACCGGTAGCGGAAATTTTGAGTAGTTCGGAAAACCAGCAAATACCACCTCTGATTGGAGATTTTACAATATCCTTCCCCTGCCATGCCCACCAAGCCATGCCCACAGAACTGGTAGTAAAAAAATAAATGAATCACACCTCTGAGTTATACTATGATTCACAGAGTATACGGATATAACCAGTGGTGTTTTTTGTATGGGGGTTGTAACTGTGCGCATACAAGAAACAAAAAGCAAAGTGGAATAATCATCTAATTACATTAATAGCCACAACATAACAGCCTAGTTGGAATAAATCCAGTCCCAAGGCAGCTTCTGCCAAAATACAGCTGAGTAAGCACTATACACGCACACACACGCGTGGGCACACACACACACACACACACAAAATACACAAAAACACACAAGTAATTTGTTAAGAGTTGGGTGTGTTTCTGTGTAGTAGATGCTGGAAGGAATTTCTATTGAATCTGGCCCTAAGTCCCTGTGGCATGAAAAAGACTAAATAGCAAGGGAAAGTCTACATGCTAGTTTGAAACTTCCTGCTCTAAAGAAATAAAGGCTCCTGTAACAACTGGAAAGCGCTCCCACTTTTAATTCACATGCACATTAACATTGGCTTTGAAATCAAAGCTTCAGATAAAGTCTTCATTTACTTTGGAATAGAGAAACAGAAGAACCTTGTCTATATCTTAGGCTGATGAGATTTTATTTCTGCTTGGCAAATAGGCTCCTTTGGAATTATCCTTGAGAGGGTCATCATTGTTTTTGGAGAAGCTTTTATGAAACAGCTTGTGGAAAGAACAAAGCTATGGGGATTTTCCAGGGAGAGGTAGGAGTGAAGGTGTCTACATATTTTTTTTGCAGACTTCTGTCTGTTTTCAGACATGGAGATTATATAGGCTGAATACAATGAACAAAACCCAATCCAAATCCTTCCCCTCTTATTATTTCTGTATGAAACTAGCAGTAATAATGCTTCTGGTCTGCTCTCCTGTTTTAGTCAGCAGTACAACTTATCAATTAACATCTATTAATTACCAACATTCATTAAGTAACTGTTTACCTATCACATTAATTAATTATTGTAATTGTTTAGTGTACTATTGTCATTGACCATGCCAGCCAGAAACTCCAGAAACTCCAAATCTTCCACTACCAAACAACAACAAAGAAATAATATCTCTACCAATGACCTCCCAAATTCCTATACATGCTTCAGATGTCTTAAAACCATCAATGAAAGCGAAAATAACATCAAATGTTACCTATATGACAATCAAGTCCACCTTACCTGCTTAAACTTAAACAAAGACCTAGCTGATCTCCGAAAAGCATCAGATACTTTCCCTTGTCTATGTCCATCATGTTTTCCTAAGCTAAATAAACCAAGTACCCTGCCTGACAGAGTTGATAGCATAGGATCACTCATGCACTCGGTAGAAAAATGCTTAGCAACACGTTTTGAAATAATAATACAAGAAAGCCTAATTTCTCTTGAAAAAAAAAATACAGCACTGATAAGCGACTACCTATCCAGCTCAAAATAAAATCCCAACCCAACAACCACTACCACAACTACTACCTCAACTACAATCACAACTACAACCCAAAATAACCACCAAACCTCAACCACAAATAATTACTATCCCATCAAATAATTCCACAAATGATATATCCTTACTCATCAGAGACATCATGGAACGTGATCAGAAACGTCCAAATGCCATCTTATTTGGTCTTGAAGACACCAACGAATCAGATTACATCACCAAAATTTGTAATATCATAAGCAACTCAAACACAACAAACACCTCTCCTGAAGATATCACTGAAATAACCAGAGATGGCCCTGAGTTCAAATACAATGATGGCTTGGTGGCCCCAAAATTTTGTAGAGTTGTATGCAAAAATGAGTCCAGCAAATGCTTATTAATTCATACGATAAATACCAATCCCAACCACAAGAAACTTCGCTCAAGACCAGACTTATCCATACTGCAAAGAATCCGCTCCCGTGAACTTCGCAATGAACTCAAAAGACATCTAGACAATGGAGAGAAGGATCTGTACATTGACTACTGCGCTGATTGTATCAAAAGTAAGTCACACAACCCACAACTCCACATCTAACCCTACCTCATCCAACCCACCATCACTCAAAACTAGGCACGCACACCCCTAACTACCCCAATTCCAACTACAACTGGCCTTAATGCAAGTTACTCAATGCAAGAAGCCTTGTGAATAAAATACCTGAGTTTCTCCTCTTAGTAAATATGGCTAAATTTGACATATTTGTCTGTGAAACATGGCTCAATGCATCTCTCCCTGACTCCATTACCACAGTAAGAGACTATCATGTTTACCAATCAGATCGTGAAATCCGTAGAGGAGGTGGTGTTGCTATCTTCTATAAAAAGTCCTTACATCTAAAAAACATCCAAGTTACCCAAGAGCTTGCTCTTCCTGAGACCATCATCTGTGAACTGTCCTTAAATATCACATTTTGATTCTTACTATGTTACAGAGCCCCTGATTATGACATTGAATATGTAATCAAGCTAAATTCACCACTAACATGGGCAACATCCTGCCCACACACTTTTATCTTCCTTGGTGACTTCAATCTACCTCACATTAACTGGACCCTAAATTAATGTAAAACTGAACCCACACATGCAACCTTCTACAATGCTGTAACAAACTTGGGACTGGAACAACTAGTAACCAACAATACTAGACTTAACAACTGCCTCGATCTCATTTTCTGCAATAGTTTGAATTCAATTTATGGAATACAAATTAAAGAATCCTTTTCCAACAGTGACCATAGCATGATTGACTTTTGTCTCAACATATGTCCACACAAAAATAAACACAACAATGTGATCCCCAATTATAACTTCAAAAAAGGCAACTCTCATCCCTTGACTGGCAATTTCTATTCACTGGATGCAATACTGTTGAAGACCATTACAACGTATTTTTACTTGAAGTCAAAAGAGTCATCAAAATATATGTACTAATAACAACTCCAAAAACCAGAAAAAACAGATTACTCATAACAATAAGGAAGCTTCAATCGAAAAAGAGATCACTTTGGCAGAAAAACAAATCTGGTCACATTGCCGACTTCAAAAGCTGAAACCAAAATTTATGCCACCTGATAAAGACTGAATGCACCAATTATCACATTAAACAAGAGGAAAATCTCTATGCACCTATTCCACCTGCGCTTTCCACAATTTTGGAAACAACAAATTAAAAGACTCAAGGCCCACCCCTGAAAGGACCTAATGGTAAAGACTGCAACGACGACACCATTAAAGCCAACCTCTTTAACACATTCTTTGGCTCAGTATTTGTAAACAGCAATGGATCATGCCCAGTATTTCCTAGTCGAACCACAGACAACTACAATGATCTAATACATATCAATTTTACAGAAAACAATATTGAAAAAGCACTACACAATCTAAAACCATTTCTACCTATTGGACCGGATAGAATATGTGCCTACTTCTCAAAAAAGCTATCCCCTGCCATAGCCGAACTTCTAAGCATAATCTTTGGAAAATCTTTCAGGACCAGCTCCTTGCAAAACTATGGTCACAAGCCATGGTCATCCCCATCTTCAAAAAGGGAGACCCCAGCCTAGTTGAAAATTACAGACCAATCTCTTTATGCTGCGTCACCTGTAAAGTCATGGAATCAATTATTAACCAATCCATTATCCTCCACTTAGAGACAAACAACCTACTCTCTAATAAACAATTTGGTTTCAGAAAAAATCTATCCTGTAATCTGCAACTCTTACACTGCAAAAACATATGGACTACACAACTCGATCAAGGCAAAGCAATAGATGCAATCTACATAGACTTCTGTAAAGCCTTTGTTTTAGTGGTACATGACAAACTACTCCTAAAACTATAATCTTATGGTGTTATGTCTCACCTGTGCCAACGAAATGAGAAGTCCAAGTTTCCAAAGGAATATTCACAAGCAGACAAGACCAGTAATGACAGGGTTAAATTCCTTTGGCCAGGCAAGTCCTTGGCAGTCTCACATAAGCTGTCTGTCAAGTCCAATAATAAAGCAAGAACATAAATCACAGACTATCGCCACTCACACAGAATCCCTCGGAGCTGCTTTCACAAATTAACACGTTGTCCCGAACAGGAATCCAGAACTAACACACCCACTTTTATTTTCTGTGGGGTGTGTCAGTCCCTCATCTCAGTCTCTAATTCGTCCTTTCCTTTTACATTGCAACTTACACTTTTGCCTGCGCCGTTGCCTCGCATCAAGCCAGCATTCCTCGGCTTGATCCTCAGTCAGAGGCTCTGATATGTTCTCCTGATTATCTGCCGACTCCTGAGGCACAATCAGGGGGGAAGATCCTACCGAGGAGGACAGTCCTGGGGAGGAAGGCAATTCCAAATCCTCTAACAAAACAGGCTCAAACCTCAGAGCCAAATCCTCCTCTTCCTCATTTACCAAGTCCTCGACCTCTGACAAAGCAGGCTCAAATCTCCGAGCCACAACACTTATGGTATCTCTGGACACCTGCATAACTGGATAGAAGCATTCCTGTCAAATAGACAACAAATGGTCAAAATTGGGAATGTCCTATCAAATTCTGTACCTGTCAACAGTGGTATCCCCCAAGTCAGTGTTCTAGGACCAACTCTCTTCATACTCTACATAAATGACCTCTGTGATCATATTAAGTATAACTGTGTTCTCTTTGCTGACGATGTAAAGCTATTCAGCACCACAGACAATACTGCTACCTTTCAAAAAGACCTCGACTATATATCAGAATGGTCAAACAAATGGCAACTTCAAATCTCAACAAATTAATGTTCTGTCTTACATATTGGCAAAAAAAAAAAAAAAGGAAAATAAATACAGGCTGAATAGTCAAGACCTTGTTGATGATCTAAACTCTGTCAAGGATCTTGGAGTACTCATCTCTAATGATCTAAGTGCTAGAGCCCACTGTAACTACATAGCCAAAAAGACATTAAGAGTTGTTAACCTAATCTAACGCAGCTTTTTCTCTGGTAATATTACACTACTAACTAGAGCATGCAAAACATTTGCTAGACCAATACTCGAATACAGCTCATCAGTCTGGAACCCACATTACATATCTGATATTAACACAGTTGAAAAAGTCCAGAAATATTTCATAAGAAGAGTTCTCCACTCCTCTACTCATTGCAAAATACCTTATGCCACCAGACTCGAAATTCTAGACCTAGAAAACCTAGAACTACGCCGCCTTCGGTCCGATCTAAATATAGCATATAAATTCATACATTGTAATGTCCTACCTGTCAATGAATACTTCAGCTTCAACCATAACAATACAAGAGCAAACAATAAATACAAATTCAAGGTTAATCGCACCAAACTTTAGCAGGAAATACGACTTCAGCAACAGAGTGGTCAATGTCTGGAATATGCTACCTGACTCTGTGGTTTCTTCTCCAAACCCCAAAAACTTTAACCTTAGACTGTCTACTATTGACCTCAACCCTTTCCTAAGAGGTCTGTAGGGGGCGTGCATAAGTGCACCAACGTGCCTACCATTCCTGTCCTATTGTTTCTTTTATTTTTCTTACATGCATCCATGTATTCATAACTATGTTTTTACTTATACCTATTATCTTGTAAGCAATTGACAAACCAAATAAAATAAATAAATACATTATGAAGCAGCCTTTCTTGTCCATCAAGAGAATTGCAAAACCCACAGAGCTGACCATGGAGGAGAAGGAGGAGGATCAAAGGCCTGAAAGCAAAAGAACCATAAAAGCTCAAGGAGTCTATCTTGAGGGAGTCTTTAAAACAGGGGTCTCCAACCTTGGCCCCTGGAAGCCTGGTGGACTTCAACTCCCAGAATTCCACAGCCAGCTTTGCTGGCTGTGGAACTCTGGGAGTTGAAGTCCGCCAGGCTTCCAGGAGCCAAGGTTGGAGACCCCTGCTTTAAAACGATGCTGCCCAGATGCATTAAAAGCAGGGGCAAGTTTTGCCATTGTGATGCGGATTATACTTGGTGCTTCTGACACTCAAGGATCAATCAATCATGGGTCATGTTCAGAAGGGAGTTTCATGTCTGTATCCTCCTTATAACAGATTTGAAATATAGTCTCCATCTGATAGTTGGAAGAAGCCCACACAGTGTGTGCATTTTGCTCGTTCCCCAGAAGTTTATCTGTTGTTCTGGAGCCCATGATAAGAAATTGGTTTGCAAGATAGTGTCAGAATCCCCCTATCTGTAGTCTGCAACTTGTTTTAGCAAAGATGTTTTGAAGTTTTTGGGCAAATAAAGATGGCTTTATGTTTGTGAGAATCATAATCACTCTACGGGTTTAACTTCCACTTTCTTTATTCATTCTGTACATGTCCTGGGTTTGTGCTACATAAACTATTAATTTCTGTAGTTTGAGGAACCTGATAAACCTGAGTTACTAAGAAAAAAGATCCTTCTGCACAAGACTATACTTCCATTGTACTCTGTGTTTGGTTTTTAAATTGTAACCTGTGTACTTCAGTTGGCAAACAATAGCACAGGAAAGAAGGAGGAAATCTGAAATCTGTAAGTTAATTAAACTCACTGGCAATAGAATTTTAGAAAGATGATTTGTTACAGATAGAAAAATCATGATCCAAGGCAGTCAAATAATCTAGGCGATTGTCATATGGATTTAATTCACCTTGAAGGAAGTTAGAAATAGAACATAAAATAATAGAGTTGGAGGGATCTCCCTGCTCAAACAGGAAACTCTACCCTTTCAGACAAATGGTTGTCTAGTCTCTTTTTGAAACATCTAATCATGGTATACCCACAACTTCTGAAGGCAATGCATTCCACAGGTTCATTTATCTCACTGTCAGGAAATTTTTCCTTAGTTCTAAGTTGCTTGTATGCAAGTTATATATACAACTTGGTTGGAAATATCATGATTCTTTGCCTTGGAGTGTTTTTTTGCTCCTCTGTTGTTTTTAGGTTTTTTTCTTTTTTCTTTTCTTTCCTTCATCTTTCACCTTAATTTTCTTTATTAGATTTCTAGTTTTTCTTCTCAGTTTCTATAATATATTGTTACTGTGAAGCCTCTTAATAACCTCCAGAACAATTCAAAATGTGGATTGCAATTTCAGAGCTGGGCTGCCCTTTCCAAATCACAGTACAATGTTTTGCTTTTCATTAGAACCCTCAATCAGATACAGGAGCAGCAGACAGACAGACAGACCGGTTCCGACCATGAATCTCTATGAACTGAACACAAAAGTCAATTCACAATATCTCTCACTTTCTCATTTCAAGTAGTATCATTTTGGGATTGTGAGACGTTTGTTCCTTCTATCTTTAAGCTTTTTGAACTATGCAAAACTTTACAAATAATTCTGATATACTAATAGATCAGCTGCCTTCTAGTCACTTCCACCATACTAGGAGAATTTGCAAGATCCAGTTGAACAAAGTTTTCTCCCTATACACTACAGTCAACTAAGTGTTACAATGTGACATCCTCTCTCCAAAAATCTAGTTTTCCTGAATCCGTAATGCGCAACCTTAATGACTGGTGGATCATGCTCGACATTAGTGTCAGAACTTATGCATATTCTGCTCAAGAAGTGCACTAAAAAAGTTATATTGTGAGTCTGTGCAGTAAATTTCATAAGTGAAAGTGAAAATGCTTGTAATAACTTTGTGCTGTTCTTACTGTATGTGTAGCTTTGTAGACAGAAACAAGCATATTTTTTCCTGCTCTAGCTTAAATTAATTTATTCTGCTGTAGCCCACCCTGCAATAATTGAAAAGCGAGGAGATAAATTTGCTTTCTTAAGATACAAAAGACCTGGCTGACTTTAATCAGGGAGGACTATTTTGATTCCAGAGCCAAAAAGTGCATTTTGATATTTTGTGTCCTGACTTTGCCATTCACTTAGAACACAGAGAGGATGTCAGGAAACCTGCACTGGGAAAAACAAAAAGAAGGACTGAGACCTGCAAATTAGCATCAAAGGACTGGCCTAAGATTTATTGGGACATTTATTAGTGTTGTTTTCATTATTTACATCACTGTTGATTCTAAGATATCTCATTAAAAGTATAATAAATGTAAGAAAAATTTATAGGCCAATAAAAGGTCCAAAGTTGATACCTTCCCTCCTTTCTCTTAGTGCTTGAACCTTTTCTTGCTTTTCTTCATACAATTCTAAACGCTGTAGTTTCACACTAAAGCGGCTGATAACTGATGGAAGACTGAAATAGTTTTAGTCCTGGTTAAGGACAAGGGGGCTGATGGATAATACTGGCTGCTTTCAGATACTTTTACCTCACAAGCCCCATCATGTCCCTTCTGGCATTGGCAAAAAATATTTTCTATTCAAAGTAGGCAGTGGCAAGGCAATAGACTGATTTTTAGACAATTTAAAACCCTTCCCATAAAAAATTCAGTTTCTATGAAATTGAAAATGAATTCCATTAAATTCATTTTCTATGAAAATATCAGTTGTTGGCTTATTTCTGTAAAAGGCAATAATGGCAATTATAATGGCAATAATGGAACTGTCTGTCGAGCAAATATGTGGTTTCTAAGTGGAAAAATGGTTGATTAAGAATTTATCTGAGTAAATGAATTATTTTGCAGGGTATTTCTGTAAAAAACAAACAAGGAGAGAGACAGAGAGAGAGAAAGAAGGAAAAAACATATTCAAGAAGAGCTGAAACAGCTCTTGGCTGAGAATAATCTTGAAAGAAAAACCAGAAAATCCAGTTGCCTCTTGAAAAAGCACCTTTGGGACAGTAAGTTCAAGAGTTCGGACAGTAAGAAAGATACTCAGGTAGAATGAAGCATTACGACAAAGGTAGGACAGGCATGGAACTGTACATATAGAAAAAAACCCAACCCTCAAACGACAGCTTAAAAATAGATATAAACTTATAAAAAAGTTTATAAATATTAATTTCCTAATAATTTAATATTTAGGATAAATAATTTGTTACATCATGATATAGGCATCATATAAACAGGCAACACACTTGAATTACCAACACTTGAAGTATTATTATTGTTATTATTAATATTCCTAAATACTTTCCTCCAGCTTAAACCTTAAATAACTCTCGTACCTTCATATTCATTATATTATACTTTTATCTGTCAGGTTTGCAATTTCATCGCATATTCTTATTTCATCATTTCACAAATTCTAATTCAATTCAAACATTTCAAAAAGATTTCCCCCCACAATTATTAATTTGAGTGTGGCACCCCTATAACTTATATATTCTTTAATTAACTCCCCTTTAAATCCCAATATTCATTTAATTTTTAATTATTGCCTAAAAAATTAATAAAAATAATATCCTAACAACTACATAACATATATACCTTTTAGATTCCCTTTCAATTACATAAAAATTATTTATAATTTCAAAAAGAACAATTAATCTATTTAATTGATCATAACCACTGATATTAATCTCATTGCAACAATCCTCATTAATTCATTTCAACTATATTCTATACTTTCATTAAATATAGTTAATAAACTTATCATAATTTTTCTTTTTTCACATTTATTCCATTTATCTCTATATATAGTTTAACAAAAAGCAAGCATTTCAAAAACAATAAAAACATTCGTTTTAATCTTTCATTTTAATAATCTATATTTTCCTATTATCTAAATAGTTTATAACTTCTAATACATTTATACTACACTTCAACACCTTGCAGAATCCATTTTCTTAATTCTTATTTAACCATTATCTTTATGTCTTTTAAATAAACAATTTCTTTTCATTTTTATTTGATTTCATATTTCTTTGTTTCCTGGTCCTGTTTCTTATCACTTCTTTTCCCCTTCATTTCCCCTCTTCTTTCCATCCTCCAGTTTTTATCCCCCTCCCCTTTTAAAGCTTCCTTCTACAGTTTACTTTTCTGCTGTTTCTTTTTACAATGTTTGGTTTTTAAGATATTCCCCTTTTAAGTTACCTCCTTGTATCTCAAGTTTTTAATTCCCACTCTTTTTCCCCTTCACTTTAATATTCATTGTTCCGATTGTCATTAAAATGGCCTCTTCTTTGATCAGCTCTTCCTTGTTGTTCTTTATATTCTAGAATCGCCATTTCTAAAAATTTTAAAGCAAAGCCAAATGATTTGCCTCTTTCTTGTAGTGTTTCTTTCATATTTCTAAGTTCCATTTTTAGTTCCAAAAGAGATTCTACCATTTTTAAACACTTCTGTCCAGTAGTTTAATTCAACTAATATCTGCAAAGTTTATTTCCAATGATCAGCTTTTATTAATTTCTCTTTAGGTTTTTCAGATTTATCAAACAGTCCAACATCCATAAGTTTAAGTTCATACCAAAATCACCAAACATAGATAATTTCTTCTTGCGTCTTTCTTTATTTTAATGTTAAAGATTCCACTTTCACTTTCAAGTATCAAGATTTCACTTACTTTGTGTCAAGTCTTTTCTTGAGAAAAACAGGTTTTTTTAAAAAAAACATAAATAAGTTCTTTCGCCACTATATAGCACTCTCTTTTATGTCCAAATTTAACCATTTTTTCTCCTGCTTTTTCTTTATTTAGGGCTTCTTAAACTTCAAAGTTCCAATTAATCCAAGTATCAATTACTATTTTTTCATTTTTTCTTTGACACGTTCAAATTCAGCTTTAGTTATGCCTGTTTAGTGTCAAAAGTATATTTATCCAGTTTAAACAGATGTCTTTTTCCAGCTTCTTCCTTTTATGGTTCAAAGCCACTCTCATTTTTTCTTCACTTTCTATGTCTGCTACTTTAATTGTCTTTCTTAAAAATTCTTATAATTTTAATTCCAGGCTACCTTATATTTAAATGTTGCGCCGAATTATCCCCATTTCTTTGCTGTCTTCTTCTTCATCATTTCTGCACAATTTTATCTCATTTAGCTCTTCCTCTTCAGGGTGGCCATATTGACCACAGCTACAGCTGTCTTTAGAAAGGAGTGTTTGCCAAGCCAAGGAGGGGAGATGCGGCTCCCCTTGACTCGGCTGGTGGTCTCCCCTTTCTTCACCACCCCAACAAGGTGGCTCCGGCCCCAAATCAGGATGATCAGGGCCCTCCGACAGGAGAGCACGGACTGAAGCTGTGGATGATTGCGGTGTTTGGTCCATCAGCAAGGGAGACATCACCGGACAAAGTGCATTTTATATTTAATCAAATAAAATCTATTGTTACTTGTGCTAGGACCCAACCTCTCCCCCCATCCTTACTTCCTTTTAGAAGTTTAGCTTGAAGGAGATCATTAAAAATCAAGGTTGTCATTTAGTTGAAAATATTGTGCATTCCTGCTTTTTTACTATCTATATGAACTTGTGACTTTATGTGGGCCAGTAAGCATGTATTTAGCAGTTTAAAGCACTTTATAGTGCTTTACGGTCCTCTTTAAGTAGTTTACAGAGTCAGCATATTGCCCCCAACAATCTGGGTCCTCATTTTACCCACCTCGGAAGGATGAGTCAGTCTTGAGCCTGGTGGGATTTGATCTGCCAAATTGCAGTAGAAGTAGCTTGCAGTACTGCACTCTAACCACTTCATTTATGGAGCTTGGGGTCCAACAATCAAACATTGCTGCACAAATCAATTCCTGATAAACTATTTATTGCATGTTATTATAGATTAGCTTAGATTTATATCTATGTACCACTGTGATAATTGGGTGACACTGGATTTGAACTTGGATTTTCAAAGTCCTAGTTCTATATTGTAACAATTATGCTGCACTGGCTCTGTGGTGCTACACATACTCAAAAGAATGCTTGAGTCCACTTAAAGCCTAGTCATTCATGACTGACTGGACAGGGATCAAGTGACTGAGGGCAGAGTCATATAAGGACACTGTCTTTGGGGCAAGCCTAATTCTATATACCTGTTCTGATAAAGCAGGTCTTAAGTTTCATCCAGCTCAACTAGAAATTGATGGAATTTAGGTTGTTTAGGCTTAGTTCCTGACCAAATACCTGTATATTTCCTGGAGGTGATGAACATATGTATAAAGAAAACAAAGAGTGCAGATGCCACTCACACAGATACTTGTGGGAAGGAAGGTAGTTCAACCTGTCTTCCTTCTTTGAGCATCTGAATCAGGTGCTAATACACAGAAACCTTTGGAGTCAAAAAGAACATTTTTTATGCGGTTGCACAGTGGTTTTTTTTTTTTTTTTTAGAACCAATACAACTGAAGGTATGAGTGATTATGTGGGAAGGCTGTCTAGACATAAGAATAAATATGTTTTAGAATAAATATATGTGAAGAAAATGAAATAGTTCCTCAAGAATCTAGTATGAATAAAGTTAAATTCATTTTGTTGAATAAATGAGTAAACATGGCTTTGACACCTGGGGACAAAAGCCAGAAAAAGGATTTTAAGTAGTAGTGACTTATTGTACAACCTTTTCTAGAATTATCTCACTACTGTTGTGCTGAAATAACAAATATGAGAACATGCTTGTGGTTTTTTTAAAACTGTGAGATACTGGCGGGAAATGGTTGAAATTCTTTTTTCAGTAAAGGTTTATCAAGCAAAAGATCTATTATCTTATATTACAAGCAACCTGCTCTGTGTCTTGGACCTTAGTTGTAGCGTACAGAAAATTACAGAAAAATTGCAGGAAGTGTTCCATATATAATTCTCTGGAATACAGATGTGTTAGAAAGAGCATGATGATAAAGGAATTCTTCCTCATGTTGTTCAACATGCTGCCCACTCCTGTGCACAGGGCTAGGTACACCGGTATGATAAGGTATCTAGTTTTTTCTAACCAATTTGATCAGGCAGGTTGAGTATCATCTGTATCTCATCAGCTGGCGAGAATCAGGAGATGTCCCAGTGGTAGGATTCAATTTTTTTTACGACCGGTTCTATGGGTGTGGCTTGGTGGGCATGGCAGGAGAAGGATACTATAAAATCTGCAGTCAGAGGTGATACTTGTTGGTTCTCTGAACTACTCAAAATTTCCACTACCGGTTCTCCAGAACTGGTCAGAACCTGCCGAATACCACCTCTGAGATGTGCCTTCTCTGCTGCAGCTCCTGTCTTTTGGAATTTTCTCCTTTCAGATATCAGGATGATCCCAACTCATTTCCTGGATGTATTAGTATCAATACTAATGCTTTAGTTTTAATGCTTTTTTAAAAACATTTTTAACGTTTTATGATGCTGATTGAGTTCTAGATATTTAAAATGACATCCTTGTAGTTAAGTGCTTAACCTGCACCGTGAATTCCAGGAGGCAAAATGACAAAGTCGGTATCATTCTGACATGATACAAATTCCAGCATTTCTTTTACTGTTCCTCACATTAGAGCCTTCTCCAGAAAGGTGGGTCTTTGCACAACGTATCTGAAGTTGGATAATTTCAATCTGGTCATTTGTGCCTTGAGTGAGAACTCTGGGTTGATTTGTTCAATGGTGCATTTGTTTGTTTCCTTGGCTGTCAATGGCACAGGTAGTCCTTGATTTACAACAGTTCATTTAGTGACCGTTCAAAGTTACAATGGCACTGAAAAAGTGACTTATGACCATTTTTCACACTTATGACTGTTGCAGTGTCCCCATGGTTATGTGACTTACATTCGGATGCTTGACTTTTTGATGGCTGGAGTATCCCGGAGTCATGTGATTCCTTTTTGTGACCTTCTGACAAGCAAAGTCAATGGGGAAATCAGATTCACCCAACAACCGTGTTACTAATTTAAGAACTGCATAAATTCACTTAATAAATGTGACAAGAAAAGTTGTAAAATGGGGCAAAACTCACTAAACAATTTCTCCCTTAGCAACATAAATTTTGGGCTCAATTATGGTCATACATTGAGGACTTACCTATATTCTCAGGTGTCTTCTCCAACACCAAAGTTCAAAAGTGTTGGTTCTCTTCCTATCTTGCATCTTCAAAGTTCCAACTAATGAGTCGTGGTAGTGCAGTGGTTAAAGTGCAGTACTACAGGCTAGTTCTGCTACCTGCCAGTTGCCTGCAATTTGGCAGGTTGAATCCCACCAGGCTCAAGGTTGACTCAGCCTTCCATCCTTCCAAGGTGGATAAAATGAGGACCCAGATTGTTGGGGGCATTAGGCTGACTCTGTAAACCACTTATAGAGGGCTGTAAAGACCATGAAGGGGTATATAAGCATAAGTGCTGTTGCTATTATAGACGCAGAGTTATTGAAGAGCACAAAGTAAGATGTACAACTCTGACTTTTATGGCCTTGTTTGGACTTTGGGGGACTGTAAAGATACAGTCTTTAATATAGATTCTTCAGTTTTTCTTACAGCCAGCACATTGGCTGGTAACATAAACATTTTACCTTTACTTCTTTCATGCAACTTCTCCAAACATTAATTTATTTTATTGGGAGGACTGAGACAAAATAGATGAATCTGAGAACTTTTTTTTTATTGTCGCTGTAAGTGTATAAGTCATCTTCTTGTGTGGTAGTTTGGTAGTTCTAAAATCTTGCCTCTGAATTATAAGCCAAACATAAGTACTTATCCACAAAAGGAAAGATGCTCAGAAGAGAACTGAATCATGGACGTTGTTCTGAGCTTGTCTTTGATGAAGCTTCACAGCTGTCACTGCTGGCCATCAACTTCCACCCTTCTCCATATGTAAATCCTCCCACTCCCCATTTCTTTCTTAGTACAACAGCCGTGCTTTTTTTTAGTAAAGAAAGTGCTGAGAAAAATGAGATTTGTTTAGCTATATCAATAAAACAAAGTATAAGCATTTAATAAATGGTTACACAGTCTGTTTATCCTAACACCCCTCCCCTAAATGTTTAAACAATATTACAAAAAGGTCATGTTATATTAACATTGTTTGTGATGCCTCTGTACCAAGATCTGTTGTATACTAAAACAGTACAAATCCTTGTATAGAGCCACCAGCCCATGTGCACATTTTTGCCACCCACACTGCATAAAAGAAACATTGATTGTGTTTGTGCTATAACTATTTGTGATAGCCTGCCAGGAACTGCTGTGCCAAGGTTTTGGTTGTCCTTTGGGAGTTAGTACCCAAACCACTGACATCATGAACTTCAAGGTAGTATTTGAGGGCAACAATCTAGGCTTCCCTCAATGGAGTGAGCATGAAGAGAACTTAAACACATGCTTTAACATTAACAAAGCAAAACATGCCGACATCTACATTAATGTGAATGAGGAAAACAGAATGGATGATGGTAACATATGTATTGTGCATTGCTAATTTTGATCTAAAGAAATCCCTTTCATTTAATGAACTTCAATGTCTACGATGATCCAATCATACAAATGACTAGATCTAAAGACTGGAACATCCTAGTCCGAAAAGTATGTTCAGATTCCATTCTGCCTGGCCACAAGATTATTCTAAGCAAGAAGCTCAATGACGGAACTCCACATCAGGCTGGAACATCCTTCCTAGAGCTTTCAACATTAGGAATGATTAGTGAATACAGGTAGTTCTCAAATGGCAACCACAATTGGGATGGGCAAATTGGTGATTAAAGGAAGCCATGCCTGTGCTTACAATCTTGCTTCAACTTTCCTTTGCTTTATAGACCTGCAAAGGTTGTAAATGAACTGACTGGTTGTAAATTATTTTTTCATCACCCGAGAATGGTTGCTAAATGATGACTCCTTTGTATGGCTTCTCATCAACTGGATTAGCAGCTGAAACAATTCTGTTCATAAAACAGGTCAAGGGTAGAAAGAATTAAGATGCATTATGTATGGCTGGATAGAAGCAGAGATCTCTCTGTTCATTTTGCGTAAGTATGCAGTTTGCATCAATATGTACATCAAAGTGAGTATGCCTGGGATCTCAAAAGTATTTGATTTGGGGATTGGATGGGGAATGTGCCCTAACCTTGATTCTGGAGCCTGCAAAAGGAGTGCTGACTGGTCTCATTTCTTGCATTCTTCTTTAGAGTAAGCCACATCCTTCTGGTGATATATCAACAAATATGTTGCTGTTGTTAGTCGCAAAATCATGTGCAACCCATCGTGACCCTATGGACAACATTCCTCCAGGCCTTCCTATCCTTTACCATCTTCTGGAGTCCATTTAAGTTCACGCCTACTGCTTCAGAGACTCCATCCAGCCATCTCATTCTCTGTCGTCCCCTTCTTCTATTGCCCTCAATATTTCCCAGCATGAGGCTCTTCTCCAGTGAGTCCTTCCTTCTCATTAGATGGCCAAAGTATTTGAGTTTCATCTTCAGCATCTGGCCTTCTAAAGAGAAGTCAGGGTTGATCTCCTCTAGGACTGACTGGTTTGATCACCAACAAATATAGCTGATATATAATCCAGAAAGTCTATGGCCTTGGGAACACTTGTACCATACATCAAGCAGGCATAACCAATAGGAGCTTTCAAATCAGCTGAAAAAGGTTTATTTAAAGGGAGTAAGGCTGAACATTTTTTAATGGGAGGAACCCCTAGTTTCTGTTAATTAAAACTATGACTTTCATAAGTTTTTAAAAATTTTCCCAAATTCTTTTTTTTAAAAAAGATTTTATTAGTTTCTAAAAACAAACATAAACAAACAAAACATAAAAACATCAAGCTGTCTTCCATAGGTGTACATACAGTGTGCCGGCTGGTTTACAAATTGTTTTGTGCTTCCCTTTCGTAGTCTTCAATTACAATTACATTGCATATAATCTCATATTGTCAATCTAAAACTAAATACCTTAGTATCATTATTAATCAATCATTTGACTATACTTTTATTCATTCATGTTTTACAAGGTAACCATAATTTACTTAATTTATTGTATAACAATTCATATTATCATCCCAAATCTATCCTAAAATCATTTTGTAGTTATAATAAAAAAGAAGTATCATCTTTATATATTTATTATTTTCTAAAAATCTACATATTACATTACTGTACTGTTGCTAAGTGAGACAATTGTGAAGTACATTTTGTCCTATTTTATGAACTTTCCTGCCAGAGTTGTAAAGTGAATTACTGCAGTTGTTAAGTTAGTAACACAGTTGTTAAGTGAATCTGGCTTCTCCATTGACTTTGCTTGACAGAGGGTCACAAAAGGGGATCACAAAACCCGGGACAGAGCAACTGTCATAAATATGAGTCAGTTGCCAAGCATCTCAATTTTGGTCATGTGAGCATGAAGGTGCTATGACGGTTGTAAGTGTGAAAAATGATCATAAACCACTTTTTTCAGTGTTGTTGTAACTTTGATCACTAAATGAACTATTGTAAGTCAAGGACTACTTGTGTTCTACAGGGTGTTGCTGTAAAAATACAAAATGATGAATAAATAAATAATTCTATTATATATGTGTCACTGTATATTTGGTATAGTATAGTATACTTGTATATTCTAGTATATGTCCATATGTTAATACATTTTTATGTTTTTGTTTAGTCCCAATTGTGGTCATAACTTGAAAACTTAATGAACTCACTTAATAATTGCCCTGTTTAGTGACCATTCAAAGTTACAACAATGCTAAAAAGTAACTTTATTACCAGGCCTCCTATTTATAGCATCCGCGCAGCCATGAGATAAAAATTGAGAATTTTTCTGTTGTGGTCACTTGATGTTGTGCTTAGTAACCATGTTGTTTAGTGATATTATTGCTGTTCCCAATTGTAGTCACTTAAGTGAGAACTACCTAAAAGAATGTCTTCTTTTAAAATAACATTTGATTCTGTTTGTCTCTGATGAGATTGGGCTATCACCCAAGGAGGAAAAGAAGAATCTGACTCATTTAGTCACATGTCTCCATCATTCATAGCAAGAGATTGCAAGGATGATGATGATAGAGGACTGGAAAAGAGCTCATGTAGTTCCCATCTCCAAAAAGAAAAGAAAAAGAAAAAAAAATAATCCAGGAAATTGCAGACCTATCAGCCAGAACTCAATATCTGGAAAGATTCTGGAAAAGATAATCAAGCAACGAATCATTGAACATCTAGAGGCAAACAAAGTCATAACCAAAAGCCAACATGAGTTTGCCAGATCATGCCACACAAATCTTTCTGCATTCCTTGACAAAGGGACAAAATTAGTGGACCATAGGAATTTACTTGGACTTCAGTAAAGACATTTGATAAAGTAGATCACAATCTACTACTTGATAAGATAGAAAAATGTGGGTTAGACAGCATCACCACCAGATGGATTTGTAACTGGCTGACCAACTACACTCAATGTGTAATCCTCAATGGAACTGCATCTACATAGAGGGAAGTATGCAATGGAGTACCCCAAGGTTCTGTTTTAGGCCCAGTACTCTTCAACATCTTCATCAATGGTTTGGATGAGGGGATAGATGGAGAACTCATCAAATTTGCAGACGACAACAAGCTTGCAGGAATAGCCAATACTCCAGAAGATAGGCTTCAGATACAGAAGGATCTTGACAGACTTGAATACTGGGTCATATCTAATAAAATGAAATTCAGTGGTGAAAAAAGTAAGGTTCTACATTTAGGCAAGAAAAACTGAATGCCCAGGTATAGTATAGGTGGTACCTTGCTTAATAGTAGTAACTGTGAGAGGGATCTTAGAGTCCTAGTGGACAATCACTGAAATATGAGTCAGCAATATGCTGCAGCTGCCAAAAAAGCCAACACAGTTCTAGGCTGCATTAACAGAGGAATAGAATCAAGACCACACTTAGAATATTGCATCCAGTTATGGTTGCCATGATGTAAAAAGATGTTGAGACTCTAGAAAGAGTGCAGAGAAGAACAAAAATGATAAGGGGACTGTAGGCTGAAACATATAAAGAACGGTTGCTGGAATTGGGTATGTTTAATTTAATGAAAAGAAGGATTAGGGGTGACATGATGGCAGTATTCTGATATCTCAGGGGTTGCCACACAGTATAGGGAGTCAATCTATTTTCCAAAATGCTTGAAGGCAGAACAAGAAGCAATGGATGGAAATTAATCAAGGAGAGAAGCAACCTAGAACTAAAGAGAAATTTCCTGACAGCTAGAACAATTAATCAGTGGAACAATTTGCCTTGTGAATGCTTCAACATTGGAAGTTTTTAAGAAGAGATTTGACAAACATTTGTCTGAAATGGTATAGGATTTCCTGCCTGAGAAGGGGGGGGGGAGTTGGACTAGACCACCAAGGTCCCTTCCAACTCTGTTATTCTGTTATGACAATCATCAACATTATAGTAATAACTTCACTTTGGGCATTGTTAGCTTTTAATCTTCAGAAGAGCAAAACATGATAACATCCTTATTTTTCTCATACACAGAGGTAAGAGTTGGATGTCATGTGAGCCCAGAAGTCAAGTGGTAGCATCAAAAATGACCAAAGATACTACACCAAACCTGGAGGTGGAATCTAAAAGACTTCTGAGAAAGGAGATTTAAGATCTTTAACTTCTATACTAAGGCCTCAGCCAATCTGCCATATAGTGATACAATGGTAATGCAGCAGAACTCAGTGTTAATTTGTTGTTAAGGTAGTCTGGTGAGCAAAATATGCTCATTGTTGACTAATCATACAACAAGTTGAGTCTTAGACCTGTGGTCTGGTTTTGACAAATAAATTTCCTCATTCTCTAGGAATGGTGATAGATGAGGCTCAACTCAAGGAACCCCATATAATTTCCTTTGTATTCTTAAAAAAACCCATCTATTTCCCATCAACTTTTTGCAGTGCTATCTATAACCTAGTTGTGATGATTAGACAGATAGCAGATGATTAATGAATGATTCCTAAAAAATATTTATCTGACCGAACACCATTGTTTTTAAACAGCAGAAGTCACATGATGTCAACTGAATCAGTAATATTTTGTGGTTTATTACCCATACCCCAGTCAGCCAATACAGTGTTGTAATATGCCACAGCCATAGTTTCATGCAACTGTGGTATGAAAAGAAATGGGTGGAAAGGAGATAAAGTCATCTAGGAGGTGATTCACCAAAATGCTTTCAAAAGGAATGTTAACCTATGTGCATCTGCAGCTCTACAAATGCATTGGCCAAGACTAGGTATTTCTTTGAGATTGATTGGATAGCTGTTCATTAGTGTCTCACAAGAATGAGTACCCAGCCACATTGGCTGACTTTATCTGCTCAAACCCTGAGATCCAACAACAGAGACGGAAATATGTTTTCAGAAGTTGCTTGGAACCATTTCTTTCTGAAGTAAAATTGCCTTAGAAACCAGCTCCTGAAAACGTGGTTATTTTTTTCAGCACTGCCATCATCTAGGCAGCCATACATATAGCTTAATACCTCATAAGACACATTATGATCAGAGGTGGTATTCAGCAGGTCCTGACCAGTTTTGGAGAACTGGTAATGGAAATCTTGAGTAGTTCAGAGAACCGGCAAATACCACCTCTGACTGGGGATTTTACAGTATTCTTCCCCTGCCATGCCCACCAAGCCACACCCACAGAACTGTTAGTTAAACAATTTGAATCCCACCACTGATTATGATTAAACCTATAGCACCTCAATCATAGCCATTAGTACCCTACTTGATACTATGTGGAAGTGGGGAAATTGCAAATGAAACCATTGTTGTTGAAATGTTTGTGTCATTCTCATTCTATGCTAATGTCTCCACTCTGCCACAGAATCAGTTGGATGCTTTACCGTTTTGGCAATCTCTTCATTCAGTCTTTCTTGGCTATGTTTGATTAGGCCAATCAAAACATTATTTTATAATGGCATTAAAGTACTAGTAATTTTAGTTCTGAGTTCTTTTCTAAATATCCCTTTGGTGGAATTTTCTTTCCTCCCCAAACACTATAGTTTAACACTTCATGAACTATGTTGCTTGAGTTTCTTTTGTTGCTTGTTTTGTTGAAAAAAAAACCCATTCATTTTTGTTTGTTTCATTGCTATAGAAAGTAAGAGAGAAAGAAAAAAAAGGCACAACCTCAAAAAGATTTGTTGGAATGTGACTCACTTCTTTTTTTAAAAAAAGAGGAAGACATACATATGTACCTACTTATGTATCTACAATTCCAGCATGAGCATTATACTGAAAGGAAAATTTCCAATTTTTCAAATTCTATTGATTATTGTGAAATTTTTTGTGCACTCTGCATTTATGTTCTTTCTCATGATCAATAAAAGTTTATAATTTCAATGTCAGTGTATCACTGATTACACACACACACACACTCTTAAGGCAGCTAAATTATATACAAATAAAATAGAGAATAATAATGAAAACATAAAAGCAAACAAGTTAAATGCATCTTAGAAACAAATAAGCCACACTTGCCACATAAAAACCAATCCACAAAAAAGTTAGCTTCAAAAGTACAAAGCCTGAATAAAAGTATCTTTGTAAACTAAAGGACAACAAAGATCCTTGTTGCTTGCTCTTTTATGTTCCCATAAATTGTATATTCAATGATAGTAAGACTCTGAAAAATGACTCATGAAGATCATGAAACTTTCACATTGCTTGACATATTGTCATTTGTTATAAAAAATATTCAATCCCATTCTTCTCATTGTGGTGGAAAGAGAGAGAGAGAGAAAGAGAGAGAGAGAGAGAGAGAGAGAGAATGTAAAAAGGTACAGTTAAATAGTAAATGGCAGGAAAGAATTACAGGAAAGTTGAGCTCTTTGCTACCATATTATAGTGGCTGGAAATCCCACCAAGTAATTACTTATCAATGACAATGGAACTACAGAAAGACTCGCTAGATTTAAAAGCATCACAGTCTCATCCCTCCTTGAAAATCAGAGCCCAATGACTGAGAAGATGCAATCTTGCCATGGAATTTTCAATTGAAGCTGAAGAATAAGAGATTTAGAGTATATAAAAGGAAGAAAAAAAAAACCTCTGGCCATTATTGAGCTATGAAATATAGTGATAGCTGCAAACTTTAATGTCTTCATCTTATGGAATCATAAGATCATGAACAGAGTTATGAACTGCAATGGCTAGTTATGATGACCTCCAGAACTACATTAAGACTATTTGTTAGGGAATATAAACTGGGATGCTGAATTTGACCCATATCTTGTGCATAGACTTCTTGTGGATCTAGATGGTCGAAGAGATTTAATTGGTATAGCTGTCTCTTTTCATTTATAGAGTCTGTCACATGGAAGACTTTACAGAGTCTATCCCATGGGATAAAGCAGTTGGAATAAGGATCCCTAATCCCTGATCTATGGACCAGCACTGGGCTGCAGCAGGCCAGAAAGCGGGCTGTACAAATAAGCAAAACCCCATCCATGGGATGCAGGTAGCATGCAAAACCATACCCCCTCTGAACCAAGGAAAAAACTCTCTCCACGGAACTGGTCCCTGGTGCTCCAAAGGTTGGGGGCCACTGAGTTCGAACATTTAATGCTCAGATATTTTTTTTGATATTGTCTAGAATTTTTGGATTATTCTTTACTTTTTTCTCTGCCAATTTACTAAAGATTTCTAACCTCTTAATTATGTGGTTCTATGCTTGATAGACCAAATTTGATTGTTGTTGAAATGTTTTCCCAGCCATGATTGGCTTCAGTCTAGTGATGCCTCTCAGATTTGATTTTAGAGGCAAGTCTACAAAAAAAAAAAAAAAAAAAAGAGGTTAGAAATATTCCCTTCTTAGAAGCAAGGTCTTTGGCTTTTCTTTATTTTTTTTAAATATATCACTAGATTTTATTTTAAAAAAATCCCCCAAAATTTCAGTGCCTACCGAGTATATTATTATTGCAGTTGTTCATTTATTCATTTTTTCTTTTCTTTTCTTTCATTCAAGGTATTTTAAAACCTTGAATGCTCATGTGGTAGTACAAAAACTTTTGTAAACGGAAAACAAATCTGTCATCTTTTATTCCTTGGAGTCTAATCCTTTCTTTTGTTTTGCCATGTGCTTGCCCAAGTGGTTTCCTAGAGAATTGTAAAACTGGGAATATATCATTAGAAATAAAACCTTTGGCATTTATTGTTGATTTTATCACCAAGCTGGGCTTTTGCAGGTCTTTGTTTAATATTCTTAGGCCTCCAGTTGAAATACTTAATTACAAGGTCCTTGTTTTACACCCTGACATTTCAAATGGAGTCTTGGTTTTATATGATGTAATGTGTATTGTGAACTAAGCAATCTAGGAGGTTCTGACATCCCTTCAGAATACGCAGTAGAAGTTTTGACATAGTAGCTATAGGGTTCCCCCCTCCCATTTCTTCTTATGATGGGTGATCACAGAAGGGTAGACTAAGATTCAGTTCTTAGAAAAGCAAATTGATATGCCTGCATAATTACAGAGCTATAGCTATTGTCCTGCATGGGGGAATGTAAACTGAGAGATTTCTACAGCGCCTCAAGCTAATGCTGTTTACTGAGGGGCTTACTTTATAGTAAATCAGAACATTTCATCTAGTCAAGTATGTACATCTGGCAGAGCTTCTCTTGGATCTTTTTGATTGATGGTATCAAGGACTGGACCTGAGATTAGTTCCACTGACATGGACTAGTTTCCAAGCACCATCTGACTCACTGTGTTCTTTTATTCTATAACAACATGGTGAGAATTTCATATGTTAAACATATACGAGTTAAAGAGGATTTTGCATCAGATGTTCATGTATTTATGACGAAGCAACATTTTATGCATATTGAATACATAAATTTTCATTACACATACATTTATTTAGTTGAGCCCAAACTCAAATTTACAATAGGTGTCTTACTTTTGTTACTCTGCCATCCCAAAATTTAGAATGGGCATATTTTTTTTTTGCAGCATACTTTCAGCCTTGAACAACTATGGAAAATACATTTCAATTATTTACATTCACGTGTGTTCTTCTTACACCCTGTTTCCTGCATTGAAGTGAGGAATGTGGTTTCGTAGTTTACGTCTTTCAAAAGCAGATTAATAATTTGGCATACAAGAATGTTGAATAAATCCACCATAGATTTCTGTAGTAGAAAAATAGTGTGATTCATCAAAACAGATCAGTCAAGACACAAGGGAAGCAGTGAACTGAGTTTTCTTAAGGTTGTCATCTTCTTTTCCCAAGTTCTCATAAAAACACACATGCAGTACCAATTACCAAATAATATTTGGAAAGGTTGTTTTTAAAATAGCAATTTGAAGACTGCATAAAGCACTGAAATGAGTGCCATAGTTGAATTAACAGTTGTGTAATCATACTCACAGAAGCAGATCCAAAAACTTAAGAAGTTCTCTTTGATGTAATGGAACAGATTGACTATCTGCAGCCTTTGCCAGTTTTAAGAAGTAGTTCATTATTTGATGGATTTTCAGCTTCTGGGATCAGGATAAGCAATACATAGTACTTGTTAAGTCCTGGGTATGGGCGCAAGGAACGGAGACGAGACATTGAACGGTGACTTCAACTCTTTATTGTAAAATAAGAACAGAGCAAATACTTGGGCAGCAGCAACTCTTTTATAGAGCTGACTGCTGTCAAAACAACCAATGGTTTGAGTTTATCGCTTTCGCAAGCGTCCAATTAGAGGGGCCCGTTAACAGCCAATCAGACTGGCCAAAAACGGCCAATCACGACTCGATATCTGCGGGCCAATGAGAAGTGCAGGATTACAAGCCTGCTGTAAAGCAAAAGCTGTTTAGGGTTGTATCGCTGTGTTGGCTTAGTCCATAACACCCCTCCCCCCTAGAATCCGTCTGAGGGGTGGGATGACGTATTCTCGTAAATAGGCAGGTCGCTTCACCTGTCTGCTCGACCTGCGCTGTTCCACCGGTTTCTGTCCTGGCTCTGGTTCCAGTGGGCTGCTAGCTGGGTTGGATGGTGAATTTTGTGGCCCTGGGCTGCTTTCTCTGCTTACGCCAGTGCTGTCTTCCGGGTTCCCTGGATGCGTTTCTATCGTAGTGCTGTCACGCAGCGAGGCCACTCCCTAGCTCGGTTCTTCATCTGACGGTGAGTATCCCCTGGTTGGTTGTGTAGACTGTTGGGTTTCGATTGTTAATTCTTCTTCGGCCTCCTCAATGTTCCCTCCCCCCCCCAGCTAGAGATTCCGGGGCTGAGATAGGACTAGGTGCTCATCTGGAACGGAGTTGGTCTATGTGGCGTTTCCACATCTTACCATCTGTAGTTTGCAGGCGATAGGATCGGGGTCCCGTAAGTTGCGTTATGGTAGCGGGGAACCACAATGGGTCACCCGAGAAGTTCTTTGCAAACACGAGGTCACCTTCCTGGAATGCCCGACACTTGCTGGTGGATCCTGGGGGTTGTTCCGGCGTGTAGTTTGGGTGGAGGCGATTGAGATACGAGCAAAGTTTGCAACCCATCAGGAGTTCAGCTGGGGTTTTGTTCGTGGTCCTGTTTGGGGTTATGTGCTGGAGGAGAAGCATCCGGTTTATTCTGTCGTCCATTTTGTGAAAGGTCTTTTTTACAAATTGAACCATTCGCTAAGCCCTACCATTGGCCACAGGGTGAGCTGGCGATGTTAAGGCATGGCGGATGCCCCGATCTGCCAGGTACTGTTCGAATGGCAGGGCAGTGAATTGGGGGCCATTATCGGAGACCAGGACATCTGGAAATCCGTGGGTAGCGAATAGTTTATTCAGCTTTTTAATGACCGCCTCTGTGGTGGTGCTTTTCATCCTGTGGACTTCGAGCCAGTTTGAATAGGCATCCACTGTTAGGAGGAAGGTGTGTCCTCTTGTGGGTCCCGCAAAATCGATGTGGATACGGGACCAAGGACCTTGAGGCGTTTCTCACTGGGTTGGGGGAGTTTTTGGAGGAGTAGAGCGAGTCTCCTGGCATTTGCTGCACTTTGCTACCCAGGTTTCTATTTGTTTATCTAACCCAGGCCACCATGCGTAACTCCTGGCCAATGCCTTCATCCGCACAATGCCTGGATGTCCATCGTGCAACATTTTTAATACTCTATATTGCAATTTCTCTGGGATTACGACTCTGTCTCCCCACACTATGCAGCCTTTTTGGGACAATAGCTCTGTTTGATGATTCTTAAATGGCTTGAACGTATCATTGGTTTTGCTGACCAGCCAACCCCGTTCCACCCAGCTGAGGACTTGTGCCAAAACAGAGTCCTTTTTTGTTTCTAAGGCAATGTCTCGAGCGGTTAGTGGTGGTGATTTGAGGGTTTTCGATTTGCAATACGGATAAGGTTGGAGCTGGGTCCTCTATGATGTCTGGTAGTGGGGATCAGCTCAAGGTGTCAGTGTGGGGAATGGTTTTTCCCGGGGGGTGTTGCAATCGGTAATCATAGGCGGCTAAAAATTCTGACCAACGTGTCATTCTGGGTGATAAGATATGGGGAGTTGGCTTGTTTCCCGCCAAAATACCTAGTAGCGGCTTGTGGTCTGTAATTATGGTAAAGGGTCTCCCATGCACATATTCATGGAAATGTTTAATTGCGGATACAATAGCGAGAGCCTCTTTATCAAGTTGACTATAGTTCCTTTCGGTCTTAGACAAAGTTCTCGAAAAGAACACAATAGGTGCCTCATTCCCATTTGGTAGGACATGGCTTAAAATGACTCCCATTCCAAATGGTGAGGCGTCACAGGTAACTGTCAAAGGTACAGTCTCGTTGTATTGCATTAATACAGCATCGGAGGTTAAGAGGTCTTTTACCTCTTGGAATGCTCTCTCTTCACGCTGTCCCCAGACCCAGGAAGCCTTTTTGTCAAGAAGTCTATGTAGGGGCTCCGCTACGGTCACCTTCTGGGGCAAGAAGATGTTATAAAAGTTAATGAGTCCCAGGAAGGCTTGGAGGTCTGTCTTATTCCTAGGTCTCGGGGCGTTTTTGATTGCGGTTAGTTTTTTTTCAGTGGGGTGGATTCCCTGTCTGTCGAGAAGGTATCCCAGGAACTCCACTCTCTCCGTAGAAAGTTGACACTTGTCTCTTTTTACCCTCAGACCAGTGTCTTTAAATTTCTGAAGAACTTTTCGGAGTCGTTGTACTAATATCTCTTTAGTGGGGGCAGCTATTAGAACATCGTCAAAATAAGGCATGATGCCTTTTATGCCTTGTAATAGTCTCTCCATTAAACTTTGGAAAATGCCCAGCGCCACGCTTACTTTTAATTGGAGTCTATTGCACTTGAAAGCGCCTCTATGTGTAACTATTGTCTGGGCTTCTGCAGTTGTCACGTCTACAGGTAGTTGCCGGTATGCCTGAGCTAAGTCCAATTTCGCAAATATTTTTCCGCCACCCAGGGAATGAAGAAGGTGTTGAACCACTGGTACTGGGTAAGCGCTCTGTTGAAGAGCATGATTTAGGGTGGCCTGGTAATCCCCACAAATTCTTAATGAACCATCTGGCTTCATGGGCGTTACTATTGGAGTTTCCCAGCGGGCATGGTCAATCGGTTCCAACACGCCCTGGGCTATCAGTTTATCTAGCTTCTCGTCGATCTTCGGCTTTAGGGCAAAGGGAACCCGACGAGGCTTAAGCCAAATGGGAGCTACATCGGGGCTGAGATTAAATGATATAGGGGTCCCCTTGCCTAATGTTCCTGTGAACACGTCCTGGAATTCCTGGATGAGGGCCTCTTCCCAGTCGTCGCTTCTGGTTTGGTGTATGCCGGCTAGTTCAATCCCAAGTGGGGCGAACCACTGTAACCCTAACAAGCTGGGTCGGTCACGATCGACGACAGTCAGGGGAAGCGTCGCTGTGCGGTCCTTGAAGGATACTTGGACGTGGCTGGAACCGACAACTGGAATTCTGTTTCCCTGGTAGTCTTTCAGGATGATTCGTTGCATGCTGAGGTCCTGGCGGCAGATGGCAGGGATTAGCTGTTTGAGGGTTTTCCAGGATACCATTGATAGGGATGATCCCGAATTGACTTCTATCACGCACGGTCGATTCTCAATAGTAACCCTTACGCGGATCTTTCTTGCATCGAACGATGAAGCGTGGCCAATAATAATGGTTTGGTGGGCCTCTTCTCGTCTCGTTGAAAAGGCAGGTGCTCAATTTCTGTAGTAGTAGTGGTTGTTCCATTGGTGGTTCAGATGGTCCTGGTTCTCAGGTGGTTTGCCTGTCTCCTGGTGGAGGTTGTTCTCTCTTTGGCTGGGACTGGACTCTCTCTCGCTTGCTTCTGCAGAACTTCGTGATATGGCCTCTTTTCCTGCAGGTATGGCAGAGTGCGTCGAGGAATTTGCAGTCCAATCGCGGGTGGTTTGCCCCGCAACCAGCACATTGGTGCGGGCATCTCTGGTTCCTTTGCTCTCGTTCCGAGCGGAGCCGGTTGACCTCCTCTTCCTCACTGTCTGAGGATGACTCAAGGTCTTCGTGGTGGGTGGTGGTGGCATGCTTCTCAGTGGCGAGTGGGCTATCATTAGCGAGTTGGCGAAACGGTGCGTTCGCTCAGCGCATTCGAGTGGCTGACTTCCTGGTTGCTTCTGTGTCAGTAGCGTCAGTGATGACATCTGTAAGGCTGATGTCGCCTTTCACCATCAGTTTACTCTGCACGTGTGGTGCATTTAGTCCCAGAACTATGCAGTCTCTTAGGGCTTCCTCTAAATTTGGAAAACCACAAAGGCCTCCTAGGTTCTGGAAGTTGGCTACAAAATTCCCAATGCTCTCGTCCTTCTGTTGGTCCCTCTGGTAAAATTTGTGTCTTTGTAGCAGTGTAGGTACTGCGGGTGCGTAATGGGCCCGGAGGATTGGGGCGAGGGTATCCCAATCCATGGTCTTCACTTCCGCCGTTTTTGCCAGTGCTTTAGCCATTTTGAAAATGGCAGGGCTGCAATGAGTCAGGAACACTGCTCGTTTCTTGCCAGGCATAGCATCTTTTAAATTGTTGGTCTCCAGGAACATCTGGAAGTGATCTATATACGAGTCCCAGTCTTCGGTTGCTGGGTTGAATGGAGCGGGTGGTATGGCGCCGCTGGTCATCTTGCCGTTTGTTGCGTGCGCTCTTTCGCCATGTGCTCTGTCTTGTTCGATGCATACTTAGTCAGCTCTATCATCTCCGCATCCCATCCTCGTCACCAGTGTTAAGTCCTGGGCATGGGCGCAAGGAACGGAGACGAGACATCGAACGGTGACTTCAACTCTTTATTGTAAAATAAGAACAGAGCAAATACTTGGGCAGCAGCAGCTCTTTTATAGAGCTGACTGCTGTCAAAACAACCAATGGTTTGAGTTTACCGCTTTCACAAGCGTCCAATTAGAGGGGCCCGTTAACAGCCAATCAGACTGGCCAAAAACGACCAATCACGACTTGCTATCTGCAGGCCAATGAGAAGTGCAGGATTACAAGCCTGCTGTAAAGCAAAAGCTGTTTAGGGTTGTATCGCTGTGTTGGCTTAGTCCATAACAGTACTACAGTTTGATTTTCCATTTATCGAAAATAAAAACAGGGAGAATTGATGGGGTTGTCTGTCTGATAACAGTAGTCAATTAGTTTCATCACTGCCTTAAACTTTCTGCCTGCCAGAGCTATTTTGGGATGGTAAAACTAGCATTTATTTTGAAACTGATCTCAAGGCTGAACAAGTTCAATAAGTATTGTGGGGACAAACAGCATTGTTTCATATTTACAGGAATGGGTATTTTAAGAAAGGATAGCAAGAGTAACATTCAACTTACAGGTTTATGAAGAGAGGTTTGAAAGTAATGTTTAGAACTGGAGGCAAGAAGTAGGTGTGCATTCATCTAGAATTAATATGCCTATATTAATAAGTCTCCCTTGTAGATCAGTATTTCCCAATGGGGATTTCTCCAGGAAGGTAATTGTTCTAGTTGTTGTTATTAATTTATTTAAATTTATTACTTCCAAAAATTCTGGGAGATGTTGAACCACAGCCCCAATTTTCTCTGTGCAGTAGTGCTAAAATGTCATTATTGATAGGGGACTCACTTTCTTTTTTTTTTTGCCCTAATTTCTATTTGGCTAGCAGGAACTTGAACTTGGCAACATTCTGCCCAAAAGGCTCCAAATACTAAATGCAATCTTTACCTCCCTTTAAAACTGGAAACAAAATCTGAGTTTAAAATTTACTGCAGTCATTACAGTTTTGCATTTGCATTCCAGAAGATTTTTTTCTGTACTCCAAGCAAGCTCCAAATAATAAATACAAATAAAGTTCTATCTATCTATCTATCTATCTATCTATCTATCTATCTATCTATCTATCTATCTATCTATCTATCTGTATAATTTATGTCTAAATTCTAACAGTGCCCACTGATTATCTATCTATCTGTATTATTTATCTATCTGTATAATTCTAACAGTGCCCACTGATTACTTTAAAGCAGAAAGCACTTCATCTGGGGTTAAGTAGCTAACGAAATTATTGCTAAGTAGGGATTAGTTTAGCTATCTTTATGTTGTCATTTTAAAGCCTTGTTTACTTTGTTTTCTTATAACCTGGAATGCCGTTTCACTCGCAGGTTTATTATTTGCTTTATTGTCAGGTCACTTGTCTATCATCACCAGCTGCAGAGCAAACGCTGACTATACAGTCATGCCTAGTGCTGCTTTTCTGTAGACACACCTGGTTCAAACATTTCAGATCAATGGGAGCAACTTCCCTTTTTTCCTCTCTTTTGCAGAAATTCGGTCCACATTTGGTGCAAGAACAGGTCAGGCACCCATTTAGGCAACTGTATTTTATCCAGAAGCAGAATATATTGTGGTGATCTGACCTTGCTAAGAAAGCCACAAACTGCTTCATGTGAAGGCATTTCCCATGTTTGTTTGTTTTTCCTCAGAGGAGTTGATGAAATAGTATAGTCCAATTTTGTACCTGTACAGTATAATATGATTATGCTACATAACTGTCATGAACTCATTGAAGTGTGTAGGTGCCTATTTGAAAGTAATTATCGGGGATATCTGCAGCAAGTCATGGTTTCAAAAAGAAGAAACATATGTTATGACATCACAATGCAAGCTCTGCCCCTTACTTATTTGTATGTGGTATCATAACTCAGTTCAAAAGAGAAGGGATTTGGGGTTGTGGTGCCATATATATTTTTTTATTAGCATCCCCTTGTTCCACTGTCTGATCATCCCTAGCAGTTACTCTAATTCAAATAAAGATCCATTTTATATCACTCTGGTGAAGAAGTGAGCAAGCAACAGTCTCAGTGACATCTCAATTTGTTGTCCAAATTGTGTTGTACTAATTGTGAGGGACATCCTGAGCCTTGTTCTTTATCTTAAAGCTGAGTTAAAAGGGCCAAATAAATAAATAAATAAATGAGACAAACAAACTTGGTTTGGCTTGACTATAGTCTAGGTCTAGGACTTGAAGTGCCAGAAGAATGATAGGCTTTCAAACCAATGCAAGTTCATTTTCCTTTTTGAGGCAGGCCTCTGTTCTGAATCGGTGTAGGTAGGACTGTGCATGAAGAGAGATCTTCATGGTGATAGCCTGAATGATTCTGTAGAATAAACAAAAGGAAGCCCTTTTAAAATATCATACATGCATTACGGATTATTGGACCATTAGTGGCTGTTTGCTATCTTCGGCATTACTGATAGTGTATCTTTAATATTCCTGTCAGAAATAACAATGGAAGAGGCTGTCTCATTCTCCCACCTGAACTACTGAAATAAATGAACATTGGATTGTATAACAATTTGCTGACTTCCCAAATATTATTAAATATTTTATGGCCTAGAATAGCCACATGTTCAGATTTACAGAAGACACTCATTTCTTTATATAAATTAACTTTATGATGGTATTATATTGGTGAGCCACAAGTGATTTTCTGCTGATTGTTTTTAGTTACTAAAGGTGTGTTCATCAAATTGGAAACACCCTAAATATTGATTTCATAACCTGTGATGACAAGCTATGCTTGAGACCTATAAGTTGAAGTGTTATAGCATGCCTGCACAGTAAAGGCCCATGAAACAACTCTTTATATGTCAGCTGATATATTCATGCCATGCCAAAATCCATCTTTCAGTTTCTTGAAACTCCTCTTGGCTTGAGAAAGAGTCATTTTCCCCCTATCTCATTCTCAAAGCACTTTCAAATTTGGTGGATGATGTTTAATTTGTTTGAGAATTTTTGTGTTTGTTAGTTTAGCCACCTCTTTATCTTTCTATAAGGCAAACCTATGGCACACATAGGCAAACCTATGGCACACATGCCAAAGGTGGCACGCAAAGCCATTTGTGTGGGCATGCGAGCCCCAGCAAACTTACCTGCGCTGTGCATACGTGCACCTCTGAGCTGATTTTCGGCCTGTTTGAGGCCGTTTTCGCCTTCCCAGAGGCTCGACAGAAGCCTCTACAGCCTCAGGAGGCCAAAAAAACGGGCCTTCTGGAAATACTGGAAGTGCCGAAATGGGCTCGTTTTCAGCCTCCCAAGACTCCAGAGGCCTTTCTCGAGCCTCCGGGAGGTCGAAAACGGCCCCAAATGGGCTGAAAATCAGCTGGGAGGCGCACACATGCATAGTGCAGATAAGGTGTGGGGGTGATGTGTGCACATGAGCAGAAAGGGCAGGGCACATTGCATTGTGGATGCCAGTGCGCACACACTTTTGGCACACAAAAAGGGTTGCCATCACTGTTCTCTAGCTTCCCTAACTGACTGTGTTTTCTGCTCTGAAAGAGCTCCATTAAAGGACACCCCCCATATCTTAATACAGAGATCCCCAAACTTGGCAACTTTAAGACTTGTGAACTTCAACTCCTAGAATGCTCCAGCCAGTTGGCTGGAGAATTCTGGGAGTTGAAGTCCACAAGTCTTAAAGTTACAAAGTTTGGAGACCTCTGTCTTAGAACATTGACTATGAGAGTTGGAAGAGACCTTGGAGGTCTTCTAGTCCAGTGGTCTTCAACCTTTTGGACCTCAGGTACCACCAAATTCATAATTTTAAATCCCATGGACCACTAACATGAATCCAGCATGCCGCTCACTGAAACGCCTGGACCCCCACTGATGGAATGGGGTCCTTCAGGCACTTAGCTTGGCTGCCTGTTTTTGAAATCTTAAATACTCAAAGCATCATTTGGACCTGTTTCCCACAGAAAACAAAACACTGTCATACCCCCTCTCCTCTCTCTCTTTCCCTCCCCCCCTCTCTCTTTCTCTCTCTCTCTCTGTATCTTGTCTCTCTCCCTCTTTCCCACTCTTTCTCCCTTTCTCCCTCATTCTCTCTCTCTCTGTGTCTTCTCTCTCTCTCTTTCTCCCTCTTCCCCTCTCCCTCCCTCTTTCTCTCTCTCTTGTCCCTCTCTCTCTTCCCCACTCTCTGTCTCCGAGGGCAGGGGGAAGAACCTCTGAATTGGTGCTGGGTGGTGGGAATCTAATGTCTGGAAGACAATGAGTCACATGCTGAAGACCAGATGGCTGGCAGGGAGGTGGGGCAATCCTGCAGTCTCCCTATCAAACCTGTGTCATAGCTGCTGGCTCCTACCTCCTGCTTATGAGGAGGCCGAGCAGCAGCGGGAAGAGTGCAAATCTCCTGAGCTGCACAAAGTGGCTACCAGCCCTCAGGTGAAGATGTTGCAAGGGAAAGGCTCAACCCCTCCCCTCAGGAGCTGCAAAGCACCCACCACCCCTCTGGCATTCACTAAGCCTCCTCCTTCCTGCTGGGTGTGTGAGTGCTTCTGGTGAGGAGGAAGAGAAGCACGATGGGAGGAGGCTTGATAGCTCCTGAGAGGAGGGGCATGGGAGATCGCGCCCTCCCCTTGCAAGCCAGGGAACACCTGGGAAGGGATCCAATACTGTAATCTCCCACACACTACGCTCCTTCCTCACGTGCATCAGTCCATCCGCCACCGATATCACCCCTGTTGCAGACACGGGTGCACTGCAGACCACCAAAATTTTCTCATGGACAACCAGTGGCCATAGATCACCAGTTGGCGTCCTATGTTCTAGTCTAATCCCATGCTCAAGCAGAAGACCCTACACCATTTCAAGTGGCTGTCTAATGTCTTAAAAGTCATACCATCTTCTTTAATTTTGAATAGAAGAGAGGGAAGCCAGAGAAGCTTGAGGGTAAAGGGGCAGGGGGAGATTGTACAGGAAATGTATACATACTACTGCCCCATCTTCTAATGAAGTTAAGGTCAAGAGCTTGATAGAAGATTTACCTCTCTCTCTTTAATCATCAAAATTTGCTTCTTTTTCATTAATGTGAAGAATAGTTTAAAAAATGCACACAATGTTTTTGTTTGTTAAAAAATGATCAAGTACATTGGTGCAATGTAATGACTAGGAATGGAGAATAGAGCTGTCTACGTTTCAAATATTAACTGAGTTATACACGTAATATAGAACCCTATGAAATGTATTGTTAATTTAATCTCACTTCTTTACTAACAGTATGGAATAATACTGACCCGATCTGGGACATGCATATATATGCATAATATAAAGAAATACTTAGGATTAGAGAAAATACTATATGAATTTCCCAAGCGTAAATCAGAAATGTAAGAAAATACATGATGAGAAGTGAACAAAATTTCATAAGGAATATGTGTAATTTGCAAGAACAGTGGGTTATGGTGTAAATTGATTTTGATATAAACAATATTTTATCTGATCTCATATTTATAGTTTCATTTGGTTACTATTTTTACTTTTTTTTTGTACTTTGCAAAATGTTTACCACCAAAGATAATCTTGTTTTGTTTTATTTATTTGGCATATGTGTTCAAATTTATCTGATGAAATAGTATGATGGAATATGTCAAGATTTTAACATAGACATTAACAATTAGAAGTAGCAATTGCAACCAAGTTATACATTATTGAATTGATTAAAATCTTTTTAAAATCCATGTGTTTCCATTATGTTACAAAAATAAATAAATAAAAAAGTGGTGTCCACTGTATAATCTCCAGTCATTCATGTGGAATATTTTCAAGGATTTTTATTAAAAGTTTTATCAAAAACTAAAAGAAAGCTAGGAGGAAAAAAGAAAAACAGCAAAAGTGGCAAGCGAAAGAATAAAAATGAATAAAAGAATCTTCTGATTCTGTCTGTAGAAAATATAAGCACAATTACAAACTTATCTCTTACTTCATGATTACAAAAGAAAGTCCATTTTTCCCTAATCAGTTTTTTTCTAATAATCAAAACCACAAGTTCTCAGTGCAATTTTCCTGTTTTATGCAAAAAGTCTATAAGTCTAGAAGACATTTCCAGTCAGCCATAAATATAGACATTGTTTTTCTATAATCAAAAGATTAATTTAGCCATGTCCACAAGCTCCATCAACCATTGCTCCATTGTGGGTAGTGTTGAACTTTTTTACTATTCAGCATATAATGATCTTGCTGCAGTTATCATAGAAAAAACTCAGTTACCTAGTTTCAATTGTACTTTAATTTTTAAAATAAATTTTTTAAAAAGAGGCAATAATTTAGTCATGTTCTGTCACTTCATGGGCACCTTTCATATTGCTCTTGATAGCACCATAAGCTTGGAATAGGATGTCATAGAAGGCTTTTAGTTAATTAAAAAATTACCAATAATTATTAGTAGATATATGTTCTTCAGTATGATTCAGTACCATTTAATAAAAAAAATAATAATCAAAGCACAATTGGGAATCTTCTATTTGTTCTCAGTCATATTGTCACCTGTTATGTCATTCTATATTTAATATATAGAATATATATTAATATATATTAATATATTATTAATATATATTCTAATATATTTAGTTAACCCGCCCCTCTTCATGGTCAGGATACCAAGATATTTCATGAAAAAAGAAAACCACTAATATATACATGATGATTCATCAACAATTCTTTTGAAATCATAGACTCCTGAAGAAAATGTTTTATATAAAATGGTTGTCACGATCAATTTTCTTCGGATTTTTTTTTTGCAAACTAGCCATTAATAATGGTCAAGAAACCAGAAGATATTTCACTATGCTTCTACATATTACATTCGCTTCCATGATTTGCTGTTCAGTTCTTTTTTGGCAGACACATTCCTAACCCTGAAAACTCTTGCACGTCTAAGACTAAAGTAAACATAAAAGCAAAGTCAACAAGTCTAACATTCCCAGAGTCTTTATTTACACCTGGTGAGTGTGGAATCTGGTGTTGTTGGGCTGGAGGAGGGCGTCTCTTTTGTCTCTTTGTCCATTTGAAAAATGAATGTCATATACTTTGGTTGCCCTCATGTATTGTCACTAAATACAATACAAAGTGTAGCCACATATTAGTAATAGAAAAGAGAGATCGCCAAATTTTATGTGAGTCATCTAATTCTTTTATCATAATTGTGCAGGGCTTTTTATTTACTTTTTTTTTTGAAAAATGAAATAACACATTGAAAGTTCTCTCAGCATTCTTTTTTTGCCAAGCACAGTCATTCTTCATATGTTGAGGAATGAAAAGCACTTCAGAATCATTTCATTCCTCTCACTGTTCTGCTTTCCAGATAGATAAAAATAAAAATAACCACAGGGATCATATATGCCAGAGTCGTGATTAGGTTTGCATTTCTTGTTTTCTCTTTTTGTTTGTTTATTTATTTAGTATTAAAACTGAGGTAACATCCTTGTGATAATTCTTAATCAAACCAGTATGAATGATGCA
Organism: Hydrophis major; assembly: GCA_033807585.1. NCBI lineage: Eukaryota > Metazoa > Chordata > Lepidosauria > Squamata > Elapidae > Hydrophis > Hydrophis major. The sequence goes on along the minus strand of CM066329.1, from coordinate 137,787,730 downwards.
CGATTGAGACTGCCAACACTAACTTTATTTAACTCGTTGGCAAAACATGAGGTGATTCACAGGCTGGCCAATTTTATATAACCAAGCATACATTGATGAACATGATTTTCTCAAGGTACTCTGAAACACAACTTTAAATATAACTAGGGAATTATCAGTTTCCTTTGTGCACCATTTATGAATGTGCATTCATTCTATATGAAATGAACAGCGACAGAAAATATTTTGGGAGAGAGAACAAGGCTCACCATCAGCTTAGTACCAATTGCTTTTGGCAGATAAAAGGACTGGAATAGGGTTTGAAACCTAAATTTTATTTGACCAATATTTCTTGCTTTGATCCTTATACTATTACTTTTGCTTCAATCACAATCTTTAAATACACTGTCAGCGTTTAAATATTTTTAAATAATTAAAAGGATATTCCATCTGAGGTATTTCTTCAGAGGAACCCCTTCAAAGGAAATATGTGTTACACTGCTCCTCCATGGAAAATAAATATTAGATACATCCAATTATATACACAGAGCCTGTGTGGTATGGTATACTGATTACACCATGAAAGTTACTGTACAGATACTAGTTCAAATCTGTGAACTCTGAACCCCATTGGGATTAATCTCTATCCTGTGTTAATCTCTATCCTTTTAAGGAGAAATTGGTGTGTGCGTATGTGTGCGTATGTGTGCGTATGTGTGCGTGTGTTTGTGCATACGTGTGTGTGGAAACAACTGTTCATGTTGTCTGAATCTGACAAGAAGGAAGGAAATGAAATGAAATTGAGTCTTGTTCCCCAATCTTTAGTTTTTAATGCATTAGAATTTAATTTAAAGCAAGGGTGAATAGGCGGCAATAAAAATTTTAATTCATTAATTAATTAGGACACTTGGTTGAATGTATCTCTAAACAGAGATATCCACAAAATTTGTTATGGACAAAGAACCAAGAGGAGGTTGAAAATGACCAAATCAGGTATATTTTTCAACAATGGAAAATTGTCATTTTTTTCTGTCACCAATAACAGAATGGATTTGGGCTGTCTCAAAATCAAAAGAAATTTTTATTAATTTGCTCTTTGATTTCTTCTTCATTAATAAATGTCATGGAACATCTCATTAGTTGAAGCCAAGACTTTAAGGACACAAAATATATAACTACTACAACGAAATAGCCTTTTAGAGTTTTTCAGAGAAGGACTTAATAAGAAGGCTTAAATTTTTTTTTTTTTTTGAAACAAATTTTTATTAATTTTAAAGATAAAACAGCACATCATTAACCATTAAATACATAAACACATAAAACCTCTTAACATTGTAAATCCTTACAAGTCAAACAAAACATTATTTTTATACAGCATAATTCCAATTTATCCCATCTCCATATGGACACACAAATATCTTTCAGCAAATTTCTCATTATTTCTCTTTACTCCTATTCAATTTCATTTCTCTTCCATATTTATCCATTTTATAGTCATCATATTCTTTTCTTTCTGGCTTGTTTAAATTATTCTCATCTAACATTCCTCCAAGGTTTTATTGATTCTTTTTTCCTTTTTTTTATAAAAAACAAATTTTGTTAGTTTTACCATAAACACAATACACAAACATACAAACACAAAACATAAACAAAACTAAAAGATCTTTTCTGAAGGTTGTCTGTTCCCGGGTTAAAACTCTTCACACAGACACAAATTCAAACATCATATTCAACCCATATCTCCTTCCATATCTTATTATCATTTTCTTTTTTTTATATATATATATATAAACCATTTTTATCAGTTTTATAAAAACAATGCACAAAGAATCAAGGCATAGCAGCTTATAAATTCTTTTCTAAGAAAAAATAATAATAAAAGATCAATAAGGCATAACATTTCCAGATTATAATATCAATATTTCATATAATATTAACTTCATATCTTGTCCCTACTTCTCCTTTCCATCCAAATTATTTATTAATTAAAATTTTATTGCCTATTATCAATATACAAAATCCAAAAAAAAAAGCATATATATCCTTCCATATCTTATTACCATTTTCAACAACATTCTTTGTCTGTTCTATTTCCAATTATCCATTCATCTTTTTTTTCTTTTACCATACTTCTCCTGTACACCAATTGGAGTAACATCTATAACTCATTACCCTAACTTAGAAATACTACATATAGCAATCTTTCTTGGGATTCTGTTTAAAAGATTCTAAAATTACATAATAAATTTTATATTCTAAATATACATATAAAAACACACTCTTATATACCCTCCAGAATCCCTCTTTTAATCTAAATTAAATTCACCCATTGTCTCTAAATAAACTTTTTTTCTTTAGGTCTTGCTTCCCCCCATTAAGGTTTCTCCTCCCCCCCTTTCTCTCTTGCTTATTCTTCTCCTTGCCCTTTCTACCCCTTTGCTTTTTCCCTTCGCTTTTCTTACTCCTTTTCCTTTGCTTTCTAACCTTGCCTCCATCTTTTCGCTCATTTTTCTCTCTTTTGGTTGTTTTTATAATTCTTAAAATCCCCTTTTTCTTATCCTTTTTCTCCTCCTCTCCGGAAGGGACCCATTGTTCATCAAAGATGGCTTCTTCTTCCTCTTCTTCCTTGTCCCAGTCCTTCTGCTGCGTAATCAACTTTTCAACAGAACATAACGCCATTTCTAAGAATTGAAACAAAGCGCCCAAAGTATCTTCTTTTTTATATTATTTTTTTTGTGAAACAAATTTTTATTAATTTTAAAGATAAAACAACACATCATTAACCATTAAATACATAAACACATAAAACCTCTTAACATTGTAAATCCTTACAAGTCAAACAAAACATTATTTTTATACAGCATCATTCCAATTTATCCCATCTCCATATGGACACACAAATATCTTCCAGCAAATTTCTCATTATTTTTCTTTACTCCTATTCAATTTCATTTCTCTTCCATATTTATCCATTTTATAGTCATCATATTCTTTTCTTTCTGGCTTGTTTAAATTATTCTCGTCTAACATTCCTCCAAGGTTTTATTGATTCTTTTTTCCTTTTTTTTTTATAAAAAACAAATTTTGTTAGTTTTACCATAAACACAATACACAAACATACAAACACAAAACATAAACAAAACTAAAAGATCTTTTCTGAAGGTTGTCTGTTCCCGGGTTAAAACTCTTTACACAGACACAAATTCAAACATCGTATTCAACCCATATCTCCTTCCATATCTTAGTGTCATTTTCTTTTTTATATATATATATATAAAAACCATTTTTATCAGTTTTATAAGAACAATGCACAAAGAATCAAGGCATAACAGCTTATAAATTCTTTTCTAAGAAAAAATAATAATAAAAGATCAATAAGGCATAACATTTCCAGATTATAATATCAATATTTCATATAATATTAACTTCATATCTTGTCCCTACTTCTCCTTTCCATCCAAATTATTTATTAATTAAAATTTTATTGCCTATTATCAATATACAAAATCCAAAAAAAAAAGCATATATATCCTTCCATATCTTATTACCATTTTCAACAACATTCTTTGTCTGTTCTATTTCCAATTATCCATTCATCTTTTTTTTTTTCTTTTACTATACTTCTCCTGTACACCAATTGGAGTAACATCTATAACTCATTACCCTAACTTAGAAATACTACATATTACAATCTTTCTTGGGATTCTGTTTAAAAGATTCTAAAATTACATAATAAATTTTATATTCTAAATACACATATAAAAACACAATCTTATATACCCTCCAGAATCCCTCTTTTAATCTAAATTAAATTCACCCATTGTCTCTAAATAAACTTTTTTTCTTTAGGTCTTGCTTCCCCCCATAAAGGCTTCTCCTCCCCCCCTTTCTCTCTTGCTTATTCTTCTCCTTGCCCTTTCTACCCCTTTGCTTTTTCCCATCGCTTTTCTTACTCCTTTTCCTTTGCTTTCTAACCTTGCCTCCACCCTTTCGCTCATTTTTCTCTCTTTTGGTTGTTTTTATAATTCTTAAAATCCCCTTTTTCTTATCCTTTTTCTCCTCCTCTCCGGAAGGGACCCATTGTTCATCAAAGATGGCTTCTTCTTCCTCTTCTTCCTTATCCCAGTCCTTCTGCTGCGTAATCAACTTTTCAACAGAACATAACGCCATTTCTAAGAATTGAAACAAAGCACCCAAAGTATCTTCTTTTTTATATTTTTGATATTCAATCTCTAGTTCATCCACAAACGATGCCATTATGAAAAGGGAAACTTTTTCCAAAACAACCACAAGTATTTTTAATCAAAGACTATCAAAAGCAATTAAAAAAAAAAAAATCCAAAAGTTAATACTTTTCTTCCTTCTTCTCTTTCTCTTTCTGGATTAATTTTTATTCAAAGAGGTCCAATTACCATATATCTTCCTTTGGGATCCACAAAGACGTTCTAGACAATCTCCTCCTTTTTCAGCTTCTGCTCCAATTTTTTTTCTCCCTTCCCACTTGCAATGACAATTTTAAATAATCAGAAATCCATACCTCCAGCAAAGATTTTCCAATTTCTTAAATTTTTCAATGTCCAAAAATCCCTTTGTCTCTTAGCTTCAACTTTCAAAGCAATCCACTTTCAATGTCTAATATATACAAATATTTCTGCTATTTCCGTGGGGTGGGAGAGTAAAAAAAAAAAAAAAGTTCCCTTTAACAGCTTCTCCGCCGCTTTTCGCTCTTCTTAGGGATACAATGTATCCTCCAGCAATTCAAGCAGCTCAATTCCAGGCAATTTAAAAGGTGTTACTTGACCCGGCTCAGACAGAACTTTCACTCTTCACACTTCCTCCAGCACAGTTCTTACCCGGTTGCTGGCTTCTTCGTGGCGGCCATTGCTGACCGCCGCTCCACCGCCTTGGGAAAAAGGGGTTTTTCCGGAGAAGGGGGGGATCTGCGACACCCCCACCTCCCTATCCGACTCCCCTCTCTCTTCAGCTGTCCCTACAGGGCAGCCATATCCCCCTGACCCATCTGGATCGGGGGTACCTCGACGGCTAGCACAGCAGGAATCGCGAGCTGTTGCGAATTCCTGCTGCCCCGAAGCCACGCGAAACCGGAAGTTGGTTGAATGTATCTCTAAACAGAGATATCCACAAAATTTGTTATGGACAAAGAACCAAGAGGAGGTTGAAAATGACCAAATCAGGTATATTTTTCAACAATGGAAAATTGTCATTTTTTTCTGTCACCAATAACAGAATGGATTTGGGCTGTCTCAAAATCAAAAGAAATTTTTATTAATTTGCTCTTTGATTTCTTCTTCATTAATAAATGTCATGGAACATCTCATTAGTTGAAGCCAAGACTTTAAGGACACAAAATATATAACTACTACAACGAAATAGCCTTTTAGAGTTTTTCAGAGAAGGACTTAATAAGAAGGCTTAAATTTTGATTCATGTGAAACAATATATTTAGATACTTGAATATTCCCCCAGTCTTGGGTTAGGATTGTGGTTGAGCCACTTTGGATTTTGGTGCTGTCTTCTTGTGAGCTGTATTCTTTTTCTTTGATATATGTTGTTTTCTTTTTAATTTTTTAATTATAAGCCACCCACAGTCTCCATGGAGTTGGTCTTGAAACTGAAACAGCAACCACAACAATAATAAATAGTAGTGAAATGAAGTTTTGGTAAGAAATTACTAAAGGGACCCTAAAGCTGCTTTTTCCTTAAAAGGAAAAGTATGAAGCATGATTTCAAATGATAATATAATATGTAATTGGGCAAGAGAAAGCCTTTGTTTCATATGGAGGAGCTAATCAGAGAGTGTTCAAGGAAAAAACTAGCAAATGTTATCCTTTATAATCTGAAGAATGCTAAGATTAGAAATATTCTTCAGAAGGACAAATAGTGAAAAGAAAAAAAATATCCTGAAGCTCTTTTATTTTTTAAAAATAACCCCATCCTTTTATGAGTATGGATTAGGTTCTGAAAATATCTAAACATTCAGCCAGTCAAATCTATAGAACTGATCAAGTCTTATTAAGGTTGGGTTAAATTCACACTGAAAATAATTATTTACTCTGAAAAACTCTTCTAAAATACAAATAGTGAATATGCTAGGTGGAAGGAGAATATACCAGGAAAAATATCCCACTGTTAGGATATTTAAAAAAACCAGGAAAAATAGTGGATTTCTGAACTGTTTTAGGAGATAATGTATAATCCTACTGGGAAAAATTCTGAAATTTCTTCTTCGGACACTGTTAGGACTGGTCTCCATTGATTCAAACATTGGAAAATAAAAAGTTTTTTTTTTATATCTAAAGAGTGACCAACTTTGCTTTATATCTCTCTTTCTAAAAAAGGGGAGACAATTATGCTTATACAGTGAAATGTGGGAATTTTAGATTTATGATTTGTTGGGAGTAAACTCTTCAGTGGATTTTTTGTAACTGGTCAGAAAAGGCTTAGGAGCCCAGACTAACATGCTGCTATGACAGCTGCACCAGATTCTGAACTTTAATAGGAAGAAAAAGGCAAGTAGGAGAAAATGATGGAAAAGCATGTTGTTATTGGTATTGAGTTGACAATGAGTAAATGAGAGAAAAAGACATAGGTGTTTGCCTAGTTTGAATGAGTAAGGATCAACATTCACTGTTTTCCTTTTAATGGGGATAGGATCTAGAGTTGTGCTTAAGAATACTGATTCTGTTAGGCATTCTACCCCAAAGCATTTGCTCCTTTATATTTCTAATTGAAACAAGATGAAACAGAAAAAGGGTGGTGGGGGGAGAGAGAAAGAGAGAGAGGGAGGGAGGGAAGGGAAGGGAAGGGACGGGAAGGGAAGGGAAGGGACGGGAAGGGAAGGGAAGGGAAGGGACGGGAAGGGAAGGGAAGGGAAGGGAAGGGAAGAGAAATGGAAAACAAGATAGATAAGAAGAGTAAACAGACAGCTTGGCTTCTATTGTACTTGTTTGGAGGACAACCTTAGCTTCCTACATAGGGGTGGGTTTCTACCGGTTGTGTCCACCTCTGTAATGCCCACCCGGGCTCTTACCTGACCTTTATTTCCTGATTTTTCAACTTCAGCTGCCATGTGAGGAACAGCTGCAGTTAAAAAAGCAGGAAAAGAGGGCTGTTTCAAAGGCTGCTTCTCCGCACGCAGTGTGCTGATGACGATTTACAGGCACACCCTCGCAGCATGCAGGGAAGCACATGATAAATCACCGAACCTCGTAAATCACCCGGTAGTTAACCCTGTCCTATCCCACCCCTGTTCCTACTTTCTGGAATGTCCTGCTGCCCACATTCCAAGAAATCTGAGAATGTAAGCAAGATTCTTTGTTTGCTCAGCACACTCATTAGTGAAGAAAGCTACAGAAGGATATGAGTTGCTTTCTGCTCTCTTTTCCTGGTTGTTGATTTTGTTCTTGTACATTTCATTTGTGGCTGAGAGAGTCATTAGAAGGCTTAAAGGGACTGCTTGTGGTGATAGAAACAGGCTACAAAACATGCAGTCCTCATGGAATGCACTGGGCAGAATGGAGGGTGATGATGGATAAGAAGAATAGGATTTCTCCCCCCTCCCTGTTTGACATTATTTGCACAAAGCAAAACACGAACGAATGAAGTTTTTCATCAATCAGTTGGCCATGCACATAGACAGCTGTGCAACATGACAGAACAGACCTACAGATTATATTGTTTATAAACAGGTTACTTGAAAGCCAATGTTATGGCTTGCTTTGTCAGAACTTGAATGATTGTTTGATTAATCCACTGCTTCTGCTTTTGCTGCGGAACAAAGAAAAGTAAGTTCCATCCAATTGTAGCATAAAACATAAACATAAAATATGTTTGCATAGACACAATTTTTCAAGAGGAAAAAGTGGACAATGCCTCACCTGTCCAATGGAAGAAAGTTGAATGCCACTTAGAACACAGTCCTAGAAAATTTGGAATTGTTATATTTTTATGGCAGCAGAATGCAATTTTTTAAGACTTAAGTCAGGGACACAACAAAGCAGTGTGTGTTTCACTTTGTGTTTGTTTGTATGTGGCAGGTCAATGTGTCAAATCAGTGTTGATTTAATTTACCGCTAATCTACATATCATTAAAATTAAATTAAAATTTTTCCTTCCGTCACATGTAGGTATAAGCTCAAAAAGTCATGCCTAAGGATTTGAGATACTAAATGCAGTCCTGAAGAACTGAATTACTGTCCTTCAGATTACTTTTCATCTCAGATGTTGGAGGTCCATGATGTCCTAGCTCTTTTTCTGCTCTCTCAGTTTCATGTTTCCATCCCATCTCTCTCTAGAGAGAGATGGGATTACCCATCTCCATTATATACGGACCAAGCCACTTACTCATGAGAAGAGAGTCACATGGAGAAATAAGATCTAGCTAGTCAAAGAACCAATCATAGCTTGAGAGCAGGGGTGGGATTTGTTGTGTATGCAATATAACTAATAAAGTATGAGCTTGGAGTCAAGTGCAGGGTTCTGGCCCTGCACTTCTAATTAGCTGTTAAGTGGCCGGACCGGATTGGCCCGTTCTGGGGAATCCGATTGGCCCTTAACAGAAATGTCTTATTGGTTCAAGAGCTAACGTTCCTAGCTCGTTATTGGTTAATCGTTACAAGGTTTGCCTATATAAGGCAGGTTTTACTGCTGTTCAATTGAGCAAGTCACGATGTAAATAAAGAGCTGAAGTTCACCGTTCAGAAACTTGTCTCCATTCTTTCTCGCCCATGCTCAAACTTAACAGGATTAAATTTTTTAACACCGGTTCTGTGGGGGTGGCTTAGGTGGTGGTGGTGGCTTGGTGGTCATGTGACTGGGTGGACATGGCTTGGTGGTCATGTCATTGGCTGGGTATGGCCAACTCAATATCACTCACATTGAGGCACAAATCTCCTTACCTGGCCTCTCATGACTGTGGAGATGCTGTAACAATCATAAGTGTGAAAAATGGTCATAAGTCACTTTTTTCAGTGCCACTGTAACTTTGAATGGTCACTCCACACAAGCAAAGTACCAGGAAAGCAGGGGAAAAAAACTCCAGAGACGTTCCTGAGACAGGAAGTCTAGTCCTGCCAAGAATATAATAAGGGTTAATGGAGAGGCAGTTTCTATAAGCAACACCAGAATGTTTCCTTCCTGCCTTCCTTACAGGATTAGGTCAATAATTTCTTCTAACAACCGGTTCTCCAAACTGCTTAGAATGTTAACAACTGGTTCTAGCGAATAGGTGCGAACTGGTAGAATCCCACCCCTGCTTGAGAGGGATTATAAACAAAGGAACAGTCAAAATAGCCTTTGATTTTAGAAGAGAAAAAAGAACAAATAACAAAGTAGAAATACTTTGATGGCCTGAAGCAAATGTGTAAAATTTCCCTATGATGGCAGGCTTTGGCTGATGAGCATGCTATCAGTGGGACTTGAGTTATAAAGCATGCAGCAGATAGTAAACGGTCTTTGCCAGATGAACTCCTGAAATTATTTAAGCATAGCACTCGGGGTAAAGACTTCTTTCTACCTGAATTGTGTTGCTTTCCATCTCCTCCCCTCTTCTTAAGCCAAATGGCATGCTTATAAGCAGAGGGCGAGTTTGAGCTAATTACACAATAACTTCATTCTTCCATTCAGCCCACCAAGTATTATGTAAGTGGTAGATCCTCATGACCTAAGTAACTGAATGCCAGACTTATTTTTAGTAATCACCTTGTCACTGCATGGTAGTTCGGATAGCAGATTAGTGTTATTAGTTCAGGTTCACTACATAGAGGCTATGCATTACATGAGGATTCGATGCTGAACATGTAGATAGGTTGAATGGCAGGCATTCAGTACTGGGTCCATCGATGGGGATAACAGCACCAGTGTAGATCCTCTTGGAGAGTCAATGAAACAGCAGCCTTTTCTTTCAGCAACTACCTTCCTGAAAAGAAAAAGAGGGAGTATGAGAGGAAAAACATGTTCTTTGGGTAATCATTATTATACTATCTGAGTATAATGGCTATTAGGATAAGAAGAAGCTGTAAATAGTATCAGTAATACTTAACTCATAAAGATCTTTTAGAAGATTCCTCTCTGTTTATAGCTTCTTCATCATTTGTAATATGTGGAGAAAGAAGTGAAATGTACATTCCTCCCAGCAAGATTTTTCATTTTCATCTTTTTTTTAGCATTTCAAATGGCCCCACACAGTGGTGGTATTCAAATAAAGTTGCCACCGGTTCGGTGGGCGTGGCTTGGTGACCGTGCTTTGCGTGCATGCACACTTTGCAGGCATGCGTGTGCCAAACACGCACTTTGCACAGGCACAAAGGTGTTCTAACTTGCCTCCTGCAAGCTTGCACGATGCTGGTTGCTGTAGCAGCTGCCGCATGGTGCTATTCTGCACCGCTCAAAGCAGCTGCGCTTTAAAGTCTGGCCATAAAAGTGAGTATGGGAGCCTGAGTGGGCGGGTGGGCCAAACACAGAGCAGTGAAGAGAACCGGTTCAGTCTCCACTGCTCATCGCCGCTACCGGTTCTCCAGAACCGGGCAGAACTGGTCGAATACCACCACTGTCCCCACAAAATGCAAAATTATAAGTATGTGTTTTAAAGATTTAGCTGGTTGAAAAAAGGTTTCTTCAGTTTTAAGTGGTTTGCCCTTGGTTTCTTCCTAGCGCTGAGAAAGAGTGAATGGCCCAGTTAGTTTTGTGCTTAGGGCAATACTGGAACTCACGCCTCTAATCTGGTACCTTAAACAATTACACTAAGCTGGATCTCTCATCAATTAAGTAAAATATACTTTTTAAAAATCACAGAACCTAATTGTGGAAAATAAAAATGTTATGAGATATATATTCATTCATTTGTTTAACTTCACGTTTAAGGTCCTGAAAATTAATATATTATTCTGGAACACATACGTAGACTGTTGTAGTGTTACAATTTTCAAATATTGTTTTGAAAAAGATTCAGTATTGAAAAGTAAAAAAAATAAAAACCTCTTTCTTAGCAATATTTGCTTGTTTGTTTGTTTGTTTATTTATTTATCAGAAACCACATCTGTCTCCCATAAAGGGACTCTGGGTGGTGCACAAGTCAAATATTAAACACAAAAACTGTATATAAAATTTAGATAAGAAGCAAAGATAGTTAAAATTCAATACTAAAAGTTAATTAAGAGGTGGGATGGGCCTTTAGGGTGCATGCTCCCCTGTATTTGGTTTGTGAAAAGTTAAGGATTTAAAATATGTTGGTAGAGGAATTTAGCCAATTAGTATTCTTTGAAGTAACTTCTGGAATTAGGGGAGGTTCTATAGGAATTGCTTGTTCATCTCTCTCTCTCCTGTATTGCCAGGCTGAATATTATATTAAGAAAGCTTGACATTTTTGACAAATGATATATTCTTTCTGCCTATCTTCTTCTAGATATGAATCACTGTTTATGCCCTGCCTTACAAAAGAAATTATCTTTCAGCAATCTGAGTTGAATAGTAATGCTAAAATTCTCTCACACTTCAGATTCAGTGTACCTTAGTATATTCTGTGATAAACACATATATACACCTGGAAGCAGCCTTTCTGTAGCAGGAATAAAGAAGTAGTCAGCAGGTGCCAAACAATAAATTAAACTTTGTTCTCACTTCTTATTTTCTTAACTAATGCCAAGGACACCATAACATCACGCACATTGTACATCTTCATTCCTAACAATAATGTTTGCGTAAGTGTTTGGTTGACTCAGTCTTGGCTGTTCTTTTTGAATTAGCTCAGAATTAATGGTAGATTTAAAAAAATTTTTTTTTTCACATTATAGTTCCCACAGTAAGTAGTGCATAATCTTCAAATGCATTATATAAAGACACTCATGAATATTACTACCCCCCCAGGCAGCACCATATCATAAACTATGAACAAAATAGGCATCTATATATGGAACTAATATTAGTATGTTTATTAAAAACAATCAAGTGATTAGAAACACAGTGGGCTACAGCCAACACCATGTGTGTAGATTCTCATTTGCTCCCCCACCCCCCAATTCAATTTTCCTTTCTGCCTCTAAAAGCTGTTTGGAAAAACTGCCAATCCTTTGGAGTAGACTTGTGGAGGGCATGGCTGTCTACACATTATGGTCAGAAAAATCAAAATGCTAGACATGATCAAAGCGCTGCCTCTTTAGAGAATACATCCAAGACATATTATCTTCTTTTCTACTAAAATTTCATTAAAACAACAACATAAGGAAAATACATATGATTACAGTGTGATTTTCTTTTCTTAGTGCATGCATGGATTCTTGTGAATATAGAATTCTATCACTTGTATCTTACACAATCCATTCTACCAGAGTTCCACATGATATTGGCTGATATTGCCTGTTGATCAATGGAGCAAATAATGTTTGGAAAATTTGAACATTGCATGGCTGGTAAATATATGCCTTTTCCTTATTTTATGGGATATGGGCAAAGATAGTATTCAGCCAGTTCTGACAGGTTCTGGAGAACCGGTAGTGGAAATTTTGAGTAGTTTGAAGAACCAGTAATGTCACCTCTGGTTGGCCCTGCCCCCATCTATTCACTGCCTCCTGAGTCTCAGCTGATCAGAGTCCCAGCTGATTGGCTGGGTCTTCTTTTGTTGCCCTGCACCTGAGAACCGAGCTGGAAAGCAGGTTAGTGGGGTGGGGTGGGAATGGAGATTTTACAGTAACCTTCCCCTGCTAGCCCACCAAGCCATGTCCACCAAGCCACGCCATGCCACGCCACACCCACCAAACCACACCACGCCCACCAAGCCATGCCCACAGAACTAGTAGTAAAAAAACAAGTATACCATTACTTCATACAGGGATTCATTTTGTACACAAAGCTCAACCCACCTCCAAATAAAAGTACTGTATTTGTTGCTTGTACCTCCTAATATCATCAAATGTCTTCCTGTCTCTTAGTCGATGCTGACTTACAGAGACTTGGCTCTGGTGCAAATAGATTCAAATACACAAGGATGAATTAAAAGCTGTTTTGTACAGATGTATGTCATCAATTTTCTCCAGAGGTACTTTGGAAAAATTATCAGGCAGAATTTCCCTTCTCCTAGAACTGTTTATTCAACTGCAGTCAAAACTATTTATGTTTTTAGAAAGATTTAATGAAATTGGATTTTAACCCTGGAACTATTTTGATATCTGATGTATGGCGTACTTCGATTCAGTTTCTTCAGTTCTCTTCCATCTTACCGGGAAATGCATTAGAGTACTTATAACAAAATGACAGACATCTCAGATCATGCCTTTTCATGATTGATCTTATCACATGAATTTCTAAAAATTAATGTAGCACCTGTTTTCCTATCATTCTCCCTGAAGAAAGATGACATCCATCTTATTTTAATTTGATATATAAATAATAACTAAATTTCCAACTAATATTAGAGACTTTTTGAACCACACATTAAAGAGGTTATAAAATATTCATGTTTAGATTACATTCTTATCCAAGAAGTGTATTTTTATGGATATACTTATTTTTGGATAAGAATGTGATTTGAACATGGATTAGACCTAGATTTAGGCATACTTAAAACAGCTAAACCTGTTCATGACTAACTGAAATTTCATTGATTTCAATGAACGCAATGTAAGTATGACTAATTCTGGATTTGGTCTAAAAGGCATTTTTGTTTGAAAAATAAAAGCAAAACATATTGTAAAATATCTGGTTGATGATATCTTTCAATTCCAAAATTACTGAAAATATAATCTTTAAACACAGTTGTCAAATAAGCACGACATTTGTAGATCACAGTTTTTAGGAAGAAACATTTCACATAAATTATATTTCAGTTTTGACTCTATGTGTAACATTTGTTTGACTCAAAGTTCAGGGTTACTAAATCTTGCCTGCAAAACTCTGGATCACCGCTAGATTTTGTAACCCTTTTGAAGTTGAACCATTGGATAGAAGAAACCCGAGAGGCACTCTGTTAATACAAACAGAACAGTAGCTTTTGCTTTGAGTTGGGCAAGAAAACCTGTGATGCAGTGGAAGAGTTAAATCAAAATAACAAGAGTGATTTATCCAGTAGTTTTCCCAGGCTAATCTCAAGAGAGCCAATACCAAATCTACCTATTTGTCAAATCACTGACAATAGCCTATTTCTTGCTACCATATGCTTTATTAAAGAAATACTTGACCTACCTGTCATACCAAGAGCTTTCTCTTTTCCCCAAACAGAAATAATATAGACATTTCCCTTAAGGGAATCCTGATGCAAATACATCAAGACAGGTTGCCAATTTGTTGAGCATATTAGGATATGGCAAACTGTCAAGGGAAAATGGCTGTGATACAGAGAATTCTAACAAGCTTATTTTCTCCCGTTTTTTCTCCCCAGCCACGCTTTTGGAGGCTCTCTCACTGGTTTATATCACCCCATTTATACATTATATTTTATGGACAGCTGTCAGATGTGACTGTCTGCCTTCTCTTTTGAGCATTTAGAAATCTCTCTCTTAGCCTCTGCCAATAACTGTTGCAAATCTCCCAGCTGCAAATTGCTACAGGCAAAGATACAGCGGCAAATTGCTACAGGCAAAGATACAGTGAACTTGAAAACAAGTCTTCTGCAAAGCAAAGAGAATGGGCTGTGATTTGCAAGAAGGCCATGCTCTCAAATGAAGCTTTGCAAATTAATTTTCCATTCTTCTTTTGCTTTGCCTTTATATTATGAGACATGGTTGAAAGGGAGGACTAAGTATTTATTAATTGAAGCGAAAGAGAGAGTTACAATAGCATTCCCCTATTGTGTTTAAAAGGAGATGATAGGGAAAGCCCAAAGTTAAACTGGAGTGCAGAGTAAGGCACAGATTTATAGGCTATACAAGTAGAGAGTTTGGTAGCTTAGAGAATGCATATTTAACTCCCAAGAGGCAGTTTTTGTTCTGAACAGAAATATCCTGTACATTTTAAGACTACTACATGAGTAAAGTTTTGCTTTTGACAATCTTCCAATCCTTCCCTCTAAATTTTAGCTATGTTAGTCTCAAGATATCTTTGATGCATGCACCATTTAAAAATGGATTGGCTAGTGTTACATTCTATATAGAAAACAAAGCAGGAAGGAAGTGATCATATTTGGTCTCTGTTGCAATTGCTTCTCCTTAGTTATTATTAACATTTTTGAGCAGTAGATTTTCAATGTTGTGGCATCCCACATAACTTAACAGGAGTTCCATATAAATTTATACAGGATTAGGTTGTAAAGGTTCCTTAGGACAAAAGCTAGAAACCATATTTGCAAGTGATTGATGGCTGAATTTGGATAGTGCCATCTGCTTAAATGTCTGTGTAAAATGCAAGCTGAAATGATTTTGTGCTTTCCTCTTAATTATTCTAGAGAAAATTTTATGTGGTTCTGCAATGCTATTTTCATAACCGATGCAATAATAATGATATGTTAAGAGTTCTTAGTGTGGCATATTCTCTCAAGCAAAAAGATCATTTGCTGTTACCCATATTTTCTATCTTTCATTATTTAGTAAATGACAGGTAGATCTAATTTCAAGCTTTGCATCCTCATTTATTTGTGCCTGTCTTGTCTCACTATCAGATCTGGCTCCTGCCAAGCCAGCAATGCAAGGCCTTGGAAGCTAGACAAGGTTCTAGGAAAGGAAGAAGGAAGTCTGTGACAGGTAACAGAAACCAGCAGAGTAGTCAAATTAGAAAGCATGCCCAATTTACAGGTCTTCATAGAATTCACACCTGGGCCCTTAAACAGTTGTTCAATTGGCATCTTTGCCTAATCTGTTATTTTGCAATCTCTTCCTTTCACCAGGACTACACAGGTGGCATCCCTTTCTAATCTGCCTGACTTCAGCAGGATGGACAGACTTCAGTCTTCTTGGATTGATTTTATTTCACAACCCCGCCTCCCAAGATCCATCCATCAGAGCTAAAATGTATAATTAGAATTCATGAGCAATGCATAATCTCAATCTAGGATGCTTTTTAAAATTCATTTTGGCAGAGTACTGATTGAAGCTCATAATCTTTCATGTCTATGGAGATTCTCAGTCATCTAGGTCATGGCTGTCCCAAAAGGCAGTTGGACTTTGTTTTTCCCTAAAGATGTTTTCACTCCTTATCCAAGAGATGATAACTGAAGAAGTTTCTTGGATGAGAAGTGAAACGTCTTCAAGGAAGAATCAATTCCAGTTGCCTTTTGAAAAAAAGCACCTTTGGAACAATTCTTTCAGGTAAAATTCCACTTCTGATGATCCCAAGTCTTCTCCATTTCGACAAATTTATTTTGATGGAGGCTTGTTGAGGTTAATTCTTTAACCATACATTGGTTCCACTCATATCCTGATTGCTTCAAACCATAAAGACTCTTTTTCAATCTCCAGCAATCAGTTGTATTATCATTTTTGAGACCTAAAGGTTTCTTTAAATATATAGTGTGTTGCAACTGGTGGACTTTCCTGTGCCATCTGCTCCTGTTCTTCTACATCTTCCTGTGTCTGTTCTCCTACTTCCTCCTGTTTTTCCTCTTTAATAGCTATTCATGGTTTACTGATTTTATCTTTAGGGACTATTTGGGTGTCAATAATAATATAATTGCTGGATTCCTGTTCCAGTTTATCCCATCCAACGTGCTCTAGAAATTTTGCATTAGAACTACAATAAACATGAGCTGTGCCTTGATCTCAAAATCTAAATGATCTATGGTTGGCTATGAAACCCACAAAAAAATAACTTCTTAGCTCTTTGTTGCCCTTTCAGTCTTACTTGTGAGGGAATATGCACCCATGCTGGAGCTCCAAATGTGTGTAGGTAACTTAAATTTGGTTTTCTGCATGCCAATGAGTGAATGGCAATGCTCCAGTTATTGTATTCACTACATTGTTTAAAACATGGTTGCTACACATTATGACCTCACCCCACAGTGTTTCAGGCAAACCTGAATCAGATAACATAGTGCGAGCCATGGCTTGTAATGTTTGCCCTCTTTGTTCTACAAACGAGTTATGTTGTGGTCTGTAAGGTACAGAATGTTTATGCTCAACACCAGCCAATTTCAACATTGTTTGGAATCTTTTGTTAACAAACTCAGTCCCATTATCAGAAACTAAAGTAATTACTTTACTCCTCATTTTTCTCTCAGCAAACCTTAGCCAATTAAAGAAATGTTGGAATATTTCTGTTTTGTGTTTCATAAGAGAGCAGAAACCGTATCGTGAGTAATGGTCCATAATACTCAAAATATAGCAGGCACCTCCTAAACTTGATTTCTTAGGACCAATTATGTCAGCAAACACAACCTCTAAAGGTTCTTTGGTCTTAAACCCATTTAGTCTGTTGCAGGAGTAACCTTACTCTTCTCCTGGCTACAAGCATTACAGTTTAAATACTTGCTACAGGGTTTCAATTTTACTCCCTCTGACAATTCAATGGTATGTTTGAGCATTTTGAAATTAATGTGCCCTAGACGTCTGTGTAATAAATGTATACATTCATCATGTGGCTTAACATTGTTATAAACTGAGTTAGCCATTTGCAACTTGTCATCATGTATTACATATAAATCATTTTCTAATGTAGCAGTAATACTTTTACCCTCTTTCTCTATTATACAGTTATCTCCCCTAAAGGTTAATACATAACCAATATTAACTAAAGCCCTTACTGATAACAAATTAAATTTCAGTTTAGGTACATATAACATTGTTATGTCTCACCTATATCCACAAGTGAGAATACAGAGTTCCAGAGTTCAAAATATTCAAACAAGAACAAAACTAGACAAAAAAGGGTCAACAGTACTGTTTTCCAGTCCTTGGCAGACTTCCCGGAATCTGTCTGATAATTCAGAATTGTCCATAAATCACAAAGGCTGCTCCACACGTATCCTTTCGACTCATCAAACACTTTGCTTCCAAGCAAAGTTTGAGAGTCAGCACGCCTC
This sequence comes from Hydrophis major, assembly GCA_033807585.1. NCBI lineage: Eukaryota > Metazoa > Chordata > Lepidosauria > Squamata > Elapidae > Hydrophis > Hydrophis major. The sequence continues at coordinate 137,769,792 of CM066329.1, read as the reverse complement.
CTTAAATCACCTGGATGGGCATGTCAGTCTCTCTAATCAATGTCTGGCTTGACACCTCCCTTCAGATTGACGTTTCAATCATCTCCTAGTTCTAGTGTCAAGCCAAGATCTGTCAGTTTCCCCTCTAGAAGCCTCTGACTCATTTTGTGGATCAGTTGCTGGCATGAACGAAGTCGAAGGTTCTGGGGAGGATTGTCTCATCCTCCTGGCTCACATCTGTGTCTCTGATAATTCAGACTCCACATTCACAGCAGGCTCCAACCTTCCATCTTCAGAATCATCAGAGTCAAAACTCCCAGCAGGATTGATCCTTCCAGTCACAACATAACATAGTTAAATGTTCGTTTATACAAGAACAATATGCAGTACCTTCAACTGATGCTTTAATCTTCCATCCATTTGCCAATGATACATGTTGCTTACTCAAAGACATCTTTATAAACCTTTTTCTATCTTTAGTAATGCATTGTGATGCTCCACTATCAACAACCCACAAATCATGGTCTACAGTTGAATTGCTAGACATAGCTAAACTAACATTCTTCTTAGCCTTCTAGTGAGTACCAGTATTCTGTCTTTTTCCCTTCTTACAGAATCTAGCTATATGTCCCCTAGTTTCTACAAACAAACAAGACAAACAAAACATTAAAACATTCGGCTCTCGTATGTACATTCAGTGTGTCAGTTGGTTCATCATTTTTGTGCATTCATTCTGTAGTCCCAGTTACAGTTATGTTACATAACAAATCATATTATTAATCCAAACTTATATATCCTAATATCACTAAAAAAAAAAGAATTTTTTGACTATACTTTTAATCATTCATGCTTTATGAGATAACAATACTTTAACCAGATTATTCAACAAATCATATAATCATACCAAATCGATCCTAAAAAAACCCTTTATAAATATAATATCAAATAACAAAATAATAGCAAAATAGCAAAATAAAGATATTTCTTACTATCTAGCATTCCAAATATTCTATTATCATATTTTATCATCTAGCCATTTATAAAAAAGATCCCAAATTTCATAAAATTGTTTATCCTCTTGCTCTCTAATTTCAAATGTTAATCTGCTCATCTCAGCACATTCCAATATTTTCTTAATAATTTCTTCCTCTAATGGTATTTTCTCATTCTTCCAATTTTTAGCAAATATAATCCTGGCCGCTGTTAATACATTTACAATGAAGTATTTCAAATCTTTACTATATATATCAGGTAAAATTCCCAATAAGAAGATCTCTGGTTTCAAGTCTCAATGTTTCTTTGTCATTTTTTCCAACCACATGCGAATTTTAGTCCAATATTTTCTAGCATCCTCACAAGTCCACCACATATGGTAATATGAACCGGGTATCTGATGACATTTCCAACATTTTTCAGATTTGTTCTTAAACATTCTTGCTATTCTTGTCGGAGGAAAGTGCCACCTGAAAAACATCTTATACAAGTTTTCTTTATATGCTGTTGACATTGTCATTTTATAATTTTGAGACCACAATTTCTGCCATTTCTCTAGATCAATCCCATATCCAAAATTCTTCCCCCAAACAATCATAGTTTCTTTGACTTGTTCTTCCTCTCATTTCATTCCCAGTAAATAACCATTTTTTAATCACCTTCTCATCAGTACCCATCAAGATCTTATCTAAATCAGTCTGCTTATCATAGAATCCCTCCGTTTTAAAATCTTCATCATACCTTGAATGTATTTGTGCATATGAAAACCAATTCATCCTTATACCTTGTTCCTCTAAGTTTTGGATCGATTTAAGTTCACCCTTTTCATCCATAAGTTCCCCATATCTAACTGTTTGTTCCTTCTTGTAAATTATAGGATAGGAAAATGCTTCAATAGTCGATAACCAAACTGGAATTTTCAAATAACATTGTCTTTTTATCTTCTCCCAATTTAACCACAAAGACTCCCGTACATAATGTCTTCTTAAATAACCCTGTGTTTTAGTTCCCTTATACCATAAAAAAGCATGCCAGCCCAACAGCAAATCATGCCCTTCTAATGTCAACAAACTATGTTTTCTTTATGTTATCCATTCTTTGACCCACATCAAACTTGCAGCTTGATAATACAATTCCCAATTAGGCAGACCAAAACCTCCTCTAATTCTAGCATCTTGCAAAAGCTTTAGCTTTATTCTCACTTTTTTACCTTGCCATATAAACTTCAACATAATTTTATTTAAATCTTCAAAATAGTCTTTTCCAAGCCTAATTGGTATTGTTTGAAACAAAAATAAAATTCTAGGTAAAATATTCATCTTAATTGTTGAAATTCTCCCTATTAATGACAATTGCAAGTTTTCCCACTTCTTCAAATCTGTAGTTATCTGTTGTTTAATTTTAATATAATTATTCTCCTTTATTGTGCTACATCTTGTTGTCAAATATATCCCCAGATACTTAACCTTATTTGTAACTTGAATTTTCAAAAGATCTGCCAGTTCTTCTCTCTGTCTCAATAGCATGTTCTTTGTCAAAATCTTTGTTTTATCTTTATTTATTTTCAAACCAGCCACCTCTCCATATGTCTCTATCCTTTCCAATAACTTTGGAGCTGTTTCTAGTGGGTCTTCCAGAATAAAAGCTAAATCATCAGCAAAAGCTTGTAGCTTAAATTCTTCCTTCTTAATTTTCATTCCTTTTATGCTTTTATCATCCCTAATATTTCTATTCAACACTTCCAAGGTCAACACAAATAGCAAAGGAGATAGGGGACATCCTTGTCTTGTGCCTTTCCTTATATTAATAAAATCTGTAAGTTCCCCCTCCATCATTACCCTTGCTGTCTGTTTATTATATATGGCTTCTATTGCTTGAATAAATTTTTTAGCAAAACCCATCTGCTCCAATAGTAATAACATAAATCTCCAGTTCACGTTGTCAAATGCCTTTTGAGCATCTAGGAATATCAAAGCCATTTGCTTTTCAGGATGAGCCTCATAGTATTCCAAAGTGTCCAAGATTACTCTCATATTGTCTCTAATTTGTCTCTTTGGCAGAAATCCATTTTGATCTGGGTGAATAAAATTATTTAAATATTTTTTAAGTCTTTCTGCTAAGATTGAAGCAAAGATTTTATAGTCTGCATTCAATAAAGAAATAGGTCTATAATTCTTAATTTGCAGTGGGTCAGTCTTTTCTTTTGGTATAAGTGTAATATAAGCCTCTGACCATGTTTTGGGTATCATCTTTTTTAACATAACTTCATTCATAACTTCTAACAATGGGATACTCAATGATTCTTGAAATGTTTTATAGAATTCTGCTGGAAGTCCATCTGGACCCGGTGCTTTCCCATTATTTTGTCTCTTAAATGCTTCATTTAGTTCCATCATTGTTATATTGCTTTCTAGCATTTCTTCAGTTTCTTTAGATATCTTCGGTAAATTAGCTTCCTGTAAATACTGTTTGACTTTTTCCTCATCAATATTCTCTTGTTTATATAGTTGCCCATAAAAATCTCGTATAATTTCTTTTTTCTCCTTATTCCCATAACAAACTTGGCCTTGTTCATCTATTAACTTCAATATTTTTCTTGATTCCTTCTCTTTTGTCAATTTATATGCTAGCCATCTACCTGGTTTATTTGCATCTTCAAAATAATTCTGTTTAGAGTTTCTGATTTTCTGTGCCAATTCTTCTTTCTCTATTAATTCCATTTTATGTTTGATTACATCCAGCTTCAATTTAATATCCTTTTTCTGTGGCATTTTCTGTAATTCTTTTTCAAGACTTTTATACTCGTCTTCCAAGGCCTTAGAAGCTTGCCTTTTCCTAATATTCTTTTTTGTTATATAATCTATTATCAAACCTCTAGAGTATGCCTTCATTGTATCCCACACATTCTGCGTTGAAGTATCTTCTTTTTTATTTTCTCTGAAGAAAAAAGCCAATTCCTTCTCCATCCATTGTATAAAATCTTTCTCCTTTAAAATAGTATTATTTAATGTCCATCTCGATCTTTTTTTTTGTCCCTTCCATTTAATTGTCATTGGGCTATGATCTGCCCAAGTACTTGTTTCAATATTTGTTTCTTGAATATTGGATATTAATTCTGTTGAGATCCAAATCATATCTAATCTGGACCATGATAAATGTTTATTTGAATAAAAAGTATATTGTTTAGCTTTAACATTTCTCTCCAAATATCTTTTAAAGTTAATTCATCTGTCATTTTAAAAAAGGACTTAGGGAGAGTCTTTCTATTTTGCTTTGTTGTTATTGCTATATTGTCCAATTTATTATCCACAATTCCATTAAAATCTCCCATCATAATTATATTAACATAGTCCAGTCCAATTATTTTCATGTGTAGCTTTTTATAAAACTCTTCTTGTTTATCATTCGGAGCATAAATTGCAATCAAGAGTATTTTTATATTATTATCTATTATTTCTACCATTAATACTCTTCCATCTTCATCCGTGTAGATCAATTTTGCTGCGATAGCCTCTTTTATATATAGAACCACTCCTCTTTTTTTACATTGAGTCAAAGAAGTAAATATTTTCCCCAATTTTGGCTGTACTAACAATTGTTCATGTTGTTTTTTAATATGAACTTCTTGTAGACAAATTATATCAAATTTTAATTTCTCTAATTTATGAAAAGTTTTCCTTCTTTTAACAGCTGAATTAAGTCCATTTATATTCATTGTAATCAGTTTTTTTCCTTCCATGATTATGCTTTATATTTAGGTCTAACCGCTCTCGTGGATCTCACTTCACGCTGTTCTTTGCTATCCAGCTGTCCCCCTACTGCTCCTTTCTCTTTTTCAGTCTCCAGTTGTTCCTCTTGAAACTCAATTAATGAGACCTCTTTCTCTGCCTCCTCTCTTCTTCCTCCAAAAAATTCTGCATGGAAAAGTTCCGCTTTCTCAATTGAATCAATTCTATTTCTCTGCTCTTGCCACCTAAACATTAGTCCTTCTGGAATCAGCCATCTATAATTCACTTCGTTTTCCAATAGCATTTTGGTCAGAAATCGATATTCTCTTCTCATCTCTCTCACTCTTCTGGGTATTTGTTTTAAAACCACAACCTCTTTACCTTTGTATTTCAATGTTTTCTCTCTTACTACTTGTAATATTTGCGTTTTAATGGATTTTTTGGTAAATCTAATATGGACTTCCTTGGGTAATTTATTTCTCATTGCATACCTTGTATAGACTCGATATACCTCATCTATTCCATCCATCATCTTTTCCTCTGTAATTTCCAAAGCATCTGCCAAAATTTCTATCATTATCGCTGCCAAATTTTCTCCTTTTTCCTCTTCTATATTTTGAAATCTAAGGTAAAATTCTGACCTTTCCATCTCCCACCTCAACATCCCACTTTTTTCTTGTTCAACCGCTGTTAATCCACTGTCAATATTTCCAATCTTCTCCTCTCTTTGTTTTCCTTCTTCCTCAATTTTTTGGAATCTCTCCTCATACTTGACCATCATCTGTTTAATGTTTTCCACTTTTTCGTCAGTCTTCTCTATTCTTTGTTCAATATTTTCTGTTCTTTGTTCAATATTTCCTATTCTTTGTTCAATGATGTCTGATTTTGTCTTGAGATCTTGGATTCCTTGCATAATCATCTGTAAAGTTACTCTTTCTTGTTCCTTATCTTGCTTCAACATTGTCTGGATTAAACGTTGTCCTCCAGCTGGTGGGGAAGCAGAGGTAGAAGCAGAAATGCCAGATGGTATTGGTTTCCTGCTCATTTCAATGCTTCCAAAGCTTCAAATTCTTTTTGACTTTTAATCCAACTGGTAGAGCAGCTAATTTTAATCCAAAATGGAAAACTCCAATAGTAAAAGGCACGAAACCAAAAAAGAAACAGGAAAAAAGGAAGAAGAAGGATCTTCAGGTTCTAGACCCTAATCCAATTACGAAGTAGTCCACCATAAAAAAGAAAAAATAGAAAGGAGAAAAACAAACAAACCCCAAAATAATAATATTGATTAAGAACAAAAAAAAGCAAAAAGAGAAAAAACAAAAAGTTCCTTCAGGTTCTTCACACCTTAGTCCAGATGAGAAGTCTCAATAATCAAAAAAGAAAAACAAAGTGGTCCAAAAACATGGATAGAAAAAGCAAAAGAATCCCAATAAAAAGAAAAAGAAAAAGAAGAAAAATAAAGAAAAAGCTCTGAGGCTTTCCCTTTAAAGTAAAAGGCAGAAATAAGAATATTACTAGAATTGAAATTTAGAAAAAGGCTGGCGAATGGGATATATATATATATATATATATATATATATATATATATATATATATATATATATATATATATATATATATATAAAAGCACACTGCACTTTATTTATTTATCCAAGGCTCTTATTATGACTCTCTTCTCCAGCAGCTTCAAAGCCAAACCTCAAGTGTTCTTGATAACAGTCCAGGAAAGCACCTGCAATAATATTTTGCTATGCTCTCCCTCTATCTTATCACGTTAAAATGTCCTTGAGAAGAGGTCTTTTTGCAATTCTCTCCAATTCAAATAAAATACTTTCAAGCCTCTAGTTGGCAGTGTTGCAAAGTTTCTTAATGCTCTTCCTCCCCCCCCAGCCAGAAAATGCTCTTCCTCCCCCCCAGCCAGAAAAAGCAATATATACAGAAAAAAAGAAAAAAAAAACAGCCAAAGGGAGCCTCTATCCTAAAGAAAGTTAAAAAATCAAAGGGAGCATAAAAATATATATAAGAGAAAATTCAATCCGGTTACCTACAAAGTCACACTAAAGTCCCCCCCAAAAAAATATAGAAAAAAGAAAAAAAAAACCCCAAGCCTCAATTTGACATCACTTTAAAAAACGCCGCTCAGACAGTTTCAGTCAAAAAAAAAAAAAGTCTCACAGATTTCTTCTTTGTTCAGGATGCCCTTTCCAACCTCAGCGAATTTATAACACAAAAGAGTTTTTCTCACCCAACCGTCACACTTCTTTCCAGCCACTTTCTTTCCGGAGCTGTCCCGACTTCAGCAGCTATGGAGGCTGCCTCTCCACCGCCAGCAAAAGGGCTTCTCCTGGATCAAACCAGAGATTTTGCGGTATCCCTGGGATCCTGGGACAGTACCCTTCTCTATCCCCGTCTCTACAGGACGGTTTAGGTCCGTTGGGACCGACCAGGGGCGAAAATATCGGCTGCAATCTCAGAGCCCCAAGGTCGCAGCTGTATCGCCGAAACAAAGCTCCGCCTTCTCCTATATAAGTAGACTTATTAAACTGATATGTTTTAAAGGAAATCTTATCGGGAAAATGTGTTTAAATGTGTTTAAATGTGTTTTGTGTATTTGAATATTTATCAAATATTAGAATTTTATTAGAAAATTTGATAATTATTTCAAATTGATATTTGAAATACTAATATATTTCTTTTTTGCTTTCAGATGCTTGATTATTAACAAATATTAGCTAGTATTCAATAGTATTCAGTGGGAAACTGCTGATGTGCCCTGGTATTAGTGTTTAATAATATATATGCTATGTTTGCTGAAAATATGCAGTGTTAATATTCAATATGTTTCTAATGTATTTGTATTTTACGTTGCCATTTGTAACCTAAGTTGTAAGTGGTTATAAAATTTAAATAGCCCAATTTTACCAATCTCAAATTTAAATATTTGAATTAAATATAAAATATATAATGAGTGTACTTGATATAGCAAGAAAATGTCCTGTCATTGTCTCACATAGATTTGCTGCAACAACAATAATCAAGTTTCAAGACTTTCCAGAAATAGATGCATTTATTTTATTTATTTATTTCCTGCCTTTCTTATTTTTATAAATAACTCAAGGTAGTGAACATATGTAACATACCTTATTGCAGTAAATAAAATAAATACACACCAAAGCATCTTAAATACGACACAGTAGACTCAGCTCAGAACTTAATTCTGCAAGCTAAATAAAGAATAGACTGCCCTAATATCATTTAATATTTTGGTAAATTTTATACTATGCCTGCTGTATAGAATAAAATAATGATAGGTCCAGTAAACCTGAAAGAAAAGAAATTTGATGTAGACATGTCTTTGATTTATGCATATGCATAGTTTAATCTGAATGCACAACTCTCTTTAAATTAATTGTTCTGACAGTTGATATGTTGTTTAAAGGTGACACGAAATAAAAGCATCCAAAAATGAAGGCCAGAGTAAAAGCTTACCAAACTGAAACTAAGAAAAATGTGTAATGAAATACAGGATTTCATTTCTTTTTTTAAAAAGACAAACAACATTGATAAATGGAATAATTCAACAGAAATATTAAAATTAGGCTAAAGGTTGAATATCAAAGGGACATTGAATGGAGACAAATACAGAAATGATCACTGGGTGAAAATGTTGCTTCAACGTTCTGCACAAATTTAGAAACAAAGCTCTTTTTTATTTCAGCTTAAATCCAGTGGAATCTCACCAAAAGATGGTTTTAATAGTGCAGGAAGGCACCTAACTGATGTTTTTTTGTGTTAAACAGCACATCCTGATATGTTACTCATTTGGTTTTAATTCATTCTACAGCATGTGGTTACAGGCTCAGCTTCTTTTCATTCCTGCTTATTTTTTCGCTGCTTTCAGTTATTTCCTCTTTTTCACTTCAGCTTGTGAATTTCAAGGTCAGGCTGAAGTCAAATGTTGCCATTTTAGTGATGAAATGCAAGCAGATGTGGCTGGTTTGCATGACATTCTCCACACTCTTCCAGTTCTTTGCTGTGTGGGGTGGAAGCTGAACAAACTCTAGTCATTTGCAAGATCTGCATTTTAAAATTTGTATTTCAAGTGGTTGAACAAGGAATTTAACTTGATGCTAGAGAACATTTTGTTGATTGGTTTACTGAACAAAAGAGAATGTTAACCCCAAACAAAATATCCTACCCTTCATTTTTGTGACCACAAGGCCTATTAAAGATCAAGAAGGCTTTATTTTCAGTTTGTAATAGATGGCATTCATTTTGCCTAGCACTTTTTCTGTATTTCCTCAAACCCATAAAGCTCCTATAAGTTGCAAAAGATTGTCAAAAGATTCTGAAACACAAAAAGCAAATGAGAAATGATTTAATTATAACAGCAATGAATGCTTGTTTTCTAAACTTTCTACAAAATTAACTTGAATTTTAATTTAATTTCCTCATAGAACAAAATTTCTCCCAAATATTTATCGATAATTTAGTTTGTGAATAGGAAACAATTTTCTTACATAATTCTTCTTCCTTGAAAAATTACATTGATGTAGGGTGAATTACTGTTGACAGATAAGAACTGTCAAGGGCGAACAAATGCCAACAAATAATTTGATTACTCTGAAAATACTTGACTGCGCTGAAATGGACCTACTCACACAAAAATTTAGGAATAAGGAAGATTCAAGATATATTACTGGGATAAATGGTATAAGTGGATTAAAGAGAAAAAACCAGGAAATTAAAAGATATGTTTTTGATGAATGGAGTAGTTAAATTAAGAATGTTCACCAAATAAGAAATGAATAGTAGTAAAATTATCACCAAGAAAAAAGCACACCACCTTAGTTGATTAGAAGCATATGTTTTATATGTTTATTTCTTATGTATTTGTATATATAGACATTGATTTCATGTTGATTGATGGTATGTTGATGGCATGTTGATTTCACAATGTTACATTGATTTTATGATGCTATTTTATTGATATCAAATATTGATTTGATGGTGTTATTTTAAAGTTATGACTTTTATTTGTAGGATAATAAATCCTTATGGTTGAAACAGACCATCATTTTATACCATTTAGCATGCTGGCTGGGGAATTCTAGAAGTTGCAGTTCAGACAACTTTTTTTTTAGTTTGATTTTTTAATTGCATTTTTAATTGCATTAATTGCATGAAAAGGATATTAAAAACTTTACTTATAATTACAGTCTGTTGGTTTAAGAGTTACATTTAAAAAAGAATACATGGAAAATGATTTAGCATGTGAAATTAGCTGAATTCAATGTAACTTATCCCCAAGTAGTATAGTAGAGGAGTGCAACTTCTGAGAACTCTTGAATTTGTGAGTTGGATGTCTCTGTGTTAATTCTACTTCTAATCCTAAAACTAATCTCATTGACAGGCTTCTGAATAGCTCAACCTAAGATTGTACTGTAGCATTCTCCTAAAGCTATGAAGAGTTCTTATATTAAGATTATTCTAGAAAAAAAACCATGTTACTTAAACCTGGAACCTATAATATTTATTCAAAAAGAAATGGAACCAAATATTATCCCAAACATCAACTATGAATGGCCAAGACGTACATCTACGCAGTTATGGATCAGTCAAGTGCTTAATTTGCATATAATTTAAGATGTATAGACAATTATCTCTTTTGAATTTCTTTAATTAGCAAATTAACTTTACAATGTTCATCTATGCACATTTAGATATAGAGTAACAAGGAGTAGTGTTAAATTTGCATGTAATTGAAATATTCTGATGAAAAATAGTCTTTGCAATTAAAATACTGGAAAAACCAGGGAAAATGAATCCTTTGGATTCAGAATATCAAGAAATATTTTCATAACCTGACTTAATGTCCATTTAGTATATATTGATACTGACTATGTTGTAGTCAGTTTTTGTTCTCAGATAAAAATGTTGCATAGATAGCCTACAGTATGTTTATATAAACAAATGGAAAAAGTGATTAAAATGCTACACATTCTAAAAATTTATTGAAGGAAAGAGAATCTTAATAGTGGTATATTTATTGATACTACTCAAAAACTAACATTTCATGAAATGGATGGCTATTTCAAAAACTGATACAAAACAGATTGCATAACTGGTGTGTGAATATATACACAAAAATGTACTTATATTTAATAAAAGGGAAAGATGTAAACATGTTTCAATACCACTTCACAAATGAGATTGAATAACAGATTTGGCTATATATTTTATAATTTTATATTTATATAAAATTGTATAATTGTACATTAAATGTTGGCATTTTCTGATGGAGAAAATGCAGAGCAAATATGTATGCCTCTAATCACTACAAAAGCTGAGAGGGAAGGAGTAATGCTGGAATAATATTGGAACATGTGAAAGAATTAAATCATACCCGTGGTCAAAGAAAATCAAACTTGTACATTTTAGACTATAGAAAAATAGTGGAAAGAGAATTAGGAAGTTTGTTTTCCCACAATCAGGTAATTTTATGTGAGAAATTTATATGATCGGGTAATTCAGTGACAGGAGCATATTCCGTGGGTACCATTTTCCAAGTTGGAAGTTAGATGAATATGGATATGTTGTACTGGTAGTCCCAAAGGTGCTTTTTCAAGAGGTAACTGGACTTTCTTTGTTTTTTCTTGAAGACATTCCACTTCTGAAGTCCACAGTCTCTTGAAAAAGAACTTTTGGGACATCCATGACCTGGGTGACAGAATCTCCATAAATATACGGTACCTGGTAAATTTTAATAAATTTAGAGGTGAAAAATAAATATATAATCTTGAGACAAGAATGCTTAAAGAATGATTGCAAAACATATTTATCATTCAATAACAGTTGAAATCAGATACTGCCAATCTGTTAATTGCCTGAGATGATAAATATAAGCAGGTTACTCTGAGCTAACCATCTCAGCTGAATTGTTAGTCAGGTTTTCCTATTTGCATAATTTTTAGGAAACTGTTGCAGCACAGGGATCCAAGAGGAATGTATGCTACCCTACTAGAAACAAGGAAGAAATTTCAGATCTTATTATTATAAGTTTTTTCCCAAGAAAACAACATTGCTCAGTGGTTGAACATTAGGATCCATGCCCATTCAAAAAGTTTTCCAACATTAGAACTAGGAAAGATCTATGTTTGGCATTGTACAGAAGAGCAGGCATCTCCAAGCATTTTTCAGGAAAGAAAAAGCAACAATTTTGTATCTGGCACAATTTTACACATAGAAACAAGCAATGTTAGCCATCAAACCTGGATGCAGCAATTCGGTTTAGATGATAATAAACAGGTTGTACAGCCTTATCACTCCCCCTCATCTCAAGAGGATTCACTAAGGGACTTCCTACCTCTCCTTCCTAGAAAGGGTCAGCTCACTCTTTACCAACTCTAGTAATGTCAGAGTTTGGCATGTTGTCCACCTATTTTCTACCATGGAAGCCTAAAAACAACTAGAGAAATGCAATAATGGAAATCCCAGTTTGTGAATGCTTTATTGCAAGTCAGCATGTGTGAATGGGTACATTGCTATTGCAAAGGCTGTTGCTACTTCACTGCCGTTTCCCCATCCCTTCTGTACTGTTTGTCATTAATACATTTATACAGCTGTAGCCACTTAAACTGTGGGTTTTAAACAAACACCAGAATTCTTCTATAATATTACCCTTAAAATTATTTTTTTGCTTTCCACTATTTGTTAACTGATGCACTACAGAAACACAGAGAAATCCTCTTATTTGCAAGGAGGGTAAGGGTGTCATATAAATAAGAGTACAGGTACATAAGAGAATAACATAATGCAATATTTGTATACAACTCTCTGGTATGAGACCTTAAGAAAAGGAAGGCAGATTCTATATGCCATTCAACAATCTATCTGTATCTGAAAGACAAAAGTCACTCTTTTGAAGACAGCAAAGTTCACATTCTGGACAAAGAGAACCAATGGGTTGAAAGTGAAATCAAAGAGTTTTGAAAGTGAAATCAAACAGCTTTCCCTCAACAGCAGGGGAGGCATACAACACTATATATCATCTGTTCACAATGCAGTCCTTTCAGCAGTCACAAGGAGGTTCCACATCCATTTGCACTCTGATTCAGGTGATTCTGAGGATACAGACAAACTCCCAAGTAGCCTCAAGGACTCACAGAGAGCTAATGACCGACCTTCAGAGCGCTAATGACCAGATGATTTCAAAGAATATAAATTCTTCCTTTCCTCACCAGTCCAGTTAGAACCTAAAAAGCTTCTTGGATGAGAAGTGAAAAATAAAATTCCCTAAGAAAGTCCAGTTGCTATTTGGAAAAACACCTTTGGTCTTCTAAAGAAAGCTTATTGAAATGGATAAATGATCCAAATGTGGAGATAGGAGAACAACACATAAAAATGTGGAGATAGGAGAACAACACATCCTTTAAAGATTATGGAATTTCTGAATCCAGATAGACATGGTACTGGCCAATCAACCATACATCATGGTAGAAGATAAGGAGCAGAAGACAGTGGTGATGGTGATAGATGTAATGGTGGCAAGCGTCAGCAACATCAGGAAAAAGAGTATGAGAAGTTGGAGAAGGGTTGGTTCCTGAAGAAGGAACTAGAGAGGATATTGAAAGTAAAGGCCAAATTGGTCCCATTGCTTCAGTGGTAGGATTCAAAAGTTTTTACTACCAGGTCTGTGGGCGTGACTTGCTGGGTGTGGTGTGGCTTGGTGGGCATGGCTTGATGGGCATGGCAGGGGAAGGGTACTGCAAAATCTCCATTCCCTCCCCACTCCAGGGGAAGGATACTGCAAAATCCCATTCCCTCCCCACCCCACTAACCTGCTTTCCAGCTCCATTCTCTTGTGCAGGGCAACAAAAGAAGACCCAGCTGATCAGCTGGGATTCAGGAGGCAGATAATATATGGGGTTGGGGCCAGACAGAGGTGGTATTTGGCGGTTCCCTGAACTGTTATAATATGTACATGGAAATATGTACATGGAAATGTTAATGAGAGTAGTTATGAACAGGTACACTACACAAATACACAGATACACTAAATTGAGTTAAAGTTTACTTTAAGAAATAGCACAGTCCAATAAACAGTCCAGGTCAAATATGTTTTACAATCCAAAGAATATCCAATTACAAAGTCTTCTTACTGGTTGCCTTTATAATTTCCAGTAAAAAAAGATATCAAAGTATAAGCACAGCTTAGATAGCAACAGAATGTCAGAGATACAGAATGCCAGAGATACAGATGTCAGAGAGAGCAAGCTATGATCTCTAGCTCTCTCTTATGGTAGTTTGCAACCCACCAACCAATCAGAATATAGTACAAATCAACACAGTGACTTTGTCTTAAAGCTGCAAACATACATTGTTGGTTTATATATTGCCAACCCAACTAATTGGTGGACAGATTCCTAACACGAACTACTCAAAATTTCTGCTACCAGTTCTCCAGAACTGATTAGAATCTGCTGAATACCACCTCTGCATTAGTTGTAGGGGCACTTAGGACTGTGACTCTTAAGTGGGAAATAATTCCAACAGATTCCAGGTACAGCACCACAGCTCTCCATCCAGAACAATGCAGTGCTAGGAACAGCTGAAATACTGTGCAGAACTCTCAAACTTCAAGGCTTCTGGAAGAGGACCCAAAATTGCGAGACACTCAACACCTAGAAAGGATTTTTTCCCCCCTTTATGTACAGTTCAAGACATTTCTCAAGTACGTTGGGCTTTTAGTATGGAATAAACCAATCCCTGGTATTTTTCCCACAAGGCTGCTTTTCTGTGTACTTTAAAGCATATTTTTACATATGCATGTATGTGTGTTGGTATGTAAAATAGATCTCTTACTTTTTCTATCTGTAATGGCTACTAACAATTTACAAAATTTAGATGTATGAGAAAAGGTTATCCCATCAGTAGGATTTTCTCCCTTCCCAAGGCATATTATGTATTAAAATGTAAGCTTGCAGTTTTCTGTCAAACTGCTGTAACACCTATTGATTTGATTATTATTGATCACCACATACATAACTTCCACATCTCTAACAACAGGTTTTTAGCAGATGATATATGCATTCAGCAGACATTCATCATGGACTGGAAAATAAATCACAAAGTCTATTCATGTGTGGACCACTGTTTTAAAAACATATTAAAACCATAGGCATATAAGAACCAATTCCTATATAAGATTGATCAATTATTTGTAGATTATGACTACTCAACTTCTTTTGAAATGCTTACTATTAATGCTAAATAAATATCTTTGTCCTTACATATTGACTTCATCTTAGGCTAGGTTTATTAAAAGTATTAAGTACTTATAGTCTCAGTTAGTTTGTTCTTATATAAGTTGGCCAAGATTTTAAAATGAAAAAAATATTTTGAAGAATAAATAATTAAAGTAAAATCACATAGTCCAAAGGTAAAAAGACAAAATAGGGTAACTATTTATTTGAATTAATTAGCCACCCAATTCCAAGGACTCCTTAAAAGTTTGTAAGAATTGTTGAAAGTCAAAAGTTTCCTGAGAATAACCCATGTATTTTATTATCTCTGCTTATAATAATATACCAGCCTACGGTTGCCTGTGATTTATCTACATTAAAAATAAGAATTATAGAACCATAGGTTGGTTTGTTATTGTAAAGCATAAAGTAAAATCTGTTGAAAAGCTATGTGTTGAAATGAATAAAGGAGGAAATCTCCATGCTCAATGGGAGAATTAATTTAGTACTGCCTCAGGTGAATCTGATTTATAAGGGTTTTTTAAGATCTCAGAAGTAACCATACTGTTTGCTATTGGCTTGGTATTCCTTTATAAAATGGCTATTGATACTGACCATAAGATAAACATTTAGATAACAAAGGAATAAGAGGCTAAATGTCCATAGTTCTAGAGGAAAAATTCAGGTGCTTCTTTGTTCAGACAAAATTTCTTCTCACTGTCAAGAATAGAATTTTGCGAATTCTTGCTTAAGCAAAGTACAATATGGAAAAACACTCTTCCTCTGAAGGTTCATTATAGCAAATACTATTGTTTCTTTTGCTTCTTTCATGATGTCATGAAACTCCTGGATCTATGCCTCAACATATACTTCATGTTCAATGGGAAAATCTATTACCCTGTACAAGTTACCCTGATGGGATCACCCATATCAGGCCTAATAGCAGAAGCAGTCATGCAATGACTCAAATCCATAGTTCTACCCACGATCCAACCAAAATTCTGGACACGCCATTTCGATGACACCTTCATCATCATCAAATGCTCCCAAATTTAAGAAATACACCACCTACTCAATAATATATTCACTGGGATCAAATTCATACACAAAAGAGGAAACAGACAAATGGGAAAACCTACAATTGTCATTGATAGGTAGAATTTCAACAATTAAGATGAATATTTTATCCAGAATTTTATATTTGTTTCAAACAATACCAATTAGGTTAAGTAAGGATTACTTTGAAGAATTAAATACAATTGTGTTGAAGTATATATGGCAAGGCAAGAAAGCGAGAATAAAATTAAAACTTTTATAGGATGCTAGAATTAGAGGAGGATTTGGCCTTCCTAATTGGGAGTTGTATTATCAAGCTGCAAACTTAATGTGGGTTAAAGAATGGATAACGTTAAGAAAGACTAGATTGTTGGCATTAGAAGGTCATGATTTATTATTGGGTTGGCATGCTTTTTTATGGTATAAGGGAACTAAATCACAGGGTTATTTTAGAAGGCATTATATACAGGAATCATTATGGTTGAATTGGGAGAAAATTAAGAAACAATGTTATTTGAAAATTCCAGTTTGGTTATCAACTATTGAAGCTTTTTCGTATCCTATAACTTATAAGAAGGAACAAACAGTTAGATATGGGGAAATATTGGATGAAAGGGGTGAACTTAAAACGATGCAAAATTTAGAAGAACAAGGTATAAAGATGAATTGGTTTTCAT
Organism: Hydrophis major; assembly: GCA_033807585.1. Lineage (NCBI taxonomy): Eukaryota > Metazoa > Chordata > Lepidosauria > Squamata > Elapidae > Hydrophis > Hydrophis major. Next base: position 137,753,115 of record CM066329.1, on the reverse strand, counting down.
ATGCGCAAATACATGCAAGGTATCTTAAAGATTCTAAAATAGAAGGATTTTATGATAAATTGACTGATTTAGATAGGATTTGGACAGGTACTGATGAAAAAGTGATTAAAAAACTATACAGTTATTTGTCGGAAATTAAATTAGAGGAAGAACAAGTTAAAAAAGAAACAATGATTGCTTGGGGAAGAATTTTGGATATGGGATTGATTTAGAGAAATGGCAAAAATTGTGGTCACAAAATTATAAAATGACAATGTCAACAGCATATAAAGAAAATTTGTATAAGATGTTTTACAGGTGGCACTTTCCCCCGACAAGAATAGCAAGAATGTTCAAGAATAAATCTGAAAAGTGCTGGAAATGTCATCAGATACCTGGCTCATATTACCATATGTAGTGGACCTATGAAGAGGCCAGGAAATACTGGACTAGAATTCGCATATGGCTGGAAAAAATGACAAAGAAACACATAGATTTGAAACCAGAGATTTTTTTATTGGGAATCTTACCTGATATATATAATAAAAACTTAAAGTATTTGATTGTAAATGTATTAACAGTGGCTAGGATTGTATTTGCTAAACATTGGAAGAGTGATAAAATACCATTAGGGGAAGAAATTATTAAGAAAATATTGGAATGTGCTGAAATGAGTAGATTGACATTTGAAATTAGAGAACAAGAAGATAAACAATTTTATGAAGTTTGGATTCTTTTTTTATCAATGGTTAGATAATACAATATAATAATAGAATATTTAGAAATTTAGGAAATAATGAATATATAATTTTTCTTGGTTTTGATAATTTTTTAAAATATTTTATTAAGATAGATTTGGTATGATTCTATGATTTGTTATAAAATAATTTAACTCAATTATAGTTATCTCGCTTAAGTATGAATTAGTAAAATTATAGTCAAATGATTGTTCAGTAATGATATCAGGATACTTAACTGATGATTGATAATGTGAGTTATTATGTAATATAATTATTTCGATGACTATGAAATGGATGCACAAAAGGGAGTGGTAAACCAACTGATACACTGTAAATTTATGAAGAATTATATTTTTTTTTATGTTATGTTTTATGTCTTATAGGTTTTTGTCTGTTGTTAAAATCAATAAAACTTTTATCAAAAAAAAAAAAGGGGGGGGTGTCAGAACATTCCATCTTGAGACATCTTGATACTATTTTTGAAGTGCATAGTTAAGAGTTCATTACAAGATGAGATCATCACTAACTTAGATGACTTTAAAAGGGGTCTGGCTCAATTCATGGAAGTCAGGTTTATTAAAAGTGATTAGTTTTGAAGTCTCATTGTTTCATTCAGGTTGGGGATAGTGTATGTCATTGTGAGAACCGAATGCTATACTATGCTAGGCTTTGGCCTAATCTAGAAGGCTATTCTTAATTTCTATAAACTGGGATCCTATGTAAATAGGTATTCCGGTGTTCAGTGAAGTATGGAATATGTTGAGAATATGTTAATGAGTATTATCTTCAAATTGAGATTGCTTTTCTTGTGTGTTCTACACTTTAACATTTCAGCAAATATAAGGTTTTCCTGCAGAGAAAACAAACAGAATATATAAATAGCTTTAGAGAGAAGTAGGCTATCCTCATCACACACAAGCACATATGCTTTTTATTTCCCGCTAGCTTTTCCTGTGTATTTATTGGAAGAAGCAAAAGATTTTGCTTGGGAGCAGAAAGGAGAAAAAAAATTCTTAAAGAAGGAGAATTGTGATATAAGCAGACTAAATATGTTGGGCAGGGATACATTATGACTTTTGTGGGCCCTAAGAACTTTGGACTTCTTGGGTCCCTTATTCTATAAAATTAATAATATTAAAGTATATTTCCCATGATTTTCAGTGTGTTTTTACAGATAAATAGTGAAAATAAAATATTATATGTATTACTTTGTAGTAATAAACAATTGTTTCTGATTCATTATTATAGAGGGAGTAGGGAATGTCCTAGAGGGCAATGGGAAGATCTACTATCAAGGCAATAATCAGAAAGCACAACTTAAGACCTTTCTAAGAAATGAACTTGAAAAAACCTCTCCCTAGTGTAATTCACATGAAGGCAAAGCGTGAGGGAGAGGAAAAACATATTCAGAGATGCAATGGGAGAATAATGAAATGCTTAATAACTGTCTCACATTAGGCATAGGACAAAGATACATTATTCCCTCCTTGTTTATTTAATGTAGTTATACATAAATGTATAGTGAATGCATGAGGTGATCTTAGAAGGATGTTGATTTGGGACATTAATACATGAACACTTCTGTTTGGAGCACTGGAGTTCCACAGGATGAATTAATCAAAGGCACTTTTTGACTTTATTTCTGCCACATAAGGTGGAAAATCAAATTTCCCATCCCATTGCTTATGACAGAATAGATCTTGAAAATGCCTTAGAATGTATATGTTATGTTTAGTTTACTCATTCTGGTGGATGTATTCGCTGAGCAGATTATGAAGTTTGTTGGTTGAAAACCTGCACAATGTACAGCAAATATTAACTAGATAATATGATGCAGGGAGGACTATGGAACTACAAATTAATGTGTCAAGTTAGTTGTGCTTTTCAAGGAAAATGGAGTGAAAAATGGATAAGGTACATATAAATGAGACAAAGTGAGAAAAATGGCCTCCTGTCCTTCCACAGAGAAGATTGTCCACTGACTCTTTGACCCATCCATGAATGAGGGAAAAAAAATCAGTTCCCTGAAGGCTAATTAGGCTCAAGTGTGTGTGGCTAAAATAAAATAAAATCAAGACCTGATGAAGAATTGTCAGCTCAGATTTGTCTTTCTATGCTTCTGCTGCTGCCAAGTTGAACATAGCAAGTCTCCCCTTCCTTTCTGTGGTGTATTTAGGTAACTTTAGTCACAAAAATATGGATGGATCATTTGTACTGAGAAGGCAATGTTACCATCACTTGAGAAAATTGAACAAAAGGGTAGTCAGAAGAGAAGACCGTATGGTAAGATGAGGGAGTGAGTGCTGATATGCATGGATTGGTTTCTCAGCATCATGAAGTATTTGGCAGTTTTCTCTTCTCTTGCCATTAAAGAAACACTTCCCTTTTAGAACTGGAGTTTTCCCCATTATCCCCAATGGAAAATTAACTCATTTTCTCCCAGCTGAAGTGACATTTATACAATATTCAATATATTTGTGGGGAAATCATTAGATGTGATTTGTGGTAAGATTCATTTGTTTCAATAAGACACGTCTATCAGCAGAGGCTACCTCAGGAGAAATTGCTCTGGAAGTCTGAGAAAGAGAACAAAAAGGGAAAACAGGATTATTGAGTGAGACTGTATGCCTTACCAGGAAATAGAAGAAGCTATGCTGAAAACCACTAAGGAAAGCTACTGTTTTCATTCATTCATTCATTCGTTCATTCATGATTTATTTTATAATCTCATTCTCAGGATGACATATTTTAAAAACAGATATTTTTATTGCATAAACCACAATAAAAGATAATAAACCTATAAAACAACAAAACTCAAAACATTGTGAAATCATAAGGGTAAGAAAAGAGGACACAAAGTTCTGCCAGCATTCTGTTATTTTTTTAGATGAAGTAAGAAGCTTTAATGTTTTAGTTAGTTATGATAAGAATATGACAAAGAGAAGTTAACATATACACACAATCCATGTAATTATATATAAAACTTCTATGGCAGTGTTTATACATGCTTTATATTCATGCCCATTTACCCTAGAAGAAATGCAGAAATGGATGACTGAATTCTTTACAAAACAGTAAAGCTGCAGGATTTGATGGTGTACATCCAGAATTACTGAAGAACTGTGGACCAGCAACTAAATGATGGTGTCATTACCCCATTATCATAGTTGGCTTGCTTCCTTTTTTAGTTCCATACTATACTCAGAGGTAGCATGGTGGTTTGGCAGTTAAGGTGGTGGGTTTGTTGGCTGGAAACCAGCAGCCCAGGTTCGAGACCTAAGTGCCATGTGATGGGTTGAATTCCTGTTACTTTCCCCAGCTCCTGCCCACTTAGCATGCAAATGTGAGTAGATAAATAGATACTACTTTAGTGGGAAGGTAACAGTACTACAACATGTCATGCTGACCTATGACTGTGGAAATATCTTTGGACAGGGCTAGCTCAATGGCCTGGAAACTGAGATGAGCATTGCCCCCTATAGTCAGCAACAACTAGCAGAGTAAAACTGCAGGGACTCCTTTACTTTTACTATACCCGGGATGACTGCCTCCTGTATTCAAGAAGACCAAAATTATTGCAATTTTGAAACCAGGGAAGGATCCAAATCTTCTCCAAAGTTACTGGCCAATTGCTCTTCTCTGTGTTGTCCACAAATTTTTAGAAAGACTTGTGTTAAACAAGGCCTAGCAGTAGAATCTGTAATTCAGGTAGAACAAGCTGGATTCTGCCCCAAAAATGATTATAATGATCAAGTCCTTGTACTAACTTCCTACCTGGAGAATGGATTCCAAAGGAAAATGAAAACTGTCTCTGTCTTTCTCCCTCGAGCCGCTCGTAGCATCCAGAGAGTGGGATGTGCTTCTGAGTCCTCTTCTTGCAGGCTGAGCTTTAGCTAAGGAAACGCTCTGCTCCCTCACGTGACTCCACGTAGCGTTCCCCCAGTCTTTTGCTCAGCCTCGAAGAGTCAGGCTGTTATTGAAAGGAGCTCCTTGGCTGATTCAAACTGTGTGCGTTAGTCTGGCTATTTCTTCAATTTCAGGTCGCATATTTCCTTTCCTTCCTCCTGCGCAAAGGGTTGGGTCTTAGGGGAAGTCTCCCCTCGCCCCTAGGGGCCAAGCGGGCGGGTTCGCAGTGCTTCGCATGACCCCCCCCATTATTAGATCGCGTCGCTGCCTCGGCGCTCCATTGTGGTGCGAAACTCGCTGGATTCCTCCCCACCCTAAACGCCAACCGGGAAGGGCTAGTCGCTCATTAAGAGCACCAGGCGTGCTGAGCTAACCGGACAAGCCCTCCTTGCCGTCCCAAAGGCGCCCGACATAGCTCAGCTTACGGCCGCCATCTTGGGGCTGCATCGTGGTCGGGAGCCATTTTATTTCTGATTTTGGCTGCTGCGGTAGAAGTACAGTCCAAGACCCCTTGGGTCAGAGTTAGTGGCTTTTAGCGTCCCTTCGGGCTCGCTTGCATTGTTTTCTGTTGGCCTCCCGCAACCTCTATCGGGGCGAAGTTAGCAGCACACCCCCCGGCTTGTTGTCTGGAGGCCTGCTGCCAGAGGCCTCTCTCCTTCTAGGCCTCAGGCGTTTATTTGGTAAATCCGGCCTGTACTGTGGTACCCCCTTGGTTCTTTTCCTACTATTGTTTATATATATATATATATATAAATATAAGAAAAGAAAGAGAAAACAATTTACAGACGAAATTATACGTTTTTTATACGTATACGCATAGATAACCTTTGCATGCAGATAGCATAATAATAATAATAATAATAATAATAATAATAATAATAATAATAAATAAATCTCCACATATCATATATATATATATATATTTAGACTTTACTACCGGTTACCACTGTACATATTAAATTCCAAAAGGGGGAGCGGGCCAGCTCAAACCTCACCAGGCCCCACTCAGGCCAATTCCAGGTGAGCCAACCGCCCTTTACTATTAACACTGTTATTATTACAGTTATTATAATTATCAAAATGGCAGACGACAATCTCTCTAAACGACCTTCCTTGAAGGCTAAGGCAAAGTCCCACTACTTGCGCAGGCAGGACAAGGAACCCTCCAAGGCCTCCCAACGAGACGCCTTAAGGTGCCATAAGGCGTTGGAAAAGGAGTTTGATAGGCGTTCAAGGGAGTCCCGCTCGGGGGCCTACAGCCCTTCCTTCCCCCACCCCCTCTACCTCTACCCAACCTCTTCCCCCTCCAGACCCGTCTTCCCTATCTAGGCGCAGCCCACTTCAGGGTCACTTGACCCCGGGACCACCGACCAGACTGACCCCTGAAGCTACCTTTACGCCTATGGCCACTGGTCTACATCAGCAAGAACCCTCTACATCTGAGATTCCAGCCCACATCAAGGCTTGGATGGAATCGGCTATCCGCCAGGGCATTGCGGAAGGCCTGCAGCACATGTCCAGATCAGGCTTCTCTCCACAGGCTCCCGACCATGACTCCTTATCCATCAGATCCCTTCCACAGCCGGATCCCCCGGTTGATCAGGTACTCTCTCAGAGGGACAGCCCTCCTCCAGTAGGGGCCCAGGAGGAGGAGGAGGTAGGGGACTTTGGTGACTTCAGGGAAGAGGAAGAGGACTCCCGGATGGGATCCTCCCATTATAGTGAGCCCCTCTTAGAGGTGGACCTCATGGAGGGGGAGATGTCGGAGGACGAGGGGGCTTCTCCCGACCAACCCGTATTTGGGGGGCTGTTCAAGCCACACTTGTTTAAATCCCTCTTCTTTAAAGTCAAGAATGTCTCTGGTCTTCTTCCCCAGTCTCCCTCTGACTGCCCCCCCCGCCTCAGAGAGACCAGAGGACTCCATTTTCACACAACCAGTGGTGGAAGCTGAGATCATCCCAACCCCACCAATCTTCATAGACCTAGTGACGAAGCAACTTGCTTCCATGGGAGCCCCCCCTACACCCTCTAACTTAAACAAGAGATTCTTCAATCTCGATTCGGCAATGTCTACCCTGCTAAATATCCTGGAAGTCGACGATCCCATTGTGGGCCTTGCTTCCTCCTCTACCCCCAGTGAGGCCCTAGAGGCCTTGAAACCTGAGGACAAGTGGACGGAACTCTGTTGTGCCGAGCTCATCTATCCGACGCTTGGGCCATTAAATCGGCTACGGCCGCTTCATTTTTTACAAGGTCCTCTATCCGCTGGCTCCAGCAGCTGAGAGAACATGTCCCCGCGTCCAATGTGAGGGCGCACCAAGACATAGCGAAACTGGTGGCTGCAGCCGAGTTTTCAGCTGATGCCACTTACCAATCAGTAAAGTTCTCTTCCAGAGTGATAACATCCCATTTCACAGCTTGCCGCCTACTGTGGCTCAAGCACTGGCAGGCGGATATTAAAAACAAGGTCAAGCTGGCCACTGCTCCCGTCAAGGGAGACAAACTGTTCGGCCCGGCCTTGGAACCCCTGCTGGTTGAGGGCCGCAGCAAAAGGAAGTACCTGCCCTCCCTTTTTCAGAGGCCAGACACAAGAGGCCCTCAGCCCTTTCGGAGGGGCTTCCCCCGCCCCTCCTACCAACTCCCCTTCCCGCCCAGATACCCGAGACCCCCTTCCTTCCGGTCTCAGGACCACTCGGACTCAGGCGACAGAAACAGATGGGGCGGCAACTATAAGAGGCCCTTTAGGGGATCGGGGGGAGGCGCTACCGCCGACCCAGATAGATTTCTTCCTCCCTCCCCATCGGCGGCCGCCTTAGACACTTCGCTGCTCAATGGGACAAATCCACATCCGATGCATGGGTTAGGGACACCATCAGGTTCAGTCTCGCCCTTGAGTTCCGGTCCGCCCCCGCTGATTTCTTTATGACATCCCCCACCTCAAGAGATCCTGCCAAATGGGCACTAATGGATGCAGTCATCCAACACCTGCTTGACATTCAGGCCATTCAACCCGTTCCACTGGGGACGAGGATTCTACTCCCACCTCTTTGTGGTGCCCAAGCATTCTGGGGGATGCAGGGCTATATTAGATTTAAAACGGCTAAACCGCCACCTTATCCAGCGCAAATTCAAAATGCACACCCTGCAATTGATTCTCTTGGGTACCAGGCGGGGTGACTGGTTATCCTCCATAGATCTCTCGGAGGCATACCTGCACATTCCAATTTGGCCCTCTCACCACAAATTCCTTAGGTTCTGTTATAATAACCGTCACTATCAATACGTGGCCCTCCCCTTTGGTCTGGCCTCGGCCCCCAGGACCTTCAGCAAGGTCCTCTCGGCCCTGGCTGCTCACCTCAAGAGCGTGCCCGTCTGCCTTCACTGCTATTTGGATGATATCCAGATACACCAGAGCCACCCTCTCTGCTCTCCTGGCACATGGGTTCCTTATTAATTGGAATAAGAGTCAACTGACCCCATCCACCCGAATCACCCACTTGGGAGCCATAATTGATTCGGTTACAGAAAGGGTCTTCCTCTCTTCGGAGAGGTTCCTCAGCATTCAAGTTCAAACAGATTAGGCGATCAAGGAGGGTGGCATTACTTGACCTTTCTAAATTATTGGGTAAGATGGTTTCATGCATCTCAATTATTCCCTGGGCCCGTTTACACAGCAGATCCCTCCAGTGGTTCCTGCTCCCATTCCAAAGATCCGGAAGAAGCAACTCGAAGTCCAGAGTCAAGGTGCCTCCGAGGGTCCTCATGTCTCTCCTCTGGTGGACCAACCCCACCATCAACAGGGGCCACCTCTTCTCAGAACCTCAGCAGCTAACCCTCACCACGGATGACAGCCTATCCGGTTGGGGCGCTCACATCAATTCGCTCTCGGCACAGGGCAAGTGGTCACCGATCAAGCAAAGATGCAGCATCAACTGGCTGGAGCTTCACGCCATCCACCTGGCCCTGCGCAGATTCCTCCCCTTGGTACGCGGGCGTCACGTCCTTATTCTCATGGACAACATCACGGCCAAAGCCCATATCAACAGGCAAGGAGGCATCCAGTCTATTCAGTTGATGAGGGAGGCCGAGTGCCTCTGCCGTTGGGCAGAATCCAACCTCCTCTCACTCAAAGCCGAGCACATCTCCGGAATCTCCAACATCCAGGCGGATTGGCTGAGCAGGGCCATGGTGGACCAAGCAGAATGGCGCCTTCATCCATCCCTATTCAAGGAGGCGTCCAGAATATTCGGCCTCCCGAGGGTGGATCTCTTCACCTCCCCGTCCAACGCACAGCTCCCACGGTTTTTCTCCAGGTACTCATCTCACGGGTCAGAGAACCACAATGCGCTACGCTGCCCATGGCCCCCAGGACTCTTATATGCCTTCCCGCCACTGCCGCTGATTCCCAGAGTCATAAAGAAACTCATTCACGAGAGGGCAGACCTGCTCCTGGTGGCTCCTTATTGGCCCAGGAGACCATGGTTCGCGGACCTCCGCAATCTTTCGGTAGCGCCGCCATGGGGGATCCCCCTGGACAGGATTTCCCTCTCTCAGGGGCCCCTTCTGCATCTGGAGCCCCAATGGCTCCAGCTAGCCGTCTGGAGGTTGAACGGATCCGTTTGACAAGAGAAAATTTTTCTACTTTTTCGACACTATTTTGGCTGCCAGGCGACCCTCCATCACACGAATTTACGATGCCACTTGGAAGGGCTTTTCCAAGTGGTGTAGCGGGTTCCAAGTTGACCCCCTCTCTCCCTCTATTGCGCAGGTCTTGGAATTCCTTCAAGAAGGCCTACGTAAAGGGCTTGCCCAACACCCTGAGACGGCAGGTCGCTGCCCTCTCAACCGTTGTTTCTTGTGATAACTTCAGTTCTCTCTCTCATCACCCCGGGTTAGAGCTTTCCTTAGGGGCGCCACCAACTTGTGCCCTCCGGCTGTTCACAGGTTCCCCACATGGGACCTCAACAAGGTTCTCGTTTCGCTTACAAAGCACCCGTTTGAATCCCTGAGGGAGTCCTCCTTTCAATTTCTAACATTTAAAGTAGTCTTTCTAGTGGCCATTACTTCTGCTCGTAGGGTCTCAGAAATAGCAGCATTGTCAATCAGAAACGATTTATGCATGTTCCACGCTGATCGGGTGGTCCTTTGGCCCGACTCCACCTTCTTACCCAAGGTTAACTCACCCTTCCACAGATCTCAGGAACTGGTCTTCCCAAACTTTTGCCCCAGACCCTCGAGGGACAGGGAAACCCTTTGGCACACCCTGGATGTTAGAAGGGCCTTGCGCATATACATTAAGCACACTCAACCCCTGAGAAGATCAGAATCCCTCTTCCTCTCTTTTCAGCCCAGGACATTGGGGCTCAAAGTCTCGCCCTCAACCATCAGTCGCTGGATTAGGGCGACTATCACCAGGTGCTATCATCACAATCTCTGCCCGCTCCTGGGGGAATAACCACTCATTCTACCAGGAGTGCAGCTACTTCGGCGGCTTGGGCCACGCAAGCCCCAATCGCCGACATATGTCGGGCAGCCACTTGGGCCTCTCCGTCCCCTTTCATCAGACATTACAAAATAGACTTATACGCCTCAGCAGAGGCCTCTTTTGGTCGATGAGTTCTACAGAGGGTCATCAGTGACCCGGAAGGGCTTCCGGCCCAGACGGAATCCCACCCGTAGGACAGCCAAGCTTTGGTATGTCCCACTCTCTGGATGCTCCGAGCGGCTCGAGGGAGAATGGGCATTGGTTCTTACCTGATAGGCCCCTTCTCGGCGAGCCGCGAGGAGCATCCAGCCCCACCCTAACTTCTCCATCTGGCAGGTACTCTAGTTTCAGCCAAGGAGCCAATAGTTGATTCGAAGGATTTCTTTACCTTTCTTCTCGTTATCGCAAAAAACTGGGGGAACGCTACGTGGAGTCACGTGAAGGGGCAGAGCGTTTCCTCAGCTAAAGCTCAGCCTGCAAGAAGAGGACTCGGAAGCACATCCCACTCTCTGGATGCTCCTTGCGGCTCGCCGAGAAGGGGCGTATCAGGTAAGAACCAACCCCCATTCTTGACCTCTTGGGGACCCATGATACTGTTTGAAGAGAAGGACTTCTCCTCAAACAAATCAAAGTTATATCTTGTCACAACACCATTGACTTGATTGTTAACATGTTGATTAAAGGGGTACTTCAAGTTTTCAAAGCACTTGACAGAAGTAGATATCATAAGTTGAATTATGGACTACCATAAAAACTTTAATGTGAGAAAGTATGACACTAAGAAGGAACTATGAGCACAGGATTAAGCATTTTTAACAGCTGTTTGTCTTTTGCTCAGAAAAAGACCAGATTTTTTCCAATGAAGTTTCAACATCAGAATAAGATTCAAAGATTCAGCCTTACTAAGGAGTTCCCAACAGACTTCTACTGAAAGCATAGATCAGATCCATGCACAACCCTGCTAACATTTTTGTAATGGAGAAAAATGCTTTACCATATTTTTCTTGTGTGGCAAAATATATTTTATAACTTTAAATCACAGATATCTTCCTGACAGCTCTGTGAAAACCCATATCATGGTAATTTCTGAATGTAGTTTTATTGGAATAATTAGCCTTGTTTAGGCAAGTTCAAATGCCTGGGACTTTAAAGCCATTTGCTGAATGCAAGTTGAATCCAACCCCTTCATTTTTTGCCACCTAGCTAAATAACTCACACAAAAACAGAGAAGTGAGGTCAGCATACACCAGCCTTTCCTTTATATTTATTGGCATGAACTATGGCTGACGAACTGCTTTGGCAGAACAGGACAAAAGTATCTGAAAATTTTGATCTCCAAAATGTGGTAGTTGCATCTCTTTTCTAGTCAGTTTTCAAATGGTTATCCAGAATGGCCAAAGAGTTCATCTCCCATAGTTCTCCTTCTCTACGACTGACTCTTGAATAACATATCTTTATATAGTTTTGGGTAAAACATAAATGTCTTATAAATGTCACAGATTTGACAGATTTAACAGATAATTAGAGTTGGAAGGGACCTTGTAGGTCATCTAGCCCAACCCTCAGCCCAAGCGGGAGACCCTACACCATTTCTGACAAATGGCAGTCCAATCTCTTCTTGAAAGTTTCAAGTGATGGCGCTCCCACAACTTCCGAGGGCAAGCTGTTCCATTGGTAGATTGTTCTCACTGTCAGAAAGTTTCTCCTTATTTCCAGGTTAAATCTCCCCTTGTTCAGTTTCCATCCATGAGTCCTTGTCTGGCTTACAGGTGCTTTAGAAAATAGCTTGACCCCTTCCTCCCTGTGGCAGCCCCTCAAATATTGAAAGACCGCTATCATGTCTCCCCTGGTCCTTCTCTTTACTAGACTAGCCAAGCCCAGTTCCTGCAACCGTTCATTGTATGTTTTAGCCTCCAGTCCCCTAATCATCCTGGTTGTTCTTCTCTGTACTTTTTCTAGAGTTTCAACAACTTTTTTATAATGTGGTGAACAAAACTGGATGCAGTACTCTAGGTGTGGTCTTACTAAGGCTTTATAGAGTGGTATTAGTACCTCCCTTGATCTTGATTGTATCCCTCTGTTAATACAATTTAGGATTGCATTAGCTTTTTTGGCTGCTGCTGCCCACTGCTGGCTCATATTTAGCTGGTTGTCCACTAAGACTCCAAGATCCCTCTCACAGTTACTGCTATTGCGCCTGGATTCACCCAGTCTATATGTGTACTTTTGGTTTTTCTTGCCTAAGTGTAGGGCTTTACTTTTCTCTACATTGAATTTCATTCTATTAGATATAGCCCAGTATTCTAGTCTGTCAAGATCCCTCTAAGTTGTTAATGAAGATATTGAAGAGTACTGGGCCTAAGACAGAACCGTGTGGCACCCCACTGCTTACTACCCTCCATGTAGACTTAGACCCATTAAGGACGGTTTGCCAGCCAGTTGCGAGTCCATCTAGTGGTAGTGCTATCTATTCCACTTTTTTCTAGCTTACTAAGAAGTAGGTTGTGGTTTACTTTGTCAAATGCCTTGCTGAAATCTAAATATATTATGCCCACAGTATTTTGCTGGTCGACTAATTTAGTCACTGTGTTGAAGAATGAAATGAGATTGGTTTGGCATGATCTGTTCTTAACAAACACATGCTGACTGTTAGTTATTACTTTACTTGTTTCTAGATGTTGGCAGATCTGGTTTTTTATTATCTTTTCCAGTATCTTCCCGGGTATCGATGTCAGGCTGATTGGTCTATAGTTTCCTGGGTCTGTTTTTTTTCCTTTTTTGAAGATGGGAACCACATCAGCTCTTTTCCAGTCCTCTGGTAGTTCCCCGGTGCTCCAGGATTTTTGAAAGATATGGTGCAGTGGTTCTGAGATGACCTCTGCCAGCTCCTTTAAAACTCTGTGATGTAATCCATCAGGCCCCAGTTATTTGTTTTCATCAAGATCAGACAGGTATTCTCTTACTACTTTTTTGCTTATTTTAACTTTTATTTCTGGTCTGTCTTTTACAGTTATGTTTTTGATGGGTTGAGCTATAGTTTCTTTTGGCTTGAAGATGGATGCAAAGAATGACTTAAGCAGTTCTGCTTTCTCTCTGTTGCCTGTTACTTCCTTGCCATCTTCTCTCTTTAGTGGACCAACTGTTTCCTTGAGTTTTTTCTTGTTATCTTTGACTTTTGTTGCAAGTCTTTGTTCATTCTGAGCCTTTGCTATCCTGACTTCATCTTCGCAGATTCTGGCTAGCTGCTGATATTCTGCCTTAGTTGTATGGGCTTAGTTGTAAGACCAGTATGGCTGCCCTCTAATTTCACCCTCTACCTTTTGGACAACAAAGTTTTCAGCTAGATTGGTTAGGAACTTATTTGATTTCTCACTTGGTGCAGAATTAGTTTTCCAATTGATATCAGAATAATTGAAGTCTCCCATTACTATTGTTGTGTGTTTCCTGCATATGTTTGTTAGTCGGCTGGCAAAAAGGACATCTATATTTTCTGCTTGATTGGATGACCTATAATATATACCTATGGCCATGTCATTATTTTTTTCTTTTATGTTGACCCATATGCATTCTAGGAGGTTTTCATCTTTGGTTTCATGCATTTCTGTAGTAATATAGTGGTCCTTTACATACAGTGCAACTCCACCTCCTCTTTTATGGGGTCTGGTTTTTTTGAATATCCTTCTACCAGTATGTTCCAGTCATGGATTTCATCCCAGCAAGTTTCTGTTATTCCAACTATATCATATTTACCTTCATGTATTCGTAGTTCACCCTGTTTGTTCCCTAGACTTTGTGCATTTGTATATAGGCGCTTGAGATTTTTATGTCTGACACTGTTTACTGTCTACATAACCTGTGTTGTGCCTGCCTGCCCCTAATTTCTTGCCACCTGTTTGATTAGTACACATGGTATGGCACTCACTCTTAAATGCTTGGCATCAAGGTCGATAATCTTACCTGTACAAACATCTATTTTGCATGCACTGGTATCCTTATTAGTTTTAGGTTGCTAGGAACAGAAATGTTCTGAATCCATTAATTCTCTGTCCCCACTGTTCAGTTTAAATGTTTATCCAGGAAATCTGTGAATTTAATGGGAGAAGGCGGAGCTTCGTTTCGGTGATACAGCTGCGATCTCGGGGCTCTGAGATAGCAGCCGATATTTTCGCCCCTGGTCGGTCCTAACGGACCTAAACCGTCCCTTAGAGACAGGGATTGTGAAGGGCACTGTCCCAGGATCCCAGAGATATTGCAAAATATCTGGTTTGATCCGGGAGAAGCCCTTTTGCTGGCGGCGGAGAGGCAGCCTCCATGGCTGCTGAAGTTGGGACAGCGCCGGAAAGAAAGTGGCTGGAGTGAAAGTGTGTCGGCTGGGTGAGAAACTTCTTTTGTGTTGTAAATTCGCTGAGATTTGAAAAGGCATCCTGAATAGAGAAGAAACCTGTGAGATTTTTTTTGACAAAAACTGTATGAGCGGTGTTTTTTAAAGTGACGTCAAATTGAGGCTTGGATTTTTCTTTTTCTTTTTCTTTTTCTTTTTCTTTTTTGGGACTTTAGTGTGACTTTGTTGGTAGCTGGATTGAATTTTCTTTTACATATATTTTTATGCTCCTTTTGATTTTTTAATTTTCTTTTAGGATAGAGGCTCCCTTTGGCTATTTTTTTCTTTTCTTTTCTGTATAAATTATCCTTTTTCTCTGGCTGTGGGGGGGGGAGAGCATTAAGAAACTTTGTAACACTGCCAACTAGAGGCTTGAAAATATTTGATTTGAATTGGAGAGAATGGTAAGAAGACTCCTTCTCAAGGACATCTTAATGTGATAAGATAGAGGGAGAGCACAGCAAAATATTATTACAGGTGTTTCCCTGGACTGTTATCAATATTTCAACACTTGAGGCTTGGCTTTGAAGCTGCTGGAGAAGAGAGTCATAATAAGAGCCTTGGATAACTAAATAAAGTGCAGTGTGCATATATATATATATATATATATATATATATATATATATATATATATATATATATATATGTGGATCTTTGGTTATTCGGGTTTTCTCCCGCGTAAGATTGGAAGTATCTAGGCAACGTTTCGATGAAGTCTTATTCATCATCTTCAGGCTTCGTCTTCAGCTCTGTGCTTCTCAGAGTGATGTGAGCTTGTAGCTGCTTCTTCCTTTTAACTGCTAGTGGGGGTGTGACTTGATTGGGTGGGGGCTTGGCTGTGTTCTGATTGGGTGGGGGTGTGTTCTCATTGATTGGGAGCTGTGATCTTGCTGTTTGGCTTCGAGTTCGTGGTCGTGCTGCATCTTCATGATGGAGGTCAGTTCGCTTCATGTATGGCTCAGGGGGGTTTGAAGTGAGTAGTGATGCAGCTGCAGTGCGGCTTCTGGTCCGTGGTCGTGTTTCACACAGCATGAATAAACGAGATGATACCTCCCACCTACCAGCCATTTGGAAACCCGCCCTCATGAACAGACGCGTACCTAACATGAAGAATAACACCACACCCACACCCCTGAGAGCCACACAAGATGCCACCACCACACTTCCATGTAGAAAGCAGACTCACACCCACACAGAAGATGAAACACGACCACGGACCAGAAGCCGCACTGCAGCTGCATCACTACCCACTTCAAAACCCCCCTGAGCCATACATGAAGCGAACTGACCTCCACCATGAAGATGCAGCACGACCAAGAACTCGAAGCCAAACAGCAAGATCACAGCTCACCAGCTCAAACCCTCCAGCTACTAAGACTAACCTGAGCACAATCAAGCCCTCACCTCAACAGAACACGCCTCCAGCCAATCAGAACACAGCCAAACCCCCAACCAATGAGAACACACCCCCACCCAATCAGAACACAGCCAAGCCTCCACCCAATCAAGTCACACCCCCACTAGCAGTTAAAAGGAAGAAGCAGCTACAAGCTCACATCACTCTGAGAAGCACAGAGCTGAAGACCAAGCCTGAAGATGATGAATGAGACTTCATCGAAACGTTGCCTAGATACTTCCAATCTTACGCGGGAGAAAACCCGAATAACCAAAGATCCACATACAAATACCTGCGAGAACCTCAGAAAACATATATATATATATATATGTTTTCTTAAGTTTTCGCGGGTACTTACATGTCTGGCATTCAGCTTTGTTCGGGTATTTTCACAGAGAAACTTCACAGAGAAACACCATACAGAAGCCTGATGATGGCAGATGAGATTCTGCTGAAACGTTGCTACAACTTTAAAAGCACCACGTGGGAAAATACCCGAACAAAGCTGAATGCCAGATATATATATATATATATATATATATATATATATATATATATATATATATATATGGATCTTTGGTTATTCGGGTTTTCTCCCGCGTAAGATTGGAAGTATCTAGGCAACGTTTCGATGAAGTCTCATTCATCATCTTAATACCCGCGAGAACCTCAGAAAACATATATATATATATATATATATTTGTTTTCTGAGGTTCTTCCCTGGTCCAACACCTCAAAGCCACAGGACACGAGATTGACTTTAAAAATACCAGAACTATCGCCAAAACCGAACACTTCAGCAGCAGAATAATCAGAGAAGCCATAGAGATAGAAAAATGCCCACACAGCATGAATAAACGAGGTTACCTCCCGCCTACCAGCCATTTGGAAACCCGCCCTCATGAACAGACGAGTACCTAACATGAAAAATGACACCAGACCCACACCCCTGAGAGCCACACAAGATGCCACCACCACACTTCCACGTAGTAAGCAGACTCACTCCCACACAGAAGATGAGACATGACCACGGACCAGAAGCCACACAGCAGCTGCATCACTGCCCATTTCAAACCCCTCTGAGCCATACATGAAGTGAACTGACCCCCACCATGAAGATGCAGCACGACCACGAACTCGAAGCCAAACAGCAAGATCACAGCTCACCAGCTCAAATCCCCCAGCAACTAAGACTAACCGGAGCACAACCAAGCCCCCACCTGAACAGAACACGCCTCCAGCCAATCAGAATACAGCCAACCCCCCCAACCAATCAGAACACAGCCAAACCCCCAACCAATGAGAACACCCCCCACCCAATCAGAACACAGCCAAGCCCCCACCCAATCAAGTCACACCCCCACTAGCAGTTAAAAGAAAGAAGCAGCTGCAAGCTCACATCACTCTGAGAAGCACAGAGCTGAAGACCAAGCCTGAAGATGATGAATGAGACTTCATCGAAACGTTGCCTAGATACTTCCAATCTTACACGGGAGAAAACCCGAATAACCAAAGATCCACATATATATATATATATATTTACTTGTGATACCCCTACTCACCAGCCTTTTTGTAAATTTCAATTCTAGTAATATTCTTATTTTTGCTTTTTATTTCAAAGGGAAAGCCTCAGAGTTTTTTTTTTCTTTATTTTTCCTTTTTTCTCCTTATCTTTATTGGGATCCTTTTGCTTTTTCTATTTATGTTTTTGGACCACTGTTTTTCTTTTTTGATTATTGAGACTTCTCAACTGGATTAAGGTGTGAAGGAAGGAACCTGAAGAAATCTCTTCTTTTCTTTTTTCTTTTTGTTCTTTTTTTCTCTTAATCAATATTATTATTTTTGGGTTTTTTTTCTTTCTATTTTTTATTTTTTATGGGGGACTACTTCGTAATTGGATTAGGGTCTAGAAGAACCTGAAGATCTTTTCTTCTTCCTTTTTTCCTCTTTCTTCTTTGGTTTTGGGCCTTTTACTATTGGACTTTTCCATTTTGGATTATAATTGACTATTCTACCAGTTGGATTAAAAGTTAAAAAGAATTTGAAGATTTGGAAGCATTAAAATGAGCAGGAAACCAATATCATCTGGCGTTTCTACTTCTACCTCTTCATCCCACCAGCTGGAGGACAACGTTTAATTCAGACAATGTTGAAGCAAGATAAAGAACAAGAAAAAGTAACTTTACAGATGATTATGCAAGGAATTCAAGATCTCAAGATAAAATCGGACACCATTGAACAAAGAATAGAGAACATTGAACAAAGAAAGGAGAAGACTGATGGACCAGCTGCAGACATCATGACTAATAAAACCAAAGCCTTCCCTTTTACACCACTCCTTTAGCCACACATTAAACTCTGCTACACGCTGCCCTTTCCCTTTTTGTTCCTTGTATACTGCTAGAACCTCTGAAAAGATAAGCCTACAGCCCATATTACTAAGTTCATATCCCAAGCTCTGGAAGTCTTTCTGAATAGAAAGTACATCCTTCTGGGACAGATCATTTGTACCAAGATGTATAATAGCTTCAACATCACAGTCCTCGCTGGCATTCTTGACTATCTTAAGAATACGCTTCTTGTCTCTGCTGGCAGTAGCACCTGGTAGACACCTGACCCCTTTCAAAACCTCAGTATTCTTTCCTAAATTTACATCCCTTATAATTGAGTCCCCAACCAAAAGGTGGCTTCTCTTTTTGGATGTCTTGCTCTTCTGTGTGATTGGTGCGTAATATCTGATTCACACTTTCTCCTTTCCAAAGTAAGTTCTTCTTCTAGGACCATGATCCCCAGCTTATTTGAGTTATCATTATCACAACTACCTTGACCTGTTACTTTAGTGTCCCTATTAAGGTCAGCAAGGGCACTGTATCTGTTATACTGGGACACAGCAAAAGCTTTGCGTTTATGGTCTACAGCTCTCACCTTGCCAGATCCCATGGTTGTCCATACTGCACTTTTCCTGTAAGATCTTTGTGGTAGAGGGGGCTTGTAGCATGGCAGCTCAGTAGATGGCTGGATTGAGCACCTAATTTCTGCTTGGAGAACAAAGATTAGAAATTCTAGATAGGTAATCTGTCCATGTAGACTGGTAATTTTTTTACAAAGGGGACAGTATCCAAGTTTGAAAAGAGTACTGCGAAAGACAGCTGTAAAACAAGTATTACATTGAACTAAGTTGGTCATTTTGAAATAAAATAAAATCACAATCTCAAGCGCACTTACAAGATGGCTTGGCAGGTATTTCTTTCCTTAGTCAAATAGATTTCTAAACTGCAGTTATTTTGTTGCCCAGGTTTTTGTCTTGAAAAGGTTCCTTTATAACCTTTATTATGAGCATTGCCTGAAAATATGGCAAGAAAAGAGAATCTTGTGGAGATTCTTGTGCAGAAAGTGGATTGATTAAATCTAATGTTGAAGGATACATTGATGCAAGTTAGTGAGAAAAAAGTCTCAATCTTGCCTTTTGACATTAATACATCAAATCAAATCTTTATTAGTCATAGACTAAGCTAAGGAAAAGGGATACAAACAATAATTTAAAAAAAATCTAAAAAGCAAAAATTACACAAACTTTGCCCTGTGTTCCTCAATTTCAAGCTTCATATTTTTTCTGCCGCACAAAGGTGGATTTGAAGATGCAGATAGATAACTCAACAAGATGTCGATAACAAATTACATTTATTGATTCATCAGGTATCCTCATAATTCACATTTGTGACAAAGTTCTTCTTTAATGACCAATCCTTTGTATATCTGCCTTGTATTAAAAGATGGTTATCTCCTAACCCATCTCGTAGTGATAGAAATAAGATGCCATGAGTTAGATCAGGGGTGTCAAACTCAATTACATTGAGGGCTGCATGAGGGTTGTGTTTGACCTCGGGGGGCCGAGGTAGGTGTGGCCAGGATAGGAGTGGACAGCTTGACATCACTCATATCGGGGGTGCCTGTGGCAGCCTGAGCGTTCTGCCAGCAAAAATGGGTTCCTGAGCTCTGTTTCTGGCTGCTTTAGCCTCCTGCAACACCCTGCCAGTGAAAACAGAGCTTGGGAGAGCAACATGCAGTCTTCCTGAGCTCCATTTTTGCTAGCAGAGGCACCATGGGCCAGCCCCTCATTGTTTCCAGGGTAGCCCTGCAGGCCAGATCTAAGCACCCCATGGGCCAGATGTGGCCCATGGGCCTTGAGTTTGATACCCCTGAATTAGAGTTCAGGCAAAAGTGAGGAAAACCTCCCCCAACTCTTTGAGGGTCAATTTAGTGATCAATCAGGATTACAGATGTGGCTACATGACATGAACTACATTTCCCAGGATACCTTTAACTACATTTACCATGATGCATTCCCTTAAGGGGACAGTTCATAATTCCTAAGTAACTATCCAATTCCCATAGACTGGCTGTGACAGCACACTCCTCGCCTGGAATTGTAAATTCCACTATTAAAGGAAGAGAAAAAAAAAAACTATAAACTATGATAAGCAGTAGTCAATAATACTAACTAAATAGCGTATAAGTATATAACTAAGATCAACAGTTAACATTAATAAAGCATCAAACAAAGCAAAGCATGCAAAGCTTGAGGTTAAATCTTCAAGTTCAACCTCTTGGTGCAAGTCTGCTGATCACCTCTGGCGGCCTTTTAGGTTGTACAGGTACTCTTGGTGGCAAAGGTGAAAGTCTAGTGGTCACTTCTGGCGGCCTTTTAGCGTTGACAGGTACTGCTGAGGAGCCTTGTCTGCTTCTGTGTTACATTGAGGCTCCTTGTCCAAAGGAGGGTTACGAGATATCTGCAGTGGTGGCTTGGCTTCTGGATGCAGCACGGTCGGGTGTTGGACATTATTGCATTAGTCACATTGCACCTTGGCTGTGCAGTACTTGGACAGATGTTTGGATTTGCAACACTTGTAACAGTATTGGTACTCCCTTAGTAACTCTTTTCGTTTGGTGAGTGATTTAGCTGTGATGAGTGTTGTGCATAGGACAAAACTGTATTCTCCTTGTGTTTGGAGATCTAAATTGGGTTGTATCAGATGAGTTCTCTTCCCAACTGTGTGTGGATGAGGAATCGATCTCGGTTTTATGGACAACCATCAAGGATCTTTCTCTGGTAGTATGCATAGGGCCTGAGAGCGGTATATGGTTGCTGTTGTATCTTCTGTCATTAGGAGGACTAACAGCTCTGAGTCCATGGGCCTGGTGTGTTTTGCGCACCATCGCCTGGTGGGACACGAATTCTTCAAGAAGTGTGAAGGGCATAAAGCAGTGGTGACCCTTGGCCATGAAGGTGGCAGTCAATTGGAACCACTTTTCAATTAGCACCTGCAGAAGTTTTTGAACAATTTTGTTCTGGGTGTCGACGTAATTGAGACAGGTGAGTGCCGGTAAGTTGGGATCCCGTTGTGCCATTCTCAGCTGGAGAAGTATGTTAGCAAGGTCTATGATTCAGTGAGGCTTGTCGATAGGAATTTTAGGAAAACTGTTGAGGCTATCCAAGAGTGTTGCTTCTACATCCTTGGAAGCACCATACAGTTCGTCAAGCCTTTTCCATGATAACCGTAGGTCAGCAGCCGGGTCATCTAAGTGGGATGCCAAAAGTGACCTCAGTATTTCGGCAGACTGTGGCCCTAGCCATGCTATCAAGTGTCCGATTATTTCATCAGGGTTCAGGCGTGCTGCCTGAATGCGGCACAGGAAAAGTTTCTTCAATACTAGATACTTGCCGCCTGGCTTGTCAGAGAATCTGCAAACTCCGTTGGCATGCAAATTTAGCTTTCCACTCTGTACAGCCAAGTTTCTCCAGTAATCTTCAGCATTGGCTGAGTTGGGGGGAGATATTGACGTAGAGGGTTCTCCCCCTGGATTCTCGTAGGGTGGGTTCGGGTTGTAAGTCAACGATGGGTTGTAGTCTTCCTCCCAGTACTTACAGAGGATGTCATTCTCCCATACTGGGGACGATGGTCGAGCGTCACGCTGCTGTGTAGGCTGGGCACGGTTACCTTGTGGTGCCTGGGAGCTGGATCGGTATTGAGGTTGTGGCAGGAATGCTGCTGCCTGTGGATTGAGTGAGGCAGTTGTCATTGATGGCATGTTGACTTGTTGAGAAGTTGTTGTGAGCACTGGTGGGCAAATTTGCTCACCTGGCAGGCCATGAGACGTTGGAGTAGGGATGCTAATAGGGAAGAGAATCTTGGTCCTTAGTACATATGACATCAGTTGGGGAAGGTTTGCTGTTGGTGGGGAGTGAAATCTCGTACTTTAGGTTGTACAATGTCAGTTGCATAACTGACATGTAAAGTCTGTGGTTGAGATTCATCCCAGTGCTTCCCTGGTTGTGGGAGACTGCTAGGCAACTGAGGCAGTTCCATCTGCTCATTTTGTAGTGAGTGCTGCTCATCCATGTAGGCCTTGACCTGAGTATCTGGGCTCTCTTCTCCCAACTTGTCAAGTTGAGGGAGGCAGCATTAGCCACCTTCTGACATGCTGCGGCCCATGCTGTTTTCACTGCCGTCTCTCTTTGTCATTCAAGTAACTCCACTTGGGCCTGAGTTTTGGCTATTTCTGCTTGTTGATTGGCCATTTCTGCTTGTTGTTTGGTCTGAGCTTTGGCCATTTCTGCTCGTTGTTTGGCCAGTTCAGCCTTGTGCTCTGTTGCTTTGAAGATGGCCTTTCACTAATGATTTATGACCCCCAATAAACCAGCCAGAGTGGTTGTAAAATAGCTGGAGAGGCTTCCTTTATTGCCTCTTTGAAACAGCTGAGAGCATAAGAAATGCAAAGCCTTTCCTTTTAGCAATACATGCAAGATTTCTCAAACTTTCCATTGCATTTGGAAAGAGTTGTCACTGGAGAGAGACATACCTGGCCCCTTCCCTCAATTCCAAACAGGCTGTAAGGTTACTTTAGCCAACAATGATGCAGATTAAGCCAGAGAATAGGATGTTTGAAAGTCTCTTGCATAAATGGAGAAGGTTTAAAGACAGAGGTTTGGTTTTCCTTTGAGAGCTGGGAAATATCTGACTTTCCTTGTTATGTAAATTGAGTCTTTGAGATAGCAGGAAGACAAATTGAGCAAAGAAGAGGGGGGTTACTGGTTCTCTTTGTTTGTAGCATGTGGGGGAATTCCAACCCCTCCCACATCCAACCAGCATATAAAAAATTCCGATGCTCAGAGAGAGAGAGAGAGAGAGAGAGAGAGAGAGAGAGAGAGAGAGAGAGAGAGAGAGAGAGAGAGAGAGGATGATACACGCAGGTTTAGGTTAACATTGCATATTCACTCCTGGCTTCAATATTACTTTGCTTTATTACAAATCCAAATTAACAATCTTTATACAGATGGGCCTCAGGAGAACATCTTTTACTTTTCTGCCTTCTGCACAAAGGTGGATTTGAAGCTGTACAGATGCAGATAGATAACTCAACAAGATGTCAATAACAAATTACATTTATTGGTTCATCAGGTATCCTCATAACTCACATTTGTGTCAAAGTTCTTCTTTAATGACCAATCCTTTGTATATCTGCCTTGTATTAAAAGATGGTTATCCCCTAACCCATCTCGTAGCGATAGAAATAAGCTGCCATGAGTTACAGTGTTCAGGAAAAAGTGAGGAAAACCTCCCCCAGCCCTTCGAGGGTCAATTTAGTGACCAATCAGGATTACAGATGTGGCTAAATGACATGAACTACATTACCCAGGATACCTTTAACTACCTTTACCATGATGCATTCCCTTAAGGGGACAGCTCATAATTCCTAAGTAACTATCCAATTCCCATAGACTGGCTGGGGCAGCACAATATTGGAGACCTATTTTCCTTGCAGAGATACTCCACTTTGCTTTAGCATTGGCACTTTTTGTGATTAAGTGATTCCGTATAACATTTTCTGTTAAATTTAATTTGTTTTCATAATTTTAGCTTAACTTCTTCATTTTTGGCAGCTAAAAGTGCAACCCATCAGATGTTACTGTTGCTTAATTTTCTACTATTGCCCATACAGTGTTGTATAGACTGTATTTCTTGTACAATGAAATGCATTATTCTAGTGTGGTGAGATATATGGCAACCAGCCAGTTAGGTGTGTCTTTTTTCCACCCAGTCCATGCATATGCACACAAAGATGCACACAAACCAAATAATGGTTGAAAAGCAGCCAGTAATCTGGCTTTTGGTAAATTTTCAGTGGGACTGAAACCAAACTCAGCCCAAATGCAGCTCTATTTCCTTGTATACTGGGATCAGAGCATTCTTTATCCTGAAAACCACAATTTCATTTCTCTGTTTGGATTCTGGCTCCATGATGAAGCAGCTGATTAGAAAGCCCCATTTCCAGAAATGTGTTCTAACAACATTTTAGAGTCAATACAGTTAATATTTGACTGAGGAGAACAGAGAAAAATACTTCATACTCCATCCCCTTACATGTTAGATCTATATTATTAGAGTTCAGTTCTGAAGAGAATTCATGTATATATTGTTGTGTCCGCGAAATGATGCCAGGAGTCAGTGACTTCAAATCATGCTCTTTTATTTAAAGTTGGAACCGAACTGGGGCAAAGGAAAAAGCTCGCGGCTTTTATTCCTTTAGCCGCGGCGGCCGCGGCCAATAGCACCACTTTGAATCTCCCACGATTCGAATGGACCAATCGCGGGAGATTCTCAGTGAGCCAATCGGCGCGGCTCGCCTGACCAATCAGAGTGCCCCGCGCTTTGGCCAATCAAAGCGCGGGGATCTCAAGAATGCTAATTAGGGACAGAACACCCCTCCCCTCTTGGTTCAGTCCTTACGTCGCGTAGTCACGTAGGTAGGCAGAGCTCCGTCTGAGCCTACTGGACCTGCGCAGCTCAGTCGTAGGTTGGATCCCGGCCGGTTCGGTCGGGATCTCTGCTGCTCCTGCTGCCATCGTGGGAACCGGCTGGTCGGTCGGGCCGGGCCGCTCTCCGTAGCTCCCTCCTGGGCCTCCCGGGTTGGTTGAGCTGCGGGTTTCGCTGCTCCCGCTCGGTCTTTCCGGGTCGGTCGAGCTGGCCTGGCTGTCCCTTCCTGGCGAGGGGTCGTGATGGCTGCTTTCCAGTAAGTATGGCTGGTTTATTCTTCTTTGGTTTTGGTCCCCTGGGTATTCCCTCCCCCCTTGGTTTGTGTTGTGGGGGTTGGTTTCGCCTGTTTGTACGTCAGTGGTCTCTTGGTTGGTAGTCCTTGACCTTAGTTGGTCGATGTAGCGTTTCCACGCGCGTCCGTCTGCTGTTTGTAGCCGGTACGAGTGTGGGCCTGTTCTTTGTGTGATGACGGCCGGTATCCATAGTGGGTCTCCCGTTAGGTTTCTTGCGTATACAGGGTCGCCGGGTGCGAAGGTTCGGTGTTTGCTGTTTGAGTCTGGGAGCTTCTCCGGGTTATACGTGGGGTGTAACCTGTCGAGTGGGGACCTTAATTTCCTCCCCATTAATAGTTCGGCTGGGCTCTTGTTTGTTGTGGTATTTGGGGTTATGTGTTGGGTGAAGAGTCATTTGTTTATTTTCTCCTGGATCTCCCCGTGGTCTATTTTCCGGATGGTCTTCTTAGTGAATTGGACCATCCGTTCCGCCCTACCGTTCGCCGCCGGGTGCGCCGATGCTGTCAGCGCGTGGCTGATGCCCCTTTCCGCGAGGAATTTTTCGAATTCCAGCGAGGTGAATTGGGGCCCGTTGTCGGAAACGACGACGTCTGGGAGGCCGTGCGTTGCAAAGAGTTTGCAGAGTTCCTTGATCACGGCCTCTGTGGTTGTCGTCTTCATGTTGCTTACCTCCAGCCAGTTGGAGTAAGCATCTACTGTTATAAGGAAGGTGTGTCCTTTTGTGGGCCCGGCGAAGTCTATGTGAATCCTAGACCAAAGTCCCCTTGGGGTTTCCCACTCTAGGACGGGTGCTGTGGGTGGGCTTGGCCTAGTTTCCTGGCATCGTTGGCACCTTGCTACCCAGGCCTCAATTTGTTTGTCCATCCCTGGCCACCAAGCGTAACTTCTGGCCAGGGCTTTAGTCCTAACGATGCCAGGGTGCCCCTCGTGTAGCAGTTCCAGAACCTTCCCTTGTAGCTTTTCTGGAATGACCACCCTATCCCCCCATAGTATGCACCCTTTTAATAACGAGAGTTCCGTTTGGCGGTTTCTGAATGTTTTGACGGACTCGTCGTTGTCCCTT
Organism: Hydrophis major; assembly: GCA_033807585.1. Classification (NCBI taxonomy): domain Eukaryota; kingdom Metazoa; phylum Chordata; class Lepidosauria; order Squamata; family Elapidae; genus Hydrophis; species Hydrophis major. Next base: position 137,727,056 of record CM066329.1, on the reverse strand, counting down.
TCCGGCCACCCTTTCTCTACCCAATGCAACACCTGCGCCAGACGTTTGTCTTTATTAGTCTCTCGGGCAATGTCTGACGCGGTTATGGACAGGTTGGGTAGAGTCTCTATGCTGAGGGTGGTTGTCGTGGGTGCTGGGTCGGTGTCAGGTTCCGGTAGCAGCGAGCGGCTTAAGGCGTCTGCATGGGAGATCGTCTTACCCGGTCTGTGTATGAGTCCGTAGTTGTAGGCCGCCAGGAACTCGGACCACCTTGTCATTCGGGGAGACAGAATGTTCGGGGTGGCCCGGTTTCCTGCAAGGATTCCCAGCAGCAGCTTGTGGTCGGTTATGATGGTGAAAGTCCGGCCGTAGAGATACTCGTGGAATCGTTTTACGGAGGCAACGATAGCCAGAGCCTCTTTGTCCAGCTGGCTATAGTTCCGCTCCGGTTTGGTGAGGGTCCTTGAAAAGAACGCAATGGGCGCTTCTTTTCTGTCGGGGAGGGTCTGGCTGAGGACAGCGCCGGCGCCAAAAGGCGATGCGTCGTATGTGACGGCCAGAGGTAGGGTCTCGTTATATTGTATAAGGACGGCGTCCGAAGTGAGGAGGTCCTTTGTTCTTTGGAAGGCGGCTTGCTCGCGTTTCCCCCAAGTCCAGGTCGCCGCCTTGTCCAGGAGCCTATGCAAGGGCTCCGCCACCGTCGCCTTTTGGGGCAGGAACACATTGTAAAAGTTAAGTAGCCCCAGGAATGCCTGTAGTTCCATCTTCGACTTGGGTGTAGGGGCTTCTTTGATGGCCTTGATTTTTTTGTTTGTGGGGTGAATGCCGTGACGGTCTAGGAGGTATCCTAGGAATTCTACCCGTTCCGTGCATAGCTGGCATTTCTCCCTCTTGACTTTGAGCCCGGTCTCTTTAAATTTGGTTAGGACCTCCCTTAGGCGACTCTCTAGTTCGGCTTGGTTGGTTGCCGACACTAGGACGTCGTCGAAGTAAGGTCCCGCCCCCTTCATGCCTTGCAGTAGTCTTTCCATTAGGCTTTGGAATATTCCCGGTGCCACGCTGACTCCGAATTGGAGTCGGTTGCATTTAAATGCCCCCCGGTGGGTTACTATGGTTTGCGCTTCTGCCGTTTGCTCGTCGACTGGCAACTGTTGGTATGCCTGGGCGAGGTCGAGCTTGGCGAAAACCTTGCCCCCTCCCAGTGAGTGCAGCAGGTGTTGCACTACTGGGATGGGGTAGGCGCTTTGTTGTAGTGCGCCATTTAGGGTGGGTCAGGAAGACGGCGCGCTTCATGGGGCTGGTGGCGTCCTTCAGGTCGCTGCACTCGAGGAACATGCGGAATCGGTCGGAGTACGATTCCCAGTCCTCGGTGGCGGGGTTGAAGGGTGCGGGGGGTGCGATTTTCGCCATCGTGGTGGTTCGTCTGGCTTCCGTCGGATACGTGGTTCGGTTCAGGGTCTGATCCCACCCTCGTCGCCAGTGTTGTGTCCGCGAAATGATGCCAGGAGTCGGTGACTTCAAATCATGCTCTTTTATTTAAAGTTGGAACCGAACTGGGGCAAAGGAAAAAGCTCGTGGCTTTTATTCCTTTAGCCGCGGCGGCCGCGGCCAATAGCACCACTTTGAATCTCCCGCGATTCAAATGGACCAATCGCGGGAGATTCTTAGCGAGCCAATTGGCGCGGCTCGCCTGACCAATCAGAGTGCCCCGCGCTTTGGCCAATCAAAGCGCGGGGATCTCAAGAATGCTAATTAGGGACAGAACATATATTGTCCCAGCATTATAGTAATCTTACATGATAAAATTGCACCCCAAATTTAGCATTTTTCTTTTAAAAATTTCCTCTATTTTATTGGGAATATTTTTGGAATAGAATGTTGGATGAAATTAAATGCTGGACAGTTTCATGGACAGTAATGTTTTCATCATTAGAATAAAGGGGATGGCATTTCTTCTCTCTGCATCAGAGGTGGTATTCAGCAGATTCTGACTAGTTCTGGAGAACCGATAACGGAAAATTTGAGTAATTCAGAGAACTGGCAAATCCCACCTCTGACTGGAGATTTTACAGTATCCTTCCCCTGCCACGCCCACCAAGCCACGCCACAGAACCAGTACTGAAAAAATTTGAATCCCACCACTGCTCTGCACCCATTTCTGTATTTCAAAAACTTTTTGTGGTGCTAGGTGCTGACAAGGCAGAGGAGGAGAGCAGAAACAATTATTCAGAGAGAATAATTCCCCAAAACTTTAAGGTAGATAATGTACACATGAACACAAGTATTTTTATAAACAGATAGTGGTGGAAGCCAATTCATTCAGATATGCTATCCTTAAGACATTACAGGTGTAACTTCCATTCTTGTAATCTAGTAGAAGATTGTTCTATATAAAAGTACATTAATTTATTCTCATCTTAAAATGACACTAATACGCGAAAAAAAAGTATATTTGGGATATATTAGATATTAAAGAATATTATGAAGTAAGTTTTGATACAAACCATTTTTTGTTGAAGATGCAAATTAGGAATGGCAACATTTCTTCAGATAGTTGATCTTATTATCACTTTGCGTTGCCATGCACAGGATAATTGACGATTTAGACCAGGGTCCACACCGCTGGGTTACACAAGTGGTGGGCCAGCTTGCACCTGCTGCTTGTGCAAATGGAACTGTGTGCATGCACATGCATGTGCTGCTCACACAGGACCATGCCTTCTCCTCCGCCCCACCTGTGATGACCCAGGCTAGGCCTGGGAGCAATACAGCCAAAGCGAAGGCTTAATTCCCTTGTATTGCTCCAACCTTTCCCCAAAATCCACAGAGTTTACTGCAAATTCAAGGGCAGAGCTCTAAACTTGCACACCCGCTTCCAATAGTTCCTCACTGCTGTATGTCCAGAGGAGCAGCACAGTCCTGGAAGCAGAAGCAGTACAGAAAACCTGATCATAGGGCATCCTTGTTGCCCCCTAATTCACTGGCCCTGCAGAAAAAACCTGGAGCAGAGCAGTGTTCCTGCACACTCACACATAGCCAGGCTAGGCAAGGTAAGGCAAGTTGAAGCAAATCAAATCAAGGCAAAGCAAAGCAAGGCAAAACAAAGCAAGGTAGCAAGATGTCAGTAATCACAAGTGTGGCTGGAAGAATGCAATGTTTATTCCTGACAAATACCTCTGTTAAGCCTGGGTTCCCCAACCAGTGTTAAGGAGACAACTAAACAGAATGTGCAACGTTAGTCAGATAGGCACACAGATAAATGAGTGAGATAAGTTTGTATGTTAGTTAACATACAGTAAAAATAACAGATACGCTTGTGCTATCAAAAATATAGTTTATTCCATTTAGAGTTTTATAGCATAATCAAAATAACAGTCCATTAGTCATGTATCGTTTTTAGTCAGTCCATTCAAGGATATTCAATTAGCAAAGTCCGTGTAGAATATCCAATGTCAGTTCACTTACAATAAATCAGTCCTCTCACCGTTGATAAATCAACAGTCCTTTCTCTCTCCCGTTCCAGTAGGGGAAAAACGCAGTCTTCAGTCTATCCAGTAATTAGGGATCATCAAGCCAGAGAGAGCAAGCTGCCATGCCTTGCTTCTTTTATGGTGCTTTCACAACCACTCCCTTAATTACATTCTTACAGTTAAAGTTACAGACACTTTAACTAGCAAACCATGATAACATATTTATTATTTTACCTAAACCAGTTAAGGTAAACAATGTTATCCCTAACAACCCCTCCCAAAGCTTCTCCTTAAATCTTATTCCCCAGGTGAGCCTGGTGATGAGGGGTGGGGCAACCTCTTCCCAAGATGCTGGGTCACCCTGCACAGATCCTGCTTCCTCTCCATTCTCAGTGCTCAGGGATCAAGCGCGGGAGGCAGTTGCTCTTCTCCTGAGCTTTGTTGCTCCTCTGGTCTGCTGCCGGTCCTTTCCATCTCTCCGTCAGTCGCTTTTCCTCTCCGACAACCCTTCTCAGGCCTGAAGGACCAGGGGCTCCTGGTCACTTCTCTGGGGTCAGAGGGGCTGCACCATCTTCTTCTGTCTTCCCTGGCTTTATCTCTTCCTCCTCCTTGGACCTGGCCTTTAACAGCGCCATGACACCACCAATTTGACAAGCCAGAAAGGTTGGGGACCACTGATTTAGACAGTTAGTGCATGTTAAGGATATGTACATTTTGTTTTATTATGTCACCAGTTATTTGGACCTTTATCAAGATATAAACTTGCCAAAACAATTATTATACCTCATTGCAAAATGTATGCTTGGTTACAGTCAAGGATTGCTGAAACGTATTGTTTCTTGGTATTCAAATTAATGTTTTGACCTCCCCACAAAGGAGGGCTTTTAGGCACTTTGGACACCTTTTGAGGAGTTGTTTTGCATATCAGTCTTCCCAGGCCTTTATTTTAATTTTGATCCTAACTGCATAGTTAACACTCATGTATATGCATTTCCCCTGACAGTTAGCATATTTTTACAAACTGCTTTGAAAACATTTTGAATGAAATCTTAAGTGCTGTCATATTCCCTTAAGCTGCTTAAGCCTTAATGTTAAATTTATTTAACTGCAGCTTTGGGGAAGGAGAATTTATAACCATTGTATGGCAGCAGGAGAAATATTTATCATCTGAGAGGTACAGCCTCAGTAAAGATTGTACCTCTTAGAACTCTTATATCTACTTCTTATCAAGAGGCAGAGAGACAGAGAGATGTACCACATTTAAGGACAATTTTAAAACACATACTTCAAGATGCATCAAGTTTGACCTTCTTCCCTCCCCCCCAATGAGAATATGTTCTAGACCAGGCCTGCACAACTCAATGACAGGAAGAAATAATAAAAGGCCGCAAAGGAGTAATTGGTGCACCAGTCAACTGCTTCGTGATCTGTAGTGTGGTGGCACTAATGACCCAGAGGTATAGGAGGTGCTTGGAGGCAGGATGTCTTTTTGGGAAGCGCTTGATGGCAGATCTTTCATGACAGCAGAGATGTTTGATGGCAGTGGAGTTATTGAGAGTTCGAAAAACACTGGCAGGCTACACAAGGCTGCTTGGTTACCACATATTGTGCAGGCCTGGTCTAGGCAAAGCAACAAAGAGAGGGGGCTGTAGCACAGAACTTTCATTACAGATATCGATGTTGGTGTTGATGGTGGTGTGTATTCAGAGCACAGATAATTTGATGTAACTATTTGTTTCATCAATTTATTTACTGTAGCTGTCCACTCAACTGAAACTGGTTGAAAGCATCCACTACAAAGAAAATTATCAGCAAAACAAAACATCATAATATAAAAACATTTTAGTGCATTGGCCAGAGTTGCTTTTGGTGAGATAAGCGGCTGCACAAATTTGATTAAGAAATAAATAAAAATAGTGGTGAATGTCATATATTTTATATGATACATATAGGTGATATATTTCAGCCAACTCATCTAACTTCTGGGCTTAACAGAACCATGTAGCCCTCAATCCCCACCCACATTCTATCCAATTAGATTGGGATAAACAAGAAATGATTCTAAATACTTGAAAAAAATTTAAAATAGAAAAATGAAGCTTAAGAAGGTAAATAGCATTTGATGCATGGGGTAAAAAAGTAACTTCACATCTAAATTGATTTGGCCTGGGCTGGCAGAGACTGGCCAGGAAAGAGATAATCAAGACTGTGATAGATCATAGGTTTACACCAATATCACTGTGAGATTGTGTTGAAGAAGATAAACTTTGTTTTCTGGTTCTTATGAAAACAAAAAGCCAATGCCATAGTTGATTACCTAGATCTATAGTGTGATCACACTGACAGCATTTCCACAGGAAGAATCTTCACCATGAGTTTGAGATCTCTGTCCTTTAGCATTAAATGAGATTGGGAGATTAGTTGAGTTAATGCAAAATGTAGTGAATTCTTTTTTAAAAAAATAAAGGTGGAACTTTCTGAGAGTTTGGATGGGCTCTTTTCCATTGGAAGGAACTCTTGCATCTGCTTCCCTACTGGCTCCAGGGGGATGCTAAGCTGAGGAGCAGATCTTGTAAGGAAAAATAGAAATGAATATTCAGAATCTTTCTCCTTTCCTTTTAGAAGGAATGTAAGGATTTGGGCTACTCCACTGAAGTGAAACTGGCAGCTATATTTCCTTACAATGAATACATTTCTTACAGCATAAAAAAAGCATTTTGTTCATAATTTATCACATCTCTCGCATTTCAGTTATAGATGAACTCCACAGCTATGATTTGATGTGCTGGGGGGACATCTTGGAGAAAGGATTGGAAGAAAGCTTCATCACAATGCTAGAATCTCAGGATCATATTTTCACAACGATGCAGGGATCTCAGCTATGCAAATAAAAACTGGGAGTTTCAAGAATAACAAAAGGAAGAGCTTCTTTGCACAACACATAGTAATTCCACTGCATTCACTGCTACAAATTAATAAAAGTCATTATCTTAGATTGCTTTTATAGATGCTTAGATCTGTTCATAGAATGTGTAAGGCTATATTTTATCTCCCCTAACACCAGTTGCTGTGGGATCTGAATAGGAGGATACAGCGACAGCTTTGTTCTGCTTGTGGGTCATAAAGTGTCCAGGTTTGTTTGCTTGTTTTTTTAAAAAAACTTCCTTGGGGTAATGACATCACTCTATGAAGTCTCCTGCTGTGTCATGAGATAGAAACCTTAGAACTTTATAATACAGAAATAACAGCAATTTTCAAATTTGGCTCTGAAGTACCAAATTGCCCATTTCAACGAGGATGGTGCACTGCTTAGTTTGCTTGCCAGTTTCAACTGTCAGCTTAAACTGCTCTTTTTTTTGGTGACAAGCATCAATAAAATTATTGTTTGCACTGGCTGTTGACTCATCTTAGGTGGAATTATGTACAGAAATAAGTCAATAATTCCTCATTCATTGTGATCCACATGCAACTCAGATTGATGATACAATGCAAGGGTTCTGTATAGACAAGATTCTTGTTTACTGTGTATTTTTCCAGGTCACTTAGCACATTGCTTCATAAGCATGCTTTTAGCAATGCAGAGTCTGGTGTGAATGGATTTTAAGTTATGTAGATCAATTCATCCTTAAAAACTAGCAGAACTAATTTTTTTTAAAATTTGCACTGCAAACACATTAGGGATAAACTAAGCTATTCCCAGAAAGCTTTCAGTACCTCCTCAAACAGTAGGCTATTAGGAGATGCCAAATTTGTTTTTAAGGCTGTGCTATTATTCCCCACCTGCAAAAAAAAAAAAAAAAGATGTCATCCAGAGAGGGTCATTCTTGGAAGCAGGTCTTGAAGAAAAGCATTTCCAAAACACCTTTGGAAATTGCTTAAATTATGTTCTCAAATGTTTCCTAAATTCTGTTGAAACTATTGCCAAAGTCTGGCAAAAGTGTATTTTTGGAAGAAGATGTCTTTATAACATAATTCACTTGTAACATAAGTGAACTATTTGGATTTTGAAAAAGATCACTGGAGTCAAAAGGTAGCTGGGTATTTTTAATATCAAATCATTTACTAAAAAGAAAGAAGGGATTATATTTTCTATATCTATTATTAAAGAATTTTGAAGAGTACACAGTAGTCCTTGACTTACAACAGTTCATTTAATGACCATTCAAAATTATAATGGCGGTGAAAAGAGTGATTTATGACAATTTTTCACACTTATGACCCCTGCATCCCCATAGTTATGTGATCAAAATTAAGAATCCTGGGCAACCGTCTCAGCTTTATGATGGCTACATTGTCCCAAGGTCATGGGATCAGCTTTTGCAATCTTCTGACAAGCAAAGTCAATGGCAAAGCCAGATTCACTTTATAAATTTATAAATGTTTGGAAAGAACAAATATTAAACCTGTTTGATTTTTTCCCCCAAAATCTTGGAGTAGCAGATTACAGAAGGCTGCTGGAATCTGATAACTAAGCTCATTGGCCACCACTTGAGAAGAAAAGAGAGGAACGATGAAACATGCATTGCAACAATTATGCCACATTCTCTTCCCTGTGCATACTGGTGGTGTGTGCTGTCATAGCACAATTACAAAGGGCAGAGCTTTCAGCATAGAGTTAAGACACATGTGTTGTCATTTTGGCATCATCGTAGTTTGAAATGGAACCTGCAGCGGAACATAGCTCTCAGGTTCAGTGGAGTCCAGACAATTGCCCTTTTTGACAGTAAATATGTCCATCTTCTCTCTGTTTAGAATTCTTCTCTGAAGATTGAACATACTGATATTCTGCTACTATGAATATCTAGGACAATACACTGAATGCGACTTAAATGGAACCAAAAACCATAAAGTCTATTTTGGATTATTATTCTGAACCTGCTTTTTCTCCTGAACCATCATCTCATATGGTGACAGTCATAATATAGTGCATTCAAACGAATTTAATATAGACTTACAAAATCAGCATTATAACCATTATTGCAGAAGTAATTTGAGACTATGAATTAAATAAATATATAATCAAATATAGCAATACATCCTCTAATAAACTACATGTGTTCACATAGACCCAAATATTGGAAGGATTCCCTCACAGCCTCCTGAGATATCATAACCTTCTGTGGTGCAATGTACCTTCTGAGTAGTTCTTGTAATTTATGACCAGCGCTTTCCTGCACCTGAGCCAGGAAAATGCAAGTGATGGTGGAAATATATATTTTTTCAATCTGCAAAGATAGAGGTTTTATGAAGCAGCACCAAGTAGAAACTAACTTGCTTGTAAGTTGGGTTTTGTGCAGAACTACAGCTCCTTGGGATGATAATATAGCACATACACACAAGCCAGGGTTGATATCAACATAAACCTCATAAATCCCCCACATAAAGTAGGCCTGTTTTAATGAATGAAGCATAGATATCTAATTTATTGGAGAATTTTATCAGAGAATCATAGACCTTAAAGGGGAAAATACTTATTAGATGCTAATTATATTCAGTACCGGTATGTGTATGCCATCACAAAATTATTATTTTTTATAATCTGCAGGGTTTTGTGGATCAATACAAAATCCAATTGATTGTCCATTGTCTTCTTAAGGTGCTTCCAGTAATAGGAGTAATACCACCAATGCTATGCACTATTTCCATGGAAGCTTTAGGTTTCTGTGATTAAATAATGTTTTATCTAATAGCTAGCAAGATATAGTATAATTTTACATGATTGATAACTTTCTACAAATATAGTTGGGAAGATTAAATTACATCTGAATTATTTCTTGAAAGTGAATCTAACCTAGAAGTGGGGAAAAAAAGGCCCAAGTAACTTGTGTTTAATGTAGCATACCTCTTAAGTCTTCTGAATGAGAACTCAAAATAACTGAAGAAGAAAGGACAGTGAAATTGGTTTCATAGATACCACTTAAGACCATAAATGAGTCTTACTTAAGAATCTGAGAGATGCAAATAGGTTACTGCTATGAAAAATAGAGGATGAAAAGTGATATTCCAGATTGCAATGATGATTCATTCCTTTTGCATCCCAGCTTTCTTTCAAGGAGCAAAGTGCTGCCTTTACTCATAAAAGTACCAGATTGTGATGTGCTAATCTGATAAAATGAAATTTCATAAGTACAGTAAACCCTTCATTTAATGCCTAACACCTACTAACTTCAGCTACAAGGAATGTGTTTTTTTCTGTTTAAACTTCTCCATTTAAATCAAGGATTTCTCTGTGATATCAAAGTTTTATTGCAAATGACTCTACTGTATGTATGTCTACTGAAAACTCCTATTGCAATTCATTCCTTAAGGAGTTGTTGCTGGTGAATGTTGATAAAAGTGGGTGAAGTGAACCAGTAGTCTGACTCATTGGAGAGCAGTTTCTTCTATCCATCATTACATTAGCTGACTGATATCAGATTTTGATCCAGTTCATAGGCACTATACATGATATTCAATCTTTATTTAATAAATATCTAAAAACTACCTAATAGCTGACCCATAGTCACCGACAGAGATTCCAAGATGTAACATATAAAAATGTACTCAAATGAATGAGTCCATGCAATTCATTGAAGCCAAGGTAGACCAGTTCATCTCATTCAAGAGTTCCGTGTATGTGGATTCAGACCACACAGAAAGTTTTGAATGACAGCCACTATCATGGCATGTGCATGGGAACTTACTTATATGTTTGTTTGTGTTTCTCTAGCAAATGTTTTCGGATTCGTATTTGCATTGCCTTTCCTATAAACCAGTTCCTGGCATAACCCATTAACATTTGGAAATTTGCCAAACCCAGATGTTAACATTCATTTGAACTTCATATTCTAACACCAATATCTGGGCTGAAGGCAAACAAGGAAACAAAATTCATGGGATGGTCCACACCATCAGAATTAGGTTGTGAAGTGAATGAGCCTTAAACAGAAAGCTATATGGAGGTAATTTTGCATTTATCATAATTAAGACTGGGATTCTAACTTGAACAGCTCCCCCCTCCCCCGAGGTATTTTTGTTTTGTTTCATTCTGGAAAGAATGATAAAAAACAACAACTAAATACACATATAGCATAAACACAATATAAAAACAAAAATATTTCACTGGTTTCTTTGTTTCCATGTTTGTGGAAGCCAATTCTAGGGAGCAGAGAGGAGGGCAATGTCAGAATCTAAACATTTATACTATATGAATAGAGAATAATTTGTTTACCCATATATTTGGCTCAAGCAAGTCAGATTTATTATCGTATGGAATGTTTCAATGTGTGTAAATTGTGGATGGCCCCCTTTTATTCCAAAACATTTCAAGCTTATCTGGGGGATTTGAGAAGAATTTTAAGGACCAGAGAAGTGTAAATTGCCCTCTCAATTACAATCCAATCTGATGTCAATCTTACACCTGGGAAATGTGGTATGGTACATGTGCCAAAGAAAGGTGTGCATTTCTAAGTCAAAGCAGTCATTATTGTGTAAGTCCATTTCTTCTCCTGCTCCTATTAATCAATCTTTATTTTTTCACTTAGAAAACACTTGGCTATTATTGCTCTCATTTTTAAAAAGACCATTGTTACAACTGTGACAAATGTTCTCTCTTTCCAACATAACATGCAACCATAGTCATGTTTCACTGGAAGTGGTAAATAACAATTCTTTATTTTTATTTACTCTTTCGATATATAAAGTTAGGAACAATGAATTCAAAACTAGTGGTACACGACAAACTACTCCTAAAACTAAAATCCTATGCTATCTCTGGACACCTGCATAACTGGATAGAAGCATTCCTGTCAAACAGACAACAAATAGTCAAAATTGGAAGTGTCCTATCAAATTCTGTACCTGTCATCAGTGGTGTCCCCAAGGCAATGTTCTAGGACCAACTCTCTTCATATTCTACATAAATGACCTCTGTGATCATATTAAGAGCAACTGTGTTCTCTTCACAGATGATGTAAAGCTATTCAACACCACCAACAATACTGCTACCCTTCAAAAAGACCTCAACTATGTATCATAGTGGTCAAACAAATGGCAACTCCAAATTTCAACAAATAAATGCTCTGTCTAACATATTGGCAAAAAAAATCAGAAAATAAAATACAAGCTGAATAGTCAAGACCTTGTTGAGGATCCAAACTCTGTCAAGAACCTTGGAGTACTCATCTCTAATGATCTAAGTGCTAGAGCCCACTGTAACTCCATAGCCAAAAAGGCATTGAGAGTTGTTTACTTAATCCTATGTAGCTTTTTTCCCGGTAATATCACACTACTAACTAGAGCAAACAGAACATTTGCTAGACCTATACGTAAATACAGCTCATCAGTCTGAACCTACATTACATATCTGATATTAACACAGTTGAGAAAGTCCAGAAATATTTCACAAGAAGAGTTCTCCACTCCTCTACTCATTGCAGAATACCTTATGCCACCAGACTTGAAATTCTAGTCCTAGAAAACCTAGAGCTACACTGCTTTCGATTCGATCTAAGTATAGTATATAAAATCATACAATGCAATGTCCTACCTGTCAATGAATACTTCAGCTTCAACTGCAACAACACAAGAACACACAATAGATACAAACTCAAGGTAAACCGCACCAAACTTGATTGCAGAAAATACAACTTCAGCAACAGAGTGGTCAATGTCTGGAATACTCTACCTGACTCTGTGGTTTCTTCCCCAAACCCCCAAAACTTTAACCTTAGACTGCCTATTATTGACCTCACCCCTTTCCTAAGAGGTCTGTAGGGGGCATGCATAAGTGCACCAGTGTGCCTACTGTCCCTGTCCTATTGTTTCTTTTTATTTTTCTTATATGTACCCATTTCATGCATTCATAACTATGTTTATACTTATACCTGTTATCTTATAATCGCTTGACAAATAAATAAATAAAACTGTGACAAACACATGCTCTCTTTTTCCAATGCAAAAATGCAACCATAGTGATGCTTCACTGGAAGCGGTGAATAACAATTTTTCATTTTTATTCACTCTTTCAATATATAAAGTTAGGAACAATGAACTCAAAACTAGCTGTGGCAAAAGGCAATTGCCAGGAACTGTATCAGGATTGACCTCTGTCCATAATTGGATTATGCAGTTCAATTTGGGAATGTGTTCCTTCTTTGTGAAAGTGTCTGCTTCAAAACAGACAAGATGTGCCTTTTGTTCCTGCTTGGGGGCTTGGAATTGCTTAGTTTTTATAGCCCTTGCAATCTATAATTTTCTGCAAATATTGATTACATTTGGCAAAGATTTGTTTTAGAACCAAATGGAACAGGTAACTATTAATTATTTTTTTGCATTTAAGCACTATACTTACAGTTTATCCATGTTTGGTCAGATTGAAGTAGCTGAGGGCAGAAAGATAGATCTCTGAATGAATCTGTGATTCTGTGAGCAACACAATCTGCCTGCCTGCTTTGCCTGACTTTGGGTAAAAGTTGCTCTTTTACTATAAAAAATCCAGTATTTACATAAATATTTATAATATTTAATATTTACATACAAGCCATGCCCAGCCAGTAACATGACCACCAAGCCACACACACTATTTAGGCCATGCCCAAGAACTGATTGTTAAGAAATTTGAATCCCAACCCTGCTCTGTGTGTGAATGTGTGTGTGGGGGGGGGGGGGAGGGAGGGAGAGAGGTTAGATCAGATCTATCACTCTTCCACCAATGTCAGTAAGCCACTGTCAGTCAAAATTTATATTAGTGGTCCCTGGGATTTAAAATTATGAGTTTGGTGGTCCCTGAGGTCCAAAGAGTTGGTGACCCCTGGCCTAGAAGATCTTTAAGGTCCCTTCCAGCTCTATTCTGATTAATTCTGAGAATTGAGCATGTCAAGGGAAACCTGGAAACTGCATGAGATGGGGATGTATTAATTTAAAAAGCATATGTTGTAAAACAAGAAGAGACATGATCAAAAATGAATGGGTGCAGAGTGAATGCAAATTGAATACAAATATGACCAATATGAAAAAAGGACACTGAGGTAGTTTGGTCACAGAAAATAAATGAGGATCAAATGCAAAACTAACAGATAAAAGAAGGGTGAATGTCTTGAGATCATGAGGAAGTCCCAGAAAGCCATGGATGGATGAAGTCATTGAGGTCCATAAAAAGAGAGAAGGAAGAAGTATTACAAACAAAAAGCAATAAATGAATGCAAGGGTAGAAAGTTACAAGATACATAGTGAATGGTATTGGTGTAAAGTATATTTAATAAGACCTTCTTTTCCCTCTATTTACTTCTTTTAATTTCTTTTGTTCATCTAGGTGTTGCAAAAGTTGCTTAGCCTCAAAGACTGTGGTCAGTAAGATTACACAGTGTCTCTTCTAAGCAGTTGCTGGAATCAGACCAGAATGAATTTTCTGTTTAAAAGTATTTACAGGCCTTTAATCCAGGCCATATATTTTGCAGAGGTCTGTATCATAATTGTACTCTCATGGTGTAAGTCATGCCAAATGAATGTCCATGTTGTGGTATGATTTCCTGTACCAAACCTGGGATAAATTTCCATGCAGTTTGTCATGATATGTTATTATCATTAACATATATTCAAATATCATTGCAAGAAAGCAGATCTTAAGAAAGGGATATTAAGATTAAGACTGAATAAGCACAAGTTGTTGCACTGCTGATTTTAGAGCATTGAAATTGTTTGTCTTGCTCAAAGCAAGCATGCCTAACATTTTTTTAAATAAAAAAGTGTAATGGGCCCTGAAATGATTGGGAATAAAACACAAGCTAGTTTGTCCTTGCACTTATTCAAATCAATTGCAGATCATTCTATTGTTATGTATCTTCAGAATCAGAGCTTATTTATATATTTGGGGGAGATCAAATACATGGATATTTTGGCAGCATAAATTTAGAAATAGCTCCATCCTTCCTTTGCTCATGACCAATCTCAGAAGACATACTGTAGTAGTTATAGGGACAGAATTATCCTGGAAGTAGCATGTGTGTTGCTTTAGCCAACAAGAAAAAAGAAATTTGTATTAGCATAACTGCTCCCAATTAGCCATTGCAGAATAGGCTGAATTACTGAGGAAAGGGTTTATGCATATATTTTTAAGATTTCTAGATGGTTATATGACTCTCAGCAGCTTCCAGCACAACATACAATAAGAATACACATTTTAAAAAATCATGAGTTGTATCAATAATTATTGACATATTTAACTTAATTGTAATAATATCACCATAAAAAGGATAATATAACACCAAGCACTTAATATGATACATTAAATTTATTTATCTTATCTTGATTTTTGCTGTTGTTTTTATTCCTTCAAGCCAGTGTGGAATCCTGCTATTAACTATTATTAGTCTCTGCAGATTTTTTGGCTAGACTTTAGTGTCAGGATTCCAGCAGTTACCCCCATTTAAATCATGAGTCTTGAGTCATCTTCCAAAATTTAAAAAGGAGTTATTGAGAATTAACATGCCTGTACTTCTGGATGTAGCTGACTCTGAGACACATAATTCATTGTCACCTTTGACCTTGGTTTCCCCCCCACCCCCTGGGTGTACTGTAATTCATCTTCTCCAATGTGACACATCCATAGTCAAGAGTCATAAATCATGCTCTCCAGTTAGAAACTTCAGTAACCAAGTTACTACCTTTGAAAACATTTATGGAATGCAGTTTCGGTTCTGCAAGCTGCTACACTGGTCCCCCTTCCCTTTCTGTTGGCAACTCTAAAAGGACCAGAGAAATATTTTATGAGTTGACATTTAGAAATGGCTGGCCATTGCCTCCTTCCTAGGGTGGAGAGCATGCGACTGGCCTAAACATGATTATAGTTGCTGGGGATAGAGTTCTTTTTTTCTTTTTCTATTTTCATCTTTCACTTTCTTTTCCCTTTTCTCCACTTATTTTGTTTATATCTCCTAGATTTTGTAATTGTATAATTTTGTAATTGTAAAATTATAATCCATAATAAAATTATTGAAAAAATATTTATTTGAGTCTTAAATTGTACTGTGAGTAGTAACCTAGGTTAATTTAGTTAATTGATTTTCTGCCTATTGTAGGGTTGCTAAATGTCTAGGAATCTTGCCAGAAATGAAAAACTTGCTCCTTTCTTTTGTTGACAGAAAACGGATTGTGAAAAAAAAGCAAGTTTTAAAAAAAAACTATATCAGATAGGCATACAAATGCAAGTTAGGAAAAATACATCAGGTTTCTGATATAAATGATGCAGCCATTGTCCTTTATATAGGTTTGCTTCTATTATTGTTAGAGAATATGAATCTTTATGGTGCTCCTGTCATTTCAGGAATAAGGCCGTGCAATACTGAAAAAATAATGAAGAAGTGCTTCAAATGTTCTTAAAACATAGTACATCTTTGCTGTTCCATAAAACATCCTTCTGTTTTATCAATGTAGTGACTCAAGTTAATACGACTTTTAAAGCAGACACAACTTTAAGTGTTAATACAACTCTTAAAGCAGACACAATATTTTATAACAGATTACAATGAAGTAGCAGGGACACACTGTATTTGCATAAAGTCAGAAGCACTTCTTTCAAATAATTTTTGAAGTTCTTTTTAGTTACACTGGATATTCATCTCACATTCCAGAAAATGTGGCACTCTACCTCAAGGAATAAACAATTCTTATTAGGATGCACACTCTGCATAACCATAGCAGGATCAGAATAAATAGCCATTTGTTTTTTAAAAAATGGAATGGTGATTGTTAGGAATAACAAGGTTACCTAACGTAATTTGGGTAAAATAATATATATAAACTATGATAGTAAGCTTAAGTGTGTGTCACTTTAAACTGCAAAGCATGTAATTTTGGGTATGGTTGTGAAACCGCCCTAAGAGGGAGCAAGAGAACTTGCTGGATTGCTGGATTGATGGTTTGCTAACTGCATGTTCCCTGCTGCTGAGTTTTTGAACATTGAAGGAAGAAAGGAGGTTAGACTTCTTCATATCTCTACTGCAAGGAGATATATTACTGGACTGATATTTGTAAGTTTACTGACCTCTTTTTCGACACTGGACTTTGCAACTGAATAATCCCCAGACGGACTGAACTAGTAAATGATATATGGATTGTTTGACTATGCTAAAACTCTTACTGGAATATACTATTTAACTAGCACAGTGTATCTGTTTTACTGAGTGTAAGCTACAAAAACGTTTATCTCACATATTTGCCTGCCTGCCTGCCTGCCATGCACATTCTGCTAGGGTGTGTCCCTAACACTGGTTATGGGCCCAGCTGCACAGTCAGACTAACCAGGATATAACAGGCTTATATACAGTGAGAGTTAGTGTAGTTACACAATACTGTAAACAGACAGCTGTGTTTTATTAATTATAGTTTAATATCCAGAGAAAGATGGCACAAGTCAATTTACAAAGTTTGTCTCTGATATCCAAACTGGATGGAACAAACTATGTTTCATGGTCTATGAAATGCAGCCTACTTCTATGCAGAAAAGGTTTGTGGAGTATAATTCAAAACCCACCAGAGGTAGATGCTTGGGATCCGGAGGATGAGGATGATGCCCAGAAAATACAAGAATATAAACTGAAGAATGAGCAAGCTCTCTGTATAATAGGACTGACACTCTGTGACCAACAGCTTGTACATATACGTGGAGAAGAAACAGCTGCGAAATGTTGGGAGAATTTAAAGAAGATTTATGTTCAAGACAGTGTAGGAGCACATATCAATCTTACACGGAAGCTGTTTAGAACACATCTTCAAAAGAATGGAGACATGTCGACTCATATAAACACCATGAAGAAGATTTTTCAGGAACTGCATGAAAAAGAACTTATCTTCACAGAACTACATCAGGTTTATATAATTTTGTCTTCGTTAGATGAGAGCTATGACGACTATTTAACTTTACTGGAAGTACTGCCAAAAGATAACCTCACATTAACTGACATTACTGGCAGATTAATTGAAGAAGCCAGGAGAAGGCTTGAAAGGGATCAACTCAGAAGGGAACAACCACAAGAAGAGAAATTATCTTCGACAGCCTATACAATTAGAAAATGTTTTAATTGTAGAGGAAAAGGACATTTGGCTAGATTCTGCAAGAAAGGAAAATGCCACAATGCCAGCCAGAATGCTAAAAGGCATCAAAAGGATAAAAAATGCTTAGAGTTAGCCATGTATAGCAACGAAACTGTGAATAATAATTTATGTGTTGTAGATAGTGGAGCATTGCACTGCATAACGAAAGATAAGAAAAGATTTGTTAAGATGTCCATGAGTTCACAACAGATATCGTTAGCTAATGGCTGCAAAATAAAAGCAAAAGGTGAAGGTATTGCACATTGTTCTTGCATAAAAGAAAATGTAAAAATGTTATATGTACCACAACTTAAGTTTAATTTGCTTTCAGTTAGAGTTTTGATTAAACTAGGTTATGTAGTTACCTTTAGGGGAGAAAACTGCATAATAGAAAAGGAAGGTAAAAAAGTGACTGCAACTTTAAAAGGTGAATTGTACGTGTTAAATGATAATCAATTAGAGGTGGCTAACACAATGTATAATAACGTTAAACCTCATGATGAATGCATACATTTGTTACACAGACGTTTAGGGCATATAAATTTTAAAATGCTCAAGCAAACGGTTGAATTATCTAAAGGTATAAAACTGAAGCCTTGCAGTAAATATTTGCACTGCAATGCTTGCAATCAAGAAAAAAGCAAGGTAATACCAGCAAATAGAATTAATGGAATAGAATACTTAATATATAACGAGCACCTCCCACACTTGGTTTTTTAGGACCTATAATATCAGCAAATATGACCTCTAGAGGCTTTAATAGAATTAAAACTAAAGAGCCTCTAGAGGTCATATTTGCTGATATTATAGGTCCTAAAAAACCAAGTGTGGGAGGTGCTCATTATATATTAAGTATAATGGATCATTATTTTAGATATGGTTTCTGTTATTTAATGAAGAGTAAAACAGAAACATATCAGAATTTATTTAATTGGTTGAAGTTTGCAGAAAGAAAAACTAAAAGAAAACTAGTAACTCTTGTAACTGATAATGGTATGGAATTTATAAATAATAAATTCCAAATTAGACTGAAGATGGCAGGTGTTGAACATAAAAAGTCTGCACCGTATAGGCCACAACATAATTCCTTTATAGAAAGACGAGGCCAAACAATACAGGCAATGGCTCGTACTATGTTGTCGGATTCAGGATTACCTGAAACTTTATGGGGAGAAGCAATAATGTGTGGTAATCATATATTGAATAAAGTTGTTAACTCAACAAAGGTGAACTACCATTCACACGGTGGCATGGTAGAAAACCTGACCTAAGCTACATGCACACATTTTGAGCACCAGCATGGGTGCATATTCCTACACAACTGAGACATAAGGGGCAGCATAGGGCTAAAAGGTTATTCTTTGTAGGTTATGAATCTAATCACAAATCATAGAGATTCTGGGAAAAAGGTACATCTAGCGTTTACTGTTGTGTTAGTGCACAATTCTTTGAACATGTAGGATGGGAAAAACTGGAGCAAGATTCAAGTAAGGATGTAATCATAGAAACCTACAAAAGACCAAAAGAAAAAATCAGTAATAAGAAGAGTACAATTAAAGAGGAA
Source organism: Hydrophis major (assembly GCA_033807585.1). Lineage (NCBI taxonomy): Eukaryota > Metazoa > Chordata > Lepidosauria > Squamata > Elapidae > Hydrophis > Hydrophis major. Next base: position 137,707,973 of record CM066329.1, on the reverse strand, counting down.
GTACAGGAAGAGCACATAGGACCAGAACAGGAAGAAATAGGTGAACAGGAAGAAATAGATAACCAGGAACAGGTAGTACATGAAAGTCCACCTGTAAGCCCTCTAATACCTAGACGTTCAACAGGTGAAACCAGACCACTTGACAAGTACCAAGCAAGTGTAGTTTGCCGAGTTAGTAAAGTTCCAATTACTGTTGAAGAACTTAGAATGTATCCTGCAAAGGATCAAGAAAATTGGCATCGAGCGATGGAGAAGGAACTAAATTCATTGAAACAAATGGAAGTTTATGAAAATGTTAAATTACCTCCAGGTGAAAAGTCCATTGGCTGTAAATGGATATTTAAATTAAAAACAGGTAAAAATGGGACTGTTACCCATAAGGCTAGGTTGGTAGCTCAAGGATTTAATCAAACTGCATGTGATTATGATGAAGTATTTGCACTGAGTCTAAAAGCAAAAACCTTGAGAGCAGCTTTAGTGTGGGCAGCTAAGAAGAACTATATCATAAATCACTTAGATGTAGAAACTGCTTATCTGCGTGCACCATTGCAGCACACTATATACCTAAAGAAACCTGTAGGAATTAAGAATGATAAAACAAATAATGACTGTGGAAGCTTAAAAAGAGTCTCTATGGATTAAAACAATCTGGTTACGAATGGAACCAATATATTGTTAAAGAGTTAAACAATATAGGGTTTAAAGCAGGTTTAGCTGATCCATGTGTATTTAAGAAAGAGACAGATGGAACAGTGTCATTGTTATTGTTGTTCACTGATGATATTGCATTAATTACAAAAACTAATAATGAAGCTACTGAAATAATATCATTATTAGGTAAGAGGATAAAATTAAAGCAATTAGGAGAGATAAAACAGTATCTAGGATTAACAATAAATAAAACCAAAGGTGGCTATCAGATATCTCAAGAGGATAAGATTTATCAATTACTAAAAACATACAAGATGGAACTTTGTAAACCGGCAAAAACTCCAATGAGTCAGGAATTTGGCTACACTGATGTTCAAAGTTGAAAATTCGATAAGATTATCTATCAATTGCTAATTGGTAGTTTATCGTATATTAGTAATTGGTCAAGGCCAGATATTGCCTATAGCGTTAATCAATTGGCACGATTCAATGCTGAACCCACTGAACAACACTGGCAAGCGACAAAGCATATCTTAAGATATCTTAAAAGGACAATGCACTATGCATTGTATTTGGAGCCAAAAGATGATCTGATTTTAAGTGCATATGCTGATGCAAGTTTTGCAACAGACATAAACACTAGGAAATCAACTTCAGGCTATACTGTTAGGAAAAGCACTGATTGGTTGGAGGTCAATTAGACAGCAACACATAAGTATGTCCACAATGGAAGCAGAATTTTCATGTCTATCTTTATTATGTACTGATTTAATTCTGTATAAACAGTTGTTATTGGATATGGGAATAACTGTTAATGATTCCATTGTAGTATATGAGGACAATCAAGCAGCCATACGGATGGCTACAAATATTGCTGTGAAAACGAGATCTAAGCATACAGATCTTAAATATCTGAATGTAAGGCAATCTGTAAAAAATAGTTTGATAAGACTGGAATATTGTATGACTGAAGAAAATATTGCTGATCAATTTACGAAAGCCCAAGGTTCAATCAAACACAAAGAAAGTTGTGATGACTATGGGTTAAGGTTGTAAATAGATATATATATATATATTATTATATTACCCAAAAGGGAAGTATGTTAGGAATAACAAGATTACCTAACGTAATTTGGGTAAAATAATATATATAAACTATGATAGTAAGCTTAAGTGTGTGTCACTTTAAACTGCAAAGCATATAATTTTGGGTGCGGTTGTGAAACCGCCATAAGAGGGAACAAGAGGACTTGCTGGATTGCTGGATTGCTGGTTTGCTAACTGCGTGTTTCCTGCTGCTGAGTTTTTGAACGTGGAAGGAAGAAAGGAGGTTAGACTTCTTCAAATCTCTACTGCGAGGAGATATATTACGGGACTGATATTTGTAAGTTTACTGACCTCTTTTTCGACACTGGACTTTGCAACTGAATAATCCCCGGACGGACTGAACTAGTGAATGATATATGGACTCTTTTGACTATGCTAAAACTCTTACTGGAATAAACTATTTAACTAGCACAGTGTATCTGTTTTACTGAGTGTAAGCTACAAAAACGTTTATCTCACATATTTGCCTGCCTGCCTGCCTGCCATGCACATTCTGCTAGGGTGTATCCCTAACAGTGATTATTATTATTTTCTTTCTTCAGTAGGAACAAGGATTAATCCAAATTTTAAAATATGTCCTTAAACTGAAAATTAATAGAGTGGAATCTTGTGTTTTAGTAGGCTCAACAATCTATGAAGAAGATGACTCATGGAAGTATAACTACAGAAGTGTGCAACATGTTCTAATTTTATTTGCAAAGAGAACTAAAGCACTTGAAATGACTTATTTAACTTTATACCAGATTTGGCCCAGACAGTCTTTCCATTTCCATCTGACTTCCTTTCAGGGTATTCTATAAAGTTCCCACACTAGATCTCAGTTCAAGCCCAAAGGTTGATCTATTACAGGAAATATTTCTGACTTTATGAGCTTATGGGTTTATTAGTTTTGTTTTTAAACCAAATTGTATTTGGAGTCATTTCAAATCAGTATATGTAATGCAAACTTAAAGAGGAGGATATTATTCAGCATAGTCAGAATTAAGCATATCCTAATTCTTTACTGGGCTTCATCTACCTTGGTCTTACAGATTTCAAAACTATTGGATTTTTCCCCTTTAAATCTTGCCAACTATCCTCAGGGAAGAAAAGCCCCAATGCATACAATGGCCCTAAAATAACAAATTAATCAGCACCTGATTCCTTGTCTTTCAGAGTTGCCTTAAGGTGAAGAAAACCTGAACTGCAGAAGATCATGTTTCTATTAAAAGAGGCCTATATGAAGCACATTCACAATACATTTGCTAAGTAAGCATCCATTCAATTAAGTTGATTTAGCAGAAGCAAGGAGGGTCTTTTGGTGGAGATGGGAAGCTACTCTATTGTACTGTATTCACAGTATTAGGCTCACCTCTAAGAACTTGCAGCAAACAATTGCTCATTAGTGGATTATCAGTAATTACTAGCAGCAGTCATTTTCCTCAAACAGTAATGGACCAATTTGCTGCTGTAACTGGACCCTACTGTTATGGCTCTCTGGCCCTAAAGCTGTGGATTTTAGAATCTGTACCTTATGCTTTCCATTTGGTAAGATATGTCCAGTAATGCTTGAAAAACACATCATCAAACTGCATCCCCCCAAATGTGCAGTCACACCTCATGCTTATTAAAAATAATATAGATGCAGATTCAATTGCTACATTGGATTACCTGTTGGAATATAGTGTAGTTAAGTAAACATTTACAAGATTATGAATCACAGCTATATATGTTTTTAGTAAGTTTCTAGAAATCACACACACACACACACACACACACACACACACACACACACACAAAGGAGTAATTAAACCTGTTATGTTTTGAGCATGGGCGAGAAAGAATGGAGACAAGCCTCTGAACGGTGAACTTCAGCTCTTTATTTACATTGTGACTTCCCCATCTTAACAGCAAACCCTATATAACCCTATATAACCCGCCTTATATAGGCAAACCCTGTAACTTTTAACCAATAACGAGCTAGGAACGCTAGCTCTTAGAACCAATAGGAACTCTCTGTTAAGGGCCAATCAGATTCCCCGGAACGGGCCAATCCGGTCCGGCCGCTTAACAGCCAATCAGAAGTGCAGGGCCAGAACCCTGCACTTACTCCAAGCTCACACTTTATTAATCTTTATGCATACACAACACCCCTTCCCCCTGGCTTCTTATTTGCAAGGCGCAGTTACATAGTCCTTTAGGTAGGACGATTGTCTTATTAGTCTCTTTGATTTCCGTTGTATCGGCTGGCTGCAATTATGCTGAGGTAAATTGTTGTTTGGCAGTGGGGCTGTTTCTGGTTCAGAGTTCACTTCTACGTCGTTGCCCACATTCTCTGCAATTCCCTGAGATGCAACCGTTTCTCCCTCCGGCTCCGCTTCCTGAGTTTCTATTAAACCGTCGTTTCCTTCGAACGGGTTTCCTAGGAATTCATCTTCTTCCGTACCTCCCGCCCCCTCAGTTTGGTCGAAGGGAAGTTGCGGACTGGCCGCTGGAAGCCGCGATTGTAATTGATCGATATGCCGTTTCCAAAGTTTATCGTCAAGGCATTGTACAAGGTAGGATCTGGGGCCGGTTACATGTACTACTGTCGCTTCCACCCACAACGGGTCGCCTGATAGGTTTTTTGCATAAACCAGGTCTCCTACCTGGAAGGTATGACAGCAGCCGCTGGATCCTAGTGGTTTCTCCAGTTTGTAAGCTGGGTGCAACCGGTTGAGGTGGGAGCGGAGCTTTCGTCCCATTAGCAGTTCGGCGGGAGTTTTGTTGGTGACGTTATGTGGGGTGATGTGTTGCAAGAAGAGGATTTGATTGACCTTGTCGTCAATGTTGTCGTAGTCTACCTTTTGCAAGGTTTTCTTCACAAATTGGACCATGCGTTCTGCTTTGCCATTGGTCACAGGGTGCACAGGCAAGGTGAGCGCATGGCAGATGCCGCGGTCAGCGAGGTACTGCTCAAACGCTAGTGCGGTAAATTGAGGGCCGTTATCGGATACCAGGACGTCTGGTAATCCGTGGGTTGCAAAGAGTCTGTTTAAGATTTTGATAACCGCCTCGGAGGTCGTAGTCGTCATGCGATGGATTTCGAGCCAATTCGAGTAGGCGTCGACGGTAAGCAGGAAGGTGTGGCCTTTGGTTGGCCCCGCGAAATCCAGGTGAATTCGGGATCAGGGTCCATGTGGTGTCTCCCATTCAGTAGGCATGGCTTTTGGTGGGGTGTTGCTGACTTCTTGGCATTTGGGACAAGCTTTAACCCACTGTTCGATTTGCTTGTCAATGCCTGGCCACCATGCGTAGCTGCGCGCGAGGGCTTTCATTCGCACGATGCCAGGGTGGCCATCGTGCAAGGTTCTCAGCAGCGCTTTCTGGAGTCGTTCTGGGATAGCAACTCTATCGCCCCAGATGACACAACCCTTCTGGGAGAAGAGCTCGGTTTGTCGAGTCTTGAATGGTGTGAAGTCATCTGATAGCTGATCCAATGGCCATCTGCGTTCTACCCAGCCTAGGACTCATGCTAGGGTGTGGTCGCATTTGGTTTCTCTTGCGATATCTCGGGTGGTTAGTGGCAGCAAGTTGAGTGCCTCGATTTGCAATGTGGTTACCGTTGGTGCAGGATCGTCGAGAGTCTCTGCAAGCGGTGCTCGGCTCAATGCGTCGGCATGGGGAATGGTTTTCCCCGGGCGGTATTGCAGCTGATAGTTATAAGCAGCTAAGAATTCTGACCATCAGGTCATCCTAGGGGATAATATGTAGGGAGTCGGCTTATCTTCGGCTATTATCCCCAATAAAGGTTTGTGGTCAGTCACAATAGTAAAAACCCGGCCATACACGTATTCGTGGAATCTTTTCACAGCTGAGACAATTGCGAGGGCTTCTTTATCAATTTGTCCATAATTTCGCTCAGTCTTTGAAAGAGTCTTTGAAAAATATGCAACAGGGGCTTCGTTCCCATTAGGCAGTATGTGGCTCAAAATGGCGCCCACCCCAAAAGGTTATAACTAACGGCAAAGTCTCGTTATACTGCATGAGTACAGAGTCAGATGTGAGCAGTTTTTTAATGTTACGGAATGCCTGTTCTTCACAGTAACCCCATAGCCAATTTGCTTTTTTATCTGACAACCGGTGTAACGGTTCAGCGACAGTTGCTTTGTGCAGCAAAAATACATTATAAAAATTGATGAGGCCTAGGAACGCCTGGAGATCGGCCTTGTTTCATGGCCTGGGAGCGTTTTTAATCGCTTTTAATTTACTTTCGGTCGGGTGAATGCCCTGGCTATCAATCAGGTACCCTAAAAACTCAACACTGTCAGTTCATAATTTACATTTGGTTTTTTTTGACCTTAAGACCGGTCTCTTGGAATTTTTTTAAGACTAATTTTAACCGGTCCTGTAAGATTTTTTTTGTAGGGGCTGCAATTTATACATTGTCAAAATAGGGGACCACGCCCTTAATTCCTTGCAATAACCTTTCCATAAGGCTCTGAAAAATCCCCAGGGCTACACTAACTCCGAATTGCAGCCGGGTACATTTAAAGGCACCTCGGTGCGTCACAATAGTTTGGGCCTGTGCCGTTTTTTCATCTACTGGTAATTTCTGATATGCCTGAGCTAAATCTAATTTAGTGAAAACTTTTCCATCCCCCAGGGAATGGAGGAGATGCTGCACCACTGGAACTGGATACGCGTTCTGCTGTAGGGCGTGGTTCAAAGTGGCCCAGTAGTCCCCACAAATTCAGATTGACCCATCTGGCTTGATGGGTGTTACAATAGGGGTTTCCCAAGGGGAGTGATCGATGGGCTTTAACACCCCCTGAGCTATCAGTTTGTCGAGTTGTTCGTCGATTTTCAGTTTTAAGGCAAACGGAACTCGACGGGGCTTTAGGCAAATGGGAGCTATTTTTGGATCTAAGCTGAATGAAATCGGGGTCCCCTTGTACTCACCTAAGCTGTCCGCGAAGACGTCCCTGAACTCATAGACAAGGTCTTCCTCCCAGTCACTGACTCGGTTTACGCCGGCCACTTCAATGCCGAGTGGCGCGAACCGTTGGAGGCCTAGTAGGCTAGGCCTATCTCTATCGATGACCGTTAAAGATAAGTACGCTGTGTGCTTCTTGAAGGAGACTCGGACTCGGCAGGACCCGACGACGGGGATTCGATTCCCTTGGTAGTCCTTGAGGATGAGGCGTTGGAAATGGAGATCTTGGCGTTGAATTGTGGGGATGAGTTGCTTGAGTGTCCTCCAGGACACCATCGAGAGGGACGATCCCGAGTCAACCTCATGTGGCAAGGCTGGTTCTCGATGGCTTCCGTAACTCAGATTTTCTTAGTGTCCAAGGCTGAGGTGTGACCGATTGTGATAGTATGGTGAGCCTCTTCTTTCTGCAAAACTCGATTTCTGTAGGAGTGGTCTACTGGCTCTCACCGTACAGGACGGTTTCCTGTCGATTGGCGATAGTTAGCCCCTTTTGAGGCCTGGCTGGGTCCTGGCAAGCTGCGGCAGACCCGTCCGATGTGGCCTCATTTCCCGCACTCATGGCAGAGTGCGTCACGGAATTTGCATTCGGACCTGGCATGGTTGGCTCCACAGCCAGCGCAAGGGTTTCGGGTGAGGGTCCCGGTTGGACCGCAATCGATGGACCCCTTCTTCGTCACTGTCTGACAACGAAGAGAGGTTCTCGTGGTGCGTCGTTATGAGCTGTCCTTCCGACTTGGATAAAATGTTGCTTGTCAGTGTGGTACCAGAGCACGGTTTTGGCGTAGTTGTGCAGCCGACTTCCTGGTTGCTTCCGCCACAGTAGCATCGGCGATGGCGTCAGCAAGGCTGATGTCGCCTTTTGCCATCAGCTTGCTTTGGACGCCTGGTGCATCTAGTCCCAGGACTATGTGATCTCTTAGTGCTTCTTCCAAATTGGCGAATCCACAGAGGCCTCCCAGGTTTCGGAGGTCTGCTATGAAGTCGGCCATGCTTTCTCCCTTCTGCTGGCTTCTTTGGTAAAACTCGTGGCGTCTCACGAGTGTAGGCACGGTCAGGGCATAGTGATCTCGTAGGAGAGGTTCGAGGTCGTCCCAATCCATGTCTTTCACTTCTCGAGGTTTGGCTAGTGCTTTAGACATCTTAAATACGGTTGGACCGCAATGCATTAGGAACACCGCCCGTTTCTTTCCTGGTGTGGCGTCCTTTAAGTTGTTAGTTTCTTAGAACATTTGGAAGCAATCCATGTAGGACTCCCAGTCCTCCTGTGCTGGATCGAACAGAGTAGGTGGTATAATGCCGTCGGACATGTTGTTGGCATTGTCTGTCACGTGCTCGGTGTTTTTCGAAGTTTCGTTGGTTCAGCTTTCTCCAAATCCCATCTTCATCGCCAGTGTTATGTTCTGAGCATGGGCGAGAAAGAATGGAGACAAGCCTCTAAACGGTGAACTTCAGCTCTTTATTTACATTGTGACTTCCCCATCTTAACAGCAGTTAAACCCGCCTTATATAGGCAAACCCTGTAACTTTTAACCAATAACGAGCTAGGAACGCTAGCTCTTAGAACCAATAGGAATTCTCTGTTAAGGGCCAATCAGATTCCCCAGAACGGGCCAATCCGGTCTGGCCGCTTAACAGCCAATCAGAAGTGCAGGGCCAGAACCCTGCACTTACTCCAAGCTCACACTTTATTAATCTTTATGCATACACAACAAAACCTGAGTGGATATAACAGTAAATTAATAGGATGAATTCTCAAGGAATGTGTGAAATTCTGTGACATATATGTGCAGGCAAGGGCATAAAGATACATTATAGGGAATTGGGGGGAAAAGAATTAGCAATCCTTTTAAAAAGGTGCAGGAACAGCTTCAAATCAAATGAGTTCTTTGAAGTTATTTACTTTTGTGAATTGTCTGCAATTTTCCTCTGCAAGCTTTTTGCTGGACAGTTAAAAAAACAGATTTGGAGAGGGGATGGATCTATTCAGCTTGGAATCCAGCTTCCAAAACATGAAGCTCTGTGTAGATGGTATGTATGGAAAAATGTAGCCAACCCCCATCATTTCTATTAAAATTGCTAAGGGATGCTCAGTCTCTTCTAATAGATAGGGAAGATGCTCCCTTTGGAAGCCATAACACTCCCTTGTAAACTTAGAATCATCTTAAAATCCAAACTGCAAATGTCGCTCCCCTGAAACAGTTTTGGTGGGCTGGGAATGCTTTTAAAGGATTTGGCAAATCCTGGTAATCAGTTGATTGCAAAACCTGATAATCTGTTTCCTCATTTTAAAAATGTTGTGGCTTAAAGTCCTCCTTTCTTTGAGGTCTAAACTCTCAGGTAGGCTCACCCTATTTACTGCTGGTTCAGGCTTCTATTTGTTAGTTGGGCTGGTGCCCAATTTTTTATATCCTGTTTTTACCTCTCTGGTTCTGTCTTTCTGCCCAGTTTATATCTTTGATTCTCATTCTGTGTTATTGCAGGATTTGAGACCACGTGAATAGTGTGTGTTTGTATGTGTGTGTATGTATAAATACTGATCTACACACAGTTTCATGTTTTGTAAATGTTATGGTGGATTCCAAGCTGAATGTGTGTGTGTGTGTGTGTGTGTGTGTGTGTACACTTTCTACATTTCAGTAATCTTGGAGCTTTCCTGCTTTGAGTGATTGTGCTTATGACTCACACACCTGCATCAGACTGAACACAAGAACCTCAAGAGCATACAGCTGGAAGGAATTGAAAAACCTACAAACAACCCACAAATTTAGGCCCCTGGCTCAGAACAGGAATTGAAATTAGAGCCTGTTGGACACATGACTGTCTATTTTTTGCTTAAACATATCCAGTGAAGGAAAGCTGACCACCTTCCTAGTAATTGGTTTTACTATCAAATTGTTCCTATGGTAGGTAGCTGGCAGACTTTTCTGTAAGAACAATCACATCTCTACTTAATAAATGTTGGAAATAAGATACTCGTTTTCTACCATCCTGTAAAGATTGACTCAATATCAATAATGATTCTCTTTTCCTGCATATCCATGTGAGTGAAATACAGAACTATATGTGCTGAATTTCATGTATTTGGTTGATGTATTCCCATACATAGTATGTAGATAATAAATATTATATCTACACCCAGCTTAGAATGAATAGTTCTTATTGTGGGTGGAAGAGAACTAGGACTTTATTTCTGAATTGTGTGCTACCTTGACTTTTCCCAAAAGCTAGTGATTGCTTATTTAGAAACTTAGGTGATACATTTCCCTAAAACTGATGATATATTTAAGGGCATGAAATGTGACTTGAGTATAGACATTTAAAAATATGGAATTAGAAAGTCATACACCCAAATCTTTTAAATCCTTTTGACCAAATGACATAATATTGATAGTTATACTTTATTTTCTTAAAACTGAATTTTTCAGTCTTCCATTCTAGCATCCTCTCATTTTTCCTTCTTTAAAGAGAATTTTTAAAGTGTATAAGTTAACTACTGTTCCTTGAAACTTCTGTCAGATCTAATAACTGAGAGTAATTATCTTTGTCAGGACTGTGAAAAGAGATTGATGGTAATCACCTCAGATTTATATAAAACTCCTAGAAGGGGAATTTTAAAATTGCTTATGAAATAATGCAGGAATGGCAAATTAACCTTTCATTTTCCTGTTTAAGATTTTGTTACTGTCTTTTTTCCAATTGGCATCTATAATACCAATTGGTTATTAAAATCCCTAGAATTTAGATTCACATTGTTGGACAGACAGGAAATATTATTCTATCACAGCATAAAAATAAAGCAAAATGTTGGGTGCATGAATTTGTCAAGCTTCAATTTCTCAGTTTTTCCCTACATATCCTAGAAGCATGAGGTAGGATCTATAAATTATGCTGACCGTTAAAGAGATAGTAATAAAAATGAAGACTTTTTAACAGTTGAGATAAACATCTCTGCCAAATTTCAGAACATTAGTATGATTTGTATACAGTAAAAATCTGAGTTATCTGAGTTATTGCTCTGCATTTTTTTTCAGTATTGCATTTTTTAAAACCTGCATTGCTTTTTATAATTGTCATGCAATGTTTTTAGCCATTTGGATTAGATTATAATGGTTAGTGGCAATGTCAAAACAGAATTCTGGATTAAACATGTAAAAGGACAATATAATAAAATAGACAATTGGTATAATGCATTTAATGGATAAAAATGGACCAGATAATGAGATTTAATCTATTTCAGCAAATAATACCCAGTCACTGTGATAAGGCTCAGTACCTTCTCTTCCCCAACAATTAAGAAAACTTTCCTTCACATATTGCTACTGTACATTAGAGGTACAACCGAAAGCTCTTGATTGGCATCTGTCTTTTGGCAAAATTTCAAGCACCTGACATCATTTATACAGTCTCACCTGAGCCAAGTATCTGACCAGAATATAGGAACACAATATCTCATGAAGCAGCTTCAGCTTCAAAATATCCTGTTCGTAGAGATAATCATAATACACAAATAAATTGTAGTAGATCTCTAAACTGTATGTTTGACAGCTGACATTTATTTTAATAAAGCCTTGTGACTCATGAATTCTGCATTATAGAAGATGCTATTTTTTTGGCAGTGCAACAATAAGGCAATTATTGATGTGTAGCTTCCCTTCCTTTTTTCACAGGTGGGCGGATTTCTTAAAAATTGCATCCAGATTGTTTATTTCGATAGAAAGGTAAGTCAGCCAATGAAGAAAGAAGTGGGCAAAGGACTATTGGGCGTTGACATATCTTTTCTGTGTTTGTCTCATGAAAACTAGTGTTTTTAAGTACAATATTCTATATAGACTATGTTGAAAAGGAATTTGGCCAACAGCTCATGAATGGCAGGGGCAATTGGTAGATATTTCTATATTTTACCACCCAACTGAATCATAAAAAGGAAGTTTGATGTGGGCACAGAGCTCCCCCTTTCGGAATAATTTCACTGATAAGATAAACTAAGCCCCCCCTTTTTTTAAATTAATGACTGAATCATTCAAGGCTTCTAGCAGCCATTGTTTTAATGAATGTGTTATCTTTGAAGTTTTAAAAAATCATATTTTAACTATGATTTCAGCATATTTCAAGGACAAGGCAGTGAAGTGAAGGAAGAGTTTGGATGGGGCATTGATATAGCCTCCTCCCCTTTTTTCTTATGGAACTATTTATTGATGATCAATGGCCAGCAAAATTACAAAGATGCAAAGGACAGTAAACCATGTTTGCTGTAAGCCTGAGGCCATCTCATTCCCAACATAGTGGATCTTCTGTCTGAGTTCCAGGACAGCCAAGAAATGGAGTCATATTGGGATAGAACAGGTCACTTTGGCCTCATATCTCTTTGTACAGCCAAAGAAATCCCAATAAGCTCTAAGTGATGAAACTGGGGGAAATTCAATTTAGGATTTGAAAAAAAGGAAAATGGCTTTTCATGAATAAATATTTCTGTTTCTGTTGAACAATATTAAGAATGAAAGAAACTTGTTATCTTTTATATATCAAAATTCGGATCTTACTGCAAAGAAAAATAATTTTACTTGTCAATTTCTGGCAATTAATTATCCTCTACAATTAATGTAAGATCAAGACTCACATTTTAAGGAGGAGGCAAGATTATTAATAGAAGCCCATTTTTGGGGTAAATTTAAATAATAGTGCAGTTTTCTTTTACTAAAATCAGAATATTAAATATGATACTAACAAATAGTGATTCTTTTTGGATATAGGATTAGTGTTTTGTAGTGATTATAAAACCATTCATATAAATGTAAATCATTATGAAGACATCTTTCTTGTGAGTATATTATAGTGTCATTTTTTATTTAAAGACAATTTGTAATATCAGATTGTTCAATAAGAAATTCCATATTCCCAATAATGAGAGGGTGGGGAGAAATTGTTTGCGTATTTTGCATGAATTGTAGAATGCAAGAAAATGTATGCAACAATATGTTAAACTTTCAGGTACAATTTAGATATACTGTATTTAGAAATAAAATTATATAATATGTCAAGAGAATTAAATTACAGAAAACAAGTTAGAGTGCCTGTTATGGAAAGTCCTTAAACACTGAGTATATTTCTAGTTGGATGGTTCCTCATACAATGAATCCAGAGCCACAATTCAGCTTTTACTATTACTTCTTATTTTTTAAGATAAAATAGATAAAAGTAGATCAATCAATGTATCGTGCAAATAAACACAAACATATTCCACACTCTATACAAATTATAATCTTAAACATTAAAAATTGTCTGTCCATAATTTAAGTTATGGGGCTGGAAGTTGATGACTATTCTTTATCCGTATATAAAATAGAACAAATCCATACATAGGTAAATGAATTTATTTATGAGCTCTTTACTATCTTCAATTTTTTAAATAATCAATGTAGTTATTCACACACTGTTAATTTCGGGGAGGAAGATACTTTTATGATATTTCATAATTTCAGTTTTAATGTTCCCTATTTTTCAGAAAACTCTCATCTGGTAAAAATAGAAGAAGCCCTTTAATACTTCTTCTGTGGTAGTTGAAAAACTATTTAGTTGAAATAGTTGAAAAGATTGAAATCCTACTATAAACACTGTAATGTTTCTTTAACATTCTGCAAATGAATTTATGCAATTTTTAGCAGAAGTTAGGTGAAAGCTTAGTTGGGAAGCACTTTCTCATTCCTTCTTGTTGTATCGTTGCATTTAGATCTTTATTTTATCCTTCCTAATCTGATCTTTCCTGGATCCTAGATCCATTCATGTCTTATTTCCAGCAATTTGTACTGTATAGTCCGAAGTCATTAAGTTTATATGCAACTTCTTGGGCAATAGCCTCATTGAAACAATTATTTCTTAAGTAGATGTATTCAAGCTTCAAGTATTGTTCAGAAGCAAATGAGCCCATGGCGCTGCAAATGTCTATTGAATTAATTTCACATTTCTAATGTTTTAGAGGAAACAAATTGATTTATTTTGTAATTCATATTTTGCATTGTTTTTCTTGTGGATATCTTGTTGGCACAGTTTAAAGCTAAATATAAGAAACACCTTTCCTCACTTCATAACTCTATATCATTTTATACTTATCTTATGTTAACTTCTGCTGACTGCCTGTTACCAGCAGTTCGGAAGGTCAAATCTTACCGGCTCAAGGTTGGCTCACCCTTCCATCCTTCTGAGGTTGGTAAAATGAGGACCCAGATTGTTGGGGGCAATAAGCTGACTCTGTAAACTGCTTAGGGAGATAAAGCACTGTGAAGTGGTACATTAAGTGCTCTTGCTCTTGCTAATTGAATTCCCAATTCCTCTAAATGCTTCCAGTCTTAAAAGTCTAAAACTGAAAAAGACAGAAGGATAGTTCTCTTTTTTTTTTTTTTTTTGACTGTGAAGTTTACTTTGGCCAAATGCTTGGAAGAATTTTGTGCATTTGTGGCTGTAGGAAAATAAGACTGTGGCCAGATGTGCCGGGGTTTTTTATATGTACATCAGAATACTGGGAAATAAATGCCTTCGTTCTTTTTAATGGCTATACTGTTCTATGGATCTTGGTTGGTGATAGGGATTTACACATTACAAATAATATTTTCCCTAATTGTTAATTTTGAAAATGTTTACAGATGCCTTATATAGACGACAATACTTTTTCTGCCTATTATAATGATGGTTTTTTTGACAGTCTTTTTATTGAATCCTTGACACTGAATGAGACAGAACTGGATGATGAGTCAGATTTTCCATCCTTTTAATAATGTTACATAGAGTCACTACCTTGGTTTGCTAAGTGGGTAGGTGGAGCTTTTTGACCCTAAAGCCAATGGACATTTCTTAATAAGTGATAATGCTAATAATCCCCAGGTCCGTTTTCCTTTGAAGTGAATGGCTAGCTTTTTGAACTGCTGTCAGTTTTAGAGGATTAGATACATGTTTAGACTGGGTGAACTCATAAATGAAAATATTTTGCTTGGCAGTTTAGAAAATGTGGTTTAGCCCCTATCCCCACTCCCTCCCTCCCTTCCATAGCTAAGTGCTGAACCCCTTTGGCAAGCACCTGCTTTCCACCATTGTCTTTTTGGGAGGTCTTTTCCTTTAGAATAAACAATGGAAATTCTAATATTGCTATAAAAGGGACTTGGGCTTCTTTATTTATATTTGCTTTTTTGTCTTATACTGATGATTGGATCTTGGTATGCAGATCTAGCACACAGTTTCTTAAATGGCGTCAGAATTATTATATGGACCTTTTAGATGCTTACATACTGACAGAAAGAAATTCAATTATTCTTGCAAAGCATAATTATATCAGAATCATTGTAAGCAAAAAATATAGAAGATGCCAAGACCATTTCTCATGACCCATTAAAATGTAACTGGAAAAACATAATTTTGTTTTTATTTAAGGTGTCTTTTGGGGAACTCTGGATCAAAATATATCATTAATTCTAAATCTGGCAAACCAGGTTGCTGTCATCCCCAAGAGTTCAAGAATTTCATATGCCTAAGAATTGCAAATCATAATTTGCTACTGAGTGAAAAAAACAACAACAACTTTTCATGTCAAGTGGATCTAATACTAAGGCATATTCATATTGATTGCTTTGTAGCCTCTAGAATAAAAAAATATGTTTAATTAATAGTTTTTGCATTTCATATATAAACTTACTCTATAGCATGTAAGAAGCTTAAAAGGGATTGAATCCTTGGCAACAGAAAACAGAAAAATAGCACTATGAAGACGGACTTATATCAAAATACAGTTTTCAAGTGAAGAACCAAAACATTGCTCAAAAACATACTGCCACAATGAAGCCTTTTGAATTGGTTTTGATATAACTTCCTCAACTACATTGGCTTACAACTTAATTCTTTTTTGGTGCATTGCAGTTTTAAAAAGCTGTACGATTTTTAGTTTTAATAGTCCTTGATTCTATCTGTTTTATTATGATGAGCACATTAAGTTGGACTCAAGAAATCCACCCAGGAACAATTTTGCTACGTTATTTTGAACAAAGATTTTTTTTTCTTGTTACGTCAACATGGTAGATTAGATTCCTTGTTTGATTGCTTTTAAATATGTAGCTGTCATTTTAAGAATTTGTCTGTGGTTTTTTTGTCTTGTGTATTATAGCTTAGGCACCAGGCTAGAAAGCAGAAGAGTGTGAGTTCATCTCACTTCAACCACGAAAGCCAGGTGGGTGACTTTGGGCCAGTCACTCTCCATCAGCCAAATCCACCTTATGGGATTGCTGTTGTGGGAAAAAATAGGAGGAAGAAAGTGTGTTGGATATGCTCACTGCCTTGAGTTATTTGTAAAAATAAAGGTGGGGAAATAAATTAATAAATATAATTACTGTGTTTTGATGGTGTTGTTTGGGCTTACTGTTAAGACATTAAACAGGAGATTCTATTAGATTGTTGGTGAAAATTAATATCTTTCCACTTATGGCTACTATTTGTTTGGGAAGAGATTGCATTATTTGCATAGGAAAAATAATTGACCCTCCCCTCTGCACAAAAGTCCAGTCAGAATTGATTCATTTCAGAGTAAAATAATGCACATTGGGGCAATAATAGTAATAATAAATTTTTAGCAGTGCTTATCCCCAATTTAGCAGTGCTTCTTTGCCCATGGGGGGTCTGAGCCCGTAGGGTCTACGCAGATGGTGACGGATCATAAATAATATAAATGTTTTCAACATTTAGTGAAAATGTTGACTTCATGCAAGACTGTTTCAGAGTGTATTGCAAAAATATTAGAGAGAATAATGCTAGTAAAGGGTAGTGGTTTTGATGTCAGTAGCTAAACAGTATACTTCTGAACACCAATGATAAGAACAAATGTGTTAGCCATCTAGTTGGCCACTGCAGGAACAGCATGCTTGAATTAAGCAGGGCAAGATTTTTTTCTCTTTTCTTATCTCTTCTTTCTATTGCTCTTATCAGCTGGATTTAAGGCCCTATGCTCTAATCACAGAAGCCATTGGAACTGTATGCTATGGGGGCAATGGTGACATCTGGCTACCTAGGTAGATTTCCACCTTAGCTAGAAATTATGAGAATAAAGAAACATTAACTAGAGGATCCCGAGTTTTCCTCTTGTTCTTTTTCCATTCATGCTGTGCGTTTTTAGATTATAAACCTGAGGAAATGCACTATGTTGATTGTACTTTTCTGTAAATAACTGTGCAAACTTAAATTTTTGTTTTAATAAGCAAACAAATCTCAGGAGATGGGTAGAAGATCTAATAATTGTTTATCAAATATCAGGGTTTTTTTTTTCTTAGTTGAACACATCATTATGAATATAATCCTCACCACGAATAATTTCCTTGATCATCCTTTTTCACAGCTAGTATTCCCTATTGATCATATTAGTTTTGTTAGGGATAGTGAATATAAGTGCTTTCCTTTTAATTATGTGAGCCAAAGGTGGGGGGGGAATGCCCATTAAGGAATGGTGCATACAATTATAGCCTTTCATAAATATCCCAATGAACCAATTTTCCTGGTAAAAAGTCCTAATAGTAATAAATACTATTAAATTTTTGCTTATACGTGCTATGACTTACTTCTATCACAAACATCTACGAGTGGTTTTATTTGCTTTCATTGCATGCCATATTATTCTAATTTATGATGTGTGCATGTACTAGCTTAGCTCCTGGCAGCAGTATATCAGTTCATTGCAACCAGCCACTATCAGAGAAGGGACTGACCAAGCAATATCATAATTGCTAGCACATGTGAGAAACTGCTATAAGAATAATCAACCTGAGCCTTGAGGTAAGCTCTGCTTCATTTGCCTGAATATTTCCTAATGGCAGAGAATTCAGGCATGCATGCTAACATAACATTTCATAGGCTGAAACGTTTATTTGCCCATCTTCGTATATCCTAAGTACATAAATAACTGCAGGCATGGCTTAAACGACAATTGCTCTTTTAGCTTTAGATTTAAAATAGATTCTCAAATATGGAACAGCTTGCTTCTTAAGACAGTGCAAAGGGTTTACAAAGAACTCTGGATACGCATGGTGTAGCCTGAAACTTTCTGATGCATGTTCAGCGATCTTTCAATCAATCATGCTGGGGAAATCTATTTTTTCCAAGATGGATATTGTTGAGATCTGTAACTGAATATTCTGGAGGGCTAAAGTGCTCTGATAGTACCTTGTCCTTGTTTTGATGTCAAACTTATTTTTTGTGTGCAAAGTTTGACCTGTCTAGAAATCAGAGGGGTATGGCTGGCAGATGACGATATGTGTCACTTTAGGAGAAGAACTCATTTAGAGGAAGAAAAAGACCCCACATTCTCAAAGAAAAGCTTTTCCAATAACAACAGCAGGGCAAAATAAACCTGCCAGTCCTATGTAAAATTTGTGAAAAATATCACTTTTATGCTTAAGTTATATTTCATTCAATCTAAATTATTTCTTTTTTTAATGTATAAGAAGCAACAAATTGTATAGGGTTGTTCCTTTGGCATGACTGTTTTTATTTTGCAGCTGTTACTCATTATGGCTGCCCCAACCTGTTACAAGTGATCTTCACAGAATAATTAGTGTGATGTGTTTAATTAAGGGGAAAAACACCCCTTATATTGGGTAAACTTCAACTCAATAAGAGTTGAAACCAGCAACTCTTTCACTAAGTGATAAGGTCCTAGAGTGTTGTCAGGCTCCAAGTTCACCCAGAGCCCATCAGCTCCGAATATGCCTTACAGCAAGTCAGCTGGCCATGTCACCTTATCTCTGCTGCTGCCAGATTAGAGTATTTGTTGTTTGATGTTATATTGAATAAACCATTATTATCCTAAAGAGGCGCTGGAGTTTGGATTCATTTAAAAACAAATCTTCAATACTCAAGAACTGGCTGAGAGAAGGTTAGAGTTGGGGCTGCTGGCACTGGCTCTTTATTGATGTGGTGCATATTGTTAAAGGGGGTTGGGGCACGTGGGGGTAATTAGGACTTACGTTAAAACTTGGTGAAGGTGGCACCAGGTGGGAATCAGTTAGTGAGGGTCAGAATAGAGTAGAGATGTAGACATGTTATAGGGTGAATAGCATTTAAGGATAATGGGTTAAGTGTGGCCAGAATTAGAACTGCTTATAGGCCTGGGTGTGGTGTGGTGTGTCTTATGATAATGGTGATAAAAGGAAAGGGAGCAAACTCAAACCCAACTCTAATCTTGCCTGGCTTTTAGCCATTCTTGCCTGATTAGAGTATTTGTTGTTTGATACTATACTGAATAAACTATCGTTGTCCTAAAGAGGAATTGGAGTTTGGATTCATTTAAAGACAAATGTTCAATATTCAAGGACTGGCTGAGAAGTGTGATGTTAAATGACCATGTTCGGTTATGATGACAGTTGTGGCAGTTTCAGTTGCTGGCATTAGGCAAATCCTGCATGGTAATAGCACTCCCCAGTCACATGATTGCCATTTCTGACTTCCTGCTGGCTTTCTCATTGACTTTATCAGAAGCCAGCAGGAAGAATGACTGTCATCATTGTGACCCACTTGCCAAGTGCCCGAATTGCAATCATGTAAATGTGGGGGTATGCCATAGCTGCAACTAGGAACTGTTGTAAATCCCTCTTGTTCAGCATCGTCCTTTGAATGGTCACTGAAGTAGTATTTGTTCAACGAGGACTACTTGGATGTTGCAAAGCCTGTTTTGCAGAGCTGGCTTATAGAATTTTTCACTTCCTTCTTGCAGCCAAAGTACCACAGCACTATCCCCCATTTATCTGAAGTCATTCTATGGGATGACTTTAGTGTCACCTCCATTCACCAAATGATTGCACTGTTTTAATAATAATCTTTTCCCTTGCAAATTATATGTAAAGGAAAAGCAAGGGTGTTTACCTCCTATAGAGGGAATACTGATGAGTTCAATGAGAGGACATAGTACTTACATTACAATGGTTAAGGGTTCAAAACTGAAGTGACTCAATGTCCAAGCTGAGAGATTTGATCGATTGGTTGCTTCATAAAATCAGTGTTGATTGTTAGCGGTTATGTAGACACATTTTCCTCATGACCAGAATAACAGAATAAGAGAGTTGGAAGGCACCTTGGAGGTTTTCTAGTCTAACCACCTGCTCAAACAGAAAACCATATACCATTTTAAACAAATGCTTGTTCAATCTCTTCTTCAAAACCTCTAGTGTTGGAGCACCCACAGCTGTCCCTAACCTGGTGTTTCAGGTACACCTCTGACTTATTGAAACTGAATCCATCCATGATGCTACTTGCTTTCCCAACATCAGAGCCTTTTCCTGAGAGCTATGCTTTCGCATAATGTACCTGAAGTAGGATAATTTGAGCCTGGTCATTTGCACCTCGAGTGAAAACTTTGGGTTGACTTGTTCAAGGATCCATTTGTTTGACGAAAACAAAGTTCAAAAGTAGCAATGCTCCTATTCTGCCTTTTAAAAGGGCAACTTTGCCTCCATAAAGTGTTAAAAGTTGACACTATTGTTTCCATTATTCTGATTGTTCTAGGCATAGATACATCATGGTATCTGAACATTTTTATAACACTTTTGTGATTGCTGTACCAAGTGCTAATCTGTGGCATATTTCTTGATTATTCCTTTACTGTTGATGATAGATCCTAAAAGGCAAGCTACCCACTATTTCAATAACTTCATTGCCAATTCTAAGGTTGGTTCTTCTGCCTGTTGTGATAAGTTTGGTCATTTTTACATTTACTGTAATTTCAGTCCTATTTTTTTTCATTTTGCTCTCTGACTTTTACTAAAGTTTGCAGAGTGGTCAATGTATGGAATACTCTACCTGACTCTGTGGTTTCTTCCCTAAACTCCAAAAACTTTAACCTTAGACTATCTACTATTGACCTCAACCCTTTCCTAAGAGGTCTGTAGGGGGCGTGCATAAGCGCACCAACCTGCCTACCATCCCTGTCTTATTGTTTCTTTTTTTTCTTATACTTATCCATTTCATGTATCCATAACTATGTTTATACTTATATCTGTTATCTAATAATTGCTTGACAAAATAAATAAATAAATAAATGTTGATTGCAATTAAAGAACTGGTTTAAAGTACAAGATGAGTTTTGTCCAAAAGGTGCTGTTTCAGACCTGGATGACTGAGAATCTCCATAGACAAGAGGTGCTTTGGTAACCATTCTTTGATAACATTTTCCTCCTGCAAACTATTATTAATATTGTTAATTTGATTGGGTTGGATTAATCCAAATTAGTTGAAATGGAATACAGAAACTCCCTTCTTGTTTCTGAGGTAATGAGAGAAAACTGAAAGTAAAGCACAGGAATCTAAACAGGAATCTAAACATTACGATCTCTTATAAACAATTAACATGCAAACAGAACTTGTGAACTATCCTCCTTTTTTCTAAGGTTCAAAGTAATGTTCCATTAGTATAAGATAACCCCTTGGTTCTTTTCCTTAACCCCATAGCAAATGCATGGCATCACATGTGATGGGGTAAGTTGGGGAGAATTATATCTTCCCCAGCAACTGATTTGTTCCAAGAATGTCTGTCTCTTTCCAATGCCAAAAGTAAAAGAAGGAAAAAAAAAAAACTACACTTGGAATACTAGGTCCAATTCTGGACACAAGATACAAAAATGATGTTGAGACCAGTGGTGGGATTCAAATTTTTTTACTACCACTTCTGTGGGCATGGCTTGGTGGGTGTGGCAGGGGAAGGATACTATAAAATCTTCAATCAGAGGTGGTATTTGCCAGTTCTCCGAACTACTCAAAATTTCCGCTACCGGATATCCAGAACTTGTCAGAACCTGCTGAATACCACCTCTGGTTGAGACCCCAGAAACAATACACAGAAGAACAACAAGAATGCTAAGAGATTAAGAGGCTATACAATATCATAAACATCTAAAGAAACTAGTATGTCTAGTCTAACAAAGAAGGGATGATGTGATAATTATCTTCCAAGACTTGAAGGGCTATTACAGAGAAGAGGTGGCTGATTTATTCTTCAAAGTATCTGCAGATAGAACAAGAAATAATGGGTGGAAGTTCATTGCAGAGTGATCCAACCTAGAACTAAGAAATGTCCTGACAGTGCAAACAATTAATTAGTGAAATGGCTTACTTCTGGAAGTTGTGGGTAGACAGCTATTTGTCTGGAATGATATAGGATCTACTGCCATGGGCAGGGGATTGGACTAAAAGATCTTAAAGATCCCTTCCAGCCCTATGATTCTATGTTCTATGCAAATATTTTTTTCTATGTAAAGACAGGGTAATTTTTGCCTGCATTGGCATAACCCATGTTACTTTTGTCTGGATTTCCAATCCATAATCAACTGGCCAGCTTGACTATTTAAAAAAGAAAATGTACCTATACATGCTGTTTTTGTGTAGTGGGAAGTCTAGAAAAGGGAAAAGCCAGCAGCACCACATCAGCAGATTACATAAAATATATAATTTGAAAGGTGATGACCTATCTCATATTATCATGGCTTGTCCCAGAAGACTACATGCTAAAGGAATAAAATTACCAGCATCGCTCATCCTTGGCTTTGTTGGCTATAGGTTCAACAATATCAGTCTGGCTACTCATTGTTTTAGCAAAGTAACTGAGTTGTGGGCTCTAATGATCCAACAAGCAGACAAGGCATTTAAAAATATTGAAAGTCCTTTATGGCTTTTCTAAAAGAAAAGCAGGTGGGAAAAAAGATAAAAAAAATAACTGCACTTTTTTGCATTTATTCAGCTCTTCCTAGGGAATTATCTCCCCTGGTTTCATTTTGTTTATTTCTCTTTTCTATTGGGTAAAACTGTTGGCCATTTGCTTTTGTTTTCAGCTAAGCTTATATTTAATTTTGTCTCCAAAGAAGATTCAAAACAGGATGGATCCTAAAGCAAAGAGCTGTTGAAAGAAGATCTATGCATGCAACACATAACACAAACAGCCTGCTAATTACTGCATTTCAGGTCAACGTTCAAACTCCAGTCTGTATCATACACAAGCACAATGTTTTGTCCTGCTGATTATCAATGAACTGAAGGCACAGCCACCATTATATTCCTTGCAATAACTACAATATCATGTTTTGGATACAACTCTAAGCCATTGTGCTTTCTGCTCCATGGAATGCAGAGTTAAATAAAATTGATGCAGCTTGCCACCTATAACTTTTTTTGTATTGCCAAATATAACAGAAATTGAGATAGGAGACAACAATATTCCCTTTTGCAAGCACAACAGTTCTTAAAGCAATTTTTTCTAGATGTGATGAAGTCAGTAAAAGCCAACATTTATATTATATTTTATATTTTTACACATAAAATATAAAAATTAAAATGATTGAAATGTATTTGAAATAAATTTTGTGTTGGCATTTGATTTATCTTTTTAAAATGCAGAACTACACTGAGCTGTGCTTTAAAAGCATGGAGTAGAAACATAGAATGATGCTTTATTTCCCACTTGAGAAGGGGTTGGACTAGAACAGGGATGTATTTAGTATTTTAGTATTTAGTATTTATTTGATTTGTCAATCGCTTACAAGACACAGGTATAAGAATAAATATAGTTTTGAATACATGAGACAAATACTTATAAGAAAAATAAAAAACAATAGGACAGGGACGGTAAGTATGATTGGTGTGCTTATGCACACCCCCTACAGGCCTCTTAGAAAGAGGGTGAGGTCAATAGTAGACAGTCTAAGGTTAAAGTTTTTGGGGTTTGGGAAGAAACCACAGAGTCAGGTAGAGTATTCCAAACATTGACCACTCTGTTGCTGAAGTCATATTTTCTGCAGTCAAGTTTGGTGTGATTAACCTTGAGTTTGTATCTATTGTGTGCTCTTGTATTGTTATGATTGAAGCTGAAGTATTCATTGACAGGTAGGACATTGCAATGTATAATTTTATATACTATATTTAGATCGGACTGAAGGCAGCGTAGTTCTAGGTTGTCTAGGTCTAAAATTTCAAGCCTGGTGGCATAAG
Organism: Hydrophis major; assembly: GCA_033807585.1. Taxonomy (NCBI): domain Eukaryota; kingdom Metazoa; phylum Chordata; class Lepidosauria; order Squamata; family Elapidae; genus Hydrophis; species Hydrophis major. The sequence goes on along the minus strand of CM066329.1, from coordinate 137,684,266 downwards.
GTATTCTGCAATGAGGAGAGGAGTGGAGAACTCTTTTTGTGAAATATTTCTGGACTTTTTCAATTGTGTTAATATCAGATACATGATATGGGTTCCAGACTGAGGAGCTGTATTCAAGTATAGGTCTAGCGAATGTTTGGTATGCTCCAGTTAGTAGTGTGATATTACCAGAGAAGAAGCTATGTAGGATTAGATTAACAACTCTTAATGCCTTTTTGGCTATGGAGTTACAATGGGCTCTAGCACTTAGATAATTTGAGATGAGTACTCCAAGGTCCTTGGCAAAGTTTGGATCCTCAACAAGGTCTTGACTATTTAGCTTATATTTTATTTTCTGATTTTTTCTGCCAATATGTAAGACAGAGCATTTATTTGTTGAGATTTGAAGTTGCCATTTGTTTGACCATTCTGATACATAGTCGAGATCTTTTTGAAAGGTAACAGTATTGTCTGTGGTGTTGAATAGCTTTACATCATCAGCGAAGAGAACGCAGTTGCTCTTAATATGACCACAGAGGTCATTTATGTAGAGTATAAAGAGAGTTGGTCCTAGAACACTGCCTTGGGAGACACCACTGTTGACAGGTACAGAATTTGATAGGATGCTCCCAATTTTGACTATTTGTTGTCTGTCTGACAGGAATGCTTCTATGCAGTTATCCAGAGATACCATAAGATTTTAATTTTAGGAGTAGTTTGTCATGTACCACTGAATCAAAGGATTTACAGAAGTCTATGTAGATTGCGTCTATTGCTTTGCCCTGATTAAGTTGTGTAGTCCATATATTTTTGCAGTGTAATAGTTGCAGATTACAGTTGCAGTTTTTTTCTGAAACCAAATTGTTTATTAGAGAGTAGGTTGTTTGTCTCTAAGTGGAGGATAATGGATTGGTTAATAATTGATTCCATGACTTTACAGGTAATGCAGCAAAATGAGATTGGTCTGTAATTTTCAACTAGGCTGGGGTCTCCCTTTTTGAAGATGGGGATGACTGTGGCTTGTGACCATAGTTTTGTCAAGGAGCTGGTCCTGAAAGATTTTTCAAAGATTATGCTTAGAGGTTTGGCTATGGCAGAGGATAGCTTTTTTAAGAAGTAGGCACATATTCCATCCGGTCCAATAGATAGAGATGGTTTTAGATTGCGCAGTGCTTTTTCAACAATGTCTTCTATAAAATCGATCTGTATTAGATCATTGTAGTTGTCTGTGGTTCGACTAGGAAATACTGGGCTTGATCCATTGCTGTTTACAAATACTGAGCCAAAGAATGTTAAAGAGGTTTGCTTTGATGGAGTCGTTGTTGCAGTCTTTGCCATTAGGTCCTTTCAGGGGTGGGATAGACCTTGAGTCTTTTAGTTTGTTGTTTATAAAATTGTAGAAAACACAGGTGGAATTTGTGTGTAGAAGGTTTTCCTCTTGCTTAATGTGATAATTAGTGCATTCAGTTTTTATCTGGTGGCATAGATTTTTGTATCAGCTTTTGAAGTTGGCAGCGTGACCAGATTTGTTATTTCACCAAAGTGATCTCTTTTTGGATTGAAGCTTCCTTATTATGGGTAATCTGTTTTTCCTGTTTTTCGGAGTTGTTATTGGTACATATAGTTTGATGGCTGTTTTGATTTCTAGTAAGAATATGTTGTAATGGTCTTCAACAGTATTGCATCCAGTGAATAGAAATTGCCAATCAAGGGAAGAGAGATAGTTGATTATAAGATCATAGTTGCCTTTTTTGAAGTTATAATTGGAGATCCCGTCATTATGATGATTTGTGTGAGGACGTATGTTGAGACAAAAAATCATGCTGTGGTCACTGTTGGAAAAGGGTTCTTTAATTTGTATTCTGTAAATTGAATTCAGACTATTGCAGAAGATGAGATTGAGGCAGTTGTTAAGCCTAGTATTGTTGGTTACTAGTTGTTCCAGTCCCAGATTTGTTACATCATTGTAGAAGGTTGCATGTATGGGTACAGTTGTACATTTGTTTAGGGTCCAGTTAATATGAGGTAGATTGAAGTCACCAAGAAAGATAAAAGCGTGTGGGCAGGATGCTGCCCATGTTAGTAGTGTATTTAGCTTGTTTACATGTTCGATGTCATGATCAGGAGCTCTGTAACATAGTAAGAACTGAAATGTGATATTTAAGGTCAGTTTACAGATAATGGTCTCAGGAAGAGCAAGCTCTTGGGTAACTTGGATGTTTTTTAGATGTAAGGAGTTTTTATAGAAGATAGCAACACCATCTTCTCTACAGATTTCACGATCGGATCGGTAAACATGATAGTCTCTTACTGTAGTAATGGAGTCAGGGAGAGATGCTTTGAGCCAAGTTTCACAGACAAATATGACTTCGAATTTAGCCGTATTTAGTAAGAGAAGAAATTCAGGTATTTTATTTACAAGGCTTCTTGCATTGAGTAGCTTGCATTTAAGGCCAGTTGTTGTTTGAATTGAAGTAGTTGGGGGTGTGCGTGCCTAGTCTTGGGTGATGGTGGATTGGTTGAAGAAGGTTTGGATGCTGAGTTGTAGATTGTGTGACTTTCTTTTGATACAGTCTGCATGGTAATCAATGTACAGGTCCTTCTCTCTAGACTCTCCATTTCTAGATGTCAAATTCTAGATTCAAATTTGCATCATCATGGCATCGTCACATGACATTGTGATCATTCCCCCTTCGCTAAACCGGGCATGGACATGCCCAGATGTATCTGGCTCACGGCCATGAGTTGGACAGTCCTGGACTAGAAAATCTCCAAGGTCTCTTCCAGCTCTATTTTGATTGATTGATTTGGTCCTAATACAAGTTTTAATATTGTCTGTTTTCAATGTATGGAGATTTACGTTTATTGATTTATTGTATTTTGACAGCATCCAAGAACATACGTACATGAGCATGACCCAAGCATAAACACTGGCAAAGAGGTTTATTGCCAAATGTGATTATTACAGCATTGAGAGTTGTCATCGTTATTCTTCTAAACTATATGATTTAAAAAATTTCTACAGCAGCAAGGCTAGAAATACAACAGTTTGTTTGAATGGATGACTTTCCAGTCAGAGTGGAATTCAGCAGATGCATGCAAAGTAATTTATTGCTTTTGCTTTCCTCTTATGGTGCATACAATATAGCCAGAATCCTGAACAACAGAGTTGGAAAAGGTCTTGGAGTCTTCTACTCCGTCTTCTACTTCTACCCTCTGTCCAAGCAGAAGACCCTGTATCATTTTCAGAGAAATGTCTGTCCAATCTCCTTGTTCTACCCTTCCAAGATTATTCAACTCCCCATTGGCAATGGTAACATGTCTGCCAAAATAATACTGTGCTTATCCTAAAACGTAGATGTTATTAAATTCTCTGAAGAGTTATTTAAAGGGTTCAATTAACATTTAGCTGGCTACATTTTCACTGCTAACAAAACCTGGATCTTCTGTATCTTCAGGACCTCTTTCTCCTCAGGATATCTGCAAGTTGTGTCATCCTCTTTGCATCGCAATTGCTATGTTAATTCACCTCTGGTGGCCTAAGAACCTGCATATGTTCAAAACTTACTTTTTACTTACTTTTCTACCTTCTCTCCTTTACTGTCTCCCTTTCTGCTTTGTGAACCCAAGATGTTTCCTCACTTTGCATCTAAATTTAAAAATATATGTCTTTAAATATGATTGAAGCACATTTTATGTTTAACATTTGCCAATTTACTTATTATCCATTCGTATAGATCTGCAGTAGGCAATTTTTTAGGTCTGGTAAGCCCCTTTATAAACTTGACAAAGAGTTATGTGTTATGTCATAATATGTCTGCTCTGGAAAGATTTTCCAGAATGGCTGCAATGACCAGGATAACCAGTTAGATAATACCTATTTTTTAAACATCAAACAAGAAATATTGCTTCCTAATATTTCATTTAGATCTTTGTATTTTGTATATCTACTTTGTATTTTCTTTATTATTTTTTCTGGACAGGAGAATTAAAGTTACAAAGGAACATTGAACTGCAGTTTCCCACCACTTTTATTGTGTATGATCCCACCCCCCAAATCTATGGATAGTATACTAGTTTTTAAAACTGAAAACATCTTGGTTTATATGACCCTACAAATGTTATGGCTATTCTTTGAAATTATATCTACTAGGCACAGAGGCAAAGACTAACGTGCTAGAATGTCTTCATTTGCATGCAATATTTTATAAATGAACAGCAGGACATTTTAGCTGTTTTTTTTTAACAGCAGGCAAGCTACTTCCTTTATGAAACCCTTAGAGAGTTGACTTTCCTGAAGTTGCAGAGGGTGGTCTCTTTAGAAAATGAAGCTGAATTCTGATCTGTGCCAAAACAATCTTTATAATTTCATCCAAAAAGCAAGGAACAGGAAGGTCATCACTGACTACAATGATTAATACAGTTAATCCTAAATAGATGCATGTGAAGTTAACTGGCTTTTTCCTTGGAAGTGCCTTCCAGAAATGCTTAAAAATGAAATATTACACAGTCCTTTACATTTCTCCTTAGAAGAAGATCCCACTGAGTTTGTGAGGTTATTACTGAATAAATTGATAGAGAATTGAAAAATATGGACTGTTACACTGTAACCCAAAGCATAAGGTGTCTGGGAAATCATGTCAAATAAAATCAAGCTGAATAGCATTTAAATTCTAATCTTGCTGTTTCCATTTTTCTTGAAAAAATAGCATATTAATGATTGCCATGTTATGTAAAATTGATTTAAAATATTCATTTTTTAAAATACACTACACACTACGTTCATGACATAGTTACGTTCATCTGTAATGGTGTTAGGAAAGAAAAACATTTATTAAATATGAGTGATATGTAACTGCATATCTGATATGTAACTCCTTAAGAGAAAATGGTTAAAGGTTTAACCATATTTCAATTGTTGAAGATTTTGATTTCATTTTTCTAAACCTAGATTGGATGGATCACGTTATTTCATATGCTATGTTTATGCCTTTCCAAATATGAACTCTAAAAGTATTGGATTGACTGCCATAAGAAGTTTGGAAGGATACATGTAATTTCCAGAAACACCTTATGATGGAATTTAGGCAAGCAGCAGGTAAAAATAAGAATAATTTAGAGAAACAAACCAACTTCAGATGTTGGTTTCTGATCTTTGCAGATTTCTTAAACTAATCTTTCTTATCAGTCCTAAATATCTAAATATTTGATGGGTTTGTTTCTATGGCATCATACCATACATTATAATTTAACACTATATTCAAACATAACAATTGAATTGGCTTTGTACAGCACTTTGCAATAAATGTTTAAACTTTCTCATAAGCGCCCTTGGATTTCACATACTCTAGAACTGGTCTTCTTATGAACAGAGGCAGCTTAAGGTATTATTCAGAGACAAATGAAACAATCCACTTGACCTATTTCCAACTGGCTTTATACAGGATTACAGGCTGAAAGGGATGATCTTTATCTGGAGATTGATAGCAGGATATTTGGAATTTTTGGTATTTTAACAGCTTTCAATAACATCAACCACAGAATCCTTCTGAGGAATTTGAGAACTGGAGGCCCACTTTTGCAGTGATTCTGTTTCTATCTCTTGATAAGATTTCAAATGGTGTCACTTGGAAACAAGTGTCCTTGAAATAGAACTACTATGTCCTTGAAATAGAACTACTATGGTGTTCCCCAGAGCTGCATCCTCTTTCTTGAAGAATCCTTTCCTTGCTGAGCTGAGAGCCTAATTTATTTTAAAAAATCCTACGAAGGTAGAAAAACCCTGAGAAGCACAGCTTCTGGACTTTGGTTTGGGGAAGAAACCAGCAACAGAAAGACTGAATTTAAATATGGTTTGGATCTGGTTGGGGATGTGTAGAGAAGAATGTTCCAGAAGAAATCCCTCCCCCATCCCAATGCTTCTGTTTGGGAAAGACTGATGGGCAGCAGAATGCTGTGACAGACAGCTGTTCTGTTCCAAGTCTTCTTCCCAATCATGTGACACAGCATGGAGTTGGTAGTAAGAGATCTTTCCATAGGGAAACATTGGGAAGGAGACAGTGATGGGATTCATTTTTTTTTTTTACTACCAGTTCTGTTGGCATGGCTTGGTGGGCGTGGCAGGGAAAGGATACTGTAAAATCTCCAGTCAGAGGTGGAATTTGCCAGTTCTCCAAACTACTCAAAATTTCCACTACCAATTCTCCAGAACTAGTCAGAACCTGCTGAATACCACCTCTGGAAGGAGGGATTTCTTCTAAAAATTTGGAATGTCTATATCCTCCAACCAGATCCAAATCTCATTTAAATTCAGTCTTTCTTTTTGTCGTGTCCGCGAAATGACGCCAGGAGTCGGTGATTTCATGCAATGCTCTTTATTAGAAAAACTGGAACCGAATCGGCGAAAGGAAAAAAGCCCGCGGCTTTTATTCCTTTCGCCGCGGCGGCCGCGGCCAATGGCAGCGCTTCGAATCTCCCGCGCTCTGAACGAGCCAATCGCAGGAGATTCTTAACGAGCCAATCGGCACGGCTCGCCTGACCAATTAGAAAGCCCCGCGCTTTGGCCAATCAAAGCGCGGGGATTTCGAGTATGTAAATGAGGACAGAACACCCCTCCCCTCTTGGTTCAGTCCTTACGTTGCGTAGTCACGGGGCGGGGCTCCGTCTGGTCCTACTTGACCTGCGCAACTCAGTCGTAAGTGGGATTCCGGCCGGTTCGGTCGGGTTTTTGGATGCTCTTGCTTCTGTGCGAACCGGCTGGTTGATCGGGCCGGTTCTTTCTCCGTGGCTCCCACCTGGGCCTTCCGGGTTGGTTGAGCTACGGGTTTCGCCGCTCCCGCTCGGTCTTTCCGGGTCGGTTGAGCTGGCTTGGCTGTTCTTTTCTGGCGAGGGGTCGTGATGGCTGCATCTCGGTAAGTACTGCTGGTTTATTTTTTCTTGTAATTGGTCACCCGGGTATTCCCTCCCCCCTTGGCTTGCGTTTTGGGAGGTGGGTTCGTTTGCTGTCCTAGACCTAAGTTGGTCGATGTGACGTTTCCACGCTCGTCCGTCTGTCGTTTGTAGCCGGTACGAGCGTGGGCCTGTTGTTTGGGTGATGACGGCTGGGATCCATAGGGGGTCCCCCGTCAGGTTTTTCGCATATACGAGGTCCCCGGGTGCGAACGTCCGGTATTTCGGGCTTGAGTCTGGGGGCCGCTCCGGGTTATACGTAGGGTGTAACCTGTCGAGTGGGGACCTCAGCTTTCTACCCATTAGCAATTCGGCTGGGCTTTTGTTGGTAGTGGTATTCGGGGTTATGTGTTGTGTAAAGAGAAGTCTGTTGATCTTTTCTTGGATCTCCCCGTGGTCCATTTTCCGGATGGTTTTTTTTGGTAAATTGGACCATCCGTTCCGCCCTACCGTTCGCCGCCGGATGCGCCGGTGCTGTTAGTGCGTGGCGGATGCCCCTTTCCGCCAGGAATTTCTCGAACTCCAGGGAGGTAAACTGGGGCCCGTTGTCGGAGACGACGACGTCTGGGAGGCCGTGTGTTGCAAAGAGTTTGCAAAGTTCTTTGGTCACGGCCTCCGTGGTTGTAGTCTTCATGTTGCTTACCTCCAGCCAGTTGGAGTAAGCGTCAACTGTTATGAGGAAGGTGTGTCCATTTGTGGGCCCGGCGAAGTCTATATGGATTCTGGACCAGGGTCCCCTTGGGGTTTCCCACTCTAGGACGGGTGCTGTGGGTGGGCTGGGCCTAGTCTCCTGGCATCGCTGGCACCTGGCTACCCAGGCCTCTATCTGCTTGTCCATCCCTGGCCACCAAGCGTAACTTCTGGCCAGGGCTTTAGTTCTTACGATGCCAGGGTGCCCCTCGTGCAACATTTCCAAAACCTTCCCCTGTAGTTTGTCCGGAATGACCACCCTGTCACCCCATAAGATGCACCCTTTTAACAACGAGAGTTCGGTTTGGCGGTTCCGAAACGTCTTGACGGACTCGTCATTGTCTTTTTCCGGCCACCCTTTTTCTACCCAATGCAAAACCCGCGCCAGACGCCTGTCTTTATTAGTTTCCTGGGCAATGTCTGACGCGGTTATGGGTAGGTTGGGTAGGGTCTCGATGCTGAGGGTGGTCGTCGTTGGTGCTGGGTCAGAGTCGGATTCTGGTAGCGGCGAGCGGCTTAATGCGTCCGCATGTGAGATCGTCTTACCCGGTCTGTGTATGAGTTCGTAGTTGTAGGCCGCCAGGATCTCGGACCACCTTGTCATTCGAGGAGACAGAATGTTCGGGGTGGCCCGGTTTCCTGCAAGGATGCCCAGCAACGGCTTGTGGTCCGTTATAATAGTGAAGGGTCGGCCGTAGAGATATTCGTGGAACTGTTTTATGGCGGCAACTATAGCCAGAGCCTCTTTGTCCAGTTGGCTATAGTTCCGCTCCGGTTTGTGAGGGTCCTCGAAAAGAACGCGATGGGTGCTTCTTTCCTGTCAGGAAGGGTATGGCTGAGGACGGCGCCGACGCCGAAAGGTGATGCGTCGCAAGTGACGGCCAGAGGCAGGGTTTCGTTGAATTGTATGAGGACGGCGTCGGAGGTGAGGAGGTCTTTAGTTTTTTGGAAGGCGGCTTGCTCCCGTTTCCCCCAAGTCCAGGTCGCCGCCTTGTCCAGGAGCCTATGCAAAGGCTCCGCCGCCGTCGCCTTTTGGGGTAGGAAAACATTATAAAAGTTCAGTAACCCCAAGAATGCTTGTAGTTCAGTTTTTGATTTAGGTGTGGGGGCCTCTTTGATGGCCTTGATTTTTTTACTTGTGGGGTGAATGCCGTGCCGGTCTAGGAGGTAGCCCAAGAATTCCACTCGTTCCGTGCACAGTTGGCATTTCTCCCTTTTTACTTTAAGTCCCGTTTCTTTAAATTTAGTTAGGACCTCTCTTAGTCGGCTTTCTAGTTCGGCTTGGTTGGGCGCCGCCACTAGAACGTCATCGAAATAAGGTACCACCCCCTTGATACCTTGCAACAATTTTTCCATCAGGCTCTGAAATATACCTGGTGCCACGCTGACTCCGAATTGGAGTCGGTTGCATTTGAAAGCTCCCCGGTGGGTGACGATGGTCTGGGCTTCCGCCGTTTGCTCGTCGACGGGCAACTGTTGGTATGCCTGGGCGAGATCGAGCTTGGCGAAAACCTTGCCCCCTCCCAGTGAGTGCAGTAGGTGTTGCACTATTGGGACGGGGTAGGCGCTTTGTTGCAGCGCGCCATTTAGGGTGGCCTTATAGTCCCCACAGATTCTCACCGACCCGTCCGGCTTGATCGGGGTGACTATGGGGGTCTCCCACCGGGCATGGTCTATGGGCTGCAATACCCCCTGTTTGACAAGCTTATCAATTTGCTCGTCTATTTTGGGTTTTAGGGCGAATGGCACCCGCCTAGGTTTCAGTCATTTGGGGGGACGTTAGGGTCTAGGTCGAACGAGATAAGGGGCCCCTGGTACTTGCCCAGGCTTCCGTCGAAGACTTCTCGGAACTCCTGGGCTAGTCGCTGTTCCCAACCGTCGTCGACGACGTGATTGACTCCCGTGAGAGTGATGTCGAGCGGGGCAAACCATTGCAGTCCCAGTAGGCTTGGGCGGTCGCGGTCGACGATCGTGAGGGGGAGTTGTTCGGTGCGCCCCTTATATGTTACGTTAAAGTTTTTGGTGCCGACTACTGGGATGCGGTTTCCCTGGTAGTCCTTTACAATAAGTCTTTGGCTGTCTACGTTCCTCCTTTGGAGGGTAGGCACCAACCGCTTTATCTCGTGCCATGCAATCATGGAGAGGTAGGACCCAGAGTCTACCTCCATTTTGCACGGCTGGCCCTCGATGTGTACCTCGACATGGATTTTTCGGGCATCGTTGGTGATGGCGTGGCCGATGGTGACCGTCTGGTGGGTCTCCTCTCTCCGCCGGTTGTCGCCGCCTCGCGAGGATCGTCCGGTCCGGTCCCATCGGCTGTCCGAGTGGCGATCTCTGGGCCGGGGCGGTGAGCTTTCCCTTCTCCAGTCGTTCGGTCCCATCGAGCTGGACTGCGGTTTTTCTTCAGGCGGCAAACCCGGGCGATGTGCCCCTTTTTATCGCAATGCCGGCAGATGGAATCGAAAAGCCGGCATTCCGACCTGGGGTGGTCGCCGCCGCAACCGGCACAGTTGGTCCTTGACTTACGACCTCTCCGGTTCCGTTGGTCGCGCCCCGTCTGAAGTCGATGTATGTCTTCTTCGTCTTCGGACGTGCTGGATGCAGAGTGGAAATCGCCCTGGTGTGTGGTTGTCTTGGTTTTTTGTTCGGTTGACCTTGCCGGGTTGTTGTTTCCGCCGCGGTCCTTCGTGTCAGGTCTGCGCATGCTATCGGCGGAAGTACGGGTTGCTTCTGCGGCCGCGGCTGCGGTGAGGGCGTCTGCTAAACTGATGTTGCCCTTGGCCATCAGCCAGCTCTGGAGCGCGGGGTCCCACAGACCGAGCACAATTCGGTCTCTTAGGATGTTGTTTAGGTTGTCAAATTCGCAGAGCCCCCCTAGGCGCTGCAGCTCGGCGACGAAGTCGCTCAATTTCTCACCCGCTCTCTGGTCTTGCCAGTAGAATTCGTTGCGCCGGATCAGGATGGGGACCTCGGGAGCGTAATGTCGCCGAAGGATAGGTTCGAGGATGTCCCAGTCCATGGCGGTTGCGTCAGCGGGCTTGGCCAACGCTTTGGCCATCTGGAAAACTTCAGTTCTGCAGTGGGTGAGGAAGACGGCGCGTTTTAGCGGGCCCGAGGTGTCCTTCATGCCGGTGCACTCGAGGTGCATGCGGAAACGGTCGGAGAACGATTCCCAGTCTTCGGTGGCGGGGTTGAAAGGGGCGGGCGGTGCGATTTTCGCCATCTCGGTGCTTTGTCTGGCTTCCGTCGGACACGGGGTTCGGTTCAGGGTCTGGATCCCATCCTCGTCACCAGTGTCGTGTCCGCGAAATGACGCCAGGAGTCGGTGATTTCATGCAATGCTCTTTATTAGAAAAACTGGAACCGAACCGGCGAAAGGAAAAAAGCCTGCGGCTTTTATTCCTTTCGCCGCGGCGGCCGCGGCCAATGGCAGCACTTCGAATCTCCCGCGCTCTGAACGAGCCAATCGCGGGAGATTCTTAATGAGCCAATCGGCGCGGCTCGCCTGACCGATTAGAAAGCCCCGCGCTTTGGCCAATCAAAGCGCGGGGATTTCGAGTATGTAAATGAGGACAGAACACTTTTGCTGGCTTCTCTCCCAATCCCTTAATTCAGCTCCTTTTTCTTCCATTTTTGGAGAAGCAAGAGACTCAATCCTCTTTATTTTTAATTTTTTGTTGGATGGAAAATATATATAAAAATACATATTTTAATGGTTGCATTTAATTCTTTTCAATTGCTTTAATATTTCTGCTTTCATTTTAATAAATTTTCATGCTTGCATTTTTATAAAGTGGCAAGTAGAAATGGTTGTTGTATATTAAGTTTAATAATAAATTAAGAAGTGCAGACTCGCTAACAAATTTCAGCTAATCATGGTTTGCTTGTGACCAGCTTTCATCTTGTTCAATTTTATTTGCAGTACTTAACTTTGCAGGCTCCCTGGAGTTGTTTCAGCTAAGGAGTGGGATTTTTCTTTTTTAAAGGAAAGCTTTAAATGAATAAAATGGCTTAGGCAAAAACAAGTGTAATGCATGAAATTATAATGCATGAAAATACCTTATTTGCTTTGCTTTTGAACATTTATTTCTGAAAGTCCAGGCAACATTTATTTCTGAAAGTCTATGCTTGCATTTCTGGTGTCTTCTCTTGTCATTTTTTTTCTAGTGGTTATTGAGAGATCTAGGTTTCCACAAAAAATAAAACACAAACACGTGTAATTATATAGATCACTAACAGCATCAGATAAAACTTGTTTGGTGCATCTGCAAATAAACTAGTAGTCTGCTCTGCCACCTGTTGGCAAATTGAGGCTTGTGAAACACAAAACTAAGAATGTTGTGTGTTTTATGGGGTGGGAAAATGCTAACTTTTTCCTCATTGCTTTTGATTGAGATAAATAGTTTCAGTTATATTATATGCACTTAGCTATTTGCGAGTGCAAATGGATTGTATTGGAAGAGAAACATAGTATCTGTATCTAAATGAAAAGTCCTTTCTGATGTTCCTTAAATGCACATGGACAAACACCCACACAAAACACCCATGAACATCTTTCATCTTTGAATTCAGAAATTCACTTTTCTTATTGACATGCACGCAAATTCTTGTGGTAAAATTCCTCCAGTTCTGAACAACTGATATTTGTTTGGTTTTAGGGGTTTTGCGTAGGAAAGAAAGGCATTAGTGGAGAGTAGTTCATTTTTTGGGGGGGGAATGATATGCTGAATCTTAAACTCCTCTGTGCTCCTTTTGGTTTGTGTACAGAATAGGAATGTGAAAGTATAACCATAACCAAGAAATTTTGCTCACATTTTACAGGAAAAGGACTCATTACCTATAGTTTAAAGTATTCAAGGAAGGCAAGAACATCTAATCACATTTGGGGGGGGGGCTAAATTTAAGATGCGATTATGCATTGATAATATGATGGTGTTCTTTATATGGAGGCTTATAACTCGAAAGCGATTCATTGAATGCCTGTGTAACCAGTGGTCATTTGGATTTGCTAAGCTGCCTTGCAACAATCTTTTTTAATGTGAGATTTTAAAGGCATTCTTCCATGCTTTAGAAAGAGATATAAAACCATCTCTCCCTCTTTCATAGAGTGAAGACTTTTGCAAGTAAAGCATAGCTGAGCATCGTACAAAATGGTAGGTCGGTAAAGTGTTTATATCTGCATATGATATACATTCACTGATTTTTAATTTGTCCAACAGCCAAAAGTTTCAGGAGGTTATGATTTGGAAACAAATGACCAAATATATAATATATAACCAGATTAGTTCCCTTTTTTTCTGGCTGGCCTTCTAGCTCCCTAAAAACAGCTGCATGTTAAACAGTGATTCAGTGGACTCATTACTGGAACCTCTGTCTTTAGGGGAAAAAACAATTAGTTGAACTTCTGCAAGTCAGAGACCTTGGAAAGCCTTTAGTGTCCTATTAGGCCACCCACAGCCCACATCAATGTACAGACACTATTTGACCATTATCAGTATTTTATTTTATTACATTTATTTATTTTATTATTTTAGAGCTATAAAGCATGCTTGGAGAACGGCAATCCTAGTGTTCCTCTCAAAGGGAAAAAAAAGTCAGAACTTTTGACTAAATTTCTAACGTAACTGATCCAAAAGAATAGAAGCAATGAAGACGTGATACTCGCTGTCTTTCTGTGATATTATTACCACTTTCTGGGTGCAATCATTCAGCCAGCTGAGTTTATCCTACTGTTGTATCATCTAGCTCAGGGGTCACCAACCTTTTGGACCTCAGGGACCACCAAATTCATAATTTTAAATCCCGTGGACCATTAATATGAATTTTGACTGACAATGGCTTGCTGACGGTGGGAAAGTCAGTTCCATATTCCAGAGCTGCAGTAATCACAGGACTGGCCTTTTGATCATCCTGGAGCAGCTGCTCCTCCACCCAGGTGCACTGGCCTGCCATGGACTGGAGGAGTTGCTCCTGGATGACCAAAGGGCTAGTCTTGTGATTACTGCAGCTCTGGAATATGGGACCAACTTTTCCACCAAAGTCAGAAAGTCATCCTGGGGCAGATTTCCCTCCCCTGCTGTTGGTCTTACCTTCCAGTTCCAGCTCATGTGGCTCTACTCAAGGTAAGATTTGTACTGGATCAAAGGGCAGGCCATGTGGGCAGCACAGCCTTGTATTCCCACGCAGCCTGGTTTAATTGCTTTGGGAGGAAACATTTCTCTACGGACCACTAAAATTTTCTCATAGACCACCAGTGGTCCCTGGCCCACTGGTTGGTGACCACTAATCTAGCTTATATTTTATCATGTTGTTAACGAAGAACGTTGTGATACACTTTATCAAGCGCTTAATTAAGGTTCAGGAACCCTATATTCAGTAGAAAATTGCTTTAAAAGGGGAGTTGGCATCCAAGCACTTGCAAATTCATTCTTTAATAATCTCTTTAAAAAAAAACTTTATTGATTTTATCAATTAAAACAAAACAAACAGCATAAACAACAACAGATTGTGGTTTCCTATTTGTAACATTATATTGTGCAATATTTACAATTGATATCTTATGAGAATATATGTTCACTACAATTACTGCTTATCTTCCTTTACTGTTTACTATATAGTCTGTCTTCGCTCAATCCATTCATACCAATAATCCCAAATCATGTAATACTCTGATGATTCTTTATCTTTTAGATCTAGGGTTAATTTATCCATTTCTGCACAGCTCATTATCAATTCCTCTGGTGGAATGTAGGGCTGTTTCCAACATTGAGCATAGGCCAGTCTGGCTGCAGTCAGTATATGTAGTATTATATATTTAACTTTTTTGCATATTTTTCCCTAAATATCCCTAATAAGAACAATTCTGGTTTTAATTCAATTTGTTCATTCATAATTTCTTCCAACCATTTTTTAATTCTCAGCCAGTATTTTGAGATTCTCTGTAGGACCACCACATGTGGTAATATGTACTGTACTTTTTTTTTTACACTTCCAACATTTCGGGGTCATGTTGGGGTACATCTTTGCCAGTCTTGAAGTGGGCAGGTGCCATCTATAGAACATTTTATAGTTATTTTTTTGTATGTTGCCGATTTTGTGATTTTATTATTCCTGTTCCAAAGGGAGTCATTCTGTTAGGCTAATATTACAACCAATGTTTCAACTCCAGGCTATCATATTACCTTTGAATATTTCTTCCTCTAATTCTATATCCAATAAGTAATTATAAAATTTAGTTATATTTTTTTTGTCTGGGCCTAGTAAAATTTTATCTAATTGTTTAGTTTCACATGAATTCCATATTCTTTCATATCCTGTCTATACCTATTCTGCACTTGGAGATACGCCCACCGGTCAATTTGTAGCCCTTGTTCCTGGAGGTCCTGTCATGTTTTCAAATTGCCTTGTATATCTAGCAAATCTTTATATTTTATCATCTTATTCGTGTCCAAATTATAGGAGTGAATCATCACTTCCATTGTTGATATCCAAATTGGAATCTTTGGATAGTGTTTTTTCCTAATTTGAATCTAATTACACAATAAGGAATCTCTGATTAAATGTCTATGAAAATATTTCTGTTTAGTAGTCCCTGTATGGCCTTCTAATACTAATATTCTTTTATTTGTTAGATTCACTCATTCTTTCAACCATACTAGAGATACTGCACTATGATATAATTCCCAGTTTGGGAGTCCCATACAACCTCTGCTCTTCATATCTTGTAACGCTTTTAGATTTATTCTAGGTTTTTTACCCTACCAGATAAATTTTGCAATAGTCCTGTTAAATTCTACAAAATATTTTTTCTGTATTCTAATCAGTATTATCCGAAATAGATATATAAATTTTGGCAAGATAGTAATTTTAATAGCGGCAATCTTCCCAATAAAGAGAGCTGTAGCTTAACTTAAGATCTTTTTTTACCTGTTGTAATAGTTTATTATAGTTGTTCTCCATTAATGTCTTGCAGTGTGCTGTCAGCCATATACCTAAATATTTAATTTTCTTTGTCACTTGTAGTCCCATCACCTTTTCTAACTCCAATATCTGCTTTTCTGTTAAATTTTTATTGTTAATTTTTCTTTCTATTAATTTTAAGTCTGCCACTGTTCCAAATCATTCTAACTCATTAATTAGTTCTTGTCCTCTCTCTATTGGATCTTCGATGAAAAAGACCATGTCATCCGCAAATGATTGTAGTTTATATTCTTCTTTCTTGATTTTTAATCCTTTTATTTCTGGGTTTTGTCTAATTCATCTTAGTAATATTTCCAAAGATAGTATGATGAGCAGAGGTGATAGGGGGCACCCCTGTCTCACTCCTT
This sequence comes from Hydrophis major, assembly GCA_033807585.1. Classification (NCBI taxonomy): domain Eukaryota; kingdom Metazoa; phylum Chordata; class Lepidosauria; order Squamata; family Elapidae; genus Hydrophis; species Hydrophis major. Next base: position 137,668,322 of record CM066329.1, on the reverse strand, counting down.
TCTCTATCACACCAGCAAAAGTAAAGAGGATGAAGAGCCAAGAATGGACTGCAACACCTCTCCTCGTCCTTATGTCACCATCTTGTTTAATAATCTCTTTGAGGGCCTTGCCCAATATAGATCTCAGGCTGCCAAGTTTACCATTTCTTTCCTTTCTTTGTACAAATGTACAGGTAGTCCTTGACTTATGATCACAATGGAGCCCAAAGTTTCTGTTGTGAAGTGAGGTATTTGTTAAGTGAGTTTTGCTCAATGTTACGACCTTTCTTGCCTCAGTTGTTAAGTGGTAAGTTAATAAGCAGTTGATAAGTTAAGTCACCCCAGTTATTTAGTAAATCTGGCTTCCCCATTGACTTTGCTTGTCAGAAGGTCACAAAAGGTGATCACATGATCTTGGGACACAGCAATGGTCATAAATATGAACCAGTTGGCAAGCATTTGAATTTTGATCGCATGACCATGGAGATGCTGCAAAAGTCATAACTGTGAAAAATGGTCCTCGGTCACTTTTTTCAGTGCCACTGTAACTTTGAAAAGTCATTAAACGAACTGTTGTAAATTGAAGACTACTTGTATTTGTTTATTCAGTTTATATGATTGTGCCCACCTGTCATGCAGCTCAGGGCTAACAGTTCATTACAAGCAACCATAAAGCAACTGGATATGATTTGCCTGTGGAAGAAAAGTCTGAGGGTGATCTATGATGGCATTCTCAGATATCTAAATCATTGTCTAAATCAGAGGAAGGAGTGGACTCATTCTCTCTCAGCCCTGAGGACAAAACTAGAAGCAATGGGTTGAAATGATAAGAAAGCAGCTTTGTACTGGATATTAAAGCTTTCTAGTGGCAAGAGCTGTCAGTTAATGAAATAGGTTCCCTCATGGAACAGTAAGTCCTTCTTTGCTGGGGGTTCTTCTAGTTGAGGCTGGATAGGCATCTGTTTGAAATGCTTTAACAAATCCTGCTTGAGCAGGGGAACAGACCAGATCTAGAGATCCCTTGCAATTCTGCCCTTCTATAATCAGTGATATTATCTAGCCGCCTTCTCTTCTGTCAATCTTATTTTCAAGTGTCTTCATTTTTTCCAAGCACCAAATTTCTTTGTTAGTCTGTATATTAATGTCTGGTGATTTATTTATTAAACTTGCATGCAGCTCAATTCTGGGCAGCTCATAGATGTACAATTAAAATACACTGTAAAACATAATAAATAGGGATCTTAAATTTAAATTCCTCTCTTGGCTGGAGAGGGCAGCAGCAAAATGTGCATGGAGAGGAGGTGGAGTATCACCTACTGCATTAGCCAAAATGCCACATCCCCATTGGGGACCTAGGGTAGTTGGTACAGCTGTGTTTTTAAGGCCTTTTGGAAGGCCACAAGGGTAGGGTGCTGATCTCACCTTGGGGGGAATGATGTTCCAGAATGGCTGTCAAACTCGTGGCCCATGCCCCAGATACGGCCTACACCCAGTTTAGCGAAGGGGAAAAAAGTCACGATAGATCACATAATGCTGTGATGACACATGTTTGACTCCCCTGTTCTGGAGGGTGGGAGCCACAGCAGAAAAACTTCTTCTTTTGGACTCCAACAGAAGGACTTCCTTGACTGAAAGGGATCCACAGCATGCCACTTCTGCTGGCATGGATGGGGCAGACAAGTCCATCAGGTTGAGCTTGTGTCGGCACTGAAGTGTTGATTATAGGAAGAGGACATCTGTTGACTGCTAGAACTTATTTTCCATCTATTTGAATCAAATATCATTGCTAGAAGGCATACTCCCCCCCCTCCTTTTAATAATGACCACTTTTTAGATCTTCCTATTTCATTTTTCATAACTTTCTATGGGGTTCAAAGTCTGGGATTAGATTGCCTCAATTAATCTTAGATTACAATCAAATATTTTATTTGGAAATATGCCAACCAACTTTCTAGTCCTTATGGAACTGATACCTAGATTGGATTCCTGTATCCATAATGCAAATACAGAATAGGAAATTGTATGGTATCTTATGTGTTTCTAGAAAATCATTGCTGTCTGCAGTGGTTCCATCTCAGCCTAGCTTAGAGTTCCCATAAAAGAGACAAATAAGTTGTGCAAAAAATAAATATATACTCACATAACAATATATATATGTGTGTGTGTGTGTGTGAAGCTGCACTATTTTTTGTTATGTGTGTGTGTGTGTATACACACACAAACACATACATATAACAAAAACAGTGAAGCTTCACATATTGAAAAGCACAGTATGTCTACTGTGTAACCACTTTTGCCATTATCTAATGACTTAAAAGGCAGCAAACTGGGTTTTGAAAGAATAATTTATCTGCTTCTTAAGGTTTGTAAAAGGCATGCCTATCCATTTATTGTACATGCAAACCAAAAGGTTGCTGAACTGCCAGCTGGGTAATCAGATTGTAGTTCAAATACCAGCTCTGACAGAGGTGCTTTTTAATTTTTGAGTTCCATGTCAGAAACTAATTGCCACCTGAATGCAACTTTCTCAAATGTCACTCACATGGTAGACACTCTTGGGCTGAGGCCAGTATGAACTTAAAACACACAACACAGGTGGCTGCTGCCTTAAAGTCTGTTGACAATAGACTATGAATCCACAAAACCATGTCTGTGTATATGTGTGAGATCAGCACCTCATTTGGGCTTCATGTTTAGTCAAAACATGTAAGAAAGTAATTACAAAAAGAAAAACACCAACCCTCCAGTGTTACCAAAAAAACACAAAACAATGAACAGTCGAGGAGTCAGTTTTTAATGAGTTTGCTTATTTAAAACAATAGTTTGCCTTTTTATGGAGAGAAAGCTGAACATGTTTGCTTAGTGAATATGTGTATATCTAGACTAAGTCCCATTCATATTTGTCATCTTGAGTTATTTATAAAAAATATAAAGGCAGAATAAAAAAACCCTCTAACAAATGCAATATCATAGTTCTTTGAGCTGAAATAATATTCAAATAAAGATAAGAGGGCTTTATGAAAATATTGTTCCATTCTTTAGGGCAGGTGTCGCCAATGTTTTGGACCTCAGGGACCATCAAACTCATAATTTTTGATCCCAGGGACTACCCCAGGTTCTGTGGGTGTGGCCTAATTTGTGGATGTGGCTTGGTGGTCATGTGACTGGCTGGTCATGGCTTGTATGTAAATATTATAAATATTTATATAAATATTGAATTTTTTATTAAAAAATAGCAACTTTTACCCAAAATCAGGCAAAGCAGGCAGGGAGATTGAGTTGCTCACAGAATCACAGATTCATTCAGAAATCTATATATCTGCCATTGGCTAGCTCAATCTATCACAATATATTTGCTTGCAAGCAAACTCACAAAATTAACTCACAACACACCATGTATGTAAATATTGAATTTTTTATTAAAAAGAGCAATTTTTACCCAAAATCAGGCAAAGCAGGCAAATTGAGTTGCTCACAGAATCATTCAGTGATCTATCTATCTGCCATCGGCTAGCTCAGGCTCTCAAACTTGCTTGCCATGAGTCTGCACTGAATTTGTTTGCAAGCAAACCTTTAGTCCGAAGGGAGGTTTAGCAGAGCCAAAGATCTAAACTTTCTGAAGATTAGCTACAAAGTAAGAAATCCAACCATTTCCTGCTTCCTATCTAATCTAAATCTCCACACAGCAGAACAGATGATGGTTGGAAAATGACCCCGATGGACCACAGCATGCCAGCCCCCCTGTTCTCTCCTATCTGAGTCTGCCCAATCTCATCATGCCCAATCTCATCACAGTGGTTTTGGTGACACTATCTAATCCTTTCATCTTCTGCCATCCACTTCTCCTTTTCCTGACCAATATTAGCCTGTGAAAAAGAACAGTGTGTAGCATTTCAATCCTTATTTTCATTTAGTCCTTACCAGTCAGATTCAAACATAAGCCCTTAAAATTACAGTGCTGAGCCTTTTACTCTTTTAGAATGATGTCTAAGTGTTTAACTACCAAGTGGGATGACCACCTCAGTCTGGACAACTCAGTTTTTAGCCCTGGCCAAATGCAAAACAAAAAGAGGCAAATTGCAAGGAAAATAACAATACAACCACGATTCGTCCTTAAAAGCAGCTTCACCCAGCTTCATGAAATGCATTTAGGAAGATTACTTGTCACTTCATTTATTTACCACAAATAGAATTTAACAGTTGGGAAAGAGAGACAGTTAAAGAATATTTTTTACTGGACATGTCATTGTCCTTGCCTCTGCCATAGTTTACCGCTTGACTTGTTCTCCTGCTCTTGTCGTAATCAAGGTATTCTTTTTGCTGTATTCACCTAAATAATGTTGTGTTGTCTGTTGTATCAGGATTCTGGGCATCTATTCTGTATCTGAAAACAACTAAAAGTGTCAACCTGATTATATAGCTTTGCAAATTGAAAGCCTACTCTGAGCCACATCAACCTCCCAAAGCCACCTGAGGACTCCTCCTCATTTGTATTCTCCAGGCTTCACTGATGAATGTCGGTTTCCTTTTAGCCATTTGCAGCTTAGCCAACACTGAGTTTAAAGCTTGAAGGATTTTACAAGCAGTGACTTACAAATCCCTTTCCCGATCAGCATGCTGCCTTGCCATATTGAATAATATCCCCCTGTTTTCTTATTATTTCATGTTTCTCTACATTAGTCTTAATTTTCCATTCACTGGCTCAGGTACCTAGAAAGTTCAAATCCTTTGTTCCTTGTTATTTGCTCCTTCTCCAATTCATGTCACCCTCAGATGTTGATATTCTTCCAATTCTTATTCTCCCTTGCATTACAAATGAATTCATCCTGTCTTGAGTTCTCATCTGGGAACTTTTGGAGGAATATTTCTGATCAAGTGTCCAAGATTTCACTCAAGCTGCTATTAATGGATATTGCCTGGTAAAGCCTACTGTTCAAAGTGACCTGGTAAAGTGAGAATTAATATTCCACGACTTCCACTGAGTGAGAAGACTAATCATCATTACCAAAAAGAATTTTATTTTTAACATGTAGATATTTTTAGACTAGGTAGATTCTGAAGATTAGTCAAAATAATATAAACCATAGCAAAAAAAAAAATCTGATTTTTCTGATAATTAGTTGCTCAAAAACTATGATGACACAATTGTTTTTAGATAAGAGACTGTGATCTTATGATTATCGGTATGGTGGGCAACTTCTGTTGATACATAAAGCCTATCAGATCATTTTTAGAACAACTGGAAATTGGGAATATACCAAGAATACTTCATACAGCAGCTGTTTTTGCCCTTTCCAACTTGCTAACAATTGCACTCACTTTGCTACCCAATCAACTCCATCAAGACATAGATATTTCTCTAAGCTGACCATGTCAGAGTGTAAAAAACATTATACAACAACCTGCAAACATCTTTATTCTTTCTTCTACATTTCATATTGGGGATGGAGGTGGGGGGGAAACCCACTCAACATGTAAGAAGGAACAAAGCTGTTCCTCAGATTAATTGGGAGGGATTTTGCATTGGGATTGCATTGGGATTTTGAGGGAAGGTGGAAGTGGGGGCCATCGCTGGGAAAGTTTAATCCCAGGCTCTATTACAAGGAAGTTGTGAACCATCCCTGCTATTATCCTTGTGGGTATAGCTGTCTGATGTGTTCTATTCCCAAAATACAAAAAGAGGTGTATTCCACTAATTTATGATTGCCATTTTAACTTTGGTAACTTTAACAGAGATTTAAGGTAGCATGTGACTTTGCTTTAGATTCCTTGATGCTAACTGAGTGCTAGGTATGTTTTTAAATCAATGTATTGTTTTGCTGATTTGTGAGTATATTAACAGAGCAATATTTCCCATTTGCCAGCTTTTAAATATGTTATACCACAGCTTCCATCATTCCCAACCATGGTGATTTGGTTCAGAATGTCCCCCATTTGGAAGGATAAGATATAATGTGCATTGAAGAACAGGGCCTGAGCAAGGGCTATAATTAAATTCATGTTTAACAGTTCAACATCTTATGCTTGATGGTTTTTATCCCCAAATAAGAATACCTACAGTCTATTATTCAAAAGTTTTCATACATTTTTGTTAGCTCTTCACCTTAGCCTGCCTTGATTTTGTGGCTTCTGTGAGATCAAAAGTATTCCCCCCTCCCCAAAACTCACTGTTAAAACAAATGCACCTTACCTGAACAGATAGATGAGGTAGGTTAATTTGCTTTAGCTCTCCTATGTTTACTGTCTGGGACCAGGACAAGCATGAGCGAAAATGGCAAAGCAGTATAACATGGTACAAGTGACATTTTGATTCAATTTAGAATCCCCCTCGCCAAATCCAATATTCTTCATTTGCCTTGTAATGACTAACCAGTTCTGAGTCTGAGGTGATTTGTTCTGTCATTAGTACTAGGATGAAGTGAGAATATAAACGTTATCATTTGGGAATTCCATTTATTGTTAACATGTCTGTTTTTATTTGTGCTTTTGAAAATTCAGAAACATTACACTGCCTGTCCCCCAATCTTTAATACTTAGGAACAGACCCAAGTTATATGGCTGAAGAAGCCCTTCAGACAATGCATTTCTGGATCTTAAGTTGTCCACATGTCATTTGTGAGCACCTTCTGAGTTTATAGGGTTTATATTATTTTGTTGTTATTCAGTTGCTAAGTTGTGTCTGATTCTTCATTACCCCATGGCCCTAGCACATCAGACACTACTGTCTCTTGGAGTTTGCCAAATCCATGTTCATTGCATTGAGGATACTACCTAACCGTCTCATCCTCTCCCATCCTCTTCTCCTTTTGCCTTCAATCTTTCCCAACCATCAGGGCCTTTTCCAATGAGTTCTCTCTTCTCATTGGAGAGCAACAAAGATGATTAGGAGATTGGAGGCTAAAACATATAAAGAACTGTTGCTGGAATCAGGTATGTCTAGCTTAATGAAAAGAAGGTCTAGGAGTGACATGATAGCAATGTTCTTCTTTCTCAGGGTTTGCCACAAAGAAGAGGGAGTCAAGCTATTCTCCAATCGGGCAGGACAAGAGGTAATAGATGGAAACTAATCAAGGAGAGAAGCAACCTAGAACTAGGAAGAAATTTCCTGACAATTAAAACAATTAATCAGTAGAACAACTTGTTTCCAGAAGTTGTGAATGCTCCAAAGCTGGATGGTTTTAAGAAGAGATTGGACTGAAATGGTACTGCCTGAAATGGTATAGGATTTCCTGCCTGAGAATAGTTGGACTAGAAGACCTCCAAGATACCTTCCAACTTTATTATTCTATTCTAGTTATATAGACATGGTAGCCAAAGTATTTGAGCTTCAACTCATAGTACACTTTATGGCCAAGAGTTGGCCTGCTGTTTTTCTTTTAAGGGACATTTTCACATACTTGAACATAGAATGTTAAGTGTCCTGATTTGGAAGCAGGATCTGCTGCAACATTTCGAACATAAACAAGTGTCTATTTCAAGATTGTACTATTGTGTTGGAAAGGAAATAACTTTGGGAAACATGCTTCAGTAAAAAGGACACTGGATGCTGGGGGAGGGAGCACTATTGTTAGCACTATTGTTCTCTTTTAGCAATTGAATCGTTAATGATTTCTATATTGTACAAGTAGAGTTTTAATTTCATATATTGTTTATTTTGATTGCTCAAGCAGTTCTAAATTACAGAACTCTGATTTCTAGTTTACTTTTGTCTTTGATAAAAAGAAATTAGGTATAGAATGAAGCAAATAACATATTTTTAAACAGAGGACATATTTCCAAAACTTTTTTTTAAAAGACACAGTTGAATAAAACAACACCTACAATTTCATTTTAGAAGAAAAGGAAGAAAATTGGAGTAAAATCTGGTTGAAAATTTAGGCTTATTCATTTTTCCCCCTTGTAATATTTGAATGTATAAACCCATACCTCCTCAGTGGCTTCAATGTGAACATTTAAAAACAAAATGAGAGCCAGTTTGATACAATTGTTAAGGAAACAGGTGAAAAGCCTGGAGACTACTATACTAGTCCCACCTTGACCACTTTGGCAGCTGGGTGACCTTGGGCCAGTAACTTTCTTGCAGCCCTAGGAAAGGAGGCAATGGCAAACCACTTTTGAAAAATCTTGCCAAGAAAGATACAGGGACATATAGAATAGAAGAGAATTATTTATTGGCCAAGTGTGATTGGTCACGCAAAGAATTTGTCTTGGTGCAAATGCTCTCAATGTACATAAAAGAAAAGATACATTCATCAGGAGCTACATAAGGTACAACACTTAATAATAGTCATAGGGTACAATAAGCAATCAAATCATACTAGGAAACAGTCAATATAATATTTTTTTAAAAAAATTAAAAACAAAAACAACAAATAAAACCATCTTCTGATTCTACAATGTGTTAGTTGGGTACATATATCTTGTGCACATAATGATATTATCATATATTTCTTATTTAATTATATTTATAACCATTCTAATCAACATTTTATATCATATTGTTTGATTATTATATTATCATTAACATTATAGTTATCTTTCAAAAATATAATCCATCCTTACTAAGTTATATTCATTCTCTTATTCTTTCAAAATAAATATGTTATAAAATGTTATTGCTATTCCCATGTATTTCAGTTTCTTATTCTTCTGTCTACCCATTTATAAAATAAATTCCAAATCTTATAATACTCTTTCTTCCTGTTCTTTGATTGCCATTGTTAATCTACTCATTTCCGCACATTCCATTATTTTCTTAATTGTTTCTTCCTCTGTTGGAATTTTCTCATTTTTCCAATTTTGTGCAAATACAATTCTAGCTGCTGTTAATACATTAATAATCAAACATGTTATCTCTCTATTATAACTTTCAGGCAAAGTTCCCAATAAAATATCTCTGGTTTTAAATCTATATGTTGTTTTATCATTTTTTCCAACCATGTGTGTATTTTAGTCCAATATCTTTCAGCATCAATACATGTCCACCACATATGGTAATAAGATCCAGGAGTCTGGTGACATTTCTAAAATTTTGCCAATTTATCTTTGAACATTTTTGCTATTCTTGCTGGGGGTAAATACCATCTGCAAAAGGTGGGACTAGTCTCCAGGCTTCTCACCTGTTTCCTTAACCATTGTATCAAACTGGCTCTCATTTTGTTTTTAAATGTTCACATTAACGCCACTGAGGAGGTATGGGTTTATACATTCAAATATTACAAGGGGGAAAAATGAATAAGCCTAAATTTTCAACCAGATTTTACTCCAATTTTCTTCCTTTTCTTCTAAAATGAAATTGTAGGTGTTATTTTATTCAACTGTGTCTTTTAAAAAAAAGTTTTGGAAATATCTTATACAAATTCTCTTTATAGGCTGTTGACATGGTTAGTTTATAATTTCTGCTCCATAGTTTTTGCCATTTATCCAGATAGTCAATATAATATTAACTGTTCAATATTCAGACAGCCTGAGAGTTGGACACGATTGACTGGAAGAGGGGAAAAAAACCCCAAGAGAGGGTTGTTGCTTACAGACTATATTAAACCATAATGTGATTTGTTTAATTTGTTTAAAGTGTGAATCCAAAATTTAGAGTTAGGGGTGCACCCAGTCATTAGGATTGGTTCAACAAACCATAGCATGTGCGCCTAATCTAAGTATTGTCTCCTTTGCCAGGTAAATTAATTTGAAAACATGTCATATGTTTCCTATTTTTTCTACATTTATCCTCTTTGTTTCTTTAGTGTTTTACGAAGTATTTGCTCAATTTTCATTGCCAGCTGGGCCCAGACGTGGGTTCCAATGCCTAATTGAAATAGGCAAGGCCATGGAGATTCCAGGAGTTTATTTTTAATATAGAAATAGAGACATAAGAAAGCAGTTTGGATAAAGTATAAGCCAGGGCTTCAGAACAGATGAGCACTTCGACTTTGTGGGCTTTAACCTCCCTGATTTTTAAAATATTCTTTCTTGGATGAATTTCCCTCCTTCTCAAATTTTAGCATGGCAAGGCTTTCTGTATTTTAGACATTGTTCTCATCTAGATTTCGGTTTGCTAGGTTGTGAAAACTTACTGTTAGATCTGGGAGAGTGGGCGCAAGAACGGAGACGAGGCATCGAACAGTGACTCCAACTCTTTATTAGTGACTTCAGAACAGAGCAAAATACGAGGGCAGCAGCAGCTCCTTTTATAGAGCTGGCTGCTGTCACAACATCCAATGATTTGAGTTTGCCATGCTGGAAAGCGTCCAGTCAGTGGCGACCCACTAACAGCCAATCAGATCAGCCAACAACGACCAATCACAATCCGCTATCAGTGGGCCAATCAGAAGTGCAGGTTTACGAGTCTGCTGTGAAAGTAAAACTATTAGAATTGCAAGCTAACAAGTTTGCTTAGTTCAGAACACCCCTCCCCCCTAGGTTCCATCTCAAGGGTGGGGTGATGTATTCTTGCAGGTAGGCAGGTCGTCTCACCTGTCTACCTGATCTATGTTGCTCCACCAGTCTTTGCCCGGACTCTGGTTCCAGTGGGCTGTTTGCCAAACTCAGCAGTATTGGTGATCCGGCCTCTCCGATGGGTGACTCGGGGTTGTCATCTCTACTCCTATCAAGGCTGTCATCTGGACTCTCTGGGTTCGCTGATGCTGCAATGCTGCTTCGTGGAGAGATGGCCATTTGCCCCGGCTCTTCCCCGGAAGGCGAATAATCCAGGTTTGGTTGCGCTGATTGCTGGTTTTCAAGTACTGGATCGGGTACTAGTTCGTTTTCTGCCCCCATGATTTCCCTTCCCCCCCTGGTTTGGAGTTCAGGGCTTGTGAAGGGGGTAGGTGCCAGCCTGGAGCATAGCTGGTTGATGTGGTGCTTCCACAGTCTCCCATCAGTAGTTTGTAAGCGGTAGGATCGGGGACCCGTAAGTTGAGTTATGGTAGCGGGGACCCACAATGGGTCACCGGTAAAGTTTTTTGCAAAAACCGGGTCGCCTACTTGAACGTGCGATACTTGCTGCTGGACCCCAGGAGTTTTTCCGGCGTGTAGGCAGGGTGTAGTCGGTCAAGATGTGATAGAAGTTTCCTGCCCATCAGGAGTTCGGCTGCGGTTTTGTTTGTGGTGCTGTTTGGAGTAATATGTTGGAGGAGAAGCATCCTGGTCACCTTGTCGTGGATGTTCCCTTGTTCCATCTTGTGTAAGGTTTTCTTTATGAACTGGACCATTTGTTCAGCCCTGCCGTTGGCCGCAGGATGATCCAGCGATGTTAATGCGTGGCGTATCCCCCGGTCTGCTAGGTATTGCTCAAATGCCAAGGTGGTGAATTGTGGGCCATTGTCTGAAACCAAGACATCTGGCAAGCCGTGTGTAGCAAATAGTCTGTTTAGTTTTTTAATGACTGTCTCTGTAGTGGTGCTCTTCATTTTGTGGACCTCAAGCCAGTTGGAATAGGCATCCACTGTTATGAGAAATGTATGCCCCTTGGTGGGTTCCGCAAATTCGATGTGGATACGGGATCAGGGACCTCAGGGTGCTTCTCGTTCCATTGGTGGTGCTTTTGGTGGAGCTTAGCGTGTTTCCTGGCATTTGTTGCAGGTGGCGACCCAGGTTTTTATTTACTTATCTATACCTGGCCACCAAGCGTAGCTCCTTGCTAGTGCCTTCATTCGCACGATGCCTGGGTATCCATCATGCAATAGTTTTAGGACCATATGCTGCAGTCTTTCTGGGATGACGACTCTGTCTCCCCATAAAACACATTCTTTTTGGGAGAAAAGTTCTGTCTGCCTGTGTTTGAAAGGCTTGAAGGTGTCGTTGAGTTCGTTGTCAGGCCAACCTCTTTCCACCCAGCTGAGGACTCGTGCTAAACAAGGATCCTTCCTTGTTTCTGATGCGATGTCTTGTACAGTCAGTGGTGGTGATGGAAGTGTCTCAATTTGTAGTGTAGCTAGGGTTGGAGCTGGGTCATCCAGAACTTCTGGTAGCGGAGAGCGGTTCAGGGCGTCAGCATGGGGGATGGCTTTCCCCGGTCGGTGTCGCAGTTGGTAATCGTCTGCAGCTAAAAACTCTGACCAGCGTGTCATTCTTGGCGATAAGATGTGGGGAGTTAGCTTATCCCCCGCCAAGATGCCAAATAGTGGTTTGTGATCAGTGATTATAGAAAAGGATCTTCCATATACATACTCATGGAATTGTTTGATCGCAGACACAATAGCGAGAGCCTCTTGATCTAATTAGCTATAGTTTCTCTCAGTTTTAGATAAAGTTCTAGAAAAGAATGCAATGGGCGCCTCAGTACCGTTTGGCAGGATGTGGCTCAGGATGGCTCCTACTCCAAACGGTGAGGCGTCACAGGTGACAGTTAAGGGTAAAGTCTCGTTATATTGTATCAATACAGCATCTGATGTTAAAAGGTCTTTTACTTGCTGAAAGGCTTGCTCTTCTCGATGTCCCCAGACCCAGGAAGCTTTCTTGTCGAGGAGCCTATGCAGGGGTTCAGCAACAGTCGCCTTCTGGGGTAGCGGCGACCCACTAACAGCCAATCAGATCAGCCGACAACAACCAATCACGATCCGCTATCAGCGGGCCAATCAGAAGTGCAGGTTTATGAGCCTGCTGTGAAAGTAAAACTATTAGAATTGCAAGCTAATGAGTTTGCTTAGTTCGGAACACTTACTGACTCTTTTTTTTTCCAGATATGCTGAGAATAGCACATTAGGAATTTAGAAGTTATTTGTTTTATATTTATAAGGAAACTTAAAACAGTTGTAGCAATATCAGTTTGTAAATGCAAAGATAGATGTCCATTTCTATTTGAACTGGACAGTTAAATCATCTAGGGCAGGGCTGTTAAACTCCTGACCCATGGACTGAATGAGTCATGCACTGGCCACACCCATGCCCATTTTACAAAGGGGAAAAAATGTCCCAATACAACATGTGACGCTGCCATGATGACAAGAGTTTGTCACCCCTGATTTAGGGCATCTCCATGGATTATTTTCAAATGTTCAGGGTAACTAGGGGAAACCCACAGAGCTATCAGAGAAGAGATGCAGTCTACATGCAGTAAACATATAAATAATTGTAATCTGAATCTGCACTGCACACTGAGCCACAAAGCCTGGTTTATAGTCCATAATCTGAGTCCACAATCATGCTAAGTCAGAAACATACTAAGAAGAATATCTGTGGAGAGTCTCAGTCATCCAGGTCATAGTTGTCTCAGAGGTGCTTTTTCAAAAGGCAACAGGACTGTTTTGCCTTGAGAAAGAATGAAAGCTTCACTGATGAAGCTTCTTGGATGAGAAGCAAAATGTCTTCTTCCTGAAGGCAAAACAATCCAGTTGCCTTTTGAAAAACCATCTTTGAGAATACTAGGAAGAAGTTGAAGTATGACCTTGGCGCTTGTACAAAACCCATCCAGTCTGCAATACTGGCATTGAGACAGCAACATCTATTATATAAGTTTCTATCAGTCATCAAGAGAAATAGAACAGAACAGAATAACATGTCTCATTTTGCCCAAAAGAATACAATATTTCTTTGTATTGATGACACAGTCGGGGGAGGGAGGGAGGACTCATCAGCAAACATACGTGATACGTGCCTTTGTACTATAAAAAAATCTGTGAAACACCATTTGAAAGATTGCAGAAAAGCTTCTCTCTCATTCTACCTCTCTCTTTTCCCTCTTCCTCTTTGACATACTGTTTTCCTTCTGTAGATGACAATCAGAGTGACAGAGGCAATAGGGTTTAACCCACAAAATAAACCAAATTGTTTATTTTATAGTTAAATAAACAATAGCTACCAATATATGGTTCAGAATTGGTATTGGTCCAGGATGCTGTCTAGATCAGAGCAGAAGAAGTTTTTTTTAAATGAGGTTTTGGCCAGATGATCAGATATAATGTCTATCAACAAAGAGAACCAGTAAGACAACATACAGATTATATTGTTACTCTGTTGTAAGATGGGTTGCTAATAGATTTTGTAAATAAAAAAATATTGTTTGGTATTGCAGTTGGAATTCGATAATGGTAATTATACTTTGGAAAGAGGAGACACCCTGTTCTTTTCTACCTTCTCCCACTGTCTCATAGCTGACATTTTGTCTTCAGGAGAAGCTGTTATAGATCTGGGTGACTGGGCTTTGAGTAGAAATGATTTACCCCCACATCAGGTAGAGATTTGTGCTGACACATTAATTCAAGTGGAAGTTATAATGAGATTCATTCTAATGTCAAATATTTCTTCAGACATTTCAACAAGGAATGTGACAAAAGTGGGACTATTTATGATGTTATTGGCAATGATGTTAAGAGCCATGGTGGTGCAGTGGTTAGAATAGAGTACTACAGGCTAATTCAGTGCTAACTCCAGAAGTTCAATTCTGAGCTGCTCAAGGTTGACTAAACCTTCTGAGGTTGTTATTTTGCTGACACTGTAAACTGCTTAGAGATCTGTAAAGTACTGTGAAGCGGTATATAGGTCTAAGTACTATTGCTAATTATATCTCTCAGAAGATGCTGAACTGGATTTTTTTCCAAAGAAAATATAATGATATACTGGAAAGATTTGAAGAGCAAGAGCTAAGAACAAGTTGTATAAGATGATGATGATTAAAAACCCCTCCAAATAGCTGGTGGCTTGCCAAGAACTGCAACAGACCAGGTACTCAGGTGAAAAATATACATATTTCTTAATTTCATTTATCTAGAAGATTTTAAAAAATAGGGTTGTTGCCATAGAATACATACTTTCAAGAGCTATTTCAATGAAATCGAGTTACTTTAAATATGTAGTATTCTATGTCCCTTCTAGTTACTTTAAATTTGTAGTGTTCTATGTCCCTTCTGTACATCTTTTTGAAGTCCCAACCACTTAATTCTTGTCATGTTTTGGGGATTGGGGCTCTGATTGTGATAAAGCATTACAAACAGACTGGAATACAAACATTGTGGAATTGGAAACAAAATCAAATTTAGTTTCCAGATTTTCCTGCAAGGGCAAAAATTTCATGAGCTACATCTCATGGCCAGGCACTAAAAAATGATGACTTTATGTTTTGTTTGGCTTTTTTCTGGATATTGGTGAAAGACAATTCTACAACTTGATGTGGTTGAAATGGCCGTCAACTATTTTTGAAAAAGCATGGACCCTCTGTCAATGGAACAGCAGTTCATTAAAAAATGTATAAATTTGATTGGAGAGTTAATTGGACAGATTTTCTACAAATATATTTAATGGAAGGGGCCAGGTGAATCCTTCCCTCTTTTCAAAATGTTTGCAGCCAAGGAAGAAGGATCCACCCGAGAATCCTTAGTGTTTATAAATTTTGTTTTATCTAATTTTTCTATTTTGTGTGTTTTCTTTATTTCTTTTGTTTCTTAGGCATTCATGGGGGACAAAAGATAAACCATGCAATTTTCCATTTGTACCTAGATGGTGACTGACATTGCCTTAGAAATATATAATATATAAAGGGACTTCTGAAATGGCATCATAATTGGATTTCAGCATTTTGATGAAATACCAACTGGCTAGTGTTAGTCCTTGGTTTGTTTAAGTATGTTTTTAAAATAACTTGTGGATGTATTATTATGCGTTTTTGTAACATTCTATTGTACAGGTATGTTTTTTCCACCCAAATTTTGTTGATACAGTTTTCAATTTGGTAAATTTTGAATTTAGTCAGCATTTAGATAGCATCTGGGAACTAATATAATATAATATATTGTATTGTATTGTGTTGTGTATGTTATGTTATGTTATGTTATGTTATGTTATGTTATGTTATGTTATGTTATGTTATGTTATGTTATTGGAACTAATATAATAATATAATATAATATAATATAATATAATATAATATAATATAATATAATATAATATAATATAATATAATAAATATAATATAATATAAACAACATGCCTCTACTCCAGGAAGTAACTTAGATATAATATCATTGATTTTGTTAAATGGAAAAAAATATTTCTTTCAAGGAACATGGAATGGTTGAAAGGAATTATGTGCTGGAGTCTGAAGGTTTTTTTCCTTGCAAGAAACTCAATTTTCCCTGATGAAAAATATATTTTGGCTAAAAGCCTGGTTAATCAGATTGATATATATAGAAATCTGAATTCTGTCAAAGAAATTGTGGTTTTAATTAAGTAGATCTCTATTTTTTGTAATAAAATAAATACATTTGGTTCCTGAATGACGTTACATATTATTGGTAATTAAAAATGGAGATTGTTGAATAGGCTTCATAAATTTGTGTATCCAAACTGACCTGACTTTGCAAACATTTTGGGGTTGCAGTTTGTGGTTAGGAGTTTTAATTTAATTTAGGATCCCTTTGTTGGTTGGAATAGGATCAAATATTTTCAGAGTTTATTTGGTTTTGCTTTATTTTTAATCCTATATATGTTTGTTCTGTAAGTTCCTTTGGAACTGAGCAGCACAGAATCCAAAGCAAGCAAATAAATACATTTAAAGAAAATAAGGATTTCCCCAGATTTAGAATGTTCTTCATGCCTATATCTGGGAATTTGAATTGAAATATATGGCAACATTAAATTTATACAAGCAAGAATATACACAAAGCATATGTTCAAGACTGATTTTTTTAAAAAGATCTTGACTGATTATTTAGTGTATGGAAAAAGTGTTAAAAAGCACATCACAGTTACATTCTCAATGTGCAAATATGAAACTATTCATTCAATTTACAAATTCAAAGATAGACTATTTATATAGTCAATACTAAGTTGCATACAGAAAGTCTGACTTTCCCCATGTTAGAGAAGTGGGCCCAGAGGTTCCACAATATGCCACAGTGTCTGCTTTGGACTACCACAGATGAAGTCTGAAGAGGAGAGCTTTCCCCAAAAGAGACTAATGCACCTGCCATGTTGACTCCTAAGCCTATTGAAGGTTGATCAATAGAGGCCCATTCTTGAATCCCAGGCCTGAAGCAGATTAAAGCTGTTTCTGCCTATCCTAATAGGTGGATGTCTGAAGTCTGTTGTTTATAGCACCAGTAGTATCTGTATTGATTGGTAGGTGAATATTGTTAAGCCTGGTTTCCCCAACCAGGGTTAGGGAGACAAGCTAAACAGAATGTGCAGCTTAGTCAGATAGGCACACAGATAAATGAGTGAGCTAAGCTTGTATGTTTATTAACATACAGTAAAAATGACAGATACGCTTGTGCTATCAAATATATAGTTTATTCCATTATGAGTTCATAGCATAGTCAAAATAACAGTCCAATAGTCATGTATCATTTAGTCAGGCCATTCAAGGATATTCAGTTAGCAAAGTCCGTTTTGAATATCCTTTGTCAATTCACTTAAAAGCCAATCCTTTGTTTTCTCTCCCATTCGAGCAATGCAGTCTTGTGTCCTTGCAGTAATCAGGGATCATCAAAGCCAGAGAGATAGCAAGCTGCCGTCTTGCTTCTTTTAAAGTGCTTTCACAACCACTCCCTTAATTACTATCCCACAGTTAAAGTTGCAGACACTTTAACATACAAACTATGATTACATATTATTATTTACCTAAACCAGTTAGGGTAAAACAATGTTATCCCTAACATTCTCCCCTTTTAGGAAATAATAATATAACTATTTACATCTTTAAATCATATTTGTTACAACTCTCTTTAAACTTAATTACTCCTTGAGCTTTTGTAAATTGGTCTGCAATGTTTTCTTCCGTCATGCAGTATTCCAATTTAATTAGCCCATTCTTTACAGATTCTCTAACATTTAAGTATCTTAAATCAGTATGCTTTGATCTAGTTTTTACAGCAATACTAGTAGCTAATTTTATAGCTGCTGGTTTATCCTCGTACACAATAATGGAATCTTTTACAGTTATACCCATGTCTAATAATAACTGTTTGTACAAAATCAAGTCAGTGCATAATAATGACAGACATGAAAATTCCGCTTCCATCGTGGACAAGCTGATATGCTGTTGTCTGATTGACCTCCACCCTATTAGTGTCTTACCAAATAATATAGCCATCCCAGATGTTGATTTTCTTGTGTTTATATCAGTTGCAAAACTTGCATCTGCATATGCACTAAGACTCAAATCACCCTTTGGTTCTATATACAATGCATGGTTCAGTGTTCCTTTAAGATATCTTAAAATTCTCTTTAATGATTGCCAATGACATTGATGTGGATCTGAATTAAAACGTGCCAGCTGATTTACACTATAAGCTATATCTGGCCTTGACCAATTGCTTATATATGATAAGCTGCCAATCAAAGATTGATATGTGGACTTATCAAATTTGGGACTTTGATCATCAGTTTGGCAAACTTCCTGACTCATTGGAGTCTTTGCCGGTTTACAAAGTTCCATTTAAAACGTTTTAATTAATTGGCAAATTTTATCTTCTTGAGATATCTTAAAACCATTTTTTGTTTTGTTAATTGTCAATCCTAGATACTTTTTAATTTCACCTAAATGCTTTAATTTTATCTTTTTGGCTAATAATGATATAATCTCATTAGCTTCATTATTAGTCTTAGTTATCAAAGCAATATCATCTGTAAATAATAATAATAATGACACCGTTCCATTATTTTCTCTTTTAAACACACATGGATCTGCTAAACCAGATTTAAAACCTATATTGTTTAACTCTTTCACAATATATTGGTTCCACTCAAACCCAGATTGTTTCAATCCGTAAAGACTCTTTTTGAGTTTCCAACAATCATTACTATTTACTTTATTGTCTTTTATACCTACTGGTTTTCTTAAATATATAATGTGCTGCAATGGTGCATGTAGATAAGCAGTTTCTACATCTAAATGGTTAATCACATAGTTTTTCTTAGCTGCCCACACTAATGCTGCTCTTAAAGATGTTGCTTTAAGACTTGGTGCAAAAACTTCATCGTAATCAGATGCAGTTTGTTTAAATCCTTGAGCTACTAACCTAGCTTTATGGGTAACAGTCCCATCATTTCCAGTTTTTACTTTAAATATCCATTTGCACCCAATGGATTTTTCTCCTGGAGGTAATTTAGCATTTTCATAAACTTTCATTACCTTTAATGAATTTAGTTCCTTTTCCATTGCCTTTTGCCAATTCTCCTGATCCTTAGCAGGATACATCTTAAGTTCATCTATACTAGTTGGAACTTTAGTTACTTGGCAAACTATACTTGCTTGATATCTATCAGGTGGTCTAGTTACACGTGTAGTACGTCTAGGTATTACAGGACTTACAGGTGGACTTTCATTTATTAACTCTTCTTGATTATCTAACTCTTCCTGATCAACTGTTTCCTCTTGTTCTGGTCCTATTTGCTCTTCATGGACTTCTTCTTTAATTGGACTCTTCTTATAACTAATCTGATCTTTCTGCCTTTTGTAGTGTTCAATAATTACTTCATTATTTAAATCTTGCTCTAATCTATTCCATCCTACATGTTCTAGGAATTTAGCACTAGCACTGGTGTAAACTCTAGATGTACCTGGTTCCCAGAATCTATAAGATTTATGATTAGATGTATATCCTACAAAATATAATCTTTTAGCTCTATGTTGTCCTTTGTGTCTAAGTTGTGAAGGGATATGCACCCATGCTGGTGCTCCAAATGTGTGCATGTAACTTAAATCAGGTTTTGTACCATGCCACAGTGTGAATGGTAATTCACCTGTTGTTGAATTAACAACATTATTTAATATATGATTACCACACATTATTGCTTCTCCCCACAAATTGTCAGGTAATCCTGAATCAGACATCATAATACGTGTCATTGATTGTAATGTTTGGCCTCTTCTCTCTATAAAGGCATTATGTTGTGGCCTATATGGTGCAGACATTTTATGTTGAATACCTAACATTCTTAGTCTGTTCTGGAATTTATTATTTGTAAATTCCGTACCATTATCTGTTATAAGAGTTACTAATTTCTTTTTAGTTTTCCTTTCTGCAAATTTTATCCAATTAAAGAGATTTTGATACGTTTCAGTTTTGCTTTTCATTAAATAGCAAAACCCATATCTTGAATAATGGTCCATTATACTTAATATGTAACGAGCTCCTCCTACACTTGGTTTTTTCGGACCTATTAAATCAGCAAATACTACTTCTAAAGGCTCTTTGGTAGTAAATCCATCAACTCTATCAGCCGGTGTAACCCTTGCTTTGCTTTGATTACAGGTATTACATTGCAAATACTTATGACAAGGTTTTAAACTTATTCCCTTAGATAATTCAACAGTTTTCTTAAGCATTTTAAAATTTAAATGCCCTAGCCTTTGATGTAACAAGTGAATACATTCATCATGGGGTTTCTTATTTTCATAAACTGTGTTAGCCACCTTTAAACCATCATCATTTAACACATATAATTCACCTCTTAAAGATGCAGTAATTTTCTTATCTTCTTTCTCAATTATGCAGTTATCTCCCCTAAATGTAACTACATATCCTAGTTTAACCAAAATTCTTACTGAAATTAAATTAAACTTAAGTTGTGGTACATATAACATTTTTACATTCTCTTTTATAAAAGAACAATATGCTATACCTTGACCTTTAGCTTTCAGTTTCCAGCCATTGACTAACGATATCTGCTGTGTACTCTTGGACATTTTAATAAAATGTTTCTTATCATTAGTTATACAATGAGATGCTCCACTGTCAACCACCCATAAATTATTTTTTACAGCTCCGTTAGTATACATGGCTAACTCTAAATTTTTATTTATCTTTTGATGACTTTTAGTATTCTGGCCAGCGTTCTGGTGCTTTGCCTTTTTACAAAATCTTGCCAAATGTCCTCTTCCTCCACAATTAAAACACTTTTTAATTGCGTATGCAGTAGGAGTTTCATTATCTTCTTTTTGAGGTTGCTGCCTCCTTAACTCGTCTCTTTCAAACCTTCTTCTGGCCTCTTCAATCAATCTGCCAGTTATATCAGTTAAAGTTAGGCTTTCCTTTGGCAATATTTCAAGGGAAATTACGTAGTTATCATAGCTTTCATCAAGGGAAGATAGAATTATGTAGACTTGGTGTAGTTCAGAGAAAATAAGCTCTTTCTCGTGCAGTTCTTGAAAAATGCTTTGCATAGTTTTCAAATGACTCAGCATATCACCATTCTTATGGAGATGTGTACTGAAAAGTTTCCGTGTTAGATTTATGTGAGCACCAACATTATCTCGAACATAAATCCTCTTCAGCTTCTGCCAACACCCAACAGCTGATTTCTCTCCGTGGATATAAACAAGCTGCTGATCAGTTAATGTTAAAGCAATAATGCAAATAGCTTGTTGATTTTTATGCATAAATTCTTCTATCTTTAGTTTATCTTCCTCATCCTCTGGATCCCATTCTTCTACGTTTGGTGGATTTTCAATTATGTTCCACAAACCTTCTCTTCGTAGAAGCAGACTACATTTCATAGACCATGATACATAGTTTGTTCCATCCAACTTGGATATAAGGGACAAACTTTGTAAATTGACTTGTGCCATGTTTTCTTATATGGATATAAAACTATAATTAATAAAACACAGCTGTCTGTTTACTGTAATGTAAAACAACACAAACTCTCACTTTTACATAAATCTGTTTTATCCTAGTTAAACTGACTTTGCAGCCTCTGGGCCCATAACCAGTGTTAAGCCTGGTTTCCCCAACCAGGGTTAGGGAGACAAGCTAAACAGAATGTGCAGCTTAGTCAGATAGGCACACAGATAAATGAGTGAGCTAAGCTTGTATGTTTATTAACATACAGTAAAAATGACAGATACGCTTGTGCTATCAAATATATAGTTTATTCCATTATGAGTTCATAGCATAGTCAAAATAACAGTCCAATAGTCATGTATCATTTAGTCAGTCCATTCAGGGATATTCAGTTAGCAAAGTCCGTTTTGAATATCCTTTGTCAATTCACTTACAAGCCAGTCCTTTGTTTTCTCTCCCGTTCGAGCAATGCAGTCTTGTGTCCTTGCAGTAATCAGGGATCATCAAAGCCAGAGAGATAGCAAGCTGCCGTCTTGCTTCTTTTAAAGTGCTTTCACAACCACTCCCTTAATTACTGTCCCACAGTTAAAGTTGCAGACACTTTAACTTACAAATTATGATTACATATTATTATTTACCTAAACCAGTTAGGGTAAAACAATGTTATCCCTAACAAATATTACTAATTATTTCCTTATGATCTTCATAGATGTAGAGAAATATGACTGAAAACTGGTCACTAGAAAGTGGAGGTAGGTCTTATTGTACCAAATAGGATGACCATAGTGTGATTCAGCTATGCATCAATCAGTCTGATACAGACAATTATTTGTCTAGGATAGGATAAGGTCTCCACTTTGGACATGGGGAGACTAGAAGACTTCCAAGGTCTCTTCCAGCCCTCTGATTCTGTGATTCTGAATATTATAACTGATTGTGGAACAACCATTTATTGCAGAAAACAACCAGGGTTAGCTTTGACAGGAAAATCTGATGGATGAATCCAGGAGGACATTTTACTGTTTTATATTCTACTACTCCTTCTCAGCCAATATCTTTTTAATCATACATCAATTATGTTTCTTCCATATAAACTGTTATTGCATTATTTACTACAATGCTTGAGCACATACATTGTAGGTCACATGGGACAATGGCCAAAGAGTCCTTTGCTTCATATAGTCATGGCAAACATTTCAAGGCTAGTTTTGTTACCCTTGGGATCTGTCACTAAGTCTCAGATGTCTTTTATAATGGAATTTATGAGGTGCTCTAGAAACTTTCTTATCAGAGCATGGAAGGATTGTGGAGCCAGCTGTAATCTTGTTTAGGCTTCTAAAATACACTTTGAGAGATGAGAGAGAGGGGGGGAGAGGGAGAGGGGGAGGGGGAGAAGCAACCTAATATTTTTAATAATGTTTGCTCTGGTCCTTGGAGAAATATTGTCTGGATTTTATTCCTGAAATGTCTTTTGTCCTTTGCTTTTGTCCCTGTTGAAAGTTACTTTAATACTTATAATATAAGACATCGGCACTTTTTTGGGCATGCTTACTTTTCACTGCTAACTATGCATGGCTATTAATCTTGTTCTGATGTAAATGTGAAGTCAAGTGCAGGTTATTGAACTTCTTGCTTGGTGATGTTTCATTGGTTTATTAATTCTACATTAAGAATATCAAACCATAGCTAAATACCTACATCCACATACTTTACTTTGCCTTGGAAAACATATATGCACAGACTCCCACCCCACGAATATGTACATATATAAATTTTTATTCAATTGCAGAGGGATTTTGCAAGTTATGTAGCAGCAAATTTCAGGTGATAATGAATGCCACTGATTCTGACAAATATAACTATGCAACACATGGGTTTATAAATATATCCTTCTCTGTGTAATTTCTTCATTTTCTTCCTTTATAAAAGATTGGGCAATGATCAGTTTACCCATCTCTATCCCTCCCTTTCTCCTCTCCCTCCCTCTCTCATGCCTGTGTCGCAGATTCTTTTACATACACCCGTCAATGGTTTCCAAAATCCAAGAGGACCAATAAAACCACACAGGTCCTATAGGCAACACACAAGCACTCAAACTCTACTACTCACAGCTCACTACTCAACTCTTTCCCATGACTACATCTCCTCTCACTGTTCTTCTGACTACTACTCCTTATAAGCCCAACTGCTGGAGAATAGTTTCTTTTTCTATCTGCTTTAGGCTACTTTATTTCCACAGATAAACACACATCTCCTTCCTATTTTTCCACACACATCAACAACACCACACTCAGCTGCCTCTCTGCTCAGCTTTTACAGCCAACAGTTGCTATGCTAGCAAAGGAGAGGCTTTAAAGGGACATAGTCATTTTGTAGTCAGCCTGTTCTCTCTCACACACTACTACGTTTACTGTGTGCAACTCAAAGGGGCATACATAATGCTCCCTTCTATTTTTTTCCATCACCACAACTCTGTAAAAGTGGGTT
The DNA here is from genome assembly GCA_033807585.1 of Hydrophis major. NCBI lineage: Eukaryota > Metazoa > Chordata > Lepidosauria > Squamata > Elapidae > Hydrophis > Hydrophis major. The sequence goes on along the minus strand of CM066329.1, from coordinate 137,644,356 downwards.
AGTAACACTGGCTTTTGTAATCCTATAGCCTTTTATTGGAACTGAATTTTTGTTGTATAAACTTTCTAAACCAGCAGTCATATAGAAACTAAGGTCTTACAAAATATCAACAGATATTTGTGACTTCTCTCTAAAGAGAACCAAGTCCTTCTGGAGAAGACTTTTTTTTTTTACTCACAATATTACATAACGAAAGTTTACATGTGTGAGCTTGTGATGGAAGGAGTTGCCTCTGAAGATTATAGCAGGTATGATGGTGGCAGGAATGGTGAAAACATTGATCCAGTGTAAAAATCAAATTTTTTCAGCTTTTCCTGCATTATTTTTATTCGGTATGTCTTGGGTTAGTTTTTATTGTTTTAGTAAAAATGATATATGAACCAATAGATATAGCTGTCTATTGGTTTCTGGAGAATGGGTGACCCAGAATGAATGTTAAGTCAGGTAAGAGTGAATGAGTCCTAAATGTTGAGAGAAATTTTTCCTGGAAAAAATAATCTCCTTATATCTAATGAAATTAACTGCAATTTCAGTTCACAGCATTGAACAATAAAACATAACACAGGATTATTAGGCATTATTCTAACTCAAGATCGAAGTGGCTAATGTGGCATGAGTTCATAAGGTTATCATCTGGCCATTTCTAAGCTCAGTTGACAGAAAAATCTTCGAGTGTAGCAATAACTGAACTTTACAATGTTTGTAACTACAGGGAAAAATACATCACCAGATTCAAATGACCAGGCTTTAGTTATTCATACTGCACTAAAGAAAAATAAACACTAATGTAATATTTTTCTAGCAATACATGAAACTCACTTTTCAGTTATGATTATAATAGATTTGCCTGGCCAGTACATTCCACTCCTTCCTCAGTTTCATTACTAAGAAATTATGAGTGTTAACATTCTTGCTTTTAAAAACATAGAGAAACGTGAGCAATGGTGGTAGGGTCATAAATTCTTACAAGCAGATTTAGACAGGAATTTCATGAAGAGATTCTAAACTTCGCAGTTGGAAAAACTGATCAAGACTTGAGAAAATGGTTCTGCTTTCATTTAATAAGGTTTGGTGATTCCACAAGCTAGAGCAGCTCAACCCAGCTGGTGCTCATGCTAGCTAGACCATAATTTGTATGATTCAGCCTGATGCAGGACATAAAACATATGTCAGCAGTCAAGGTAGAAATCTTTATTTTTGCCATGAGAACATCCTTGATATCAAACCAATCTTCTTGGGAGAAAGAAGAAAGGCCAGAAGCATTGTCGTGTCCATCGCAGTAGGGAAACCCGGAGTCAGTGACTTGGTTTAGCTCTTTTATTGGTCCCCGGAACAGGTCTGGCTCCGAGGGAAAAACAGCAGCTTTTTATTCTCAAGCCGCGGCGGCCACAGCCAATGGCACCACTTTGAATCTCCCACAATTTGTTTCCACCAATCGCGGGAGATTCTTAGCGGGCCAATCAGCGTGGCTCACTAGACCAATCGGATCACCCCGCGTTTTGGTCAATCAAAACACGGGGTTTCAAGAATGTAAATGAACGTACAGAACACCCCTCCCCTCTTGGTTTGGTCCTACGTGACGTCATCCTGTAAGTAGGCAGGGCTCCGTACTTGCCTACTGGACCTGCGCAGGTCAGTTGTTGGTTGGCTCCCGGCCGGTTCGGTCGGGTTCTCTGTTTCTCTTGGTCTCGTCGATGGAACCGTCTGGAAGGCCCTGCCGGGCCATTTGTCGCAGCTCCCTCCCGGTCTACCCGGGCTGGTTGAGCTGTGGTTTTCACCGCTCCCGCCTGGTCTTTCCGGGCTGGTCAAGCTGGCCTGGCTGCTTCTCCCTGGTGAGGTTTCAAGCTGGCTGCTTTCCAGTGAGTATGGTTGGCTTCTTTCTCTTGGGTTTTGGTTCTTGGGGTATTCCCTCCCCTCTTGGCTTGTGTTAAGGGGTTTGTCTGTGCCTAGTTGTGTGTCGGTTGTATTTCTTGTGACCGTTCTCGATCTTATTTGGTCGATGTGGCGTTTCCACGCTCATCCGTCGGTTGTTTGCAGCTGGTACGAGCGGGGACCTGTCAGTTGGGTTATGGTTGCTGGTACCCATAGTGGGTCTCCGGTTAGGTTCTTTGCGTAGACGGTGTCGCCTGGCGCAAAGGACCGGTGCTTGCTAGAGGATTTTGGGGGTTTTCCGGGTTGTATGTGGGGTGTAGTCTGTCGAGTGGGGACCTTAATTTCCTCCCCATTAGCAGCTCTGCTGGGCTTTTGTTCATTGTCGTGTTCGGGGTTATATGTTGTATAAAAAGCATTTTATTTATTTTTTCTTGGATTTCCCCGTGTTCGATTTTCTGGATGGTTTTTTTCGTGAATTGAACCATCCGTTCCGCCCTTCCGTTCGCCGCCTGATGTGCCGGAGCTGTCAGTGCGTGTCGTATGCCCCGTTCTACTAGGAATTTTTCAAATTCTAGCGAGGTGAATTGGGGCCCGTTGTCCAACACGATGACATCCGGGAGGCCGTGGGTTGCGAACAGTTTACTAAGTTCCTTGGTCACAGCCTCTGTGGTGGTGGTTTTCATGTTGCTTACCTCCAACCAGTTGGAGTAAGCATCTATGGTTATTAGGAATGTATGTCCCTTGGTGGGCCCGGCAAAATCTATGTGGATCCTAGACCATGGTCCCCTGGGGGTTTCCCATTCCAGGATCGGTGCCGCAGGAGGGCTCGGCCTGGTTTCTTGCCAGAGTCCACAATTTGCCACCCACGCCTCGATTTGTTTTTCCATCCCTGGCCACCAGGCGTAACTCCCGGCCAGGGCTTTCATTCTAACTATGCCCGGGTGTCCCTCGTGTAACAACTCTAATACCTTCCTTTGAAGTTTTTCCAGAACAACAACCCTATCCCCCCAAAGTACACAACCTTTTTGTAGCGATAGTTCTGTTTGTCGGTTCCGGAATGTCCTGAATGCTTCGTCGTCATCTTTTTCCAGCCACCCTTTTTCTACCCAATGTAACACCCGCGCCAGACGTTTGTCTTTATTAGTTTCTCGGGCAATGTCTGACGTGGTTATGGGTAGATCGGGCAGAGTTTCTATGCTGAGGGTTGTTGTTGTGGGTGCTGGGTTGGTGTCTAGGTCGGGTAATGGCGAGCGGCTCAGGGCGTCTGCGTGGGTGATGGTCTTACCGGGTCGATGTGTGAGCCGGTAGCTGTAGGCGGCAAGGAATTCGGACCACCTTGTCATTCTAGGGGATAGACTGTTCGGGGTGGCCCTGTTCCCTGCCAGGATTCCCAATAGTGGCTTGTGGTCGGTGACAATGGTGAATGGGCGGCCGTAGAGGTACTCGTGGAACCTCTTCACTGCTGCGACGATAGCCAGGGCTTCCTTGTCCAGCTGGCTATAGTTCTTCTCTGGTTTGGTGAGTGTCCGTGAAAAGAAAGCAATGGGTGCTTCTTTTCCGTTTGGAAGCGTGTGGCTGAGGACGGCGCCAATGCCCAAGGGTGAGGTGTCACATGTGACGGTGAGTGGTAGGGTCTCATTATATTGGATGAGGACGGCATCCGAGGTGAGCAGGTCCTTGGTTTTCCTGAATGCGGTTTCCTCCCATTTCCCCCACGTCCACGTGGCCGCCTTGTCCAGAAGCCTATGGAGAGGCTCAGCCGCGGTCACCTTTTGGGGCAGGAACACATTGTAAAAGTTAAGCAGTCCCAGAAATGCCTGCAGTTCGGTTTTATTCCTGGGTGTGGGGGCCTCCTTAATGGCTCTGATTTTGGTTTCGGTTGGGTGGATGCCGTGTCGGTCTAGGAGGTACCCTAGGAACTTGACCTGCTCTGTGTAGAGCTGGCATTTCTCCCTCTTCACTTTTAGCCAGGCTTCCTTGAATTTCGTTAGTACCTCCCTTAGATGACCCTCTAGTTCTGTCTGGTTGGCTGCCGACACCAGCACGTCGTCGAAGTAGGGTGCCACCCCCTTAATCCCTTGCAACAGTCTCTCCATGAGGCTCTGGAAAATTCCCGGTAACACACTGACTCCAAACTGGAGTCGGTTACAGCGGAACGTTCCCTGGTGGGTGACTATGGTTTGCACCTCTGCGGTTTCTGCATCAACCGGCAGCTGTTGGTAGGCTTGCGCCAGGTCGAGTTTCGCAAAAACCTTGCCCCCTCCAGTGAGTGTAGGAGGTGCTGCACTACTGGGACAGGGTGGGCGCTTTGTTGTAAGGCGCAATTTAGGGTGGCCTTGTAGTCCCTGCAGATTCTCACTGACCCATCGGGCTTGACTGGGGTGACTATTGGGGTCTCCCACCAGGTGTGATCGATTGGTTGTAGGACCCCTTGTTTGACGAGCTTGGCAATTTGCTCGTCTATTTTTGGCCGGAGTGCGAAAGGTACCCGCCGGGGGGATGTTGGGATCTAGGCTGAATGATATGGGGGGCCCTCAGTACTTGCCTAGGGTGCCGTCGAACACTTCCTGGAAGTCCTGCGCCAGCTGCCATTCCCAGTCTGCCTCTGTGATGTGGTTGATGCCCGTGACCTCAATGCCAAGCGGTGCAAACCATTGAAGTCCCAAAAGGCTGGGTCGGTCTCGGTCCACGATCGTTAGGGGGAGCTTTGCTGTGCGGCCCTTAAATGTTACCTTGAACTGTCCGGTTCCGACTATCGGGATGCGGTTTCCCTGGTAGTCCTTGATTATTAATTTCTGGTTGTCCAGCCCCTTCTTGTGGATGGTAGGAACCAAGCGTTTGATTTCTTGCCAGGCGACCATGGAGAGGTAGGACCCGGAGTCCACCTCCATCCTGCAGGGCTCACCTTCGATGCCTACCTGCACATAAACTTTGCGGGCGTCGGTGGTTGATGCGTGGCCGATGTTGACCATCTGATGGGTTTCCTCTTTCTGTTGGGCTTTGCCACCTCGTCGGTTCCGTCTGGCCCGGTCCCATCGGCTTTTGGTTACGTGATCCCTGGCCATGGGGGGTGTGCCGTCACGCCTCTGGTCACTGTGGTCCCGCCGTCTGGGGCTGTAGGCCTTCCTCAAGCAGCAGACTCGGGAGATGTGACCCTTTTTGTCGCAGTGCCGGCAGACCGCATCGAAGAACCGGCACTCTGCTCGAGGATGGTCACCCCCGCACCCGGCACATGCGGTCCCCGATTTACGACTTTGCCAATCTCGCCGATCACGCCCCGTCTGGAGTTGGTGAATTTCCTCCTCATCGGTGGTGTCCGGGGTGGAGTGGTAGTCTCCATGATGGGTGGTGGTCTCGCGGCGGCTTGCTTCCGGGTGGGCCTTGGTTGCCCATTCTGGGTCGGTGGTCGTGGTGCGTTCTCCGGCGTCTGGTCTCTGCATGCGGTTCACCGATTTCTGGGTTGCCTCAGCTGCGGTGGCTTCAGCGATGGCATCGGTGAGTGCGATGTCACCTTTGGCCATCAGCCGACTCTGTAGGACTGGGTCTCGAAGTCTGAGCATGATGCGGTCCCGTAGGGCCTCGTCCATGTCAGAGAACCTGCACATGCCCCCTAGATTCCACAGCTCCGCCACAAAATCGCTGATGCTCTCACCTGGTCTCTGGTCCCTCCGGTAGAAATCGTGCCACCTGATGAGGGTGGGCACGGTGGGGACATAGTGGTTCCGGAGCAATGGTTCGAGATTGGCCCAGTCCATCTCCTTGACATCCGCGGGTTTCTCTAGGGCTTTTGCCATCTTGAACACTGCGGGCCCGCAGTGTGTCAGGAAGATGGCTCATTTCTTTGGCCGGATGGCGTCCTTCATGTTGCTACATTCAAGGAACATGAGGAATCTGTCCGTGTATGATTCCCAGTCCTTGCTAGCGGGATTAAAGGGTGCGGGCGGAGCGATGCCGGCCATCTTGTCAGTCTTGCTTCCTTCAGACACGTGCTCGATGGGGGTTAGCCTCGGAATCCCACCCTCGTCGCCAGTGTCGTGTCCGTCGCGGTAGGGAGACCCGGAGTCAGTGACTTGGTTTAGCTCTTTTATTGGTCCCCAGAACCAGTCTGGTTCCAAGGGAAAAACAGCGGCTTTTTATTCTCAAGCCGCGGCGGCCGCAGCCAATGACACCACTTTGAATCTCCCGCGATTTGTTTCCACCAATCGCGGAAGATTCTTAGCGGGCCAATCAGCGCGGCTCGCTAGACCAATCGGATCACCCCGCGCTTTGGTCAATCAAAATGCGGGGTTTCAAGAATGTAAATGAATGTACAGAACAAGCATAATCAGTTTCTTTACTTACAATGGCTGCTGCTAATAATTGGGAGCTGAATTATACACAGTGCTAGTGGAAATATTGTGGACCAAGGCAACCAGTATGAGCATAGGGAGTATGCCAAGACCATGCCAAGACCAGACATTTTTCAATGCATGGAAACTGGAAAGAGATTTATAACCCAACTATAGAAAGTTTTTCTTCAAAATGTGCATAAACAACCTGTGCAGTTTATAGTAGTTTCACAAGACGTGGTTGATGGCCACTCATCTGGACAGCTTTAAAGGAGGTTTGTTTAGATTTATCAAGGAAACAGTTATTAAAAAAGATTAGTCTTTATGGCTCAGTGATATATCTATACTGTCGATGTGATGGGTGCAATGGCAGAAGGTTTGACTTTCATGCTGGAGATTATGTGAAAGAGCAGTCTAATAATTTGTGAAACAAAATCCTGGGCATTGATTTAATGTACCAGAGTTGTTCTTATGTTCTCATAAAATGAAAATAAGGGCTTTATATGCTTGAAGCAATAAATGTACATTTTGGAGGATTCTTAAGTGAAATACATGTCTTAACATGCTCTTTGTGCCATTCCTAGCCTAGTTCCAGACCTATGCAGGCAATGTGGCAATAACAACCTACTTTTTTGTTTTAGGAACAGATTAAGCAAAGGTTTCTCAGAAGGATTAGAATGCTAATCCCATTATCAAGCCAGGCCATGGAGTAAATTTACCACAGAATCATCTTCTGAAGTAAATTACTCTCTCTTAATATTATTTTTGGGTGTTCAAGGGATGCCTTTTGTAAGTTTTTTTTTCCATTTCAATCTTGGAAACTTTGAAGTTTGAGTTCAAAAGGTATAATAGCAACATACTCAACATATTCAAACAAAGATTTCAAGAGTGTCCAAAATTACAGGGATTTTCTTACAGCTCTTCTGTAAAGTTAGTCGCTTGACTAAAATAGAAAGAGACCTATGATACTCCCACCATTGTGACATATGCATCCATGTAATCCACAGATACAACAGAACTGTGATGTTTATCTTATCTTGGATTTTGTAACATATTGTAGGACTATAATACTCATTACAGCATGCGCCTCAACATGAGAAATGACTACAGAAATGACTTTTGTTCTGAGAACAGAATATGTAAGGTGGGGAAAGTTTCTCAAAAGGATTAGAGTGCTAATCCCATTATCAAGCAAGAATGTGGAGAACAGAACCTAATAGAACAGAATGGAATCATCTTCTGAAGCATCTTACTCAATATTACTTTGGGCATTCATGGAATGCCTTTGTAAATTTCTTCCCTGTTTCACTCTTGCAGAGAGAGAGATGGGAGAACAGTGAAAGGGGTAAGGACGTGGGTAGAATTTCACAGACTGTTAATGACTGCAAAAGAAAGCTTTGGTAGCTTTACAAAATATACATCACTGGGATTCTCTACTCCACCCCAAATTACAGAAACATCAGATTCATCCACAATGTTCTTTGAGGCCAAGAGTCTGTGAGGGGGAGCAGGAAAGATCTACATGCAGACTTTGGGCACTTTTCTTATTAAATTCATTTCCAGTTTGAAACCAAACAGAGGGAAACTAGTTTCAGGGTCACAAGGAAGCCAACTTTATTGCTGCTTTGATTTAAGCACATGGTAAATAAATAGGTGTACCACTGGAGAACCTACACTTAGTTTTTAGACCCATGTTGGAGGCCAGTCTCCACCAAGTGTGTAGGGTGTGAAAGAAGAATCAGTGTGTGGCAGAACAGAATTTTATTTAAATTAATTTAAATTAAAATGTAAAATAAATTACACTAAGAACAGCCAATGTGGTTGTTCCCAAAAATTATTCATTAGTAATAATATTCATTTATTCAATAACAAATACAACCATTTGAATAAATTTAATTCAGGAATGAACATTAAAAAATTAATGTTTGTGACATTAAAAATGATAATTTGGCAGCAACTTTTGAACTGTGTGTGGAAGTTCTACATTAAACAATTTTTCTACTATTTGTCCCTGTGTACTTCTCACTTACTGTGTACCATAGAGTTCAGAGGTGTTGCCACAGGACTCCCAGATGGGACATCAACTGCACTGTTACAGATTGCCAGAAACATTTTAAAGGCCTTCACTTGGACATCTGATAAAATTAATGTCACAAGCTGTGCAGACTTTGAATGGATTCCCAGTTCTATTCAGTTCAACTGCCTGATCCACTATGGCATATGCCATATATTATGGCATATGATCTGTTCTAGATCTTTCTTATCATTATCTGGGCATCCAAGTTTATTTATTTATTGATTATTATTTTTTGTCACTCACCTCACCATAAAAGTTATATTATGATTCCAAAAAAACTGGATTTTCTAATCAACATATTGCTAAAACCATCCAATGTGCTAAATGTTATATTAGACTGTTTATACGAGTTGTCAAAGAAAATGTTAAAATAATGCCTAAAGAAAGTCTTTAAAACATAATTTCTTTGTTTAGTATAATTTTAAAAAATGATAATCTGTTTTGTAAAAAAATGTTTGAAGTTCTTAAATTTACCCCTTGGAGGTTTTTAGAATTACTTTAAGCTCCTAATCACTGCAAATTAAGGCCACTCAGGAGTTGAAATAGTTGTGGAACAACATTTGGGAGATTATACATTTTTATCTGAATTACAGGCATATCAAATGGACTGTGCATAATTGAGACACAAACAGATCATCTTCCAAAATACGTTTATGACAAATTTTTCCAGCTGGGACTTAAACAATGCTACAAGTTAAATTTTTTAGAGAGCTGTTATTTTATTTGTTAGTGTAATGTTATTAAGAATTCTGATTATAGTAGTAAAATGTAATTCAAATTAAACTCAAGAGAAGAGCAGGGAAAGAAAGAAATAATAAAAGGTGCAAGGTAAAAGAATAAATTGAGAAGAAAGAAGGAAGTAAGAATGTTGCACAGAAAGAGAAAAGAGGTATATAAAGAAGAGGCTTACAACCTTCAGTACTACAAGCCTCAACACCGATGGGAGGAAGAAAACGGCAAAGATAATGTGGGACAGTGAAATGGAGGTCAGCAGGGAACAGCAATGGAGGAGATAGATAGGGGAGGTGAACTGAAGCACTTCTGTAGCCATAAGTTCAGGGCAGTTATCAAGTGTCCAAATTTTGATCACATGACTGAGGGGTTGCTGTGGCTTAACTTTGGACCCCAGTCATAAGTCTTTGTTCAGTCTTCAGTGGTAACTTCAAACATTGTAACTTCAAACAGTTGCTGAAAGAATGGTCATAAGTTGAGGACTGTAACTCATTCAAATATTTTCATAGGGTTTAATTTCTTTTCCCTGCTTCTTGGTTGCATTGCACAGTTTTTCAAGGCCTCAATAAGCTTCTTTTTAAAATCCAGTAGAAAAAAATTGCCCAAGTCACTCTCTTGAATTATTATTTGTATTTCTGTTTTGAATGTTAAAACACCAGCCAATTTTTTTTTTTGTAGAACCAATGAAAATATTCTTTTCCCATTCATTTTCTTGGCCTGTCATCTGTAAATCTTATTTTTGAGCCCATCTCTTATCTTGTCAGATAAATTTGGTTCTATATCTGTCATTTCTTCATAGTCTATACATAAAAGCAGATACCATTACTGGTGTTGTTGAATTGTTTTTTTAAAATTTATTTATTTTGTCAAATGCTTACAATATAATAGAAATAAGAATAAACATAAGTTTAAATACTAGAAATAGGAACTAATAATTGGGGACAATAGGACAGGGATGGTAGGCATGATTGTGTGCTTATGCAGAATTGTGTCTACTAATTTCTGGCTACATTCTTCAAACATCTCTATCAGTATTTTCATTGTTATAATGTTTTGCATTTAATATTTCTCTATCAGGGTGCAAAGAGGAAATATCTGCTATGAATGCCACATAGGCATTGGGAAAGGCATCCTGTCAGTAAATGCTCAGCTCCGTTCAGTTGCCCCAACTCCATCCCAAATAAGAGAATTAAAGGGTTGTAAAAAGAAAACAAATATTTTGCATTTAATAGGCTTGCATTTTTCTCTATCTGTAACATAAATATTCCTTCTAAAATTCCATTTTTAAATCATGAACTTTTTAATGTTTGTTGTGTTTCATTTATCCCAGCCCTCATTCAATACAAAACTGCTTCCTGATACCTTCCAAACAATATTTACATTTTTGAATCCCTTGTAAACTGGTTATTTACCTTTCAGAAGATTTTTTTTTAAAGGATACTAATTGAAGATAACAGGATTTGGAATCCTGTAAGAAAGCTGGTATTGTTCATTAATGCTTTATAAAACCAATGTATAGGGGTATAAAACCCCTTGGCCAGTCTTTCTTTGGACTGTCACTTTGCAGGTTTTACTGATTTACAGCTTAGTTTATTTAACCTACAACTTTTCTCTCTACACCACACTGAATTAAATTAGGAATCTCAAGTAATTCTCTTGATTCATGGATTTCTAGGGGTCACCAGAGAAATAGGTTTGATATATAATATTCTAGTGAGCTAGCAGCGTACAAAAGAATACATTAAATACTTTTTTTAAAAAAAAGGTTCAGCTACAACCCATTTAGTTCCTGCTTGACATGAAAACATTGTGTGGGCTTCCACCTTCCTCATGCTATTTTTATTTTTGCAAATGGTGGAGTGGGTTGGAAGGGTGCTACAGAAACATAATTATTAATATTGCCTGATGGAAACCAACCTTGTAGATTTCTGCTGATAAATAACCCTTTCTAGTAATGCTGCATTTAGCAAGGAATCTGGCTCACATGAAGTGGAGAAAGACATGGCCAGATGCTCTGCATTAACATGAGAATAATATTTAGTATGAACTAGAACTATTAAGCAAGATATATGGAGCTGAGGAGGATGAAAGAGCCAAATCTGGTCTTAAAACAAATCTGAAGCTTAGTGTTATAATAATGATCTCATTTTTTTCCTTTGGCCTTTTTGTAATGAGCTTTATAAACCAGTTAATGATATTTATGAGTTGTATGGCCTCGTTGCAGAACCTTCATATCATCAGGCAGGCCAGAGGTCTAATTTGAATGTTGTCTACCCTTTATAAAAGACATTCACAAAGTGTTGCTTTCACTCTTATCACACTTCCTGTTCACTTTTTGACACACTTCTAAGCATTTTATCCTCCTCTCCTCTTGTCATGTTTTACTCCAATTTCATTGAAGTCAAACTTAGATTTATTTCTTCTCCAGAATTGTTTCCATCAGCATCCCTTTATTGTATCAAAGGAAGAAATGAGCTATGCAAACCATTCCATCAATTTAGCTAGGAGTATCTTCCAATTGGTTCTTTCTCTATAGAAGTGCCATCTACTGAAATCATCCTGTCTGGCCACTGTAATGTTTTGCTTTTTTAAAAAAGAATCTTGGATTCACAAGACAAATGTCAGGGAAAAACATAGCGTAAACTCTTGTTGTGTAAAGCTTAAACTGTTATAGCCACAAAACATTACATTTTCCATTTTGTGTATTTTTCCACTGCTTTTCAAACTCCCTTTTTTCTTCTTTCTATGTTGCAGCATCTCTTGGATCTTAGAGCATAACCCACATTTCTTCCTGGGTTAGATAGAAACAAACAAACAATAAAAGTAACTTTTCAAACATTAGGAAATATTATAATTCCAAAAACAAAATATACAAACCTACATAGAAGCCTATACCTATTACCTTATAAGTACATTGTGATGTGTGGAAAGTCTTCTAATATGTCTGTCACTACCAGCTTTCTAGTTGGTATCCCATAAATGAAATTCATCTCAAGAATTCTGTTTTCTTCTGTCTGGACTCAAGGATTCAATATCCTGAAATGCGGGAATCACTACTTCAGAAATTTGAAATATTACCTCACTGCATTCCAACTGAAATGGAAGGTTTCTAAGAGAATTGATGTTTCAAACAAAAACATCATTATCTTTAGAGTTAACCCGTTCAAAGGAAGGCATAGAAATGTTCCAGAGAATAACACAGTGAACATTCTTGTATGCTGACTGAAACTTATCAACAGATAGATTGTTAGCAACCTATCCCATATCCAGTGGAGTTTATTTTTTAACACTACATTCTAAACTCTGATAGTTATAAAGCAAAATGTTTCTGGTTAGTGCATGAGTGGGAGCTATAATAGGTCATTCCATGTAGGTTGCCTTCTGTTCTGTTCTGTTCTGTTCTGTTCTGGGAGAAAGGAAGTTGTGAATGGCAAAATAAAGACAGAAATTTATACTTCTATCCTTTTTTTCCTGCCAAGCTGTTTTTGATGGTTGGCTGTTTTGTAAAGGTGGAGAATGAAGAGTCCAAAGTACTCCTATTCTTGTCAGTAGTTTGTCTCCAAGGTCAATAAAGATTAAAATTTGCTTTACTGCAAATAAAGGGATGTTGAAATAATCTTGCTGGAGAAATGGATGAGCTGTTAAGGGAGAGAAATGACAATACAGTCCCAGGAAAAGCAGAATGCATCAGAAAGAATGTTAAGATAACCTCACTTTGATTTTATTATGTATAAGGTGGAGCAGAGAGTAATTTTGTTGTTCAAAATTCTATTACTATATACAACAGTACAACACAACACCTATAATCCACACAGTGGATCTTCTTTCTGATTTGACCTACATTGATGGCTTCATGCCATAAGAACAAGGATACTAAGAACATGTTGATCCCCACACCTATTTGCCATTTCTCCACATCTTATGGGACTAGCAATTTATATGGGATGTTGATGGAAGCAAAGTGTGAGAAGTAAATTCTGAAAACTGAATTTTCAAGTAGGTTTAGGAAATGTTACCAAAAGAATGTTATGTGTTTCTGATTATGTCAGGTAAGGGACAATATTTACATGAATAAAGATTCAAAACAGACAAAGTAAAAAGTCTCATGCTGCATTATTATAGAGTTTCAGCTTAAGATGGTCAAATGCTTAGTGACTAATAGCTAATGTAAATGTAATTAGTTTAAGTAGTAACTGATTATATTTTAGCAAGGGTTCATTTGAGTTATGGAAATAATTGAGAAAGAGAAGAGGGTGTAAGGCACAGCCAGCAATGTCTGAATGAAAAGCTAATGTCTTGATCTACAACAGCTGATAAAAATCACCAAATGGATTGTCATAATACAGCGTGGCTTTTGAAAAGGTCATGAAAATTTCATTTTTTATAGCTTGTATAGTCTTACAAGGGGGTTCTATAGGATAAAAACTAGAAATATTTTTGTAGATTTCTGTGGTTAAGTCATGTTTATCTAGAAAAATCTAAAGATATTCAAATACTGGTGTATTCAAGAACATGTGCCATTAATTTCTTTGTATTTCTTTGTGCCATCCGTTCCTTTGTATTTTTTGTGAGTCCTTTGTATATTGTGTGTGTATGTGTGTGAGAGAATGAGAGATGTAGGAGAAAAGAATAAGATCAGATAAAAAACAGAAATACTGTCTGGTTGCTACACAAATGCCAGTTCTGCACTGGATGATTGCCGCCAAGAAAGTAAGCCAGATCTCTTAAAATGCTGACGCCAAAACCTGGAACCTTTTACCTGGAATAGTCATGGTAGAATTTAGACTGAAAGTATATACCATCCTCCCTCAATTGGTATGGACAAAAGTGGTCTTCTTTCTGTAGTTTGGTATGGCATCTAGACATAGTGTGAATGCCTTTAGTTGTCCAGGTGGATCAATAGGGGAACCTATTGCCAGAACAATATTCTTAATAGCTCTGTCACTGAGGGGAAAAAAAAAAACAGGCCTTTCCATCTCAGAGTTACAGAGGTGGAATTCTGTGCTTTGAACATCTTTGGCATCTGATTCCAAGGTGTCAAAACAAAATTTCATTGGCAAATAGTCCACTTTGAAATTTCATTTCATTTCTTTTTAAAGAATAGTCTCAAAAGTATGCATACAAAAATACACGCACCAGATATGATATGTTATTTTTTAAAAAAATCTAATTCACTGTTTTTGCATCAGTGTGGGTTGTTGTCACTCTTGTACACTGTTTATAGTCTTGTGTAATTGACACAGCACACACATATATATGTCAAAAATAAATAGATACTAATTCTTATTAATCTGTTTGTGGTGATGTAGATCAGATTCAGTTTCACAAGCTGAGGGAGAACTAAAGATACTGTGGCCTCTAGATGGCAACTTTCTTATTGCTGCTGTCTAATCCAGGAAGTACTGGACAGATTAAAAAATTATTTAGAACAAAAATAATACATTTGATATTCATAGCTATCGATCGACAAATATAGGGCTCCTACAAGGACATTCCTGTAATAATAATGTAGTTACAATAATGTAACTTCTTGCCTCATGACAGAATAAATATTGGAGAAGCTAAGCCTTTCTAAAACCAAATGATATATTATTGCTTTCTTGAAATTTCTAAATGAGAACTGAGCCAGAATTGTCACTGTAAGTAATTGGGGTATGAAGGCTGATCATAATGTAACTTTAAACTGTACAACTTTTGCTTATTAAGCATATTAGGAGTTCAACCAACTTTTGATTTTGAAACAGACATTCTTATCGCCATAAATATGCTTGGCTAAACTGCTGTATCTGCTTAGGTGACACAGAACATGATATTTTCCTTTCTTTCAAACCTGGAATCACAGAAGCAGAGTTTTGAATGCTTTTTCAGTCATTTCTAGTTTGCAGGTCTTTATTGCGTTGTATAAATGTCCTGATTTCCTTTGTACAGGTCTCAAACACTAGGACATCTTAGAACAGATCTGCTCAGTGTGCTGTTCTCTGTGCCTTGATGTTTTATTCACACACAACTGGGATGTAATGTGAATTGCATAACATGGAAAACATCTGACTCTACAAATTGGTTGTGCAATTGGCAACATCACTGTACAGACAAGCACCAGTGAGTTAGAGGGAGGAAAAGTACAGAGGTTTCCATTGCAAATATTGTATAGGACTCCTGGTTCGTTTGGATATCATTTGGATCAGGGCTGCCAACCTTGAGTGATAGTTCGGAGTGAGACACTGCGAGGGAGCGAAGCGACCGAGGGGGGGATGGTGTGGAAGGGGGGTGTCCCCCCTTCCACGGTAGGGAGCTTTGACAATTTTACATTTTAAATGGTGCAATCTGATGCATACTTTAGTCATGATTTGGACATATACATACATACATACATGCAAGCAGCACCAATGTACTTGAACCGGATTTGTAAGATATTAATAATGCAGTTCACTGACCATCTTGGTCGGAAAGGGTCCACATTCTTGGGCCTCTGCCCATCTGCTCCGTCCCTTTGGGCTGCTCTGGCTCTTCTCCTCCTCCAGGGTCCCTGGCTGAGAGGGGCGTCCCAAGTGCCTGGGATCCGGCCCCTCCAGGCTGCCTCTTCAGGGCCACAGAAGCCTCCCTCACATGGCCCCGGGGGTGGAGGGGGCCTTGCCAGGGTTCCTGGCCTTGGAGCTGGGCAGAAACGGCCCTTCCCAGCCCTCTCCCACCCTCTGGGCCTCCCACCTGCGGAGGGGAGGGGGATCCAGGCTGAGTCTTGGACCCACCAGCCTCACAGTCCAGCTGAAGGGTCGGAAAGGGCCAGGCAGGCAGATGGACACACACACACACACACACACACACAGAATGGGGGGGGAGGCTGGTGTCCTTCACTCCCCAAATGCCCCCCTCCCAGTCTGTGCATGGGACCCCCAGCAATGCTGCCATCAGCTGCTCCCCTGCAGGGAAGTCCTGGATTGTCTGGGGGAGGAGAGGAGAGGACAGTGGCCACTCCCCCCCCTTTGCTTGGCATTTGTGGGGAGACCCCTCAAGGCGAGATTCCTTCCCAGGGGCTCCCAAAGAGCATCCAAACGTTCCTGGCATCAAGTGGGGAAAGAAGCCTAAAAAGAGAGAAACTCCTGCACCGGCTGCGATTGGGGCTCGGAGGGGACAGGAACCCCCCCTCCTTGCGAGCCCCCCCCGCCCCGCTCCAGCCTGCCCTCTGGCGGGACCCCCTTCCTGGAGAGGCTCCTCCCTGCCAGACCCTCTTGCAGCCTCTTGGACCCAGGGGAGGCTGGGGGGGGCGCATATCTAGGTGCAAAGGGTGGGGGGAGGGACACAATGTACCCGGGAAGGAGCCCTCCCCCCCTCTTCCCCCTCCCTCTCCAGGGGCTTCCCATCAGGCTGGGGAGCGAGAGAAGCCGAGGCGCGCAAGAGGCCAGCCACGGCAGCTCCCCTTGCGAGAGGGAGGCCGGAGAGACCAGACGGGTGCGGCCTTGAGACCAGACGGATGCGGGGAGGGGATGATGGGAGCTCAGCTCTCGAGAAAGGCCCAGGGATGCCCTGTAGTCGTACTTCATGGGGGATAGAGAGTTCGTCTCTCTCATCCCCGCCTGCCAGAGCAGAATGCAGCGCAAGGGTTAAGCCCAGAGAGTTGTGACATCCTAGAGCGGAAAGGAGCAACCGCTTCCTGCAGCGTGGAATTCTCTCCTCACCCCAGTACAGAAATCAATGCGGGCAACGTCCTCTCGCACATGCTCTGTTCGCCCTCTGAAGCCGCCCAGGATCGGAGGCTTCACTTCTCGAAACTTTGGGCTTGGGCATATCGATATTCGGAATATCAGAGAATGTAGAGATATATTTATTTTTGTACATTCCATTTTGGGGGTTTAGCGTGAGATTTCGTTTATCAGAGTGAGACAGTCAAAATTGGTTGAATTGCGTGAGTCTCACGCTGATTGCGTGAGAGTTGGCAGCCATGTTGGATACTGTTAACTGAATTAGTCTGTGGAACATAAATCCTATTTTTCCATCTGTTCTGGTTTACTGTGCAGCATGAATATATTCTGTATATAAGCGCGTATAATCTCCTGTCAGCATGAAACATTTTTCATGTACATAGCCAATTTTTGGTGGGTGATCCGCTCTTTGAACCTTTATGGACTTAAAAAAACAAGTCAACAGGAAAGAGTTTATCTTCTTTTGCCTCTCTTCTCCTCCCTGTTTTTCCTTGTTCTTTTCTTTTTCTTTCTTGAAATGTGTGCTATTGTTATTGGAGTGCAACACATCCTTTTTGCTGTAATTATTGTGATGGGTTTGTGCTTTTCACTAAAAACAATGAAATGAAGTGAAAGAGCAGGTGCTTGCTTACAGAAACAGTATTTTGATTTACTCAATGCAATGAAAACACATCTTGTACAAACTAAAACTAAACTATAGAGGAAAGTCCTGTCTGATTTTTTTAAAAAAATCTTAGTGCTTTATGACCAAGACTAACCTACATGGTTTGATAAGCTGTTGGTAATGATGTTTATGCCTTGCCTAGATTTTTCAAGGAGAACATGGCATTTAGGAGCTCAGCCCCAGCTGAAGGTCAGTGAGATTTAGATGCCAGCTGTTGTTATTGTGGAGGCCTCCCTAAGGAGCCTTGCCTAAAGGTTGTGTGTCACGTTGGCTTCTCTTTATTACTAATCTCTGGCATTGTTTCCATGACCATATATTGATGTAATCTCCCCATGAAACAAGATCTCAAGAACTATAACATATTTAGGATTGTACAGCTAGATACAAGGAACTGAGGAAGGACAATACCTTTGGATGACAACAGAGAGCAGATACTGTAAGCTGAATTAGAAGAATTTCTAGTTTTGAAATGGGGAATTTAGGATGACCTTCAGCTCAAGAACAGATAAGAGTGACTGAAGGCAGGTCATCCTGACTCTAACCTTGCTTGAGAATTGTCCTGAAAACAAATGGATAAGTCATAAAGCTTTCGAAACTGATGTATACTGGTGATATATTTCAACATCTGTTGTCTGGCTACTTTGAAGGCAATAAAAGGGGAGGGGTACTTCAAATTGTAGTTCAGCCACATGTGGAACATCACAGTTTATTAACTTTCTTGGAAGGGGAATATTATCCAGGGATTTATATGCTTAAGTTATGTTAGACTGTGGTTAAATGGAGTGGCTCTGATTTCTTTTATACTGAACTAATCTAAGCTCAAACTTGTTTGAATTCTGTTATTTTTCCCCCTGATATTATATTGCATTCTTGATCATGGCTGTGGAGAAGTAAGCCTGCCTTTAGGTTCAAGGCATGGTATTATATTGCAGCCTTAATATATTAGCCTAGCATTGCAGGATGGAAAATACAAGGAATAAATATGGACTATTAACTCTCTTTTTTTGTAGTCCTTAGGATCCTCCCCTATCCCTTTATGCATCAGTTGCAGGACTGTTGAACGCTGGTGACATCAATTTCTCCATTTTGAAATGGAAGATAGATAGATAGATAGATAGATAGATAGATAGATAGATAGATAGATAGATAGATAGATAGATATGATCAGTGGTGGGATTCCAGTTCTATGAGAACATGATTCATGCACATGTGCCTAATGTGTGTTTTGTGTGCACACAGCATTCAAAAACCACTAATTTTAAGTTTCAAAACTTACCTTCTATTCAGCACTGGTGAATAAAACAGCTGAGGCACAGCAATCTGTTCTGCCGACAGCATCCCACTACTGAAGATGATAGGGTTAGCTTCTAACACAGGGTACTTATAAATGACCCCATTTCTAACCCCCTCCAAACCCTGCAAAGCCTTTTGAATTAAATTATGTAGTTGTCTTGAATTCTGACACCTTGGAACAGAAACCCAGAAGAGATTACCACGAGTCAATCATGCTTTCTTGTTTAACCAACAGAAAAGTGCCCTCATCATCATTTTGCTTTTGTACTGTTCCCAGAATTACAACAGTTCTTGGAATAACATAAATTACTTGCCCCCACTTCATATAGAAAGAGAAAGGGGAAAAATAAAATGCTAGCATCCTCTTGTTTTCAGTGTAGAGGAAAAGGTGTTCATTTCTCTGAATGATGATGTTATCCATTCAGTTGTGTCCATCTCTTGGCAATTCTATGGGCCAAGTCTCTCCACCTCTTCTAATCTGGTACTACTACTTTGAATTTCTCTGAGCATTGTCCAAAATATTTGAACAGTAGGTATGAGAGGAAATCTGTTTCCCTCTTAAGTCTTCATTTTTTGTGTATATAAATTCTGAAAGTTGTAAAGATCCCAAGATACCATCATTAATAGCCAGATACTAGTTCAGCTATACTTCGAGGCTGCATGTAAAAAAATGCAAGTATTTGCTCAGTGAAAGAGTAACTGCTCATTTTTGCCCAGAGATAGATGCAGAGTGTGGCCCTGATGCTGACCTTAGGAAAGCAACATTATTCCATTCCATTCCTAATGGAAAATCCTGGCTCTTGCTTGGGATATAATATGATCCGGTCCACCTTGCTTTAGCATCTTACTGATTGGATACCTCAATGTTCCCAAAAAGCATTAATTGGTGGCTGTGACTATTTCTTGACTTTTCCCATAAAACTGTCAACTATGAGCCCAGGTTTTAAGATTGGTCTTTTGTCATCTCTATATTTGATCAGATAGATATCAGATGGATGTCACAGTGACACTTTGAGAACAAGTTTGATGAGATTATGAGAAATTTCCTTGATGACCAGTCAGTGTATTATAAGCTATTTTATGTCTTTTAAAAACTATTTTATGAATACAAAATCATTGTTCATGTCATGTGTTGATAGGATTGAATCTGTACCAGCTGCATTTTTGTGATACCTCCCTGGTTAAAGAATAACTGTACTTGAAACTGTTGACAAGAATAGTTTCTAGTTCAGTTTTGATATGATTTTTTAAAAATAGCAATAACAATAGCAATAGCCAGGGGTGGGATTCTTCCACGGACTGGTTCTATAGAACTGGTTGTTATGATTCTGTGCAGTTCAGAGAACTGGCTGGCCTCGCCCCTTTCTGCCTGCCCTCCCCTCCTCACCCAGTCTGCCCTCCCCTCCTCATCCTTATCGCACATGCACAACATTGTGCACATGCCTGACATTGCTAACTGCATTCTTCCCCGCCCAGTCACTCCTTAAGGTATTTCTTCCCCCCCCCACACCATCCTGACGATCAGCTGTTCCTATGATCAACTGTGTTGCTTACTTACTGCTTCACCTAGGAGGCTTCCCTGAGGCCCAGGAAGGCAAAAAATGGAAGGGGGGTTGCCACTGTCTCCCTCCATTTTTTTGCCTTCCTGGACACCAGGGAGGCTTCCTTGAGGCCCAGAAGGCACCAAAATGGAGTGCAGGGGAATGCGTGTCCCCCACATGGAAAGCAAAAGTGGGAGCAAAAAAGCCTCCCAGGAGGCTTCCCTGAGGCTCAGAAGGCCCCAAATTGGAGCCTGGGGGTGCTGTGCACCCCCTCCAGGTTCCATTTTTTTTCCTACCTGAGCCCCAGGGAAGTCTTCTGGGAGCAAAAATGCCCTGAGCGCAAAACATACTCACTGAACCAATAGTAACACCAGTTGAATCCCACCACTGGTTCAATATCGCCCCATCTCTCAGTTCTCACTTACCATCCATATCAAGACACATTTACCAATAAAAGGTGCTCTTTTATAATTGCCATTTTTTCTGTTGTACACAGGGAAATGGTAGATAGCACAAAAATTAGAATGACACTGCCATGTTTTAGGAGGAATGGTGGGGAAAGTAGGAGAGAAATGGACAAATTAGAAACTAAACATATTTCTAATCTGAAGTAGCTTGCAGACCTATTTGCTCAAGAATCTGATTGTAATGAGCTACAATGGAGTGAAAAGCTTTATTCTGTAACATTCGGGTGGTGGTAATGGTGGGCACATTGTTTGCCTAATACCACATAGTATCCTATGGATTAATCTTTCTCTGTCTCCAGCACTGCATAATATCAGCCACATCAAAGAGCACAAAATAGTCTGTGTTGTATTACAGTTCAATCCATTTATATGTCAATGTTTGTCTGTGATATGTAGAACATGGAACTTGTCGTCCCCCCCCAATACTATTTTAAAGGACTTAGCACTTTTTCCCTTTCAGTAATCTCATGGGCCTTTGCTATTTGCCATAGTTTGACTAATAAAACAAAATATTCAGACTCACATTTTTACAAGCTTTGAAAAGAACTCCAGACTCCACTGGCTTTTAAAATCTCTCTCTCCTCCCCTCCCCCAAAACTCTACAGCAGTAGATAATATGGGAATGTGTGGCATTCTTATATTCTTGAAAAGACTTTGATATGATTCAAGAGTATTTACTGTTGGGTTTTGTAAAGAGTCATTCATGACAAGTAATGATAGGAGATGCCTGTCTGGGAATCATGTTTGCATTTATATAGTCACATATGCTGATATATTTCATCCTGGAGAAAGTCTATGTATGAGGCTGAATTGAATTATTGGTGCATAATCGATCAATCAACTCTTATATTGATTGTTCATTGCCATTGTTACAGTCTAAATTTTGATAATCTTGGGATAAAACTGAATACATTGAAATTAAAGGCAGATGAAATTGAGACGCAGTTGACAAGGAGAAAGATGGATCTTGGACGGAGATTAAAATTTGTTCTCAATGTCGTTCCACTCTCCCAGGAAGTGCAAGTCCGTTGTCTAGAGGTGTTCCTCTAGAAGTGTTGAACCCTGCTGTCACTGGGTTTAATATGCAAATGCAAAGAACATGTTTGCATAACTACAGTATCTCAACTGTGATCCCTCTAAAAAATTTGGATCTAGATCCTTGATAATGTGTTTTGATTGCTGTAAAATGCTTTTATTACTTTATTACTTGTTAAATTTTCTTTAAAGTTCCTGTATCCTCTGAAATAAGGGAATAGGTATTTCCTTTATGTTGCAGTAATTAATGCTGTTCTGATATTCTAGCTGAGAGAGATATAACTGTGGCCTTGAAGTATGGTACTATCTATCCTGTACATATTCTAAAAATTGCTGCCTAACTGCTAATGAAAGGTTATTGAGGAGCTCTCTAAGGAGAGCTGCTAACTGGAGTAAGGATGTTTTCAGAACAAAATCACATCCAATTTCAGTCAAACTCTCTTAGAAAATTAATAAGTAGTTAGGGATATATATTTTCAGAAATTGATAGTACTTTTCAGATCATCTTATATCCTAAGTTTGGATATAAAATCCATTCCCAGTAGTTACTTGTCTTAGCAAATTGGAAGGAGTTTGATATTAACTAGCTTTTTCCCTAGCCCGTTTAAGATACTATATTTAGATATATTCTGGTGAAAGTAAGAAAAGGATTTCCTTGATTTTTTGAGCTCTCCATAAAATAGGTAAGAATTGGATACAATGGAATATAATATTTAGTAATGTAATTCTTATGCTGGAACTTGTCAGAAGATCACTCAATGGTTATTTATGTTGGGGTAGTCTTTTTTAAAATCCTGTTAATATTGTATATTTGGATTATAACATTGGAAAGACAAATTTAGGCCAAGGAGTCCAAACCTTAGCTCACAGCAGGAATTCAAACTAAAAAAAAATCTCAGTGGAGATATTAGAAGCTATTGTAGAGATGCCCAGACTGAGCCTGAGGGAGGGGTGAAACTCATCATCAGTCATGAGTCCCAGTGTGCCCACAAGATATTCAAGTCCAGCCCCCCTTGAATGCCTTCTTAATTCCCGCTCATTTCCCTTGACCGCTAGTAGGTCAGGTTCTTGTAGAGAGCTTAAACTTGCAATAAACATTTATACTAATTTGAACTGCCTGAATCTCCTGATTTCTCTGGTGTTTGCAGCTGTTAGGCTCCTGCTTGAAAATATTTTATGCCTGATACTTATTGAATAATAAAATCAGGAACACCATTAATGATAGTTTAGATTTTTTTTTGTCATTGGCAGTAAGAACAACACTCTTTATTTTGCTCATTTTATTTCATCTTCATTGTATAACATCTGTTTGATTTATATTTACTTTTATTTTTGGTCCATGGACTTACAATAAATGAACATGATGATTAGACTAAAATTTAACTGCAAAAACAATCAGGAACCCTTTTTAAGAACATGGAAAAATATGTTACAAGGTAACCATCATCACAAAATTCCACACCAATTTTTTACATTTAATTATTTCCATATATCCTATTCTTTTCCAGCTCTTGACCAAACGGTAGTCACATTATTTAAGATGTTGAAATGAAATTAGCCACTTGCTGCTACTTCTATAAATAACTTCACGGGACAATTTCCTAAAATAATATATGAAAGTGAAGCTGGCATAGAAAGAACTTGGCTCGTGGATTATGTGACAGTTTTGTAAGTTGAACTATTTAACCAAATGTATTTAATTTCAGTAGATGAAAAGCTATTTTAGTATATCTGGGGAAAACAGCAGATGGAAAAGCGATGTTAAACACGGGTGGCAGCTCATAAAAAATCTTTCCTTTTGTGAAGTTGAACTTTCTAGACAGTGCCTGCCAGCTCATATTTTCATTTCTCAATAAAAATGCCTATTGAGTAAAACGTAATTCTTACTGCTTTTCACTCCTAAAACAGGAAATAATATGCCAATTTAAACTTAATCACAATTTATATTACATGTGCATATTTTAAACAACAGTCGAAGATGGAGAGTTTGGTAGCAATAATATTTATGAATTACACTTTTAGTTAGCAAAGGAAAATGTGTGACCTCTTACATTTTGTTTGACATTTGAATTTGGTGTCCAGCATGGGTGACACGAGTGATGGATGCTTATTAACCAACTATATAAACAGGAAATGCTTCTAAGCTGTCCATTTATTAACACAGTATGTATTATTATTTGAAAATTTAAGTTTGCTTTATCTTTCTCCAATGGCTACATTTAAGCTGGAAGAGAGGGCAGGTTCCAGGTCTAACATTTTTGTCACTCCAGATACCCTCTGCTATATTAACATCAAAGGAAATGTTTGAAAATAGAAACTATTCCACTTTAATAGATATATGGAGTTGGTGAATGTGTGCACGTGTGCTTGACTTGCATGTGTTTGACCAGACAACCAACGTTTCTGTGGTTTGACAGAAATCACAGTTCTGACTAGGTCAGAACTTGGTTTGAAATTGAAAGATCATTGATCAAAACCAGGAGGTGAAAAAAAGAGAGAAATTCTCTTGCAAATCCATGAACACTTTTGAAGATAGGGGGAGTTTTGTGCACTGGGGAAAAAATCCACGAACATTGCTTGCCTAGTTAAACACATTAAGGTGAAACTAAAGTGACAACCACACAACTGTTTTTCTACTGGACTACTGAGGCAGAGCCTGCAGTTGATGTGCAACTTAGTTAGTTTCTGTATCTTTCTTCAACACTTGCATTCATAATCCCATCTCGGGGAGATGTGGGGGCTTCTCAATTACAAAACAACTGGAGAATTCCTGGAATTGGTCCACAGAAGTAACTTACAATTCTGAAAGGGACATGGGTCAAAGAACGTTCATTTAAGGTTCCTTCACCTATAATTATAACTAGATGGAAACTAGACAGGATCACCAACATTCTGATAGACAATTAATTAAAATATTCCAAAAAATGAAAAAGAAAGAAAAGAAATAGAACTTTTATCTTTAAAACACCCAAACACATTGGAAACCAGATCTAATGTTTCAAACACTAGAACTGGCAATATATTTTAGGGAAGATTTTATGACTTGCATAGTTCTTTCTTAAATAACTTCTACTGCATCAAGAATTGACTTTTTGCTCTGTAAGCAACCAAAATTCAGTTAATAGGAAGGTTAGAAACCTGGAAATGGAAAAACGGTGGGTTTTAAAAAAGTATTGTCTTTCAGTGGATGAAAAAGTAGTATCTTTATTGCTTGTGGTCAAAGGTTAAATTTAAGTTACATCAAATTGAAAAAACATGCTTCCAGTGAGGTTAGATTCTCAGGCTCAGAATGATTTAAACTATAATGAAAGCAAACACTGAAAGAGAGAAATAATCCCATTAAAAATGAACTATTCACTTTAACCTCAAATATTTGGAAACGAAAATAAAGTAACCATATTACAAAAGGATGAAGCCCAAATAATAAAGAAACCTGGAACTGGGTATTCACTTCCAGGCCAACCAAAACAAAAAAGGCTTAACACAATCCTATTTTTATAAAATAATTTTCAGTTAAAGACCACACTATTCCATGAGCTGCTACTGTTTTCAGTCAGTAAAGAATCAGGAATATTCTTTTATTTTTTATAAACCTAAGTTCAATTGACATATTTGTAAATGTTCAAATTGGAATTTGCCCACTGAAGTCTCAGGTTTTATACTTTCAATTATTCTCATTGAAAGGAAGCAACCTGAATTTTAAAATTCATATTAAACTTTCTCAGATTAATGCATTTTGATACAATAATGGAATAGGAGTTTGGGGTTGGGGTTGTTTTTAATGAAGTTATTTACTAGATTCAGATAATCAGTTCAGAGAAAAGTTTAGTGTGTCTCAAAAGTTCCTGAATGATTGAAATGTCCCTTGGTGTTTTAATCCGTAAAATGTTTGGGGGGGGGGCTTATTTTGTAGATCTTTATATACCACAGAAAGTGATTCATCGACTTTAAAAGAGACTAGTAATGACAATGGTATCTGCTATTTGTTTTATTCATTAGAATGCGAATACTATCGGTGTCTCAGTGGTTTAAATTGGGGAGTGTCAGTTTGATGTGTTGTTTCAGATGCCAGGAGATTGTAATTTTTAATCCTTCCTTAGATACAGAAACTGGTTGGGTAACTTTAGGTTAGAACAATCTCTAAACTCAATCCACCTCACACAGTTGTTACTGTGGAGAAAATAAGAGGAGGAGCATTATAGGCTGTCTTGAGTTGTATAAAATAAAGGCGGGATATAAAGCTAATAAATTAATAGATGCACACAGAGGGAATTATGCAGAACATTAAAATCAGAAGTCAAATTACTGTACAGCATGTTAAAAGAGATGGCTTTTAAATACTTTGAAGAAAGCCAGGAAGGAGGTTGGATGCTTCATTGTAGCAAACAGAGACCCTGGATGGTTGCAGTGAAAGTTCAGCCACAGTTGCTGCAAGAAAAGCCTTCAAGAACTGAAGAAAAGAATGTGTCAATTCAGAAAATGTGTATTTATACAAGGCAGAGGTAATAACATCACTAAGGTAATACAGCCTGGCTGTTTTTAGAACTGGGTCTTTTCACAGTACTTTACAGACAGGTGTTTTTAAAGATAACAATCAGGGATTTGCGCAAGTAAACTCTCCACAGCAGGGGTGTCAAACTCGCATCATTATAGTGTCATCACATGATGTATTGGAACTTCCCTCCTTCCCTAAATTGGGTGTGGGCATTTGCGATGCATTCGGTCCACAGGCTACAAGTTTCACAGCCCTGCTCTACAGCATATAATCTCTACACATACAGTTGAGAAAGGGAACCAGGGATATTGCCCCAGATTAAGAGTGATCAAAGGAACCAAGTTTTATAAGGAGAGAGAATCTGATACCTAGGGCCATGGGTATCTTCCTTCCTTCCTTCCTTCCTTCCTTCCTTCCTTCCTTCCTTCCTTCCTTCCTTCCTTCCTTCCTTCCTTCCTTCCTTCCTTCCTTCTTCCTTTCCTTTCCTTTCCTTTCCTTTCTTTCCTTCCTCCTCCTTCCTTCCCTTCCTGCATGCAGCTATATCCCAGTGAAAGGGAGAGCATTATAATGGTGTAGAATTAGTTCAAATCTAACTGCAGTATTTGCGATTACTATTTTATGCCTTAATTTTAATGCATCACACACACACATACGTTTTACTTGCCTTCACTGTCTAAAAATGCCTAATAAATTATAAGCAGAGGGCCTCAGGTCAAATACTGTTAGTATGCACCAGTTTTTAGGCTTCTGGGACTGTTTTATCTAGCTGTAAGTGAAGCTGTAAGTGTCAGAAGAAAGAAACTGTTGGCAGGTGATGGGCTGAAAAAGAATGTGGGGCAAGATTTCGCATCTGCGTCCTGCATTTCTTTCAGGGAAAATAAAGAGAATGAGATGAAACGCCCACTCAAGGTTCAAGTGAGCTTTTTTGGCAAGGTGCAAAGACCTATGAAGACAAGTTGACTGCTGCAGGATTCATTAGTTCACCCTGATAAAATTCCTGACATCAAGAACTTCCTTCAGAGAGTGACTTTTGTCAGAGTAATTGGGAGAGAGTCGCTATGACAGGTTAAGGTTCTGTTTTGTTTGCTTTATTTTAACACACAACCTCAACATTAGGAGCTAAATGGAAAAGGTATTAAAATCTGGTGTGACGAAGAACCTGAACCAGTTTGTTGTGACCCTGGAGAAATGACCTGTTATCATAACTTATTCCTGAAGGATGCATTACAGTGGACGGTGCAAAAAACACGTTTCTCAGAAACTGAATGGCAAATGGGTCACACAAAGCACTCCATGCTCTCTCTTCTGTAGTGAAGTTTGGAAAACATGGTCATTAATATGAAAAATAAAATGCAAAGATTGGTGAACTGCTTTTCTTGTTATCTAAATTCTGCAAACATGAGGTCTAAAAAATAAAATTGTTTAGCTTACCAAAAACAGTATCCATCATTTCTTGTGTTTCAAAGGCTTTTTAAAGTCTTTATACATGGTGGTTCTTGTAGAAAAGACAGCTGCTTTGAATTTGAGAGTGCCAAGTGCTCATTAGAGGAGAAAACATAAACCTGGATTATTAAACCTGCTATTATTAGGTGAATATATTACTCAAGAACTATTTGAGGAATGTCCAATAAGAATGTGGGAAGTTTTCTTTTTTTCATATAATTTTTAATTTAAAAAGTTAGAAAAGAAAAATAAGAACTGATAGAAACTAATAAGAATAAAGAAAAGAAAGATAAAGACAAAATGGAGAAAAATGAAAAAGAAGTATATTTTCTTTACAGCACTTATAAGTATATATAGCTCTTATATGGATACAACATAATTCTCATTTTTTCTACACATCTATTTTTTGTAATCATCAAAAGTTCTTTTTTTTTTCCATGCAAAAAGTCTCTAAGAGTCAAGACTAAATATGGAAATCTTTTCTCTGATCCAAGAATTGAATTTGGCCATCTAAGCAAGTTCCATTATCTTCACCATCCATTTCTCCATTGTGGGTAGCACTGAATCTTTCCACCTTTTGTGCGTATAATAATCTTGTTGTAGTTATGTATATAAAAACTTCCATTGGTTGTTTAGCCATTAATCCAAAAGAAAAAGCCAGGGAAATTATTCTGCACTTCTTTTCCTGCCCTGGAAATCGCCACAGGTAGACCATGACAGGAATTATCTCGGCTTGGCTTGACGTCTGCATCTCCATATTCTCTCAATCAAAATATAAGATATGCTGAACCACAATGGGATCGCATTGCAAATAATAATAATAATAATAATAATAATAATAATAATATTGTTTCAAAAACGCCAAGAACACACTCCAGCATCATAAATTAGATATGGAAGATCCAATGGACAATGTCTCCCTGCCTGTTTTTGTGAATTGTTAGGTTGTATAGATTGTATACCTAAGACCAGCTCAATGTTTTAATCCAATGAACTGTATCAAGTTACAAGTTTCAAAATTCAGGAGGGCCTTACCCTTAGCTCATCTTAACACACTCAACAAATTGGTAATACCTTATATGGTTAAACTTGTCTTTGCACTTTACTAGTACCATTGAAATCACAGCCTACTGTAGCCAAAATCTGTCATATTTCCTGTAAAACCCAGCAAAGGCTAATGAACTAATGTATGCCTATCTTACATGCTTTGTTGTTTATGTGTTGATCAGCAACTGACTTAAACTATCCATTAACTGAAACAGATGTCTTCTCTCAATAGCACAATTTTGGGGCAATTTGAGGAGGATCTCAAATAATTTCAGGGCATAAATGGGAGCAAATAGAAGAGATGATTCAAATCCATCCATTGGAAGGCATCCTTCAGATCTCCAGCTGGGGGCAAGAATGAAACAAGCATAAAATAAGCATAACCCCAACTATCTTGGAAGGTATCTGAGAGAGGAACTACTAACCAATAGCAGTTCTACAAACATAGATGGAACAGTATTGATAGCACTGCATAGTTGAATAGACAAAAATCTGCACAGAACTGCTTTGGTTTCCGGAACCAGTTTTAGCAGCTTGGCGACTTTCCCATTGTGTGTTGGACCATCTGGTGGTGTTCCAGATCCCAAATTTGTTTTCAATCATCTGGAAGTAGGCTGATAGAGAACTAATGTGCAACATGTCTGTACAGTATAAAAGGACTATAAAAAGGACTATAACCAGTCTAGATGATAATGGGATAATCCAATCAGTCTGAAAGAAAGTGACATATTTGCATATTTGCAGAGTCTTTGATTAGCCATGTTTTAGAGCTCCAGTCAACACTGCTTCTCTCTTGGGAACATATAAACCATAATTGGAGGAACAACAGAACAGGTTTAATGCAGCCTACACTGGTTGATCAGTATAGAATGTATAGAATACCAAATGTTTTGAAAAAAGAGAATTTTCAGTCCCATTAATAGGCAGTAAACAGTTACTCTGTTTCAAATATTGATTTAAAACAACATCCCCAGCATTCTAAATAATTACATTTGCAGAGATTTGATTTTAATGATTTTCTAAACAAGACTGTTTTGCTACTTTAATCATTCTCTCAGCTCATTACCTCTGGCTTTTAAAATCAAAACGCTTCATTGCATGAGGATGTTTGCAATGAAATCTTTGGCTTAGGAAAGGTTTCTGTCTCTCTTCCAGTTTAGATGTCGGTTGAAAATCTTAAGTTGCTATTTTACACCCAAGGACCTGTATATTAGTTAGCTACCCAAATTAGTTTTGGGCACTGCTGCAAATTTCCTAGGCTTTATAAACATATACTTTCTGTTAATCCTATCTTGATTAGTGGTTCAAAAAACTTCAGAAGAGTTGAACAACATGTCATAGGGGCTGGAATTAACACTAAATTGGGACTGTGTAATTGCTGTCTTGCATCAATCATATAAATAATAGGAAAGTAACTAACCTTTTTTGCAATGTGTAACTTAGCCTTTATATTTAATCCCATGTACTTAAAGAGCCAATAGCATAGCTACTCAAGTAATAGCTCTTCTCCGAAGAGAGGTCACTGGTACTTAAACAGATCTGGATCCACTAAAATCTTATTTTGAATCTTTGGAGATGTTAAGCTATTATTATGTCTTTGTGTTGTGTGTATGTATTTATGTTTGTGTATTTGTTTATGTGTATGTGCATGCATGCATGCGTATGTATGAGTGTATTATCTATCTATAATGTATATCATCATCATCATCATCTCCCTGGCTGCAGATTTTGAAAACCAGACATGCAGTGAGAACCAGCTAATTGTATCAACAAGTCTTCCATTAATCCAGATGATTCACCATGAACTATTGTCATTTATTGTGTGGAGCTGTTGCTACTGCAAACAAGTTATCAACTCTTTTCAATTGGGTAACATGAGTTATAAGGCAATGAGAAGAAGAATGGCAGCCATCCATAATCACTCATCTCTGCAAGTGCTATTTGGATGGTCTTCAGGGATCATATAGTGCTCATTGATGGCTTGAGGTTGTGGCGGGGGGGTTATGTCACCCCTGAACCTAGACATATCTCCTCCCTTCACATATCCTTTCTGCATCAGGATTTCCCTTCCTTCTCAGCATCATTGATTCAAATGACCAGGTCACTGCTGCTATTTGACTATGAAAATATACAACCACATCTAGCAGCTGGCTTGCAACAAATAAAGTTGAAATTCTCAGCAGTTCCACAAACAGGATTTTTTACCACTTGCAATTTCCAGGAAGTAGGGTGTTTCATGTTAAGAAATAATATATTTAAAAAAACAGCCATTGGTCTGCATTTATATCACAGCTACTTTAAATATGTAGGCATCTTTAATTATTAATTTTGGTTGGAGGTTATTTATGAATGACTGAATCTAACAAAGCTTTAGAATCTGTAACTTCCATATGTTTTCATTTTGATTTACTGCTAACAGGGATGTTCCACGTTGAAAGATCACAATATTTAAAATTATGACCTTGGCATGTATAATGTTCACCTTAGATTGCCATCCTAAGCAATAATATAAGATAATATTACATTAATTATATATGTCCTGCTTTTTCTTTTTAAACTCTAGAATGTGTGCCTGGTATCCCTATTTGAATCAGAAATGTTGGGACCAGTGCTTAACCTATTCAAAAATCCAATGAAAATTAAAACTAAAAAAGCCTCTGTTATCTATTTATTGGGGCAATGTGGTGGCTCAGCAGTTAAGACAGTTGGAAAGCCAGGAGCCCAGATTCAAGACATGAGCATCATATGATGGGTGAATTCCCATACTCCCCCAACTCCTGTCAAAAGTAGTTGGAAAACATGCAAATATGAGTAGATAAATGGGTACCACCTTGGTGGAAAGGGAACAACATTCTATTATGTCATGCTGGCTACATGATCACAGAAATGTCATGGAAATGGAATGAGCACTGCCCCTTGTAATTGGCAATGACTAGTAGAGTAAAATCCACAAGAACTCCTTTACCTATCCTACTAAAGTGTAAATAAAATGAAAATATAATGCAACATTATCCATTTAACATTTTAAATCTTGAATCAAACCGAGAGATTGAAGGGGAATTCTTTCAGAATAAAGGATCGTGCCCATGCAATACAACTTGCAGAGCCTGTCTATCAAGTCAAAACTTCTTCTTTTTTGGCAATAAAACTGAGAAATGGCATGACAAGGATTTTTCATCCTTTCCAGTTTTCTCTGATCCAGCATATCATTCCTGGTTTTACTCAGCCTGCTCAGTTGGATGTCATTTTTAGTCCTTTCCAGATATAAAGCATATTTAAATTAAAAATTGGCAATCTTAAACCATTGTCTGTTTTCCTTGTGCTTTGTAACCATGCACATTTCTACTCTGGAGAAAATACAATTATACAGCAACTGCCAAATTCAGAAGAATCTGATTCAGACATCTAAATAAATGAGCATTTAATGAGATATATGGATGCATCTCCTTGTTTAAATTGGATCTCCGGGAATTGGTTTGGTTGGGTCTCCTGCTGATGACATCATTTACAGGATTTATTCCAAAGCACTTACAAGAAAAATAACACAGATGCTTTTTTTTTGTTTAATAACTTATCAAGGCAAAATAGAAAGCCATTTGGAGAAACCCTTCCATGAGCTTTAAGTAGCAGTTCTTTTGGCGGAAAAGTGACTTGGCTTCTCACCATTTACTGGATGTGTTCAAACTCCATTGGCTTATGTGAATGACAGGTATATTCTGAGCAAATGTTTCTGCAGCGTTTGCATTCCTGAGTAGCGTTTCAATTGCACAAAGTCTCCCATGCCAGCATGCTAAATACTGCGTTCAGGGACAGATGTTAGACTGGCTGATTGTGCCAGAGCAGTAAACCACAGCTTGTCAAAAACAATGCTTCAGAAGTCCACTAAAGACTGTGGCAAACTGGGTTTCCACTGGGTAAAAAATCTTATTTTGTGATTTAAATGTTGTTTTTATTTTCAATTCATTAATCCCAAAGAGATATGGCAAGAACTAGCCCAGTCATTCTGTAATATTATAGGTTAAATGATTGAGAAAGGGATGTGAAGCTTTCTTTAGAAAGCAAGAACTTTTGATTATAAATGTGCCTCCTTCACAAGAACAGGCATAGGCACACACACACTCACACTCATACATTTACACAGTCACACCCATATATAGTCATATTCAATGATCAATACAGGCACTAGTAGTTATATTCTACCAGTTCGGCCTGGTTCTGCCAGGCTGGTAGCGCTGATGAGCAACGGAGACTGAACCAGTTCTCTCGAACGCTCTGCTGTCGGGCCCACCCTGGGCTCCCATACTGACCTTTATTCCCTGCTTTTGAAGTGTAGCTGCTTTGCGTGGCACAGCAGATTGCCCTGTGGCAGCTGCTGAAGCGACAGGGGGAGTGCGGGATTGCAGGAGGTGAGTCAGCAAGCCTCTGCGCCTGCGCAAAGTGTGTGTTTGGCATGCCCACCGGACCGGTGGTAAAAATATTTGAAATGCACCACTGACGGGCATTTACCAGTAGGTAGGATTCAGTTTCCCTACCAGTTTGCGTATGCGCATGCAGCTTTCCAAACACCAGCTGAGTCTCTACCGCATCAGCTGAGAGGCTAAAGAACAGAATAGTGCAGGAGTGGTGGGGGAGGATTGATCCTGTGCTTTTCTCTTCTTTCTACTCTCAGCTGATCGTTGGAGCTTTTTTTTAAACTACCAGTTTGGCTGAACTGGTCTGAAACAGGAGCATTTCAGCACTGGCACATACATATTTCAATAGGATGATAAATTAAAGAGGTTATAGTTTCAAAAGTTCTAGGTCAAAGGTAGACCAATCTGAAAAAGGAAGAAAACTAACTTTTTAAAACTAAAATTTAGACATTGATGCAAAGTTACTAAATGTTCTCTAATTCAGTCTTCCTATATTTACATGGATTTCTTCTTCCTATGATGTCCTATACTTATCCTTTGAAGACATATCTGGTTGAGATTTATTTTTTTGTACAGCCCAATGCACATAGCTAAAAACCTGCACTTAGAAACCAATTGAAAAGAAAAATTTAGTGACACAACTTGAAGGGCTTTAAAAAAACAATGGGTTTTTGAAGAAATATTTGGCATACCATTGGAGTGGCTGTCTGTTTTATCAAAGAGGAAAACATAAAAAAGATGCATATTTCAATAAAATTTACTTCTTAATGGATACAGCTAGATGTACATTTCAAATATTTGAACAGAAACAAGATGTATCTGTAGTAGAAAATCACTAATTCAGATATGTTCTTACTTATTGAACTTGCTTATCCAAATTGCTAATTATGGGGGGGTCACGATCCAACAATAACCTTAAAAAAAAACCACAACCTTGATGTAGGCAGCTGCCTCCTTTTCTGATGATTCACCTGTCTCTTCTTGGGGGAAAAAATAATCCTATGGAAATGCTAGGATTATATGTCCAGCATATGAGCTTCACTTTTCTTCTTATTCCATTTCAGACCTTGACAAGTTAGCTTTGCCCTTACTGAACCCTTTCTGGTTCTTTTTCTCTGTATATTGAATCCAGACTTTGCAGAGAGGAATTGGGCATTTCCATGCTGTCAGTAAATTCTCTTCTAGCTCTCAGGAACAACTTAAACATCTTTTTATTGGGTCTGAATGAAATAATTCTTCTTGTAGCTTCCATGTAATTACTGTGTTCTGCTTTTATGAAATTTAAACCTAAATCAACATTCTGTTTGAGCCTCATATAATAAAATAACCATTTCTTTTGCGAATGGGTTTAATGCCATACCAGACTTAAACATGAAAGCTGGGTCTTCATGCCCATGAAGTTTAAATTTCAATTGGCCTTTCTTCCTCCACAGTTCTTCTAAATTCCTTGAAACTGGTAAATGTTTCTTCTGTTGCACTGTATTCTGATTGCCATGGATTTTGATTTTTCTTTCGTGTATGATCATCAATGCAATTAAAACTAATGGTTTTCTGCTTCCAAAATCATTTTGCTGGATCATTAATATTAGGTGACAATAAAATATAGGTATAGTAAAATATGGGTACTGTATAGACTTTGTAAAATTACTTTCTGACTATGAATGGTAAATACATTTTTATGTCATACAAGATAAAGAGATTGAGGCATTATGTGCTGGAAGACATGTTCTAAATGCTTCCAGGATTACTAGCTAGGAATCATTAAACAGTTAATTTCTTGGAATTCTCTACCAAGGCCATACATTTCTTCTTGGATAGATGGGATTTATAACTTCAAATGCTTCCAGGCTTACTAAAGTGGGTTGGAAGCAGTGGTGGGATTCTTTTTTTTTTTTTTACTACCGGTTCTGTGGATGTGGCTTGGTGGGCGTAGCAGGGGAAGGATACTGTAAAATCTCCAGTCAGAGGTGGTATTGGCCAGTTCTCCAAACTACTCAAAATTTCCGCTACTGATTCTCCAGAACTGGTCAGAACCTGCTGAATACCATCTCTGATTGGAAGCATGCAGAATGAGATGTCCCATATTGCATGCTGGTATGACAAAATGTAAACTTTATATAATAATCCAACAAATAAATATGAGCACCAGTTTAGTGTAGTGGTTAAGGCACACAAGCTAAAAACCAGAACATCATGAGTTCTAGTCTTGGCTAGAGATAAAGTCAGCTGAGTGACCTTGGGCCAGTCATTCTCTATCAACCTTAGGAAGAAAGCAATTACACCTGGCTAATCACACCTAAAAATGGTGCCAAGAAACTTCAGGGACTAAGCCAGGTATTCAACAGTGAAACAGTCAAAGTTCTTTATCATTATTTTAGACATTTTAGCATCTGAATAGAAGCCTCTTAATGCAAAACTTTATCAAGTACATCATTTCAGCACAGATGAAGGCAAAACCAGATCTAATTATTTCCTGCGCAAACCCATATAGGAGAAGTTTAGATTCTCCCTTCCCCTATTAGACTAGGTCACATTGTCTGATTGAATCTTATGGTATTGTTATGAGAAAATCTTTTGGCTCTGGTAAACACTGAAGTGTCCTTGATTCTCATGGCTGTCTTCTTGACATCTGGAGCCTCCCCCTTCCCTCCTCCCTGGTTCATTGGCAAACTGAGAAGCGATAATGGTTGCAACAGTGCATTTTGAAACTTGACAGACTGTAGACAAAAATGGAGAAAAGTAAAAAAAAAAAAAAAGTAACAGCTTGCAATATCAAGAAAAATGCCAGTAGTGGCTTCCGGTTTTGCAAGGCTCGGCGGAGGCAGGAATTCGCGATCCTCCGCTATTCCTGCTGCACTCGCTGCCGAGGTTCCTCCGATCCAGATGGATCTGGAGGATAGGGCTGCCCCATAGAGGCAGCCGAAGGGAAAGGGGATCCGGATTTGGGTTTGGGGGTATCGCAAACCCCCTCCTCAGCTGGCAAAATCCCTTTTTCCCAAGGCGGTGGAGCGGCGGTCAGTAATGGCCGCCACAAAGAAGCCTGCAGCTGGGTAAGATTTGTGCAGGAGGAAGTATGTGAAGGCGAAAGTTTTGGCTGAACCGGGACTAGAAGAAACTTTTAAATACCCTGGAAACTAAATCGTTTGAAGGATACATTGTCTCTCAAGGAAGATCGTAAAAGCGGTGAAAAAAAGCTGAAAGGGAAAGTTACTTTCTTTCACTCTCCCTTCCCACAGAAACAGCAGTTGGGAAACTGCTGGAAATCTGGAAAACCTGCTTGGGCATAGAAGGTAAACTTGAAATTTAAAGCCAAGGGAATAAAGGATTTCTGGACATTGGAACTAAAAACTTAAAATTCTTTTTATTTGCTATAAGTGGAAGGGAAGAGGTAAAGATTTATTTTAAGATTGTACTGAAGGAGACTGCTTTGAGTTTATAAGATCAGAAATAAAAGGTATTATGACTTCTAGAAGATTACTTTGGAGTGTATTTGAATTCTACCCTAGGAAGAGGAAATATAGAAAGAAGAAAGGAAACTGTTTGCTTTGATTTGGTTTGCCTTGTGACTTTGGGATCTTTGTGAACTATTTCTTGAAAGATTAAAGATATTTGGGTTGTTTCAAAAAAAGGGGAAAATGGCATTATCTTTTGAGGAATTACAAATGGAATTTCAAAAATTGAAAGAAGAGGAACAGGAAGGCATGGGCTCTTCTGGATCTATTTTCCACCTTTTAGAAACAGCGATTTCTACCTATCAAGAAATACAACAGTGACAGGAAGGATGGGACCAAGAAGAAGAAGCCATCTTTAATGGACAAATACTCTTCATGGAGGAAGAAAAGCGTAAGGGGGCGGGATAAAGAAATGGTGAATTAAGGACTTAAAAAAGCAACCAAGAAAAAGAAAAATAAGATGAAAAATCGATATGATGTCAGAAAGCAACAGAAAAGGGAAGATAAAGAGAGTGAAACTTGAGAGATGGGGGGGCGTCAAAAAGCTAGAATTGACAAGAAAGGAAGGGAAAAAGGAAAGAGAAGTCATAAAAGCTTTAAACAAGATGTTAAAAAACAGGTTTTTTTCAGAGATAAGGGGAAAGATATAATTTTATAAAAATGATTCTGCAAAAGTACATAAGATTGTATGGTAGATATTAGTATTTGAAATTGAATTAGAAAATTAAAATATTACATGAATTAATAATGCATTAAAGGGAAGCTATGAAAATGTTTAAGATTTGATAATAGAGTTTAATTCACGATGAAATATTGCTCTTATTATATTATAAACTCAATATTCCTTTTTTCTTGGTTTTACTATTACTTATTAAATTTAATATTATTGGCTTGTTTTATTATTTTGAAATGTAGTACTTAGAATGTACGAAGCAGAATCAGTATAGAAAGTATGTATTATTTTAAGTGTAAAATTTAGGGGAAAGATAAAAAGTTGTCATACTTCAACCAGTGGTTACAGGAGAAATATTGTATCAGAAAGAAAGGAAAAATAGATGATTGAAAGAGAACGGACAAAAGATGCAAGTATAATTATTTAAATTGAGATGAAATAAATAAAATAGAATTAAAAGAATGAATAGGAGAGAGAAAATATATAGAAAATATAGAATATTAAATAAGATATGAAATAGTATATTATGTGAGCACGAATTTGATTTATGTCTGTACAAAAAGATCTAACCCGAGGTAAGCCGCTTTCCAAAAAGAAGTTTTATGTATTTATGTTTTGTGTAATGTTTGTTTATGTTTGAAAGGATGTTGGAAGAGAATTAATGAAACTATATATAATGAATAAATATAATTTAAGGCTAAAGAAATATAATTAAACAGAAGGAAAGAGAGCAGTAAAGAGAAGTTGGGAAAGGATATGAAGTTGAACAGATAAGATAAATATATATATTAAATTGTGTTTGTATAGAAATGTGGTAATTTGGAATTATTTTGTTTTTAAATAAGATATTCTATGTGTTTTTTTAGAAAAAGATATTTTATGTTACTACATCCTATGTTTTGTTTGCTTGTGTATGTTTTTGAAAAAAAATTAATAAAATTTGTTCAAAAAAAAAATGCCAGTGGTGATCAACCAGAAGGAAAAGAGCCTATATGGATAAAAGAAGAACATGATAATCCCTTTGTCAGTAAAATATTAGGCCAAATATGCTAGTTATCATGGTTGGATATAAACATGGAACAATCTTAGAAAGATGATTTAATTGTTTTTATAACAAAAATAGATAACAAATATCCTTTCCAAAGTATAAGAATGTGACATTTTCCAAGGTATGAAGATATAAAAAGATAGCAAAGACTGAATCATATGAAAGCTAGATAAATAAATGCACAGCACACTCATAGACACCTGTAGCAGGTCTGCCAAGGCTGCTTGTTAGTACTAGTCCATGTTTAATATGAATCACTGGCCATAATATAGAAATAGGGTAGCCATTTATGAGTCGCCCAAACAAAAAATGGTGTAACATTTGTAAGCACTCAGTTATTTTTTCAAATCTAGGTAGAATTACCATAAATTCTCCATATTGGGGAAATTTGCAACTTAGTGACTGTTTAGTCAGTTGTAAGTTGCTTCCTTCTAATAATTTTTGAAGGCCTTCACAGAGAAACTGCCCTCTGTAAGATAGACTATGTAGATTTTCTATGTGATAATGCCCGACCAACTCCATTGTATTACTCAAATGATACAGGGATTCTCCTAAACAAAAGGTAGAATTGTAGTTGTAGCCTGAGTCTCTCAAATGATTAGACTTAGAAATCTGCTGGTTTGAATCTGGAGTTTATATCTTGCAGTGTGAGTCAATATTCAATGTTGGACATATCCTCTGTAGTTTACTCAGCCTTGCTTCAATATTTATTCATTCATTTACAGTGCTGCCCAACTTCAGATTGACTTTGAGATAGTGATTACATTCATGACCTATGATAGTAAGTTCCAAAAATTAATTGCATATTATACCAGATTTTATTTTCTGTATATTTATATATAGATTTTGAGAAGAAGTGCTTTTTAAAAATAATTGTATGTTCATAACAATATTCTGAAGTGCAAGCTCAGTTTAGGCTCAGTTCCTGAGAGAGAATTTTAAATAGTTCTAGCAATCATTCTGAAAAGTAAATAATATTTGTAAAATTGATATATAGTAGGAACATACTGGTTTCTATCTCTTGGTTTTTGTTTTTGACTATATTATCTATTCTGTACTCACAAGGATTCTTCTGTCACATTCTCACATTGTTTATTCAATTATTTATTAATTCAAGCCATTGTAAAAATACAAATTTTCAGTTGCACCTCCTTTTTTCTATTAAGGACAAAGTGTTTTAAAAATTGCCATCCAATGAAGCCAAACCGAAATATAAAACCTGGATAACAGTTGCTCTTAATTACAGACAAGCAGAGTTTGTGCCTGTTCATTAGATTTGTGATATATTGCCATCTCATATTCCTCTCCTTGGAATTAATAAATGTTTTGGCTTACATGGTTCTAATAAAGCGTACACAGTGACAACACAAAGGATATAGGAAACATTATTGCTGTAATGGAAACATCATATATCTCATCTCAAGTATTTCCATGCACTCAGCAATTACATGAAATTGAATCTTTGTCAATGTCTTTGAACTGGGCTTTTGCACTTACCATGAGAACTGGGATTACTGAGATATTTGGGTGAGAAAACCTTGCAGTTGTTTCAATGATATTTAATCCTACAGGATTATAGTTCTTCTGCTGCCACTGATCTAGCAGTTAATGCAATGAAAACAAAAGTCCTTACACCAGACTGGGTCACTACATACCAAGGATACTGTAGATGTCAGAAAGGCCCATAAATTGGATGGCAAGACTTCCTGAGGATCATGGAACATGATAACCTCATGAAGGTGTGGAAGTAGAGATGGATGGAGGAAAAAGACTGCAAGAAATATCAACCAAAGCTAATCATAGGTATGATTACACGGTGTTAGGAAAGCCTTTCTTAGATGTTAGACTACTTTTCAATAAAATGATACACAAACATAAGATTATAAAAAAACCTCACATTTTATGACCCAATTCAGAGTAGAGTGAGGACAACTGGTTGGAGCTGAGTATTTACTGATTGGATGTCCATCCTGATGCCATGCAGAATTTGAAGCAGTTATTTTTTCTTTCCACCTTAGGAGAGAAAAGTCTGCCATTGCTGAAGATTGAAATCTCAACCTTCTAAATGGGAGGCAAATGTCTTTACCATTAGGCCACCACACTGCTCAAACACAAGATCATAAAATTACATCCATTAATGTTGAATAGTACATAGAATGGCCAAGAGCTTAGTAGTCATAGTATCATGTCAATTATTTGAAAAATATTATACCTCAGTTGTAATTAAGCTTTCTTACTAACCTCTATCTGGTTTACAACAATGTAACACAGTGTACTAGTGGCAATGGGTGCACCAAAGAAAAAACTGAAAAATCAAATTAGGAACAATATTTTTGGAGAAAATTTACCTATGCAATTGCTAAGAATCAACTCCAATTTGACGGCACAAAATCAATCCATCAATCAACACGGCCCATATTCCATATTAGCTAGGTATGAGACAATCTAGAAGAGAACCTTGAGAATTTCATTTATG
Source organism: Hydrophis major (assembly GCA_033807585.1). Lineage (NCBI taxonomy): Eukaryota > Metazoa > Chordata > Lepidosauria > Squamata > Elapidae > Hydrophis > Hydrophis major. The sequence goes on along the minus strand of CM066329.1, from coordinate 137,603,604 downwards.
AAATGTGTATGTCTCCAGTAATGGCATTCTATGAAGATGCACAAAACACAGTGCATCAGAACATAGCAAATGAATTTCAGTTCATGGTTTATTTCCTTTGAGGTAAGATCCAATATGTGGCATCAGTCAATCAGCCATTATTTTGGACAAAGGCCACAGTTGTCACAAAAGTTTGAGCCACCTCCAGACCCATGGAAAGATGATGAGGTCACTCAGAACCAATAGCCTTGTGAATGCCCAACCGCCACAGTGAAGAGATCACAGATCATACTGCAGTATATATGGGAGGACAGTGAACAAGCAAGTTTCCTAGTTTGCCCTTTTAATTTATCTTTACGAATAACACCTATCTAGCTATCTAGCTATTTATCTAGCTGTATTTTTCTATCACCTATCTACAAATTAAGAGATATAATGGGATACAACAGGAAATCATTTGGAAAAATAAATCTTCACAAAAAAATCATAGGATCTCCATAGCAAAAATTCTACCCAAAGCAAAAATAACTATATGGAAAATTAGATCCATAACTAAATGAGGCTTTTTTGTGTTGTAAGTTGGATATTTTCATTGCAAATCTTAAGGAGAGTCCTTTATGATTCTGACAGAATGGGATATGCTGACCATTGTGTTATAACATTAAAGGAGCAATTATGTTTGTAATAGAAGTTAGAACTTAAGAAGAGCTGAGTTAAATTAGATGAAAGGCTTTTCTGGATTAGCATTCTGTTTCCAGATGCCCATGGGAAGCTCATATGCAGTAGCAGCTGTGTGTCTTGAACAACTGGTACCCACAACTAATATAATTCACAGTCTATATAGATTGAGAAGAGCGGAGGGATGTATAATTTATCATTGACCCAACATTATGCGTTCAGTCTAGTGATTTCTAGAAATAGGTATATTCCTCAAAAATTGAAATTAGCAAGTATAAAACATACAACATATTTAGTAAAGCTAGAATTGAAAAAGTATAAATACTAAAAATGAATGTATACTAAATAAATTATTAAAATATATAAACTATGCACACATATATACTCCCTTAAAAATTGAAATTATACAGTATAAAAATATATGCACACATATATATTCCCTAAAAAATTGAAATTATAGAATATAAAAATACATGTTCAGTAAAGATAAAATTAAAAAAATATAAATACTAAAAATGAATATACACTAAATAAAATATTAAAATATATAAATATAAACTATACATACATATATACATACATATGTTAGCATACTCCCTTCCACTATTCTGCACTACTGCTAGTAACTGTTATACCAATTGTTGCAGTAGGCATAATTATTATGCCCACATTAACAAATGTCATAAATAAAATATCACTCAGGTCAGGCACAAACCAGTAGAAAAAAATATCAAATGCTATCATGTTGTACCTGTTCTGTAGCCTATAATATTAAGATATTTGAGAAAGATGGGTTGAAAGGCAAAAAAAGCCTGACAACCAGAATGATAAGAAAAAGAAAAAGGAACAAAAGGAAAAGGAGGAGAATATTACCATTTATAGATTCAGTAAAAAACTCTTTTACAGTAAGAAACTGGTTTACAGTAAGAAACTTGTTTCGAACTAAGCAAACTTGTTAGCTTGCAATTCTAACAGTTTTACTTTCACAGCAGGCTCGTAAACCTGCACTTCTGATTGGCCTGCTGATAGCGGATCGCGATTGGTCGTTGTCAGCTGATCTGATTGGCTGTTAGCAGGTCGCCGCTGAATGGATGCTTCCAGCGCGGCAAACTCAAATCATTGGGTGTTGTGACAGCAGCCAGCTCCATAAAAGGAGCTGCTGCTGCCCTAATATTTCGCTCTGTTCTGAAGTCACTAATAAAGAGTTGGAGTCACTATTCGATGCCTCGTCTCCGTTCTTTGTGCCCACTCTCCCAAATCTAACACTGGCGATGAAGGTGGGATGCGGAGATGATAGAGCTGACTGATCACTCATTGAATGCTAACAGAGCACGTGGCTGAGAGCGCACCAATAGCGGCAACATGACCAATGGCGCCATACTACCCGCTCCATTTGACCCGGCTAACAAAGACTGGGACTCATATATGGACAGGTTTCAGATGTTCCTGGAAACCAACAACTTGAAGGATGCTACGCCTGGCAAGAAACGAGCTGTATTCCTGACCCATTGCGGGCCCGCCGTTTTTAAGATGGCAAAGGCACTCGCAAAACCAGCTGAAGTCAAGATGATGGACTGGGACACTTTTGCCCCATTCCTCTGGGCCCATTATGCCCCAGTGGTGCCAACACTCATCAGGAGACACGAGTTTTACCAGAGGGACCAACAGGAAAGCGAGAGTGTTGGAGACTTCATCGTGGACCTCAGAAACCTGGGGGGACTCTGTGGCTTCACCAATCTCGAAGAAGCCATGAGAGATCGAATTGTTCTGGGTCTAAGAGACCCCACAACCCAGAGCAAGATTATGGCGAAGGGAGACATCGGCGAGGCCGATGCTACTGCAGCAGAAGCAACCAGGAAGTCAGCCGCTCGAATGCATTGAGCAAACGGACCTCACTGCCAACTCTCCAGTAATACTATGCCTTGTCCCGGGAGGCATGCAATGACCACCCACCATGAAGACCTAGAATCCTCATCAGAAAGCGAGGGAGAGGAGGTCAACAGACTTAGGTCAGAACATGATCAGCGAGATCAACGGAGTCGTAAGCCCTCATATCAGTGTGCTGGATGCAGGGAAAACCACCCACGATCAGACTGTACATTCCTAGACGCACTCTGCCGTTCCTGTGGAAAGAGAGGCCACATTGCAAAGGTCTGTAGAAGCAAGCGAGGGTCTAGCCCAAACCGAAGAGAAAATAATTTCCGGCAGACAACAGGCACCCCACCAGTAAATCGGGGCCGCCCAAGCAACCAATGGAACCATTACGACAGTAACCGAGCTCCAGCCACTTCTACCAGATGAGAAGAGGCACACCAAACAATCACCATTGGCCACTCTTCATCCCTTGATGCAAGAAAAATCCAAGTAAAGGTCATCATTGAGAAGTGACCATGCGTTATGGAAGTCGACTCCGGGTCTTCCCTATCGATGGTTTCCTGGAAAACCCTCAAACAGCTGATCCCGGACAGCCACCGCCAGGACCTCAGCACTCAGAGAATTATATTAAAGGACTACCAAGGGAATAGGATCCCAGTTGCTAGTTCCAGCCACGTCCAAGTCTCCTTCAAGGACCACACCACAACCCTACTTCTTACCGTCGTCGATAGAGATCGACCCAGCTTATTAGGCTTACAGTGGTTCGCATCACTGGGAATCAAACTGGCAGGCATCAACCAGACCGAAGGTGATGACTGGGAAGCAGCCCTTGTCCAGGAATCCCAGGAAGTTTTCACCGAGAAGCTAGGCAAGTACAAGGGATCCCCCATATCGTTTAATCTCTGCCCTGATATTGCGCCCATTCGCCTTAAGCCTCTTTGAGTGCCCTTTGCACTCAAACCAAAGATTGACGAACAATTGGACAAATTAATAGCCCAAGGCGTGTTGGAACCGATTGACCACGCCCGATGGGAGACCCCAATTGTAACCCCCATAAAACCTGATGGATCTTTGAGAATTTGTGGGGATTACAAGGCCACCCTAAACCACGCACTTCAGAGCGCTTACCCCATGCCTGTTGTCCAACACCTCCTTCATTCACTTGGGGGCGGAAAAATATTCACAAAATTGGACTTAGCCCAGGCGTACCAGCAGCTGCCCGTAGATGCAGAGACCACAGAAGCCTAAACTATAGTCATGCACAGAGGTGCATTCAAGTGTAATAGACTCCAGTTGGGAGTGAGCATACCACCTGGCATCTTCCAAAGTCTGATGGAGAGATTGCTACAAGGCATAAAAGGGGTCGTGCCATATTTCGATGATGTCTTGATAGCTGCCCCCACTAGAAGTATACTAGAAAAGCGAATAAGAATGATCCTCCAAAAATTTAAAGACGCTGGCCTGAAGGTCAAGAAGGACAAGTGCCAACTGTACTGAGAGGGTTGAATTCCTTGGTTATCTTTTTGACAAACAAGGAATTCACCCTACTGAGAAAAAATTGGCTGCAATAAAAAACGCCCCGAGACCTAGGAATAAAACAGATCTCCAAGCCTTCGTGGGACGCATTAACTTTTATAACATCTTCCTACCCCAGGAGGCGACTGTTGCTGAACCCCTGCATAGGCTCCTCGACAAGAAAGCTTCCTGGGTCTGGGGACATTGAGAAGAGCGAGCCTTTCAGCAAGTAAAAGACCTTTTAACATCAGATGCTGTACTAATACAATATAATGAGACTTTACCCTTAACTGTCACCTGTGACGCCTCACTGTTTGGAGTAGGAGCCATCCTGAGCCACATCCTGCCAAACGGTACTGAGGAGTCCATTGCATTCTTTTCTAGAACTTTATCTAAAACTGAGAGAAACTATAGCCAACTAGATCAAGAGGTTCTCGCTATTGTGTCTGCAATCAAACGATTCCATGAGTATGTATATGGAAGATCCTTTTCAATAATCACTGATCACAAACCATTACTTGGCATCTTGGCGGGGGATAAACCAACTCCCCACATCTTATCACCAAGAATGACACGCTGGTCAGAGTTTCTAGCCGCATACGATTACCAACTGCGACACCAACTGGGGAAAGCCATTCCCCATGCTGACGCCCTGAGCCACTCTCCACTAGCAGAAGTCCTGGATGACCCAGCTCCAACCCTAACTACACTACAAATTGAGACACTTCCATCACCACCACTGACTGTACAAGACATCGCATCAGAAACAAGGAAGGACCCTTGTTTAGCACGAGTCCTCAGCTGGGTGGAAAGAGGTTGGCCTGACAACAAACTCAACGACACCTTTAAGCCTTTCAAACACAGGCAGACAGAACTTTTCTCCCAAAAAGGATGTGTTTTATGGGGAGACAGAGTCGTCATCCCAGAAAGACTGCAGCATATGGTCCTAAAACTATTGCATGATGGATACCCGGGCATCGTGTGAATGAAGGCACTAGCAAGGAGCTACGCTTGGTGGCCAGGTATAGATAAGCAAATAGAAACCTGGGTCGCCACCTGCAACAAATGCCAGGAAACATGCTCAGCTCCACCAAAAGCACCACCAACGGAATGGGAAGCATCCCGAGGTCCCTGGTCCCATATCCACATCGATTTTATGGGACTGACTAAGGGGCATACATTTCTCATAACAGTGGATGCCTATTCCAACTGGCTTGAGGTCAACAAAATGAAGAGCACCACCACAGAGACAGTTGTTAAAAAACTAAACAGACTATTTGCTACACACGGCTTGCCAGATGTCTTGGTTTCAGACAATGGCCCACAATTCACCACCTTGGCATTTGAGCAGTACATAGCAGACCAGGGGATATGCCATGCGTTAACATCGCCGGATCACCCTGCGGCCAACGGTAGGGCTGAACGAATGGTCCAGTTCATAAAGAAAACCTTACACAAGATGGAACAAGGGAACATCCATGGCAAGGTGACCAGGATGCTTCTCCTCCAACATATTACTCCAAACAGCACCACAAACAAAACTGCAGCCGAACTCCTGATGGGCAGGAAACTTCAATCACATCTTGACCGACTACACCCTACCTACACGCTGGAAAAGCCCCTGGGGTCCAGCAGCAAGTATTGCACGTTCAAGATAGGCGACCCGGTTTTTGCAAAAAACTTTACCAGTGACCCATTGTGGGTCCCCGCTACCATAACTCAACTTACGGGTCCTCGATCCTACCGCTTACAAACTACTGATGGGAGACTGTGGAAGTGCCACATCGACCAACTACACTCCAGGCTGGCACCTACCCCCTTCACAAGCCCTGAGCTCCAAACCAGGGGGGGAAGGGAAATCGAGGGGGCCAAAAACGAACTAGTACCCGACCCAGTGCTCGAAACCCAGAAATCAGCGCAACCAAACCTGGAATATTCACCTTCCGAAGAAGAGCCGGGGCAGATGGTCATCTCTCCACGAAGCAGCATAGCAGCATCAGCAAACCCAGAGAATCCAGATGACAGCCTTGACGGGAGTAGAGATGACAACCCCGAGTCACCCAACGGAGAAGTCAGATCACCATTACCGCTGAGTCCAACAAACAGCCCACCGGAACCAGAGTCCGGGCAAAGACTGGTGGAACAACGTAGATCAGGTAGACAGGTGAGACGACCTGCCTACCTGCGAGAATACATCACCCCACCCTTGAGATGGAACCTAGGGAGGAGGGGTGTTCTGAACTAAGCAAACTCGTTAGCTTGCAATTCTAATAGTTTTACTTTCACAGCAGGCTCGTAAACCTGCACTTCTGATTGGCCTGCTGATAGCGGATCATGATTGGTCATTATCGGCTGATCTGATTGGCTGTTAGCAGGTCACCCCTGATTGGACGCTTCCAGCACGGCAAACTCAAATCATTGGGTGTTGTGACAGCAGCCAGCTCTATAAAAGGAGCTGCTGCTGCCCTAGTATATTGCTCTGTTCTGAAGTCACTAATAAAGAGTTGGAGTCACTATTCGATGCCTCGTCTCCATTCTTGCGCCCACTCTCCCAGATCTAACAAAACTCTTTTAAATATTCACAAAGATCCAAATCAGAGTAGCTGAAAGAAATCACTAGCAAAATCCATTTGTTTATATATGTGTTTCTCAACTTTGACGGCTTTAAAATGTGTGGACTTCAATTTCCAAAATTTCCCAGCCAGCCTGCAGGGGAATTTTGGGAATGGAAGTCCATCCATTTTAAAGCTGACAAGGTTGAGAAACATTGGTTTATATGACTGGAACTGGGCAGCATTTTGCTTATTTCTCCTGCTCCACCTTGGCACAATGGAATAGGGTGAATAATTTCTCCTCTTTTTAAGTCAATTCTTCTCTGAGAAAGCTAAAAAGAATCACTGTGAAATGAAAATGCCAATCCAAATGCCCCTCCCCCTTTTCTGTAGTGTAAATTGGCAGGGACTGCTGCTTTGCCCTGCGTTATAATTGACAATGGAAGTTGAAGATCAGGCTCACAGATTTTTCCTAATGTTTCCTAAGATTTAGACTGAGCTGAAGGTGAGAAAGAGAGAAAGAATCATGCAATATTTGATTCATAGTTATACCCCTATTATAGCGATGCTGAGAAAAAAGCCACTCACAGCCGTCTGCAGGGATAAATTGCTGTAGATATCGCAGATCAGAGGTGGAACTGTGGCTGATTTTTCATATGCAGTTAAACATCTACCATGCCTCCCGGGTTGCAGCCATGGGTGGTCTTCTTAAATGATCTCTTAAGAGCTCCTCACAAGTTAAATCAGCTCATTCCAAAGCATTGTGCTTTGTTGACATCTGTGCCACATGGGTATGCTTTTAAATGTTCATAAAATAAGCCAGCAAACAAGGCAGATGATGTCATATACAAATTCATGCTCACTTCTATTTTTGTTTTTTTTAATACCTAATAACCCTAATCACAGGTAGCACCCACCCACCTGGGAGACACAGCTGAATTTCCTGCTTCATCTTCTTATTTTGCAGATTTTCTTACATCATCCACCACAACTAACCTAGATGTCAAAACAATTCTTTGCCCAAAAAAAGAGGAAAAGCAAAGCAGCCATTTTGACTGTGAAAGAACAAAAACAAAAAGCTGTAATCTGCCTTGAGCAATACTTTCGTTATGGGATCTCAAGGTTTACATGGCAGGGACCATGGCTTCAACTTTGACAAAATAGTGAGCGGGGGGGGGAATGAAAAAATGAAATTGTGAATGAAAATCATGGCTGGTGTTTAAGGCACATTTGCTCTCAGTTACAGAGTCAAAAATGAGATTTCATGTTGTAGGAAGAAGATGTTCTGAAAGCTATGCTTTCATAGTATGCATTCTCTTCCTGTGAGATAATCAGATTTGGATTGTTTATACATCTAATCATACTGAAGCATTCAAATTAATATTAAGAACTACCAATAAAATCATGTTCTGCTTTCTATCTAATGAAGGAGCTGTGCTTTTTTCCCCAAAGATTAGATGGTATTTCAAGTGCTTTTTATAGTTTCAAAAATGGGGAGCCAACATTTTTCTCCTTTGTTTTTATCCTGCAACATTTGGGGAAGCCATTGATGCAGGATTTAGTCCTAAACGTAATGGGAAAATTTCACTTTTGAAGTCAGGTGGCTGATCACCTAATGCAGGCATGTCAAACACGTGGCCTGTGGGCTGGAAATGGCCCATGCAGGCCATGCCTACCCCAGCCCTGCAAAGACAAAAACAATCCCAATATGTGACGATATGACTTGCGATGCAATCAGGTTTGACACCCCTGACCTAATGGGCATGTCTCTGAGTGGCCAGAAGAAGAATAAAGATTGCATGTGTTAGGTTTCAAAGAAGGATATTATGACAGGATATTGGAAAATAGCAAAAAATATAGCCGTGACACTGGATTAGAGTTAAATTACTGGGATTCTTAGAATGAACACAACATTTCCATTAGGTGCTCAATTAAATTTGAACTGATTGACTGAACAGAGAGTGATTTATAGAAGAAAACGTTGAAAGATTCCTTATAGTATATTAATGCACTTGGAAATATGGAGCCTCCCACACTGAAAGATTTTTGTTAAAATGGGTTCATTTTCTTAGTGTTGGAAATACTTGGCTAAGTGGACACGAAGGCAACCACATAGACTTAGAATTCCCCCTGTCTGTATATGAGAAAGGCAATTTTTAAAATATGTTACCGGAAACAATTGAAAATGGACACAAGGCCACTAGAATGCTTTTACCTTTCCTCCAAAATGCCATGGATCTCTTGTCCAAGCAGCCATTTCAGAACACTAAAACATTGCTGTTATGAACTAAAAAAAGTGCTTAAATAAAGTTTTAACAAACCTTAAGAAAAAGCAGGGTTCTAATCCTGCACTTCTGATTGGCCGATAATAGAGATATCGGATTGGTCCATTCTGGGGAATCTGATTGGCTGTTAACGAGCCACTCTCATTGGTTCAAGGGTTTAACACTTCCATGTTTCTCATTGGCTAATAGGTCAGCAGCCTGCCCTATAAAAGGGCTGCTGTTGCACTAGGGTTTTTGCTCTGTTCAGAATGATTAATAAAGAGTTGAAGTTCACTGTTCACTGCCACGTCTCCGTTCCTTGCACCCATGCGCAGAACCTAACACTGGCGACGAGGATGGGATGCAGAGACATCAGAGCTGACTGAACACTACAGAGCACCAAACAGAGCACGTGGCTGAAGGCACATCGACAACGGAAACCATGTCCGGCGGCGCCATACCACCCACTCCATTTGACACGGCACAAGAAGACTAGGACTTGTACATAGACCGGTTCCAGATGTTTCTGGAGACCAACAACTTGAAGGATGCCACTACGGGGAAAAAGCGAGCAGTGTTCCTGACCCATTGCGGGCCTGCCGTCTTTAAGGTGGCCAAGGCACTAGAGAAACCGGCTGAGGTGAAAACCATGGACTGAGACGTCCTCGCGCCCCTTCTACAGGCCCACTATGCACCCGCCATACCAATGCTTGTCCAAAGACATGAATTTTACCAGAGGGACCAGCGGAAAGGAGAGAGCGTTGCAGATTTCATTGCGGATCTCCGGAACCTGAGAGGCCTCTGTGGGTTTACAGACCTCGAAGAAGCTCTGAGAGACCGAATAATTCTGGGATTAGATGACCACACAACGCAGAGCAAGATCATGGCCAAAGGGGACATCAACCTTGCTGATGTCATCAAGGACCCTACTGCAGCAGAAGCAACCAGGAAGTCAGACGCCCAAATGCTCCGCACCAACGCACCACTCCGTCAACTCGCCAGCCATACCTCACCTCGCCTAGAGAGGCACACAACAGCGACCCACCACGAGGACCTTGAATCGCCATCAGAAAGTGATGAGAAGGAGGTCAACCGTCTCCAGTCTGAATGTGACCAACGCCATCAGCGGAATCAAAGACTACTTCATCAATGCGCAGGTTGTGGGGCAAACCACCCGCGATCAGACTGCAAATTCCTCGATGCATTCTGCCATTTCTGTGGGAAAAGAGGCCACATCGGGAAGGTCTGTAGAAGCAAGCAAGGATCCAGCCCACTTCAGAGGGGAAACAACTACCACCAGACCACAGGGAATCGTCCTGTGAGTTGGGAACATTTGAACCACCAATGGAACAACCACTCCTACAGAAATAAAACACTGGCCATTTCAACAAGACAAGAAGAGGCACACCAAATCATTACAATCAGTCACGCCTCATTGCTAGATGCAAAGAAGATCCGAGTGAAGGTCGCCATTGAAAACTAGTCTTGCGTGATGGAAGTCAATTCAGGATCGTCCCTCTCCATGGTTTCCTGGAAGACCCTTAAACAATTACCGTATATACTCAAGTATAAGTCGACCAGAATATAAGTCGAGGCACCCAATTTTACCACAAAAAACTGGGAAAACTTATTGACTCGAGTATAAGTCGAGGGTGGGAAATGCAGCAGCTACTGGTAAATTTCAAAAATAAAAATAGATGCCAATAAAAACTTTCACTAGGACAGTTGAGAATAAGTTTGATGTTCACAATTTCCTCTTTGAAAGAGACCAGTAAATAGGGAACAAGAAGATGAAGAAAAAGAAGTGTGTTTTTTCATACTTTTCACACTGAAGTGAACAAAAATGGCATCATAGGAACAAGCTTATTCTCAGCCCAAAGGTTTGTTTCTGATTTCTTCCCTGATTTAAGGGAAATTTGGGAAATGATCTCACTATCATGAAAGGTTTGATTGATTCACTAACGCAAAAGATGATGATGATGACAGTGGTAGGCAGGAGTCACTCTCTTCCTTGCAAGAAAAAACCAAGAGCCGTTCTTATAATATCTCTCTCTCTCTCCCCCCCCCTCCTCCCCCTCCTCCCAAGTGGACTGAAAGCAGCTGGAGCTGAGGAAATGAAACTGAGTGGAGCGACCTCCACTTGCGTTGCTTTCTCAGCCTAAAGCTCAGAAAAGCCTCCCCCTCCTCCTCCCCCTCCCCCTCCTCCCGAGTGGACTGAAAGCAGCTGGAGCTGAGGAAATGAAACTGAGTGGAGCGACCTCCGCTCGCGTTGCTTTTTCAGCCTAAAGCTCAGAAAAGCCTCCCCCTCCTCCTCCCCCTCCCCCTCCTCCCGAGTGGACTGAAAGCAGCTGGAGCTGAGGAAATGAAACTGAGTGGAGCGACCTCCACTTGCGTTGCTTTCTCAGCCTAAAGCTCAGAAAAGCCTCCCCCTCCCATGCTTAAAAGTTGCAAAGGAAACACGGAAGCAGGGAAGCGGCTGCCCAGCTTTGGAGCTCCACACCATTTTTTTTTCAGAGGGGAATCTGACTCGAGTATAAGTCGAGGGCGTTTTTTTCAGCACAAAAAATGGGCTGAAAAACTCGACTTATACTCGAGTATATACGGTAATCCCTGCCGTCCGGTGTCAAGACCTCAGAGCCCAAAGAATCATACTCAAAGATTATCAAGGGAACCGAATTCTGGTCGTTGGATCCAGCCAAGTCCAAGTATCATTCAAAAATCGTACTGTGTCATTACCACTGACCGTTATTGACCGTGACCGGACTAGCTTGTTAGGCCTTCAATGGTTCGCCCCACTCGGGATCGAGGTAGCTGGCATTCACCAAACCAGAAGCGACGACTAGGAGGAGGCCATCGTCCAGGAATTCCAGGACATCTGCAAACAAACTAGGCGAGTACAAGGGGACCCCAATATCATTTAACCTTAACCCTGAAGTAGCCCCTACCCGCCTTAAGCCTCGTCAGGTAGCTTTTGCCCTTAAACCAAAAATTGACGAGCAGCTCGATAAATTAATAGCCCAGGGTGTTTTAGAACCAACTGACCATGCTCGTTGGGAAACCCCAATTGTAACACCCATCAAACCAGATGGATCATTAAGGGTTTGTGGGGACTACTGGGCTACCCTTAATCACGCCCCTCAACAGAACGCTTACCCGGTGCCGGTGGTGCAACACCTTCTACATTCCCTGGGGGGCGGAAAAGTCTTCACTAAATTAGATTTAGCACAGGCGTACCAACAACTGCCTGTAGATAAAAAAAACCACAGAGGCACAGACAATCGTTACGCACCGAGGCGCCTTTAAGTGCAACCGACTCCAATTCGGAGTGAGCGTAGCCCCAGGGATTTTTCAAAGTCTGATGGAGAGACTCTTGCAAGGGATCAAGGGGGTTGTGCCATACTTTAATAATGTTTTAATTGCTACCCTGAATAGAGAAATACTAGAAAAGCGTCTTAAAATGGTTCTCCAGAAATTTAAAGACTCTGGCCTTAAGGTTAAAAAAAATAAATGTCAACTGTGTACAGATAAAGTAGAGTTCCTGGGGTACCTAATCGATAAACAAGGCATTCACCCCACTAATAGCAAACTAAAGGCAATCAAAAACGCCCCAAGACCCAGAAATAGGACTGATCTCCAAGCTTTCCTGGGGCTCATTAACTTTTACAACATCTTCTTGCCCCAGAAAGCAACCGTAACTGAGCCCCTACATAGATTTCTCAACAAAAAAGCAACCTGGGTCTGGGCACACCGAGAGGAACACACATTCTGACAAGTGAAAAACTTACTAACCTCAGGTGCTGTTTTAATGCAGTATAACGAGACTCTGCCTTTAACAATTACATGTCACGTGTCACCGTTTGGAGTAGGAGCCATTTTGAGTCATGTGTTACCAAATGGTAGTGAGGCCCCTATTGCCTATTTTTCAATGACCCTTTCAAAGGCTGAATGTAATTATAGCCAGATCGACAAAGAGGCTCTTGCTGTTGTATCTGCTGTGAAAAGGTTTCATGAATATGTGTATGGATGACTTTTTACTATTGTTACCGACCACAAACCTTTGCTAGGGATTATAGCGGGAGACAAGCCAACCCCCTACATATTGTCACCTAAAATGATTCGCTGGTCAGAGTTTTTAGCTGCGTACAACTATAAATTACAACACCGCCCGGGGAAAGCCATTCCCCATGCTGATGCATTGAGCTGTGCCCCACTTCCGGAAACCGTTGACGACCCAGCTCCAACCCTTACGACACTCCAGATTGAAACGCTACATTCACCACCACTAACAGCCAGAGACATTCCAATCGAAACAAAACAAGATCCTGTCTTGGCGTGAGTTCTTAGCTGGGTCGAACGAGGATGGCCAATAGAACAAACCCCTGATGACTTCACCCCTTTCAGAAACCGGCAAACAGAACTTTTTTCACAAAAAGGCTGCATCCTATGGGGAGATAGAGTCATCGTCCCAGAGCAGTTACAACGAGCAGTATTGAAAACATTGCATGACAGTCACCCCGGCATCGTGCGTATGAAAGCGCTCGCACGAAGCAACGCGTGGTGGCCGGGCATCGACAAACAGATCGAAGCCTGGGTAAAGACTTGTTTAAAGTGCCAAGAAGTCAGCAGTGCCCCACCTAGAGCAACTCCAACAGAATGGGAAACCCCCTGGGGGCCATGGTCCCGCAACCATGTTGACTTTGCGGGACCTACTAAAGGACATACATTCCTCCTAACAGTGGATGCCTATTCCAACTGACTCGAGATCCACGAAATGAAGAATACTACAACAGAGTCCGTCATCCGAAAATTGAACAGGCTATTCGCAACGCACAGGCTGCCAGACATTCTGGTCTCCGACAACGGACCCCAGTTCACCGCCCTGGTGTTTGAACAATACTTAGTGGACCGGGGTATCCGCCATGCGCTAACTTCGCCAGTGCACCCTGCGGCTAACGGCAGGGCCGAGCGCATGGTACAATTTGTTAAAAAAACTCTCCACAAAATGGACTATGGGGACATTGATGGCAAAATAAACAGAATACTCCTACTCCAACACATCACTCCGCACAGCGTCACCAACAAGACCCCAGCTGAACTGTTGATGGAACGCAACCTCCGTTCCCACCTCGACCGGCTTCACCTGTCCTACAAGCCAGAGAAACCCTGTAGATCTAGCGGAAAATGCTGCGAGTTCAAGGTAGGTGACTTAGTTTTCGCCAAAAACCTCTCCGGTGAACCATTATGGGTCGAAGCAACTGTAATTCAAACCACCGGGCCCAGATCGTACCATGTACAAACCTGCGATGGAAAAATATGGAAACGCCATATAGATCAGCTTCGCTCTAGGCTACAATCCAGTTCCCATGACTCCTGTGACTCCCAAACTGAGGGGGGAGTGGATGTCGAAGAAACCGAATTCGAGATGATGGAAAGCAGAAGCGAAGGAAGTCAGCAATCAGGCGCGATAAATGAAGAAGAATCAGGGAGGGGACTCTCCTCGCCACCTCAATGGAGGCAAGCCCGCAAAGATCGGAGGACAACAACGACAGCATTAGCAGCACCGAGTCGTCCAGTGAGGATGCGGAACCGCTTGTACCAGATATGTCCAAAAACTTCCCACCGAAACCGGACTACAGACAGGAACCGGTGGGACAACGCAAATCCAATAGACAGTTAAAACAACCTGCATATCTACAGGATTACGTCACCGCACACCTCAAACGGAACTTAGGGGGAAGGGGTGTTATGAACTAATAAAGGCGTTTAATAAAGTTTTAACAACCTTAAGAAAAAGCAGAGTTCTAATCCTGCACTTCTGATGGGCCGATAATAGCGACATCGGATTGGTCCCTTCTGGGAAATCTGATTGGCTGTTAACGAGCCACTCTCATTGGTTCAAGGGTTTAACACTTCCATGTTTCTCATTGGCTAATAGGTCAGCAGCCTGCCCTATAAAAGGGCTGCTGCTTCCCTAGGGTTTTTGCTCTGCTCAGAATGATTAATAAAGAGTTGAAGTTCACTGTTCACTGCCACGTCTCCGTTCCTTGCACCCATGCGCAGAACCTAACAATTGCTACTGTGAAGCTTCTTTCCCCATTTTGGCTGGATGACAAACAATAAGAGGATCAATATTATTGGATTCAGGTCTCCACCAGAATCAAGCATTGCACAAAGGAGCAGATAGGAGGGTGGTGTTAGGGATAACATTGTTTACCCTAACTGGTTTAGGTAAAATAATAAATAAGTTATCATGGTTTGTTAAAGTGTCTGCAACTTTAACTGTAGGAATGTAATTAAGAGAGTGGTTGTTATAGCACCATAAAAGAAGCAAGACAACGGCAGCTTGCTCTCTCTGGCTTAATGATCCCTAATTACTGGATGGATTCAGGACTGCGTTTTTCTCCTACTGGAAAGGGAGAGAGAAAGGACTGATTTATTTGTAAGTGAACTGACATTGGATATTCTACACGGACTTTGCTAATTGAATATCCTTGAATGGACTGACTAAAATGATACATGACTAATGGACTGTTATTTTGACTATGCTATAAACTGTAAATGGAATAAACTATATTTTTGATAGCACAAGCGTATCTGTTATTTTTACTGTATGTTAACAAACATACAAACTTATCTCACTCATTTATCTGTGTGACTATCTGACTAATGCTGCACATTCTGTTTAGCTTGTCTCCTTAACCCTGGTTGGGGAACACAGGCTTAACAGGTGGTATTAAAAAATAGTTCATAAGCCACATGACATTGTTATATAGAAAGAGGTTATCCCAAAAAGAAGATATACAATATGTTGACTATTTATGTCTATGGACATTCTCAGTCATGGTTATATCCCAATGGTGCTTTTTCAAAAGGCGGCTGGGCTTTTCTTTGTTTTTTCCTTGAAGACATTTCTCTTCCCATCCCATTCAGAACTTCTGGACTGAAGAAGAAGTCAGAATAGAAGAAGCTTTCTGGATGAGAAGAGAAGCATCTTCAATGAAAAAAACTAAGAAAAGTCAATTTGAGTGTTTACAAATATGGTTTGAGGGGGATGCACTAAATGAAGTATTGCAAAAGGGCACCCTGTATGTCAAGGTGGCCTGCTTTTATTAGATGAAATACAAGTTTCAGAATATTTTTTTTTCTAGGCCCTGGAGCTTGGTAGAGTTTATGGAGTGTGCCAGCTTTCCATTGTGAAGAAAGAGCTGAGCTAGTCACCAGAAATGACTTCATGCTGAATGCCCAAGAGTGCGTGAGTGCTCACTTTTGAAAAAGAAAGCATTTATTTCTGCCTGTTCTCCATTTATCTTCTTTGGCAACCTTGTCGAGTCCTCCCTTCCTAGGTCATGTACATTTACTGATTATGATCACTTATTTTGCAATAAAATATTTCTCCCTCCTCCCATGACATGCATGTGTCTGCATATATAATTTTATGTTCCGAGAGCTATACTGATGTTAAAAAACCAGAAGTCCATTGTTCAATCAATCAACTTAATCCTGCCTCTTGCTGATAACTATGGCTATCACATTTCAGAGTGATTTTACTGGATATTAACTGGGATTATGTGGGGTAGCCATTCAGTCTAGACAGGAGTTTCTGTTACAGGGAACACAGACAAAAGACTAATAAGAATTATTAATTCCCATGTATAAACTTCATCTAAAGAGATGAATTCTGTTCTCCAGGATCTATTTGCTTTATTATTGATTTGCTATACCTCATATTAAGGCAATGGTTCACTTTTTTGACCAGATTGCTGTTGAGAAAAAGAAGTGTGCTCCTGAAACCAGGTGACTAGAACTCAGTGATAGCTAGGTTATTTCTGACCCATTGTTACAAGGAATGACTTTTCCAAGTTCAAATTACCACATTTTAAAGTTGCAGAATGGATCAATACTCAGTTGCCAAAGTTATTTCCAATATTTTGATTTAGAGGCAACAAAAAGCTGTGGCAGTCTAAATGCATTTGCATCTCAAACCCATTCTCAATATTCTGGGCCATTTTCACAATTTAAAAAATGGCATCAGCCTTTGGTAGGCTTGGGAAACATTATGCCAATTTGATTTAGGCCGTCAGTACAACTCCTCAATACTCTGAAAATAAATACAAATTTATTTTCAAAGACTGGAAAGGACCCTAAAAGTAAAAAAAAAAAAAAAAGGTAATTTTTATAAGGAGGGTAGGATTAGGTTTTCAGCATGGATATTATTACATCTGCTATGGAAATTTCCTCTCCTTCAGCAATTGGTACGGGATTTTCCCCCCCTGCTGGAGAATTTCTGGAAAATTGACTAGCCATACTCTCAGCTCCCAACGGGGTCATCCCTACATGTTCCAAAATTATTCTTTCACTATTGAAGTGCAACAATAGGAATTTATTATACATTTCCACACTTCTTCAAAAAATCATTGGAGTAAAAGTGGGATAGTTAATAGTTGCTAGAATTTAATGTTTACTGTCACGGAGATGAATATACTAAGGAATTCAGTCAGTGGAAAGACAACATGTTTAGACTGCAAGATTTTATCCTTAACAGGAGAAAGATGAAAACATTTGAAATCTCTTACCACAC
Source organism: Hydrophis major (assembly GCA_033807585.1). Taxonomy (NCBI): domain Eukaryota; kingdom Metazoa; phylum Chordata; class Lepidosauria; order Squamata; family Elapidae; genus Hydrophis; species Hydrophis major. The sequence goes on along the minus strand of CM066329.1, from coordinate 137,586,163 downwards.
AATGCTCTGCTATGTTTTATTAGCTTCACTGTTTCAAAATAAGCTGCGCTGCAATTAAAGAACAACAGATACAAGCAGAAACATTGGGACCTTTGACCGAATTTGAAAATCTTATAATTATTTTCTACCCGTGTGGTTAATCAATCATAATAATGAACATCTGTTAGCTATAATTTATAAATTAAAGTATGATTCAGAATCTGAACAAGTTGTCAATTGTATGATTCAGTGGATACAGAATTCAAACAGTTGCTGCACAGTGGGAATTTCAATGGAATAACCATATTAAATCTACCCTGAAAAACACACTTAAAAAAGATTGGTATAAGATGTTCTAGGGTTGGTACTCCAGTCTCGATTCTACAACAAATAATTCTTTTTCCTAAATAATGGAATGAAATGTAACAAACAGGTGGGTCTTTTATTCATATATGATACAATGTTGTACAGCCCCAAAATACTGGAAAATAATTCATAGTAGAATGAGATAGCTTTTGAGAATTGTAATTCCATTACAACCTGAGATATTTGTTATTAAACTTCACCATAACATGCATGCATTCAGAATATATCGAAGTACTAGCATTGTATATGACTATGATTGCAAGGATTCAATATTTTAATTGTTTATATTGGGAAATATTATTTATTTATTTCCTTTCTCTTTCTTTCTTTCTTTCTTTCTTTCTTTCTTTCTTTCTTTCTTTCTTTCTTTCTTTCCTTTCCCTTTCCCTTTCCCTTTCCCTTTCCCTTTCCCTTTCCCTTTCCCTTTCCCTTTCCCTTTCTTTCTTTCTTTCTTTCTTTCTTTCTTTCTTTCTTTCTTTCTTTCTTTCTCTCTCTCTTTCTTTCTTTCTTTCTTTCTTTCTTTCTTTCTTTCCCACCCATCTCACCAAGAGGAGACTTTGGGTAGCTTACAACATTAAAACCCAATACAACATTAAAAACAATAAATAACTAAGTAACAACAACTTACAATTAAAAGAAGGGGAGGAAAGGAGCAGGATGCACTAAGGCTCTTGTCTTCATCTGTCAGTCACCTCCAGCATTATGTAGCCCCTTTTGGGGCTCCAAGCTTTATGGAAGGTGAGAAGGGTGGATGCAGATCTCTTTAGAAGAATAGCCTAAATAAATTATAGGAAGATGCTTCAATGCTAAGAGTGACTTTGTACTTAAAATGTACATAATCTGATGCAGAATTTAATTCCAATTGGAAACCATTCTTGGATATTAATATTATATAAGGTTGTGCCATATCAGAAATTTCCCTATGTATTGGATATAATTATATTTTTGTTTTATAAACATTGCTTATAGTTTACAGTTTCAATAGTGATTTGCACTGTGTTAACCAACTTGTTCAATTTAACATTTAATAAGGATATGATTATCTGTACTTTATTAGCTGTTTTCATATTGTTCTATGTATATATTCATATTTTGTTAATTTTTATTCCTTCAAAATATTACATTAATACATTATTGTTAGAGTCTTCCAATCCCAGTCTGTTGCTTGCTCCAAATTGTTTGGAATAACAATGAATTAGGAGAAGGGAAGGTTTAAACATTTTAAAAACATTTTTGAATTGTATTTTATTTTTTAAAATATACCCTTTATCCCGGCACAAAATTGTATCATAGCCTTGCTTACTTTTTGAAAGTAAATCTTGGTCAAATAAAACCAAGTACAATGATTAGTCACTAACGTTTCATCTACCTTGGGTCTAAGGCATATATTGCAATACCATTTAAATAGAATAATTTGATGAACTTTTGCAGGAAGAAAGACAAGCCTGGAAATTTTTGATTTTATTGCATTCAGTCAGAATTCAACAGCAGATACTAAAAATGGGCAAGGGCTTTATTGGATAATTGGACTGGCTGTCTTGATTTTTTTCTGCCTATGTCTCCCCCTGGATTCAGACATTTAAAAAAATTACAATACTCCTCAGGAATTCTTCTTGGACATTTTAATAAGATTGCAATAAGCAATTAATCTATGACTATAAATAATTAATTTGTGAACATTTTATTCAAAGAAAGTATGCATTAATCCCACTATTACTTCTAAACTTTGAAGGCATGCCCAGCATATAACAATTCTGTGTAATATAACAGAGCAAGACACAAACTGTCCACCTAAATGCTAATATTTTTGAGAACACTAGAGAGCTGCACGTTGATCTGTTCAATTACTCATGGATATCCAAAGGAGTTACTTCACCAAAGATCAAAGAAACAATGTGAAAGCGAAGCTCCAATCCTTGCAACATATTTAGCAATATGCAGTAAATAAAATGAGACTAATTATTCTCCAGGCTTCTTTTTATTTGCGTGACAACTATTGTGGCAAAACAGACTATGAAATGAAGCAATATTTTGCTAACAATAGAATAATGCAATTTAGTGCATGGTCAATCTCTTGGAACTGAATCAGTGGGAATGCTGAAATAGCATCAGAAGCATCATTTCATCAAAGTATCTTCTGTATTTCTTAACCACACGATTTTTTTGTATGTTGGGAAAATAGAATAGTTGGGCTTTGGTTTGGGGAGATAATATAAAATATTATTAATATTTAAAATTTATGGTAACTGAAAACATCTTTTTCTCATTTGACTTCAGTCCTCTCCATTCCATTTGTTTTCACTTTGTAAGAGGTTTTGTTTGTGTTTGTGGTATCAGGGAAAATGATGATTGTCTACAAAACAATGGCAGCTCATACTATTTTACTACCTTGAATAGGTGATGTTTATAGGATCAAAGTGACTGCATGATCTTTAGGAGATAAATTGCTATTTATTTTTTTCTTCCTAGCATTTTCCCGCAAATGCAGTATGTTTTTTGTGTGTCAATTAATCAAGTGTTGATCCATTGGTTGTGACAGAAATTGACCAACTGGCTTGTTGCCTGAGCGTAATGTCATAGACTGAGAGAGAATGACTGGCTGTTCCAGCTTTCAGGCCGAAAGTGGGACTAGAAGTCATTGTCTCCTGGTTTCTAGTGCTTAACCACCAAGCCAGAATGACTATCTTAATAAACTGAAAATATGTACCGACAAAATCCTTCAGATAAAGAGAGAACTGCTTCAAATAGAATTGAACCGGCTGAACTCATAGAGACCCAATTGCAGTTCTTATACTTTCTTACATAAGTTCATACTCAAAAATGCCCATAAAACCCCATACTAATTAAGCACATGGAAAGAAGATCTGAAGTCTTCACAATAGAGGGACTTAAATTGTTGTTAGTACAAGATGCCAGAGTACATAATTTCAATCACTTAGTGGGAAATTGCTGAATAAATCTAAGAACAATCCACAAAAGTAATTTTGAGGACCATTTCTCAATCGAATGTTTCTCTAGCACGTAGTTCTCACCAGTCTAAATGTCTTCTTGGCTTTCTCACCAAACAAATTAACAGATCAGAGCACTACTTAAAAGAAAAACCTGAGTGTGGAATGAAAGCAGCTAACTTGGCATTCAGGATCCTGGCAGGGGGTTCAATAGTTTTCACTATCCTTCAGAGAGATTGGAGTCCAATGTGGGCATATTTCAAATCCAAGAAAATAGGGCAACTCAAATAAACTTTATCCAAGTCCTATTTTTTGAGAAGCATAGCTAATTCTTCTGCATTCTTAGAAGACACAAAGGAATTTTCCTTTTAATGGGCTAGATTTGCGCAGCCCCACTTCTTTTTCAACGAACTAAGAAACCCTCTTCTTTTCTTCTTTCAGGATTAGTTAATTCCTTTTCTTCTGCAATTTCTCGTTTCCCACTTAGCAGCTCCATGCCTTGTTTAATTCATTGTTTTATTTGCATGCCTTCTTCATTTGTCTTTCTTACAGGCACTATTTCTGTGCCAAGATGTTCTGCCATGAGTCAGCATTCCCCATCCTCATGCCTTCCACAGTTGGCTTTCACATTTTGCAGTTCACAGCCAAAACAACCTTTTCCCATGCTACCCAGGATTGTAATCCAGGAACTGGAATTTCCCCAAGATAGGGAAAATTACTGTAGATTTTCTAATCTAGTTTTCCCTTGAGATTGCACAATCATCTTTAAAAACAGCTAATTTATGCAAATTAAAAACAAAACAGACCAATAAATAACAATATTTATTTATTTTTTATTTTATTTATTTGGTTTGTCAATTGCTTACAAGATAATAGGTATAAGTAAAAACATAGTTATGAATACATGGATACATATAAGAAAAATAAAAGAAACAATAGGACAGGGATGGTAGGCACATTGGTGCTCTTATGCACACATAATTGCCCAGAAGATCATTGGTTGCCCTCTCCCCTCTTTGGAAGAGCTTTATAGCTCCCGCTGCCTTAAGAAAGTTCAAAACATTCTCAAAGATCCATCTCCTCCTGGGAATCCTTTTTCTGAACTATTACCATCTGACAGACAGTACAGAATAATAAAAACAAGGACAAATGGGCTGAAAAACAGCTTCTATCCCAGGGCAGTAGCTCTTTTGAATTCTGCTGTATAGTGCATTGTTGGTGTGGTGTCGGGGGTTTCCGGTTCAATGTGTGAAGGGTGAAGGATGTGTGTTTGTGTTTATTTTCATGGTCATGGTCATGATGTGCACTGAAGATGGTGACTGATTTCATTGTAAGAGGTGCAATGACAATAAAGTAAACTAGACTAAACTAATAGATAGTGCCTAATGTTCCAAGCTTATCATAATTTTCTGAGCAGGCATTCTAATAAGGAAACATATTATAATGAGCAGCAGCAGCAACCTCCATTGTTCAAGTAAAGGAGAAAAAAAATGGAGCCTTCCAAGGAGGAAACTGGTGGATCTGAGAATGAGAAAGGTTAAGCACAGCTCAAATGGGGAGGTTCCTGATTCATAATTCAGAATCCCATATATAAAGCAAATCTTTATTTTTCCACATGCTGTTTTACTCCCATCCACAAATCCTTCTGGGTGAATCTCTTAGAGCGGGAGGGGGGGGGAGCTTTGTTTGGTTTTTTTTACTTTAGATTATTATTTTATACTTGTTTCTTCTGCTTCTTCCATGCATGTGTTACAAACTCTATTTTTATGCTGATTTTACTCTTCAGTTTAGCTTCCTGTTTTAGTTGCTGATTTAGTTGCCCTGAGTTGTATAAAATAAGATATCAATAACTGTTGTGTATGTACCATAGTTAATAAAGTATGAGCTTGAGGTAAAGAGCAGGGTTCTGGCCCTGCACTTCTGATTGGCTGTTAGGCGGCCAGATCAGATTGGTTAGTTCTGAGGAATCCGATTGGCCTTTAACGGAGAATTCTTATTGGTTAAAAGAGCTAACATTCATAGCTCATTATTGGACAAATCTTACAAGGGTTGCCTATATAAGGCAGAGTTCACTGTTGTTGGTTTGAGAAGTCACTATGCAAATAAAGAGCTGAAAGTTCACCGTTCAGAGGCTGTCTCCATTTATTCCGACCCATGCTCAGTACTTAACACTGGCGACGAGGGTGAATTTGGAGACGTCTGAACCGAAGAAGCCAGGAAGCAACACCGAGCACGTGACAGACGACGCCAACAACGGAACCATGTCCGGCGGCATCGTACCACGCGCTCCGTTCGATCCAAACCAAGAGGATTGGGAATCCTACATGGATTGCTTCCAAATGTTTCTCGAGATGAATAACTTGAAGGACGCCATGCCAGCAAAGAAAAGGGCGTTGTTCCTGACGCATTGCAGCCCAGCTGTATTTAAGATGGCTAAAGCACTTGCCAAACCTCGAGAAGTGAAAGCCATGAGCTAGGACGACCTCAAACCCATCCTGAGAGGCCATTACGCGCCAACCATGCCTACACTCGTGAGACGCCACGAGTTTTGTCAGAGGAACCAACGAAAAGGGGAGAGCGTGGCTGATTTCGTGGTGGACCTCCAAAATTTAGGGGGTCTCTGCGAGTTCACCGATTTAGAAGAGGCACTAAGAGATCGAATAGTTCTGGGATTAGATGCACTAGGCATGCAAAGCAAGCTGATGGCGAAAGGCGACATCAGCCTTGCTGACGCCATCGCCGAAGCCACGGCTGCAGAGGCGACCAAAAAGTTGGCTGCACAACTACGGCGAAGCCGCACTCCGGTACCACCACCGGCCAGTGAAATCTCACCTAGCACAGAAGGGCAGCTATTAACAACGCATCACGAGGACCTCTCTTCGTCGTCAGACAGCGACGAAGAAGGGGTCCATCGACTGCGGTCCGACCGGGATCCTCGCCCGAAGCCCTTACACCCTTGTGCTGGCTGTGGAGCCAACCATACCAGGGCCGAATGCAAATTCTGCGACGCACTCTGCCATGAGCGCGGGAAACGAGGCCACATCAGCCGGGTCTGCCGCAGCTTACCAGGACTCAGCCAGGACTCAAAAGAGCCAGTAAACCACTCCTACAGAAATCGAGCTTTGCAGAGAGAAGAGGCTCACCATACTATCACTATCGGTCACGCCTCAGCTTTGGACACTAAGAAAATCCGAGTCATGGTAGCCATCAAGAACCAGCCTTGCCACATGGAGGTCGACTCGGAATCGTCCCTCTCGATGGTGTCCTGGAGGATGCTCAAGCAACTCATTCCCACAATTCTATGCCAAGACCTCCAATTTCAAGGCCTCATCCTCAAGGACTACCAAGGGAATCGAATCCCCATTGTCGAGTCCTGCCGAGTCCGAGTCTCCTTCAAGAAGCATACAGCATACTTACCTCTAATGGTCATCGATAGAGATAGGCCTAGCCTACTAGGCCTCCAATAGTTCACGCCACTCGGCATTGAAGTGGCCGGCGTAAACCGAGTCGGTGGTTGTGAGTGGGAGGAAGACCTTATCTCTGAGTTCAGTGACGTCTTCGCGGACAGCTTAGGCGAGTATAAGGGGACCCCGATCTCATTCAGTCTAGATCCAAAAGTAGCTCCCATTCGCTTGAAGCCCCGTCGAGTTCCGTTCGCTCTTAAAGCAAAAATCGACAAACAAGTCGACAAGCTAATTGCTCAAGGGGTGTTGAAGCCCATTGATCACTCTCCATGGGAAACCCCTATTGTAACACCCATTAAGCCAGACAGGTCAATCCGAATTTGTGGGGACTACCGGGCCACTTTGAACCACGCCCTACAGCAGAATGTGTATCCAGTTCCGGTGGTGCAGCACCTCCTCCATTCCTTGGGGGGTGGGAAGGTTTTCGCTAAATTGGATTTAGCTCAAGCTTACCAACAATTACCAGTGGATGAAAAAACGGCTCGAGCTCAAACTATTGTAACGCACAGGGGTGCCTTTAAATGTACCCGATTGCAATTCGGAGTTAGTGTAGCTCCAGGGATCTTCCAGAGTCTTATGGAAAGGTTATTACAAGGAATCAAGGGCGTGGTCCCTTATTTTGATGATGTATTAATTGCAGCCCCTACCCAAAAAATCTTACAGGACTGTTTGAAATGCGTTCTAAAAAAAATTCCAAGAGGCCGGACTTAAGGTGAAAAAAAATAAATGTCAATTGTATACTGACAGTGTTGAGTTTCTAGGGTATCGGATTGATAGCCAGGGCATTCATCCTACCAAGAGTAAACTAAAAGCAATAAAAAACGCCCCCAGGCCACGCAACAAGGCTGATCTCCAGGTGTTCTTAGGCCTCATTAATTTCTATAATGTATTTTTATCGCACAAGGCAACTGTCGCTGAAATGTTACACCGATTATTAGATAAGAAAGCATTGTGGGTATGGGGTTACTGGGAAGAGCAAGCATTTCGGAATGTTAAAAAACTGCTCACATCTGACTCTGTACTTATGCAGTATAACGAGACTTTACCATTAGTTATAACCTGGGATGCATCGCCTTTCAGGGTGGGTGCCATTTTGAGCCATGTACTGCCTAATGGGAACGAAGCCCCTGTTGCATACTTTTCGAAGACTCTTTCACAAGCAGAGCGGAACTATGGACAAATTGATAAAGAAGCCCTCGCAATCGTCTCAGCTGTAAAAAAATTTCATGAATATGTGTATGGAAGGACATTTACCATTATAACTGACCACAAACCGTTGCTAGGGATAATCGCCGGGGACAAGCCAACCCTCTACATATTATCCCCTAGAATGACCCGATGGTCAGAATTCCTAGCTGCTTATAATTATCGGCTGCAATATCGCCTGGGGAAGGCCATTCCCCACGCCGACGCATTAAGCCAAGCACCGCTTCCAGAGACTCTCGACAATCCGGCACCAACGGCAACCACGTTGCAGATCGAAACACTCAACTCGCCGCTTATGACCGCCCGAGACATCGCGAGAGAAACCAAACGATACCACACCCTAGCTCGAGTCCTAGGCTGGGTAGAACGCAGATGGCCATTGGACCAAGTACCAGATGACTTCACACCATTCAAATCTCGACAGACTGAACTTTTTTTCCTAAAAGGGCTGTATCATCTGGGGCGATAGAGTCGTTGTCCCAGAGAGACTCCGGAAGACGCTGCTGCGAATTCTGCACGAGGGCCACCCCGGCATCGTGCGAATGAAGGCGCTTGCACGAAGCTACGCATGGTGGCCGGGCATGGACCGGCAAATCGAGCAGTGGGTTAAAGCGTGTCCCAATTGCCAACAAGTCAGCAACGCCCCACCAAAAGCCATGCCTACTGAATGGGAGACGCCACGTGGACCCTAGTCCAGAATCCAACTGGATTTCGCAGGGCCAACCAAGGGCTATACCTTCCTCCTTACAGTCGACGCATACTCCAATTGGTTAGAAATTCATCGTACGATGCCTACGACCTCCGAGGCGGTGATCAAGATTATAAACAGACTCTTTGCAACCCACGGATTGCCAGACGTCCTGGTGTCCGATAATGGGCCACAGTTTACTGCACTAATGTTCGAGCAGTACCTTGCTGACCGCGGCATCCGCCATGCGCTCACCTCACCTGTGCATCCTGCGACCAATGGCCGAGCTGAACGCATGGTCCAATTTGTTAAAAAGACTTTGCAAAAAGTGGACTATGACAATATCGATGACAAGGTCAACCAAATTTTCTTTTTGCAACACATAACTCCACATAGCGTCACTGGGAGAACTCCCGCTGAACTACTGATGGGATGTAGACTCCGCTCCCACCTCGACTGGTTGCACCCTGCTTACGAACCGGAAAAGCCAATAGGATCCAGCAGCTGCTGTCGCACCTTCCAGGTAGGAGACCTCATTTACGCATGAAACTTATCAGGCGACCCGATATGGATAGAGGCGACAGTAGTACGAGTGACCGGCCCCAAATCCTAAGTGGTGAAATGCTGTGACAATAAATTGTGGAAACGGCATATCAACCAATTGCGGTCATGACTCGCAACGGCCAGTCAACAACTCCCCCATGACCAAACTGAGGGGAGGGGAGGTATGGAAGAAGATGAAGTTCCAGGGAACCTGTTCGAAGGGAACGACGAACTAAGTGATACTCAGGAAATGGAGCAGGAAGGAGAAACGTTTGCACCGCAAGGAATTGCAGCTGAGCAAGAAGCAGAACCACTGCCAAACAACAATCCACCTCAACAGGATTGCAACCAACCAATCCAACGAAAATCCGAAAGACTTAAAAGACAACCGTCCTATCTAAGGGACTATATAACTACACCGTAATTAAGAAGCCAGGGGGAAGGGGTGTTGTGTATGTACCATAGTTAATAAAGTATGAGCTTGAGGTAAAGTGCAGGGTTCTGGGCCTGCACTTCTGATTGGCTGTTAGGCGGCCAGATCGGATTGGTTAGTTCTGAGGAATCCGATTGGCCCTTAACGGAGAATTCTTATTGGTTAAAAGAGCTAACATTCATAGCTCGTTACTGGACAAATCTTACAAGGGTTGCCTATATAAGGCAGAGTTCACTGTTGTTGGTTTGAGAAGTCACTATGCAAATAAAGAGCTGAAAGTTCACCGTTCAGAGGCTGTCTCCATTTATTCCGACCCATGCTCAGTACTTAACAATAACCAAATTAGAAAAAATCTACTTGCAGTCAGAATCTTCAGCAGGTTTATTTTCTGGGAAGCACAAACCAGAGAAAACTCCAAATAGTCTGTTTCATAAATCTTTATTGGATCACTGCTTTGACATACCCTCCTTCTTAACAAAGTACCTTTTTGCTTTCAAAGGTTGGCTAGGCATGAAAATACTTCTGCTTCTCTTTAAGTCTATTAAGTTAATGAAGTGCAAACACATTACAAGGCCACTTTCCAGGTTACCCAAATCTATAAAAAAGCTGTTCAATTGGAATCAGAGGGTTTCTCTGAGACAAATGAGTCTTTTCATAGGTATTAGCCACCTAGGTGGTAGTAATCCACAAATGGTAATTCAGTTAAAAGAAGTCACTCAGCTTTTATGAACGTATCATGTGCCTCCAGCCATGAAGGAAGAGGCAGCTAGAAAGCATTAATTGGTATTATTTCCTGGAACTTGGATTCTACTTGGGGATACATTTACTAAGGTCCTCTGGTTTTAAAAGTTACCATGTAATTATGATAATGACCCAATCAAACTGGCTTGCAAAAGTATGCCTGAACTAGTCTCACATGAAAATAAAAATAAAGGATTTGAAAGCAATGGGCACTTTTTAAAAAAAAAAAAAAATCAACTCTCCATCCACACTTAATGTTACAGAAATCCAAAAGACGATATATACTTAGGACAATCAATAACATCTTCATTTATAAGACTTAGCTTGATCAAGCTCTGTTGAACAAAGACTAGGTTTTATCACACTTTTGCACTTGCCAGAAAACAAAGTTTTCAAAAATTCTCTGTCAGTTAACTATTGAGTCAGGTTCAGGTTTTGGTTATTTATTTATCTAACAACCTTTATTGATTGCTCCAACCCATAAAGACTCAGTGTAGAGTATAATAAATTGCAATAAAAGCAGAGGAGTGAAAATAATAATATCAAACAAACCTACAAATGCAAGGCCACGAAACATTTGGAATCAGGACAGTTATCAGATGGACTTCAGCCTCTGAAATCATCTGGGGTGTTTTGGTCACACACTTTAACAGATGGGACATCATCTGTCAGCATTCGAAAGATAAACTTTCTAGCTAGGGCATTTATGCACTAGAACAGGGGTGTCAAACTCACTGCCCACAGGCCAAATGCATCATGTGCTAGCCACACCCATGGCTGGTTTAGCAAAGGGGGAAAAAGTCCTAATATGTCATGTGATGATGTTGTGACAATGTGAGTTTGACACCCCTGCACTAGAATATGTTTACCTAAACTTAAGGAAACATTTACCATAACATCTTTTTGGCATTTGTTGTACCCACCTTTTTACCCATCCACAAATATTTTTAGGGAATATTGGTTGCTTCTCCTGCTACCTTCCTAATGCCTCCTTAATTCAATACCATATTTTCTTTCATGTTCACCCAAGGTGTTTCTCAACCATGGCAACTTTAAGAGATGTGGATTTGAACTCACAGAATTCTAGGAGGTGAAGTCCATGTGTCTTACGTTGCCAAGATGAGAAATACTGATTGACATTATTATTACTGTTTGACTCTTGAAAAAGACAAGTTTCTTTAAGGAGCAGCTGACAGATACAACAGAGTGCTTGTGCCACATCTGAAGCCCCCTTTCCCACTTCAGATCCTAATACTGGACTACTCTATTATATAAATATAATTATATAATCAAGAAACAAAGACAGACAAAGCTAATATAGAAATAGATAGAATCAGATAGGATGTCTGTGTCCAGCTTTGGAAATGGAAATGGACAATATTGTTTACCTTTGGGACCTTCACTTTTCTATGATTCACTTCTGAGGGAATGAAAAGGTGAAGGGTCTGGAAAAGAGACAGGAAAAAGTCAAAGAGCAGCTGGAGCCAGGACTTTCAAACAAAAATATACCTATGTCCCTCTCCCCCCTTTTTTGATAATATCTGAATGGTAATTCAATAAAAGACTTTAAGTTGATGCTGAATGTTCCAGATTTTCTTTGAAACCTTTATGATGGTAGATTCCACAAATACTCCAGCCAACCTCATCCATTGCCCAATTGCATTTACGGTTAGGACCCCTTTCTCAATATCTAATCTAAATCACTTTTCCTGTAAACCCTTCCTTAGCAGTGATGCTTCCTCCCTTATCTACAATATAGTCCAGACTCCAAAGCAAAAATTGATTTGCATGTTATGCGTTTAGAAAACAGTTTTTTAAAAAAAATATTGTACAATGTTTGGGACATTTAAAAATACAGAGTACTAATTATCCAGATTATAGGGGTTTTGTAGGTTTATGAGGAGTTATGTGAAGAGCTGTTCTAAATCTAACATCTGTAGGAAAATGACATTAATATAAATGAAATAAAGCAACATTTTAAAATGCAGAATGAAAGGCAGAGTGCCAAAGATTCCCATCTGGCTTTTCAGTTGTCTTATCCAAAATATTTTCAGTGGAGAGAGAATGTAAAACTCACAAGTATACTCACCAATCAAAGCTATGTAGTAGGAATTACATACAACTCAGTAACTTTAGTCCTTGAATTTATTGTTCTTATGTGCTTTCTTGGATAACCCTATCCATGAGTAATAATTTTCTTTTCTTCCCCAACCCAGTTGTACCATTTGCAATCCTGATGGTTAGATTCCAACGATCCCCAACAGCTCACTCTTCCTTCTCCAGATTTGATTTTAAAAAGTAAAATATCTTGAGAACATGCACTTTGATATTTAAACATCACTTAAAATCATGACACGGTCATGAGTACAGGAAAATGCTTCTGCTCATCCCACTTTGCCAGGGCATAAGTGGCATTTTGTAAGAGACAGGGATAATATAGATTTAAAATTGGGAGGCTGTGCTCACAGTCACTCATGTCCCAGTCACCTCCAGATGGGACTACTGTAATGCTCCCTTTAAGAGTATCCAGAACTTCAGATGGTATAGAATAAAGTGGCGTGGACAGTTACAGTATGTGTGCTTCTAGAACAACATGTATCACACCTCTGATCAATGAGCTGCTTTGGTTGCCTATTTGCTTCTGGGTCAAATTCAAGATGCTGGTTTTAACCTTTAAAGCCCTTCATGGCATGGGACCAGGTTCTGAGAGACCGCCTTTCTTTAGTTACATCTCCTCATCCCATTGCAGAGAAGACATATTACAGGTCCTATAAATGTGATCTGGCGGGTCAAATCATCAGCAATCATAAATCAGAAGAGCACCTCATTGGGTCATGTGTTGCCTTGTACTAGGTGGTTTCTGGTGGAAATTGGGGGAAATTGGATGGTCAATTCTTATCAAACTGTTTGCTCGTATCCTATCCTTTTCTTGGAGAGACTGAAATGAAATGAAGAAAGTCAAGTCCTTCAGTTCCCTTAACTTTTCTGTTAAGGGAACTGAAGGACTTGACTTTCTTCATTTCATTTGGTCATAATACTTTGATACTACCTTCTAGTGGTCAGAGAGAAGTTTGTCATAACATGTTAATTTTACAAGTAAAATAATTATGGAAATAATTATGTCTTGGTAACTATCAAATTATTTAAATCCAAAATTTAGGGTTCAATAATATATGAAGCTCAGCTGTGTAGCTATAACAGAAACCCAAGCATAGAAGCTGTAATCAAGATTTATGAAAACTTTTACTTGATTTCTAATTCTTTAAAATTGTTAGAACTAGGCTTCATCTCTTCTGGGGCTTGACTAAAAATCTGACGACTTCAATTCTGGCTGAAGCAAGTACCTTGATAATCTCCTTGGTCCATCTCATCCCACAACAGGTTTAGAACTACCTCAAGGAAGCAAATTAATGATATCATATAATGTCACGTTTCCTTACTAGCATTTTCTGCCTTTGGCCCTGATAATACTTTGGCTGAATTGAAGTAGAGGATTTGGGATTTAGATATTCAGACCAATAAAAGCAGTGTTTCCCATTTTTTTTCCTACAGTGTAATTGTCACCCTTCATTGGACTGTGCTTAGATATTTCTTTCTACTCTTACCTGGTCCTTGCATGGCACAATCTGAGGTGCCACCCATTAGGATAATTGGTAGACACATTAACCTCCCTACTGAAAGCTGCATTTGTCTGTGCTGAAATAAAAGGTTGAATCTATATCACATGCTATTCACATGTCCATTATATACACCCAACAGCAATCGAAACTCTTAGTCCCATTTCTCAGTAATTCTAATTGCTCCTGGGATTAGGAGGTTTCTGTTCTTTTTTTATGGCATCAGTCCTCAGAAATCACTAAGAAGGTTGCAAAATTCCTTTTGATAGTCATAGCTTTCTGAAATGTCTGGTATCTCGTTCTTTCTATTGGGGCTGTTTCAGGATATTCATAATCTTATCTTGTTATTTACTATGTTGTTGAATTTCTTTTTTATGAAGAGTCTTGGGACCTAAATAAATAAATAAAATAAACTTATTAGCTAGTCTGCTGTGTCCCTTTTTCACTAAGGCAGACAGGCATAAGCTGAACTCCCACAGTTGCATATGGTCCTGGAGATCTCATTCTAAGCTGTAATGTGGGACACTGCAGAAGAAGGACAGTGATTATATCAATCAATCAATAAAATGCAATATAGTCAATATGATCAATAAATATAGTCAATATGATCAATCATCATATTGACTATACTGCATTTTAATTAAAATAAAGGAAAGTAAAACAAATTAAATTTTGTAGTGGCTTCCTCCAACCTGGAAACGCCAAAAGCATGAGTTGTGATGGGAGTAAAATCTTTTCTCCCCTGATTTCTTTCCCAGTGGCTCTGCTCAATCCATTTTATCACACCTCAGTTTTAATGAAAGAAATGAGCCATTTTAGTGGTGGTCATAGTGATGGTTGTGATGGTGGGATTAAAGCTTGTTAGGGATAACATTGTTTTACCCTAACTGGTTTAGGTAAATAATAATAAGTAATCATAGTTTGTATGTTAAAGTGTCTGCAACTTTAACTGTGGGATAGTAATTAAGGGAGTGGTTGTGAAAGCACTTTAAAAGAAGCAAGGCTGCAGCTTGCTCTCTCTCTGGCTTTGATGATCCCTGATTACTGTAAGGACACAAGACTGCATTGCTCGAACGGGAGAGAAAACAAAGGATTGGCTTTTAAGTGAATTGACAAAGGATATTCAAAACGGACTTTGCTAACTGAATATCCCTGAATGGACTGACTAAATGATACATGACTATTGGACTGTTATTTTGACTATGCTATGAACTCATAATGGAATAAACTATATTTTTGATAGCACAAGCGTATCTGTTATTTTTACTGTATGTTAATAAACATACAAGCTTAGCTCACTCATTTATCTGTGTGCCTATCTGACTAAGCTGCACATTCTGTTTAGCTTGTCTCCCTAACCCTGGTTGGGGAAACCAGGCTTAACAAAGCTGACGAGTGTATCCTAGAGTTAGGAATTGTTGATAAGACAGTCAAAAGTCTGGATAGTGGATGTGGCAGTACCTGGAATCAGCAGAAAAGAAGAGGCAGAACTGGAGAAAATCACATACAAAAATTCTCAAATGGAGGTAGAATAATTGTGGTGCAAAGATGGTACCAACAGTAATAGGTGCCCTTGGGTGCCATCTCAAAATATCTGGAGCACCACTTGAATGTCTATCAACATTGACAAAATCAACACCAGTCAATTGCAAAAGGCAGCTTACTTGAAACACTTTACACCTTGTGATGATACCTTCATATTATTAAATAACAACATCTGCCTATCTTAGATTCTTTGAAAGGACTTAGTAAGTAGGAATAAAATACCAAATCTAGTCTAAACACCTGGCTGATTGTGTGATCAACCACTATTATTATTATTATTATTATTATTATTATTATTATTATTATTATTATTATTATTATTATTATTACTACTACTACTATTATTATTATCTCTTATTTTTGCCCATATCTGCTTTTGTTCTGAGAAAACACTCCTTCTGAAAAATTTTTCCCACTGAGACAATCCTTTATTGATGCCACACTATAATTTCTTCTAAAGCAAATAACACGTTTTAAATTAGTAAAGAAAAGCTTAAAGTTCTTCATATTTGCAATTATATCAAAAAATTATTTGCTTTTTTAAAAAGGTATTTTAAATACAGGACCATTTATAAATAATATCTGGTTTGATCCTTACCAAAGTATATTGTGCATGCAATGAAAAAATTCTAAAAAAAGAAAAGAAAAGAAAAAAAAGAACAAAGTTTCCAAAAGATAAAGGAAACTATTGAGATTTTACAGGTGACCACTGAAGAAAATGTGATGAAACTCATCTTCATGTTCCAAAAACTGTGGGATTGTGTATGGTCCAATGATGGATTGTGATGGAAAAAGAAACCACAATCTGGAATACATTATTGAGATCTTTCAGTTCCTTCAGTTATTCACATATTTTATATTGCTAAAAATTAACATTAAAAAGAACGCCACATATTTTAAAATGACTGACATTATTAAATATGTAAAACATATAGCAATATTACTTGGCTTAGGATAAATGTGTGCTTGCTGATAATAAATTAAATGAAATTAAATGAAAGTAGTAATCATAAATATAAATTGATCCCCGAGGCTCAGAAGGAGCAGCCAAAATCAATCATGAACATATACAAAGAAAATCAGAACAGATTGCCAATTAAAAATTACTAGTGTCACATTTAAAGCATAGGTGAAAAGGTCAGGCTTTACCACTCATTGTGTTTCTGTTTACACAAGTTCTGTCAGTTTCCATTCAGCTGTTCCTCCTCTATTGCGAGAAATGAGTTCATGCCTGAAGGTTCATTAAGAAAAAAGAGCAAATAAACCTTTGGAACCATGAACCAGAGTCCAACACAGACTAGTTATTTTGTGCTTATCAAGCTGTTAGGAATAATGTTATCACAATGTGCATTCAGTGGATTTATAGAGGACCACTGCAGATGTTGAGTTTAGACAGGTCTCTAGACTGAACAAACACCAGGTGGAGACAGGAAAGGGAAAAATGATGGAGTTTCATGTGCTCATAGGAAGACTAATTGCTTGTGGAACAGCTGTGTGGTACTTGAAACTCAAGATGAAGCATCTGCTGCAGCCACTGTCTCATGACAAAAGGACCACTCTAAAAATAATTTGCCTCCACCATGGAGTCTAATTAAGAGGAGACCAGCAAGAAATAAATGCAGAAGATGGTTCTTGTGGAAGCTTCCACCTCCTTGTGGAAGTTTCTTATTTGATGCTCTGCTAACTTCTAAAGATGGTTTGGAAATGAAGAGGTTTTACTCCATGACACCAAGCATCGCTGGAACAACTCCTATGCTCTAAGGACTGTCAATTCAAAAGGGGTTTTTGCAATCTCCAATGCCACTCAGATTTGGCAGCCAAAACAGCATAGCAAAGCCATTTCTACAGTTTACATTCTCCAATCCTTTAGGCAACTTCCTCAAAAAAATTTTTTAAATCTTGTCCGTTTAGCCCATTTAACCAAATGTATTTTTTTGTGTCATTTGTGGTTTTTTTTTAAGTGACCTGACCAATTGTGGTATTTTCTGCAATATATTTCTAGAAATGTTGTGAAATGCCAACAGCAACATTGGCACTTTAATTTTTATGGAAACTGACCCTTGCTGACCATTTTATGGTCTTATTGCTTTCCGACACATTGCCCAAATACAGTATATTTCTATGAGAGTTAAAAATAAAAGCCCAGTCAAAGCTTCTGGTTAATACATGCAGTGAAAAAAGTTACATGTATTAAAAATGAAATAATAAATACTGAAATTCATTATG
This sequence comes from Hydrophis major, assembly GCA_033807585.1. Classification (NCBI taxonomy): domain Eukaryota; kingdom Metazoa; phylum Chordata; class Lepidosauria; order Squamata; family Elapidae; genus Hydrophis; species Hydrophis major. The sequence goes on along the minus strand of CM066329.1, from coordinate 137,568,407 downwards.
ACTTAAAGTTAGGGAAATGTAATATTTTCTTAAAACTAAAGAACATCCAGCTTTATCTTGGACTTCATTATATGTGTACACACACACACACAAACACACACACACACATACTGTATGCATGCAAATCTCTCTCCCCCCCCCATCGATATCTATATGAAATAATACCCTGTTTCTCCAACAATATGCCCTCCCCCAATAGGAAGTCCCAGCATGTCTTATGGGCATGAAATGAAATTAAGCCCCTCCCCCCAAATTAAGGCCTATATTAAAACATACAAAATGGGGGGAGAATGGCGGGGGGGGCTTGCTGTTAGGAAGTACTTTTGTTGCACACCCGGATATGGTGCTGCCTGCGTTGACCCGGATACGAAGTGCCCCACCAACGCCGAGGTCAACACCCAAGCCGTCGCTGCCCGCCCAAGATGCAAGGGGGGGAATTAAGTCACCCCTGAAAAGACAGCCTAGCCATTTTTTCGGGGCTCAAAAAAAAAAAAGAACCGGCCTTATTATATGAGAAACACGGTAAATACTGAAATTCATTATGACTTAAAGCTAGGGAAATGTAATATTTTCTCAAAACTAAAGAGCATCTAGGTTTATCTTGGACTTCATTGTATGTGTGCACACACACAAACACACACACAGATACTGTATACACGCAAATGTCCATCAGTTTTGGAATCCTTATTCATTGCTGCCACATAGCTTGAGAAAGTGGGAGGGGGGGTGATTTTTATTGAATAGCTTTAAATAGACAAAATAGAATTCTTTGGTAGTTCAAGGTCATAGAATGTGGCACAGGAAATAAAAGGACAATATCTCTCTCTCTCTTTCTCCCTCCCTCTCTCATTCCCCTCTATATCTATCTATATCTATCTATCTGTAACACACACAAATACAAACACACACACACACACACAAACACACACACTCTCACACCCTGGTAGGGTATAGAGAGGAATGGGAACTATGTAATAGAGAAAACCAATTGTTTTTCTTGTGTGTGTCTCTAGTCTGTTTATTCCAAGGCTAACTATCTGTTGCAATCAGACTGAACAATCAGAGTAACGTCTGAATATCATAACATAAGATCAGTGCATATTATAATATTTAATGATTAAGCCCATTCATTTTACTTCCCATTTTCTCCTGATTGTTACATCCTGATTTTATGGAAACATTCATTGCTGTGGTACAATAATTTGGCAAGTTCCTGCTGACAAATTCCAGACGAAGAGAAAGAGCAGGTACACCTGTTTCTGGGCTGTCCAGATTGGAAAAGGAGGCTGTCACGATTGACTTCTTTTCAATGTAAAAATCTTCAGCACTGAAATCCAGATTTCAAAGAGAAGATTTTTCAGGGCATTTGCTAAAAAAATGATAACTAGGAAAACTCAACATGTGACTTGATTTGCTACACCAAAAAAGCTGGGAATAGTGCAGCCCTGTGAGATATCCAATTACAGTTGTCATAAAAAGTCTCTTCGAAGAAATTATTAGCTTAGAAAGTAGTAGCATAGTAAAGTTAGAGGTGGTGGGGAAAGTCTTCTCAGGTTTGGTGTTATGACATGGGCTCCCTCTTCTGTGAGAAGCTATAATTCTTCAGGAGAGGAGTTACAGCAGTTGTCTGGATAAATACATTTTGAGAATGGACAATTATTAAAGACAGACTAAGCAACTTTGTTCATCAGTTTTTAATTTTTTCCATTTTTTTTCTAAAGAAAGTCCTTTCCCCCTACCCCCCACATTGTTGTAACTGTCCCCCCCCAAAGTCTTTTATGTACATTTTTCTTAATATTTCCTCCCAATGTGTACATTTCCAGATTTGAAAAATCAAATCAGCCTGATTTTACATTTTGTGTTGAAGCCTTGAATTAAGTTGGCTTGGTTCTCCTAATCAACCTAAATCATTGCACTGCATCAATCAACAATATATCACCTAATACTTAATAATATTACATAATACCTAATGAGAGTGAGGCTTCCAAATCAAGTTATAGGGTTTTTAGTGTGATTTCTTGTGATTTCTAGTATGATTTAGTGTAAGAGTCGTGGTGGCACAGTGGTTAGAATGCAGTATTGCAGGCTAATTCTGCCAACTGCCAGGGGTTCGATCCTCACTGACTCAAGATTGACTCAGCATTCCGGAACTTCCGGTTTGCGTGGCTTCGGGGCAGCAGGAATTCGCAACAGCTCGCGATTCCTGCTGTGCTAGCCGTCGAGGTACCCCCGATCCAGATGGGTCAGGGGGATATGGCTGCCCTGTAGGGACAGCTGAAGAGAGAGGGGAGTCGGATAGGGAGGTGGGGGCATCGCAGACCCCCCCCTTCTCCGGGAAAACCCCTTTTTCCCAAGGCGGTGGAGCGGCGGTCAGCAATGGCCGCCACGAAGAAGCCAGCAACCGGGTAAGAACTGTGCTGGAGGAAGTGTGAAGAGTGAAAGTCCTGTCTGAGCCGGGTCAAGTAACACCTTTTAAATTGCCTGGAATTGAGCTGCTTGTTGCTGGAGGATACATTGTATCCCTAAGAAGAGCGAAAAGCGGCGGAGAAGCTGTTAAAGGGATTTTTTTTTTTTTTTTTTACTCTCCCACCCCACGGAAAAAGCAGAAATATTTCGATATATTAGACATTGAAAGTGGATTGCTTTGAAAGTTGAAGCTAAGAGACAAAGGGATTTTTGGACATTGAAAAATTTGAGAAATTGGAAAATCTCTGCTGGAGGTATGGATTTTTGATTATTTAAAATTGTCATTGCAAGTGGGAAGGGAGAAAAAAAATTGGAGCAGAAGCTGAAAAAGGAGGAGATTGTCTAGAACGTCTTTGTGGATCCCAAAAGAAGATATATGGTAATTGGACCTCTTTGATTAAAAATTAATTTAGAAAGAGAAAGAGAAGAAGGAAGAAAAGTATTAACTTTTGGAACTTTTTTTTCTTTTTTTAATTGCTTTTGATTGTCTTTGATTAAAAATACTTGTGGTTGTTTTGGAAAAAGTTTCCCTTTTCATAATGGCATCGTCTGTGGATGAACTAGAGATTGAATATCAAAAATATAAAAAAGAAGATACTTTGGGCGCTTTGTTTCAATTCTTAGAAATGGCGTTATGTTCTTTTGAAAAGTTGATTACGCAGCAGAAGGACTGGGACAAGGAAGAAGAGGAAGAAGAAGCCATCTTTGATGAACAATGGGTCCCTTCCGGAGAGGAGGAGAAAAAGGATAAGAAAAAGGGGATTTTAAGAATTATAAAAACAACCAAAAGAGAGAAAAATGAGCGAAAAGATGGAGGCAAGGTTAGAAAGCAAAGGAAAAGGAGCAAGAAAAGCGAAGAGAAAAAGCAAAGGGGTAGAAAGGGCAAGGAGAAGAATAAGCAAGAGAGAAAGGGGGGGAGGAGAAGCCTTAATGGGGGGAAGCAAGACCTAAAGAAAAAAAGTTTATTTAGAGACAATGGGTGAATTTAATTTAGATTAAAAGAGGGATTCTGGAGGGTATATAAGAGTGTGTTTTTATATGTATATTTAGAATATAAAATTTATTATGTAATTTTAGAATTTTTTAAACAGAATCCCAAGAAAGATTGCTATATGTAGTATTTCTAAGTTAGGGTAATGAGTTATAGATGTTACTCCAATTGGTGTACAGGAGAAGTATAGTAAAAGAAAAAAAAAGATGAATGGATAATTGGAAATAGAACAGACAAAGAATGTTATTGAAAATGGTAATAAGATATGGAAGGATATATATGCTTTTTTTTTTTTTGGATTTTGTATATTGATAAAAGGCAATAAAATTTTAATTAATAAATAATTTGGATGGAAAAGAGAAGTAGGGACAAGATATGAAGTTAATATTATATGAAATATTGATATTATAATCTGGAAATGTTATGCCTTATTGGTCTATTATTATTATTTTTTCTTAGAAAAGAATTTATAAGCTGCTATGCCTTGATTCTTTGTGCATTGTTTTTATAAAACTGATAAAAATGGTTTTTATATATATATATAAAAAAGAAAATGATAATAAGATATGGAAGGAGATATGGGTTGAATATGATGTTTGAATTTGTGTCTGTGTAAAGAGTTTTAACCCGGTAACAGACAACCTTCAGAAAAGATCTTTTAGTTTTGTTTATGTTTTGTGTTTGTATGTTTGTGTATTGTGCTTATGGTAAAACTAACAAAATTTGTTTTTTTTTTTTAAAAAAAAAAGGAAAAAAGAATCAATAAAACCTTGGAGGAATGTTAGACGAGAATAATTTAAACAAGCCAGAAAGAAAAGAATATGATGACTATAAAATGGATAAATATGGAAGAGAAATGAAATTGAATAGGAGTAAAGAGAAATAATGAGAAATTTGCTGAAAGATATTTGTGTGTCCATATGGAGATGGGATAAATTGGAATTATGCTGTATAAAAATAATGTTTTGTTTGACTTGTAAGGATTTACAATGTTAAGAGGTTTTATGTGTTTATGTATTTAATGGTTAATGATGTGTTGTTTTATCTTTAAAATTAATAAAAATTTGTTTAAAAAAAAAAAAGATTGACTCAGCATTCCATCCTTTCAAGGTTGGTAAAATGAGGAGCCAGATTGTTGGGGGCAATATGCTGACTCTGCTTAGAGAGGGCTGTAAAGCACTGTGAAGTGATATATAAATCTAAGTGCCACTGCTATCTTTCCAAGACAGGAATGTAATGGTCTCATTTTCAGTATTATTGTCATCAACTTTTGGTGAGTTTTGTTGCAAGTTAACAATGATCCTTCAGGAAATGTTTACGTGAGGTCATGTTATTTTGTCCAGTTTCTAGTCATGGAGGAGATTTTTGTGCCTTTGCATCTATAAGATGCAAAGGAGAACTCATGATTTCCTTCTAGCTGGGTGGATAAGACTGTAATTCAAGCCTAGTGGAGCTGTCAACAGCTGTTGACAAATACATTACAATGAAGTTAGGTTAAGTGAAAATGTATTAATCTATACTTTGGCTGATATTCATCTTTTGCACTGGGAAGAATGTGCCAGCAGGGATGACTATAATTTCTGACAATGTTCTGAGAACTACCTCAAGGTGGAAATTTGCAAATAGAGCTACTGTAGTAAGTAATGAGAAGCTACAGGGCTTTCAATTATCCCACATAGTCTGTCTCTTTGCAACTTGACTGACAGCTAATTATGCTGGTGCCATTTTTTTGGCAGCAGAATTTAATCTCCCAGATGGAAAGCAAATCAATCTGCCCATCCATTGCAGCTGAGGCATACTCTGGCTCAACTTTAATTTATTCTCCTAAGCCTTAGAAGCCTAGTCATTTCAAGGTACAGAAATATCACCTTTCCTGTGTTAACCAAGTCGGCAGAAAAACACATGCAGCGGAACTGGGATTTCATAGGCTATGCTGGGAGATGTTGCCACTATTCATTTGCTATTAGAAAACAGCAAATATCATCTCCCCTTGATTCCTATTTGTGAGATTCAGCCCAAAGCAAAGACACTTATGAACCAGTTGCTAGTGATAATGGTTAAACATGAGCTGTGAAGGCATTAAGTTGGATTCTATGGAGGAATGAACTAAATCTCCAAAGAGCAAAACACAGAAAGGAACTTGTGGCAATTTTCAAGTTTTGTAGCCATCCTGCACCAGCCTTGTTCCCCATGGAGTTCAGAGCAGGGATGTAAATACAATCCTTCTACTTACCTGCACTCTTCAGGCCTATCAATTATGTTGCTGTTGCTTCTGAGTTGCAGTTCCAGCTTTAGGTATTAAGGCTGTCTGCAAAGGACATAGAGAACGAAGTATAAGGCTAGTTAGGCAGAGGGGAAGATTGATACTTGACTGTAGCTAATATCCAGACTAAAATGATATCATTCATCTCAAGTAAGTATTGTCAGCTTGCAAGTCTGAAAAAAAAAGGACACGCTTTGTGCTCATTGAAGCAATTAAGTTCTGCAGTGTAATGAATTCATGTTGCAGAGTTTGTTGATGATTTATCCCCATAAGGCAAAATAGGGTGAGCCAAATTCAGCAGATTATCAAGACTGTGATGGCTTGAGATTCATAGGGTTCCTGGCATTTACCAACCGGAAAATCTCATTTATCTAAAAGAGCCAGACTCTAATTTTACACTAGCAATAAGGTTGCCTCTTCCCAACCTGTTAAATTCTACACAGATAGGACTGTGTCTCTTTTCACCTTCAGCCATCTTCAGATGATAGTAGTTCTATTGCCCCGGTGGCCATTCTCTCCATTCACAGACATTCTTAAACACCTCCTTGTCTGAACCATCAGATCAGTCTTCTTAAAGTGTGGTCCAAGGACTCCTGCCTACCCTTCAAGACCCTTTCAGGGCTCTTCAAAATCAAAATTATTAGCCAGAAATTGAGAATATTTGCAAAAAAATTAAAACAGTGTCACTCTTTTCATTATAATTTTTATTTACTAAAATATTTGCATTATGTTACTATCTCATGGGTTCAGTGTTGTTATTTTTACACCGTTCAATAAATAAGCATTCTACAAATGCATCCATTTTAATTTTCTTCCATACTTTTGGTTTTATTTAGTAGATATTTTGAGGAAAAAATGCATGCATTCAGGGCGTATCATTGCACCAATAACAATTCAAGGGGCATTGGTATGATGATGATACAGATGTTGCCCCAATACTAATGATGGGGTTCCCTCTTCCCACATTAGCACATTGCATTTTAATGCTTTTCTTTCAACACTCATATGCCTGAAATAATAACTATGTTTCATGTGTCATATTAAGCTGATATGAAACATTATTTTATCCGCATTTAATCTCATAACTGTCCAGTGATAAACCTGTGTTGTCAGGTAGATATTTTCTATGGAGACTTCCATTCACATTTTTATTCACTGAATTGCAAAATACAGTATTATAGAGGAGTACAGAAATGGCTTTGAAGAATGAATTCACCAGAAGAGCTCTTAAAGGAGGAGAGAAAAAACTCAAGATGCTCTATTTCAGGGCTGTCAAACTCACTGGCCAGGCCCACACCTGGTTTAGTGAAGGGGAAGAGAGGAAGGGAGAGACTATGTCGTACATTTAAGATTCTATTATTACACTTTGCAACAAAAAAGCAGAATTACATAATTTGTGGAGTATATTTCCTTCCCTGGCCTACCTTGAAGAGCTGATAAAACTCTGGGAAGAATTGGAATAAGTGTCATATTTTAAGAAGATATTGACCCATCTCCACAGAATTCATCTACCTTACATTTGGGGGGAGGGGAACACTACTAAGAGAGCTATTCTTTCTAATGAACAAGCTATGTTAGTTCATAATCCACAATTTTGCAAGTCGACAATAAGTCAGTGGAAAACAGTATTCTCATGGTCCTCTTCTATAAATTCTTTGTTTTGACCTTAATCATTTTGCTAATTTTCAAGCCTGATTTAAATGCTTAAAGAGGATTCAAGAGCATCCATGGGAGGAGAAAGTTCACAAGACTGTGGTTGTGACTGAGCAATTCCTTCTCCTGTATGTACTGATGTTACACAAACATAGAAAAGGGCAGGGCTGCAATCGTAACCTCCATGTTGATTTTTTTATTTTTTATTTTGCCTCTCCTGCAGATCTTGATGTGACATGATTAAAAAGGGAATGATTCAGTACGAGGTTCTGAGTCAGCAGCAAACTGGTTCTATCCAAATTGGGTTAAATTTCACGATTTAAACTGAAAAAGAAAAATGAACTGTGGTCTACAATGGGGAAGCAATGAAGGCTTCTTTCAGTTTGGATAGACTGAACTGAAAATAGCAGGAAAGGTTGACTGCTTAGATGGCATTGTGCTTAGATGGCACACCTTGATTCAGCTGGATGTTTTCAAGGAATTCACCATAATATACCTTTGAAAGTTCCTCTTTAAGTCTGGGGTAGAAATGATTGATCAGCATCTAAATTGTCCAGTAACATGGCCAAATTATATAGAACCAATGCAGGAAGTTTCCAATCCCCAAACATAAACTATTAGGACAAAAACCTGTTTTAAAGCTAAGTTCTTACTTTTCCACTGCTTTCTCTCCAATACTGGATTTGACATGACACACAAAAAAGGATCACTGGTTTCTCGAGTGGAACTGCTTGCTTGCTTGAATCTCCTTTCTGGGGTGCCAGGACAATTGGCACAGCTGGTTGGCAAGGTGATTGCTCTTTGGGGGGATGAGTCCCCTCCTCACTGGCAGAACGTGACACCTCAAAACTTGTTCATACTTTTTCGTGATTTTGTTTTTTCTTGTTCTTTTTGTCTTCTTGACAGAGGCTCTAGAATTCAAAAGATCTTCTTTTTTTTTTTTTTTGCATCTATAATAGCTGGCAAACTGTGGTCTTTTTCTAAAACAAGACAAAATTCTCAGAGCAAAACAATTTCTTCATCTTTGCTTCTTGGGATTGTAGAATATAAAGTTTTGGTGTAATATATGAAATTAGTTTTAAATCTCCAACATTTGAACTGGCACAGAGGACATAAAAACTAAAGTCTTTTCAGCCACAAAACTCAATGAATGACTTTATATACCAGTCACAGTATCTTTTTTTTAAAATTAAAAGTTATCTAAAAACATTGAAGGAACCAAATAAATGACTACATAAAAGGAAAAAAAGAATAAATATTAAAAACATAGTGGATATAAAATAAAATCTCAGTAAATGAACAAGAATTTATAATTGTAATATTTAAAATTCATCATTTGATTGATTAAATAATGAACTGAATATGTATATGATATATACTAATATACTCATATACTCATATATATATACTTATATACTCATATCATCTTAATAAATAATTGAAAATCACTAGAAAACTGTATTAATATTTATTTAAATGTCATCACTATTTATCATTATTTATATTAAAAAGTGCAAATGACCTTGTTGAAAAGAAAAGAAAAATGAATAAATAATAAAGAAGAGAAATAAATCAATAAAAACAATTTAAATTCTAAATTACATTCCACTTTGCTTGACTGGTGATTGTATCAAATATTCATAAATGTTAAAATTGCTTCTGGTTATCACCTTTATATTGAATATTTCTTCCTTAAAAACCATAATTTAAATGTTTGAAATTGACTTGTTGGGTTATATGTAATATATTGGGAAGCTCTTCTTGCTTAGTCAGACCATTAATTTAGCCATTCTAGCATATTCCTCAAGCCTGCTTTCTAATTCTGATATTGTCAACAAGCTATTGTTTTTCCAATGTTCAACCAAATTTGTCTTTGCAGCTACCAGTGTGATCTTAAATCAGCTATGATATTTTGTGTTGATTAATTCTGGAAAGATTCTAGTAGAAAAAAAATCAGTGTGTGTGTGTCAATTCAAATGCTTGTTTCCTTTAAATTTTGAATATTGCTCTGTATTTCTTTCCAATATTTGATAATACATCTAAAGATAGAAGACAAATTGAACATCCTTATCTGGTACTTTTACTGTTTGAAAAATTTATAATGTTCCATTAGCTATGATCTTTGCTTTGTGTATATTTAACTCAAGCTTTAAATTGTACTGAGGCATGTTGTAAAAAAGATGCATTTGTTGTAAAAAAATAAAATAAATTCTTAGTAAAAAAAGACAAATAAGTGAGATGTAAATGATGTAAACATGTAGTCCAAATGCTTGAATACAAAGCCAGGTGTAGTATGAGACTCCCAACATTTGCTTGTTTGAACTTATTATCCAACAATTCAAAATACCTTCATCTCTTCTATCCTGCAACTTTAGTGTGTAGTCTTCCCATTATCTGACTGCTTAGGCAAGTGTTCCTCCATATTTTTTCTGAAGTTTCTCAGGAATCTGAATTTAGAAAGAGCAAGATCTTTTTCTTCCAGATGGCAATAGTAACCAAGATGAAACATTACTTGGACTTTATTTAAGATTGAATTGAAGTGAATTGAATTGAATTCTTTATTGTCATTGTACTTATATACACAGTATACATATAATGAAATTAATATAACATCCAGAGACCAGACCCAACACATATACACACATGAAAATCCCGAAACAACCCCCCCCACCAAAATTCCCCAGCCCTAAAAACACACAAGCATCCACACAACAGACCAAGTAATACTGTCCAACAGCTCACTCATGGTGGTCTTTAAGTTCATTGTTAAGTGCAATTATAGCTCTAGGATAAAAACTGTTCAGAAAACGTGTGGTTTGAGTTTTAATTGTTCTGTATCTTCTGCCAGAAGGCAACAGTTTATAAAGATTGTAAGTACGGGAAGAGTCTTTGAGAATGTTATGCAACTTCCTCAAAGAGCAAGATGCGAAGATGTCGTCCAGGGCTGGTAGCTGGAGCCTGATGATATTCTGGGCAGTTTTAATTATTCTCCGTAGAGCTTTTTTGTCCACTACAGAGCTGCTCCCATACTATGCAAGAATGCCATATGTCAGGACATTCTCAATGATGCTGTGGTAGTAGGACAGAAGTAGATGCTAAGATAGATTTATCTTCCTGAGCATTCTCAAAAAGTACAACCTCTTCTGTGCCTTCTTCACAAGCATGTTAGCATTCATAGTCCATGAGAGGTCCTCCGAGATATAAGTGCTCAGAAATTTCAAGCTACCAACCCTTTCTATCTCCTCACCATTTATGTACAATGGTAAATGTACATCTCTCTTTCTCCTGAAGTCAGTTATAAGTTCTTTAATTTTTTTGGATGTTAAGTGTAAAAATATTTTCTTTACACCACAGTGTCAGCCCTTGTACTTCCTTTCTATAAGCAGACTCATTGTTCTTATTAATGAGTCCTACCACTGTTGTGTCATCCACAAATTTAATAATTGTGTTTGTGTTATACAATGGGGTGCAGTCATGTGTGTACAAAGAATAAAGGAAGGGGCTTAGCACAAACCCTGGTGTTCTCCTGTGCTTAGTATCAGAGTAGAAGAATGGTGAGATCCCATCCTTACTATCTGTCAGAAAATCCTTTAACCAGAAACAAATCTTCTGATTTATACCCAAATTGGACATTTTAAGAAACAACCTGTTGAGTAGAATGGTGTTAAAGACAGAACTATAATCCACAAATAACAGCCTTGTGTATGTTCCTTGTTGTTCCAAATGATTCAATACAGTATGGACAACAATAGACATGGCATCATCAGTTGATCTGTTCCTCCTATATGCAAATTGGTATGGGTCCAAAGTAGATGGAAGACTAGCCTTAATGTAGTTCAACACCAGTCTCTCAAAACATTTAATCACAACAGATGTTAAAGCTACTGGTCTATAAGCAGACAGAGATACCACTACTGTCTGCTTAGGGACTGGCACTATAATGGATCTCAGCTGATCACAGATAAGGGCTTGAACAACAGCTGTCTTCCTGAATGATAACTTACTCTGTACAGTTTGTGCAGTAAAATCTCCAGTGCCTTGGTTCTGCTGAATCTATCACGTCTTCAATTATCTGTGTGTAATTAAGCCCTAGTTGGCTTATTCAGTGTCCTCGGTGAGGCCAAAACACTTTTATAAAGGACCAGCCTCAGATGAACCATTAAGCTTCATGTTCAGGGCACCAATGGAAGGGGGGCACCACAACTATTATGCTGTTAACTCTTTCATTGTTACCCTTAGTTTTACTGGGTTTTAATATCCTGTCAATCAAGCAATGGAAATAGTGAAGGGCATCATGATTGGGCTATGCTTATGGCATCAGTTGGCCTTAATCTGGCCCTGTGAAGTACATTATCTTCAAATTCTATGAACATAAGAGAGTTCTGCTGGATCACACTAAACACCAAAAAAATATTCACTCAGTTCCCAGTACATGAGAAAGAATAATTTGCTTTGTCATGTTTACAAGGAAAATAGCCAGAGAAACAAAACTGTGAAGTTACTTTGACTTTTGTTATAGTGGTGCATTAAAAACAAAAACAAAATAGTTACAGGATGCAGGTAGTGGCCTTATTGGAATTTACAAAATTGTAAATTAGTCAGATTTATTCAATTCGTATTCAGCAATGGATTTTGCATTAAACTAAAATATCCCCCAAAGGGAGAAAAAGTGCAATGTAGTATTTTAATTTTAGAATGTAGGAAATGAAATTGCAGAATTCAAATAGCTTTTTTCCCTTTCTCATAACATAATACATTCTATGAATAGGATTTGAAGGATGAATACATTGCTGTCTGTATTTCATGTGTATTCTGGCTCTGAAAAAAAGGCTCTTTGATTTTGCCTACAGTTTCATAGAAGGAAATCCTATTGTCTTCTTTGTTCGGTGGATATTGATAACCCTGCTTACTGGACAAAAACTCTGCAGACTATTAAGGCATAGCTTTTGGATACTCAATCCAACATCTGGGATATTTGAATATGCAAAGGCAATGTCTGGGGCTAACATCACAGCAATAAATCTGCTTGGATTATCCTCCCAGTAGATTCTCAATCACTGGGTGAAGTGGAAAATAAACGGCATTCAAAATATTTGTATGTGTGATGTTGGAGGGAATGTTGTCAACTATGTGATCAAAGCATAAATGTTTGAATAGACTTGTATGATATTATTATGTTGCATATAACATATTGGAAGGTGGGATATGTGAAAAAAAAATCCCGAACTTTTACCATGACCAATAAAGGCATGTAAAAACAACAGCCAATCTTTCTATTGAGAGTGTAAGTCAACAGAATGATTCAGCAACCACAGATTTTATGTAAACTTCATGTTACCCTTGTGTAGCTATTAAGTCCCAATACTTTCATTTTACATGCACAAACTACTTCATTACTCACTCATTCATTGGGCTAGGTGTGGCCTGGGCCAGTTGGGCTTCTAGTGTTTGTGCAAACACTAGCAGATCATTCTTACCTCATGTACTTTCCCATTAGTAAGACTGAATACAAACCAAGAACCCAAGGCTTGTTTTTACTAGATCCAACCAATCAGTCTGACTCAGCATCTCATTTCCAGCCTCATTAAGACAAACGCCCCTGCTTAGTAACATTCGCAGGGGAAGGCTTTCATCTCTCTCTTTTTATGGTGGCATATAGTATGAGAATTATGTTGAAACCATGAGCCTCTCTCCAGTTAATAGGTGTTAAGAAAGCTTTATTAATTTCCACAAGAGAAGTCATAGACAAATCTAAATTCTGTTGGCTTTGTGTAAGGCAATTCTCTTGAGCATATTGCAAATTCTTTCAACTGTGAACAGTCATTCTTCTACACTACAAAGTTCCATGAAGTTTGCTCTCCTACAGAAACTGTGGCAACATCTTGATTTCTTTTCCACTGGTCCTGCTTTATCTGACAATATCATGTTTTTCGAAGTATAAGATGCACCGGACTATAAGACACACCTTGGTTTAGAGGAGGAAAATAAGAAAAAATATTTTGCCTCCCTGCATCCCATTTTTGCCCTCCCCAGTGTCCAGAGGCACTCTGCAGGCCAAAAACGGGCCAAAGCCTCTGTGCATCCTGTTTTTGCCCTCCCCGGCCAGGGATGGCAAAAACAGGAGCCGCAGAGGCCTCTGGAGAGCAAAAACGGGCACAGTGCCTCTATATGCTGAGGAGGGCAAAAACGGGATGCAAAGAGGATTTGGGAGGCCAAAAATGGGCCCATATTCACTGTATAAGATGCACAGACATTTCCACCCACTTTTTTTGGGGGGGGGAGTGAGTCTTATACTCCAAAAAATACGGTAGTTAAAAATGGGTGTGGCCAAAAATAAGTACACCTTGGCTTGAGTTTTATTTATTTATTTATTTGGTAAATTTATATAGTCCCTCATCTCACATTTTTTTTTTTTTTGACAATGTACTAAGTTAAAGCAGTAAGTTGAAGCTGACTGACAGGCTACATTTTAGAAACAGTGAAAATGAGGCAACCCACAATTTCTACTGTGGGTGTTAGTCCCACATCTTCACATTCATTGTATTTGTGATTTCTAAATACAAGTATTGGTGCAAACTGGTGGAAGCCCACTCCTGAGAGCTAGACTCTCCCATTTAGCTATATATAGATTTTGATTCAGCTGCATTAGGCTATTGGTGTACATGAGAGAAATAGCACATGTATCTTTCCGTCAAAGATGGAACTCCATATAAGTATGTGGGTATATATTGTAGGTATTTTTAACTTCTGCCAAATGTCTGTTTCAAAACTGCTTGAGAGTTCTCAATATCCTCACAGTCCTTGTAACTGTAGAAATACACATGTATCAAGAATGTATTCAGGTTGCAGGATATTATAAACTATATTTTATTCTTTATTGTATTTGAATTGTACAATGAGACTGGGCTGAAGGAAGAACATTTGCTTTTCATTTACTGGCTAAAAATGATATAAGACATCCAGTTATTTCACAATTCTGACACCTAATATTATGGTTTAAATTCTCACACCCGCAGCATTTTCTTTGCAAATAGTGTATAAGACATCTGATTCTCCATTTGTGTTTGGAAGACTGCAAGTATAATGTTCATCTGAAAGCTTCTGACAAACTAAATTTGGCCTTTTATAGGAAATATTCCAATGTGGTAATTGATATTTTCCAGATTCTTACAAACCCTCTAGTGACATCTAGTGGACTTTAGAGTATCAAATACAAATACATATATTTGTATTTTCTTATGCTAGCAAATTATTATTTGTTAAATAATCCTCTACTTCTAAATAGATTTTGACATGACATTTTGATTGTATTAAAAAGAATGATATAATTAAAATCTCAATTAATTTGATAAACTTGTTTACATGGGAACTTTCACAATAATGCAATGTAGCCAAAATTAACAGGCCATTTAAAAGGCAATTTAAAGGCAACATGTGATGTGGCTCCATTGTCATTAGCACCCCTTCATCTCTTTTTTAGTTCTTTCATAGTTTTAAAAACAACTATTATTATATAATGGATTTTAAGTAAGGATTGTTTTACATTAATAGGAATTAATTTATTGGATTAGTAGATTGTTATACACAACCCAGAGACATTTTCTGTGACATGGGCATCCATATAACTTTGATTAATAAATAAATAGTTATGAATTATTTTGGAGAGGTGAGAGAATCTGGTCTACTCTGAGCATTAGTGTTTTCTTGTTAAAACAATGGCAGTTTGTATCCTGACATTAAGCCTATCATTAAGCTGCCTAAAGGTTATTGCGAGCCATAAATCTCCAGTTCTGATCTATGGGCTGGATCCACTTTTTAAGCAGCTCCACTGACTTGAACAAGAGCTTAAGTTAGGCACGTGGAAAGGCTGGATTCCATTCTATATTGTTTTTATTGAGTTTGCTGAATATTGGAGTTTGCAAGAGTCAAATAAGTTCAGGCCAACTGACTCCCAAATGGCTTCAATTGCTGATATAGTGTTAACATTGAAAACATTATGAATAATAGGCTATAATTTTGTAATAATAAAAACAAGGCTTTTTTTGTGAGAATATCTGATCTTAAAGACAAACAATAACAGGGTACCACTATTTCAAGTGTAAAATTTGAAAAGCCATGGAGAATTATTGCATGAATAGGAAAGAAGAATTGAACTAGATATTCTTGCATGACACCTAAAACCGTTTATTGATTCTGCAGTGGACATCCCAGAATCAATTGGGCGATCATCCTGGAAGAAAGATTCTTGATTAGATGGACACTTTATCCAAATTATTCTGCTTTTTCTCAGAAACAGGATCTCATCTAACGGGCTCTTCTTTTAGAATTCCACTAGGCTAAGGACTCTCATTGGAAGCAACAGACAGAAAAAAAAAGAACAGAGGAAAAGTGGTCTCACTTTGTATGTGTATGTGTGTCTGTAAGAGAGAGAGAAAGAAAGAAATCAAGATGATGGCCATAACCACATGATCAAAACATTTGCCCCTTTCTACGTGTCACACATGCACTATCCTGGCAGGGTTGAAAATGTGATCACTCGGCACAAACCTCCATTCTCCATCATAAGCTATGAGAATTAATATGCATATTTCACTGAAATATAAGTTATCAGTCATTGTTTGGTAACATCCAAATGGACAGCTAAAGATAAGGGTAGTTTCTCCTATCCAGTTCTGTCTGACTCTAGGGGGCATTGCACATTTTGGTTTCTTAGCTGAGGGAGCCAGCCATCTTTGGCTGAAGACATTTCCATGGTCATGTGGCCAGCATGTCTATACTCTGAGGAGCGCAGAATGCTGTTACCTTCCCACCAAAGTGATACCTATTTATCTACCTGCATTTGCATGCTTTCCAACTGCTAGGTGGGCAGGAGCTGGGGCAAGTAATGGGAGCTCACTCCATCATGAGGTGCTCGGGTCTCAAACCTGGGCTGTCAGCTTTCCAGCTGACAAGCTCAGGGTCTTTAACTGCTGAGTCATTGAATCCCCTACCATTTTTATCTAAGATTTACAAATCATGAATTCAGACGACACCAAGACCATTTCAAACATTTTACTAAATCAATCCACACAAGTTCCAATCTGCAAATATAATTAAGGGCAACAGGTACTTTTCTCCTTGGATTCATCATTAAGACATGAAATAAACACAAATTAGATATGTAGCATTTTTTCCTTCTTTAAAGAGATGAAAAAGGAATGCCACCTGATAAGAACACCACAACACTGTTACAAAATAGGATCTGCCGGTTTCTTTCACAAATAAAAGACTATGTACTGCTAACAACTTTCCAATCAATCCATAATTCATTAAAATAAAACTATAAAATCTCCTAGATTACACTAAATTCAGATAATGCCTGGAATACAGTGCATTAAACAGCAGTAATGTCAACTATCAGTGCCAACATAAAACATTTTTAAAAGTAAAAAAAAGCCCATCTTTATTTCCCAGATGAATGAAATTTAAAATAAGGGGCTATCTGTTTTACAATGAGGAATTTAAGGAGAGGGGCTGGGTAAAGAGGCAAGTATCATTTGCTTTCTAGACTTAGTTGACATCTAACTTGGCCATTTCTTGCACATAAATCCCTATACTCTCACTATCAAAGAGAACAAAATAGACTGTCTTGATTGAAGAGGACATCGTTGATACAAAATAGCTGGAAATGGCTTTCAGGATCAGCTGAGCAGCAGTCTGCTTTGGGAAACCATTCCTATTAAAAAAAAATTGGAGACAAAAGATAATTACAATTTGTTTAATAAAAGTTGAAAGTGGCATAGGAATCTCATTACGTTTCAAAAATGTGACAAAATCCTCATGAGGCTTGTAACAAAAAGTAGTTTTCTAATACCAAAGGTCTTATTAATTAATTTTATAATGTTTATAATGAATTCCTGTATCTGCATGTTTGGGTGTACGTCCACTGAAATCTCTGAGTAGACATATATACTATATTATATATTATACAGACATGTGCTATGAATCTTGCAGAAGCTTGAAGGAAGAATATATGGGGTGAGATTCAAGAGGAAATGAGGCAGACCCTGGTTCTTTTTTCACTTATCTGAAAAGTAGAGACAAATACAAATGGCAACCTTTTTCTTTCTATCTTGTCTTTGTAGTGTGGCTTGTAAAGCAGCCATTGAGAATAATCAAACATAAGCTATGGAAAAGCTTGGAAAAGCTGGGCTCAATTCTACTTAGGCAGCAAAATATAATCAGTGGATTTCTAGAAATTTATGGTCAACCCCCCTTTCAAACCTTCTCCAAATATTCTCAATAAATGGTAATCTTTAATGTGACAGAAGGGGAAAATATTCTAAACTAAATTTTAATTAACTGTATTTAATGTCATGTGCATTAATTGGAAACAAATTATTGTTTTTTTGCTGGATTTATTTGGGGGTTGCAGAGTCAACAGTATGTTCTTATCCCCTTGGTCTAAAAATGTTATGTACCATTATGCTACGGTAATGTTGAACTTATGGTTGGAAACAACTCATGCAAGTTTTTGCATATTTCATTTATCTATCTCTATCTATCTATCTATCTATCTATCTATCTATCTATCTATCTATCTATCTATCTATTTTGTCAAGCAATTATAATAAGTATAGACATAATTATGAATACATGAAATGGTTACATATAAGAAAAATAAAAAGAAACAATAGGACAGGGACAGTAGGCACATTGGTGCGCTTTTCAAGGAATCCCTAACTTCCTGAGTGATTGCAAATCCTAAGGAACAAGCAGTGGAGAAAGGAGATTCTTGAGCAGTTCCAACATGAATAGATGAAAAGGCAAGCTTTAAAGGACTTTGAAGATATGCTCTGAAGTCTACATTTAAACAACGGTACTTATTACTTTAGAGAAGAGTATATAGAATTTTGAATTTTTAAAATGCCATTCTACAAATTTGGTTTTGTTGAAATTAGACATTGCAGAACATCTGGCATAACGATTATAGATTGCCCATTGTGCCTCCTCCCCCTTTCCCTCTTTTCTTGAAATACACACACTTATAATGAATCATCCCATGTAAATTCATGTTTTATCCATAAAATTGGACAGAACTGTTTATACAGTTTTAACGAGTAATGTCTGGTTGACAGATGCCTGTCCTGGAACAGCTGTGTACATGTGTTGGGACTGAGAGAAAATGCTGCTCTTAAAAAACATTTTTATGTTTTAAGATTTTTATTTACTCTTCTTCAGATTTATTGAACTGAACTGACAAGATGAATCTGCTATTCTTTAAAGGAACACATTTTCACTTGGAATATCAATCCGATTAAATACTATTAAACTTCCCTCTATATACATACACAGCCCCACACAAGAGAACTTTATCGAACAGTAAACATTTGGGGGGGGGAGGGGGGGAGAGAGAATTAATTCCATTCATCAAGGAAGCAATATAATATTGTTTTATAGATATTTTATCTGAAAAAATGTTTTTCATAATATTGGCTCTTTCAACTGCACCATTTCCTAAAATTCTAATCATGGCTAAAATGTTACCAAGGTGATAGATCTGACCTCACTAAAGATTGTGGAGAGAAATGAATGGCATCATTATTGTTTGCACTGCCAAAGACAAAAAGGGCACTGCTGAGTCACCCAGCTTAATTATTTGTCTCACTAAGGGGCCGTTCAAAAGCATGGCGAAGCCAACATTAAAGAGTAGTGTATAATAAGCTGTAACAAATAAACTGCAAGGATTTAATCATTTTGCAACGTAGCATTTATTGAGATACAGAAGCCACTATAATGGATCATCATAGCTATGGCACATTTGTATGGATTTTGGTTTTATAGAAAAGAAAAGTATCATTTAGCTCTAAGCTTGGAAACTATAAGGACTTCATCTTAAATCAACAGAAGGAAATGGTGGCTTAATATATTCCATAGTGGTTAGCAATCAGAAGCAATCAGAACTCCAGGGATCATATTGATACTAAATCACGGTTTGCTGAATTTTATAGTGCAATTTATCATGCTAAAACACAATCCTTTCCTTATAAACCACAATTTTGCCAAGCTACAAAAAACAATCACTTTATTGCCTAGCATGTTGTATGAATATAGATTTGGTACAAACTGGATGAATTCCAGGTTTACCTGCCACTTCCAATGGAAGGAAATGCAATTGACTTCAGCTTCTTTTCATCTGCCAGTGCTAAGCAGTTTTTCACTGTCTTTTCCAACAATTCCTCACATTTGTCTGAACCCCAACTGGGGCTATTGCAGTGGATGACAAATTTTGCAGGCAATCCATGTCCTGAACTGACAACAGCTGGTTGAGGAAAAAAATAAGAGTGTATTTAACATTTTGGAAAATACTATTGGGATAGTATAATTCAGCAATGAAGGATACATATAGTTTTTTACTCCAATGGATCACCTATATTGCACAATGAATATGATTGTATTTATGCCGGGTGGTAAATTTGGACATAACATTAAACTATAATTTGATGGGGGGGGGGGGCTAACATGCCCTGTACTCTACATACTTATACTCTTTGGTTGTATTCACATGAGTTAGGTCAATTGTGAAATACAAATTCAGTACAAATTCACACAGATTTTCCCCTCAAATGATATAATGCTTACCATTAATATATAGATAATACCATGTAAGTAAGCTCTGCTTAGGTAATTTTTGAATACCTTGGATTCTATACTCCTTCAATGCTCACACTTCCACATGCAGTTGACTTGCATAGGACTATATGCCTCTATTTTTTTTATTTTTTATTTTTACAAATATAGCAGTTGGAATTAGTGCATATGCTAGTAGTGATTTGAAATTGAATGTATGCATAGTTTATTTTGTTTTTCCCATTTTTCTTGTTTTATTATTTTCAATGTAGTGTTAATGCCTTCTTATAAACCCAGGTCCAAAGGCCTTTTTGACACAATCCTTGTCGATGACATGCTGAGGACATTCTGGTTAATTAAAAGAATCCAAGATAAATTGAACTACCATCTATGGTACACAAGGATATAATGTTCCCCATTTCCCAAGGATTTAAACTGCACCTCCTGCCGTGTCCAATGGCCCGTTCTTTTTGCGAACTTCAACAACAGCCTCCAGGAATTCTTTTCCACCCCGCTTCTCCAATGTGCTCCCTGTGCAAGAACAGAGCGGTGACTGTTCCACATCCAACAGAGCATTTATCACTTCAGGTGGCTACACATCACAGATTTCTCTGAGCAAAAAAATGGGGGTGGGGGACTGCAAAGTAAGATCTAAACCTTTGAGGACTGGTCCATAAGTAACAATTCCCTCTTGATTGCCATCTTTGTAAAAATTCACCCTCCCACGGGATTTATCCCGATACAATTTGCAATGCCAACCAGCAGGGCAGCGACATATCATGCTGCTGCTTCCATAGAACCACCAGTAGACATGCCTTCCAGAGAATGGGCTAATGCAATGAGATTTGACTGTTGTACCAACGCTTTCCCATGGAGGGCAAGGTCCCCCTTTCTGTTACAGACTGCTTTAAAGACAAAGTTGCCATAATAAGAACTTGAAACTCACCTCATCTTCATCCCTGACCCCAACAGGTGGCCCCCGGGAGTGTAACAGTCTTGTGAGTGCAACTGGCTGCTTTACTTGACAACTGCCCGGCTTGTTGAACCACCTTTAACCAAGAGGAAGAGCCTCAGAAATAAGGAGATTCTCTAGGGTACCCACTTCCCTCCACTGAATTGCTTCACTACAGCTACGGAAGTGTAACAAATGCTGCTCAAGTTAGGAAGGGAGCTGCATCATTTCCATTACGGGCTGATGTTTGCGCAAAGGCAGTCCACCGTGAACTGGTTTAGATCTTATTTTGCAGCTTTACTTTAATACAGAGGAAATAGAACGTAGCTGGAAAAGGTTCATTCCTAACGAAGCACCCAAATCACATTGCATTTGTTCCATGATTATACAAGGAGTGAGGCAAAGAAACAGTGACAGTGACACTGGATTAATTCTGGATTAAAGCAGTAACTTTGCAAATTGATCCCTGCAGCCTAATCATAAACATATTTACCTAGTAAGTAACTCGGGGCTTATTTCAAGAGAATTTTGTGACGATACGTAGGAACAATGCCTCAGGTTGCAACCTGTGCCAAATTCATCAAAGCTTACTTCCAGGTAAACATGCATAGGGTCAGACTTTTGGTACTTTAGTACAATATTTCCAAAATGAATTCACTCAAATGATACAGGGGAGAGGGCTGTAATTTCTAATGGAAGTCCACATAATATATGCCCGCTGAAAAATACTTAACTTGGTAATACGTATTGAAACCAAGTATCTAAAACTACTGGGAATCTATTATGCATTAGTTGATATCACAGCCTAACCTTTATTGGTTTTATTTTGGCTGGGGAATTCTGGGAATTGAACTGACAAGTTTGAAAAACACTGATTTAATACATGCATTTTCCTGCCTTCCTTTTATCACAAGACCCATTCTATCATTAAGGAGGGTCCCAAGCGTTTTCTTCTCCAAACATGGATAAGAGCTACACATCCTCAGTTCCTGGAAAACTGACCTTGGGAGCAGCAAAATCAAGTTATTGAATGAAAAGAATATAAATGACTCACACATTTTAAAAACAATTATGAGTCCACAGTCCAAAAGTTGTGGCTCTTGATACTTTTTGTTTGTTTGAACTACTTCTCAGTTCCACAGGAGTTATACTGCTGAACTACAGGTAGGAAACTCCAGATCAACAGATTGACTCCAGAGTCACCTTACAGGTAAAATGGGCAGCATAAAAATTAATAAATAAATAATAAACAGGTTCTTGAGTTTCAAACTATTTTTGCAGTAGTAACAGCAGATAGAAATGAGGGCTGTCATATGGTAAGGCATATGTTTTGCATGTAAAAGCTTTCATGCTTTTCTCCTAATATCTGAAAAGACAGGGAGAGCCAAAGATATGAAATATGTGAAACTGCTGACACTCATTGCACAGAATTTTAAATGAAATGGTCTGACTCAACCCAAGTTGATTCAGTTTCAGTAAACTTGACAGAAATGTTTCTGGGAACAGTGACCATTAATTAGGAAGTGGTCACACTGGCTATAAAGGAACTATGTCCTGTAGGTTCCTCAAAGGTGACTGAAAATACACCTGGGAAGATGCTATCTTGGCCAAATGCAAACATTCACAGAAATCGGTTTTAAAAGTCTGAAATGATTTTAAAGAAAATATATTTTCACTTTTATTTTGTTAAGCTTGGGAGACTTGCTGATTGGAGAAATGTGGAGAGGGCTTTTATCAATTTCCTAAGGCAATTTTTATACACATAGTTTGCCAATTAAGGCTGGGCTAAGAAAAATTTTTTAAGTTATCTTTCAAAAATCTTCCTTGGAGTTACATTTTTCATATGACTTTAAGACCTATGAGAATTTTTTTTTTTTAGTATTGATGGGTATATAATGGTATTGCAGAAGCATTAACTTGTATTTAAGGAATGAAATGCTGTCTCCGTTTTTACATTAGAAGGGGGTGTCATTCTCTTTTCATCATGCTCTACAGCTTTCAGCTGAGTGGCTCAACGCAAGCATAAATATATGTGAAACTCCCATAGAATAATGTCACTATTTCATGCTGTCAAAGCAGGCATTGGTATAATGGTGACAACAGCAGATGTCTATAAAATTTGTGAAATATTTCCCCAATATACACTGCAGTTAGAAAGGTCTTTATAAAAATAAAAGTTAATCATTTGAAGCTAAGCATGTATGCACTTCTATTCTTTCTTCCAGCAGCCACAGGCAATTAGAAGACCATAAGTTATACTGAATGAAATAATTCTGCTCTTCCTCTCCCAAATCAAATATTGATACTGAAACACATCTTGCTATTTTTAGAAATTATGGGTTCTGCAAGTCAAAATAAAGGACATATTGCATAAGTAAATTTTTCCATCAATTTCAATGGAAATAAGAATTATTAAGGTAATGGATCAAACTATTACTTTAAAATATATATGGGTTCTGATCTATGATATTCCATGTGAAATTCTGCACACAATTTAGTTTTGGACATTTTTCCTAGTTATTGGCATTCAAAAACTAATGTTATTGTATCTTGATCTTATAGTGGTTCCTAGTATTTCCAGGAGGGAGGTCTTACATCATTGTAATTTGCTATACTATGAATCCTTGTCTCCCAAATATCACTATTTTAATATTGACAGTCCCTTAATTTGATAATATATTGGTAGGCTGTCATTCCATGCTTCCCACAGGTCCATTAGAGAATTAATATTTGTGTCAGTTAATACCTAAGTGTGGTCTTTAAGAGTCCATACCAACTTGATGTCACATAATAAAATAATCAAAATTGGATTTAAGCTTGTGAAATTAGCATTTCTCTCCAAAAACTACACTTTGGTGAAATGCCTCTGTTAAATGGTGCCTCTCTTAAGTGTTCCACGTGTAGCTCTAGTTTTCAGGGCAAGGAAGTCTCTTAAGTTGTATGCTCAGAGACTTAACTCTTCTTACTACACAATGAGGCAGAATCACTGTTTATGTAATAAAGGTAAAATTGAAACCTCTCAAAATTAATAAATTAATGATTAGTAACTACAAGAACATGGATTTTCTTGCCGTGTCTTTTCTAGAACTCTTTTTTTATTATGAACTTGCCAGTTTATTGTAGACAATTGTGGATTTCAGATGGATTTGCATCTAGGCACCACCATGTCCAACCTTGGTTAGGTTTTTTTCCCCCCAAGATCAGTCAAGGTTGATTTGTAATGATCAAAGAGCTTTTTTCACTTAACCATTTGAAATTTGCATTGAAATTGAGGTGGATTGCTGGAAGTGAGAAAAGAATGCAGCTCTGCAGAACAGGGACAAGATTGCTGCTGCTGATTGGTCATGCATACACACACAAAGTCTGCAGCACTGAACTCTCCATTACCTACTTCACCACCGGTGTAGAAGTCAGAATTTGTCGGGTGAACGACAGCATCACTGTCGATTGTGGCAATGTCAGCCTGAACAACTTGCAACTACAACAGGTAAACAAATGTGTATCAACCATGTTGGTCAAAGACCCGGAACAGGATCTACATTTATGTACATGCCAACATCCTTCTTTATCCTACCTTTTGGGCTCCAAAATATGTGTAATAAACCATCACAATAAAACCTAAGAGCCTGTGTACAGGTGTGGGCTGAGAAAAGGGAGAATGAAAGGAGAAGATAGAGAAACGTCAAATACATAACTTTTAGTACTTGACCAATAGGTCAAAGACACTGCATTTCAGGAAGGAAATATAAAGAACAGCTAGCATCTTCTTGGTTTTGCAGAACCTGTAAAAATGTAATCTTAAAAAAAAACATTATGATAACTCTATCCAATCTGGTTCATCAAATCTAACAAAGCAACTGTTTCTCCATTCTGATACACTATCTTTACAATATTCCTTGATTTTTATAAATATTCCCAACATGATTTTATTAATCATGTTGGGAATATTTATGCATTAAGACCTACAGAAATCAATGTGTAGTTTAACTCCCCAGAGGTTCTGGGAGCATTTTCAGCTTGCAATGCTATAACTATTTACTGAATATGTCACCCCCATTGAAAGGGGCAGATATCTTGAATGGCATGGAGGTAAAGGATGAAATGAAACATAACCTTTTGCGATAGTCCTTTGGGCTCATTTTGGCCTCAACAAGCAATGGCCATGTTATCCTGAGGCAAAATTCTTAAATTCTCCCTCTGAATCTATTAATAGGAAACCATATGACCAAGTGCTGGGTTTTTGAAGGACATAAATAATTTGCAAACAATAGATTATAAGTTACCTTTACTCTAGAGTTCTCAGTAGTAGACTTATGACTAAGGAACTGAAGATTCAAGAATGAATATATGTAGAGATTTCAGCATAATATTTGTTCTATAACTTCTAAATAAGCAGAAACATAGGATAGTATGGAATTCACCATGGTAGTTGTTCTTTTTAATGAGAAAAAAGTGCTAATTTCATAATTTAAGTTCTAAAATGTGATATTTTTATATTTTAATTATTTGTGTTTAATTTTACCATGCCTCTCCTAAGTTGATTTTTAAGTTAA
The DNA here is from genome assembly GCA_033807585.1 of Hydrophis major. Classification (NCBI taxonomy): domain Eukaryota; kingdom Metazoa; phylum Chordata; class Lepidosauria; order Squamata; family Elapidae; genus Hydrophis; species Hydrophis major. Next base: position 137,542,920 of record CM066329.1, on the reverse strand, counting down.
ATATAAGAATAAAAAATATTTTAACCCTATGTTCTGCAGATTAATATACACGGTAGCATTTCAGAAAATTGTTTAAGTAGTTAACACTGATTTCACATCCTCATTATAATTTCGATCAGGATATACAATAATATGCACTTGATTGTCCTTGGCAATGAATGGGATATGGCTTAAAAAAAAAACACTAAATATCAACGATTTAGGAACAATATTCTGAAATGGAATGCTCCAATCATAGAATGTAATCTCTCATTCAAAATGGTAAATGTGGTTGAAGAAGTTAGTCATAAAACACCTAAATCAAGGCAAACTACTGTACTATTTTCACTTTAATCAACTTCCATATAATGTGGGAATTAAATACTATTCTCTCTCTTACCTCGTTCTCATATAAAAAAAGAAATCTGTGTGCTGGTAACTTCTCTTTGATAAAATGATACTTAAAACTATAATTAACATAGATCATTTTAACATTAAAAAAGCTATAACATAGTTGATAAGGGGAAAAACTCCAGAAGGTTCCAGAGCTTATAGTATCTATCCTAACCAATTGCTTCAGTGTATGCAAATATAATAATAATAAAATAATAATCCTATGTTCTGCAGATTAATATACATGGTAGCATTTCAAAAAGAATTAAGAGTCTGTGTACAGGTGTATACTGAGAAAAGGGAGAATGAAAGAAGGTACAGGAACATCAAATACATAACTTTTAGTAATTCTGTGTATGCAGAAACAATTCTCATTGTATTCAATGGAGTTTTTTTCCCATGTCAGTCTGTATTGGACTGCATCCTTAACTATCTATGTCTATCTATTTCTGTCTTTAGCTAAAGCAAGGAAAAAAGAAAACCGAAATCAGAATGGAGAAACTGCTTAGTTTGAAGCCAACGATGATATAAAGCGCTATTTCAGTCCTCACAGAATTGATATGCAAAATATTCCCAAGGGTACCAACAGTCACATCTGATTATTATGGAACAACATTTAAATGATTTCAGAGTTACTCAGAGAGTCATTTTCACGCAAGTAGTATCTGGAGAATGCTACACATATTAACAGTCTTTCTATATTTTGAGTACTAAAGATGCACTCCTCTATCTTACCTGCGTTAAGTCCCCCTGCAATCAAATGGAATTTGTATCTGAGGAACATGCATTGAGTTGCACAATAAAATATCAAATTTATTACATGAAAATAATCTGCAAATTCCATAATTTTCATGTGACTGTTAGTTATAGCCACCCATTCCCCATTTACCTAGATCATCTTTAAGGTCAATGTCAGCATTGGTGGGATTGATAATGGCCTCCACTTCGAAGCCGGCTAAATTACTGATTTCACTGTGAATTAGGTTCAGCTGAAAAGAAAAGCATGAAGTAGGAAATAACAACAGGACAGTTGGGAAATTACAGAGACGCTGCAGTAAAAGTAAGCTTTGCAACATAGATGAGGATAGCATCTCTGAAGGCAAATGTGCAAAAATAAACAGCAGGTCATAAAGAAAGTTGCTTATAAACAAACACAGAATATGTTTCAAACTCTAGAAACTAACACAATTCTCCATATGGGAAGTCAAAATTTGACAGAACATGGCTTAGTTTACAAATTGTAATGCCAGATGAGGAAGGGTCTGTAAAAGCCCAAGGATGCTAAATTGCTAGGTATTGCTACAACTTCGGGCTTCATGCTCATGCAACCCAGGGGCATCTCTTGATCATAATAGCTGAAATTATGCATAGCATCCATTTAAATTGATGTGAAAATAGCCTTCCTTCACATTGTTCATGTTCTATTTTTTTGTGATTGGTAGACAGATCATTTTTGTTTAAATTTTTGACAGAATTGAATGAGTACAACTAGGTAGCTTTGAGTTAAACAATAAAAGCATCCGAAAACTCAGAGTAATTTCAGTTGAAGCTAGTAGGATGTAGTCCCCGGAAGGTATGGGATGGACTGCACTGTAAACAATTCAGAGATGCCCTGAAAAGTTTGACTGTATGTAGTACTTCCACTCTAAAATTTTACTTTTGTATTAAGATGAATGATATAAATATCCATTCTGAAACATCACCAGAGATATGGCAAATTATTTTATTCATTTCTAATATTTTCTGGGTTTTTTCATGTTCTGTTGTTTGAAACTTGTCCTAAGATTGCCAAAATAATAATAAAAATTGGGGAAGAGGTAGGAGAAGAAGAAAAAAAATAGACTCATCTAAAAAGAAAATGAAATATTAATGAAGGAAGGGTTCATGCTGATATATATATATATATGTACAAAATTCTGGCTGGCTTATAGTTTTAATTATTATTTTAATATTTCATTTGTAACTAAATGAGAGGCAAAATACTATAGTGGATTTGCCCAAAGCAAAGAAAACATGGAAATGCTCATTCCAGTCATCTATTCCTGCTTTCTAAACTTCAGTTAAATCAACACACATTATGCCTGAATCAATCCATTGCTTATATTCCACTGTTTTCAAAATGCCATAAGTAATAAGCATATACTGGAAGACAGCCTACTGTACAAATCCAGGAAGAGAAAGATCTTAATTTGAAAATAAATTTCCAATTATACATTTAGACTCAATAAAAAAGACAGAGGAAAAGAAAATGTATTTAGCCTGTTGTATGTCTAGTGGAGGCTTTGCACACTTAAGCTTGTAAACAACAAATTGTATTTTGTGCAAAACAATTCTTTTCTCAAAGGAAATGTTCAGTGGGTACATAAACATTTCCCTTCCCTCCCCCCATTAGACAGCAGAACACTTGCCTGCTTGTTGAAAGGAGTTATTTTGAATGGAAGCTTGGCAGATAGCAATATTGTCCCTTAGGCTGCCCCCACTGTCACAAAAGACATTTTTCTCTTCAATATTGATATAAATTTATACTATATAGCACATGATAGCTATATGGATTGATGAATTCATGGATAAACATTATTTGAAACCAGTCTGCACATGATATAATTCCAATTATACAACAACTTAAAAAAGAGAGGTCTTTCTATTATTATCTGCTGTCACCATTTCAGATTATAGTCTTTCCAAGAGCCATACATTTCTTAGATTTCTTAAGGCTTCCACACATGTTACTAGCAGCTTGTGAAATGAATGTGGTTAGAACACCATGACATTAACAGGATTAAGAGGGCTGAGATTAAGAATGCTCCACATAATACTCTTTTGGCATCACTTTCATTTAACCACCACCAATACATATTTTTTAGCCTCACAGATTAATGAAGTAATAATATGATAATAATATATAAATAATATAATATAAAAATATTTTAGCTTAGTATTCAAAGCTTGTGATAACAAACAATAATACTTAGAATAGCAATAAATCATGGAAAGTTTAGGGTTATTTTTTTAAATATGGCTAAATATATGCGCGAAGCCTTCTTAGGTATAAAAACATTCTCCATCTGAATATATGTTATTTCTCCATACATCATTACTTATAAATCAATATTTATTGTTCAACCTTTAGCAAATATCTCTTAATATTTATGGATGTATCTTGACAAAGAATTTCAATTATCATCATGTCAGTAGAGTAGAATAATATGATTAGAAGCCATATTCATATAAATCATGTTAAAAGACAATTGTTTTTGTATATATTTACAATCTTCTCCATCTGTGTGAAAAAATTTTCTCTGGAGGTTTCTTGTACGTATAACAAACTCTATTATTTCAGTGCAATATAATTAGCAAATGAAATGTGACACTATGACACCAGAAGAAATCTGTTTATAATTTTTGTAACCAAACATAGCACACTTTATTTTAAATCACTTAATCTTGATGTAATTCAGGTTGGAGAAAATGGGCCTTAAATTTTCAACTGCAAGAAAAACATGAAGCAACATGTGAATGCTCAAATAAGCAATTTTTAAGTCTACATATGCCTTGAAAAACCTAGGAAGTGGGGAGATCAGGTATAAAGAACTGCTTAATGTCTTTCTCACCCACCAATCTCTCCAATGTTTTCCAAATTCTTTCTTTTCTTAGATCATACAGTGTATGAGTTGAGATTGGCTCCAGCCAATGTAAAAGTTCTTTGGATTGTGACTGTAGAATCCTCTTGCAATGTCTCCCTTACCAGTCTTATCATTTACTATATAGTAACAAACCTCTTTTAGAAACTGATGCATATTTCTTTTATAATATAAATTATTCTATTTATATTAATTTGTGACTCTGGCTTACTATGTCAATCCCCTCCTGTCTCTATGGATGCTTGCAATTTATTTCCAGGAAGATAACCTTAATTCTAAGCTTGATTTTGCCCACTTTCCTCTTTCTTTCTGTTGTGCTAAATTATTGCTACTCTGGACTACTGAAACATTTTCCTTATAATTATAATTTAAGGTTTTTAATCTCTATTAAATCACTACCAAAATTTTTCAGTTTTATGAATCATTATTTGTCCAAATGTTGTTGCTTATCAATATCCTTTACAAGATTCTCATTCTGTTTTATATCAAAATAAATGCCATGTCCTTACTTCTTCATGGCTGTGTTTTCATCTATTTTTTAAAAAAACTTTCTGCCTAGCCTTTGGCTCCTTCTAATCTGCCAGGATAATCTACTTGAAGACTACCTTCCTATCTGTCTCTTCTTGGGTTGCTCAATAAATATAAGGCAGTATGTCTTCCACTTTTGAATGCCTATTGCCCCCAACCTTTTGGGTGCCAAGGACTGGTTCCATGGAGAGCATTTTTCTGTGGACCGTTTCACATGCTGCCTAGATCCCTCATTTGCATACATGAGGCTTCACTCATTTGCGCAGCCCAATCCTTGACAGACTGTGTACCAGTGCTGGACCACAGCTTGAGGATTGGGGATGCCTAGCCCTGGAGACTTGTCTTTCCTGAGACTATTGGATTAACCCCCCAATCATTATTCCCAATTGTAAGCGAGTTCCAAGTATGCATAACTGTATTCATTCATATTTATTATTAATTTTATGTCTGTTTAAATTTCACTCTCTTTCGGAGTGGGGCCTTTTAAAAAATCCACTGCAGTTTATAAATTGATGGCATGCTGATTAATATATATCATTTATAAACGTTTGAAAATAACTTGAGGATATTCATAGAAATATATCTCCAGGTTCAATTAACACACATGCATGCACACGTACAAAAAATATTTTGAATAAATGCACAAACCTACCTTTTGCCCAAGAAATAAACTTTTCGTGGATAAGACAGTGAAGCCATCTGTTGGGGTACCTTCTGTTGTGCTGTCAGCACTTGCTGATTTACTGACTTCTCCCTGTTTCTTTTCACATATAAATCAGTTAACCAATCAATCTATTAGCAAATCCAATTTTAAAGAAACATTACATAACTAATATACATACACACATGTCTGTATATATGTATATATGAATATATGTGTGTCTTATATGAGAAAGAGAAAGAGAGGGAGGGAGGGGGAGAGAGAGAGAGAGAGAGAGAAAGAAAGAAAGAAAGAAAGAAAGAAAGAAAGAAAGAAAGAAAGAAAGAAAGAAAGAAAGAAAGAAAGAAAGAAAGAAAGAAAGAAAGAAAGAAAGAAAGAAACTATATGCTGGGATGAGCAGATTCCAGAAAGGAAAGAAATAGCAAAATCATGTTTTTTAGAACTAAAGCTAAAGTCAGGTCATCCCTCCTACATCTTTTTTTTTTCAAGAGCAGCACCTATTTTCTTATGTTAAAAAATAAATAGTAATTGGTATAACACCACCAAAAACAGCTGACTTTTTGGTCTCTATAGCTAAAAATGAATGTGCAGATAAATCAGAATTGAAAATGTAACTGCACAGCCCTATAGTTTATCTATACATCTAAATCTATAAAAGAAGCTGAATTGTTATTACTATGTATCTGAAAAGTCAATATTTCACATATCCACTCTTGAAATACCTAGATCTAATGTAGAATTAGAAGAATTAGAAGAACTTTATTGTCATTGTACAAGTAAAACGAAACTGTAGATGCACTCCAACAACTGTTCGCAATACAACAAAACCAAAGCACTTAAAAATGAAGATAAGAAAAACAGAGTACCCACGTCTCCATTTGCAATTTGAGAGTATAATATCTACAAATATACGCAAAATATACATCCAACACTGACTGTAATGCTTAGCCGAGTATAATACACAAGAGATGGATTATGTTATTATACATCTGAATGGGGTATTGAGATTTCACATCTTAGTAAGATAGTGACTTCGTGTTTATTTGCGGTTCAGATGGCCCAGGGAAAGAAACTATTTGTTAGACTAGTGGTGTGGGATTTTATTGACCTAAAACGCCATCCAGACATCAGCAGGTCAAAAAGATAATTGACAGGGTGTGAGGGGTCTTCTACGATGGCCTTGATTCTGCTTTGGCAGTGGGGCCTGTAGGTATTCTTATGAATCAGAATAATTCTGTGCAATTGCCTTTTACTTTATGTTAGATTGGTGATATATTTTACTAGTCATCTAGCAACTTAATTACTATATTTTTGAGCAAAAATGCATAAGACTGGCAAAAAAATTGTAAATATACCTTAGATTTTCTTGCTACTTTCTTTGTGCTTGCTTTCTTTGTTGTGGTTTTCTTCTGTGATGGTGACTTTGCTTTTTTAGCTGGGGGTGGAGTGATGATTGCTTCCAATTTTCCTTTTGAACCCCGCTTTTTGGCCAACAACTCTGGGTGAATATTTGGTAATACACCACCACTGGCTATGGTGACACCTTTTAACAGCTTAAAAAGAAGTGGAAAAAATGGTATCTCTGAGTGGTTTTAAAACTTGAAGAAACTAAAACTTTGATTCTGAAGAAAAGGATAATGAAATACCCAAATTATGAGTTGGGTCCATATTGAGTGATGGAACTCTATGACAATTTCAGAGTTAACCACTGCTAATATATTTTCTAAAGATATAATTCAACTGAAGCAATATTGACTTATTTAACAGATTATGAATTACATTTTTAGATAGAATAAGCAGGAATTTAAAAAAGAAAGAAAAATAAACCCCTAAAACCATGGAATATATTTTCACCTGATTTAATTCTTCATCGTTTGCTACAGCCAGCAAAATATGTCGAGGGGTGACACGGCCTTTCTTGTTATCTCGTGCTGCATTTCCAGCCAATTCAAGAATTTCCGCTGCCAAGAAAGATAAAATTGATTTTTCTTTCTTATTTTCAAAATAGAACACATAACCTTAACCAGGAATTTAAAAAATGCAATCCTAAAATCAGTAAAAGCACTTTAAGTGTTAAAACAATATTAAAGATAAATAAATGGGGCAAGAATTAATTGCACATAATCTGGTAACATTTTATTTCAGCATAGAGATGGAGGACAAAATCTATGTGACATCAGATGTATTGGTCTGTGCTAGTTTTCTCCAAAGATGTTCTCCCAAAAAAATACTTTCATGAAGAATTTAAAATATATTTAGCACATCTGACAGTCTTGAACAAGAGTCTTCAAACTTGGCAAGTTTAAGACTTGTGAACTTCAGCTCATAGAATTTCTGAGCTAACATGACTGGAGGAGGAATTCTGGGAGCTGAAGTCCACAAGTCTTAAAGCTGTCAAGTTTGAAGACCTCTAGTCTTGAACATCAACCAGATTTTTAAGGGTTTTGCTAATAGTAACTTGATCTGGAAAAAGTTAACAACTGTGCACAGGAATGATACATAATATATGTAAGGGAAGAGCAAGAATTAGCTGTCCAGCTAAGTAAACAATGGAAATACCCAAATATTCTATGTTTTGTAGCAATGTACACTAAAAAAAACAACTGCAGGTAAAGGAAGCAAGAAGATTTAAATGGAAAGAGTCACACAGATGATTATAAAGAAAGTGAATAGATAAAGGATGCAAAATCAGCAAGTAGAATATTCAATGGATATAGATGATTTAATAAACAAAGTATGCATACTGTATACATAAACATGTTTAGTTACTGGTATATTTAAAAACAATAATAGATTTTGTTTAAATAACTTCAAGTAAGCACCTTATTCTACAGAAATTCTGTTAATGATTTTAATGGCTCATTTTAATGTTGCTTTTAATTATATCAGCTTTCTGGTATCTAAAACTTGTTTTCATTGTCAGCTGCTTCAGCGCTGGAATATATGAAAATCCAGGTATAAGTTCAGTAATAAATGAATATGGAATACATTTAACAATGTCAGAGCATGTACACAACTATCAGATGCTTTTTGGTTTATTTTTACAAATAATCTGATCATTAAAGTTTATTGGGAAATATGTGACTACTTTTAGACAAGCTGTGGATTATATTTAATTATTAACAAAATCATTTTTCAATGTTTTTTTTTAAAAAAGGGCAGCAATGAACAGTATTAAAAACTTGATGGACACAGTCAAATGATGAGTCTTACTAATTTTATCTTGCACTTAATTCACATACCACTGTACTTGTTGTCAATATCTATTAAGATGAATTGCACTGCTCAGTTTGGGGATAGGATTCTCTTCCATAACTATATTAATAATTACATACTAGTGACCAATTTCATTCATTGCCTTTATCAGAGTCTAGAAATAGATTTTCACTTAACAGCTGATATAAACATACAAGTCATACCTTACACTCTATAAATATTCTCTGAAATGCTATAGGAATTATTTTTTGTCCTTCACCCATCTCTTCAGATTTTCTACAGTTACCTCTGTAAAAAGGACCCCCTGTCCCAAATAATCATTTTGAGATCTTTAGCTATCTCAATCTCTTGTCAGATACAAGATGCAGACATGCTTAGAGAGTTTAAATTGGAGATATAGCAAACAGAAGAAGAACACGTGCATTTTATTCTCACAGTCCTTGAGTGACACAATATAACAACAGTACATTTTTCCATCTACTTTGGGGAATTTTACAGAGAGGATTTTTTTTTTTCAATACAAGAAGTGACCAATAAGTTATATTTTACAAAAATCTGCAACCCACTACTTAAAAACCTGAACCCCCAAGCCAGCAACTTCTTCAAGATAGGAAACAGACACACAGAACTTTTCCAGCTTGTAGCAAACAAGAAACTTCACATGTAACTTACACCTGCAACTGTTTGACTGGTTCTCATGAAACCTTCTGGTTTTTATACCAGATTTCCATTAATATAGTTTGACACAGTGCTAGCCCAATTTGAAAGTATGTACAGTATTAAATATCAGAGCAGGGAAAGCCTATGAGATTTAAAATTCCAAGGTTTAATAGGGGGATATTGGATCACAGGAAGAAAGATATACTGTACACTTACAAAACATTGTTCTGCAACACATGCCTAAGAATTTTTCAACAACTTGCCTAACAGTTCCTGGGAATTATGATTTTCCTATAAGTTCTTTTTCCTTGCCCAATTCTGAGGAGTTAGAGCTGGGGGCATTTTATCTTGTTTGGGGCTCTTGAAGGGAATGCAATTAATCAGATCAAATTTGAAGAAAGTCAGTAACAACAGCATTACAGTAGTAAGTTCAGTCAAATGCTCGTATCCAGGGAGACACAAAAATCCAAAACCATAGTCATGGTCAGTTCTCAAATAAATAATCAGGGTTAAGCACAAACTTGAGATCCAAGCTACTAGCAACATACCAGGGGGAAGGCAAGGCTACCAGCAAATGTTTGAAATGCACGTATTTCCCAATTTTACTTAAAACTCAACTGGAGAACTTCCTACTCAGGATTTATTTATTTAGTGTATGGCACATACATGGATTATAGTGGTTCAAATGTTAATGTCCAGTCCACCCAGCCATTCAAGGACAGGGTGGTCTCTATTGAAAAAAATCAGACATTGGGACAGTGTAAGCTCTTGATGGGACATTTGGACACAATGAACTGGATATTTTGTCGAGGAGCACCACAGTCAAACTGAGGGGTAGAGACAAGACCCCACTTAAACAATGAGTCCTGGCAGACACCAGAGATGGTATTCAGCAGGTTCTGACCAGTTCTGGAGAACCGGTAGCGGGAATTTTGAGTAGTTCGGAGAACCGGCAAAAATCACCACCTCTGACTGGCCCTGCCTCATCTATTCTCTGCTTCCCGAGTCGCAGATGATCAGCTGGGTTTTCTTTTGTTGCCCTGCACAGGAGAACAGAGCTGGAAAGCAGGTTAGTGGGGTGGGGAGGGAATGGGGATTTTGTAGTAATCCTTCCCCTGGAGTGGGATAGGAATGGAGATTTTAAGTATCCTTCCTCTGCCACGCCCACCAAGCCAAACCATGCCCACCAAGCCACACTCACAAAACCGGTAGTAAAAATTTTTTGAATCCCACCACTGGCAGACACCATGCTGGGTACGGATCCTGTTCAGAGCTGACCAATGCTGGTGAGGAAGGTCAAAACCTGGCACCTTTTGTCTGCTGGTATCTGGGCATTCAGCAGCCCATTTGGTTTCCCACTCAGGAATCAGATAACAATGTCACAATTCTAAGGATTCCATTTTAAAAGGGTTAAAGTTTGTTAAGAATTCCATGCCTCCTCTTTTAGATGCTAACCTCTTTTGTTTGGTATGTCAGAGTTTTATTTATTGTTTTAAAAATTAAATAGAAAGTACAAAGTGAACATAATCATAATTTGGAAAATTCTGAATTTTCTAAGAAGAGTAGTACTTTTCACAATAACCATGTTTTTATTATTTCCTATGGTCTCATTCTCAGCTGGAGGAAATAGGCATTCTCTAACTTTGATTACAAACCCCATAAATCTGTGGTCTTTGTGAACATTTTTACATACACAATAGATTTCTAATTAGCTTCATGATATATGGCATTAGCCAAGGTCAGAGCTCTGAACAAACTCCATTCATTCTTTTTTGTAATGGTGTTCCAAATACTCTAGAACTCTCATGATGTTTTAAAGCAGAGTCCTGCATATAAAAACATCAGTACTGAAATGGAAGTAACTGATCAAACTCAAAGTTTAATGTATATTATGGAAATTTATATGGAATGATTCTGCAATTTCATACATTTGAAATTTAAATGTAGGTTAAATGTCAGCTCTCAAATCAAATCTGTTGTTCATTATACAACACAAGTTAAATGCTAAATTTGCATGATGGTTTCTTTTCTCAATACTTAATTCAAGCAAAAAGTCCTTGGTAATTGCCAGGTGTTCAGGACCTGGACTTTTGCTATGCAAATGTGAATATACCTGACAGCTAGGAATTCTGACTTCATCCAAAGCCTGATTAGATTTTGTTTCCTCTTCTGGGTAGATATTTTGTCTTGAGGAAAACCATTTCTCTGATTTCAAAAACATTTGCCTTTCTTTACTTCACTGCAATGAAGTCATCATGTAGAAAATTTAGTTTGTAACAGCTAACAGATGACATACTAAGCAATTGCCAGCATTTCCAACACCCCCAAAAGCCAAAAGAGAAAAGCCTAAAAAGTGTGTGAAACTCAACCCTTCAGCCAAAAAGAAATCTGAGAAAAACTCCAGAAACTAAGAGAGGGACATTAGCATTCAGAATTTTTTTAAAAAAACTCTAATAAGGAAACCATAAATAGAATAAACAATTTCTAAGCAATATAGGTACTTCATTTGTATTTCCTGTCTCTGTTACATACATACATAAATCAGTCTTCTATAAGTGACTAATTGATTAAATCATCTTATAATTTTGAATTAGTTTAACAGAATTAGCATTGTTTTTCTTGAACATTTCTTGAACATTCTTGAACATTGTTTTTCTTTTATTTTGAAAAAAATACTTCTTTTCTCTAAAAATACTTCTTTAAAAAAATGTCAGGCTTACCTTTGCCATGATTAAGAGTCAACAATGATCACTCCAAGGATGTATCTTGACAGACCTGTTCACCCAGTTAATTGCCCATGCATTATATGTTTAAGGGACAGCTTTTAACCCTGCAGCTGACTGAACCGTGTTTAATGGAATTTATATTTTCACTTTACAAAGCTCTCAGAATTAAAATCCCCCCAAGCCAAATTTCTATTTCATCTTTTCCTTCAACATTGCAGGTGCTTCTAAAAGGTAGCCTTAAAGAAAGCAAAAAGGAAGGTAAAGGAAGAACATGGTTTTTTTTTAAGGTTGTGTGCTATAAAAATCAGATAAATGTTTTATAAAACATGTTGAAGTGAACAAAGCACTTCCCTTTGAAGCATAAAGTAGTATCTGTGAAAGCACACATGCAAACCAACCAGGGGTAGCTTTTGAAGCAGCCATATAAGCCATAAAAGGACACAGTTGGTTTAATGCTTCAAAGAGAGAACTTTCTTCAGGATAATGTACTTTTTGAAGCATCTCATTCAAATTCTTTGCTCAGCTATATTCTTCTTTCCGTCTTAATTAGCTATAGAAGAAGTGGTGGAAAAAACATTGGGTGGAAATCTCTTTTAGGTTTCTTAGTGAATCTTGTGTCACTAGGACACAAACACTCCTGTGAACTTCCAACAATAAGCAAGGACAAGCACATGGTAGAAGCATCGCACCAATTTTGTTGGAATCTCAAATTGTATTTGATATGTCTGATGCTGGGTCTTAATAACTTCACAACAGGAGTGTGATCCTATGAATATTTAGACATTCAATTTATTGCAATTCTATCACATTTTTTAAATCAGAAATTCACGATAGCATACAGAAATTTCAAATCCTGTTTTTATCCTTACAATAAAAGTGTAGTAAATTGGGTTTGGAGAGATCAATTGGCTAAAGTCATACAAATGGGAATGTGACTATTAAACACCATATTACTTTAGCTCTTAATGGAATTCTGTAGAACTTCTTTTTTCATAAATTAATTTTGAATTGTACCTACAAGAAATATGTAGTGTAGCTATACTGCATTAGTGAGGGCACATTTGGAATACTGCATCCAGTTCTGGTCACCATGATACAAAAAAGATGCTGAGTCCTTAGAAAGAGTGTAGAGAAGAGTAACAAAGATGATAAGGGGTCTGGAGGTTCATACAATCAACAGCTAAGGGAACTAGGTAGGTTTAACTTAATGAAGAAAAAGTTCATAAGAGACATGACAGCAGTCTTCCAATACTTGAAGGGCTATCACAGAGACCAGAGTGTTAATTTATTCTCCACAGCAACTAAAAGCAAGGCAAGAAGCAATGGGTGGAAAGCTCATGGATTCAACCTGGAAATAAGGAAGAATTTTCTGACATTAAGAACAATTAATCAATTCCTAGAGTTGTGAGTGCTCCATTTATTGGAGGCTTTCAACAAAAGATTGGACAATCATTTATCCATGATGGTATAAGGGCTCCTGCCTTGGGCAGGGGATTGGACTAAAATACATCTTTTAGCCCTATGATTATATGATTTTAAGAAGATGCTTAAAAAAAACAGAACTGAAAGAAAGACCAAAACCTGATTAACAAATGTAAATATAAGTTTTTTTTTTATAAACCCTAATAGCAGAAAGTCAAAATCTTTATCCTTTCATACCGGCTTCCTCTGACCCCATTCTTTCTTTTTCGTTCTCTCAATTAGTCTGTAAAATGGTGTTTCCTTTGCCTACCAGTTTACACTTCATTGTTACTCTTTAACAGTTTACACATGCCTTTCCCCCCTTTTAAACACATCTAAACATGATTAGACTAAGAACTGCCAGATGTTGCTTGAGTGAAAGCAGTATGCGAGTTTTGGCTCAACTAGTTTACAACTCAAGACAGGTCTTGTGCTCTTAAATTTGCTCTTGGCTTACATCCTTAAGTTCCAAGGGCACTTGTTATAAACTAGTAATTACACAAATTAGACACCAATCACATTGCATGTGTGTCCCCTGTGTGCATTAACATAAATGATCACAAAGTACTAATTTCTTTGGATACAACATTGAACAAGTCCTTGTAGCAGAGGGTTATCTCTTTCACACTTGCTTATGGAAACATTTACAGGTAGAAAAGAAAGTGAGGCCTAACTTTAGCCCTAGTCGGCCGTTCCTATTATGTGCTTATTCCATGATTTGAACAAATTAACAAATCTCCCAGTTTTGTCATCACACAATTGGGAATAGCTGGATTTGTACTACAATGGCAAGATTTTTCAATAATCTAAGTCTCCTAAAGAAAAGCTAGTCTTTGAGCTTCACTTTATTTTCCTTACTCCCCAATTAAAAAAACACACCTTGAAATAGTAGTTACCAGTGGCACAGTTATGGTTGCTGGCACCACAGGAAGATCTGGGGGAACCTTACCCACTTCTAACCTCAAGAATTTCATGGGAATAGGGCTTATGAGTGATTTCCTACCTTAAGTATTAAGGCTAATTAAAAAGCAACAGAAACAGAACATTGAAATGTGTGGTTGTGAGGCAGATTTGTGTGGGAGGGAGGGGGGAGAGAGAGAGAGAGAGAGATTTGTCCCACAGCCTATTCAATTTTTGTAAAACTGAGTACAGAGGAAAAAAAACAACTACAGCATAAAATATACTACTAAAATATATAATAAAGTTGTCAAATAAAAGTTTATTTTAATAATCAATAGTAATCATTGCTAAAAGACCCAAAAATATGTTATTAAATTCAAGTATAGTGCTGAAATATCAAATCAGAAAAAATATCAAATTGAAATCAGCCTTATGAGGCATGTATGTATGTATGTATGTATGTATATGTGTGTGTTCTGCAAGGTAGATTTTAAAAAAAATATGGATACAATGGAAAGAAACTAACATTTAACTATAGAGATGTTTTGATACTGAATGCAAAATGTTACTGGTCTATATAGCAATGAACATTTTAATCTCAAATATTTATATTGTCTATTAACCTTGCTGCCAAAGTGACCATGAGACATTGACAAGTCATTATGTTTTCCAAACACCCTCAATGTAGCATCCATAAGCATTTATATGTTGCAACTGCAGAATTAAATACTGCTTTTTAGATGAGATAAATAGTTGTTGAAAAGACAGGAGGAAAATAAGGGGAAAGATGAAAACAAATACAAGAATTAGAACTGAAAAACAAACAAGTGAAGCATAGTTAGGTAATAGTAATTATTAAAACAAACTGTAAAATTCTTTTTTTGTGTATTTTTAAAGCTGTAAATGCACCTAATCCATACTTTATCACTGGCTTGCACTTCAACGGAACAATAATAGAACACAGGTAGTTTTCAATTTACAACCACAACTACACCCAAAATTTCCATTGCTAAGTGAGACAGTTGTTAAGTGAGTTTTGCTCCATTTTAAGACTTTTCTCACCACAGTTTTAAGTGAATCATTGCAGTTGTTAAATTAGTAACATAATTGTAAAGTGAATCTGGCTTCCCCATTGACTTGGCTTGTCAGACGGTAGCAAAAGGCAGTCAAATGATCCTGGGACATTCCAACTGTCATAAATAATGATAAAATTTGAATGTTGTTTGCATGTTTATGGGGATGCTGCAACAGTTGTAAGTGTGAAAAATGGTCATGTCACTGTTTTCAGTGCCGCTGTAACTTTGAATGGCCACTAAACAATCCAAGGGTCCTTTTCCCAAAAAGCAAGTGGGCTTTCTTGGTTTTTCTTCTTGAAAATGTTTGCTTCCCATCTACTAAATGAACTATTGTAAGTCAAGGACTACTAACAATGGTCTTCAAAGACCAGGTACAGGACTCCTTTTTCAAAAACAGCAGCAAATCAACTTCAAAAATTTTGACTATAAAAATTGTTTTGCTTATTCTTGCCACATTAGAGAACAGCATATAGAGCCAACAGTTCCACAAGGGCAATTCTTGCCTAGAGGCCCTGCATTTCCTCATCCCAATTTTACTTCTTCATCACCTTTTGTAATTTCCTCCTAATTTCTCTACCTGTTGTGCTCTCTGGTGCCAGCTTGATTTATGTGATTTCCTTCAAAACAGGCGGATCATATGACTATGGTGGAAAGCCTTCTGGATGGTGACCATTTCTGAGCTCAGAGATTTCAGTCCTTCAACAACATTGCCGGTCACATATAATATGGAACCCATTTTTAGACTTTTGCTATCAGAAAAATATACTTGCTGCTTATGAAGGGGTTCGTTGGCTGTATCAATCTGAGAACGTTTCAAGTAAGTATATTTTGTTTTCGGTATTAGTTGATCCATTTAACTTGGACATGTATAACATAAATAGAAATCATACCACACAACATATGCAGGAATGACATGTATGCAAAAGGATACTGTCATTTTTCACTGAAAACTTTTTATTCCCTCTTAGGATGCATTTTAGGTAATATTCAAAACTTATAAAAGTTATTCATCTAATTAAATTAGTTTTATACATCACAGAGGTTGCAATAAACATCCTTTAAAAATTATGTTTTATGACTTGGATACAATTGCCCCATGTTTTTCAATTACTTCAATTTTTCCAGAGAAGGAAAAAAAGTAATATTGCGGGTTGAGTTCAAGATAATGGAACAACCAACATAATGCGGACTTAAAATGATAAGTAAAACAAACTGGCAAGAGAGAGCTCTATTGTTCAAGAGTTCAATGCCTTAGCATAAGTCTTCATCCATGAATTATGATTCAACAGAAATCTGATTTTTTACATCTGAAATTTCTTGAGGATTTTGGCGATGCCATAACACACAAGACCAAACTCTCAAAATCAGCAACTCCAAGGAGAAGTTACAATCCTGGGATTTATTTATTTTTTTGCATTGTTTGTTTTAAATTTATAAAATGCATGTACTGGCAGTTCATTTCCAACTGAGGGAAAAGTTAATGGGCAAAACAGACAGTTCTAGGATTCTTCCTATTGCACTTTTCTAGCAAACTACATCCCAAGTATATTAGAGAAATGTATGGAAAGGAAAAACAGCAATTTAGCAGGCAAGTTTGCTGGGTAAGGAGTGAGTGGGTGGGTGGAGGTTCCCTGTGGGCCATGTGGGTGGCGCAGCCTTGTGTTTCTGCGCAGCCTGGATTAATTGCTTTTGGGGGGGGTGCTCTAGGGGTGACATTTCTCTGCAGCCCATCAAAATTTTCTCGCGGCCCACTAGACATGTGCTGCAACAGAGAATGCTTGCTTACTTGCTTGCTTACTTACTGCTAGATAAAATTGCTTAATTACAGGGAACAGAAGCTATACAATGGATGAATTTTACTTGATCATTTAGACTAGTTTCTCAACTTTGACAATTTGAAGATGTGTGGACTTCAACTTCCAGAATTCTCTAGCCAGCATTCAGGTGGGCATTGATTCTGGGAATTGAAGTCCATGCATCTTAAATTTGTTAAGGTTGAAACACAGTGCTCTAGACCAGCGGTCAAACACAGTGCTTTAGACCAGCGGTCAACCATGGACCACTGGTAGTCCACGAGAAAATGTTGGTGGTCCACAGAAAAATTATTTGCATCTGTTATATTGCATTAATCAGGGGTCCTCAAAAACTCCCCCTGGGCCGGGTACTACTAGCCAGGTACATGCAATCAGCATTTGTGTTGCTGCAGAGTCTCCCCCTTCGGGGTCTTTTTGTGTGGGTCAGTGGGGAGCAGAAATTCTGACTTGAGGTCTGCTTCAGCCTACTGGTGCAGGGCTTTGGGCGAAGGCTGGAGGGAATGCTGCTGATAGCAAAGAGCCAAAAGGCCTTGTTTCAGTGGGACTGCATCATGGCCTGGAACTTGCTGACCATCTCAGCCTGCTAAGCCTCCAGGTGTTGCTAAGTGGCTTTGGACTCCCGCAGGTCTTCCCTCTGCTTGGAATGCCTATGTAGAGGCCAGCGAGATGCCCCTCAATGTAAGTGACATCAAGTTGGCCATGCCCACCCAGTCACATGACCATCTAGACACGCCCGCCCAGCCAGTCATTAGGCAGATCATATTATTAGTCTGTGGGATTTAAAATTATGAATTTAGTGGTCCCTGAGTTCTGAAAGGTCGGTGCTCTAGACTAAGATTTCAAAGGACCATGAAATGGAGTACTTCTTGTTTGCTTGTTTCATAAAAGCAAATGACACATTCCCATTGCAAATAAACATTTTCACTTTTGATCATAATGATTTTAAATGGGCACAGCCATCAGAGTAATCAGACAAATGAAAGTGTCTTTTTCTGAACTTTGCTTATTTAAAAAAATTAGTTAAACAGAAAAACCATGCAGGCAATTAAAAGAAAACATGTGCAGGAATACAAGCACAGAGTAATCACAGTTCCTCATAATGGAACTAATTAGAAGTAGACAATGCTTTCTTCTCAGTTCTTTCTATAATACCTTCCTTAGTGATTGCAGACCATGTTTACAAATTTCCAAGTTGCCGGATACTTCTACACTACCACCCCATCTTTGCCAACCTCCACATTTGATCTTCCTGCTTCATTTTCTCTGCTCAAGATACTTCAGCTGACAGAAATGAGGAAAACAGTTACATAATTGGAGGCATGTGTTGCACATAAACATCTCGAGCAATACATGTTGTTGCAAGTTGTTCTTTTAAACAAGACACACGGCAAAGATTATTTTGTAAAAGGACATGCAGTTTTGAACATTCTGATTTAGATTTCATGTCTGATAGTATTCCTTTTACTCCCAAGAAAAATGCATGATACAAATTTAGATATTTATATTACAATAATATACTAACTCAAGAATACACTACTTTGATCTCAAATATTTAGAGACTATCAGAAGACCTGGCAGTCTTAACAAGTAGCAATTTCTAGGTGACTATAGTTGGTCTTGAAAAGTTAAGCAGGGTCAAACCTGATTAGTAATTGGATGAAAAACTTAGGAAATGTCAGGTCTGAAAAAGTCGGGGGGGGGGGGGAAATCACAAAGGCAATGATGCAAATAAAATTTGCATATTTTATCAAGAAACAATATGGATGTATCCATGTAATCAGTAATTGAATTAGACTTAAGGGCACATAAATTGAATAGTAGAAATAGTTTAGCTTTATATTGATATTATTTAATATTAATCTACTTAATATTTAAAAGCAGCTCAGTATTACATCTTTTTAAAAATAAACATAATTCAGTTTTCTTAAAAGTTGTATGTTTAACTTTTACAAGTTTACAAAGAACAAAGAATCCTGCTAACCCTAGCTACCTATACCTCACAAGAATTTAGCCCAAGTGAAATTAACAAAATTTCATAAAGATATTTACAATAATTTTTCAGTACTGTACGTTTTAAAAATATAGGGTTTTTAAAATATTATCTTAGTTGCTTCTATTTTAAAAAGTTGACTTAAATTTCTATTTGTGGTCTTTTTCTTTTGTAAAATCAAATTATGAGCAGAAACTTTATATGCATTAAAGATCACTGTTACACTCTGACCTTGATTCTTATTAGAAGCTTACATACTGTAAGGGTGCATGGGTATTTAAATATTACAAACAATTATTCAAAAGCTACAAATCTTCAGAGAAATCTATTGTAAATTCAATTAAAAATTTTTTTTACAACTGCTCAAATTTTATGGTATTGTACTTCCAAGAATTAGAAAAAAGAAACCTGGACTAAAACTTGACAAACTGGATTATGTGCATAATGTTTCTATACCAAACCTCCTCCTCACTTTGTTCATGAATTCTGTTTATGATTATTTTATATTTTTATTGCTTTCTCACTATTGTCTTATTAAAATGAACTTACCAGTCAAGTATTCAAGTACTGCTGCCATATATACTGGAGCACCGACCCCAATTCTGTATTTTGGATGACCTTTCTTTATATAACGAAGCATTCGTCCAACAGGGAATATGACCCCAGCCTTTGCTGAGCGAGATGTTTTGGTTGACTTTTTCTTTCCACCCCTACTGGACATTTTTTTTTCAAGGGGGTCTGGATCAGCACACTAAAAATAAAGAAGAAAGTAAGACTACCCATAAGTTCCATAATATTTATTCAAAATAATAAATAAAACCTGAATATTACAAAATATTAACAGCTAAATAAGGTCCATGATATCTAACTGCACTGTGCAATTTCAATTGCCACATTATCACAAACACAGGATATTTACTGTATTTCAACAATGGTAATGGAATTAATCATATCAGTGGTGGGATTCAATTTTTTTTTACTACCGGTTCTGTGGGTGTGGCTTAGTGGGCGTGGCAGGGGAAAGATACTGTAAAATCTCCAGTCAGAGGTGGTATTTGCCGGTTCTCCGAACTACTCAAAATTTCCGCTACCAGTTCTCCAGAACTTGTCAGAATCTGCTGAATACCATCTTTGATTAGTATGTAAGCAAAATCAGCTTCCAAAATAAACAATATTTCACTGTATGATGCAACTTTTTGGATAGTAAATTTGTTTAGGTTATGTGACAAAGAAGATATAATAGAAGACAAAAAAGGCCTGATAAAATCTCTAAAGCAAAAGTAAAGTTTAATTCAAAATTCTCAAAAAACAAACTTATACACCGATGTGTATACATGTGCATCAAACACATAAAACTTGCTTGGGGTTTGGACAATGTTCCAATAACATTCCCAACTAATTTCCAGATCAGAAAAACCTGTTGATACAACAACACTAATTTTCCCTAGCCTATTTTTCCACCTATTAGTTGTTTCCAGAAATGGGTAATTTTGCTTCCTGTTTTTATAAGACATGAAAACTTCCTCTATCAATTATTGCAAGACAGGGAGGGAGGGAGGGAGGGAGGGAAGGAGAAAGATAGGATATACAGTATGGTTCTGGTTAGTCCCACTTGAATAAAGTTTGCTATTGGCACTTTTCACATGAAAGTACATTAGTCTTCAATATATCTTTTAAGTTTTTGGACTGACCTTTACAGCAAATTCCAAGGCCAGCAAGGCCTACTTCTTACTAAGTCCTGTAAACAACACTTGCATATACAATATATAGTCCTTTTATCTTTTTGGAAAGGATAAAGAGTTGCAATTAAATTCCTGGAATGTGGAATGGTGGAATTCATCTCCTTACCAATCAGACTTTTATGCCATTCCCCAGATGGAGTTTCATAAACTTCAGTCTGACAACTACTTTCCACAAACATAATTGCACTTGACACTCATGAAGGATGGCCAAAACCTGCAAGTTAATTTACTACCATGCACAACCTTTTTATGGATAATTCTGCGGAGTGCCTGTAATTTTTACCTTGCATTTTTCTAAAAGTATAGGCATTACCATAAAATGCTAAAAAGCTCTGTGGGGAGGTGTAGTTTACAAACTGTGGCTCTGCTGGGAACTGGTGGGTTTTTTTTTTTTAAAAAAAAAATCTTTCCAAAGACTTAAACTTTTGATTTCGTGTTGTAGCTTTTTTCCTTTACCAGTGTGGAGATAGACAGTTCCATAAACAAATTTTTATAAACCAAAGGAAAACCTATTGGCATTTATTGACCTTCTCAGGCAAAATTGATCTGACATCAAATGAAATTATTTCACAGTAATTATTCTCATTCTTTCTTTTCCCTTCCCTGTTATTAAATAATATCTCTGTTTTGAATTTTTGATTTGCTTGCTCTCCATTCTTTTTTGACCCCACTTCGTTCAATTTCATCACTATGTCTTTTTTGTGTATTTGCAACCAAGATCTATCAAAACACAAGTACAGGCATTTCCAAACATAATAGTTTATCCAGATTGATCCAATATTTAACTATTTCTATGAATGTTTTCATACAAAGCTGTAATGTCAGACAGATTGTAGTTAAACTTTTAATTATTCCATATATAGAAATTTGTTTATATCGCAGAACAGACGTACTATTTCAACTGAGGCTATCATGACAGTCCTAACTGAATATAGTATCTTATCACAGCAACAACAATTGTTCAGAAACTTAATGAAGCATTGTAAAAAGTTAAGAAGCTTCACCCCATTCCTTCCTTCTTTTTATTTTGGAATTAAATAAAAATGAAAACTGGCATGTAACTAACAAAAATCTGGTTAATTGTGGCTCTTCCACCAGAATTTAAAAACAAGCCTCAGTCATTCTGGAAATTGAGCATTATAAAACTATTCAAAACTAAATAATAGTAATGGATATTTTTCATATTTTATATTGAAATGTCAATATAAACCATTTAAAACAACTTTAAAACTACATCTATTGAAATTTTAATAATATTCTAAATAAGATGCTAAACTTCTGTTAGTAGCTCAGAAATGAAGACAGGAGAAAAAAGTCATATCTGATCAGAAGTGTTCCAATTTCATTGGGTGTGCTACAATGTTGTATCCACATCAGATAGCATGTAACTGATCTTAAAAAGCTAAGCAGAATTGAACTAGGTTAGGACTTGAATGAATATCTCATGAATTACTAAGACTACAAGTCAAATTGGGGAAAAATCTTGAAGAAAATATTATTATTGCCACAATATGGCAAGACCATGAAGTCACCAGAAGCTCAACTAAAAGGATGTCAGCCCTGCAAGTTAGCCCAGACCAGAAATAGTAGCTCTATGTTTATTTTAAGATTATATTAACAGAATCATGCAAAGAAGTTATTTCTCCCCTCCTTTCCTTTTATTCTCCAGAAAACTAATGCGGGCCCGTCTGAAATATTTCCCATGGCCTCTCTTCCTTTGGGCTGATGTAGTTTTTACACACTGACTGTCCAATCTGCAGCTTTTCGACCCCTCTCCCAAGGCCACTTCCACATATCACTACATCACTTCACGGTCTTAACAGATGAAGACTGTTCCAATGAGCAAGTTGGGACACATATGAGAAAGCTAGCTTCTGAAGCATATTTGTCAAGAAAGTTAATTTAATAATAGACTGACAGTTGGCCCTCAGAAGATGGGTGTATTTCAGCTGAGTTCATTTTTAATATCTATGTGGCATTGTGACAGTGACTTGTTTCTTCTGAGATGCATTTGGACAATGACTTCTTGCATACACATGTCAGATTTTGTTACCTATGGCATTGCTACTAGATAATCATCTCTAAAGGATGGATAAAAGCCAAGCCAAACTAGGACTACATTTACATCTTCTTGAACAGACAAGACTGTGAATTCATAGCCATCCGATGGTTACCGTTTCAATCTAGCCCATAAGTCATTTCATTCATTTATCTGGCTCTCCAGTAGTGTGAAATGAAGGGGATGCAACTACTGCCTGATATCTTCACAAGAACCATGCAAAGTTGACTATGGAAATAAAATATTTCTGCAAACTAAGAGCTAAAATTTAGATTCAGGCCTCTACTGTGTAGCACAGGGTACCTATCTTTGATACCACACTGATTTCTCTGCTGTTTTGTTCAGCTGAACTGTGTTCCTTTTACAATACACTACTATCAATCAAATTCTGCCATTCAGAATTTCCTGTTTTTTCTCCACAGTGTAAAGCTGTCTCTTGCACTCTTACTGACAGATAGGATAGAATGCCAGATTAATACTGCACTATAGTTGTGTAACAGCATCAAGAAAATTACTCAGTGTAAAGTGGGGCTTTGTTAAAAAAAATGTACATACCACTCACTGTTTCTTCCTCTTTATTCAGCACTTAAAACACAGTGCTTGCTACAGAGACTATGCTAGAAGCTGTCTTTCTACCCAGAATTGTGGAATTCAAATTCCAGTCTATTCAAGAAAGTTTTACTTCCAACTCTATGCAGAATCATTTGTCTATACTCTATACTGTATATTTAAGACAGTGAAATCAAAGCAACTTTCAAGCCCTATAAACCCTGAATATTCAAATGTTTTATAGAATCAGTACATTTGGCCCCAACTAATTATTATGACACAGGAAAACTTTGACCATCATAAATTGCCAATTTCAAAAGAAGATGCACATCTCTTTGGAACTACCCACATGTGAAAGGGTCTCCATTTTTCTCCCTGAACTGTTTAACTAACGAAAAGTAATCACCACTGTTAACATCTTTTTATGTGTCCTTGAGAAAATCAAGGAAGAGCAAGCTTTAAGAACATATGGTTACTCTTGCTGAATCAAACAAAAGAGTTATTAGGAATCTTGGTGAGCATCTAGACACTAAGTTGAAGATCACAAACTGAGTACAATAGCAGGCTCTCAGTCCCAAGTCACTGACAACAAGATATATAAAATATATCCAGAATGATAACCAAACACTAGCATGTTTTTCATAAATTCTCTATTTTCTTTTTAAAGTATCTTAGTTTGGTGGAGACTTGTTTCACACATTGTACTTTACAATAAGGTTTGAGTTTAGCTTAGGGTTTTGTGTAAAATCACTATGATTCAGGACAACTGAAAAAAGTCAAGAGTTCCTTAGGCCATCAAGCCCAATCCTAATTAAAGCATCCCTACCATACAGGTATTAAGCTTCTTCTTGGACTTATATAACGACAAGGATCCCACAATTTCTCCAGACAATTGGAGATTATTAATACTCAATCAATATTGAAACTGAGATCTGATCAAGCATTCTCTTGATGCCACCCACATTGCTTTTGCTTTCGTGCAGCCACATTATACTGCTGACTCATATTCAGTAAGAAGTCAGTTGCACTACACATCCCAATAAATCTTTAAGTATTATTTCCAAGCTGAGTAACTTACATCTGAGAATTTGATTTTTTTTAAATGTAAACAGCTAAGCATAAGTCTCCATTACATATTTATTTTGCAATTTCAACCCATTTCTATATCCCATCAAAATAACCCCAAAATTACTTTTGTCTTTTAATAAATGTATATGTCCTAATTTAGTGTCATCTGCAAATTTGTTAATTTGTGTTGTTTTTAAAGTGCTCATACATAAATCTTTTCTTAATCTGGTCTAGAATCTTCCCAAGTAGTCTATATTTTGAAGTAGGCCAAGTTGTGAAACAGTGCAAGGATTAGAGGAATTGTACCAAATCTTGAAGACTGGCAGAGTTTCCCTCTTTCCATTCTTATACCCAACAGAATCAAAGTAGGGTTATTTTGAGTTTCTTTCTCACATTTTCCCCTTTTCCAGAATTGAGTTGTCTTTTATTTTTCCTTACTTCTTCCCACATATTTTCTTCAATTTGTAGCACACAGTTTGGAATTCTACCAGTAGCATTGCATTTTAAAAGACAATTGGAAATGAAAATTGCATATCACTTAAAAATTGAAAGAAAAGTGTGTATGTGCCTCTAAGCAACACACCACATTATAGTTCCCCCTTTTTCCTGATTTTGAAGACACAGAGCTTTATACTTTTCCATTTATCTGGTACTCACCATTTCTGCAGATTTTTGAAACGTATTAGGTAACATTTCAGCCAGACTTCAGTATCCTAGGATGCACTGAGATTTAAATGCATTCAAAAGAAACATTCTCTACCCATGGTTCTGTCAACCTCAACTTTAATTTCTGTTCTTCACAGTTTCCTGATGGAACATAAATTCTCTTTGTTGAAAAAAACTGAACCAAAACCAAATCTGTTTAAATACCCTCATCTTAATTTCCCTTAAAATCAATAAACCATAGTTGAACAAACTTACTGAGTCTATCATCTGCACCTCTATAACTGTCTGGTTTGGTTCTGCAACCCAACAGGAGACAGACTTCAGAGGATAATTAGGACTGCAGAAAAAACAATTACTACCCACCTGCCTTCAATTGAGGACCTGTATATTGCACGAGTCAAAAAGAGGGCTGTGAAAATATTTACAGACCCCTCATATCCCGGACATAAACTGTTTCAACTCTGTTAGGGATACACACCCGAGTAGAATGTGCAACGGCAGTCTAGCAGGCAGGCAAATGATGTGAGATAAACGTTGTTGTAGTTTTACACTCAGTAAGACAGATACACTGTGCCAGTTAAATAGTTTTTTATTATTCCAGCAAGAGTTATAGCATAGTCAAACAGTCCATATGTCATACACTAATTCAGTCCATCCGGGAATTAATCAGTTGCAAAGTCCAGTGTCGAAAAAGAGGTCAGTAAACTTACAAATAATCAGTCCAGCAGTATATCTCTTTTGCAGTCAGAGATATGAAGAAAATCAAACCCCTTTTCTTCATTTCAGCAACAACAGGAAACACGCAGTTATCACCATCAATCCAACATTGTCACCTATCCAGTAAAAGCCAGCAAACAGTGCTCCCTCTTATTTTACAATCGCACCCAAAATACATGTTTTAACAGTTAAAGTGATACATACACTCACTAACATAGTTTATATATTATTTTTTACCCAAACTAAGTTAGGTAACAATGTTATCCCTAACACTGCAAGAGTCAAAAAGAGGGCTGTGAAAATATTTACAGACCCCTCACATCCCGGACATAAACTGTTTCAACTCCTTCCCTCAAAACAACACTATAGAGCACAGCACACCAGAACAACTAGATACAAGAACAGTTTTTTCCCGAAAGCCCTCACTCTGCTGAACAAATAATTCCCTCAGCACTGTTCAACTATTTACAAAGTGTACACTACTATTACTGTTAATCTTCTCACCACTCCTTATCACCCATCCCCTCCCACTTGACTGTTTCCTAGTGTGATTTGCTTGTTGATTGTACCCTATGACTATCATTGTTGTACGTTATGATTCTTGATTCTTAACGAATATACCTTTTCTTTATGTATACTGAAAGTATTTACACCAAAACAAATTCCTTGTGTGTCCAATCACACTTGGCCAATAAAGTATTCTATTCTATTCTATTCTATTCTATTCTATTCTATTCTATTCTATTCTATTCTATTCTATTCTATCTATTCTTACACTTGATACTCAACCTAGCAATTGATTCTTTTACAGTATATACATAAAGCTCTTAGGCAAACTTTTTTTTAAGCTGAGTATAAATCTGCTTTTTTGAAGCTATTAATGAAGCATTAACGACATACACACATGGAGTTCAGAAAGCATATTTGGTGGAACTGGGCCTTTCCATTTTATTGCTCTCTGCTGAAGGGAAAACATATTATGCTAATAAAAAATAACCAAGTATAATCAGGGAGGCAAAGTGAAAGAAAATGTTGATGTGGTTGGCAATATTTATGGTTGAAATATATATGCTGTGTACTTCCTCATTCTGCAATGTTTTTGTATTTTTCTGTAACCGTCTATACGTTGGCTACTTGCCTACTTATGTATGCACTTCTTTTAGTGTGAGATTTTGCTTACATATACTCTTAGCACAAGACAATATAAATACATAGAATGCAGGGAAAAGCATAGCACAATGACAGTTATTCATCCTCCTCGAGTTTGTCAAGTAGTTTTTATTAAATCATTTTGATATTCTGGGATGGTGCTTTCATTCACATATACACTTTTGTTTCAATTCTTAAATGGTACATCAGTTTTATTTCCAATTATCTTCTTTTAAAATCTACTAATGCGACTGGCAGAATTCCAAATTGAATGTCTTAAATTCCAATGACTCTACAACTGCTGATACATTCCCTAATCAAAGACTATGTACAGACCGCATTCATATGCAAATTCCAAATTTGTCACTGTTATTTGAAACAAGTTATTCAGATTCTGTTCTCAATTACACAAGTGTAAAGCTACAGTAGAAACAGTTGATATATATATATATATATATATATATATATATATATATATATATATATATATATTTGATAATAATCAATACTTATAATTAAGAATTTAATTATACACATAGTATAGACATTACTGCACATTCCTATTTGTAGAATCTAATTAGAGAAAGAAAGAAAAGTATAGGTTTAGTTAAATCTAAAGAAAGATTTAGTCAATTAAAAATGGCTGAATATGTGTCAAGAATAAAATATATTGCAAATCCACAACAGAAATTTCTTAGTAAATTAATGTATTATCAAATATCAGTAACTACTATTCTGGTTTCTGACTGTCTTAAATATTAGGGTTATGCCATGTTTTGGATATGATTCCAAAAAACTGCTTTGGATTATGAGGATGCATGAATGTAATACCTATTACAATTCTTTAAAGCAGTCACATCTTTTCCAGGGTTCATATAGCAGTTATAGAGAACAGCCATGAAATACCAGGAGAAAATGCAGCTGCTTCAAAAAGTTGCACACAGATGCTATATTTACTCCTCTGTATGCTCCAAATAGCTATTTTGAAATCAAATCTAAAGCATATAGAGTCCTACTAAAGATTTCTGTTCACCTACTCACGCATTTCTTGCCTGATTGAAAGAATGACTGACTTTGGGGCTTGTTCTTTTCAAACCCTAAGAAACAGAAAAAACATGTAAACTAGAATAATCCCCATACACCTGTTGCTAAGTAACATTCTCCCAATAGGCGTTAAGGCATAAATATTAATACTCTAGTGAGATGAACAAAATATCCAATGGTGAAAAACTGATATAACTCAACACTGCCAAAATCTACATATGGAGTTATGAATTAAGTCAGGGTAATAAGTAATAAGATAGTTTGGTCCCCAAACTGAAAATGACAACATACATTTGCCAGGAAGTAAGTTTGAAATTTCATGCATGTACACTTCAGAGAAATATCCAAATTAGTAAGAAGTGTACTTCATACTTTGAACAGATTCAAACCGTATCTTATTAATATTGAGGGACCCACATGTAAACAAGCAGAGCTACCACAATTTGGACTTTATTCTCTTGTATGAGCTATGACTGCCCTTGATTCTTAACTTTTATTTCCACAATTCACCTTATTCTGAAGCCTTTTTATAAACTGAAGGTCATAATTCAATTAACAGCTCTTCTAAACACATTTATTATTCATTTTATTATGGCTGCCCGCTTCAGAAGACAGGGTAAATCTTGCAGGTTCAGCATCACAGCTTTGGTTCAGATTTCTAAAATACTTTTAGATGTGTTTTGGTGTGTGTGTGTGTGTCCTTTCCTGACACGGTATGCTACATTATTTCATCCATCCCTTTGATAATGAGCTACTTTAAAAAGCTACTTTTGAGCAAAGCATTTTGGGCCAGGAGCATCCTTTGCCCTGAAACAGGGAACATGACCCCCATTAATTCCCTACCCCCAGCATTTCTATTTGCAATCCCTGTTCGTTATCTGTTCGTGTCCAATGACCCGAGGTGAGATGAAAGAGGAAAGTGAAGGACGGTCGGAGGGAGGGAGGAGAAACGTAACCGAAGCAAGCCAAACCATTTTTCTTTAATTGTTTACATTGGGGAGCAACAGAGCTGTTTTCCTCGGGATTTGCGGGTCGCTTCCCAATCCGACCCTGCTCGAGCTGAAGTCAAAATGAGAATAGATGCAACGAGAGAAGAGAGAGTTTATTTCCTGGTTCTCTTTTAAGGGCATAGCGGGGAAGTCTTCCAGCTCTCTCTTAACCTGGTCGATCCCGAAAGAGGGATCTTTTCTCTCCCATGCCCCACCCCCTACTGAGATCCCAGATGCCAAAAAAAGTCGCGGCTGAGCTCTCCCAAAGATCGCCCAAGAGCCGAACTTGGCGGCGACTGCCGGGCAGGCAAGACAGGGGCTGCTGCCTGCAAAACGGACACCTCCGGGGCTGCAACGGCAAGAGAAAGAAAGAGCGAAGAGCCAGCCGTTTCCCAACCCCACCTTCCCAAGCGATCGAGAGAAGAGCGGCGAGCATTCAAAGGACAAAGCCCCGCCGCCGGGCAGCCTTCGCGTCCTGGAGGCTCCGGGCAAGAAACGCGGCGTGGATCACTTACAGCGCAGCGGGGTCGGCGGCAGCGGTAGCAATGCGTCCCCCCCTCCCGGCTTCTCCCGCTCCCCTCTGAGTTCCGTCACGCGTGAACTGGAACGACTCAGGCGAACGTGCAAGCGCGTCCCACAATGCACAGCGCGCAGCCCTCGTCACATCCCCTCCTCCTCCTCCGACTCGGGGGGCCTCGGCTCGCTCGCTCGGCGGTACAACATCTTCTTTCCTTCCCATCTTCCGCCCTCCGATTCCCATCTCCTCACTCTCATTTCCTTCTTTCCTCCCTCCCTCCTTCCTTCCCGTCTTCCTCCCTCCCTTCCCATCTTTCTACCTCATTCCTCCCCCCTCCCATCTTCCTCCTTTCCTCTCTCTCATTCCCTTCCTTCCCTCCTTCTCTCCCATCCCATCTTCCTCCCTCCCTCTCATTCCCTTCCCTCCCTCCTCCCCATCTTCCTCCCTCCTTCCCATCTTCCTCCTCCCTCATTCCCTCCCTCTCTCCCTCCTTCCCATCTTTTTACCTCCCTCTGTCATTCCCTTCCCTCCCTCCCTCCTTCCCATCTTCCTCCTCCCTCATTCCCTTCCTTCCCTCCCTTCTTCCCATCTTTTTACCTCCCTCTGTCATTCCCTTCCCTCCCTCCCTCCTTCCCATCTTCCTCCTCCCTCATTCCCTTCCTTCCCTCCCTCCTTCCCATCTTTTTACCTCCCTGTCATTCCCTTCCCTCCCTCCCTCCTTCCCATCTTCCTCCCTCCCTCCTTCCCTTCCTCTCTCCCATACATCTTCCTCCTTTCTTCCCTCATTCCCTTCCTTCCTTCCTCCCTCCTTCCCCTCTTTCTCCCTCCTTCCCCTCTTCCTCCCTCCCTCTCTCATTCCCTTCCTTCCTTCCCCCTCTCCCTCCTTCCCATCTTCTTCCCTCCCTCCCCCTCCTCTCATTTCCTTCCTTTTTCCTATTTCTCTCTCTCTGGCCCTCCTGGGCAGTGCTACTCCCTCCTCCTTCACCTGCCTCTCTCCCCCTTGGGCCCCCCTCCACTCCTTGCCCTCTCTCTGGTCACGGGCCAGCAGTGGAATGGATCACGGCCAGTGGCAAAGGGGCACTGCTGCCAGGCCTCCACGTTGAGAGGACCACAGGTAAATTCCCTGCAATGCCGCCTGCTGGGTCCCCCTTGACCGCTGCCTCCCTGGCCCTCAACAGCCACCGAGATGCATCTGGCCAGAGGAGGAGAAGCCATTGAGATGGTGGAAGCCAAAATATATCACTGGGGAGAAGGTTGCAGTCTGAGATGCAAAGCACATTTTCTCTCTGCTGCAGATTTTCCTGAATCTTTTATTTCCTGAAGGATCTAGGCTGTTTTCTGGATGATTCTGCTTCCCAGGCTCTTAATTGGTTCCAGCCTTTCTTGGCTCCGAGTTCTCTTTCAGAATTAGACCTCTTGAACCGCTGTCAAACTTTCAGGGCATTGGGACTGGTTCATAAGAGCCATGTTTAGTGGCAGTGATATTTTATAGAAGCAGTTTGTTTCATTTTACTATGATATTTTTTATTTTATTTTTTTATTTGTCAATTACAAGATAATAGGTATAAGTAAAAACAGTTATGAATACATGGATACATATAAGAAAAATAAAAAAATATGAAAAATAGGACAGGGACAGTAGGCACGTTGGTGCGCTTATGCAAGCACCCTACTACTGTCAATAGTAGACAGTCTAAGGTTAAAGTGTTTGGGGTTTGGTATGATTGCATTCCCGTAGGATTTCTTCCTACCACAACATCTGTGTATTTGGGATCAGTAATAGAAATTCAGAAACAGAATAAATGACCCTGACCTATTTAGCTGATCTAGCATTTGCAAAATCCTGAGGACATAGCACCATATTAAGATTCTGAGTTTAGATTTACATTGCTACTATTGCAACAAATGAGCATATCCTAAAATTGTCTCAATATTAAATTGTACACAGTTTAAAAATCCATTTTATACCTATCTAGCTGAAATACATAAACAATATTGATTACTCTGTTTAAGTAAGAATGTTCCTAATTTGGTAAGACTTTCAGGTGCTTTTATGTAGCCACAGTTGCATCTTTGCTCACGGGCAGCAGCAGCTGCTCCTGTTATTGAGTGAGAATGCAGGAAATAATATCTAAGAAATAAAAACTTACAATGCGGATCCATGGATGCTTCCAGGATTTCATTTATAGTAACTTTCAGCAAAGAATAAAGCCCATTAAGAGTCTATTTATTTATTGATAGACTTGGGGAGCAAGCATCAGTATCATCAGAACAAAGGCCAAGCAAATGAAGGGCTAAAACAAACAAACAAACCCCATTTAAGGTAAAGAAACATTCTGTACTGGAAGTAATAGCTGATTGGACGCTAATGAAGAAAATTTTGAATAGAGTCCTAAGGGGACTTGGATGTGGTAATAATGCTCTAGGAGTTGTAAAGTATAAACGTTTATTATGCCTGGTGAGAAGAGATGAAAGGTGAGGATATTCCAAATAAGAAGATGAAAGCATGGAAGAGGTATATGTTTAGAAGTGAGACATCTCTCCTCACCTTCCAGCCAATGTATTACTCATGAATATAGGTTTCATGCAATTAAAGAAGATGGTAATCCTTTTTTTAATAAAAACAAAAAATAAAACCATCTTTCAGTTTTATAGTGTGTCATCTGGGTACATATATCTTGCGTACATATTAATATTTGTATACATTGGTTCTGCCAATTTTGATAGCTTCCTTTAGCCTGTGATGTTCTTAGAAGGGAAGTTATTCATGTAGCACTTTTTGTTCATAGACACACACTTCAGTGAAGTGGAGCTTCTTTATGCTATTTTAAGGGGTCATAAAGACCAGTCAGACTCTTTATTATGCTTTAAGAGTGATGTCTTTTGACTTCATTGTTGTGTTTGCTTATAGTTTTAGAATAATAAACATCATAAAACTATGTTGCTTTTTCTTTTTTAACTGTGTAACTTATTCTGTTGTTACCCACTTTGAGCCAGATTACAGGTTGGGAATGTGCAGAAACTAAATGAACTTACCAATTGCATCAAAATAAAAGATACAGGATATACAGGATAAAAAAAGAGTTGATATTAAATGTGAATTGGTTATTGCATTTATATAAAGTAACAATATGTGTTTCAAAATAAATATAATACAGGTAGTTCTCAACTTACGACCACAATTCAGCGTAAAATGTTGGTTGCTAAGTAAGACAGTTGTTAAGTGAATTTTCCCCATTTTACGACCTTCCCTGCCATAGTTGTTAAGTGAACCACCACAGTTGTTATGTTAGTAACACAGTTGTTAAGTGAATCTGGCTTCCCCATTGACTTTGCTTGTCAGAAGATCGCAAAAAGTTATCACATGACTCTAGGACACTGCAGCCGTCATAAATATGAGTCAGCTGCCAAATGTCTGAATTTTCATCACATGACCCTGGGGATGTTGCAATGGTTGTAAGCGTGAAAAATGGTCATAAGTCAGGTTTTTTTCAGAGCAGTTATAACTAAAAGAACTGTTGCAAGTCGAGGTTTACCTGTACACAATATGCTATGGAAAAAAGACTTCTTTATTCTTGCTGGCAGAAATGGTGCAGTTATTATTTTCAACCAGTAGAGGGCACTGTGCACACTTGCATATATCATTAGAAAGTGTTTTTCCTCCTTCAAATAACAGAATAACAGAGTTGGAAAGGACCTTAGAGGTCTTCTAGTCTAACCCCCTGCTTAAGCAGGAGACCTTATACCATTCCAACAAGTGAAACAAAATACAAATTTTAAAAATACAACAGATTTAAAAATACATATAATAACGCCCACAAAAGAAACTTATAATCCAGACTAATTTTGTATTAGAAATGTAATAAGACTTTCAACAATTACTTGCTAGGTTTCATGCACTGTATGGATTTTCTTAAAGTGCTTCAGTATTTTGTTCCTTAGCACTAATTATTTTTTTCTACCAGGAGATTTTTCCATAAACTGCCAAATTTTTGGTGCTGTGGTATAACAAATAAAAGGCCACTCCTTTGCATTTAGAATGACACAACTGTGTTGTGAGGAAGAAGAAAACATGTTCAAATAAACATGTTTTAATAAAGAACTTTGAGTTGATGCCAGTCTCAGAGTTAATGATTAATTCGGACAATTTCTGGAACCCTGACAGTTTTAAGTAAAAAGTTCATTATTATGTTAACTCTTGTACAAAACAGCACCTGAAACAAAAATTAAGTGGATATGAGGAACCTTTCAGTTATAGCACTTGAGCTCAGGATATCATTTGCTTTATAGAAAGTAAAAAGGAACAAAAAAAGCAAAACCAGAAGAAAATAGAAAAATGTTGAGAAACAGCCAAAGACATTACGAACCGAAAGCTATTGTGTACTGTACTCAAATCAAGCATCATGATCTGGTTGTTCCAATTTGCATGGATGACACTGGCTGATGCCTTTCATTTATCACTGACTGGAGAAACCCTTCACAATAAGTTCAGCTTCCCATTTGTCTCCAGGTGATGAAATAGAAAAGATATTAAAGAGACTGCTGGAACAAAATTGAAAAACTGCAATGTGGGCATTGCTACTAAACTGAATGTTCTCTAAAAGAAAAGCAAGTGTGCACAACTGTGTTCTGGATCAGTTAATACTTATGAGTGGTTTTCAAGCCTGTGTAGAGCTGCAATCCAACTGGAAATGACTAAGGTGTGAGTGATGGTAAGCAAGGCCTCTTGATCCAAGAATGGGCACAATTGGCACAAAAGATGTACCTGTGCAAATGCCCTCTAGCAGTGGCCTCTTCCTCAGGCAAGAGCTCTTGAGTCTAGGAGCACCCCAATTTTTGCATAGGCTCGGTACCAAGGAATGTAACCCTTTCCAGTAGGCAGTATGCAAGCAACTGTAATCAATCAATGCCTTTCCATTCATAGAGCTATTTCCTCCCCCCTTATCATTTCCATGAATGTTGATGAGTAGAAGAGGATGTCTACTAACTTTGGTGCTAAATAACTAGAGAAAGTCACAATTATTCAAGCAAGCAAAACATGGGCAGTTTTGGTTCACATTTCATTTCTGTTCACACAGAAATGGTGGCCTGGGAAACTGGTGTTAATAATTAGGGGGTTCTACACAAAAACTCTGAAAACACAGAGGAGGGGCAGGTGAATGGTTTGAATAAAAGTAACTTAGAAGAAATCATGTGGAGATTAGAATTTAATTTTGAAAATACTATCATTGCTACAGTGCATTGGCCATTTATTTTGATTGATTGGGGCTTTCTTTCACCTTTTTTTTTTTTTACTATCTGAGAAAATTAAAGCTGAGCTGCAGCAGGAAATTCCATGCACTCAGGTGTTTTTTAGTTATCCAACAAATAAATCCTTTACAGTGCCCTGGAATCTATGTGGTGGCTTGTAGCTTAATATAATACATCAAATGCTTGCATTCTGATATTTTTTTTTTTAGTTTTTAATTCAGTTTGCAATTATTCTGCTGGGCTGAACAAAAGATGTATAAAATGAACAATTTAAGGGAAAACTAAACGTTGGTTCATTGAAAAGTTGTTCTTTCCAAACTTAGTGAAGAAGCCACTCATTCTAGGGAGGGCCTTCTACATAACATTGTGGGTTTCTGTGATTTGATCCACTGGCCAAATTTGCAGATAATATAATTATAAACTACATTATATGGAACAAGATATATGGCCTTGTTTAAACAACAATAAAACAAAACAAATTTTATGGTTCAGCATTATGTGTTGGTCAGTCAACATTTGATCATTTCTGCCCATTATGGAACGGAACTGAACAATTAATTACAAAACAATTCTATTTCTCTGAAAAAGTAAAGGAAATCCCAACATACTTGACTGTCTTCTTTTGTTATAGACTATCGAATTGACTTGTTAGATTTTGACATTGTAGGAATGTAACACCATGCTGCGCAAACTACGCTTTATGAATTCAATTTGCAGGGGATGCATTCTTGTAAAACCAAACGATAGTTCAACAATTTAACCAAACCCAGGAAATTACAGTTTATTCAAAAGTCATGAAAAAATGCAATTAGGATGTATACTGTTGTGGATTAGAAGTATATTTCCCCTCTGAGTTCTGCCTAGAGACCATCATCATTGTGGGGGGAGGGGCTCCTATGTTGCCACCATTTTGCCTGATCCTCCCTTTGCAGAAAGTGTTCCTGGAGGCTCAAGGGGGCATCACAGCTAGCGATGTTTAACATTTGATTCAGTGACTAGAGTTTGATGGAACTACAGTTCATTATCTAGAAAACAAAACGTTATGGAAGATTATCCAGGTCTTCTGATACAGAACAAAATATCTCTCGGAAAAAATACGTATTTGTTGCATTTTGTGTTTTGAATTATCACTAGGATTTTTTTTAACTGTCAAGTTGAAGCCAATGAAAATGCAGATAATTCAACTTAAAATTATCATTTTGCTGAAGGGTTTCAGAAAATTAGCCCTATCTTCATGAACGGCTTGATTTTAGTGCATTTTTTTTTATAATTCCTTAGATCTCTAGAAATGGTGACTCCAGCCCAGTAAAGTTAAAAAAAAATCTTTCATTTTTAAACAATCTCCAACTTGAAATGAAAATACAATTGCTTGTTAAGTCAATTAAATGAAAGGACCACTTAAGCTGTATAATGTGGAAATATAATTTGTAGCCTTGTATCAATTGAGAAGGCATTTTATGGCATATAAGCCAATTTTGCCAGCCACATGGAAACACTTTTAACATTTACCAACAAAGGTGATGACTGTTAGAGATTATGCGAAATGTGTAATTTAGTCTTTAACCTCAAATACCAGCCATATCATGATATATTAAAAGGTTTGGAGTGCTTAATAATACTAGAACTTCACTGCAATAATTTTTGTGTATAATTAGAGGTTGGGACAGGGTGAAGAGGTGCTGTAATGGAGAGATTTCAATAAACCAGCTGATATTTTATTTGCAGTACTACATTATGACTGATTATAAGAAAATAGTGTTGCATTTGCTACAAATTGTCATTAAAATATATGGAATAAGTCTGCACATTTTCCATTAATTGAGATACACACACACACACACACACATATTGTTCTCAGAGGGAAACTGGTGGTTCCTGAGAAGATCAATCCCATTCTAAATTTAGAATGCTTTCCAAAATCTTCTCTACTAGGGCAACTTTCTTCTTTCCCCCATTATATAATAGCAGCCCACTTTCATTTTCTAGGTTACTTCATGATTTAGCTAGATGACAGTTGGAATCCTGCATCCAATACTAGTCACTATGATACCAAAAAAAAGAAAAAAAAGATGTTGAAATCTTAGAAAGAGTGCAGAAAAGAGCAACAAAGATAATAATAGGTCTGGAAGCTAAACCATATGACAAACAATTGAGAGAAACAAGTATTTCTAATCTAATGAAGAGAATGACTAGGGTTGATATGATAGCAGCCTTCAGTACTTAAGGGGCTGTCACAGAGTAGAGGAGGTCAACCTATTCTGCAAAATACCCGAGGGCAGGACAAAAAACAACTGTTGAAGATTTCTAATCTACAACTAAGAAAAAAATCCTGACAGAACAATTGATCAGTGAGATGCCTCCAGAAGTAGTGGGTGCTCCATCACTGGAGGTTTTCAAGAAGACACCGGACAGCCATTTGTCTGGAATAGTATAGGAACTCCTGCCATGGATAGGGAATTAGACTAGAAGGGACTTCCAAGGTTCTATCCAACCCTATTATTCTATGTTTTATGTTCTTAAATAAGTACATAGTACCTAGATGTAATAA
Organism: Hydrophis major; assembly: GCA_033807585.1. Classification (NCBI taxonomy): domain Eukaryota; kingdom Metazoa; phylum Chordata; class Lepidosauria; order Squamata; family Elapidae; genus Hydrophis; species Hydrophis major. Next base: position 137,505,577 of record CM066329.1, on the reverse strand, counting down.
TTTACTTATTTACCCCAACATGCTTTGACCAGGAATGGCTTGTCTCTTCTTGAACAAGGGATCACTGTTAAACATTTGAATGTAACAAAGAATGATGTAGCTCTGTTTGATGTTTAACTCAAAACAGATGATGAGAATAGCAGAACCGATGAGAAGATAGTTTTTGTCAGTTACATGCTTTTTAAAAAATATATACTGGCATCTGTCTAAGATCAAGCAATGGGAAAGAATATATAGTATTAACTAGTTAGAATCAATTTTACCTTTAAAAAAAGATTTAAACTATCTCAGTTACCACTGAAATGGTTACTGTTATCAAGCTTGCAAATTTGGATTTTGTAAATTTGCTCATCTTTTTTTTTTTTTGAAACAAATTTTTATTAATTTTAAAGATAAAACAACACATCATTAACCATTAAATACATAAACACATAAAACCTCTTAACATTGTAAATCCTTACAAGTCAAACAAAACATTATTTTTATACAGCATAATTCCAATTTATCCCATCTCCATATGGACACACAAACATCTTTCAGCAAATTTCTCATTATTTCTCTTTACTCCTATTCAATTTCATTTCTCTTCCATATTTATCCATTTTATAGTCATCATATTCTTTTCTTTCTGGCTTGTATAAATTATTCTCATCTAACATTCCTCCAAGGTTTTATTGATTCTTTCCTTTTTTTTTTTTTTATAAAAAACAAATTTTGTTAGTTTTACCATAAGCACAATACACAAACATACAAACACAAAACATAAACAAAACTAAAAGATCTTTTCTGAAGGTTGTCTGTTCCCGGGTTAAAACTCTTTACACAGACACAAATTCAAACATCATATTCAACCCATATCTCCTTCCAAATCTTATTATCATTTTCTTTTTTATATATATATATAAAAACCATTTTTATCAGTTTTATAAAAACAATGCACAAAAAATCAAGGCATAGCAGCTTATAAATTCTTTTCTAATAAAAAATAATAATAATAGACCAATAAGGCATAACATTTCCAGATTATAATATCAATATTTCATATAATATTAACTTCATATCTTATCCCTACTTCTCTTTTCCATCCAAATTATTTATTAATTAAAATTTTATTGCCTTTTATCAATATACAAAATCCAAAAAAAAAAAAAAAAGCATATATATCCTTCCATATCTTATTACCATTTTCAACAACATTCTTTGTCTGTTCTATTTCCAATTATCCATTCATCTTTTTTTTCTTTTACTATACTTCTCCTGTACACCAATTGGAGTAACATCTATAACTCATTACCCTAACTTAGAAATACTACATATAACAATCTTTCTTGGGATTCTGTTAAATTTGCTCATCTTAAGGGCACGTTTTTTTTGATACACGTTATTTTCTTTCTACTTACAGATTGTTAAAAAAAAATTGTATGATGGAAATTCTAATAAAATAATGATCACTTTTGTACAATATCCTCTAAAAAAGTTCAGCTAATGAATATGTTGCTATTTTCTACCTTTCCCCATCAAATATGGCTGTTTAATCAATTTTTATGATTTATCACAGTTAGATCTTGAAATGGATGCCATTCTGAGTTTGCAAAAACAGGCATTTGTAACCTGTGACAAACTGTAAATAAAAACCCAATTTGTCAAAATCTAGAATAATGATCATTTAAGCAACATTAAAGATCCACCTGTGATGTAATCAAACTTTTTTTTTAGTTTAGCATGTTTAACATCCAGCATATTGACCTTTTTCTGGATATATACAGAATTAAATATAATGATTTAGTTTAATTGCAACTGATCCTCGCTATAATATAAGCATATGGACAACCAAAACTGCTCCAATTCATTCTCCATTCTAATGCAGCATTCTCTATTGTAACTGGCAATGGCACTTGAAATTTTTTGAGTGAAGTGTTCCCCGGCCCTACTACCTAAATATCAAATTAGGTGTGATATAATTGATATTGACAGATAGCTGAGTTTGACTGACATTGTGAAATCCTACCAGGGTTTAATTCAGGTCATCATGGCAGCATCATGTGACATAGCGGGACTTTGCTAAACCAGGCATGGGCATGGGCAGCAAGTGATCTGGCCCATGGGCCAGGAGTTTGACTGGGTAGACTAAAAGACATCATTGAGGCAGTGATCATAGCTGTACAAGAACAGGCACTAAGTTCCATAGAAACAAGTATCTATCACACTAGACAGGATTTGAAATGCAGACTGTGCAGGAACAACATACACTGAACAGCACAGCCAAGCAGCTGGCATTGTGTACAAGGACATCTGAACAGAACATGGGCTAGACTCAGAGGTGGTATTCAAAAGATTCTGACCAGTTCTGGAGAACCGGTAGTGGAAATTTTGAGTCGTTCAGAGAACCGGCAAATACCGCCTCTGACTGGAGATTTTACAGTATCCTTCCCCTGCCACACCCACCCAGCCATGCCCACAGAACTGCTAGTAAAAAAATTTGAATCCCACCACTGGTTAGACTCTCTCAAATCCAGATGGGAAATTCCACAAAAGGTCCTGAAGAATAACATGGCTAATTTTCTATGGAACTTCTGGTCCAGGTGGATGGGCAAGTACTGGCCAGTCAATCAGACATTGTAGTAGTAGACAAGGACCAGACTGCTGAAGATGTAGCAGTGCTAAGTCAAGGAGTTTGAGAAACTTGAGAAATACTGGACAACTCAAGACCAAGGAGTTTGAGAAACTTGAGAAATACTGGAGCCTGAAGGAGAACGAGAGAGGATGTGGAAAGTGAAGGTCAAAGTGTTTCCAGTGGCAGAAGGGATACTTGGCGTCATGACGCCTAAACTGGGAGAATGGATCCAACAGATTCCAGGAACAACATCAGGGCTCTGTCCAAAAAAGTGCAGTGCTAGGAAGGCCCATCCTTTTATGTGTACATCAACCTTACATGCACATAAAATGGACTGAGACGACTATATCACTGCACTACTGAGACAAGTACCTTGACTTTTTTTAACTGTTTCCTATTTGTTTGATGGTTTATTTGTTTGTGCTTGTATCCCACTCCAATCCCAAAACTCTCTGGATAGCATGCAATATCAACACTATGTTAAATATGCAATTTTACAATGAATGTTAAGCTGCTGACATGTTCAGTGTTCCTAAACACATGGTATCTGGAAACACTTTGCTCTTAATTTGTTTGCTATCCCAAATTTTGGGATGAACAACCATTGTATTAACTTGAAATCATCTGAGAAACTGGATTATTTCAGAATCTTGGTGGCATTTAGTGCATTCAATAATAAATACCTTATAAATACCTAATAAAACTAGAGAGCCTTTAAATTAATAAATAAGTTATAATAACAGAAGGGAATTCTGCTGCACCAGGGACTTCATTTATTCAATAACAAGGTAGCAAAAATTGACATCTAGGAAGGAAGGTCTAGGTGAAAGAAAGCCCTGCATATGGTTCCAATTATTAGTCATTGGTATAAAAATTTCCCACCATGATCCAGGATAATGATCTGCACATAGATGCATAATGGAAAAAACCCAGGGTGCAACCACCTAGTGGTATTAATTTATCTTGTGAAATTTTATCCAAACTTTCCATTATGCCTAATCTTCTGTATTTATTATCCATCAACCTTCAGTAAATTATAGCAAATAAAAATGTACCTTCAAATTAATTTTTTTAAACTCTGAATGTCATATCTTTGCCTGTCTATGTACATGTGAAGATTTACCTTCATATGCTGCTGTGCAATACTGATGGAGAGAAAGTATATTTATTTCAACTGCATTCACACACTCAAGTTGTCCTAAGTTGTCCTTTTTTCCCCTACTTTTCTGAATATCTAACCATATAGCAAATTCTATTCCATTCTAATAAAAACTAGGATATAATGGTTCCATGTATAATGGTTCCTTTTTAGCCCAATATATCCTGAGAAAAGAGTTGAAACTGATTTTGAAAATAGACAAGCCATTGATTTGGATTGAAGCCATTACTCTGTTATCTGTCATTGCTGAATTCACCAATTCCTCTGGAAGTTGAGGAAAGTCAGAAAGCTAAGAGAGAAGAGCTGAGGGGAAAAAAATACAAGACATGAGGTTCTTGCTTAATTTTTGTTTAATGGCAATAGGGAGTTCTGGGATTGCCATCAGTAAGTAATGGAATCACATGACATCACACTTTGTGACCACATGACTTAGTGATGGAAATTCCAATTATCTTCATTAAGCAAGGATTATCTGTAATAGTATCTTTTCTGATGAGGTTTACATCTGTCCATGAGGGATACTCAGGAACTCAGTTGAGAGAATGATCCATCTAGCTCATTATCTTAACTCCAATACAGACTGGCAATATTTGAAGTTTCGAAGTCTTGCCCTTTGCCCCATCACCTGCCCTTATTTCCTTAGGGGAAAATGGATTCCAATAATGCATATAGCTGCATAATTCTGAAGAGGGGAAACATAATTCACTTCCTGTACAAAAGGTATCTAGAATAGGTACTATGTTATTGCTTTTAGATAAAGCTCTCTTATTAAATGCCAGATAGATTCTGCCTCTAGTTGAGTAGTCTGTAATCTTTTTTTTTTCTACTTAAAATATCATATATCCTAAAGTTCTTAAACTTTCTTCTTGGCCCTTAGTTACTCTCTGCAAATCCATTAGTGCTCCATTACATAGTTGGTAAACCGTATTGCTTTTTAAAGCACACTTTAATAGTATTATCAACCAAAGGATATTTTTTAAGCCTGTGAAGCATGCTATTCCTATTTTCACAGAAAACTGTCAATGTTATAAATCATTTTGTCACAAAGATGAAAATGTATGTTCTAAAATTAGTAGTGTCTTGACAGTATTCCGGAACAGCAACTGAACTGGAGTATATGAATCTTTTTCAATTTCTTTTATGTCCTATCATTATTTGACATATTCTTTTATAGCCTTAACCATTCTTGATCTTTTTCAAACTAGTGAATATCCCTGACCTTTAAAAAAATGGGGCAATTTTATGAACAAGTTTAAAAAAAAAAACACTATCCAACTTCCAGAAATGTAAAGCTTGCACATACATAATTCAGAGCTGCTTTGACAACTCTCTACAAGATCCTGTCCCCTTTTCTCACCTATTGTTTTACATTCTTTCTGTCCTTGTTGACCCTGCTAATCAAAAGTTAATTATTCCCAGTGGCAAAATCAGCCATCAAAATTCCTGCTTCCCATGGTATGACTGACACACCAGCTGCCATAGTGCTTGTCATAATAAAGCCAACAAAGGCTACGGCTAGATCACTCATTTTCATTGTTCAAGCTTAATGCCACTGAAATATTTAATTTTGTTTACAGAGATCAAAATGATATTGCTTAGGTGAGCTCAGAAGAGGAAGTACTGAAGAAAGCCAAAAATCTTTACTATAGTTGTCAGCCCTGCTCAATGCTGTTATTTTAAAATACAGTATTATGTAAACAAAGTCTTTCACTGATACTCATAAGAAAAATGACTCCTGTTTTAGATTATCCGTTATTTCCTTCATTTGTTTAAAACATTTATGCACCATACCTACTGATCCCAGATCGGTAAAAAGAGGGAGGTTGTACCTCCATCTAATCTCTAATTGAAAAATATACAAATAACTAGAGAATATGGGACAATCAACATTATATAAACCAGAAGACTAGCAGAGTGCATCCATGAATACCAACTAGCTGCTTTATTGTGAAAAACACAACTACAGTAAATAATCTGCTACAATAGCAAATTCTATTGGAATACTTTGAGAGATAGGATAAAATGGAAAAGAAGGTACGCCAAGTTGTTAACAGACTATAATTCTAATATTTAAGAGTCAAGTATTCCATCAAATTTCTCTCTGAGAGAAAGGAGATGCTGTGATAAGAAGAAAGTAACAGATAGGGTACACTTTCTGTCAGTGTTGTAAAGTTTTTCATTATTTTGTAAAGTGCATTTTGCTGCTTGTCCTGAAGTGTAGAGGACTGGAAGGAGATTCACTGGAAGGAGATTCTCCCAACTATGTAGAAACTTTTACTTTCCCTTAAACAGAGCATCTGTGGTGCTCAAGTATTTTGGCTCTCCATTATCCATAGGCTTGAGAGGATGTGTACTAAATTGTTTTTGGAAAAGCACAATATTAAAGCATTTTGGTGAACAGTTTTCAAACTAAAAACCTGCTCAGCAACTTTATGTGAAGAAAATGTTCTTATTACTTGGTGTGAATTGTATTTATAGGATAGGTAATTAGTCCTGGCAGTATTCTTGAGTTGAGTAACCAGTGGCACAAGGAATGAATAATATGGAGAAAGAAATCCTTTGAGTCAAGTTAAATAACTAGATTTGGATTATTAAGAACACTAGCTTATTTTTAATCATGGTGTAAATGCCAGTCAAAATTATTTGCCCCTTTCAGACGATAGCAAAAACTGTACTTGACAGATGTGTCAGCTACATGCTTTTCTACTTTATTGTTTAAAGACTGTCCTTAAGTTGGTTTAAGTCAGTAGGCATGCTGTGTTTTCCCTGTTCCCCTTGTTAAACTAAGCCTCTGGGTTGAATTGACTTAGGACTGATTGCTAGCTTTTTGGCTTTCTTATCCTTGAGTTTGAGCTTATCTTTTCTATGATCATTTTCTTTATCAAGAATAGGTATTGAAGATTTATCTTCCTCTTTAATTTGCAAAAGTTTTACTCTTCATGATTTATTTTAAATTTCCTGAAGTTCTTGCTTGATCAGCTATTTGTTGTTCAGATGTTCCATCGTTAATGATGGAGTCAGTGAAAGAGTAGTCTTGACTGGTATCCTTGCTCCATTTTTCACAAGTTATGTGTCAATGGATCACCTTTTTGTAGCCATCTCAGCTACAAAGGCTAGCAAAGCGCTGCATTCTGCCAGGCAAGACTTTATCAGTGGGTTTTCCAGGTCCCAAACTGAAACAAGTCCCTTAATACTTGTCTGTTGCTTTCCTATATGCTGGTATGACAGATGAACCATAAACATAATTGTTATGCATGTTGTTCTTCAGACTGAGGAGGCTCAGTTACAGAGTCCAAAGGCTTTTTTCCAGTTCATCTGTCTTATTCTGTTCATTATTTCATCTTGCAGCCGCCTCATTAGAGGCAGGCAATGCTAGGCAAGATGATCCTTAAAGTAAAGGGAAGGGCAAAATACTGATCTCAGGCTGACAAGGTGCTGCCTCCCTCATCATCACTTTACCAGGAGTTTCTATTTTCCAGTAGATAAAATATTAGTTGGCAAAGTTTTTGAGCAAAGAGAACTAGCACAAGTAATAAAGAACAAAGCTATTCAATTTCATTTCATTTAAGGTATTTATAAAAGGTATTACAAAAGGAAGAATACCCCTGTCAAGTATTAAACATACAATCCACATCAAAAAGAAGAAAACAAAACAAAACAGAAAAAAACATTAAAATGATAACAGAAAAATTCAATATTACAAAAATGCTGTGCAATTAAAATGTTTGAAATTGTGGGGGATTCTCTATGAAACTTAATATCATGTTAACTTTTGCCTTCAGTTTCCCCTGTGGGATAAAAGCATGATGATGATTATTTTGGGTTGGTTTTTTTTTTTTTTTGTCCATATGTGTTATTTTGGGAATATGGCAGAGAGGATCTGTCATGCTGCCTCCTATTTCTGTTGGGAAACAGACAAGAAACAAATAATATGATTCCAATAAATAAATAACCTTTCCCATCTTTTGGGGAGTACTATTTTGAATATTAATTAAGCCGCCAATAAACCTAAAATAGGATCCCATGGCAAAAGAGAAAAGAAGCTATTTTATCATATAGTCTCATATTTGATTCTTCTGGTTGCTATTTTCTTTTCTGAACCTGTGGGAGTGTTTCTATACAAGAAACCTGTATCAGCTTCAATCTCAATCAACTCTAAGAAAACAATGATTCAACCATAAAATAAACAATGGTGCAATAGAATAGAGTACAATAAATATTCCTTCTCTGTGCATGTATACAGGTACAGACACATAGAAACACATACCCTGACAGCTAAGAGAAATAGGAACTGAACTCCATGGAAACTTCAACTGCCATAAATAATGCTAAAAGGAATTTTGGCTGCTACAAAACTCTTTTGCATTAATCACACTGCTGTTAAGTATTTGATTGTGCACTTTAGAGCTGTATGTACAAGGCTAATCCTAGAAAACGCAACAGGTGCCCATAAGTAAACTAGGTACAATTGTATTGTTTCCAAAGGGTGTATTTCCAACACCACTGGAGGTCATATATTTGGAATACCAAATAGAAAAAGAAAAAAAGGCAGTCAGAGATCTTAAGGGACAGCAATTAGTACCGGCTTTTGACCTCTCTGACTCTGTCATCAAAAAGGGTCATCCCTGCAAGCAGTTGCTATTAAAGGAGAGGGACAGGGACAGGAAGGAGCATGACCTTGTCCATTAAAGGAAGGCACTTACCTAAAGATCAAGGGAAGATTCCGAATAGCTTTAGTTGTCAGCTTGCCTGATTGTTGATTTACCATTAGGAAAAATTCTACTCCAAAGATTAAACGTGGATCACATGCTGAAGTCTGTATAAAAAATAAAATAAATTGCATTATTGGTGCCGAGAATCCAGTGGTGTCTTTTTAGCTAGCCAGGTGATTAGAAATATTGACAGTGCTGAAATTTTAGAGAGATAGAACTTTCCAGTCTTCAATGTCATAAGAAAAATTGCTATCCAAGGGGAAGCGGAATAAAACTGCCAGATTTATATATCTCTCCTTCTGATCCTTTTACTCTTGTTGAATTTTGACCCTTTTTAGTTTTTAAGATATTTCATTTAACCCAGTACCAATGTCCTTCCTTTGACAGAAAGCCTAATAAGAAATTAGCTCATTTCTCCTATGTTTTCACAGTCTGTTCCAAACATATCTCCATTCTTATGATACAAAGGTCCATAAATAGATACCTATAACAAGTAAAGTTATGGCCTCTGGATTAATACTAGTATATATGAGGCTTTTCTTAAAGCACACAAATACAGTCTTATATCTACTAATGTTAATCCAGAGGATATAACTTGAATTCTCAACCCCTTATCAATTATAGGTATCTGAGCCAGTTAACGTCCAGCTCCATCTAATCTCCCCCACTTTACCCCAAATTAAGTGATTATGGGATTATAAAAGGGGGTTCTTAAGGCTTTTTTAAAAAAATATGAAATGGGATGATGGACACATCCTTTTCAATCCAATGTATCTCACATTCTATGTCATGGACAGCATAGACCAGAATGTGGACCAGAGAGGAATGAAGTTATAACTATTCAAAAGTTGTGGGTGCTCCATCACTTGAGGTTTGTAAGAAGATATTAGACAACCATTTGTCTGAAATGTTGAGCAGGAGGTTAGACCAGAAGAACCTCCAAGGTCTCTTCCAATTCTGCTATTCTATTATATCTGTAGATTCTCAGTATGGATGTGTACTCTATATAGATGTATGTCCTTTTGGATTCATCTGGACAGAGCAGTTCTTTTGAATGGTTCAAATAACTCAATTCAATGGAACAAACTTCAATGGAACAAACGCTGTTGAGAACACTCAAAATATGCTGAAGTCAGAGAGGAGGGTTTTATTCACTCCTCTATCTGCCCTTTCCTCCAAAGAAAGTCCTCAGGTCTAGTCCAGATTTCCCCCCTGGATTATAGGCTTCCACAGTGGAAGGCTGGAAAGTCTTGGGCTCCTTCAGATGCACTACCTTTCCTATTTCTATTTATGTTAGTATCCCCATTTCCCCTTCTTTTCCTCACTGATACTGTTGGAGAGCTGAGGTTGTAATGGACAGAAGGAATAGCCTTGAAGAGCAGAAGGAAGAATCACTCAAGCCAACACTCAGATAAAAGAAATCTGCATCCAGAATAGAAATGTAATTTGAGAAAGCATCTCAGACATAGCCCACCCTATTTCTCATGAAGATATAGGAAAGCAAGAAGACACAGAATTACAAGATTCTGCTACGGTAACCATATAATAAAAACAACACCAGCATTGGTAACTTTGCTTCTCTAGTCTGGTCTACCTTGAAGAGCTGACCAATATAAAGAAAGGTTTGAGAAAAGCTTCCATCTCTAAATTTTCCAAGATCACTTAAAAATAAATCAGACTCGGAGAAAAAAATCTGATCTATCCTGTGGCCCCTGGGACAAAATGATGGTTGTTTTTAAGACCCAAGGTTAAATTAATAATTTAAAACACAGGCAGTCCTCAACCTATGACTGTGATTGAGCCTGGAATTACAGTTGTAAGTCATTGCGGTTATAAACTGAGGCATCACATTCCTGGACCCAAAATTGGGACATTTTTTTCTGATGGTTATTAAATGAACACCATGGTCAGTATGCAAATCTATTTTACCAGTGGGTGGTTTTTTGGGCCCAAACCAAATGTAAGCTCTGTAAACCACCAAAGCATGTCAAAAATTGTGGTCATGTGCAGTGGTAAGATTCAAATTGCCAAACTACTCAGAAAGTTAACAACTGGTTCTCCTGAAGTGGTATGAACTGGCTGAATCCCACCACTGGTCATGTGACCTGAGATGCTGCAAACAGCCACAAAGATGAGTCAGTTGCCAAGCACCCAAAATACCATCATGTGATTGCAGGTGTCTATGTACAGCCATCAAAGCTGCAAAATTGGAAATTTGAATAGTCTCTTAAGTGATGGCTTGTAAGTCAAGAGCTATCTGCATTAATTCCACTCTGATTTAGCATTAAGTGCTTATTTTGTTTTTATTATTATTATTATTTTGTTTTTATTTAAAATAATTTATTATGAATTATTATTTGAGCTTGAACAAAGTGGTCAGAAAGTTTTGTTTGATTTTTCATAATTATTTTGTCTAAATGTTTATTGTTTCGTTCCCTTTTGCATTCATTAGGAGCAACTCTATACACTCTTACTTTTTAAACATCTAAATATTTAATTCATGATTTAAATCATAGGGATGAACATGAAATTAGACATTTGCAACTACAACATCTAGAATGATAGTCCATATATTTTAGAGGCAGGTTTCATTATTTCTCATCCCTGACACTAAATGATTATGGTCTTGCACGCCAAAAAAACTAACAGTTTTAGCTATGGATGATATGAACACAAGATTCATTGGAGCACTAATCTTATTGGAATATGGCATGTGGTTTGCTTTTTGTTTTCAACAAAAATAAAGCATACAGCATTAGGGGTTCTCCCTGATATTGGCAGAATATTTGTGTATAATTTTTGGTCCTGCATTAGGTCTGTGCTTTAATTTTGCTCCAGATTAGTATCTAGTAGAATGTCATATTCTAGATGCCCTTCGTTTCATTGCAGCCAAGTTTTGCAAGACCACATATCATTATAGAAGAGTACAGGTAGTCCTCAACTTAGTGCCATAATTGAGCCCAAAATTTCTGTTGGTAAGCGAGGCATATGTGCCTTCTTTTACAACCTTTTTTTTTCATTGTTGTTGAGCAAATGACAACTGCAGTTGTCAAGGGAACCATATGGTTGTTAAGCAAATCTGATTTCCCCCCACAAACTTTTGCCTGCTTGGAAGCCAGCTGGGAAGGTTACAAATGATGATCGCATGAATCTGGGATGCTGTAACTGTCACAGATACATGCCAGTTGCCAAGTACCTGAATGTTGATCTGTGATTGTGGAGATGCTGCAAAGGTACAAGTCACTTTTTTCAGGACAGTTGTAACTTTGAACAGTCACTAAATGGATGATTGTAAGTTGAGGACTACTTGTATGGTCATTGCCATCACCAAGGCTTCTGTGGTATGTCATTGGGTAACCACCACCCCACTCTCTCTCCCTCCTTCTCTCCCTCCCTCCTTCCCTCCCTTGGAAAGTAAGCAGCTGAGCTTGTAAATGCTGCATTTTCAGTGCTACGCACAAGCACACTCACCAAGCTGGTTGCTAAACAAGCAGCATCGCACAACTCAATGGAACCTTCAACCACTAACTAAACATGGCTTTGATCTGCATTTATTTTTGTTATCTCTGTAGAATTGATATTATGAGGTATATTGTATTAATAATGTCACACTGGCTTTATTGAGACAGTACAAAAAGTGGGTAGCATTTATTTGAATTTTGGGGGGAAAAGATAAAAGCATAGTAGTCCTACCTTTACATCACCCTTTGCATGTAAAAGTGACCATCTATGCCCAAGTTTTCTGTGTAATATTGGACCCAAAATTTAGGAATTCACTTAAAATATCCTCCGGCCTTTTAAGATATTGATATGAAATTGGATGATCAGTTTTAATTTTTTTTCACCCTTTTTCACCTTCAGATTCTTTATCAAAAATGAAAGATTCAGTGTAAGTTATGTCTCCAGCCTTGTGTAGTTGGTTATTTGAAAAACAAGAAAATAACTATCAGTGAGGAACTTCTCAGACCTTACAAGTGGATTTAAAGCCTTGCATTTTCTCCCATTCGGAAAGATCAGATTTAGCAGCTACCAAAAGCAGGCATCATTAATGACTCTATGTGTATGAACTGTTGTGTCCAAAGGACATTTCAGTGTCTAACAGATGCAAGGGGAGTGGCATGCCAGCAGCAATGGGGAGTGGGGTGGGGGCATTTGACCCCAAGTGGGTGGGCTTATAAATCAAATTAAATGAAGTGGACATTCCCATTAAGGTAGTTGGACCCCAAACACTGCATACACACACACATCATCATCATTAACACTTCTCTAAAAAACATTTTGTGCTCACAGATTCCTCCCATATAAGAACTGTTCTGTTTTTTAAGGTCACAGAATAAAGTGGACTATATAAAATAAAGCCTAATAGATACTCTACCTTTCTTGTTCCGCCATTCTTGCATGGTTCTCCTTTATATCTTGTCTAATTGTCTTCCTCTCTTTGCTAATTTGTGGTATAGATATACTTAAAGAAAACATTGGTGGTTTTTTTTGCCCTGGGCGTTTTGCTACTCACACTGTTCTACAAAGGGACACACATTGTTTTGCATCTACGTTTGGACAAGATATCTGCAAACCAAAGCAAAGAAACAAACAATTGTCTTCACAAATAATTTAAGAAATGTTTTAATCTAATTGCCATCAAAGGTTTTCCCTGAAAATTGTTTTGCAGCTTCCAAGCTTTAGTTCTTATTTCTAATATTTTAACCATTTAACTGCACCAGCATTTTTTGTCGGCTATGGAACACTCTGCATGCTGGCAAGATATGTAATACTCGGATGACGAGAAGTCTTCTTCCACCAGATAGGTGGAAGAAGTTATTTAGAATACTGTTTTCCTAGAGTGCCATTGCTTCTCAATGTTTACTTTCAACTTTTTTAACCAAAAAATGTCCACTGATTGAACTGTAATCCAGATATACCCCAGTATAAGTAGTCCTCTACTTACAACCACAATTGCGTCCAAAGTTTCTGCGCTAAACAAGGCAGTTGTGAGTTTTGCTCCATTTTATGACCTTTTCCTCCACAGCTGTTAAGTAAATCACTGTAGTTAAGTGAATCATGTAGTCTTTAAATGAATTTGGCTTCTCCCATTGACCTTGCTTGTCAGAAGCTGGCTGGGAAAGTTACAGTTAGTGTTCACATGATCCTGGGATAGTGCAATCGTCATAAATACATGCCAGTTGCCAAGGACCTGAATTTTGATCATGTGACCATGGGGATGCTGTAATGGTACAAAAGTATGAAAATCACTCATAAGTCACTTTTAAAATGCCTTTGTAACTTTGAATGGTCACTAAAAGAATGGATGTAAATTGAGGATTACCTCTATGCCCAATACCCAACTTTATTATTAAATATCTTTATAAATTCTTATAATAGATGCTACATAATTTGTTTACCTGGTTTTCCTTGACAGCCTCTGAAAGTGGCTCTGTTTATGATGATCTTTAAAGCAGAAGTGAATATAAGAAGTGTAGAATATTATTGTGACATTGATTCATAAATTGTTTTGCTTACTTATTGGCTCCATCTGCTGGAATAAATTAAAAGGAAACTAGAGTATAACATTCCCCACCAAACCTCAAATATTTTCCCCCTTCATAATAATCTACCTCCTTCAGCAACAGATTTTCTTCCAATCTGCAGATGCAAATTATCTCCTAAGACTTAAACACATAAGCATATGTGTGAATTTTCTTTTTTTAATTAAACTTTATTTAGTTTTCAAAATTTAAAAACACGAAATAAAATATATCAGTATCTCAACATCAAGACATCTTTTACATTTCCTTATCATCTTTCTATATACACATTTCTTTCATTATACAATTTCAACTTAATATATAAATAAATTAGATATTTTCATTTAACTGGTAGCAATATTGTTTGAACTTTGTAAAACAAAACCATGAACAACAATCACAAAGGACTGGCCTTTATTTTAATCAAAAACTTTTACATTGGTTAAAACCAAATCAACAGAAAAAAATATTTCCAAAGTGGTAATTTTGTTTAATGCAAAACAATGCAATGTCCATTAGAGCAAACATGTTCCATATATATGCTGATGGTAATTTTCATAAAAAGAAAATTCCAGGTGGGAAATTAACTCAAAAGAACTGAGAAAAAAAATAAGTAATGATGCCACTGAGAAGCCACAGAAAAAGGTTAATCAAAGATTATGATGGGAATAAAAATTAGCTCCAGTCTAAGACGATAAAAGACTTTTGAGATCTTTTACACATTAGCAAATGAGTCAATAAAGATTATAATAATATAGTAACCAGGGTAATTCAATGAATTTCTATGTTTAGAACTTTGAGACTGAACTAAACACAGCACATAGGTTAACTTTAAAACCTTTAGTGATATTAACCAGTTGATTTAAAACAAAATCCAACTGATTGTACAAACAATACTTATTAGTTATTATATAGTACATTAGCCCTGTGCAATGCTTTGGATTAAATTTTTAGAAGGTGCTTTGGAAGGCACAGGGTGTCTTAAGATATATGTATGCCATAAGCAGTGTAGTAT
This sequence comes from Hydrophis major, assembly GCA_033807585.1. Classification (NCBI taxonomy): domain Eukaryota; kingdom Metazoa; phylum Chordata; class Lepidosauria; order Squamata; family Elapidae; genus Hydrophis; species Hydrophis major. The sequence goes on along the minus strand of CM066329.1, from coordinate 137,490,555 downwards.
TTTCTGGGCTTGCATAGAACTGCAGAGAGCAATCATTTCTGGGGAAAGACATGGCTGCTTTAAAGAGCTGCAGACAACTACTATGTTTATGCCCTTACTCTTAAGTATGTATTTGGAACTAAATGTGATGAATTGCACAAACTTAATATTTATTACATTGTTTACTGGAGACAACATGTCTGAGTATTAGTTGATGGGGACCAAGGGCCCATGCCTAGTTTAAGGTTTTCCATTGGCATCTGGTAAGCCATTCTTGGAACCAAAGGTAAGATTAGAGAAAAATGTGCATTGCCAATGCACTACCTTTTGCAGGTGTTATTTTAGGTAAGGGGGAAAAAAAGAACTGTTTTTAATCTGAGGAGAGAACAAGAAAGGATTATACTTAAAGCTGCTTTTGCAGAATATCGAATTTAGTTGTGATTCTATTGCAACAATAAACATTATATAGGGTCTAATGCACAATTGTTGCATTTTTTTAAAGCAGATATAAAAGATCCTGAAGAAATCAGGTTGCTTGGGCAACTTGGGCTGCAGATTTGTCTTCTGTTATTTGTCTATTATTGATATTAAAGGGCATATTAATAGTATTATTGCTTAATCATTTTTTCTCATCTAGAGATAAAATTTGAAAAGATAAATGATGATGATTGCTTGGGCACAAAATGTAGGTCACAACATACAGTTAGAAGATTGGGAGAAAATGTGGACCAAGAACTGCAAATTAACATTATCAACAGCGCATAAAGAAAATCTTATCAAGATGTTTCATAGATGGTATTTGACACCAGTGAGATTGGCCAGGATACACCCGAATATGAACCCACAGTGCTGGACATATAAGCTCATAGATGGAACATACCACCATATGTGGTGGCAATGCCCCAAAGCCAAAAAGTACTGGGAAAAAGTGAGGAAATGGATAAGAGAAATTACAGGGTACAATATTGAATTTAAGCCAGAAAACTTCTTACTGGGGACGATTAAAGGAAATTTGGAGAAACTTACCCAACACATCGTATAAGATGTAATAACAGCGGTGAGAATTGCCTATGCCCAAAGCTGGAAAGTAGATGACACACCTTCTGAAACCATAGTAATTAATAAAATACTTGATTGGGCCAAGATGGACAGGCTTACGAAAAAATTAAAAGGCAAAGAGGAGTCAGAGTTTTATGAAGCTTGGGAAATGTTATATATATGGTTAGAAAAAAGAAAGAAGATTTGATATGAAATAGAATTGTAAATAAAATGTAACACTTGACACAAAACTGTTAAAATGTAGATACGCATGTATTTTGAAAATAAATTAAAATTAAAAATGGAAAAGATAAATGGGTAGATAATCTCAAATAGGTAACATGTAAAACAAATTATATTTACTTATTATCATTCAGGTGTCTTTTCTCCAGGAAATTTAGAGGAATATACTGTATGTAGTTATATTACTTTTCTGTAGATATTGTACTATAAATTATACCCAATCTCTTTGGGTTGTGTACTGACAGGCATGTATTTAGAAAGAAATAAGAGAAAACATTTTTTAAAAATAAAAATAATTAAAGTCAAAGATAAACTTTTCTCTAACTTGATGTTTTCCAGGCACTTCAACTCCTGTAACTGTATTGAATCTGATGCCTGGGAGTTATGGAAGTTGAAGTCTAATATACAGGACTGCACAAAGTAGGACAAAGGTATCTTATACAATCTAATTTGTCTGAACTTTCTATTATCTGTCTGTCTCTGTCTCTGTCTCTGTCTCTCTGTCTATCTATCTATCTATCTATCTATCTATCTATCTATCTATCTATCTATCTATCTATCCATCCATCCATCCATCCATCCATCCATCCATCCATCCATCCATCCATCCATCTATCTATCTATCTATCTATCTATCTATCCTCTTTTCTCTCTCATCTCTCTCTAATCTGTCTAATCTGTTATTTGCCTGCCTGCCTGTTTAACCTGTTTGTCTTCTACGCACCTACCTATCTAGTGCAAAGCAGATAATATAACTAATCCAGAAAGTTTCACATTGTAATTTATTTTTCTGCCACTAAGTGGTGTTCAATCCACATTTTCAGTACTTTTAATAGCCTTAAATTGAGCTGTTGTTCCAGATGAAAATACTTTTCTCTTGTAAAAAACAGATTGCAACAATGCTAAAATAAAATGAAATGAAATAAAATAAAATAAAATAAAGCCATAGAGATACAGTAATGCAATTCACAGAGAATACTTTCATTGTATGCAAGGAAACTCAAACAAATGGATTATCAAAATAACAACAACAGCAACATTAAAATATTAATCCACAGTTTTCTTTGGAGCATAAAGTAGAAATGTAATTTTTACTTTTGGCACATAATATAAATACCCAGTTCTCTAGAGAAGACTTCAATGCTGGGAAAAGTGATGGAAAGAGAAGAAAAGAATGACAGCAGCAAGGTGTCATCGAACGATCTGAAAGACCAGGTTAGGGAGATTGTCATGGAGAAATTCTATCTATGCTAAGAGTCAACAACAACTTGATGTCATGCAATCATCAGGCAAAATATTGATGCTTGATTAGACCTCTGCTTGAAGCCAATCATGACATCACAATATGTTAAGCTCTGAAAGTATTATCTTCCTCCCCCTGCACACACAAAGTCCTTTACATTATATTACATTGTTTACCTTAAAATGGAGCAAGGCAACCCTGCTACATTCAAAGGCTTTCCCTAGACTTCTGTCTAAAAGCCTATACTTTCATAGTTGGGAACAACATATGGTGGTCCAATCTATATAAATTTCACACTCATTATCTAATCTGTGATGACCCGGGGCGTGGCACAAAGGCAACACAGTCACATAAGTAAGAAAAGCCCCTTTAATACCTCCATCTTTGCCCCAATGTCCAGGTGACCTTCGGCGGGAGAAAAAACTCTCCCAAGAACAGTCTTTAAGTGGAGGAAATTCAGTCCAAAAACAAAGTACATATAAACTGTAAATAAAAATCCACACAAACCATGCTGCAGCAATTAACTGGACAGGGCAAGAGAAGGAATTGCAGACTTCAAAGGCCCAGAAAACACACACAGTTGGGAAGACGCCAGAAACCCAGATAAGCAGATAAGCATCGACAAAACAAGATAATACATGATTTGTTTCCAACAAGTGACTGTATGCAAACTCCCTTTTTAAACACTGTGTTCCCAGCTGCAGCCAATGAAGGGAATCAGGGCCCTTTCCTCCCCTGTAAGGCACGCAACTTATGTTGCTCCCTTATCCATTTCTCCCTGCATGCTCTTGTGTGGGCCTGGATCTTCCTCTGAATTCCCTCTGCCTTGCTCTACGTCTCCCCTGCTCTGCCCAGCCAGACTGTGCCCTTCCCCAGTTTCTTCCACAGCCAACGGAGTCACACTCACACCCCTGTCGGCTGCTCGGCCTCCCTCTAGGAATCAGATTCCAACAGGGGCATGATATAATCTATGTTCTATTGAGAAGCGTACAAGCTGCAATAGAAGAAGGGCCAGCATCAATATCTCCCAAACCTGTTTCTATATCATGTCCAGTGATATATGTTATTTCACATAATAAGATGACTTACCATTCCCTTGCTTCACATTTATGGTTTGTATTCATATGGGCAGGAAAATACATCTGTTCTGCAATGTCTCATCCAATAAAGTGAAATTCCAAAAATATTTTTTGAATTATGTCCCTTTTATTATGTTCCATTAAATTATGTCTTATTTTGAAAAATATTCCATTTATTATGTGTAGGTGTAGCCTAAAATTTCAGAATTATTGGTCCTATCTGATACAATTTTGTAAGATGGGGCAGTTACTGAATACAACTGACCACAGACTGCTCATCATTGTAGTTTAGCAAAATTTGAATGTCTATAGGTTCCTCGCTCCTATTGCAAGGCCATTTGAACCGAGAGCTGTTTTTGAATGAAAGGAACTTGTACCCCTTTAAATATCTACGCTTTTTTAGAGAAGCATCACTGTCTTTAAACTGTATGTAGTCTCAGGGAAAGAGTTCGAGTATTTTGTTAGCATTCTGAAAAGCTGTGGCTGGAAAAATGGTACATGCATCTTTGAACAGACAAGTTGCTCATGTATAAATATTTATTTATTACATTTCAGTAGTTGAGCTGCAGAAAATATCTAAAGGAGCTGTGATAGATCTGTATCTCATGCACACATTTAGTTATCCAGCATTAGAAAGAGCCTATACATGCTTCTGATTTAAAACGGAGCAGCTATATTTGTGGGCCACAAGCCATGAAGAGCCATACTATTGTCCACTACCATCCATGAAGATTTTATTCACTGCCCTCTAGTGGTCATAAAGATTATTATGATCCAGAGATGGTAGCTTAATCACATGGAGCCCCACCTTTCCCATGGAAAAGTCCCTTATATTGTGCAAAGCCATGGGTCCATTAAATTTATGGCTGTCTACATTCATAGGCAGTTGTTTTCTTAATTCAGAGGTAGGCAGTATACATACTGATCTCTGCCTTACCTGATCCTAAGGCTTTCCAGCTTATCCATACCTTACTTATACATAATATTAATAAATGGGAATTTAGCATTCTAGAAAGCAAAGTCCCAGCCTTTAGCATCATCTTTAATTACAGGAGCACTTCTTGGCGCCTAGGTCAATGGTTATGTTTATGAAATATAAAAATGGTGGATAGCTTCTGCAACCTTAGAGAATAATGGGGGAGACAGAGAGCATTGGGGGTAAGCTAGCAGGATGAGAAGTTTGCCTTTTAGTGCATAGGGATTTGCAATTCGGTATCCAATGACACTCATTTTGTGAGATATCTACTGGGGTTTAAAACATTGTCTACCCCAATATAGGTTCTTTTCCCATTATTTCTTTGTGTTAGCTGGAGATGACACCAATGATTATGAAAATGGTATGTGGAACAGATGTCCTGTTGATCTACATCATGGGTGTCAAATTCAATTTCACTGATGTCCACATCAGGGTTGTGTTTGACCTTAAGGGGCCAGGGTGTGCATGGTAGGGTGGGCCTGGCCAGCAGGATGTCATTCATGTTGGGGGCACCTCTGGTGGCTCTGCTAGCAGAAATGGGCTTCCGAGCTCCATTTTCGGCTGTGATAGCCTCCTGCAATCCTCTGCCAGTAAAAACAAAGCTCAGGAGGGCCACCCGTGGACTTTGCAAACTCCATTTTTGGCTGTGACGGCCTTCTTTAACCCTCTGCCAGCAAAACGTTGCAAACTCCATTTTTGGCTGTGACAGCCTCCTGCAACCTTCTGCCAGTGTAAATGAAGATGGCCCTCCTGAGCTCCTGTTCTCATTGGCTGTGGCACCATGGGCCAGTCCTTCGCTGTTTCCAGGGTGGCCCTGTGGGCGAGATCTAAACACCCTGTGGACTGAATCTGGCCCGCAGGCCTTGAGTTTGACACCTGTGATCTATCTGCATCAGTCATCCATAACTATCTATCTACAGATGATTGAACTGTATCTTTTACCTGACCATAATATCACTGTATTCCCTATAGTCTAAAGATTATTATTAGAAGTATTAGTGAAAGCACAATAGCTAATTTGAACAATATATGGTACTAGACTATGCTGTTATAGGTTTAATGATTGGCATGGTGGAAGAAGTCCAGCCATTATTGTGTAAAAATAGCCATTCTGTTAAGCCAACATGCTATGTGAACACATTTATTTTTGGATTTTGCTAACATGGTTAAAAGTGTTTTATTAATTTGGGTCTGGGATTCACAGTATTGTGCAACATTCTCCAATGTGTGGTTTCCAAATCTGCACAAAAGAGTGATGGAAAATATCAAATCACAACCTTAAGCTTAAATATACGTAATCTCCATGGAAGTTCACAACTAAAAAAAAGATAATCTGCATTCAAAAATATGTTCGTATACACTAATAAAATGTACACAAATTCACATGAAGTCTATTGTTCATTAATTTTATTTTTTAAGATATGATAGCAATGATCATGGCAATGGCATTTACATTCTGTTTTCTTTCCAACTATTAGGAGATGAGGAATTAAGTTGTCTGTGATTTAATCTGAATAGTAACATTACTATGGCCATCCGTGAAAATCTATGTAAAAAAAATTATTCTCATCTAAAAAAACCTGTCCACATTTACTTTTTTAAAAATAGTCATTAAAGGCATGCAATTTAAAAAAAGACCTGCCTTATAGTAAGTAGTAGTTGCATAATCCAATTTTCCTTCAAAGACTTTCCTTCTCGTGAAATACTTACACACTCATGTGGCAAGAGTCACTTTTTAAAATAGTATCACAGCAACAACAATAAAAAATGCCATCAATTAATTAAAATAAGCAACAGGTTAAGAGGCCAGATGGCTCCATTGTGTGCTTCAACCCAACCCATTTGAAATCCCAAGGAAAGTAATTTTTGATCAACAAACAGAGATTCCTCCCATTTTCATCCCCTCCAGAGATCAGCTCTTGACCGGCTTCCATGACTGAGCATGAACATGTTTTTAGGTTAACTGAAATCCAATAAGATATCAAATCAATTTAGGCCTTTATTTACTGAGCTGCGGAGTGTCCCAGGGTCTGCTGTAGAGCACAGACTCTTTCTTCCTATCTCTTAGCCCCATTGTACTTGGGTGAACAAAGCCAAGAGGTGTAATTTAAAAGTGCTGTGACCTCCTCTGAGCTGCTTTGCCCATTGTGGCTTGTGGATTACTTTTCCCACAGAGACCTTTTGCGGATCATAAATATGCATGAGGAAAAGAGCCCCCACTGGCGGCTCCATATTATCTAGTTTAAATAAAAATCCTTTCCGAGTCGTCGTCTCCCCCCCCCCACTTTTGGTTTCCTGGAGCATCGAAATTGGAGGACCAAGGGACCAGATTAGTCCACCGGTGCTCAACCTGGAATCATAATGATCATTATAATTATCAGTTACAGAAGGGAAGCTTATCGTATTACAGGTTCCCCCTCCCCCCTCTTTCTGAAGGCAGCAGAAGGGATGGGTGGGGAGATCCTTCTAACCACAGAGAATTGGGTCTTCATTCATTGTTTTCCAAGCAAATCAGTGGAAAATTGAGGTCCCCGGGCAATTTTCAGATTACACACACTGTACAACTGAGCTATAGGTGTCTACGCAAACAGTTATTCTTGCCAATTTCAAGTTTGGAGCAGAAAGCAGGTTGGTTTGGAGAAAGGAAGGGACTGCCCTCCCTCTCCACCCCATGATGCAAATAGTGTTAAGGCAGAAGGTTGTAAACAACCTTGCATTTTAAAGTATACAGATTCCAGCCTTCCTACACTGCTTCTGCTGAATTAATTTCTCTCTCTCTCTCTCTTTCTTATTCTTCTTTGGCTCAATGAACTGTGGTCAAGGCCATTGTAACGTGAGCACTCCCCAGGATGGGATTGGCTAAAGGAGTCTCCAAGAGGCCTCTTTTCACAGGGGACTAATTGCTTTAGACCACCAGTATTTGGGAGCTACAGATGTCTTCCTTAATTTGCCTAGAGAGCACAATCAGGCCCATCTGTTGCATTTTCCCTCTTCCCTCCCTCCCTCCCCTCTTCTCCTGTTGTTTCTTTCCTTCTATCTGCAAAGACCTAAATTGAAAACTCATCAAAAACTAATACAAGAGCAGTTTGGCTGGAACATACCACTGCCGAGGGGCTTTAGCTGTTCTTAAGAGCTCCCCTGCTACTTTTGCACATAGACTGAAGACCAGGAAAAGAAACAGGGAAGCAGAAATGACCTGGGGGAAGAACAGCAGTGCATGGGGTAGAGTTAAGAACCAACAACCAGATGGGCAAGTAGCTGCAGGAAGAATAACTTGATGTCATAGCTTAATGGAATACGCACAGGAAACCATCTTTTGTTTTTATATATACATAATCATCATCTCCCACCCCAGAAAAGAAAAGTAAAAAGGAGAGCTTCATGAAATCATTTAGGTAAGAGGGTTGCTTTTACTACTAGTTTAGTCTCATTCATGGATATCTTTGTGGCCTTTGTTTTACATCTTTCCTTAGATACCTGTTCCCATTTACTTCTTCCAAATCCAGATAACTGCATCATTGACAATTGGGAGAAATCCTTGAATGAGTCTTGCTTCCCCAGATTCATGTAACTGAAAAACTAGTATAAAACAGAGAATGCTACATCATCATTGGATCTGGACAACCTAGAACTACGCCACCTATGGTCTGATCTAAGCTTAGTACACAAAATTGTCTCATACATGCCTGACAAACAAGCCAATAAAATAAAATAAATATTTAAAATCATTATTATTTTCTCTGGCTTCCATTTTTCTGGGTAGATTCTATATATAAGCAATCAGTATAATTATCTGGAGGATCATATCATTTTGTTGAGCTTCTACCTGTAAGCTGAAGAGGTATAGCTCTGAGTCAGGTTTCTTACTTCTTGGAAGTGTTATTGTTTTCCAAATTGTCTCTTCAATTCAGAAGAATTATCTTCCCTTCCTGCTTATCTTTGCGATTCTTCCTCATCAACTCTTCCTTTTTGGCCATTTTATTTGCAAGGTACCAGCTACTGATTCTCTCTCCTTTTCTCAGTGAAAGCAGAATTTAAGGTAAATAGTAAAAATTGCTAAAAAGTCAGAGGGGAGGCAGCCATGCCTTAGTTTGTAGAGTTAGTCCATTTATAGAAATATAACATACTGAGCAACACCCAGAGCAGCTTTATTTCAAAATAAATAATAAAATATTTTTTTTAGTCAACTTGACTGATAGAACCATGAAAACACATTCTTTAAAAGAAAAAGAGATAAACATTCCTTTATCTTTAATCTTGTGATGGATGCTTCCTTAATATTTTTTGCATTTTTCCCAATAATTATATTGTGAGCATCTGTGCTCTGTAGAATTATGTGACCATGGAGTATGCATGTTCTGACCGAACCAGGTTCCCAAAGAACAAACACAGACAAAAACAGCAGCCCCCACTTTTTAAGATTTAATAACGAATTCTGTTTCTTTACAGATAAAAGACTGCTTTCCACTAGTTAGCTCTGACAAGAAAGAGCTATGCCAAGTTGTTTGTCATTGCTGCCAAAAACCCAGAGATAAGAACTAATTCACAAGATTCTCCAAACACAAACTAAGATGTCCACAAGTTGAACTTCACAGCTTCTTTGCTTTCTGCAAAGAAAGCTTTTTCAAACCTGGCTTTTATCCTTGCAGCCTTACTCCCGAGTCGCCTGTGCTGCTGTAATTCTTTCCTCCAAGTAATCCTTCGTGCATGTGCACTTGGCACAGGCTCCTCGGGAACCTTCTCATCACTGCTGCCAGCTCCCACAATCTCTGAAGGCAGCAGTTACTCGCTGATGGTCCTGGCCCCTCATCAGAGTCATCGATCTCCTCAGCCATCTGCACCTGCTGCTGGCTAACCGCAACAATGCCAGAGTGAGGGACTGGATTGGTTTCATGGGACAAAATCCATCTCCCCCTTTGTCTAGCATGCTCAATATTATCAGGGGACTGGGCTGAATGCAGGGAAGTACCACTCCATGGCATTCTCTGGTTCTGAGGAGAAGATTCAGGATCAGCAGCCCTCTGTGTCTGGAGCACATTTTCCCATATCATGTAATATGGATGCTAGACAAATATGCACAAGTATCACCTGTTCTGTATCTCCTCTCCTCCCACAACAGCTTAAGGAACAACTTCAGATGAAGCTTGTACATCTTTGTCTTGCAGAAAAGGATGAAGTAACAAGCAAACCAAGATGGTTGGTGCAAAGGCTATAGAAGGTGAGGAGTTTGAGATGGGGCATCTGCAGATAGTGATTGTGACTGCACTATCCAAGTCCACCCTCACTTTTTTTTTTTTTTTTTTACTTACATGTGTAAGCTTATTCTTACTCTGCAGATGATCTGGAGTTCGAAACCAAGAGTTAATATCATAAAGAAACTCTAAATGGAGTAAGAACATTCCTATCGAAAGAGCTGTTTTACTGCCTTTCTGAAATCAAGAAACAGCCCACTTTTTGAGATGAAAAAAATGCACAAAAAATGGAATTTAGTTTAATCTCTGTGTACAATATCTTGCCAAAGACCTTGGGTTTTGTTTTTTTTTCAGCTTTCTTTCTTAGCTGAAAGAAAACAAGTTTACCCTTTCCCTTTTTGTATTGCATCAAGGAGAAGCAAAATTAAATGTATGCACGTGCATTTTTTTCATATAAATACGTGAGGATGATTTGGACCATAGCTGGGTGGTTTCCGTATTTAACAAACCATGCCAAACCATGAAAAAAATGATTTATATACATGAGTTTTGAACAACTAATCCCCTCTCCTCCTTTCTCCACCTCTCCCCCATCCTGCTTCTCAACCTAACAATTGTAGAGATAATGTAGGTAAGGTGATACCTTTTAGAAGCGACATCTGTTGACAAGTAATTAATCTGACAACCTGAGTCTCATTTTCATTCTTCACCAAATCCCCATCTGAGCCTTGTACAAGTCAACAAATACAAGCCATAGGAATATACCACCTATAACATCACAGAAAATGCCATCTACAACTTCATACTGCAGTGATTATTTGTATCTCCATGAAGGGGTGTCAAACTCAAGGTCTGGTCCATAGTGCCTCTGCCAGCAAAAACAGAGCTCGGAAGGCCCCACCCCCACCCCGAGCTCCATTTTTGCTGGCGGAGAGCTATCATTACATTGTCCCAAAGCAGTGTAACAAGATCAACAAACAACCTTTGCCTATGTTAAGTACTGTTAAAATAATGATAAGCATTATTCTGACCTTCTCTTCTGGGATAGTAGACTTTCTGAACTGTGATTTCTTCTCTGCTCAGGAACATCTGATGCCAGGAAATTAGATGAGGAAATTCCATACAATAAGTCCTTCAACTAACAGTATTACTCCTTTGGGGAAGGGAAATAACATTAACATATGAACATCCCATAAGGTGGGAGTTCTTTCATTGGACCCTGGAATTTCCAGTATTATCAATTCATGCTAAATCAAAGGCATGAAGGATTTTCCAAATATTGACAGACAGCACGACACATGCTGGCCCTGCTCCTTTTGAACACATGTGTGATGTGAATGTACATACAAAGGGGACAGGGCTTGCCTTGCAATGTTTTGTCCCACTACCTTGCACATTTTAACTCCCTCTGTAGATGCCACTATGAAGGGAAGAAGGAGCTCTGCTGAAAAGCTCTTTGTATTTTTCATTAAACAGTCACTTAAATACTTTTGTATAACAGGGAAGAAAAGATAATATGTGAAGTCCAATATCAGCTAAAGAACTGGCCACTGTGATGTCACAATGTTGTCAAGAGAAAATAATGTTACATTTATTCTGGCAACTGACTTCTGGCTATATATATAAACTAGCATTATGCTGCCCAAGTTTCTAAATAGGACTGTAGCAGAATTCTTCATAGTAAAATGCTTGCTCAGTAAGCAAAACAGTCATTCAGAATGGATATAATTGGTGCAGAATGGATATTCTTCCAGGCTCGTGTATATATGTGAGGTAAATAATGTCACATCACTTGCTCTGTTCATTTATTTTTTTTTAATCCATTGTTACACTTTGAATATAACTAAATATATACATCCAGTAAACCAGTGCTGTAAGAGCATAATGGCTCAGCGGTTAAAGGCACTGAGCTTATCATCTGGCAGCCCAGGCTCAAGACCCAAGTGCTGTGCAACGAGGTGAGCTTCCATTACTTGCCCCAGTTTCTGCCAATATAACAGTTCGAAAGTATGCAAATGCAAGTAGATAAATAATCAAGGAGTTGTGAGTGCTCCAACACTGGAAGAGTTTTAAAGAAGAGATTGGGCAGCCATTTGTCTGAAATGATTTCCTGCTTGAGCAGTGGATGGGACTAGAACAGCAGTCACCAACCGGTGGGTCGTGAGAAAATTTTGGTGGGCCGCAGAGAAATCTCACCCCCAGAGCACCCCCCCACCAAAGCAATTAATCCAGGTTGCACAGAAACACAAGTCTGTACCGCCTACATGGCCCGTGGGAACCCTCCCCGCCCACTCATTCCTTACCTGGCAAACTTGCCTGCTAAATTGCTATTTTTCCACCCATCAAGTGTTCTGCTGTGCCGGGAGATTTAGATTAGCTAGGAGGCAGAAAATGGTTAGATTTCTTGCTTTCTTGCTAGTCTTTAGATCTTCGGCTCTGCTTTTAAGCACAGCCGAACCTCACTTAGGACTGAAGGTTCTATTATTCAGTGCAGACTTACGGCAAACAAATTTGAGAGACTGAGCTAGATGGTGGCAGATAGATAAATCACTGAATGATTCTGTGAGCAACTCAATCTGCCTGCCTGCTTTGCCTGATTTTGGGTAAAAGTTACTCTTTGTTAATTAAAAATTCAATATTTATATAAATATTTATAATATTTACATACATGCCATGCCCAGCCAGTCACATGACCACCAAGCCACACCCACAAATTAGGCCATGCCCACAGAACCAGTTAGTGGTTCCTGGGATTTAAAATTATGAGTTTAGTGGTGCCTGAGATCCAAAAGGTTGGTGACCCCTGGACTAGAAAACCTCCAAGGTCCCTTCCAACTCTGTTATTCTGTTGTTTTTCAGTGGCTATCCTGGATAGGGTAGCACTCTTGGATAAACTGCTCAACAACATGGAAGTACCATTTTCAGTGGAAATGTAACAGTGTTCTATGCACCTTGGCATATAGTCATGCTGGCCATATGACCACGGAAGTATCTTTGTACAAGAAATAAAAACAAGCACCGCTTATCTTTTACCTTAAGTCTGGACAGACTTGAGTTCTTACCTATAGTTTGCCTTTGTTCTTTGTCTTATGCCAGTATTTCTTTGGGTATCTCTTTTGTTGCTTTATTTTATTTATTTATTTAGAAATTCTTGTTAAACCAAACACCATTGTTCACTTCCTATTACAAATGTTGAACAGACATTTGTAATAACACTCAACTACGGGAAACTCCACAGATATCTTTTGTAAATCAAAAGGCTCCATCAGATATCAGGGGTAGAATGATTGAATAGATCCTTTCTCCCTATAGAGATCCATGGTACTAATTAATCCCATGGAAACTAGAAAATGACCCACTCATTACAAGGGACTGATGAAAATGCCCCTCATCCTCAGGTCATATCTCAATTGCTCCAAGACAAAATCCGGTTCTAATATTTTGGCTGCCTTCATGGATCAAGCCAGTGATCGCCTAGAACAAGCTCATGAACTCACAACCTTCTTCACTGAACAACTCAGATAGACATGATGCTACGATGTAGAGAGGCTGATACAAGAATAGCAAGCCTAACTTGTCCCTCAGTCAAGCCCAATCTCACAATCATGCTTCACATCCCATTTTCTATACTAATCTCTGATCACCTGCAGTCTCCCGACCATAACTTTGCCTTTGCTAACTTGAAATTGTATCTGATGTACCAGCTGAAACCTAGATCTCTGATATACCAGGTCTACCCTCTCCTCCAAGGTGAAATCATGGAGCATAACAGTTATTATAAGCAAACTTGTCACTTAATAGCAACAACCAGTGATGAGTTGAGACACTATCACTGCACCTTTTGTCAACATGTTAATTATACAGCAATTCACCAGTTAGCAAAACAAATTGTAATACAATTAATTGATGTTAAAGATTTTTTCCTCAGGTTCTCCAACAAAAGGATTACCTTCCTAGTTCCAAATTAGGATTCCCCAACATGTTTAATTTAGTATGATCACAAGATTGACAAGGAATAATGGATGGAAACTGGTCAGGAGAGATTCAACCTAGAAATGAGAAATTTTTTGACAGTGAGAATATCACCCAATGGAACAGTTTGCCTTCAGAAGTAATGGGAGCTTCATCACTTGAGACTTTCAAGAAGAGACTGGACTGCCACCTATCAGAAATGGTGTAGGGTCTCCTGCTTGGGAGGGGGTTGGACTAGATCAGGGGACACCAACCTTTTGGACCTCAGGGACCACTAAATTCATAATTTTAAATCCCGTGGACCACTAATAGGATGTGCCTAATGATCTGCTGGGTGGGTGTAGTTACGTTGTCATGTGACTGGGTGGTTATGTCCATCTCGATGTCACTCATGTCAAAGGGCACCTTGCCAGCCTCTACTTGCCCCTCCCCTCCCAACCACTCCGCACCTGCCCACCCAGGCTCCTTAGGCCCCAACAGGAAGCAGTTGTTAGAGCTAAGCAGCCACCATGAGAAAGAGTTGGCAAAACAGTTGGCTCAGCTCAAATTGAATCTGACCAAAAAGCAGGCTCAGCAGAAGCACCTCAATGAGGACGATGAGCAAAGCACTTGGAAACTCAGCAGGCTGAGATGGTAAGTCAGTTCCAGGCCATGATGCAGTCCCACTGCAGTCCGGTTCTTTGCCACCAGCAGCACTTCCTCCAGCCTTTGCCCAAAGCCCTGTACCAAGAGGCTAAAACAGACCCCAAGTGGGAATTTCTGCCCCACTCTGACCTGCACAAAAAGACCCCAAAGGGGGAGACTCTGTGCAGCAACACAATCATTCATTGCACATATCAACCCAGGGGCCATAGTTGGAGGACCCCTGATTTAGTGCAATATAAAAAATGCAAACAATTTTTCTGCAGACCACCAACATTTTCTCATGGACCACCAGTTGGTGACCACTGGACTAGATGACTTACAAGGTCCCTTCCAACTCTGTTATTCTATTATTCTTCTCAAATGTTGTGCCCTGCAGATACTTTGGATTATGATTCCTATTGTGTAGACTGGAGATGACTGGAATTGGAGTATAACATTTGATGGAAACAACGTTGGGAAAGATCACCTTAATTCCTCAAAGTTTCCTAAATTGTAACATAAGACAAAGACATGGGACCTTGGGTGAATAATTAGTATGTAAAAATCTCTTCAAAACTTAAATCTCAAACCTTTTAATGTTGGTTTTTAAGGAAAAAAAGAGCATTGCTGTATCTTAGGTGTTAGAGAAGAAAGAAAGAAAGAAAGAAAGAAAGAAAGAAAGAAAGAAAGAAAGAAAGAAAGAAAGAAAGAAAGAAAGAAAGAAAGAAAGAAAGAAAGAAGAAGGAAGGAAGGAAGGAAGGAAGGAAGGAAGGAAGGAAGGAAGGAAGGAAGGAAGGAAGGAAGGAAGAAAAGAAAAAGAGGAAATTCTTGGCTTAGTGGACAGAAGAAACAAATTATCAAATTGGAAAGATCTCGGACCTTTTACTGATAACAAAGCCAGTGGGTTTGACATTTTTAAGCAAGGTCTGCATCATGAGATCTCTTTACTGACCTTGCTATATAGAAATCACTACAAATGCTTCTCTATTTCAGTGGCCCCAGAAAAGGGTAGGAGGTTGGCCACTTTTTCCTTGGGGACAAGGTGTGAATGACCTTCCTTGAGTGAGTCATTGGATAGTCTTGAGTAGTTGATATGACTGGGTGACGTGGGCTTGCTTTGGCTATTGAAAACACAAGTTCTGTTCTTTTTTTTTTCCTTTTTTTTAAGAGACACATTTCAAGAACATCACAAAATCAATAGCTTTCTCCAGCGAGGGACCTTCATCTAGTGTTTCAGAATAGGCATACATGAAGTTAGATGTGCCATTGAAAGAAAGAAGGACATTGAAATAATAGGCATAAACAAGCTCCAGCGACATTTATTCTGCTAAGTAAATATCGACCAAACAAGGTGTGCTGTGAAGTATCACTCACAGCTCATGTTCTACTCATTTCCAAAAAGATAAAGATGAAACAAGTAGCTGGGAAAGCAGCTTTTTTCAAAATCCCAATACCGTCTGTGATAATAATTAACTTAGAAAAGGCTGTCCTTAAAGAGGCTTTGGCTTTTTGTTCACTAGTGTGGAGGGGAGGAAAAGACAACCAGAGGGCTTTTTTCGTGTGAAGAACAATGTGAAACCCAGAAAATCCCATTATTTCCCCTTCGATCAGCAGCCTGATCTACTCATTTCCTCTTTCCAAAACAACATCTCTCTCATCCATCCTGTGTTTCTGCAAGATCTGAATCCTTGAGATATTGATCTGCATATGCATCCCTATAACCCCATGTACCAGTTCTTTCTTTTGAAAGTCACATCCTTCAAGAAAAAGGGTGTACTGTATTTGAATAGTATGGGCAATATTATGTGCTAGAACCAACTCATTAATGAGGGGGAAATACTTATGGGAATATTAATGAAGCAAGTAAAATAACTTAAATATTTATTTACTTCATTTAAATAGTAGCTCCATTGGTTTCTATGTGGTAGAAAGTACTTGCAGAAAATGTTGGTCTGTGGAAGCATTCCTGAGTTTTAACTGGCTACTAGTTCATAGATTTAACAAATCTGAGGAAGAAATACAACTTATTAGATTGCTCAGGGGAAACAATAACAAGCCAGCATGTAGTTGTCTAAAAAAGGCAAATTCCATGTTGGAGAATTTGCTTCAGAGCTCCAGGTTGTCTTTGATAATTTCTGGGTTGACCTTCAATGATCCTACAAAGTTGTTAACAAATTTAACTTTAACTGAAGATAGGAGAAAAACATTAAGTATCTGTCTGGATGTTCCTTCAGCCCAACCGAATTCACAAGGTGGTTGTTGTAAAAAAAAAAAAAAAAAGGGAAGAAGAATAGTATGTATAACATCTTTACTAGCAGATATTCTGAAAAATAAAGATTTTCTGGAAAAATATTGCAATTGAAAAACCAGAAATTATACATTTTATATATGATACAAATACATACCAGTATTAAGAAAAGCAGGATATAAATCTAATAAATTTGTAAATATTTAGCTTTCATAAAATATTAATATATATTAAATGAAATCACATATACTTTTTGAATTCTAGTATGAAGACTAAAAGGCAAAATGGAATCATCAGGTTCTTTCCTGTCAAAAAAATGCTAATTTCTAATATAATACAATAATATTACACACATACACACACACACACACACACAAACACACATATTGGTATGCTATGTTTTATTTTCTGAATTAAAACAATGCTTATTTCCCTCCCAACATGATTATCTAAAAGGAAGCTTCTATAAGACCATTATGTCCAAGGTTTAAGATTACCTATCTGATCCCTTTTACTAGAAAAACTCAAAACACTCCACAGAATCACTGTAGGTGTCGATATTAGGCCTCAAAATACCTTAGTTCAAACATGCCCAGAATGATATTGAAGTGAAAAATGAAATCAGGAAGACTAAAAAAAAAAGTGGTCTTGTTAACGGTAAATACTGTAGACTAAATAAAACCATTTAGCAAACAGATGATATTTCTACAAATGGTGTCACTTTGGTCTATTTTTAAATATATATTTTATTGAAAATACAAGAGGAAACAATACAAATATTAGAAAAGAAACAAAAAAAGAAATAATAACAAATAAGTGAGTAAAAAGAAGATTGTAAAGAAGTGGTGTCTAACCTTTATAATAGTGAATAAATGCATTTATATTTTATACACTCTCATTATTTTCTTTTCTCCAGGGCTATCTTTTCTAAATCCTCACCCATAAACCACTTGTTCATTTTTCTCTTTTTCCAGCAAAAATCCATAAGGAGTTTACAATCACTGATAAATGTAATTATTGGTCTTTCTCTAATCAAACAAGTTAATTCTTTTGTATTTGCAAGTTCTGTCATCTTCACCAACCATTCCTCTTTCCGTTTTTTACAAGTCCACCAGACATGATCAAATGGCCCTTTGTATTGTCCACATTTACAATAAAAATTTGAGGTATCTTTATATATTTCAGACAATTATGGAGTCATATACCAATGGTACATCATTTTATAAAAATCCTCTTTTTGGTTATAACAATTTAATCCCTTTAACCACATATTTCCCCACTATTCCAGCAATATACTTTATCCAAAATTATTAGCCCATTTTATTGTACACTTTCCTCCTTATTGTTTTTCTATTTCAGTTTGAATTTAAGTTTATACTTTTACCAATTACATACTCATCATTTGCACATAGTTCAGATTCTGCCTTCTGCTGCTCTGCTCCAAAAGGTCATGTACTTTAAATCTTTATCTTGACCAAACATAGGAAACTATTGAAAAGTAAATCCATCTGCAATTTCATTTTGTATTCTTTCAATTTCATCTTATATTATCCATGTTCCGGCTCTAACAATTCTCACTAAGTTAAATATTTTTCTTTACCTACTGTTTCTTTCTTATACAATGTTTCTTGTGCTCTGTCTCTTAAAGGCATTTTGGGCATAGTCTTGGTTTATATCCGACCTATATTCTCAGAATGGCACTTCTAATATAATGATTCTGAAAACTAACATTTACCTTAACTATATCATACCATAGAAAATCATGTTGTCTGAATGTCAGATTGCGTCATTCTAATTCTATTTTTTTTTAGTTTAGTTTTTGTTACTTTTTTAACAAAACCCACTCTTTCACCAGACTAAGCAACAGGCTATAAAATAAGTTTTCAAACAGGCAGTCCCAATCTTCCTTGATCCTTTGTACCTTAAAGTGGCATATATTTAACACCTTTTTCTCTTTGCCATACAAACTTAAATATAACTTTCAGTCAATGTATAAATGGCATATCATTTGTGATAATATTGTTTCAAACAAAACATTATTCTTGACAAAATATTCCTGTACAATGACAATTGCAATTTTTCTCCATTTTATCACATCCTTCTTGATTTTATTCCCTGTCTTAACATAATTATTTTGGTATAACATACAATTCATATTAGTCATAGAAGTACAGTCAATTATCAATTCCATTTGTTGCTCCATTTTCATATGCTTCGTTAACATTTTAATCTTTTGTTGATTAATTTTGAACTAGCTCACATCTCAAAATCCTTTAGTTTTTCCATTAATAATTTCTTTCCAGAGAATCTTCCACAATTATCACTAGAGCATCAGCAAATACTCATATTTTATATATTTCTCTTTTGATCTTCACCCCATCTCCCATCTCATTTTATATCTCTTTTCAATACTTCCAAAGCTAAAATAAATAACAATAGTGACAAGACTCATTCTAGTTCCTGTCCGTATCTTACAGGGTTTTGTTAATTTTCCATTCACAATTATCTGTACATTTTGTGAGGTATAATTAATTTCACCCATTTGATAAAATCCCTGCCAAACTCCATATGTTCTAAGTTCTTTTCTAAGAACATAGAGATTTTTGAATTGAAGAGAAGAAATGGTTTCAAAAAAGTTGAAAGGTTCAAAATTAGGGATCCTGCTACTCTCAGAGTGTGCTTGTTTTCTTACAGATGTTTCATTACCCTAAGTAGGTAACATCATCATGACACAGCACAAAATAAACAAGTTCAACCCTGAGCTACCAAAAGTCTCCTTTATTAGGCTCAAAATCATTCTCTATTCAGAATACAATAAGGCAGGAAGCGATAACAGATCATCAGAGTTGAAAGTTGACTTTATAGGTCATCCAGTTCAACCCCCACCCAAGCAGGAGATCCTACACCATTTCTGACAGATGGCAGTCCAATCTCTTCTTGAAAGTCTCAAGTGATGGCACTCCCACAACTTATGAAGGCAAGGTGTTCCATTGGTTGATTTGCACTTTTTCCAGAGTCTCAACATCTTTTTTATAATGTGGTGACCAAAACTGGATGCAGTACTCTAGCTGTGGTCTTACTAAGGCTGTATAGAGTGGCATTAGTACCTCACTTGATCTTGATTGTATCCCTCTGTTAATGCAATTTAGGATTGCACTAGCTTTTTTGGCGGCTGCTGCACACTGCTGGCTCCTGTTTAGCTGGTTGTCTACTAAGACTCAAAGATCCCTCACAGTTATAGCTATTGAGCCTGGTTTCACCCAGTCTATATGTGTACTTTTGGTTTTTCTTGCCTAAGTGTAGGACTTTATTTTTCTCTACATTGAATTGCATTTTGTTAGATACGGCCCAGTGTTCTAGTCTGTCAAGATCCATCTGGATCTTGAGCCTATCTTCTTGGGTGTTAGCTATTCCTGCCATCTTAGTATCATCTCCAAATTTGGTAAGTTCCCCTTCTATTCCCTCATCTAAGTCATTAATAAAGATATTGAAGAGTATTGGGCCTAAGACAGAACCTTGTGGCACCCCGCTGCTTACTTTCCTCCATGTAGACTTAGACCCATTAAGGACTACTCATTGAATATGGTTTGTAAGCCAGCTGCGAGTCCAACTAATGGTGGTGCTATCTATTCCACTTTTTTCTAGCTTAGTAATGGGTATGCCTTGCCATGCTCAGGTAAACACTTCTACTTTGTGAACTGAACTTGTGGTTGGTTTGCTCTTGGGTGCAATTCAAGGAGCTGATCACTATATATAAAGGTGTTACATGGCATAGAGCCTGGTTACTTGAGGGACACCTTGACTTCTGTAGTATCTGGCTTGCCAGTAGATTTGGCATGACATGGATTCCACCAATTAAATAATGTCACTTTTTGGGATTCCCCAAATGTGCTTTTTCCTATAGCTGTGCCTGTTCTATGGAACGAGGTTCCCTCCAAAATTTGAAAGGCTTCAAATCTACTGCTATTTTGAAGGGCTACGAAGGTGTAGCTCTTTGCCCAAGTTTTTACAAGCATGACTTGTAATACCCTTTTTTTTTCCTTTTCTGTGTTCCCAACCAGGTATTTGTTTTCTCTGCCATCTTTGTTCTTTTGTCTTGTGTTGTATTTCTGTATTATTTTTTGTTTTTAAATGTTTTTAACAATTGTGAACCCCACCCACCTTCCGCAGTCACTCGGGGTAGTTGGGTGGCATATACATTGAATATAATTTATTATTATTATACAAGAATATAACTTTGAATTGCTTAGAAATGGGTAGAAAAATAAATACTGAATATAAATAAATAGGAACACCAAAAATAAGCAACTCACTATGGAATTGGGTAAACTTTAGAAAAGAATAAAAAAAGAGAATGAAACTGTAGAAGCAAATTCTACATCCATCTTCTGTTTAGAAGAGAATTGGAGAGATTCAGACAAATAATGGTGGCAAATTCTAATTATTAAATTTATTTTTAAAAAATGAACATTGAAGTTTAAAACTTCTTGTATTATTAATGTGAAGTAATAGAAGTATTCTCTCACACATAGCCCCTGTGTTAAGGCTTGGATTTTTTTTTTAATTAAATGATACTTCCAATTTGGTTTTTATACTTGGATGTCATGGCAGAAGAGTCAACATCATAGGTTCTTGGAAAGGTTTGAGAGCTTTTGCAGAGAGTCTCAAGTGGATGAGCTTTGAGAAGACTGTTATCACAGCTCACATTGGCAGCTGAAGGGACTTTGTCTCTTGCCAGTGCCCTGGGCTGACCTTTCACCTCTGCATCTTCCCTCTGTAAAGATCTGAAGGCTGTGTGACCAGGGTCCTAAGAAATGGAGAGAGCTTTTGTGTGGGAAAGAAAGAAGAACACAAACATGGTGTGTTCTCAAAAGAATCAAAAGGAAAAAAACCCACCAAGAATAGGGCTTGGAAACTGGAAACACACACAATACTATGTATTTATGCATGTGCATTTTTATGTACAGTGAGTGTGTGTGTGTGTCCATGCACGCATAAAATATATACATACACCTAAAGGAAAGCATATTCAGTGCTGAACTACAGATCTGCAGATCTGCCTTTGAGTTTAATTCAAACATGAAATAACAAAAAGAGCTAATGTTGTGTCTGCCTTACTTAATGCTGCTTAAGACTAAGAGGAATAAAGAGAACATGCTTAAAGTATATCACGAAAAAAACCCACTTGTCTAAAATCAAAAGCTGAAACTGAAATCCAGTCACACGTTTCTGTATAAATCTCAAGCTGGTAATATTACAAACAGTGGACATTTGGCAGATCTGGATATGTGAGGTTTTTTTATGTCCTCTGAGGTTGGAGCATCAAAACTGAGCTACAAATATCTATTGGTAAGTCAGAATATGATGATGTTTTACTAGTTTGCTAACGAATTGCAGCAAAATTTGTAGGTATCAATATGGATCCAATGTGGTTGAGATATAGTTAAGATATTGGACTAGATTAAGATATTGGGCTAAAACTATAGAGGCCCAAGATCACAGTTATCCAAAACAAAGTGATTCTGGGCCAGTGTGTCACAGACATTGTGTGGCTGTTGTCCAGTGCTATGTAAATTGTCCTAATTAACCTGAAGAAAAGCATGATGTTAATCTAAAAATATTTTGAAGACTTAGCCATCATAAAGTAAAGGTAAAGATTTCCCCTGCCCAGTTATGTCCAACTGTAGTGAATGGTGGTCATCACCACTGTTTCCTAGCTGAGGGAACCAGCATTGTCCAAAGATGCTTTTGTGTTCAAGTGGCTGGCATGATTATATGCTGAGGTGCACAACACACTGATATTTTCCCACCAAAGTGGTACCTGTTTATCTACTTGCATTTGCATGCTTTCAAACTGCTAGGTTGGCAAGAGCTGGGGCAAGAATGGGATCTCATCCTGTCACATGGGTGGTTGGGTCTTGAACTGTCAACCTTTTGGTTGACAAGCCCAGCATCTTAACCACTAGGCCACCACGCTTCCTTCACAAGGGATTTATGCATATTTTGAGAATATGACTTTGAAAATGTTTCTTTGGGTTACTATCTGAAATGTCAAAATAGCTAAAATTTCTGATGATTTCCCATTTACATTTCAAGAATCCTCCCATGCAGGTAGAACTCATTTATGAAATGTAAAATAGGAATTCCTTGTTTCTGTTCCTCTCTTTGATCTGTAAAATTCAATAATGATTTTATATTTTGCATTCTGTTTGTTGATGGCCTGGACATCTAAATATCAGCACATGAATGTCCTGGGTTGATATAGCTTTCTATCCTACCTCCAAATGAACAATTAATTCTTCTGAAGTAACACATTTAAAGATATAAACTTGAGAGTTCCTTTGATGGCCACACCACTTCAAGCTGTCTTTAAAACTACCACTCATAGAAATGTATGAAAATAAAAATAAATTTACCAGGTTCTCTCAATGATATGAATAAATAAATAATCCCACCTACTTTCCTCCTTCAACTTTCTCTTCTCTTCCTCTATTTATCATTGTGACCCGTCTTTATCTGAGTCATTATCCTTGGGCAAGGACTTCTTATAGGTTGTTTTAGCAATTGGCTTAAATTATATAAATTCATTTACTGAACATTCAACGTTACAATGGCACAAAAAAAGTGACTCATGACTGTTTTTTCACACTTACAACCATTGCAGCATCCCTATGGTCACATGATCAAAATTCAGATGCTTAGCAACTGGTTTATATTTATGATGGTAGCAGTGTCCTGGAGTCATGTGATCAGCTTTTGTGACCTTCGGTCAAGCAAAGTCAGCATGATTCACTTAACAACCTGCCACTAACTTAAGAAATGCAATGATTCACTTCACAACTGTGGCAAGAAAAGTGGTAAAATGGGGCAAAACTCATTTAACAAATGTTTCACTTAGCAATATAAATTTTGGGCTCAGTTGTGGTTGCAACTCAAGGACTACCTGTACTAGAAAGCCTGCTAAAGCATCAATCTTTGAGTTAAGATTGATATCTACTTTATCCACATAGATTTCTAATGAGTCTGCAAGTGATTTGCCATTGACTTCATTGGGATGTTCTGTCAGCTTTCTATATCCCTTGAATTTCCTGGCCATCCAACTATTTACAAAATCTGCACTCTATTACTATTAACCTTCTCATCACTCCTTATCACCCATCCCTTCCCACTTGTGACTGTATGACTGTAACTTTGTCGCTTGTATCCTTATGATTTATATTGACTGTTTCCTAGTATGATTTGATTGCTTATTGTACCCTATGACTATCACTAAGTGTTGTACCTTATGATTCTTGATGAATGTATCTTTTCTTTTATGTATACTGAGAGTATTTTCACCAAGACAAATTCCTTGTGTGTCCAATCACACTTGGCCAACAAAGAATTCTATTCTGTTCTATTGCCCATCCAAAAATAACCAGATGCACTTGTCTTTTCAGATCAGACCCAGTCTGCACTGGAAACATATTATATAGGAATGAGAAGTATACAAATCCAGTTCTATGTTGCTATTTTAACTGAACTTGACTTACCTGCCCCTTCAGTAGGAGATATTCAGTGCAAAAATGAGAGTGTTGCATTTAACACACGTGGCCTGCTTTCTCTTCCTTCCCTGCTGATCAGCTCATTGAATCAGGAGTCAAACGTTAAGCCACCAGTCTATGAATGGAGGGGGCTGGGTGGTTTTAGCTCTTTACTCTCTTTCTGCATGGATTTCACACTTTCTATCCCATAAGCGGTCCTACCCTTCACTCCAACACCGAGGAGGGCTCTTTGGCCTTTTTGTGTCATTGGGATTTAATCTGGTTAGGAGATTTGCTGGCCAAAACTGCCCTGTTAACTCTGGTTATTGAATATTTTGACCAGTAAAGAATGCTTTTGAATTGTGTGTGTGTGGGGGAGCCCCACTTGACCTTCCTTCTCCCCCCCCCCCCCGCCCCCAAACGTGTCTGCTGCTTCAGCTTCACCTACCTCAACTCTGCTCCAGCTGCATAATTTTTGGTTTAGGACCCAGGGCTTTTTTTTTTTTTTAAGGAAAAGTGTGGTGGGGGGAGGGAGTTGAAGAGGACGGAGGCGCCTTGAAAGCCTCCCCGGTTGTCTTCAGCAGCACAAACAGATGCAAATGTCTCTGCAAACGGCAAACATCCCTCAATGAGCTGGAGGGAGACGCGAGCCTTTCAGACCGGGCTGAATAGGTCTTCAAAGCCAGCCTAATTAGAGATACGTAGAAGTAATAGGGCCCACTTGGTATTTGCCGTCCCGATCCTTCCACTCTTCCCCCCCCCCCCGAAAAGGCTGCTAGGACGAATGAGAGCCGCGGGTCCCGGGGGAGGAGGGAGGCAGAGCTAGGGGGCCAGCTAGATTCGGTTCTTGTGAAGTCATTTGTGCTTGGAGGAATTACTCCGGGCGGGGGGGGGGGCTTGGGGAGGCGCGGAAAGACTGGCGGTCTTCTCCCCATCCCTCGGTATGGGCAGGCAGGTCCGAGAGGGAGGAGGATGGTGGGGGGGGGCGGAGGGGGGGCGGGCGGCAGCTCGGAGCGCAGAGGGGAAAAGGGGAACGCTGGGCTCGTGTCACTTGGATCTTTGGAAAGTAAAAGAAAGAAAAGCAGAAGGTATGGGCTGAATACTTGGGGTAAATCAGTAATAGAGCTGAAGGGCATGTGCCCGTAGGGAATATGTTGGCATAAA
The DNA here is from genome assembly GCA_033807585.1 of Hydrophis major. Classification (NCBI taxonomy): domain Eukaryota; kingdom Metazoa; phylum Chordata; class Lepidosauria; order Squamata; family Elapidae; genus Hydrophis; species Hydrophis major. The sequence continues at coordinate 137,465,274 of CM066329.1, read as the reverse complement.
AGAGCTTTGAGAGGAGCCATTCATGCTGACAAAGGGAGATTTGAATTGCGGGCTTCACAATAGCATGAAAGGATGAGCTCAGGGTGTTCTGAAACAAAGTGGAAATCATACTGCCCTGAACGGCTCTAATAAGCTTTTAACTATTTTACATTATGGCATTACCCCTCCCTTCTCTCTCTATTCCTGCCCCCGAGCCCCATTAAAAAAAATATTGTGAACCAAGTGCCAGGCTCCCTTAAAAATGTGATTTATACTCCCCCCCACTTCATGGTCACTTTGGAGAAAAATAGACCTGAACTCAAAGGCAGTAATTCAGCTTTTTCAAAAATGAGACAAATGGGTGGGGGAGCAGTGGAAGAGGCAATGCAGGCCTCCCTCCCTGAAAAGCAGACTTATGTGCCCTGCAGTTTCTTGATTTATGAGGCAGCAACCATGTTACTTGACATCATCCATGGCTCCCTGGGCAAGCCTCATGATGTCTGCTTGTCCAACTCGAGTTGAGTGGACTTGTTTATAATAGATGTTAGAAGGAAAAAGTGGATCAGCACAGTGCGCAAACTTACATTTTTGCTCTGATTTTGGAGCTCATGTTCACACTTGTCGTTTTCAGGATCTTGGATGTGGTAAGCAGTATCTCCCGTCAATGGTGTTACAGGGTTCAAAACATTGATGTTGAGAAGCTGCCATTCTTATTCTGTGAGCAATCTTACAGAGGTCTAAATCTTTGATGGACGGAGACTGAGAGGTGGGGGTTATAGTGCAAATGCCCAGAAGAAGAAGAAAGGGATTTGAATTGTGTTACTTTTACCAGCAAACTTTATTGATCTGAGCTCGGAGAGTTCAAATTAAGGCACGAGTAAGTGTCAAGATGGTTTTCAAGTGGCAACTTGTTTCTTCCCAGTGCTATGAAGGCAATAAGTTGTTCAGTTGTGTATATGCATAGGTTTGTATTACCCATGCCATTTTATACTTGGCACACATTCCATTGTGAGAAATATATCAAATCAAAATATTTTTTTATTTTATAGTGAAACTGATAAAATCTAATCTAAAATGTTACATACAGTAAATCAATGGGACTGGTTATGATAATTGAATGGTATGAATATGAAACTGCTGTTTCCATTAGGTTTCCATTATGAAGGCATTTGATTTGAAAAACAAGAATAAGTTGTAAGAGGAATCATTCTTCATTTTGTTGTTTATCCACAAGCCAATATACAAATATATCGATTTAGACAATTTAATATGTGAAAAGCCACATATTCTAAAACTCTGTAACAAAACTCTGGACAAAAAATTAATTCTGAAGTATGTTCTTTGTGCTTTGTTTTCGTTATATGAAAAAGTATAAAATTTAGAATTTAGAAATTTTGCAACAGATATCTCCTGCTATCACATCTTCTTTTCATTCTTAATTAATTCTCATGTGCTGTTCAAATCAGAAAGTAAAATAAATTTAGAAAGATAATTTTCCCTGACATCCCCCAAAATATGTGCCTTTTTCTCCCGTTTTCAAAATAACTCTCTTCAAGAGTAAATGTTTATTTAAATTACAACAAAAAATCTTATAATGAGTTTAAAAAGAAGAATCCAGTAGGCTCAAATACCCATGTTGCTAGAAGTTATCTATTAATACTGATAAAAGGCATGTCCATCTATTTCTAGTCTGTGACAGGGTATAGAGTTTCTTGGATATACATTTCACTCTTCCTCAAAGTTCTTAGAACCTATCTTGCATATTTGTGTGCATGCACATGGACACACACACACACACACACACACACACAATGTCTCTGTTGGCTCAGGCTGAATGAGAGCAGCTGCTGCTGCCTAATTTTGATTGACAATTCTCTTTGCCAGGCTGATGCATCCGATACGCCACGGTGAGTCTCTAAGGGTCTGAACAATTGCTCCCCATTTAGTATGTGACACAGAGAGTGCCGCAGGTGACGATGTGTAGCCATTCAGGTAACATGGATCCTCCTTTGGTGCAGCCTCTTAGGGCTAATTAGCTGCCACTTGACTTATCAAGGGGCCATTGTAGCTCTGCGAGTAACACGATGTTTCTTGGGGAAGGGCCATCAAAGTAGAGTACAAACAAGAGGAGAGGAAATTATACTGGGCTACTAAAATTCAGCCAAAGGTTTGTGAGTGTTTCCCTTCCACCTGCCAAAAACTTCAGTGAAATGGATAAATGAATAGGCTTCCTAGAAAATGACAGGTAAATTAGAAAGTCAAATCATTCAATGGAGATGTTCAGAGAGGCCTAGAAGCTGCAAAAAGGATAATAAATATACAAACAATACAAACAAAAGCTATTTTTTAATTTCATTGACTATAATCTATTATTGATGAAACGTGTTACATTAAGACCACCATCAACTAGCCAAAAATGTTTTTTTCTCTAAAGGAGAAAATGTTGTGCAGCTTTCTCCTAGAACACAAAATATCTTTTAATCCAAAAGAAAAACAAAAGTGAAAACAGAGCAGTATTTAACAAGCTATGAAGCTATCAAATCTGGCTTACAAAATATAACCAGCTTTAGAATTCAGTACACATCAGATTTAGTGCATAAGCTATGATAGTCTTGAAAGAACAATACTTTGAGAAATGTATCATTCTTTCTTTTCCTTTCCTGTGTGACCCAAATAGATATTAAACTACATTTTAAAGCACTGGGATTCTGCCTCCAGTTAGTCCTCAACTTAGTGTAGACTTCTGACTGTCATTGAACTCAGAATTAGAGTTGTAAATCATTACAGTCATAAATTGAGACACTCATGTGACCAGAAGTGAATTTCTGGCTTTTTCATAGTGGTCATTAAGCAAATGCCATGGTCGTTAAATGAAAGTTGTAGTCATTAAGCAAACCATTTGTACTGTAGCAGGACAGGATTTGGATTGTGACATACCAATCTCTGTGTAATAACTTTTTTTGTGAAATTCTGTCTAGACTATCTCTAGAGCAAGCCTGTCAAACTGGTGACCCATGGGCTGGATGCATCATGTGCAGGCCATGCTGGCTCCACAAAGGGAAAAAACATCACAACACATCACATGACACGATCGAGTTTGACACCCGTGCTCTAGAGCAGGGATGTCAAACTCGATTTCACTGAGGGCTGCGTCAGGGTTGTGTTTGACCTTGGAGAGCTGGACAGGGTGGGCGTGGCTAGCTCAACGTCACTCATTGAGACTCTGTTTTTGGCTGCGATGGCCTCCTGCACTCTGGGTTCAATGACAGTCAGAAGTCGAGGACTAACTGGAGGCAGAATCCCAGCAAAAACTGAGTTCGGGGAGGCTGTTCATGGTTTCCATGTGCTCTATTTTTGCTGGCAAAGGGCTGCAGGAGGCCACTGCGGCTAAAAATGGAGCCTGGGCAGGCCACGTGCAGCCTCCCCAAGCTCTGTTTTCACGGGCAGGGAGCTGCAGGAGAAAGTAACAGCCAAAAATAGAGCCCCGAAGGGTCATATGTGGCCCTCCCTGGCTCCATTTTCACTGGCAGAGGCATTGTCGGCTGGCCCTTCACTGTTCCAGGGTGGCCCCGTGGGCCAGATTTAAGCACCCCACAGGTCGGATCCAGTCCACAGGCCTTGAGTTTGACACCCCTGCTCTAGAGTATAATAAGTTATTTAAACTTTTAGGGGCTTTTGGAGAATATATCACATAGCGTCATGAAAAAGACACAACAATGTGAAATAATCAACAATACAGAAAAGCATTTTATACCTGAGAAAGGCCTAGTGTGTAATTTGTGCAAGAAGCTCCATTCCAAAGAAAACTGACATAATTCAAAGCTAGTATTTTCTTACTTCAGTTGGAGTCCGTGGCCTACCTCTACCCGTTTCAATCCAAGAGCCCTCAAAAGCTCTGATCCTGTGTTCTTTCAAAACAAAATAAGAAAGTATTAAAGGGAAGATAAAGTCTGGGAAGGGAAGATAAAATCTGTTTTTAAATGAAGGGAATCTTTGCTATCAGAACTTCATTGACCATTCTGCTTAGTTGGAATCTTCTAGACAGATATCATTTTTATTTTATCATTAAATCCCTCGTTTAGGGAGGTAGAACTCTGGACTTGAAAGTAACCAAAATCCTTTTCTCTCTCTCTCCAATGGAAGTACAAAATCCCTTAGCTGTTATTCTCATTTATGTCAAGTATAGAGTTTGTTGTCTCCGCGAAATGATGCCAGGAGTCGGTGACTTCAAATCATGCTCTTTTATTTACAGTTGGAACCGAACTGGGGCAAAGGAAAAAGTTCGTGGCTTTTATTCCTTTAGCCGCGGCGGCCGCGGCCAATGGCACCGCTTTGAATCTCCCGCGATTCGAATGGACCAATCGTGGGAGATTCTTAGCAAGCCAATCGGCGCGGCTCGCCTGACCAATCAGAGTGCCCTGCGCTTTGGCCAATCAAAGCGCGGGAATCTCAAGAATGCTAATTAGGGACAGAACAGAGTTCTGCAACTACTGTTGTGTATCAAATCTAATTCATTAAATCTATGGATATTGCTGAGGTAATATCTTGCTGCTTTGATTATTTGATTTGTTTTCTTTAGCTTAATTTGTAATTCGGGGAAAACAAAAAGTTCATAATTTGAGCTACAGTCAGCATCAGGATTTATTTTAGTATACATTTATTAAGGATTATATTAAACAATAAGACAAAATCAAAACCTAATAGAAAAACACATTAAAAATATTTGAAAAGTGCAGAATTTCCCTATCAGATGAAATTTCTCCCTTTGTCCCTAGCAAGCATGTTCAACATTAACAATTTGTCACTGTCTTTTCAAAAAGAACTATACTTTCATACTTTCCTCATTTTCTATACCTCTGTTCTGACCCAAACCTTGTTCCAAGGAAACAAACATGAAACAGAGGTAATAGAAGAACCTTTTAATGATTTTTTTATGAATTCCATTCCTTCACGGTTAAAAGGCTGTTTCAAAATAATTATCTCTGATAAGAACAAGCCTTGCCAAGGTGGTGCAAGGCTGCCAAGAAGACTAGATAAAGTAACTAAGAAATATTTCAAATACAAAGAATGTCTAAACACCAACAAAGATATTCTGAACCTCCACAAGGCTTGAGTGCAAAAACTTCTTTACCTCCTGCAAAGAACTCCGTTTTCTCAGCTGTTTCATCTCTTGAGGGAGGGGCCGTTATCTTGCAGCCTTACTCCCGAGTCTCCCGTGCTGCTGCAGCTGCTCTTTCCTTCGAGCAGCCCTATGCACATGCGCACTGGGCACAGGTTCCTCAGGGACTTCTTCATCACTGCTGCCAGCCTCCACAATCTCTGAAGGCAGCATTCCACTCCCTGATGATCCTGGCCCGATCCCTGCCTCTCATGCAGGCCCCTCATCGGAGTCCTCACTCTCCAAGACCTCTGCCGTCTGCACCTGCTGCTGGCGAACCACAATAACCCCATATCTAAATCTTCAGTTCTAAAACAGCAAAAATCCAGTAGAAATAAATAAAAATACCAAATAACCTATGTGTGTGCCCCCCTTTTCCATTTAGTCTAAGTCGGGATGTCAGGGGCTCAAAGTCATGATTTTCTGACTGAATTGAGGCTTCATATCTTTGCTTGCCAAGTACATAGTATGATTCAGTATTGTCCACTAGGTGGTATCAATCTATAGAGGCATAATTTTTTTAGGTAGTTTAAGAATTCTTATGTTATAAACATTGAGCTTTCTTGATAGAATTCCTGCTATCACCTGTTCTGTTTTGTATACTAAGGTCACATTTTTTCCAGATGTTATTAAACCTTTGATACCTGCAGTGTTCCAGTACTTTATCTAATAATTAGTATTACAGATAGTCCTCAACTTACGACTATACAGGTAGTCCTCGACTTACAGCAGTTTGTTTAGTGACTTTCAAAGTTACAATGTCACTAAAAAAAATGACCTATGATCATTTTTCACAGTTATGACCTTTCCAGCATCCCCATGATCATGTGATCAAAATTCAGATGTTTTATGAGAAGCAAATATGGCTTACTCTATGGTCCATCTTGAGTGGTTGAGGTACAATCTTCCAGATGGCCTTGGAATACAACTCCTTTTATCCCTGGTGTTTAACAATGCTAACTGATGAATACTGGAAATTCAACAATATCCAGAAAGCCATAACTTTTTGTAGGTCTGGGAAGTTAACAGTGCATTTGAAGCTCACAAAGCGTATCTTAGTTCCAGCTCTTTAGCCCTGTTAACTTCTCATCTTCATCCTGAGTTGTGTTCTTGTTTGGTTTCTGAATAGTAAATTTGAGCCTATGGTTCTGAATAATAGTTCCACAACATCTGAAGAGCCATGGATTTCCCACCCTGTTCTATGTTTTGGGTGCACAGGGCCAGAGGCTTGAAGTTCTAAACATAGTCACAGAATTTGCACAGAGAGGATGAGTTTTGAACATTTCACCATGTTTGACGTTCGTCGTGTTCTGTCAGCATTCCAAATACTTCGGTTAAATTGAAGCTGGTTTCTGTTCTCATTTATGTTTGTTAAGGTTTGAAGCTTGTGAGCAACTTCCTTTATTCCCCCTTTTCTCCTTCACGTGTTGTCTTAGCTCACGCGAGCTTGACTGTTTTTAATGTGCACTCTCTCTCTTTTGAGAGCATATGTGAATAATAATTTTCTACATATGCTATTTTGGGATATATCTTTTTGGAGTATAAATAATAAAGACAACAGCAGGGTGAAAAAATTCAGATGCTCGGCAACTGGTTCATATTTATGACCATTACTGCAGGGGTGGGATTCAAATTTTTTAACAACCGGTTCTGTGGGCGTGGCTTAGTTGGTAGGCGTGGCTTGGTGGTCATGTTATTGGCTGGGCGTGGCCAACTCAATATCAGTCACATCGAGGCACGCATCACCTTGCCTGGCCTCTCATGACTGTGGAGATGCTGCAACAGTTGTAAGTGTGAACAAGGGTCATAGGTCACTTTTTTCAGTGCCATTGTAACTTTGAATGGTCACTTTGAATGGTCACTCCACACAAGCAAAGCACCAGCAAAGGAGGGGGGGAAACTCCAGAGAGGTTCCTGAGACAGGAAGTCTAGTCCTGTCAAGAATATAATAAGGGTTAATGGAGAGGCAGTTTCTGTAAGCAACAACACCAGAATGTTTCCTTCCTGCCTTCCTTACAGGTTTAGGCCAGTAATTTCTTCTAACAACCAGTTTTCCGAACTGCTTAGAATGTTAACAACTGGTTCTAGCAAATAGGTGTGAACTGGTAGAATCTCACCCCTGCATTGCTGTGTCCTAAGGTCATGTGATCCCCTTTTGTGATCTTCTGACAACCAAAATCAATGGGGAAGCCAGAGTCACTGAGCAACCAAGTTAACTTATCAACTGCAGTGATTCATTTAACAACTAAGACTAGAAAGGTCATAAAATGGGGCAAAATTCACCTGACAAATGTGTCACTTAACAATAGAAATGGTGGGCTCAGTTATAAGTAGAGAACTGCCTGTACTTGAACCCAGAATTATGGTCATAAGTCATGATAGTTATTAAGCCGGTCACCATGTAACCACCACACTGAATTTTACAATCATTTTGCAGTGGTTGTTAAATGAACACCACAGTTGTTAAGTGAATGAAGCAGTCATTAAACAAATCCACTTCATCCAATGGGTGTTTTGTTGCTGGAAACAGGAAGTAAACACATGAAACTGTCAAAAAATGCCCAAATTGTGATCAAATAACCTTGGGATGCTGCAAATGGCAATAAACATGAGTTGGTTGCCAAATGCCAAAAATACAATTATGTCACTGCAGGTGTGCCATTGGAACTTACAAACTATTGTAAGTACCAGGGGAAGGGCATTTAACTTCAACTGGTTGTTAAGCGAGGACTATCCAGGGGTGGGATGCTACCAGTTCTGCCCAGTTCTATAGAGCTGGTAGCTTTGAAGAGCAGCAGACACCGAACCGGTTCTATGTTTGTAGCTATTTGCCCCACTCGCCCTCCCAGGCTCTTATCTGTCCTTTATTTCCTGCTTTTTCAACCTCAGCTGCTTTGCACGGCACAGCTGAGATTGAAAAAGCAGGGAAAAAAAAGTGGCTTTTCTAATGCTGCGCACCTGTGTGCAACACTTTTCAGCTGTCCAGGTGGTACAGCCTAAGGTTATTTTACATGCGCATGCAAAACGTCATCACCAAACCGGTAGTAACGCCAGATGAATCCCACCTCTGGGACTACCTTTATATCTTGGTAAGACCACACTTGGAAGCTTTTATCCAGTGTTGGTCAGAAGAGATGTTGAGACTCTCGAAAGAGTGCAGAAAAAAGCAACAAAGATGACTTGAAGCTAAAACATATGAAGAATTGGGAATGTCGAGTTTAATTTAAAAAAGAGCTAATAATAGTGTTCCAAAAGCCAAGGGACTGCCTCTTCTGTCACAAAAAAGAGGTGGGCAAGATATTTTCCCAAAGCACCTGAAGGCAGGACAAAAAGCAATGATTGGAAAATAATCAAGGAGAGACCCAACCTAGAACTCAGGAGCAATTTCCTGACAGTTACAACAATTAATCAGTGCTCCAGCACTGGAGGTTTGTAAAGAATAGATTGGACAATCATTTGTCTGAAATGGTATAGGGTTTCTTGCTCAAGCAATGAATTGGACTAGAAGGCCTCCAACAAGGTCCCTTCCAATTCTTTATACTGTTGTACTGTTATCTTTTTTGGGGTTAGGGTTAGGGTTGCTAGTTTGACAGGGCAAACATCATAAAACTATTCAAGTGAATCACTGAATACAGATTGAGTTGCCTGGACTCAAATTGAGATCATGTTGTCATTTTCAGGATTGTATCTGGACATTCATTTTGACAGTATTTATTTTTTTTTAATATAAATTTTATTTGGGGTTTTTACAAAAACATAATACAAATAAAACTTCTTTTTTTGAGAATAGCATGTTCCTGGGTTATCACTTCTCTATACAGACACAAACTCAATTTCATATTCATCTTTGTGTTCTATTCCATATCTTATTACTATTTTAACATTTTCTCTGTTTTTTTTAATTTTTCCCCTCCCTTGGTTTTCTCAACTTTATTTTTAATTATCTCATATCTAAATTCAATTATATATCTTTTTCTAAGTTTCAATGTCTTTCTAATCATTATATTTATACTTTTGTCTGTCCTGTTTCAATTTCATATTATCTTTTCTCATTAAATTTTTTTCCCCCTATAGTTACTAATTGCAGTATGACACCTTTATATCTTTTAATTTTATCAATTCAACTCTTATTTAAACTTCAATTTATGCCTTTAAAATTATAAAATTCAATATTTCCCACGTCATAGTAGTGGTGCTTTTAAAGTTGTAGCAACGTTTCAGCAGAATCTCATCTGCCATCATCAGGCTTCTGTATAGCGTTCATCTGTGAGTTAGACTTTTACAGTGGTTTCAGATTTAAATTTGGGGCAGCCTATTGCTGTGCCAGAATGGTTTTTTCTTCATCCTGATTGGTTGAGAGTCTTGGTCTGTGTTTATTGGTCTTGGAGTTTGTTGTGTTCTGCTTCTAATATCTTCTGTCTGTTTTTTTGGCTCTTTTTGTATCTTGATTGGCTGGCAACATTGTGTTACTTTATTGGGGGCCTTTAGTGCAGCTTGGCTTCGGGTAAATGGATGGCTATCATTAGTTAGGAAGCTGGGTTTCATCTGGGTGCCTGGTTGGGATATGTTTGAGCTGGAGATATCAGGGGGGATCTGTTTGTGCCCAGGTGTTTACCTGGCTTGTGGTGTGGAGATTTTTTTGTTTGTGAGTGCAGGCTTCCAAATGATTGACAGCCTGGTGGAATCATCTCTTCTGTTCATGCTTTCTGGTCTTTTTTCAATCTCTATGGCTTCTCTGATGATTCTGTGGCTGGGATTTTCTATATATATATATTTATAAAAATAGTAAATAAAACACTCATTCCATTTCAATTCAATTCTATCATTAATATTGGTTAGAATCTTAATGTTTTAAACAATTCTTTTCAATTGAATATCATACTTTCTTGGGAACGCTTATAAACTTTCCATAATTAATTCAGTTTTTTTCATATTTCTCTTCACATATTTTTATGAATCATATAATAATTAAAATGTTCCCATCCTTTCCTAATTTCATTCTCTCATTCTCTTTATTTCATTTATTTATTAACAAACATTCCACTGCATTACCATAAGTATTTTATCCATCATTTTAATCATACATTGTTTCATATTTTCTAAAATTATTTCTATTTCTAATACAACAATACTATCTTATGTACCTTTGCAGAATCCCTTTTTCAATTAAATTTTCACCCATTATCTCTAAATAGGCTTGTACTTTGAATCCTTATACATTTTCCCTGCATCTCTATATCTTGTTTCTGTCTTTTATAACTTTTTCCTTTCCTTCTTCCCCCTCTTCTTCTCTCTCTCCTTTTTGCCCCCTTGTCTACTTCTAATTCTCTCTTCTGTAATCCTCTCTTCTGTTGCTTCCTATTATTATAATTATTTTTCAAACTATTCTTTTTTGGGGTTGTTTTTTCAAATCTTAAACTTTCTTTCACTCTCTTTCTCCCCTTTCCTTTTTTTACCTCACATAAAGTTACTTGATCATTAAAGATGGCTTCTTCTTTGTCCCAACCTTCTTGTTCTACAAGCGTTTCTTGTTGTTTCCCATAGTTTCAGATCTCCATTTCTAAAAATTGAAATACGAAGCCAAAAGAACCTCTTCCTTCTTGTGCATCTTCTTTCTGTTTTTTAAGTTCCATTTTCAGTTCTTCTAAAAATGATGCCATTTTAAACACTTTTAAACAACCATCCAATTGATTTTAGTCATTTAAATCCAATAGCCAACAATCCAAAAATCACCAAGTAATCCAAATAATCCAAAGTTGTTTCTTCTTGCTTCTTTTTTCCACTTTCTGTTCCTGGGATTCTATTATTTTGTTACAAAGTTTCAGTTAGAATGTATCTTTTAGGAATCTTGTTAAGGTTTCACTATAAGTTCCTTTTAGTTCCAGGCAGTCTCCTCCATTTTTCCAGATCCTGTGCTTTTATTCTTTCCTTTTTTCTCCTTTCCTGCTTTTGAAGGTTTTTGAGTCTCCAAAAGTCTTTATTATCCCTTTGACATTTTATTTTCAGCTTAAATGCCTATTGATGTCAAAGTGGATTTTTGTCAATTTCTTACTTAAATCTCTAAGCTGTCGGTATAAGGAAGGGAAGAAAAAAAAAGCCAAATCCTTTTTCTTCCCTCTCTCCTTCGCTGCTTCAAAGTCTTCTTTGGGAACAATGTTATTTTTTACAGTTCAAATTCAAGGGTACCTTACATAGTTGCTTTTTCAGTTCAACACGGTCAACCAAAACTTTCTCTTCTTATCTTCTTCCTGCACATTTTTTTCCGGTCGAGTTCTTCTTTGAGGTGGCCATTTCTGACCACCACTGCAACCACCTTCAGGAAAGGGAGTAATGGCTAGCTGAGGAGGAGAGATGCGGCTCTCCTCGACCCTGCTAGCAGTCTCCCCCCTCTTCACCACCTCTATGGGATGGCTTAGCCTGAATCCAGCCGGCTTGGGGTGCATGATCGCGGATTCAGTCCGTCACCATTTTGACATATTTATTAATAATAATGGCCACATCTTTTTTTTTCTTTTTGGATGTTCTTGTTCACAGTTGAAAATCTGAAGTAAACCTACACCTTTCTACTAAATTCAGTTCACCGAACATCAGGGTTGACAGCTCTGCTTTGACAACATCAAATTTCCCTGACATTCCATGTGTCAATATTTCACGTATTTTTCCAGCACAAAACATTTCTTCTGATCACATCAGTAGTTGAACATTTTTTCAGCTTTAATACAACTATTACTATATTATAGTTAATAATGCAGTTATATCTGTACAGTAACAACAACACACAAATACCAGAATTTACCTTTTTTTCCCCTCAGTAGCTTACTTTCCAACTTCAGGTCAGGGGTACTTCTCTTATCATACAAACATTGCTTAGTTATGAGTGCCTGTCTTGGCAGAATACTGGGGTAGGTCACCAGTTTCTTTTCCCAAAGAGTTATATTCAGTCTTATCCCTCTTCTGCAAACTGCGCAATGATGTCCACAGGGTGACGACAGGAACAGACTAACAAAAGCAGCACCCAGAATCATAATTCAAAACCTAGCCCCTTTTAATATACACTCTGATGTTGTAGACTTATTCCAAGGTTTGGAGTTTCTGCCCAAGTGCCACAGAGGGGAGGATGACCATTTGGACACTTCTAAGCCTGCCCATCATAGATAACCCTTCTCTGAGTCTGTATTCCTAACAGATGGGAAGCAGCAGATGAAGCTAGGCAGAATCACATTTGATACCTGTACAATTAGCACAGCCTTCCCCCCACAAGGCTATGTACTTTCTCCACTTCTTCCTATATACCAATGACTGCATTTCATACGATCCATCTGTTAAAATGCTGAAGTTTGCAGATGATACAACAGTGATTGGTCTCATTTGAGATAACGATGAATCCGCATACAGACGGGAGGTTGTACAACTAGCCTCATGGTGTAACGGGAACAATTTGGAACTGAACACACTCAAAACTGTAGAAATGGTGGTAGACTTTAGGAGAAACCCTCCCATACTATACCATCTCTTACAATACTAGACAATACAGTATCAACAGTAGAGACCTTCACATTCCTAGGTTCTATCATATTACAATGGACACCTAACATCAAAAATGTCATCAAAAAAGCACAACAAAGAATGTTCTTTCTGTGCCAACTCAGAAAGCTCAAATTGCCCAAGGAGCTGCTGATAAAGTTCTACAGAGGAATTACTGAGTCTGTTATCTGCACCTCTATAACTGTCTGGTTTATTCTGCAACCCAACAGGACAGACACAAACTTCAGAAAGTAATTAGGACTGCAGAAAAAACAATTACCACCAACCTACCTTCTATCAAGGACCTGTGTATTGTACGAGTCAAAAAGAGAGCTATGAAAATATTTACAGACCCCTCACATCCTGGACATAAACTGTTTCAACTCTTACCCTCAAAACGATGCTATAGAGCACTGCACACCAGAACAACTAGACACAAGGATAGTTTTTTTCCCCAAATGCCATCACTCTGCTCACCAATAATTTCTTCAACACTGTCCAACTATTTACAAAGCCTGAACTACTATTACTATCAATCTTCTCATCACTCCTTATCACCCATCCCCTCACACTTGTGACTGTATGACTGTAACTTTGTCACTTGTAACCTTATGATTTATATTGACTGTTTCCTAGAATGATTTGATTGCTTATTTGTACCCTATGACTATTATTAAGTGTTGTAGCTTATGATTCTTGACTCTTGACGAAAGTATCTTTTCTTTTATGTATACTGAGAGCATTTTCACCAAGACAAATTGCTTGTGTGTCCAATCACACTTGGCCAATAAAAAAGAATTCTAATTCTAATTTATGACTGTATATTTCACACTATAATTGAGATGTTCAGATCTTTTCATTGCTACAAGGTAAATTAAGTCATTCTTTCTGTTGCATTTACTAATTCCATATTTGTTAATCAGTCAATCAATTTTTACTTGGTCACAGATCAGCAAAATACATATTTGTTTAGCCTACCAGCCAGCCAGCCAATCATTCCCAGTCCTTTACTAAACTGTATGATTCTAAACATGTCACATCATTTTCAAGACATACATAAACATATCTTATCCCCTTATCTTCTTTTGTGAGATAAGTATTGGAAAGTGTCAAAAAAGAATATGAAGTAATAAGTGGAGGATGTTAAAGGCAGGTGTTAAGAATTAAGAAAGCCTAATGCTAGCTTTCCATAACTTTTTATCTTTGTACATTATCTTTGGTCCAATTCTTACATTGCCTTTTCTTGTTTAATATTCCCATCTGTTAATGCTCTTTCCTAAAGTAAAATATTATTTCAGGGATTTTTTTAAAGTAACTGCCAAGCTGACAGTTTCTAAAGAAAAGTGGCAGTGTACAGCAGTATTTTTTACTTTCAGTAATGCCTCTATGCCAACATGTTTGCTTAGAAATTAAAAAAGAAAGAAATATTAATAGTTTAGGAAATTAGAAAGAGTAAATCTTCAGTTTTCCTTTTACTAAATGAATGTCTTACCATAATAGAAATAGTCCTTAAACTTATATACTACTTCACAGTGCTTTGCAACCTTCTCTAAGCAGTTTACAGTCAGCATCTTGCCTCCAACAATCTGGCTCCTCATTTTATCAACCTCAGAAGGATGGAAGGCTGAGTCAATCTTGGGCTGGTGAGAACTGAACTGCCAAACTGTCAGCAGTTAGTAGAAGTAGCCTGCAGTACTTCATTCTAACCACTGTGCCACCACGGCTCCTAATAATAGACATTTTGTGACAGACAATCCACAACATACACTCAAGATGTAAGTACTGAACCAAAATGTCATCTTCTTTCAACAAAAGGGAAAAATCAAAGGAAGAAAAGGCTTCTTGGCTACTACTTCCCATCAAAACTCATATGTTTACTCAAGCCTACCTTGGGCCAAGGGATTTGATTCTCCTAACCAAAAGGCTGGAAGATTTTCCAATGCATTTGTTGCCCAACTCCGTTTAGTCCAATGTAACCTGCTTCTGCTCTAGGCTAATGGCAGATGGTTGATTGGCAGCACTGGAGAAGGCACTGCAGATTTTCTAAATAACCATGTGACATTTTTGACCTTATTTTCTTACAGAGGGTTTAGAGGATTAGTTAAAGTAGATTCTTTAAAACTAAACAAGGGTAAACACATTTGACTGTCCTTGGATTTGGATCTCTTTGTAAAACATCTCTCCCCCCCACCCTTCATACCCCTCATTTCATACCAGAGAATTCCTGTTCCTTAATGCTGAATTTCAGTACCTCAATTTGTGAAAGAGAGCCTTTAGGAACCAGGAAAATTGAACTGCAGGATTACGAGTGGGTGGTAAGTGGTGGATTTCCCACATTACAATCACATATGCCAGCTGAAAATACATCGGATATTTGGTTCACAGAAATCCTTGAGAGATCTGTTAAAATGGAGCAACTTTATTTTGGGTCTTTATAGTTATTGCTGTCTTTGCTTTATTAATTCCCCCAAATGATTTCTTTTGCATGTCCTATGGCACCAGTGAGAAAAGACTTCATACCAAACTTTGAATTCTCACCTGCTTCTACCTTTATAATCCCCAACCACTATAGAAATCAATCTTAATGGGTCATTAGAGTGACTGAGATCTATAATTATAGTATTATTTTTCATGTGCTCACAGGTACTAAGGGAGGCATTCAGAGAAAGTCAACAGTAAATCAAGTTTACAGCAGATTATGAGTCAAGAAGATCCCTCACAGAGATGGTCTTGCTAATTGTTGAAATTCAAGCATTGTTCAAGGTTTAACACCAGCAATAAAGATGCTTTAGTTCTTCAAGAAATAGTCTAGTTGGCAGCAGGGAAACTGCAAACGATAGGAAGTATTGAATTTGGTGGATAATAATGGGATCTAGTTGTAGGCTGGCGTTTGTCACAGATGTTCCTTTATACTGCAGTGCAGTATATGAACTATTCAATGTGTGCGGTGCTGTAGCATTGTAAATCTTACTTTCAACTACCTCTGAAAATGTCGATTTTGCATCTGATTTTTGCATACTATTTCAGAAATAATAATTATTAAGGGTGTGTTCATATATCATTTCCCAGGGAAAAAAATCCCAATTTGATTAAGTGCTGCAATGGATTAGGCTGTCAGTTATTAATCTCTTGCTGAAACTTCTCATTATTAAAATTCAAGATCTAATGCACAGGTATTAATAAGGAAAGTGAAACAGCAAGCTTTAGTTGCAGAAAATATAACCTCACATTTTATGTTTATTATTAAAGTAATGAATGTAGTTGAATGCATTATTTTATTCTAATAAGTAATCTAATAATAAAACAGCCAATGTGTTTAGTTGGTCTAGGATTGGGGAGATCCAGATTTTAATCTATCCTCAGCCACATAAGCTTATTGGGTGACTGAATCAGTCACTTCTTCTCATCCTAATCAACCTCCCAGGGTTGTTATTGCATGAGGAAAAATGGGGGGAATAAACACTATATGCATTTGTTTATTAATATATTTAAATTTTTATGGCTGTCCCTCTAGCCAACTATTCTGAGTGGCAAATAAAAGCACACTCTGAAACTGTTAAAACATATCATTCAGACATTTCATTTGAAAAAGAATTGGCAGTTGAAAGTTTAAAAATAGGTAACATAATATCAATCCACCGAACCTCATGCCTGGCAGACTTCTAGATCTTCATTGATTTCTGGAAAGCCAGCAAGGCTGAGGCCAACCTGATCTCAAGTGATAAGATGTTCTGGAGGGCAGGTGCAGTAGCAGAAAATGAAGACTTCTTGGACCGTGTCAAATGCATTATTTAATCAACAGGACCTGGATGCCCCTTCTGCCAGATATAAAGAGATGGGTAGAAATTACTGGGGAAAGGCAATCTTTCAACTATCCTGGTTCGTGCTAAGAAGAGCTATTAAGATAATACCTAGTATCTTGAATAGCACCCAGAAGTCTACTGAGAGCAAGTATAACTCAGCATAGCAAAAGCTTAAAATGGCTGTATCAAGAAATGCTCATAATTACCTTCACCAATGCATCATGGACAGTTAGTCAAGGGCAGCCTTGAAGAACATGTAGAACTCATTGCAACGGTTCATTCAGGAGGGCACTTAAGCAAGAAAACTCTGTGATGAAAGATATAAAACAAATAAATTGATGGATATTCCAAGGCATCTGCTTTGAAAGAAGCCTCACTTCTTGGCCTCTGGCCTCTGTATAAGAAATGAACTAGAACTACACAATCTGGGATGGGTCTTTGCATGGGTGGTTTTCTTTTTTTAAAATCATAGAATTGGGAGGAGCCTTTAGACTATTGCTGAGATTATGTTCAGCGTAGAAATACACCAGTGTGAGGCTGTCTGACACCTTGTTGAATATCCAGTGAAGAGAACCCACCATCTCTTTGGGCCATAGGTTTACTGTGTAAGTCTCACAGGATAGTAGATCTCTAAGGATAGTAGATTCCCCCCACCCAACAGTTCATCAAAATATGTGTTTAGTCTTCCCAACCATCAAAGGATGGGAAGGTTGTTATTTTGTTCCCTGTTTTCAGCCCTTTTTCTCCTTCCAGATGTGTGTGTGTGTGTGTGTTACTTGGTTATTGGAGTAGAAGACTGAAAGCAGTCTTTAATGGGTCTAAGTCTACATGGAGGGAAGTAAGCAGTGGGGTGCCACAAGTTTCCGTCTTAGGCCCAGTACTCTTCAATATCTTCATTAACAACTTAGACAAGGGAATAGAAGGGGAACTTATCAAATTTGCAGATGATACTAAGCTGGCAGGAATAGCTAACACCCAAGAAGATAGGTTCAAGATCCAGATGGATCTTGACAGAGTAGAACACTGGGCCGTATCTAACAAAATGAAATTCAATGTAGAGAAAAGTAAAGTCCTACACTTAGGCAAGAAAAACAAAAAGTACACAAATAGACTGGGTGAAACCAGGCTCAATAGCTGTAACTGTGAGGGATCTTTGAGTCTTAGTGGACAACCAGCTAAATATGAGCCAGCAGTATGCAGCCACTGCCAAAAAAGCTAGTGCAATCCTAAATTGCATTAACAGAGGGATACAATCAAGATCAAGTGAGGTACTAATGCCACTCTATACAGCCTTAATAAGATCACAGCTAGAGTACTGCATCCAGTTTTGGTCACCACATTATAAAAAAGATGTTGAGACTCTGGAAAAAGTGCAAAGAAGAGCAACTAGGATGATTAGGGGACTGGAGACTAAAACATATGAAGAATGGTTATAGGAACTGGACATGGCTAGTCTAGTGAAGAGAAGGACCAGGGGAGACATGATAGCAGTCTTCCAATATTTGAGGGGCTGCCACAGACAGGAAGGGGTCAAGCTATTTTCTAAAGCGCCTGTAGGCCAGACAAGGAATAATGGATGGAAACTGAACAAGGAGAGATTTAACCTGGAAACAAGGAGAAACTTTCTGACAGTGAGAACAATCTACCAATGGAACAGCTTCCCCTCGGAAGTTGTGGGAGCGCCATCACTTGAGACCTTCAAGAAGAGATTGGACTGCCACTTGTCAGAAATGGTGTAGGGTCTCCTGCTTGGGATGGGGGTTGGAATAGATGACCTACAAGGTCCCTTCCAACTCTGATGATCTGTTATCTGTGAAGTCAGGCTATCAGTTTTTGATTTCTCAAGATTTCTCTCTAGCTGAAAAGTGTAACAGTAGTCTTTTCACTCTAGTTGTAAATTTTCTAAATTGCACAGATGACATCACTTTCTTTTCTGCACAAGAAAGATGGGATGATAAAGTTGATTGTGTCAATTTTGGGCAGAGGGAAATGCTCATTAATATTTGTACCTAGGGAGAGAGGAGTTACAAGTTTAGTCTCATTGTTTTGAGCCAGAGCATGGCGGTGGTTGCATTATGTCCTTAGTGTTGCTGCCAGCTGCATGCTTAAGAAAGCATATGCACTCTTCTTGAAACAGGATGTGAGTACGGCTTTGGGATGGGTTTCCTGGTGCGTCTCCTAAGGGCTTAAGGAAAAGAAAACCAGTGTTGTATCCGAGACACGTGCACCTACAGCAGGATTGGAGGGACCGCTTGCTGGAGTCCAAATAGAGGATTTATCCTCCACTATAGAAATGACATAAGCTCTAAAGCAAAAGGCTGGACTGATTCCCTTTTAGGAACCTTCCTGCATAATGGGAGCTGCAAATCCTTCTTGCACACTCTATGTCGGCTATTAAGGAGAGCGAGTAGGACAATTCCAATGGAGAAAACATAGAAGAGGTAAAGTGAAAACAATTTTCAAGCCCATAAGTTTATTTCTCCAGGTTTCAATGTGGGGGTTAATCCATTCTTATATCTTTCCCCAAAGACTAGCCATTCTTTTCTTTGTCTGTTGGGCTTCAGATCACAACCTGACAGTCTTTTCACCCACAGTGTGACATACATACAAAGGCAAAGCAATTGAGCTTCTGCTCAGTGGGTGAACAATCTCCCAAGCAAAACCAATCATGCACAGCAGAAAGTATGTGCTGAGCAAGTGTGTTAACAGTGCTCAACGACACTGTTTTTCTTGACTTTATTAATTTATTGGGCTTATCTGCTGCTGCAATCCAGAAAGACTCTAACTAGCTGGCATGCCTTTCCTACAGTAAAAACATTAAAATAAAACATACAGACCCCTTAAAAACCTATAAAAAGTAGTAATAACACAAATGTATTCAGAGACAAACAAAGGCCACCCAAAATGAAGACATCTAAACAAAAAACGGGTTGGCGCTTCTAATTTACATTAGATTCTCTCTCATTTTTTTTTTTTAAATTAGGGTTTGACAGCAGTCCTAAATCACAACAGTATTGTTGGGGGGTGGGGATGGAGTGGGGTGGAATGCAGATCTAGCTTGATTTCAAGTAGCAAATTATCCCAAAGAAGAAATTGTGTGTCTGTGTACAGCACAAAAGACTGACTTCCTTGGGGCAAGGACATGATAGGACTTTCATTACTTTTCAGTGAGGGAAGTAGTCCCAGATGCTGTAAGTACATATGGCTGGTCATACTAGCACATTCTTACACACTCTTGAAATATGAATATTTTACATAATCTTTGCATGTTGATTTATTATAGTCCCCTTTCCTGGGAAATCCGATGTATATGTGTAATGTACATTGCGTACATCAGAGAACAGAAATCTCAGCAGTTGTAACTAGTGAAAGATTAGATCTGCTTCACAATCCTTATTCCAACAAGTTTGGAACTTTCTAAAATGAATTTTCTAAAATGTCCATGTTGAAATACAGAAGGAATACCAGTAATTTCCTTGAAAATAAGGATTCTCTATTTTAGTGACCATACCTAGAACACTATAGAATTTAAGAATTCTGTAATTGTTTGATTTTAGATTAATCCAATTTGGAGTTGTTTCTATTGACATCCCTAGGGCAAGCTAAGTAAATTTTGATTCAGATTTAATGAGCTTCCAGGAGCTATTATTTCTTAAATAATGTTTACTACTATGTTTACATCAAAATGCTTTGGAGATGCCATCCCTTGATAGCTCATGAATTAAACCTATTCCTATAGTTGTTCCTGCTCTACCAGTTGATATGCAAGGGCAAATACAATGACATACTTCTGCCATGTATAACTTAGTCACAAACTAAATTTTGACTAAAATAAGGTACAAAAGGAGACAAGGGAAAGGGCCCAAAGAACGAGACAAAACTAATAAAAGATCACAGTGAACAATTCCCCTTGCTATTATAGCCCAGACATAACTGATTTGGCTTAAGAAGACATATATTTATATCCTGGATCATTCATAAATGTGAATGGTTGGCAGTTCTCACTTTAATGTTTCCTAGAGTTGTAGTGTAGTGTTTCAATACTTTTGATGCATGTTGCAAAAGTATACAATGTTGGCTGTTAAAATATAAGAGTGTATGTGATAAAACTAGGAATACCTCTCTTAACACTTTCATCAAGACTTTGTAATAATAAAAAAGAACAAACATTTGGAAGTCATGTCAAATGGGGATGTTTGTTGTTTAACTATTCAGACTCAAGCTATTTTTTAAAACGTAGAAAGGATTAAAAGCTTGAAATCTTTAAGAAAGCTTTAGTGTTGCTTCTAAAAGGGCAAAAATATAAAGCCCCAATGCTCTAGGCATCCACCTGTCACTTTCCTCTTTCTACATAATTGTCAGTTTTTATTGATCCTTTTAATCCCTTTTTCTTTGAAAATCTGTTGCCAGCTGATATTTCTTGCACCAAAAGAACTCTCCCTTTCTCTTTTTAAAGTGTGCATCCCCACAGGTAGTCTCATGCTGAGAGCTAAACTGAGGCTAACACTTTTAATTTGCTTTTTTGTGAGCATTAATGGCCTCTACTCGAGTTTAAAGTTTAGGTGATGCAGGAGAATTCTGTAAAGTTAAGACTGATTTACAGGTAAGTGCTTTTTAATTTTTATCTTGCTTTTAGGCCACTGTGCAATTTCCCAGTTCATTAATAGAATGCATCTCCTCTTTTTTTCTAAACAGAAACACATTTTAGGAACGTAATATATAATACTTATACCTATTATCTTGTAATTGACAAATCAAAATAAATAAATAAAATAAAAAACATAGAAGCTGTGGGTGGGGAGAGAAAGAAAATAATAATGAAGAGGCACAGAAGTTACAAATGTTAAAGATGTTTATTTACATCCAACCTTTTTTTTAAAAAAAGTACAGCATCTGATTTTAAGATAATGTATATCATAAGAATAAAGCTCTTTATTTACAAAAATACAATTTCCCTAGGAATGAAAGTTTTTGAATAAATTAAACCAACATTGGAGCCAGTCGGTGAATGCCCCATCTCTGGTTCTACTCAAGTACAAGACAGCAGTGAAAGTCAAGAGCCACAACAGATAACTTGAGTTTCTAGTTTGCCTTCTTTCAGGACTGATGATCACCTTGGGGGTTCAGAGCTTTGTCTGGGAGAGGCAAAACTGCATCCTGAGCTTTAGGAGTCTATTGGGCATTTGGCACGCTAAGTCACTAGCAGGAGGTCCATGCACCCAGCTGAATCCACCTTCTCTAAGCCCTTTCATTGCATTGTCAGGGCGTTCAAACCAAATTTTCATGCTCATTTTTCTTCATTAGAGTGCTACAAATTGTAAAATTGACTTTTCACCTTGTCTGTAGCAGCAAATCTGTCCTTCGCGCGTCCCCCCTCCCCGTTTTTTTCTTCTTCTTCTTCCCTAAATCACATGGATACCCCCAAGAGCTCAGGACTGAAAAGGAAAGAAACAAAGTGGGATTTGTGAAATGTAGAAAAGTGCAAAAGGAAACGTGGTAGAAGAAAATCTTTAAAAAGAGAAGAGGGAAAGAAATAAAGCTATGCTCTGGGCTAAAGCCTGCTTTTACAGCAGTGGGGAAAAGTTTGTTCAAAAGGCTAGGTTATAGGGCAGCCTAAACACTGCTTTATCACAGCCTCCCTATCTTGATGTACAATAGATGCACACCCTCCCAGTGTTGTTCACCCCTGACTTTTAGAATGGAAAAATACAGGGCTTTGATATTTGAGAAATCAAGATAAAATTCCACCAGCCTGCTTGTTATATCTAGAAAAAAAACCCAGCTGGATCAAGTCCCCAGAATAAGCACTGGCTGCTTGGGAACTTTTGCTTGTGGGAGGCGAGTACCCTTGGTCACAAGTTCCCTTCCGCCTTCTAATGATATTGCACAAAACAAGCAGTATTCTGCAGCAAGTCTTTGGGCAGGCTGCGGAAGGTGAAGAGACCATCACTAGACCCATAACAATAGTCTTCAGAGGTGGCTGGGCTGCTGGGGCTTGAAGTGCAGGCAGAGAGAGAAGAGGTGGCAGGAGATGCTGTGGAAATCCAGGATCCAGCATCACTGCCAGGGCTGGGTGGATCACTGGAGCCCAAGAAACTGGGCAGCACCATCTCTTTGGGGTTTTTCTGAAGGCACTGATCTGCCAGCCGCAGAGTTTCCGAAAGGGCCCAGATGTAGTTGTAGGCAAAGCGCAGGGTCTCAATCTTAGTCAACTTAGTGTCATCTGGAAAGGTGGGCAGGACACTCCGGAGCTCATCCAGGGCTGCGTTGAGATTGTGCATTCGATTCCGTTCCCTGTCGTTGGCTTTGACCCGCCTGGTCTTTTTGATGGTGTGAAGGACAGCTTCGTTCTTGACCTTGGTACGGCTCCTACGCCTCTTCCCCCGCTCTTTCTCTTCTTCACACCTCTGGGAGCCAGGCTCTGGGGAGCCAAGGTGTTTGGGAAAGGCCAGGGAAGGGATCTGTAGGCCCCCAAGGCTCCCTTCATCATCCGTGATACAAAAGGACACGTCACTACTGTTGTCAAGGTCAGAGTAGCTGGTCTCCAAAGCAGAGGACATCCTGTGAGAAGAAGGTGGGGTGAGTTAAGGCTGCATACTCAGAAATTGTGATGATACAGCTCCCATCACACACATCCAGAAGGCCCATCACCCACATCCAGAGATTTGGAAGCTACCAGGTTGGTGAAGAAGGAAGATTTTAGCCAAAGGTGAAAAACGGAAGGAACTGAAAAATGAGGTACAGTGGAAAGGGGGAAATACTTTTCAAGAGAAAGGGTGAATAGTCCTTAAAATAAGTTTCCAAGGCAAACAAACTGGGCGGAAGTTGAACAAACTTTCCAAAAACGAAGTCCGGAATTTAAACTTAGAATCAAACAAGAGGGTTGTTTTTTGTTTTTGTTTTTTTTTTTAGCTGGGATCGTCCCCTCAAGAACGATTGGAATCCAAGCGTTTTTTTTTTTTTAATGTTTAAGACAACCGAATTGCAGCCCCTCCTATCTCAGCGCCCTAATTTATCTCAGAAGCCGGCCAGCAATAACAGCTCCGTCTGCGCTTTTTTTTTTTTTGCTTCATACTCACTTCAAGCGCTCTCAGGGCGGCGGTCCACGCACACGACGCACGCCGGCCGGCTCGCTCGCCCGCCTGCCCTACCAAATTCCAAACGTTAATTTGGAAACCCGGATTTCTGCTGAAAGCGAAAGGAAAGGACACGCGACAGCCCTCCCGTTTGTCTGAGGGAATCTCTCTGCCGCTATCAGGTCGCGCGAGCAGCGAATTTGGCACACGACTGGCCTCAGATATCTTATATACCCTTGTAAAACAATAGATCTCGCCCTTCGTCGCCCCCCCCCCTTTCCTCTCCTTCTTTTTTGTGCGACCCCCCCTCCTCTTCCCCCCTCCCCCAAGTGAGCTCTAGCGGCATGAATGAATCAAGGCATCAGGTCTGCCCCGTGCTGCACTTTCCTTCGTTTGCATAATTTATGTGCCGAGGATTCCGTTCTCTCCCGGGAGTGTGCCTATAATTACGGCGACCCAATGGCGAGCGAGCACGGCCGGCGAGCCACGTGAGCTATCACTAGGCTAAGTCTCCTCCTTTGAGCTTCATTAGTCTATTAAAAGGGGAAGCAGGGGGGTAGGCCAGGGAGGAACAAAGTGATTAGCCTTTGGGCCGGAGGCACAAGCCCCCCCCCAAAGGAGCCCTGGCGAGCCGGACCCTCCCGCTCGGAAGAGAGCATAACCGCCGGCCATTCAAGCTTGCGCCAAACGGGCATTGGCGGGGGTGGTGGTGGTGCGAGGGCGCCCTCTTGGCTTTTTTCGTGTCTCCCCCTTTTTTTTGTCTTTGGTTTGATTTTATTGTTCTTCTCTTTTGGGGAGGGCAGGGCTTTTTTCTGAGCCTCGGTGAATGAAGCACGACGTGATGGGGGCTGAAGGCATCAGGAAATAACAAAAGCGACGTCGCCGGCCGGGGGAACTCGACCCCCTGCCCGTTGAACAGAATGGGGAATAAATAATCGCGATCATAATAGTGTCAAAGGGGGCATCGAGTTCCTGCCATTCTCTTCTACCTGCCGCGTTAGATGCGGTGTGTGTGTGTCTGTGAGGGGGGATTTTTAATTAGCGGCTCTGAAATCTGGCGCGCTTTAAACACCCCCCCCCCCAAGTTTGGCCAGAAATTTCCCTTGACTTGTCTTTAACAAACTTTCAAGAATAGCCGGGAGGGCTCTTCATTTTGCACGGAAAAAAAGAAAAATACATTACCGCGGCTTTTTTTTTCGGTTGAGACTATAGAGCTTACTTTTTGCAGAGTTCAAAATTCTAGAATAAAACAAACAAGCGCGTCTTCTTTTCTAGCTACTCTCCTTGCCTATGGAGAAAAATAATAACAATGATGTGGATTTATCCTCTTTTGGGATTCCATCTACTTTCTTTACTTTGCGGTCTGCATATATGGGTCGGAGGTGTGTTTTCGCGTTATCAAGTCAGGTGCTTGGGATCGAAACATGGCGAAGTAATCGGTTTTAAGTTGTTGTAAATCAACGTAAGAGGTTAGAAAGCGTTTTGTCCAAGTTAGTTTGGGATAGTAATACTGTAGTTTCACTCACTGCCAAGTTCTACATCTATTTGGAAAGCAGGCAATATGACTTTGCTTGATTAAATGTAGGCAATAACGCAATTATATTATTTTATGAAAGTATTTCTTTTGCATGGTGAAGTGTCTCAGTATTCTTTTTTTTTAAGTTAGGGAATAAAAGAAACAGCACACCTGATTCCTAGTGATTCAGTCAACATTTCTTTTATAATTTATTTGTTGGATTTTTTTGTCTTGCAATGCTTAATGGCTTCGAATGATAAGCAATCATGTAATAAAATTAACCACCACCTATAGAATGTAACCAAAAAAATAACAAAGTTAGAAAAAATGGAGATGGCATAGAAAAGCCTCATTAAAATGCTGTCAGGAAAAGTTTAGTTTTAACAGCCCTTTTAAAACCATCAAAAGTTTTGTAGGATTTAGTTTGATTTGGTTTGACAACTACACAAGCAATTTGCTATTACTTTCTGATTTTTTTCAATTTCCTAGATTGGATTCCTAGGTGCCTCACTGAGTACTAATTAGATTTGGTTTTTTGTGTGGGGTTTTTTTTTTTTTTTGAGGTTAGATAAGTAGCTGGATGCTACTATCTGTGATGGCAGAGTTGTGGAATAATCAAAATGAAATGATGAAGGATACCATTGTAAATACAGTTACACAGATGTAGATTACACCTGTGAGTGATGTTAGGTGGAATGCACTCCTACCTTGTACAAATGCACTAAGGATATAAATTCTAGCAGAGTGACCCTAAATCAAAGTCCTTTGCTCTGAAATGCTGTATCATTTGAAATGATGGCACCATTAAGCCAACCTTTATAGGCTACACTGGAAAATTAAAACAAAATCTGATACAAGCATTTTGGAAGAAGCAAAGGGAAAACACTTTCATATTATTGTCAGAATATAGTATGGATGTGTTCAGAAGCTTGACTCAAAGGACTTTTGAGTATTTTTTTTCTTAGGTCTGCACAAGATGGGTGTTACATCCTATCCTCCCCACCTTCAGTTCAATCATGTCCGATTCTCAGAGTCTGCTTGGGCAAGTCTTGGCAAGCTTTTTCAGAAGTGCCCAGTAGTAAATCTTACTACATTTAATATTCTGAAATTGAGGCCAATTACCGTTGTTGTTTCCTTACAGGATTCCAGTCAAGTGGGCTTTCCTCCAGATTCTTCCTTACATTTCCTCCTGCTCCCCACTTCCTTTGTACATGCTGTCTTTAATATAGCCTTTGAACACATCTTGACTTTGTTTAATAGGCTTCTTTTTCTTGGTGGAAAAGATCCTGGCAGAACTATCAGTAGAGAAGTAGAATATGAAAGTGTTTTAACACTTTAGGTGTTATAAAATGCATGTATTATAAAAGACTTAAGGTTTTCTAATCCCTCTAATTTGTAATTAAGGTTTTGTCTTTTAAAGAAATAATGCAAATATAATTTTACAACAACAACAACAACAACAATAATGATGATGATGATGGGTGGGATCATAAGTGTGAAAAAGTGGTCAAAAATGAGCATGCAAAACTACTGTGGGACTTCCGAATGCAGACTGATAAAGTTTTGGAACACAATACCCCGGATATAATGATTGTGGAAAAGAAAAAAGTGTGGATCGTCAACATTGCCATACCTGGTGACAGCAGAATCGACGAGAAACAACTTGAAAAAGTCACCAGATATCAGGACTTGAGAATTGAACTGAAGAGACTCTGGCATAAACCAGTGCAGATGGTTCCAGTGGTACTCGGCACACTGGGTGCTGTGCCTAAAGACCTAGGCAAGCACTTAAAAACAATTGGTGCTGACAAAATCACCATTGGTCAGCTGCAGAAGGCCACCTTACTGGGATCTGCTCGCATAATCCGCTGATACATCACACAGTCCTAAATACTTGGGAAGTGTTTGAGTAGTGATTTGTGATACAAAACCCAGCATGGTTATCTCGTCTGCTGTATATACTGTCATTTTTGTGTATAATAATAATAATAATAATAATAATAATAATAATAATAATAATAATAATAATAATAATAATAATAATAATAATAATAGATGATGATGTATATTAATGTCTTTTTCCCTGATACATTGGCTATAGACCAAGGAAATCAAGATTCAAGTTTTCATACCACTATGGAACTGGCTGATGCTTTCAGGCTTACCCCCATTTCAGGCAAAACTGCCCTCAGGATTGTTGTCTTCCTGTGTGCCAGCTTGAGTTGCCTCAGAAACATTGTGAGAGAAATGTAATTAATTAATCAGTCAGTCAATCAATGACTCAGTCAAGTTTTTATGAGGAGACCACTATTTTTATTTTATAAATGGGGGAATCCTATAATGTAAGTTTCTGGACTTCTACTTTCAGTTTATGCCCATTTATTCCCTCCCCATTAGAAATGGGCACCGTCACATTTTTATTAACATTTGAGGTAGAAAAGTAACTTGCACAGCTTTTCACGCTGAGGGTCAACAAGTTCAAAATGATTCTAATCTATTTTTTTTTTCTAATCATCTATTATCCATAGTTGTATGTATAGTTATTTGCAAGCACAGCTTTTAGTTGTATTTGTAGTTTATATTTTGGACATTAATTTAAATAGATTTTTGTTTTCATGCGGTCAGATCTGAAATAGAAAAATAAAAAGCATGAATTTATTGCCTGGTATTAAGGACACCATCTTCAGATTTTATTTTATTTTTGGCCAAAGTATACCATGCATACAATTTATTTGGAGTATCTATTTAGTGAATTCTTATGAATTGTCCCTACACTGAAAGAATTAAAATGGATTCATTAGCAAACATAAAGAAGTGCTAAATGAATAATTCAATTGGGCTCAATAGCAGTCTACTTACTTTGTGAATAAATTGTTTAGCCAGCGAAGATCATTCTACTTAGGCTTCTTGGGCTTCTGTCCATGGAAATCAATTGCAGAAAATTCACTGACTTTTCAAAAATCAAGATTAGACAATTGACTGGAAAACATTTTAAAGAGAATAGCTTGGATTTCTGTTTCTCTGAATTATTTTCATTGTAACAAAATTATGTTTATTAACTGTCATTTTTGATAAGTATTGGTACAGATAATATACAAATAAGAGCGGCCTAGACTGACTTATTTTAAAGTACGTAAGCTTTGTTAAGGAGTAAAGCTAAGTATTTTCTTTTTTTTTTAAAGAAATAATTAAGTTCTGATGCCCAGATATTTTGGTAACATTCTAATCCTGATAATTGACAAACTCCAGAAGCCTTTTTGTGTGAAACAATTACAGGTAATCCTTATTTAATGATTGCCTTGTTTAGCGAACATTTGGTGTTACGATAGTAATAAAAAAAATAACCGTATGATCAACCCTCACATTTACGATCTTCACAGGCCTGTAGAGCAAAGGTAAGATCATAAGCACAGTTTCAATTTCATTTAGTGAACACTTTGCTTAACAACAGAGTTGACTGGTTCCGATTGTAATTGCTAATCAAGGACTATCTGTTTTGGATTTTTTTAAAGAATTGATTGCCTTGGCCGAAGAGTTTAAAGTAATATACTGTCAGTTCTGTTGTTTAACTGGATTGCAGAAAATACAATGGTATATATTTAAAGTGTCCTTCAGAAGGTATTAATAAGTTATCACATAAATAATTTTCATTCTTTTTCCCCCTCTCCCCCCTTCCCCCCCTCCACATCCTCTCTGTCATCTGTCTATCACATTCCCTGCTTCATACTGCTCAAGATTTAATTTGATATAAAATTGTCCAGAATGTCCTACCCCCAAATTCATGTAGGGATGTGCTCATATGCAGCATAATGAATATTTACACAGAAATAAATTTTTTGGAGGAAATTAGTTTTTAACTGTTAAGTGGAAGAAATTAAAGTAGATAATTTCTTGGGGGGGGGGCTTTCATTCAGTAATTTTGCTTTTTATTTTGTATGAGAATTAGTGGATTGGGATTATTTGGATGGGAAATATTTTCTTAAGAATCTTATGCTTTCATAACTCATAATTAAGAGCAGAGTACATAATACTTTCCTCCTTTTTTCAGTCAGCTGACCAAGCTCATATTTCAAACAATTCTGACAACCAGGTCTGTTCAATCCATGCATTTTTAAAATTATTCTGTATTCCCATTCCAATTCCACAGATTTTGGAAGTACTTCTAAAACATACACATTAGCAACTTCAGGAAGTCTTTTTAATCATTGTACAGTGGGATTCATTTCAAAATACTCAGTGGCCAAAATAATACGCAGAAGAATCTAGTTCTAAACACAGAGAAGGAACGTGAGGAAATGATCAAATGGACATTGGTTAAGCAAAAATGTTGCTCAAGAGATTTTTTTATAACAATTTTAAACCTTTCTCCACTTCTTGATAGTGCATTTTAAGAAGCTGTTCCTTCATGTTGTTGGATATCTTCTTATATGCTATTTTCCAAGTCCACTGGGAATTGTCCAAGTGAACCAGAATCTTCAGGGACTTTTTGCAAAAAGCACAGCAGAATCATTCAGTGGCTGTATGACCACATAGATAGAGACTCTTGGGAAGGATCATTCAGACAGCTAAAGATTGTTTGATGGAGTTCACTGATACGTAATGACTGATACGTAAATTCAAAGTCAATTTCATTGAGGAAATTTTTATTCCGGATAATACATAGTGTTTGAATGCACTTGAAATGTTATGCTAGTCTCTGGTAGTGGTTCATAAAAATAGACTTAACCTTTCCTTCTCTTAATCATTTATACTCACAATGTAAAATAATAATTGAAGCCAAATTTACAACAAAACTATCATCTAGTCTCCTGCATTTTGTCTTAACTGCATTAATAAATCAGAAACGAGGTAACAATAGCTCACTATATCCTTTATTTTATTTTATACACATTTTAGACTTTAACTAAATTATGGTTGCCTATGAACACAATGTATTTTCTTGCAGCAATTAAAATGTTTTAATGAGACAACCATAAAATCAACCATTAATTATTTTGTTTCATTTCTGTGTCCTTTTGAGGCAGGTCTATTTAGAAATAGTTTAGAGAGTAGCCTGCAGTTTTATTCTTTCACTGGTATTATATACAAGAGTGGAGAAGTCATTTATAAATAATTACACAATGTTTTGGGTCTTTGGGCTTGTATAATATATCAAAGCGATTAGTACATGCATTGTTCCATTGTAAATGGGGTCCCCCCACTTTTGCTTCCTTTCAGTTTCACTTGCCTTGTATTCTAACCAAACCTTTTCCTTGAAATCCTTTGTCAGTCATTCTTTTAGCGTGTTACAGTGCTGGGTCATTGTTCTTATTCAAACACTCACAGCATGTGTAAAGAAAGCCACCGCTGTCGCATCTTAAGTTTTTACCATAACTTCTTGATGATTTTTCTCCTACTGTTTTTCCAAGGATGTTTTTTGTGGTGTGGAGAGATAAAGAATAATGATATCTCCACATTGTTGCTTCTTTGACATATCTGATAGATAGAAAGTTAGAATGTTCAAAGTCTCTTTTCCTTGGTGGCACCTTTTGTTTTGAAGAACAGAAAAGTGGAGAACTCTGCAGCAAGTGATAACCATTGGCTGGGTTTTGTCCCCTGTAACAATATTCCCATTCCACCATGAATTTTATGGTTATCAAAGTGTGTGTTAAGAAGAGGGGGAAGTTAATGGGGGATACCAGGGCATTTAACTTATTTCTTTTATGGGCGGCCTAAACAATACATTTTCAACCCAAACAATATCTGAGCCAGAATAGCAGTTTCAATGTCAGTCATGCTCTCAGCAGTTGAAAATAAATGATCTTAAGACAGGACAGTGTAAAAGTATCTCATACCCCCCCCCCCCGCCACTCCAATTCCCAAATGACAGATGAGGCCATTTTAAAAGTGACTTTAAAGATAGAATTAGTGGCATTTGTAGGTCCAGCTCTATTTTAGTCACCTCATAAAACTGCCATAATGCAGTGTCTAGAAATTCAAAAATAGTATAGGCCACAAAGCAAGAACAACAATGGAAGCAACAACAACACCACACACATACACACAATTGCATTGTGTTGAAGAAGTCCCTGGTCAAGGAATGAAAAGAGCTAGCCAAGAGGATGCTCCAAGGAGAATGTCTTATGGGATTAAACCTGAGATAGGATTGCAATTCAATGCCACATGAGAGAGGGAAAGAAAAAAGGACTACTTTATTTTGTTTTGTTAAAGTTTCAACAGCACTAATCCATGTTATCCAAGAGAATCAGGCCAGAGAAAATTGAGGGGGAAATGGAAGAGAACGAAAATAAAAACGTGATAAAGTGAATAGACATTTATCGATGCTTGGTTTCTTTTCTGTAAGTTGTAGAGTTTTAAGAAAGACCAAGTTTCAACTATTGGTTTACTTGCTAGAAATAATTATGAAATAAGACAAAAATAAGAAAGAAAACGGAGGGAAGGAAAGGAAGGAAGAAAGGAAGGAAGGGCTATAAAATAAGGCCAAAACAGGATTGCTTCAAAAGAAAGAGAAGAAAGAGAGAAGAAAAAGGAACTATGATACTGAGCATTCCCCCTCCCCCCCCACAAACAGCAAGATAATCAATAAACATCCTTAGATCTTCTCATATGTAATATTTTCTCCAAACCTTCCTTTTGGAGAGAACATATTCAGCTGAAACTTTTAAATGAGAATTTATGCTCAGAAGAAAAGCAGCCTCTGTATAGTAAATAAGACTGTGAAGTGGACATTTAAGGAGGAGTAGGGTATTTGGGGATCTGCATAACTTTACTTCATCTTAATATCAGAATTTCTTGGGTAGCATTTAGCAATCTGTCAAGGCCCCAAACCTGTTTACATATGAACAGTTTCCCAGCAGATGAATGCCCTCGGCTTTCGTGCTCCCTTCTTCCTCTTGGCTCTCCCCCCCCCCTTCCCTCAGAAGGGAAGGATTTGCTGCCATTTGCATAGCAGGTGCTTGATTCTTCGTTCTTCGTTAAAGAAGTTTTAATATGGGATAAATTGGCAGGAATTAGGGGAGTCTGGAAACAAGGCAAGGGACCATAGAGGCTTTACTCAGCCGCTCTGAAAGAAAACCAAGTTTGGAACAGATAACCGAAGGAAGAATAATTATTGAAAAACACATTCCACACTTTCTATTGGCCTTGATTAAAAGCAACCTTACTTTCTTCTTCTAGCCTATTAAAAATCAAGTTTGCACTTTGTAAAGCCAGAATCCTAAAGAAGACAGGCGTACGATTTACTATCCAAAAGATCTCTGAATCAGAGAAATACTGGTTGGAGAGTTTTAAATGTTAATTCCTGGTATAATCCCTTCATTTGGCATTGTAAAAGTACTGCACTCACAGGAGATCTTTCTTGTTTGTTTGTTTGTTTGTTTGTCTATTTGAGAAGTCTTGTCATGCACAGGAGAAGAAAGGAGGAGAGAGGAGAGGAAGTTCTAAAATGAAAAATAATGTTTTATTTCAGTGCTGTTATAATTTACTAGAAGTGACATCCAAAAAGGGTAGTCAGAAAAGTTAAGATGGCAGCCCAGACTGCAGATCAAAGTGATGACCTCTTTCTATATGCAACGTACAATGTATGGAATGTGGCTTCAATCATGTAATCATAGTCTTTTTTGGATTTTGCCCCCCCCCCGTGCCCTCTCCTCCCCCCCCCCCCCATGCCCCTACTTTCAAAGTCTGGTCTGGGATAATTGTCATCCATCTTGATAGGAGAACATGCTAGGAAGAAATGCTGAGATTAGGTAATGAATGCCACTGTAAATGTTTAAGTAATTTCCTGAAAAATTCAATTGCGGTTTGTTTCCTATAATTTAATCCCATTATTTCATGTTCTGTATAGAGAGCAAGTTTCAACTGAGTAAAATCCTGTCAGTTATTTGAAAGGACAATTGTCTAAATGCAGGTAGTCCTCGAGTTACAACTTTACTTACAATTGAGTTACAATTGAGCCCAATATTTAAGCTGCTAAGTAAAACATTTGTTAAGTGAGTTTTGCTCCATCTTATGGTTTTTCTTACCACAGTTGTTAAGTGATTTTTTTGCATTTGTTAAGTTTGTAATATAGCTGTTAAGTGAATCTGGATTCTCCATTGACTTTGCTTGTCAGAAGGTCCCAAAAGAGAATGACATGCAACGGTCATAATTATGAACCAGTTGCCAAGCCTCTGAATTTTAATCATGTGACCAACGGTCATAAGTATGCAAAATGGTCATATGTCACTTTTTTAGTGCTGTTGTGACTTTTAATGGTCACTAAATGAACTGTTGTAAGTCGAGGTCTAACTGTACATCCTTGTGAATTCTTTGAGTCAGTTCCATTGCGTCTGAATGTTTTAAATACTTGGTGCTTCAAACTGGACACAGCCTTCAATACATTCTGATGTAGTGGAACATATTGCTCTCAGTTCCTCTGATTTGGATATGGAATGTCTGTTCATGTCTAAAATTCCTAAGTCATTACTCTGCCACCCAAATATTTACCCATTCTGCACCTATGAATAATTTCTACTTCCTAAATAATGAACTTGGCATCTGTTTCTGTCAAATTTAGAATAGAATAGAATTCTTTGTTGACTAAGGTATACAAGGAATTTGTCTTGGTGCAAATGCTCCCAGTGTACATAAAAGAAAAGATACATTCGTCAAGGGTCAAGAATCATAAGATATAACACTTAATAGTCATAGGGTACAGTAAGCAATCAAATCATACTAGGAAACAGTAAAAATCGTTAGGATACAAGCAACAAAGTTATAGTCATATAGTCATAAGTGGAAGAAATGGTGAAAGGAATGATGGAAGAATTAATAGTAATAGTAATGCAGACTTAGTAAATAGTTGGGACAGTGTTGAGGGAATTATTTGTTTAGCAGTTCGGGGAAAAAATGTCCTTGTGACTAGTTGTTCTGGTGTGCAATCCTCTATAGCATCTTTTTGAGGGAAGAGTTGAAATAGTTTATGTCCAGGATGTGAGGGGTCTGTAAATATTTTCACAACCCTCTTTTTGACTCGTGCAGTATACAGGTCCTCGATTGAAGGCAGGTTGATAGTAATTGTTTTTTCTGCAGTCCTAATCACTCTCTAGAGCCTGTGTCTGTCTTATTGGGTTGCACAACCAAACCAGACAGTAATAGAGGTGCAAATGACACACTCAATAATTCCTCTGTATTTCATACAATTATTTTCAAATTGTTTATGTTAGATCTGAGGCGGATCGGTTCGGCAGAGACGCGAGACCATTCAAGTGATTTCAGCTCTTTATTAGGTATGAGAATAGTCTGGGAATGCGAGCCACGGCAGCCCTTCATATAGGGCTGGCTCGCGGCTCAGTAGCCAATGGCAGCACTTTGAATCTCCCATGATCGGCACAGCCAATCGCGGTAGATTCCTAGTGCTCCAATCATGGCCGAGCCTTCAACCAATCAGGTCTTTGCCGGTCCGGACCAATTGGTTGCGAA
The DNA here is from genome assembly GCA_033807585.1 of Hydrophis major. NCBI lineage: Eukaryota > Metazoa > Chordata > Lepidosauria > Squamata > Elapidae > Hydrophis > Hydrophis major. Next base: position 137,430,756 of record CM066329.1, on the reverse strand, counting down.
GGTTTCGGAGTATGCTAATATCGTACACTCCTCCCCTCTTGGTTTCATCCAGTGGTGCGTAGTGATGTAGTCATGTAGGTAGGCGGGGCTTCTCACCTGCCTACTTGACCTGCGCGGTTCAGTTCTGGTGTGGCCGTTGACCTGTTCGGATGCCTTCTCTGTTGCTCCGGTTCCTTGGGATGGAACCGCCTGGAACGTTGAGCTGGGCCTTTCTTGGTAGCTCCTTCCCGGTCTACCTGGGCTGGTTGAGCTGCCGCTTCTGCTCCCGCCAGGTTTTTCCTGGCCGGGTGAGCTGGTTTGGCTGCTTCTTCCAGGTGAAGATTCCGGGGTTTCATGTTTCATTGGTCCTGCGTCTACAGGTGAGTAGCATCGGTTTATTGGTTTATCTATTCTAGGTGGGGGGTGTTCTGCTTGCGTTAGTTGGTTCCCTTCGGTTCTTTCTCTATCGCTTGCTGATCCCCCTCCCTTCTAGTTTCTTGTTTGGGTGTCTGGCTGGTGGTGACGGCTATTCTTGACCTAAGTTGGTTTATGTGCCATTTCCAGTTTTTCCCGTCACTTGTTTCCAATCGGTATGATCGGGGCCCGGTTATCTGGGTGATTGTTGCTGGCACCCAGAGTGTTTCTCTGTGAGATTTTTGGCGTATACTAGGTCCCCTATGTTAAATTGTCTGTGTTTGCTGGAGGAGCCTGGGGGTTTGTCTGGGTTATATGTTGGGTGCATTCTGTCTAGTGTTGAACGTAGTTTCCTGCCTATCATTAGTTCCGCCGGGCTTTTATTTATGGTTGCGCTAGGTGTAATGTGTTGAATGAGGAGCATTTTATTGATTTTGTCCTGTATATTGGCTGTTTCTATTTTCTGGATGGCTTTCTTGGTGTATTGGACCATGCGTTCTGCTCACCCGTTCGCTGCCGGGTTTGCTGATGCGGTTAATGCATGGCGTATCCCTTGGCCTGCCAGAAATTGTTCAAATGCTAGTGTGGTGAACTGGGGCCCATTGTCCGACACTATTACGTCAGGCAGGCCATGCGTAGTGAAAAGTTTACTCAGTTTCCTTATCACCGCCTCCGTTGTGGTTGACTTCATGGTGCTTACCTCCAACCAGTTGGAGCAAGCATCTACTGTGATAAGGTACATATGTCCCTTGGTTGGCCCCACAAAATCTATATGAATCCTAGACCACGGACCTCTTGGTTTTTCCCATTCTTGGGTTGGGGCGGCGGGCGGATTGGATCTGGATTCTTGGCATTGTTTACATTTGGCAACCCAGGTTTTGATCTGTTTATCCATTCCTGGCCACCATGCGTAGCTTCTGGCCAGGCTTTTCATTTTGACCATTCCTGGGTGCCCCTCATGCAACATTCCCAATACCTTTTCCTGCAATTTTTCCGGAATTACCACTCTGTCCCCCCAAAGTATGCAGCCCTTTTCGGTAAAGAGTTCGGTTTGTCTGTTCCGGAAAGGTCTGAATAGTTCGTCTATGTCCCCTTCCAGCCACCCTTTTCCCAACCAACTCAAGACTCGCGCCAGCCGTTTGTCTTTATTTGTTTCTCTGGCAATGTCTGGCGCGGTCACGAGAGGGTTAGATATTGTCTCTATTTGGAGTACCTCTGTTGTGGGTGCCGGGTCGTCTTCCCAGTCCGGTAAGGGTGACCGGCTCAGGGCGTCTGCATGGGTGATGTCCTTGCTGGGTCGGTGTATCAGCTGGTAATTGTATGCTGCTAGAAATTCGGACCACCTTGTCATTCTTGGCGATAGAATGTTCGGTGTGGCCCTGTTTCCCACCAGGATTCCTAGCAGTGGCTTGTGATCCGTGATGATTGTAAAAGTCCTACTGTAAAGGTATTCGTGAAATTTCTTGACGCCGGTGACGACTGCTAGGGCCTCTTTGTCGAGCTGGCTGTAGTTTCGCTCTGGCTTTGAAAGTGTCCTTGATGAGAAAGCGATGGGTGCTTCCCTCCAGGTCTGGTAGCTGGTGGCTGAGGATGGCGCCGATCCCAAATGGCGACGCATCGCAAGTTACTGTCAATGGCAGGGTCTCGCTGTACTGGATTAGTACCGCGTCGGATGTTAGCAGGTTCTTTGTGTTGTTGAAGGCGCTCTCCTCCCGTGCTCCCCAGGTCCAGGTGGCTGTTTTATCTAACAGCCTATGTAGCGGTTCCGCCACGGTCACCTTTTGAGGTAGGAAAACATTATAAAAGTTAACAGTCCCAAGAAAGCCTGTAATTCCATTTTGTTTTTTGGTCGCGGTACTTCCCTTATGGCTCTCAGTTTCTTTTCTGTGGGGTGAATCCCTTGTTTGTCTTGGAGGTACCCTAGAAATTCGACCCTTTCGGCCCGTAGCTGGCACTTCCCTTTCTTGACTTTAAGTCCCGAGTCTCTGAATTTCTGAAGTACCTCCCTCAACCTGGCTTCTACTTGTTTCTCATTTTTTGCAGCCACCAAGACATCGTCAAAGTAGGGCACAACCCCTTCTATTCCCTGGAGGAGTCTTTCCATAAGGCTTTGGAAGACCCCGGGTGCCACGCTGACTCCAAATTGGAGCCGGTTGCAGCGGAAAGCCCCTCGGTGTGTTACGATGGTTTGGGCTTCTGCTGTTGTGGCGTCGACTGGCAGTTGCTGGTAGGCTTGTGCCAGGCCGAGCTTTGCAAAGATCCGGCCTCCCCCCAGTGAGTGCAGAAGATGCTGTACTACTGGGATGGGGTATGCGCTTTGTTGGAGCGCATGGTTTAGGATGGCCTTGTAGTCACTACAAATCCTCACTGACCCATCTGGCTTGATGAGGGTGACAATTGGGGTCTCCCGCCAGGCATGATCGATCGGTTCCAGCACTCCTTGCGCGATGAGCTTGTCAAGCTGCTCATTGATCTTGGGCTTGAGTGCAAACGACACTCGCCTGGGCTTAAGGCGGATTGGCACGATACTCAGGTCTATGTTAAATGAGATAGGGGACCCCCGATACTTGCCTAGGCTGTCATCGAAGACTTCCCGGAAGTCCCTTACGAGCGCCGCTTCCCAGTCTGCCTCTCTAATGTGGTGTATGCCGGTTACTTCGATGCCCAGGAGTGCGAACCACTGGAGTCCCAACAGGCTTGGGCGATCTCGGTCGACGATCGTCAGGTGTAGCACTTCTGCATGGCCCTTGAAGGTGACCTTAAAATGGCCCCTGCCGACTATAGGGATTCGGTTCCCCTGGTAGTCTTTGAGGGTTAGTGTTTGGTCCTCCAGTTCATGGCGGCGGATAGTGGGAACCAGACGCTTGAGTGTGTGCCAGGAAACCATGGAGAGGTAGGATCCAGAGTCCACCTCCATTTCGCATGGTTGGTCTTCTATTCCCACCGTCACATATACCTTCCTGGCGTTGCTTGTGGAGGAGTGGCCGATGGCGACGGTTTGGTGTGTTTCCTCCCTTTGTCTTGTCTCCTGGAGTCGCCTGTTCCGACCTTCTCGGCTCCATCGATTCTCCGTCTGGCGATCGCGGTTTCTGGTGGGGGTGCTCTCTCTCCGTCAAGGACTGCCTTCTTGTTGTCGCGGGCTGTAGTGTCTTTTGTTCTGGCATACCTTGGCAATGTGCCCCTGTTTCTCGCAATGCCGGCAAATGGCATCGAGAAAACGGCAGTCCGCCCGGGGGTGATCACCACCGCAGCCGGCACACTGGAACCTCACTTATGACCTCGGGCCCCCCGTGGCTCCCGCGCTGCTTGGAGGCGGTGGATTTCCTTCTCCTCATTCTCAGTTTCCGAGAAGGAGTTGATGTCGCCGTGGTGCGTGTTGTGTCTCGATGGTCGGTTTCTGGTCGCCTCTGGGGGGTTGATGTTGTTTGTCCGGCCGTCGGTCGTGGCATGATGCTCGATTGCTGCATCCGAGCCGCTGATTTCTTGGCCACTTCAGATGCTGTGGCCTCGGTGAGGGCATCGGCGAGGGAGATGTTCCCCTTTGCCATGATGCGGCTCTGGAGGACGGGGTCTCGGAGTCTTAGGATGACGCGGTCTCGCAGTGCTTCGTCCAGGTTAGCGAACTCGCACAGACCGCCCAGGTCTCGTAGTGCCACTATGAAATCACCAAGCCCCTCGCCCTCACGTTGATCCCACCTGTAGAATTCATGCTGCCGGATAAGGATGGGCATGACAGGGGCGTAGTGGTTCCGCAGCAGGGGCTCGAGATTGCCCACTCCATCGTCTTGACGTCCTCTGGTTTGGCTAGGGCTTTGGCCATTTTAAACACTGTGGCCCCACAGTGTGTGAGAAACATGGCTCGTTTCTTGTGGCCGTTGGCATCTTTAAGATTGCTACTCTCGAGGAACATTTGGAACCTATCGGTATAGGATTCCCAGGCCTCGGTAGCAGGTTTGAAGGGAGCGGGTGGTGAGTTGATTCTGGCCATTCTGCTTGCTACTGCGTGCCACCTTGCCATATGCTGAATGGTCTCCTTGTCTCACGATCCCACCTTTGTCGCTAGTGTTAGATCTGAGGCGGATCGGTTCGACAGAGACGCGAGACCATTCAAGTGATTTCAGCTCTTTATTAGGTATGAGAATAGTCTGGGAATGTGAGCCGCGGCAGCCCTTCATATAGGGCTGGCTCGCGGCTCGGCAGCCAATGGCAGTACTTTGAATCTCCCATGATCGGCACAGCCAATCACGGTAGATTCCTAGTGCTCCAATCACGGCCGAGCCTTTGACCAATCAGGTCTTCGCTGGTCCGGACCAATCGGTTGCGAGGGTTTCGGAGTATGCTAATATCGTACAGTTTATCTAACATAGCAGAATCAATTTTATTTCTATGTTTTAATGTTTCAGCTGCTTTGCCCAATTATATATCATCTCCCAATTTGATAAAGCATTCCTTCTACTTTTTCACAGACTGTAGGTATTGAAAATTATTGGCATCATGTTTGAACATTGTGCCTGTCCCCCACTTTCACTTTATATCTCAATTTATTGGTAGTCCTTCACTTACAACATTTGCTCAATGAGCATTTGAAGTTACAGTAGCCCTGAAAAAAAAGTCTTATGACCATTTTTCACAGTTATGACTTTACAGCATCCCCTTGGTCATGTGATCAAAATTTGGATACTTGGCAAATGTTTCATATTTATTACAAGATCCTGACTTCATGAGATCCCCTTTTGTGATTTTCTATCAAGCAAAGTCAATGGGGAAGACAGGTTCACTTAACAACCCTGTTACTACCTTAACAACTGCAGTAATTCACTTAACCTCTGTGGCAAGAAAGGTGATGAAGTGGGGCAAAACTCACTTCACAAATGCCTTGCTTAGCACTGCAATTCTGAGTTCATTTGTAATCATAAATTGAGGACCATCTATAGTGTGAGTGTGGATTCCAACAATATATGACCATCACACCTCAAAGTTTCTGCTGCTACTTTTTTTTTGTTGAGTATCAAATCACTTACCTTTCTGAATCTTCCACGTTATGTAATGTGTATTTGTGTATGTTTAATGGAAACAGAGAGTGCCCTGCAAAAATGAAGGTAAAAACTATGGCTTATGGAACTGTTAATATATTTTTGTTATTTAGTGAATATTAATTCAGTTTTTTCTCAATTAGGGTAATGGGACCTACTATAGCTTAAACCAAACATTCAAGGGGAAGACAGCTGCCAGTTTTTTAGCTGGTGTTGGCCTTCATATGCCATCAAATTCTTCCCTAGAACCACGATATTGTAATGTGTTGGTGTGGTACATGTGTGGATTCAAGCATGTGTGGATTTTGTAGCACTAGTAATAGCACTTAGACTTATATATCCCTTCATAGTGCCTTATAGCACTCTCTAAGTGTTTACAGAGTCAGCATATTATCCCCAACAACTTGGTTCCTTATTTTATCAAACTGGGAAGGATGGAAGGCTGAGTTAGCCTTGAGCCGATCACAATCACAGTCCTGGCAGTGAGCAATGAGTAAGCCTGCAATACTGCATTCTAACTACTTGTGCCACCATGGCTCCTCTTGTAATTGACATATGTAAATTGTCTTAATGTGCTTTCCAAGTGCTGTCCGAGATTTTTTGTATGGCATATAGTGTGCCAATTAACTACTGGGACCTGATTTATGCTATATTCTTTCAAATTCAGTTTTCAGATCTTAATACTTTGTGATCTTCTCCAATTCTCTGTCTTCTCTTCCAATATCTTCTGGTAGTGCCCCATCAATTATCCACACTTTCTTCTTTTCAATTACAGTTAAACCTTTTATAATTATTATTATGGTTGGTTGCAAGTCAGCTAGACATTTAGACTGGACTTGACATTTTTATCCTCCTATCGAATCTTTCCCAAGGATCTGGGATAAACAGATGTTGTTTGATGGACTTAAATTTACATCATGGGATGTAGCCTGTTTCAAGTAAAACTGCCTTTTGCAATTGACTGTTGGTGATTTTGTCAATGCCAATAATGTTTAAGTGGCGCTCTAGATGTTTTGTGGTTGCACCCATTTGCCTATTACTCCTGATATTATTATGTGTGAATAACTTACAGTTAAATCCACAATCTAAGACTGGTGAAAACTGAATTCAAGTCCTAAGCATGCACATCTAAAAACTCTTTTTCCTTCTCCTCCTCCTCCTCCTCCTCCTCCTCTCAGTTGAAGAGCTAGATTTTTCTATTCATTCTAAGAGGAATTTTAACTAATCTATCATTGGGCATTGAGATTGAAATAAGCCAGTTTGTAAGCAGCAAGTGTTCAAATTATTCATTCCAGAAATGTAAATAAACATTGGAATAATATGAATGAATAGGAATTCTCTCTCTGAATATACTTCAGTTAAAAGCAGTGGTGGGTTTTAAAGTAGTTTACCACTGGTTCGGTTGCCGTGGCTTGGTGGGTGCACTTACTTTGCGCTTGTGCACCAGACTTGCACTTTGTGCCCGCACAGAGGTTTTCCTAATCACCTCCTGCACTCCTGCAATCTCCCTGTAGCTTCAGCAGCTGACGTGCAGCAATCTGCTGTGCTGCACAAAGCAACCGCGCTTCAAAAGCTGGGAATAAAGATCAGTATGGGAGCCAGGGCAGGCAGGTGGGCCCAACAACAGCTCGTCAGAGAGAACTGGTTTGGTCTCTGCTGATCTTCAGTGCTACTGGTACATCAAAACCCGGATGAACCAGTAGAATAGCAACACTAGTCAAAAGTATTAATAATCAAATTGTGAGGATTTTCTTTTGGAGTTGTGTGTGTGTGTTTTCCCTATAAAATCCCTATTCAGTCCTGGGTTCTTTAAGTCTCAATTAATTCATGAGGTAGTCTAATTTACAGCTGTGCCACAGACTAATGCTTCCAATAAGATGTGGATTAAATTCCCATTAAACTAAGACTAGTGCATTGAAAGGCAACAGGATTGCTATTGAAATCCTCTTTTAATTTAAGTTATTGTGAATTTGGCAGTCTGGATAGACTGTGACAAGGATGGTAATCTGGATTCTTGAATAATCAAGAATTTAAGAGTTCCATGAATTTTCCAATTAGCAGAGATTGCAAGATGACAGTTTCTAGATAAATAAATTGTAAAAAAAAATATAGACAGTTGGAGGAAAAGAATAGAGTTTAATTAGAGATTGCTCAAACTGGGTGCAGTCTTAACATTGGCTTAACATATTCACATTCTGGGAAATATGTTATAGAATTAGCTATTCTGTTATATTTTTATGAATGTACTGTTAAACATGATTCTATAACTGCATATCTTTGCAGTGTCCTCTAATCAAAAGATAATTAAAATTGACAAAGATGTCATCAGATTTTATACTGCTTTGTACTGGTAAATAGCACATAAAAATCAGGTCTCTTTTGATTTTGATTTCTATAACTGCACTTTTAAGATTGCTTTATGGGTTGCAAGATGGGATCTTGAGCTGTAATTCTCAAAATAATTCCTTCAAAAAACCACCTGTGACAAGACCTAGAGATTTATAGAGAAGATATTAGTGTCAAATGGGCAATTGAGTTTTACTGACATTAATGGCAGGGTCTCCAAATTGCAACATTGCTCATTCTTGTTCCTCAACAATGCCAAACATGGATTTTATACAGAATAAGCATCAGAATGGATGATTAACAAATATATTTGGCCTGCTAAACTCTTACAAGGTGGGTAAAGTTTTCATACTTACACTGTCACTGTAATATATTCATATGTTTATAGAGATAGACAACTTCAGACAAAAGGAGCCCTCAGTTTCTTGGTGTTAAATGATACCAGATCTGTGTAGTAACAGTGTGTTTGCAGATCTAAATTGTGTATGAGGCTTGGAACATTCCCAATTCAGGCAGCGTGGATCTTTTCCTCTATACTTATTTTTTTTTTAATCTTCAGCTGAACCATATGGCATGGAGAGTAAGAATCAGGAATGGACAAACAATGGGGAAATTGAGAAGGAGAGGTCAGTGGTGCTGAGCGGGTGGGGCTTTAGGCCCCCCTTCCAGTCTAATGAAGCCGTTGTCTGGGGGTAATGAGGCACACGCCTCAAACCCTCTGCTTGGTGCGAGTGTCTCTCTCCCCAGGACGTGATTTGTCATACAATCCGAAACTTTGGGAAAAAGGGACCCGCCTTCTCAAGATGGAGATGAGCCATATGTCCACTTGCTTTGCATTTGAGAAGGGGAGGGGGAGAGAGATTCTTGAAAAGGTTCAGTTTCTGGCAAAGTTTCAGGCATTATCTCCATTATCTACTCCAATTTCATGTGTACCTTATTGGTGTTAAATATCAACTCCTACTGGTATATACATCAGGAAATGTTTTGTATCTTTATAGATTTACTGCATATGATCTTTCATATGGACATGTGATTTTTTTTTTTTTAATAGTCACAGATTGTGTTCTTTGGCATCAAGGCTGTTGGAATGCCATTTCATATCTTGCCACCAGAGACGAGTCTGTTCTGCTCATATGTGATCTAAAAGTATATTAAATTTCTGTGTTGGAAGCATTCTATGTTATAAAGAAAAAAAAATAATTAAATCCCACTGATTTCAGTATATTTGATCAAGACTGAATGCATTTTTGTATTTAATGCATTTTTCTGCACATTTTGTATATCTGATTTTTATTTACTTATTTGATTTGATTTGTCAATCACTTACAAGACAATAGGTATAAGTATAAACATGAATACAGGAAATAGGTACGAATAAATGGGGACAATAGGACAGGGACAGTAGGCACAATTGTGCACTCATGCACACCCTTTACAGACCTCTTAGGAATGGAGTGAGGTCAATAGTGGATAGCTTGAGGTTAAAGGAGTGGTGGTTAGTGGATATAACAACAAAGTCAGGTAGTGCATTCCAGGCATTGACTACTTCGTTGCTGAAGTCGTATTTCCTGCAATCAAGTTTGGAGCGGTTTACATTGAGTTTGTATCTATTGTGTTCTCTTGTATTGTTGCGGTTGAAGCTGAAGTAGTCATTGACTTGTAGGACATTGTAGCAGATACTTTTGTGTACTATGGTTAGTGTTGTGTCTTCGGAAATGATGCCAGGAATCAAGCTCTTTTATTGAGTAGGAACCGAACTGGGGCTATTGAGAAACTTTGCGGCTTTTTATTTCTTTAGCCTCGGCGGCCATGGCCAATGGCACTGCTTTGAATCTCCCGCGATTCGAATAGGCCAATCGCGGGAGATTCCTAGCGAGCCAATCAGCGCGGCTCGCCTAGCCAATCAGAGTGCCCCGCGCTTTGGTCAATCAAAGCGCGGGGATCTCAAGAATGCTAATGAGGGGATAGAACAGTTAAGTCCAAACATAGGTGGCGTAATTCAAGGTTGTCCAAGCCCAAATGGTGATATAGAGTATTCTGTTTTGAGCAGAGGAGTGTAGTACACTTCTCGTGAAATACTTCTGGACTTGCTCAATTATATTAATGTCCGATATACAGTGTGGATTCCAGACTGATGAGCTGTATTCGAGTATTAGTCTAGCAAAAGTTTTGTATGACCTACACTGGAACATAAACCAGAAGCATTGTTAGTATGCTGTAGCACAGGGGTTCCCAACCTGGGGTGCTCACACCCCCTGGGGGTGCGAGACGATATTCCAGGGGGTGCGAGAAAAGTCCAGGTAAATAATAGGATATTGGCTATATGTTGGCATTTTTATTTATTTATTTCAGGGGGTGCGAGTTTCGAGTGAAATTTCTTTAGGGGTGCGGGGGCGAAAGAAAAGTTGGGAACCACTGTTCTACCAAAACAAAACAAAACAAAAGCAACTTCCTAGTATTGAAATACAATTGATACAAAAGATCCATCTGTTTATCTGAAAAATTGTGGCAGAAAAAAAGATAATACTAAACTTGAATTAATCATTTTTAGGTAGCCCTATATTGAAGCATCCTTATGGAAGTTATACAGAAAAACAAAGTGCAACTAATGCATCAATAGAAGCAAAATCTACCACCTTTTCCTATATCTGCATCTTTGCTTGCATTCAGTTGGACAATATGTGTCAGAAACAATCCTTCTTTTGCCTCTGGGGTATTTAAAGAGAAGGAGGCTCTATTAGATATAGGTGAATAATAGCAAGCTGTTGTTTGCATGTTGCTTACTCAGAGGAAGCATTCCACATCCTTCCTTGGCAGGATGTGAAGCTCTTCTCTAGGGCTCCTGGTGCTGTCCAAGGTCTAATGCTGAATTTTCACTAACTGAGCTTCTCTGACATATGCCCAGCCTAAAAGAAAAGAACTGGAAATGATAGTGCCTTCAAGCAGTTTTCCCCCCCAAATAGACCAAACTTTTGTGGGCTGCTTGACCAAGGGCTGAAGTGACTAGAAAGCAGCAAGCATTTTTATGATGTAGCATTATAAAGCTGAGGGGAATAGGTGATTGCTTCATTCTGGAGATATCACCATGATAATAAGATAGAAATTGAAGTACCCACTGTGATTTGGTTCACACAAGTGCATTTCTGAACTAGTTCTTTGCCTCTGCTTTTTTCCATTTATCAGTTCAGATAAATTTGTTTGTGGTCTTGGATGAAATGGAAAGAAAAGTTTAAGTGTTCAATCGTATGTTTTTTCAAAACATAGTGACTGTTAAGGGAGCAATAAAATTCTCAGGTATCTATTTCTTTGTTTAAATTTATATGGTATTTCAGTCTCAAACAATTCTAAATAGGTAACACTTTGAAAGAGATAAAACAATAAATTTAACAGAACTTCACAATAAAATTCTCTTATGTTACCACAGGAAAACACATTCCATAAATCAATAACTTTGCTGAAAGTGGGACTCCAATCCTATTAGCCTTCTGGGATTTAGGTCTTTCCTAAATTACAATGAGATTGGTGTCAGTCTAATCTCAGGAGAATATTGTTCCAAAATAAGATGGCCAATAATGAAAAATGCCCACCCTCATGGTTTCTGATAGCAATACTATCTTGGAGTAGGGACCCAAAGGGAACCAGCCAGGGTAGAATTCAAAATTTTTAACAATCGGTTCTGTGGGTGTGGCTTAGGTGGTGGGTGTGACTTGGTGGTCATGTGACTGGGTGGATGTGACTTGGTGGTCATGTTATTGGCTGGGTGTGGCCAACTCAATATCACTCACATCGAAGCATGCATCTCCTCGCCTGGCCTCTCATGACTGTGGGGATGCTGCAACAGTAAGTGTGAAAAAAGGTCATAAGTCACTTTTTTCAGTGCGTGGTGAGTGAGTGGTCATTCAGCACAAGCAAAGTACCAGCAAAGGAGGGGAAAAAAACTCCAGAGAGTTTCCTGAGTCAGGAAGTCTAGTCCTGCCAAGAATGTAATAAGGGTTAACGGAGAGGCAGTTTCTGTAAGCAATACCAGAATGTTTTCTTCCTGCCTTCCTTACAGGATTAGGCCAGTAATTTCTTCTAACAACCAGTTCTCCAAACTGCTTAGAATGTTAACAACTAGTTCTAGCAAATAGGTGCGAACTGGTAGAATCCCACCTCTGGAACCAGCCCTATCTTCCAGATCTTTGGCTGTTTCATGGATATTCATGAAATGATTAAAGCCTCTTTAGCTATGTTTGGATGTTCTATTTCCAGTTGTCTGTGCAAAAACTGGTGTATCCAAGCTACTAATTCTGAAAAGCTAATGCTCCAGTACTTTCTTCCTTTTCTATGAAAAGATTGCAGGAAGTAGTAAGGTTCCTTCCCACTCCCTCAATCTCTGCAGGAAATTGTGAGAAGTCCTCTAATGCAGTGCTAAGCCATTTTTAGTTTCCCTTCTACAGTGAAAGCCTTTCCCCATATTCTCCTTTTCTGCCTTCCTCCCTGGGAGATGTTAAATAGAGAGAACCTTGTCAGTGGCTGCAAACAAAAGAAATAAAGCAGACGATTTGAGATGATGAAGGAGGAAGTCTTAGGCTGTAAAAACTAAATTAACGAATCAACTATTACTGTTTTATTCCTGGCTATAACAGAAGGGCTTCTTGGAGAAGTAGAACGAAGTGGGGAAAAAACTTTACATATTGCAGAAGTGGGAAGAAAACTTTGAATATTTCATCAATATTCTTTAAAATAAGATGCAAATATTGTTTCTTGGCTGCTGTTATTTTTCCTAGCAGACTTCCTCTTTAATTGTAGCATTTATCCAGTTTTGATTCATCTCAAAGCAAGATGATACCAGAAGAACTGAAGGCTAAAGATTACACAGAAAAACAACTCTGAAAATTTTGGTTTGATAGTACTGGCATGGTCCCCAAAGCATCTAATACTTAGATCTCTTGTAGAGGGGGCCTGAAGAGATGGAACTTACTTTTTCTTTCCAAATTGACATTTCCCATGTATTCTGTTTATGTAAAGGCAGAATAAGGGAAAACCAGATTGGTTTTTATAATGCTTTCCAAGTCATTAGGATGGAAGATGTAATCCTTAGCTAGAACCACTACATTGTAGATGAAACATTGTCTTTCATTAGCCAAATAGTTTCCTTAAAGAAGCTGGATCTCTCTTATCTTCCTACTTTTGGTTAAGATTGGAAATAGTGCTTAGGAGACAAGAAAAAGGAAATGGAGGAGGAGCAGGGAGAAGAACAAAAATAAGAAGGACCTGTCTATGAACAGCCAAAGACAAGGCCCAGAAGATCTCCTGTCAAGCTCTCTGCAATGAACATGTGCTAAAACAAAAAGTCTTCTTCAAAGAGAGAATAATAAGTTTTGGAGGCTAAATACATTTTCCTGATATTTTTCTTTTTCCAATAGCATCCTTTTTATATTTGTAGATTTGGGCTTACCAATTTTGTAATGGAAGGCTGAATAAAAATGTAGCTACTTCTCATACTTCACAATAGGCACAAGACTTGTTAAGTTCTGTCTTCCCAAGAATTGGACAGCATGAAACTTTCCTTTCTTTTCCTCCTAGACTAGATCTAAGGGAGAAGTTCAGGACATAAGGGCTAAAGACTCCTTAGCTGAACAGACATGTTGCTGTAAAAAGATTCTATTATAATGATCTTTTATTAGGGAAAGCTTGGAAGGAGGGATTTGCCTGGATGTTTTTAAAATTATTTCCCTTTCCTGTTTCTAACAACATCCCAGAAGAAGCAATGGCAAACACTTTTGTGTTGTTTGTAAGACAACTCCAAGGATATTCACCAGTTACCTCCAAGAGTTAGGAAGGAAGGAAAAGAGGGAGTGAGGGAGAAATGGATGGATGGAAGGAAGGAAGGAAAAGTTTATGTTTTATCCACAGTGATTCCAAGATCTTAGTCACCATCAGTCCAAGCCAAATCTCTATAAATGAAGCTGGAAATCTTATGCTTATTGAGGCAATGTTTATCTCCATAATAAATAACTATTTGTGCAATCACAAAATGGATGCTGTAGGAGAGATCATTATAACTTAATTAAATTGTGGAGTGTGTGCCTAGTCACAAAGCACCCATTTCACAAGAAAGTCATTGATGTGATGAAGGCTAGATGACTTGTTCAAGAAATAGAATATAAGGGAGAGGACAAAACAGAAGCCTACTGTGATGACCCGGGAAGTGGCACAAAGGCAATACAGTCAAATAATAAGCAGGAGTCCCTTTATTAGCTGCAACTTTGCCCCTGATGTCCTGGTTACCTTCTGGTCTGGAGAAAAACTCTCTCAGGAACAGCCTTTGGCTGCAGATATTCAAGTCCAAAACATTGTCAGCAAAAACTTTAATTATAAGTCCAATCAAGGCAAGATGAGGTAATTAATCCAGCAGGGCAAGAGAAGGAATTCCAGATGTGAAGAAATGGCAGTAAATCAACCCAGTTGAGAGGATTCCAGGAACACAGATAACCACAGTCACCACAAGATAAACTCACGTTTGTTTCCAGAAGATGCCGCACTCTTTTAAACTCTCTTCCCAGGTGTGCCTAATGAAGGGAATCAGGGCCCTTTCCTCCCCCATAAGCCATGCAACCTATGTTGCTCTCTTCTCCATTCCTCTCTGCATGCCCTAGGATGAAGAGGGGTGGGTCTGGGTCTTCCTCTGAACTTCCTCTGCCTTGTTCTACCTCTCCGCTGTTCTGCCCAGATGAACTTTGCCCTTCCCCAGTTTCTTCTACAGCCAATGGAGCCACATTCCCACTCCCTGTCAGCTGTTTGTCTTCCTTTGCAGATTCAGACTCCGACAGGGACATGACACCTACTTTGATTATTACTCTCAATCAGAGAGCCCATCAATTGTCTCTTACATCTCACAGTCCCACACGGGGAAGATTCAGAGAAACAACTGTTCTTTAGGCTTGATTTCAAAAAATGTCCCTGGATTCACCTGTGGTCCAGAATTACTTTTTAGTTTACCGGTGGCAAGCCTCTGGAATGCAACACTTCACTTTGAAACACTGGAAAAAAAGGTAAATCAGGATGGCCCAGGAAAGGTGCCTGTGTGTCTTTGGGCTTTCTCAGGATTTTTAAACTACACTATTTTCTGTGTATTACAAATTACATTCATAAGAAAAGAACTCTAGTGATCTGGCACAAGGGCTTACATTGCTTTTGACTTGCAAAAGTTTCTACAGCTAGCTATTTTCATGCTCTTGAAAGCCATATGTGATGCCCAGCTGGATTCATATCCTTAAAGGAGCCTTCCTCATTAGACAGTAGTTTGTACTGTCAACGGCAAAACCAATGTATTTAAGAGGTCTGTAGTCCAACACATTTGAGGGTATCAGATTGGTCAAGTCTGGCATAATCAAAATTGCTACTAAAGGAGCAGAATTCAAGCACTTTACTCATAACAATAACTTATAACAATAACTCATAACAATAACTCATAATAATAACTGATAATAATTTACTCTCCAGCGAATAGAAATGTTAGATCTATGATACAGCAGGACAAGCACATTCTTTTGCAATCTTAAGCTAACACATTTATTTATTTATTTATATTATTTTTACTGAATTTTTCTTTTTACATATCTCTATCAATATTAAACATACTGTGACAATTTTTTATACAACTACATTCCATATCTAATATAATCTATAAATTCTAATTCTATACCTTCTCCATTTATATTATACATTTCTTTTCTTATTTCTATTCTTTATCCAGTCGTACCATTTCTCCCATATTGCATAATATTCAGAATTTTCTTTTCCTTTTAATTCTATAGTCAACTTATCCACTTCTGCAAACTCAATTTTTTTGTAATCACTAGGCCTTTGGATGGTTTATATTCTTTCTTCCAACATTGCACAAAGGTGATCCTGGCTGCTGTTATTATATGTAGCACCAAATATTTGTCCTTTTGTTATATTTTCCTTTGATTTCTTCCTCCCTAGAAGAAACGGTTCCAGGGTAAATTCTATTTGATGTCCAATTAATTCCTGTATCCATTTTTGTCATTTCTTCCAATATTTTTTGATTTCAGGACATAGCCAACACGTATAATAGAAGGTACCTTATTTTTGTCCACATTTCCAACATTTTGAATCTAAATTTGGGTAGATCTTAGCCAGTCTTGTGGGCAACAAATGCCAGTGGTAAAACATTTTATATTGATTTTTTTAAATAAACTGCTGATTTTGTTATCTTATAACTTATATTCCAGATTTTTCCCCATTCTTCTAGCTCAATACTGCGGCCAAAATTTTTGGCCCATGCTACCATCGATCCCTTAACTATCTCCTCTGCTCTGTTCAATTCTAATAAATAATTATATATTTTGAATAACAATTTCTCATCTGGACCTGTTAAAAGTTTATCTAGTTTTTGTGGCTCGATGTCAGTTACAGATTCCTCACTATCTTTTTTGTATCTTGACTGTAATTGCAAGAAGGGCCTCCCATCAATAGTTAGTCCCCGATCTTGCAATTCCTGCCTATTTTTTAAAATTTCCCTTGATTGTCTAGAATTTCCTTATATCTGGCCATCTTGTCTACCTCCATTGTGTTGGAGTGGATTACAGCTTCCATGGTGGAAAGCCAACTTGGGATTTTCAAATAATGTTTTTTTTTATCCCTCTCTATGTTTGTATCAAAGCATCCCTTGTTTTGTGTCTATAAAATTATAGGTATGACTTATTTTCCTTATCCCACAGGAAAGAGTGCCACTCCTTTTGTAGATCATGCCCCTCAAGCAGCTAATACATTTATTATGACATAAATAAGACACAACATCAACAGAGTCATAGACTTTAATTCTCATTTGATAGATACTTGTCACTACTAACAAATACAGGGATCGAACCTTGCATCAAATCAAGATTTCATCCCTGGTCCCACCTCTCCTCAGATATGAGCAAGGTGAGATCCTCAGACAATGGATCTCACCTTGCTCATGGCCCCTTGTAATTTGTACAGAGACTGGGAAAGTCCACTTAAATGAGATAGGAGATTACAATGAATTAGGCAGATCCTGCAGAGATTCAATCTCCCCAATGCTAGCATGTTTATATGCTTTATGCTTTGCCAGTTGACAACAATACAAGGGGCTCCTTCCAACTGGATAATGTCTTCATCACTTGATCAAAACAAGGTTGTTTGTTACCAACTGATTCATTCATATTGCGCTTTTGTCAGCATTTCTATGTAGTTAAAGATTGCATAGTTACTGTGCTTGAGCTTTGTTCTCACTACTATGGAATTATTGATGATGAAAATGTCAGTAAATTTTCATCATCAGTAAAACACCTGTTAGATCCAGTATGCTGCTATTTCAAAGCAGTTTTATGTGCTTTAATTGTAATGATATGGGCACAATTCAGCAGCTCCATTTCTCTACTTGGCAGAGAACAGTGCCATCTGTTGGTCTTCCAATAACTTGCAATTTAATCATAAAGTCAACTTAATTTAAGTTTGGCCTTTGATGTTTTCAGAAATCCTGTGAGAATGTGTTTTGATATTTTGAAATCAGAGGTGGTATTCAGCAGGTTCTGACTTGTTCTGGAGAACCGGTAGCAGAAATTTTGAGTAGTTTGGAAAACCGGCAAATACCACCCCTGACTGGAGATTTTACAGTATCCTTCCCCTGCCACGCCCACCAAGCCACGGAACTGTTAGTAAAAAAATTTGAATCCTACCACTGTTTGAAATGATCTCCTGCCATGCTCTTTAACTATTTGGCCAATGCAGAATATTTAAAATATTACTTTAAAAAAAAACCCCTACCATTCTGTAGATTTTTGAGTGACAGAATTTTGTCTCATTTTCAAAAAAAATAAGTACATAGGTTTTGAAGAATCTATGTATAGATTCCACCTATGATGGATTTTATTAACAATGAGACAAGAAAGTGCCATTTCTTGCACCACAGATTTCTTGCATGAGAAGCAAGCAGCACAAAGCCTCGTAAAAGAACAGCTCAAACTGATAAAAGGCTACAAAAATAAAAAACTAAAATATCAACTCAGAAGCATTTTGCTTGTAGTTGCTAGCATCACTGAATGTTCACCCTATATAGGTAGTCCTCAACATATAACAGTTCATTTAGTGAAAAAAGTGACTCATGACCAATTTTTCACACTTATGACCATTGCAGAATCCCCGTGGTCACGTGATTTACATTTGGATGCTTGACAACTGTCTCACATCTATGTGGGTTGCAGTGTCCCAGAGTCATGGGATCATTTTTTCCAACCTTCTAACAAGTAAGGTCAATGGGGAAACCAGATTCACTTAACAACACTGTTACTAATTTAAGAACTATAGTGATTCACTTAACAAATGTGGTGAGAAAAGTTGTAAAATGGCACAAAATTCACTTAACAAATTTCTCACTTACCAACGTAAATGTTGGGTTCAATTGCGATTGTAAATTGAGACTACCTGTATTGTATTGGTCATTGTGTGTGAAAGAGCCCCTCCTGCTGCACTCTGTATCCACTGATAATACCTCCCCCTCCCATTCCAGCAGATGGGGAGAAAGACTCTGAGGTAAAAGCAGTGTTAGACACAGAATGAAGCAGGTTAAGTACTGAGTGCACAGGAAAGGATATGAAGACTCAGACACATAATGGGTGCAGAAACAGACATTCATTGCCACCATTGGCACACCATTTTCACAACCAATATCCCAACAAGCCCCATCCTAGGAAGCTACCAAACTTGCCAGAATCAAGTGTCAATCAAAACAAGCAACAGAAACTCTTCCATGGGATGGAGGGAGCTTTGTAGATACCAAGAGATAGACCAAATGGGGGAAAATGATTCAGATCCTTCCACAGGCTTCAGGATTCAGGCATAAAAAAAAGTGAGAGGGATTGGTCAGCGGATTCCTGAGAGAGTGGCAGCTATCACCTCAATGGAGCAGATGAATGACAAGAAGTCTTATGTGCTCCTGGGGAATTGCTGAGAGAACACAGCCATATTTTGTTCTTACAATCCACAATCTACTCGAAAGCAAAGGTGGGTATGAAGGGAATTATGTAATGGAATGTGTTGATGACCTCAAGGAACAAGATATGCCTAGGAAACAATCAGACAAGAGAGGCAAGAGCTTCCAATGGCTTAACAGTCAGTAATAGGACCTGCCCTGATAGATCAAGCAAGTGGAGATGGGAAGTTTGTACTTTCAGACTCGCAAGATTCTGTTAAGGTAGAATTACAATAATGTTGAATTCGTTCATCTTGTTGTGTTTCCCAGTTTATCTGGGAGGGCTGACACCAGTTTAACACAAAGTTAAATAAGAGAAGGAAAGCATCAAAACCTGATGCAACCAACAAGTGAAGGGCTATTATGTATGTTATCTCTCCTCTCTCATCAACACCAACAGGAACCAAGGAAGGGGGCAAACCATTGTAACAGTATATCTCACTGCCAAGCCCTGCAGCCAGTTCAGAAGGCCAATGGTATTGAAAGCCACAAGGATGGATTCACCATCTGTCACAAGGATCTGTCAAAGGTCACCCACGAGCATGACCAATGCTATTTCCCTACTCTACCCAATCTGAAACCTGACTGACCAGGTTTCGAAATAATTCATTTCCTCTAAGATCCCTTGCAACAGCTATTAAACCACCTTCTCCTCAACCCTCCCCCAAAAGGAAAAATTAGAAACTGGATAGTAGTTGTCCAGAATAAAGAGGTCTATATATATAACATATTGAAATAGACAAACAGTG
This sequence comes from Hydrophis major, assembly GCA_033807585.1. Lineage (NCBI taxonomy): Eukaryota > Metazoa > Chordata > Lepidosauria > Squamata > Elapidae > Hydrophis > Hydrophis major. The sequence continues at coordinate 137,411,233 of CM066329.1, read as the reverse complement.
AGGTGAAAAATTGTCATCTCATTGTTTGATTGGTGATATTTATAAAACAATACATATTGTGGAGTGATCTCTTGATAATAAATCTCTCAAATTATAAAAAATATACAAAGTTTGAGAATTATACTGCATAACATTGCTCCCATTCCTATAATTTATGAGGAAAGGAATTATTTTTTAAAGACATTAAAAAAAACACTGTGTTTTTATTATGAATAAGCGCTGAACTGTCTGTGAAGATCCTTGATGGCATCAATTCAGTCAAAGTGAGTTCATATGTGGGGATTCTGTTTTGCTTTGTGAAGTCATAGAAAATCCAATCCAGAACAGCCTGATAAACCTCAGGATTTGGCTAAATCCATTGCAGGAGGCCTTTTCCGTCCCCTATGCCCATCAAATATAGTCTGACTGACTTTCATTCTGTGTATATTCTATTTCTGTATTTGCTTAAATAAAATAAAAAAGTGTGTTGATAGAAAAGAGAGAAATATACTTTGTACATCCACAGCCCAAACCTTATAATATTCTATTTTTGTAGCTTTAATGCCAGCAATCAAATTATTTGCCACCATAAAAGGCCAGTGGCAAAATGAATTCTCACAGATCTCAGTATGATGTCAAGCAGAGACCAACCAGACCTACTGCTAGGATCCATCTGGAAACAAACTGAGTTATTTTCTAAAATGACATGGGAAGTCAATAAAATACGATGGTGTCTCTCTCAGGCTCTGACAGCGACAGTTTGGCACCTGGTAGGTTAGTAAGATTTGAAAATATAAATCTTAAAGTGGGCTAGAATCATACTGTTACAGGAATTACATGTAATAGTAATCTCAGGTATGACATGCCCTCATCTCTGCTCTGTGGAGAAAGAGACATTTATGGACATACTTTAGATTCTGTCAGCAAGAGTGTTGCTGCTGAGGACTAGAAGACTGTCTTTTTCTGTAGTGGCCCTTGCTCTATAAAACACCCTCTCCTAGGGGTGGGATTCAAATTTTTAACAACCAGTTCTGTGGGTGTGGCTTAGGTAGTACGTGTGGCTTTGTGTTCATGTGACAGGGTGGACGTGGCTTGGTGGTCATGTTATTGTCTGGGTGTGGCCAACTCAACATCACTCACATCGAGGCACATATCTCCTCGCCTGGCCTCTCATGACTGTGGGGATGCTGCAACAGTTGTAAGTGCGAAAAACGTTCATAAGTCACTTTTTTCAGTGCCATTGTAACTTTGAATGGTTACTTCACACAAGCAAAGTACTAGCAAAGGAGGGGAAATAACTCCAGAGAAGTTCCTGAGACAGGAAGTCTCGTCCTACCAAGAATGTAATAAGGGATAACGGAGAGGCAGTTTCTGTAAACAACACCAGAATGTTTCCTTCCTGCCTTCCTTACAGGATTAGGCCAGTAATTTCTTCTAACAACTGGTTCTCCAAACTGCTTAGAATGTTAACAACTGGTTCTAGCAAATAGGTGTGAACTGGTAGAATCTCACCCCTGCTCTCTCCTTGAAGATTAGAATGGCCCTAACCTTGATCGCTTTTTGAAACACTCTGAAATCCTGACTATGTTCCTGTGCCTGAATGTATTAAGGGCTTTGTATCCTGGCTGTATTGCTAACTAGTCAAGAATCTCGGTTGCTATGTATATTTATTTTGGATGTTTTTATTGTTTTAAAATGTTTTTATTGTTTAATAGTAATATATATTCTGAATTTTAGGCTGGCCAGAGTCATTACCTGAGATAGGTGGATATAGAAATTGAATAAATAATTAAGTAAATAAATTTTGTCCATTTCATTAGAATTTGCACACATTAGTCACTAGATGGCAATCTTTACTACTTAAGTGCAAACTATTTTGGCCTTTTTGCTTTCAGAAATGGCAAGTAATCTCTTCTGCAAAAGAATTGGAGTTTGTTAAATTATTATCCATCGCAGGATGCAGATGTTAATATTCTACATATACTCTGGCAGAAGAAAATGTTTTATAATAATAAAAAAAACCTCCCCCTTTTTATGACCCTGTAATGCCTTAATTCAAGGTAGGGTTGGGCTGGATAGATGGAGCTGAGCATTTATTGGTGGATGCCCTTCCATCACATGGAGTCCACAACAAATATTTTTCCTTTGTGCCCTAGGAGAGAAACATCTACTGCTATCTAGGATTGAACTCTCAACTTTCTGACTGGTCTTCACCCCCATGCCACTCAAAGTCTCCTCTCATGTAGACATTTATTTCTGAGCAAGCATACATGGTCTTATGCTCTAAAAATATAAGCGATTGGGCCTGCATTCTGTTAGGCTTGCATAAACTACACGACCACAACATCAAATCACAATTTCAGACATTCCCTTTAGCAGTTGGCTACCAATAAATTTTCAAGTACAATTGAATATTACAACCATCCTCAAGTCCTATATCCATGATGGCAAACATATGGCACGTGTGCCACAGGTGGCATGCAGAACCATTTGTGCGGGCATGCAAGCCCCAGCCAAACTTACCACACTCCACACTCCCAGCTGATTTTTGGCCCATTTGAGGCTTTTTCGGCCTCCCAGAGGCTTGAGGGAAGCCTCTGCAGCCTTTGGAGGCCGAAAAACAGGCCCAAAATTAGCTGGGACGCACGCACATGCCCAGTGCAGGTAAGGGGGGATCACGCATGCGCAGGGGGTGGGGACCCCATGCTCATTGCCTTCTAGGTGTTGGTATGTAAGCATGCCCGCGTGAGTACACATGCAATTTTCGGTACGGAAGCACAAAAAGTTAAGCCACCACTGCCCTACGTGGCTCAGCCTAGGTCCGTGATGATGAACCTATGGCATGCCTGCCGGAAGTGGCATGCAGAGCCACTTCTGCCGGTATGTGAGAGGTCGCCCAGAAGAGCCCCACTGTGCATGGGTGTGTGCCCCCTGCCAGCCAGCTGATTGTTGGGTGTTTGCCGCACATGCACAGGGGGAGATGCATGTATGGAAGATGCGCCTGCACGCACAGAGCCATGCAGCATGTGGGGGGACACACGCATATGTGCAGAGGCTGCGGTATGAGGGAGGATGCATGTGCAGAGGCACACGGTGTGCACGCAGGGGATCGCAGGCGTATGCATAGGGGCGGGGGAACTTGTGTGCACATTGTATCATGGGTGCAGGCACGTGTACTTTTGGCACACAACATGGAAAAGGTTAGCCATCACTGGCCTAGGTTATCTTTAACATCATCCATCCCACAGAAACGCTAATCTTTCAGTCTGAGGACAAAAATATGCCTGTTGAAGATCTTTAGTGATCAAGAATGTGATAGGAAGGGGCCCAGGCATTCCCCATGGAGATTCTCTGTGTCACTTTGTTCCCTGAAGTAAGGATTGTATCCACTCTCCAGGGACTCCAAAACTTCTTAAAGATTTGGTTGTTCCAGAAGGCAGTTGGTGGCTTCAGTTTTGTATCATCCCTAGTGCCTGGAATCTTATACACTGATAGATCAAACCTCAGAATTTTGCAAGGTTTTTTCCTTCTAAAGATGGAAAAGATGGTTAGCCTAAGGCTGGGGGAAAACTGCAGAGAAAAGAGTATCTGGGTTATAGATGACCTTTTGTTTGATGACATCTGAATTTTCACATAAAATAGCTGTCCTAAAAAGACTTCTATTGCCACCCACTTTGCTGCCTTTTAGATACCAAAGGCAAACTATGTTGTTTTCTCCAGAGAAGAATAGTGTATCTTTGTGCTTGACTTGAAGTCTGAGGTTTCACTGAAAACCCTGACTCTGCATACCTTTGCTACTCAAATATCGGAACCTTGATTTCTGAAATTTAACTGTCTTTAATATCTGGATTTTTGCCTGGTTTCAACCTGTTGGCTTTTGACTCCTATTTACATATTTAAGTTTCTTGCTTTGGAGCTTGAGACCTTGGAGAGATATAAATTTAATTTTTTAATAGGTACAATATATTGATAAAACACATTGTCACGCTTGAACAAAGGCATTGCACTTTAGATACAAACTCAAGATTAAGTATTGTGTTCAATTAACTTTCCATTGGGGTTATGCAACTTGTAGCTAAAGGACTGGATGCAAGTGTACCAACCCAAAAAAGAAAAAAAATGGTTTTGCCCTTCAAAAGATGCTGCTCAATGACAACTTTTAAAGTGAAGAATGGGCAATATTAACCATTTAACATAGTATTAGTAAACATTAGTGAGAAGTATGACCATATTTAATGGCAATTTTTTAATTTTATTTTTCTGGCATCTTCATTTGTAATTCTATCAGAAGCGCGATCTTTTGTCCCATCAACAGTTGCACACCTAATGGCTTTACATTATGTATATATGATACTATCCAGTGCTGAATTGGAATCAAACCACTGTTCAACTAGTATAGTATAGCAGCATGTAAAACTTTTCTACTATATCATACACTGTTGAACAAGAGTATCCCAAGAGAAAACAAACCAACATTATATTGCTAGGGATCTTCATTCTTCTTCCACTGAAGAAGAAAAAAATGAACTATTATTATTTTATTTCATCTCATCAGTGTATAAATTGGATCCATCTTCCAGACTTGGAATAGTTACCAGATAGTTCAAACAACATTGCAATTGCCATAAGAATTCCAAAAGAAGCACTTTGGTGGTACTTGTCAGATTTATGGTTATAGAATTTCAGTCTTTTGCATGGACCCGTTATTGACCTGGGAGATATTCTCATTTCTTGGCAACACCTCACAGAAAATGTATGTGATTCTATTCCTTTACACACCTTATTCTTTTTCTAGAGTACTTAAGCTTCTTTTAAGGTATAGTTTTAAAACATTAGATTCTGTCTGATAGAATGTAAAGTAAAGATGAGCTGTTTTGGATTAATTTACAAATTCCTGGTAAATCTTAGTTTTTTGACTAAAAATTCTTGTCATTTTGGCTTTGTCGCTTTTCTGCTTTGACTTTAATACTAGTTGGTAACATGCCCTACTGTATATGGTTATCTTTATATCTATTCCAATTTAGTGCTATTTGTAAGAGTAATAGTAGAAGGCTTTTCCTTTTTGTTTCAATTCCCATTTTTTATATTTTGTAAATCTTTAATTTATTTCCTCCCTCCAACTTCCTTTACTTTTCTCCCTTTTCAATCAGTAAGTAATTTTAAAAATAAATAAGAGTGCAGGCTCAACATAAAAATGCTTGTGTTACCAGTAGATGTCCTCCTAAACTTCTGATTTTCTTGGAAAACTTTAGAAACGTAATAGCTACTTATTTGATGCTGCTTACTTCTGTCTATTACAGATAAGAAAGCAGTTTCTATCTCTAACTGGGCTATCAGACCAGAATGACCAGCAAAGAATTGGAATTTTCTCTACATGTTTGTGTTATTTAGTAGTTATCTAGTTCTGGTAACCTAATCTTATGTCAAAGAGAAGTGAGTTGAAATACTTTTTGTCTACAACAGTGTCATCAAACTTTCTGTCATCTCTCTCTCTCTCCCCCTCCCTCCCTCCCTCCCTCCCCCCTTTCTTTTTCTCTCTCCCTTTCTCTCTCCCACCTATATTTTCTTTCATTTTCTGCCAGTGTTCAGTTTTTGATTTTGTGTGAGTTGTGTGTTTGTGTGTGTGTGTGTGTGTGTTTGTTGATGTAACTATTTGAAAAGGAAAACAAAAGAACTGGGAGAGTGAATATTAATAAAAGCAACAGAGGCTCATTAGGCAGCTAGAAATGTGTTGGGGGGAGATTTCACTAAGAGGAGGTGGTGTGAGGTTTTAATTAAACCAGAAATTCAGTAGAACAAAATTTCTAGAGAAGAATAACCTAGGAATCCAAAGAAGTTTTGAGCTGTGATGGTGAAGAAAAACAATGGCATTTTGGAATGAGATTTAATTCATGTTGAAGAGTTGATCGCTGTGTGGATAGTTTTACTCCCTTATCTTTTTTCACCCCATTCAGACAGGATGGAAGTGAAATTAAACCATGGAGATGATTAAAATATTTTTAACAGTGTTGTGTCCGCGAAATGATGCCAGGAGTCGGTGACTTAGTGAACAGCTCTTTTATTGCAGGTTGGAACCGAACTGGCGAAAGGAAAAAAGCCCGCGGCTTTTATTCCTTTCGCCGCGGCGGCCGCGGCCAATGGCACCGCTTTGAATCTCCCGCGGTCTGAACGGACCAATCGCGGGATATTCTTAGTGAGCCAATCGGCGCGGCTCGCCTGACCAATCGGAGAGCCCCGCGCTTTGGCCAATCAAAGCGTGGGGATCTCGAGTATGTTAATGAAGGACAGAACACCCCTCCCCTCTTGGTTCAGTCCTTACATTGCGTAGTCACGTAGGTAGGCGGGGCTCCGTCTGGTCCTACTTGACCTGCGCAACTCAGTTGTAGGCTGGATCCCGGCCGGTTCGGTCGGGATCTCCTCTGCTCCTGCTGCTGTCGTGGGAACCGGCTGGTCGATTGGGCCGGTCCCTTCTCCGTAGCTCCCTCCTGGGCCTTCCGGGTTGGTTGAGCTACGGGTTTCGCCGCTCCCGCTCGGTCTTTCCGGGTCAGTCGAGCTGGCTTGGCTGTTCCTTCCTGGCGAGGGGTCGTGATGGCTGCGTTCCGGTGAGTACTGCTGGTTTATTTTTCTTTGGATTCAGTCCCCTGGGTATTCCCTCCCCCTTTGGCTTGCGTTGTGGGGGTTGGTTTCGCTTGTTTGTGCGTCGGCGGTTTGTTGGTTTGCAGTTCTCGACCTAAGTTGGTCGATGTGGCGTTTCCACGCTCGTCCGTCTGCCGTTTGTAGCCGGTACGAGTGTGGGCCTGTTGCTTGGGTGATGACGGTTGGGATCCATAGAGGGTCTCCCGTCAGGTTTTTTGCATATACGGGGTCCCCGGGTGCGAAGGTTCGGTGTTTGGTGCTTGAGTCTGGGGGCCTCTCCGGGTTATACGTGGGGTGTAACCTGTCGAGTGGGGACCTTAGCTTTCTGCCCATTAGTAGTTCGGCTGGGCTTTTATTGGTTGTGGTATTCGGGGTTATGTGTTGGGTGAAAAGTAGTCTGTTGATTTTCTCTTGGATCTCCCCGTGGTCTATTTTCCGGATGGTCTTTTTAGTGAATTGGACCATCCGTTCCGCCCTACCGTTCGCCACCGGGTGCGCCGGTGCCATTAGCGCGTGGCGGATGCCTCTTTCTGCTAGGAATTTTTCGAATTCCAGCGAGGTGAACTGGGGCCCGTTGTCGGAGACGATGACGTCTGGGAGGCCGTGTGTTGCAAAGAGTTTGCAGAGTTCTTTGATCACGGCCTCCGTGGTTGTCGTCTTCATGTTGCTTACCTCCAGCCAGTTGGAGTAAGCATCAACTGTTATGAGGAAGGTGTGTCCTTTTGTGGGCCCGGCGAAGTCTATATGGATTCTAGACCAAGGTCCCCTTGGGGTTTCCCACTCTAGGACGGGTGCTGTGGGTGGGCTGGGCCTCGTTTCCTGGCATCGTTGGCACCTAGCTACCCAGGCCTCTATTTGTTTGTCCATCCCTGGCCACCAAGCGTAACTTCTGGCCAGGGCTTTAGTCCTCACGATGCCAGGGTGCCCCTCGTGTAGCATTTCCAAAACCTTCCCCTGTAGCTTTTCCGGAATGACCACCCTGTCCCCCCATAGTATGCACCCTTTTAACAACGAGAGTTCCATTTGGCGGTTTCGGAACGTTTTGACCGCCTTGTCGTTGTCCCTTTCCGGCCACCCTTTCTCCACCCAATGCAACACCCGCGCCAGACGTTTGTCTTTATTAGTCTCTCGGGCAATGTCTGACGCGGTTATGGACAGGTTGGGTAGAGTATGCTGAAGGTGGTCGTCGTGGGTGCTGGGTCGGTGTCGGGTTCCGGTAGCGGCGAGCGGCTTAAGGCGTCTGCATGGGAGATCGTCTTACCCGGTCTGTGTATGAGTTCGTAGTTGTAGGCTGCCAGGAACTCGGACCACCTTGTCATTCGGGGAGACAGAATGTTCGGGGTGGCCCGGTTCCCTGCAAGGATTCCCAGCAGCGGCTTGTGGTCCGTTATAATGGTGAAAGTCCGGCCGTAGAGGTATTCGTGGAATCGTTTTATGGTGGCAACTATAGCCAGAGCCTCTTTGTCCAGTTGGCTATAGTTCCGCTCCGGTTTGGTGAGGGTCCTTGAAAAGAACGCGATGGGCGCTTCTTTTCTGTCGGGAAGGGTATGGCTGAGGACAGCGCTGACGCCGAAGGGTGATGCGTCGCATGTGACGGCCAGAGGTAGGGTCTCGTTGAATTGTATGAGGACGGCGTCGGAGGTGAGGAGGTCCTTCGTTCTTTGGAAGGCGGCTTGCTCCCGTTTCCCCCAAGTCCAGGTCGCCGCCTTGTCCAGGAGCCTATGCAAGGGCTCCGCCGCCGTCGCCTTTTGGGGTAGGAAAACATTGTAAAAGTTCAGTAACCCCAAGAATGCCTGTAGCTCAGTCTTTGATTTGGGGGTGGGGGCTTCTTTGATGGCCTTGATTTTTTTGCTTGTGGGGTGAATGCCGTGCCGGTCTAGTAGGTAGCCCAGGAATTCCACTCGTTCCGTGCAAAGCTGGCATTTTTCCCTCTTTACTTTTAGTCCCGTCTCCTTAAATTTAGTTAGGATCTCCCTTAATCGACCTTCTAGTTCGGCTTGGTTGGCTGCCGACACTAGGACGTCATCGAAATAAGGTACCACCCCCTTGATACCTTGCAATAACCTCTCCATTAGGCTTTGGAATATGCCCGGTGCCACGCTGACCCCGAATTGGAGTCGGTTGCATTTGAATGCTCCCCGGTGGGTGACAATGGTCTGCGCTTCTGCCGTTTGCTCGTCGACCGGCAACTGTTGGTATGCCTGGGCGAGATCGAGCTTGGCGAAAACCTTGCCCCCTCCCAGTGAGTGCAGTAAGTGTTGCACTACTGGGACGGGGTAGGCGCTTTGTTGTAGCGCGCCATTTAGGGTGGCCTTATAGTCCCCGCAGATCCTCACCGACCCATCGGGCTTGATCGGGGTGACTATGGGGGTCTCCCACCGGGCGTGGTCTATGGGCTGCAGGACCCCTTGTTTGACGAGCTTATCAATTTGCTCGTCTATTTTGGGTTTCAGTGCGAATGGCACCCGCCTTGGTTTCAGGCGTTTGGGGGGGACGTTCGGGTCTAGGTCGAACGATATAAGGGGCCCTCGGTACTTGCCTAGGTTTCCGTCGAAGACCTCTTGGAACTCCCAGGCTAGTTGCTGCTCCCAGCCGTCGTCGGTGACGTGGTCGACTCCCGTGAGGGCAATGTCGAGCGGGGCGAACCATTGCAGTCCCAGTAGGCTTGGGCGGTCGCGGTTGACGATTGTTAGGGGGAGTCATTCGGTGCGCCCCTTATAAGTGATGATAAAGCTTTTGGTGCCGACTACCGGGATGCGGTTTCCCTGGTAGTCCTTTACAATGAGTCTCTGGCTGTCTACGTTCCTCCTTTGGAGGGTAGGCACCAACCGCTTTATCTCGTGCCATGCAATCATGGAGAGGTAGGACCCGGAGTCCACCTCCATTTTGCAAGGCTGGCCCTCGATGCGTACCTCGACGTGGACCTTCCGGGCGTCGTTGGTGATGGCGTGTCCGATGGTGACCGTCTGGTGGGTCTCCTCTCTCCGCCGGTTGTCACCGCCTCGCGAGGATCGCCCGTTCCGGTCCCATCGGCTGTCCGAGGGGCGATCTCTGGTCCGGGGTGGTGTGCTTTCTCTCCTCCGGTTGCTCTGGTCCCATCGTGCCGGGCTGCGGTTTTTCTTCAGGCGGCAGACACGAGCGATGTGTCCCTTTTTGTCGCAATGCCGGCAGATTGAATCGAAAAACCGGCATTCCAACCTCGGGTGGTCTCCCCCGCAACCGGCACAGTTGGTCCTCGACTTACGACCTCGCCGGGTCCGTGGGTCGCGTCCTGTCTGGAGTCGATGGATGTCCTCCTCGTCATCGGAGGTGCTGGATGCCGAGTGGAAGTCGCCCTGGTGTGTTGTCGTCTCGGTTTTTGGCTCGGTCGACCTCGCCGGGTTGTTGTTTCCGCCGCGGTCCCTCGTGTCCGGTCTGCGCATGCTGTCGGCGGAAGTTCGGGTTGCTTCTGCGGCTGCGGCTGCAGTGAGGGTGTCTGCTAGGCTGATGTTGCCCTTAGCCATCAGCCGGCTCTGGAGGGCGGGGTCCCACAAACCGAGCACGATTCGGTCTCTCAGAGCGTTGTTTAGGTTATCGAATTCGCAGAGCCCCCCTAGGCGCCGCAGCTCGGCGACGAAGTCGCTGAAACTCTCACCCGATCTCTGGTCCCGCCAGTAGAACTGCTTGCGCCGGATCAGGATGGGTACCTCTGGAGCGTAGTGCCGCCGGAGAATGGGTTCGAGGATGTCCCAGTCCATTGCGGTCGCATCGGCGGGATTGGCCAATGCTTTGGCCATCTGGAAGACCTCGGTCCCGCAGTGGGTGAGGAAGACGGCGTGTTTCAGTGGGCCCGAGGCGTCCTTCATGCCGGTGCACTCGAGGTACATGCAGAATCGGTCGGAGAACGATTCCCAGTCCTCGGTGGCGGGGTTGAAGGGGGCGGGCGGTGCGATTTTCGCCATCTCGGTGCTTCGTCTGGCTTCCGTCGGACACGTGGTTCGGTTCAGGGTCTGGATCCCATCCTCGTCGCCAGTGTTGTGTCCGCGAAATGATGCCAGGAGTCGGTGACTTAGTGAACAGCTCTTTTTGCAGGTTGGAACCGAACTGGCGAAAGGAAAAAAGCCCGCGGCTTTTATTCCTTTCGCCGCGGCGGCCGCGGCCAATGGCACCGCTTTGAATCTCCCGCGGTCTGAACGGACCAATCGCGGGAGATTCTTTGCGAGCCAATCGGCGCGGCTCGCCTGACCAATCGGAGAGCCCCGCGCTTTGGCCAATCAAAGCGTGGGGATCTCAAGTATGTTAATGAAGGACAGAACAAACAGGTTTCAGTAGGGGACAACAAGACAGATTGCTTTTAAATAGAGGAAGTGGCTAATGGGTTGTCTGACTATCCATCCAACTTTCCATCCTTCTTTTACTTCACTTTTTTTTAGACATTTCCCATGCAAACTACAACACTTTGAACATGTCCCACATTCATTTAATCACAATTGTTTGAGCTCCCCTCCTTCTTACATTTGTAAATCCGGCCTGTTGAGGTTACCATCCCTGGCACTTCAAAACAAAAAGAAAGACAAAGAAAGACAAACAGACCCCCATGTATGAGACCCTGTATATAATAAATGTAAACAATCTTTCTTCTAGATTTCTACTGAGTGGTGAGGCCCAGGTATGATACAGGTATGTTTGCCTCTGTTTAAGCACAGAGATAGAGGTGGACTTCTTGGTGGATTGTAGACAAGTTGGCTGATACGGGAATCATCTTTGAGGATGATTCGTGTGAAAAGTAGCTACATTAAGGAAACAAAATGTTTTGGGAACTGATTCCACACCATTTTAAAAAAACATTGCATTGTTGATGTTATATTTGTGTCAATTTATTCTATGGCACATCAGAGCAGGCAGCAATACCCAACCAATGCCAGTTGATCTTGAAAAAGCAACGCATGATTGAACCTGGTTAATACTGAAAAGGAGATGATCAGAAATCTTGGAATTAACACTGGATGCAAGAGAACAACAGCAATAACAAATTTTAGAAGAAGGGAATGGTAAACAGTGTCTATAGTTCTTCCAAGATTTCAATCTCTATTACACTAAGAGTTAAGTTCAACTTGCAAGAGACTTTACTGTTCTTTTGCATGAATAGTCCTGTTGACCTATGTTTAATTCAGTTGAGCATCAAATGATAGCCTATATCACATTAGAAGATAAACCATTAAGAATACTGTCAAAATAGGTATGAAAATAGAATTAGCATTTATCCCTGTTGCCTATCTGAATATACAGTACAATACTATATGACATTTCTGTTGCATTTCTTTGGCAATATTTAATCTCTAGGAAGGGTGCACAAAATACTATAGCCTTTTTAAAGTATAATTTGACAAAATGACTATGTTTTATTGGTTTGGTTGAAGTTTGGTATTCTTCAAGTTAACGGTAATTAGACTTGCTATTCTGGTCTTTGTTATGTCTGCCTTTTGTTGACTCTGTAAATGAGATTTAGATTAGGTTTTTATTTATAGAGATTTGAGAAAAAGCAAAGCTGTCTACATTCCTGTCCTATGTTGCACATGGAAACTGGCTGTAATTTCAATTTAAGAGATGCTAATACAGTATTACAGCTTCACCTAAGAGTGTTTTCAAGGAAACTGTTGTGCTTTAAAGGATTGTACAATTTTTCCTTGGAGGAACAATTCATTGAACCCAAATGTACAGAAAGTAGGCTAATTTAGAATCCATATATTAAGCATTTCTGTGCTCTGAAAGCCAATTAAATTATGTTAAAATGAGGGGAATGTCCTTGTCTTGTGTTCTAAAAGCCGAGATGGGTAATGAAACATCTGTTTAAAAAAACAACCAAGCTCAGGGACCACCAAGGACTTCATACTGAAAGAAGTGATTTACAACCACTTTTTTCAGTGTGGACTCCTTGGTGCTTTGATTGTTTGGTCCTCACACTTATGGCTATTGCAATATCTCCATGATCAAAATTTGGGCACCTGGCACCTGGCATACATTTACAACAATTGCAGAATCCTAAGATCACGTGATCGTCATTTGTGAACTTCCCAATTAGCTTCTGACAAGCAAAGTCAATGGGGTGGGGGACTGGATTCACTTAAATGACCACAAGATTTGCTTAACAGCTGCAGCAAAAATATTATAAAAATAGACACAACTCACTTAATGAGTTCTTGTTTAGCAATGGAAGCCCTGGTCCCAATTTTGGTTGTAAGTTGAGGAGTACCTTCACAAGACAAATGTTGTATGGGCACTCCTATACTAATGGACTGCCACTGGACTGCCATTGGTCAGAAATGGTGTAGGGTCTCCCGCTTGGGCGGGGGGTTGGACTACATGACCTACAAGGTCCCTTCCAACTCTGATTATCTGAGCTTATCTGAGCTAAAAAGGATCTGAGCTAATGTGGGATGTTTAGACATTGGTTAACTCCCTTAATTCTTTCCCCTTTATTTCTGACATTTCTAGCTTTTTCCTTGGCCAGATGCCAAAACAAAACAGCCAAGGCATCTGGGTTGGGTATCTGTTTAGGGATGAGAGAGAATTACTTTAAGTTTGAGTACTGGATGTGGTTCTTAAGGACTAACCCTCAATGAGCAGTTTTTGTAACATTTTATAATCCTATTTTAATGTTTTTTTTCTGAATCCTCAAGCCAGATATGGCTCATTTTCAAATTCTTTCTTTTTCCAGAATCTACCTCCACATCAAATGTGATCCCACACTCTTCAATTTCCAGAGCATTAGTATGCTGATGGGCAGATGGCCAAAGTCCTCTAGCCCTGTACATAGCCTCTTTCCAACATTATGCCGGGTCAGGAAGAATAAAAACTCTTGAACCTTATTACAATCAGCCAAATATGCTTCTTGATATTTGCTTCTGTGTGAGCGGTATAATAAAAGCAATGAGCCAGAGGCAAAAGGATTGGTTGAGGGAACTAAAGCAATACAGTGATGATTGTACTCCAAGGAAATACAGTGATGCTTGTTGAGAGTTGTCGTATCCGCGATTAAGACTCGTAGTCAGTGACTTTCAATTCAAGCTCTTTATTAACACTGGTGGAACCGAACCGCCAAAGACAAAAAGCTTGCGGCTTTTATATCTTTGGCTTCGGCGGCCGCGGCCAATGGCAGCGATTCAAGTCTCCCGCTCTTGGCTTTAACCAATCGCGGGAGACTCCAATCGGGCCAATCAGGCGCGGCTCGCCTGGCCAATCAGAAATCCCCGCGCCTTAGCCAATCAAGGCACGGGGATTTCGAGTAGTCCATTTGCATACATGACACCCCTCCCCTCTTGGTATGGTCTCTCACGTGGTGTAGTCGCGCAGGTAGGCGGGGCTCCGTCGAGTCCTAGATGACCTGCGCAATTCATTTTCTTGTTGTACCTCGGTAGGGGCGGTCATCTTTTTGGCTGCTCCTGCCTCTGAGCGAACCGGTTGGATGATCGGGCCGGTTCCTCCGCCGCGGCTCCCGCCTGGGCCTACCGGGTCGGTCGAGTCGCGGATTCCGCCGCTCCCGCTTGGCTTCTCCGGGTCGGTAGAGCTGGCCAGACGGTTCTTCTCCGGCTGTGACTCGTGAAGGCTGCGTTCTGGTGAGTTTTTAATTTTTATTTGTTCTTGCGGTTGTTTAACCGGGTGTTCCCTCCCCCCTTGGTTGGCGTCTTGGGGGTTGAGGTTAGTCAATGTTCGTGACCGGAGCTGGTCGATATGTCGTTTCCAGGCTCGCCCGTCGGTGGTTTGGAGCCGGTACGACTTTGGACCAGTGATCTGAGTTATGACGGCTGGGATCCATAGGGGGTCCCCCGTCATGTTTTTGGCGTATACTAGGTCGCCTGGTTCAAATGTTCGATACCTGGAGCTGGAGTCTGGGGGCTGTTCCGGGTTGTAGGTTGGGTGTAGGCGGTCGAGTGGGGATCGCAGCTTTCTGCCCATCAGGAGCTCTGCAGGGCTCTTGTTGGTGGTTGTATTTGGTGTGATGTGCTGTATGAAGAGCAGCCTGTTGATCTTGTCGTTGATCTCCCCGTGGTCCATTTTCCGGAGGGTCTTTTTTGTAAACTGGACCATCCGCTCCGCCCTACCGTTCGCCGCCGGATGCGCCGGTGCCGTTAACGCGTGGCGGATGCCTTTTTCTGCCAGGAACCGTTCAAAATCGATGGATGTAAACTGTGGCCCGTTGTCCGAGACAACGACGTCTGGGAGGCCGTGGGTGGCAAACAGCTTACACAGTTCTTTAATGACGGCCTCCGTGGTGGTGGATTTCATGTCGGCCACCTCTAGCCAGTTTGAGTATGCGTCAACTGTGATTAAAAAGGTGTGGCCATTTGTGGGGCCGGCAAAGTCTAAATGTATTCTGGACCAGGGTCCCCGAGGTGTCTCCCAGTCCCGGATAGGTGCCGTGGGTGGGCTGGATCTGGTCTCCTGGCACCGGTGGCATTTGGCGACCCATGTTTCAATTTGTCTGTCCATGCCAGGCCACCAAGCGTAACTCCTGGCCAGGGCTTTGGTCCTGACGATGCCAGGATGACCCTCGTGCAACATTTCTAGGACCCTGTTCTGTAATTTGGTCGGAATTACCACCCTGTCTCCCCAAAGGATACATCCTCTCAGTATTGAAAGTTCCGTTTGGCGCTGGCGGAAAGGTTTAAAAGTCTCGTTATCGTCTTTTTCCGGCCAGCCTTTTTGCAACCAATGTAAGATTGGCGCTAAGTGTTTGTCCTTAACCGTTTCCCTCGCTATGTCCGATGCGGTAATGGGTAAACACTCGATGGACAGGGTATTTGTTGTTGGTGCAGGGTCAGGGTCAGAGTCAGGTAAGGGGGAACGGCTTAAAGCGTCCGCGTGCGATATCTTCTTACCTGGCTTGTGTAGCAGTTCATAGTTGTATGCTGCCAGGAATTCAGACCATCTTGTCATCCGGGGTGACAAGATGTTTGGTGTGGGACGGTTTCCCGCGAGAATGCCCAGCAACGGTTTATGGTCAGTCACTATTTTGAATGGGCGGCCATAAAGGTACTCGTGGAAACGCTTAACGGCGGCCACTATAGCCAAAGCTTCTTTGTCCAGCTGGCTATAGTTCCGCTCTGGTTTAGTCAGAGTTCTCGAGAAAAATGCGATAGGTGCTTCTCTCTGGTCTGGGAGGGTATGGCTGAGGACAGCGCCGACGCCGAAGGGTGATGCGTCGCAAGTGACAGCTACAGGCAGGGTTTCGCAGAATTGCATTAGGACGGCATCAGAGGTGAGGAGGTCTTTGGTCTTTTGAAAAGCTGTTTGTTCCCGTCTCCCCCAATTCCAGGCTGCCTTCTTGTCCAGGAGTCTATGTAAAGGTTCCGCTGCCGTAGCCTTTTGAGGTAGGAAGACATTATAGAAGTTTAGTAAACCTAAGAACGCTTGCAGCTCTAATTTGGACTTTGGGGTGGGGGCTTCTTTGATGGCCTTTACTTTTTTTGTTGTGGGGTGGATGCCCTGCTGGTCTAGGAGGTAGCCCAGAAACTCTACTTGTTTTGTACAAAGTTGGCATTTTTCGCGTTTGACTTTAAGTCCTGTTTCTTTAAATTTCGTTAAGACTTGTCTTAAACGGTTTTCTAGTTCAGCTTCATTTGGCGCCGCCACTAATACGTCATCGAAATAGGGCACCACCCCCTTGATGCCTTGCAGCAAACGTTCCATCAGGCTCTGGAAGATGCCTGGTGCCACGCTGACCCCAAATTGAAGTCTGTTACATTTAAAAGCCCCCCGGTGGGTCACTATTGTTTGGGCCTCTGCCGTTTCCTCGTCCACAGGTAGTTGTTGATAGGCTTGTGCGAGGTCGAGCTTAGCAAAAACTTTGCCCCTTCCCAGTGAGTGCAGTAAATGTTGCACTACCGGGACTGGGTAGGCGCTTTGCTGCAACGCGCCATTTAGGGTGGCCTTATAGTCCCCGCAGATTCTCACGGACCCGTCTGGTTTTATTGGGGTCACTATAGGGGTTTCCCATCTGGAGTGATCTGTCGGTTGTAACACCCCTTGTCTGACGAGCTTGTCTAGCTGCTCGTCGATTTTGGGCTTTAATGCAAAGGGTACCCTTCTTGGCTTAAGCCGCTTCGGGGGAACCCTTGGGTCTAAATCAAATGAAATAAGGGGCCCCTGGTACTTGCCCAATTCTCCATTGAAGACCTCCTGGAATTCTTCGGTTAGCCGCTGTTCCCAAGCTTCAATGGATACGTGGTTGACACCTGTCAGCGCGATGTTAAGCGGAGCAAACCATTGTAACCCCAGCAGGCTAGGGCGGTCGCGGTCGACTATTGTGAGTGGAAGTTGTTCTGTGTGGCCTTTGTAGGTTATGTTAAAGTTCTTGGTGCCCACTACCGGAACGCGATTACCTTGATAGTCTTTTATGATGATTTTTTGGGCAGGTACGTTTCTTTTTTGTAATGTAGGCACTAGTTGCTTGATTTCGCGCCAAGCAATCATAGAAAGGTAGGAACCGGAGTCCACTTCCATCTTACATGGTCGACCCTCTATGTGAACTTCTACGTGAACCTTTCTAGCTCCGTCGGAGATGGCGTGGCCAATGGTCACCGTCTGGTGGGTTTCCTCTTTGCGCCGGCTGTCACTGCTTCTTTGCGATCGTTGTCTCTGGTCCCATCGACCCGTTGGCTGGCGCTCTCTGGCTCTGGGCGGGGAGTTTTCTCTCTTCCTGTCAAGTTGTTCTCGTTTGGGCGGGCTGCGGGGTTTTTTCTGGCGGCAAACTCGGGCGATGTGGCCTCGTCGGTCACAATGCCTGCAGATAGCGTCGAAGAATCGGCATTCTGACCTGGGGTGGTCGCCGCCGCAACCGGCGCAGTTGGTCCTCGACCTGCGACCTCTTTGGCTTCGCTGTTCGCCTCGTCCCATTTGTACACGGTGTATGTCCTCCTCGTCATCTGACGCGCTGGAGGTTGATTGGTATTCACCGTAGTGTGCGGTCGCTTCACTTCTGGTGTCGGCCGGCCTCGCGGGGTTGTTGTTCCCGCCCTTCGCGTCAGATCTTCGCATGGTGTCTGCTGACGTGCGGGTGGCTTCTGCTGCTGCGGCCGCAGTGAGGGCATCGGCTAGGCTGATGTCGCCTTTTGCCATGAGTCGGCTCTGGAGTGTCGGATCCCATAGCCCGAGCACGAAGCGGTCTCTGATGAGACTATTAAGCCCTTCAAACTCACAGAGTCCTCCCAGGCGCCGTAATTCAGCGACAAAGTCGCTTAATTTCTCGTTCGGTTTCTGGTTTCTGCGGTAGAACTCGTTTCGCCGTATCAGGATGGGGACCTCGGGGGCGTAATGGCGTCTCAGTATGGGCTCGAGGACGTCCCAGTCTATGGCGGTTGCGTCTGCTGGTTTGGCCAATGCCTTGGCCATCTGGAAGACCTCTGGTCCGCAGTGTGTGAGAAAGACGGCGCGTTTTAGCGGGCCCGGGGCGTCCTTCATGCCGGCGCATTCCAGATACATCCGGAATCGATCCGAGTACGATTCCCAGTCCTCGGCGGCAGGGTTGAAGGGAGCGGGCGGTGCTATTTTCGCCATCTTCGCTGTCGCTGGTTCTTAAACGGATACGGGGTTCGGTTCAAAGGCGAGATCCCACCCTCGTCGCCAGTGTCGTATCCGCGATTAAGACTCGTAGTCAGTGACTTTCAATTCAAGCTCTTTATTAACACTGGTGGAACCGAACCGCCAAAGACAAAAAGCTTGCGGCTTTTATATCTTTGGCTTCGGCGGCCGCGGCCAATGGCAGCGATTCAAGTCTCCCGCTCTTGGCTTTAACCAATCGCGGGAGACTCCAATCGGGCCAATCAGGCGCGGCTCGCCTGGCCAATCAGAAATCCCCGCGCCTTAGCCAATCAAGGCACGGGGATTTCGAGTAGTCCATTTGCATACATGACAAGAGTGATGATTATATTATTCCTTTACAACATGACAAGACCTGGCCTGCAAACCCCCAGAAACTGGCTATATAACAGCAGAACTTCTGTATCTCTTTGCTGCCATCTAGTGGTTGCCTGAATTTTTGCAGCACAAATCAGCCTTATGTTCTGCCAAACAAGGCCTGCTATTGATTATTTGTCAATCAATTGGCTTCCTGTTTATTCTTCCTGTAAGTGAAGACAGTACATTTCTTTAGAGGTCTGGACAACAACCAGGGTCTGTACAGAACTTTGCTATCTTAGCAAAACATTAACCCAATACAACAGTTACCAAATGACAGTACTTAGTGACCGTTCAAAGTTATGGAAGACTCAGTCCCCCAAAAGCAACTTCTGACCCAGTTGCAAAGTTACATGGCCTACAGCACCCCTGTGGTCGTTCGCTGTTATGACCGACCACAAAGACTCTGCAGTGTGATCCCCTCCCCTGCTTATTTCCCTGCCATTCTGCCCTTCCGAATTCCCACAGGCACTGGGTTTGCTGTCACCCCACTGGGTTTCACAAGTTCCTCCCCACCCCATGTCACAATTGCACACTTAGTTTTTGAAGATCTCCAGATATCAGGAGGTTGGGATGGGGAAGGAAGACAGGCCAATCCATTGCTGGGCCAGGGGCACAATCCCAGAAGTGGCTGTATTTTTCCAAATGAAAAATAATGCTGGTGAAGCTAAGGTTAGTGTTAGTGAGGAAAGAAAAACTGAGAGGGTTCCCCCCACACTCACTAACTAATGCTAGCGTTCGCTCCACAAGGATTTAGCTTCACTAGAGCTAGCTGCATTAATGTTTGTGAGGAAAAAACCTCTTGGTTTTCCTTTCCTTGCTAATGTTAAGAGAGGCTAATGCTGGTGGAGCTAAAGTTAGAGATAGCAAAAGAGAGATTTTCTTTCCCTCGCTAATGCTAGCCTTAGTTTTGCCATTTATTTTTCACTCAGAGAAAAGATGGCCATTTATGGGATTGTACCACGTGGCCCAGCAATGAAGCAACCTATCCTCCTTCCCTACCCCAAACTCCTGAGCTTTGGAAATCTTCGAAAAGTAACTATGTGATTGTGGCAGGGGATGGGTAGGAAGGAGGCCTAAGTGGCTGTGTGGGCACCAAGCGGCAGGAAATTGAGCACGGGGTATCTCGGGGGCTAGGGGGAGGCAAAAATCAGGTGGGCTAGTGCCTATATTAGGCCCCCAAGGTATCTGCCACCTTGAGGCACCCCATGTTCCACTTAATGACCACATATTTAATGAATGCTTTGTGGAGAGCAGGAATACACATGTGTATTAAATGAGGTGGTTCACTTAACGGGCATCCCAACTATCAACTATAATGGGCTCCATTACAGTTACAACTCACGGACTTTCTATAAGGACCCTTAATGAGGAGAGGCTCTTGGTGAAGTGGTCAGATTGATATTCATTAATAATAGAGTCCAGTCTAGTACTTCTTTGATCTTATCCTGATCCCAAACTTTCTTGGCAGTAAAGTAATCTGTCACAAATGCCTGCAGATCCTAAGGTATTCCAAATCCATTTTTATCTTCTTAGTGCCTTACTGGTGTCTTCTACCTGTCTTCCCAACTGCGTTTACTCTGTTGAGTTCTCCCTTTTCCCTTAATTTATAAGCATTTGTGTATATGGCAGAGCAAAGCTAATATCACCCAATAGGTTTATTTCTTCCCATATGCTTCAGAATAGAGAGAAGGCAGAACAAGTGTTCTGTTGAATAGTGTGACATTGGACACATGGATCCTTTGTGCTACAAGTGTGTGTACTTTTGCCTCACCGTACTACCTACTACCACTATTGGAGAGGAAACTCCACACGAACTGTACATTATCCCCTTGATGTTGTGAAATGAAGTATTTACAACATCTGGAATTAAAAAAAAGACGATTTTATTAAGCTCCTTTGTGCAACTAGATAAACTTTGCAAAAGGGGGAACAAGGCAATGAAATAGAAGTAACAGTTTTAAAAAATCTGAATCCATCTTTGGGTTTGATGGCATTCTTTTTTTAATGTCTGAACAGTTTTTTAAAAAATATGGGTAAGTGCACTTAAATGCAAGATACTTCCCTGTGAATATGGGACTTTCTCCAAATTCTAGTGGCCTTAATAACAGGAGATTGACCTTTAATGTTCACAACAGCCTAATCCAGAAATTGTTGAGTCCCAAATGTTGAATCCAATGAAAATTAGCCACCAGCCTTTAAAGTGTATTTTATTCCTTGCGTTCCGTTTGTCATAGAAAGAAATATGAAATCTGCATGCAATTCCCTAAATATTTCAAACATTTAAATAGTGTATGATAACTTAGCAGTACAATACATTATACAGAAAGATAATATAGGGAAATCTCCTATAGTATATTTACAATTGAAAAGATAGTTTTGTTACTTGTATTTTTTTATAAAGAGGAATGTGCTGCTTACCAGTGAAACAATTACATTCGAAATAACAGATTGTTGCTTTATGACTAAAACTTAAATGTCCATTCCCCTATCACAGGGGTCTCCAACCTTGGCCCCTGGAAGCCTGGCGGACTTCAACTCCCAGAGTTCCACAGCCAGCAAAGCTGGCTGTGGAACTCTGGGAGTTGAAGTCCGCCAGGCTTCCAGGAGCCAAGGTTGGAGACCCCTGCCCTATCAGAAACTTCATCCCTTCCCAATAATAAGGTACATTTTTGGATAATTCTAAGCTACAAACCTAACAAATCATACACAATACACCTGAAGATATCACAACGCAAAATTGCAAACTTCAGAAGAACTTCAGGTAAGAAAAAAGTGTCTTTTCCATACTAAACTGCTTTAGAAATATTTATCCACCAAAAGAGTATGAGTAATATATTTTATATTATCCCACCTTCAGGGATTAGAAAACAAACAGCTTTTTATCAATTTTGTAATGAGAAACCTTATTTCCAAATTTTACAGCAGCAGATATCAATGTACAGAATGATCCCTAGTTTAGCCCCTCTCATTCCATAGAAAAGGATACACCAGAAATGTTTATTGTGGACTAGAAACTTGCCCTCTCCATGCTAAAAAAGAGTGACTGTTCTAGATTTTGTTTTTGAGAAATTAAGATTCATTTTATGAGCTTATAAAGCCCAATATCCAGTCATAGGAACAAAACAGTTATGAAATTAAGATTATACAAATACATTTTAAATGAATATTAAGTTTCATGATATTTTTCACTAGAAAGGAGGCATGTATAGGATCTAATATATAAAGACACTTATGAAATCTGGTGGCTTTTTTGCAGCTAAAAAATGTAAAAAGTGATCCTTGGTAACAAGAAAAGTGCTTTATAATTAACATAGATGTTGAGTTGTGTCTTGTGAGAAGTCATCTTTGTTGTCCATCTTTCTTCTGCCCATCAATTAATCAATCACACTTCTACTAGACATCACTCTCTTACTCTTCATAAACTCTGAAAACACAAAATTAAGAAATTAGCTTGACCAAATAGTGAAACAACCCTATAAGCTATTCAGTAAATTAAAATTCAAAGCACTGATCCATCAGCCTTCTTGGGCAGATGAAATCTAACTTATGTCAACTCATAAAACGTTCCGTATACACATTTTATAGTTGTCAACAGAAAAAAGGGAGTGGTTCAAAGAGCACGCAGCAGTGTGGAATCGAAAGTACATTCCATTCATATTTTCTTCAGAGACTGATCAGATGAGTGAAGCTTCTAATTCTAATCTAATTGGAGAGCATGATTGATGACTTTTGGATATGGACGTGTTTCATTGGATGATACACCCAGAGGGGTGGGGGGGGAAAGCAAGATCAAGGGTGACAGTGAATTATGTATCTCAGAGTCAGCTACGCCCAGGCTAATGTCAGCATGTTAACTTCTAATCCTTTGAAGGCTTGAGGCTCATGATTTAATTGGAGTAACTACCAGAGTCCTGACAATCCTGTGTCCATGAGCTTGCAGGAAGTGTAGGCGCAGGGATCAATTCTCTCATGCTATTAGTCTTTACTCACAATTGGGGCAATTTCAATTGCACCATGACTGGGTTGATGATCTTTACCATGGGGAATGGTCCCATGAACTTCGGCCTCTGTTCTCTTTCTAAGTCTTATGCTACTGAATCAACTTGCTGGAGGTATTAAAACAGAATTTGTATGGCCATTAGCCAGGGATGCTATAGAAGTAAATTTGTGCATTGGGTGAAGTATTGGACCAATTGGTGAAAAGTGATATATGATGATTCTGTGAACAGCAATATCAGCTCCCATTATTGTCTCCAACTATTACTGTTCAGTAGTTAGTACTATTCAGTGGCATATTGCCTCTTGAAGTGGTGGTTAACAAAATTAGCTTTTTATATATGTTTAAGACAATGCTAATATTTTGTGTTATGTCAATGTTAGCTTAATTATGAGTTTTGTAATGTTGCTGTGGTTTGTCATTGCATATCTAAACTGTTTTGAAAGATATATGTAAACAGTTGGACAACAACACATTAGGAAATACAGAATGGGAGATTCAATATAGGAAGAGATTTAGAAGCTGCTTCAAAAAGCTTGTTTTTTTGAAATTAAACTCTTCAAGTTCAATAGCAGTTGATTAAGCTCCGAAGCCTGCTTGTTTATATACAATTGCTGTGATTTATAGCTTTTATTTTAATAACATACTATAAATACTGAGAATGGGCAAAAACTGTTTAATAAAGCAAAAATGTAAATATTTTACAAAGTATAGCTGTCAATCCAAGTTCAGTGTTTTGACTGAGAACTCCTTCATACATTATTGTATTAATTCATAGTGAAATGTCTCTTAGATTTGTTTGCTCTGTTCCCACAACATCCTTAACCCAGCCTATCACTCACACAGCCACATCTCTTGGCAGTTCTATATTGAAAATGTCAAATTCCCATCACTTTTTCTCAGGAAGGCCTGGAGAGTATGGGCAAGGCTGGATGATATCACCTGCCATTCCCTGTTTGTCATGTAGGCAGCAATCGGTATGGTTTAGTCAGAGGCATCTGCAAGGTTAGATATTTTTGTTCAAATGACCAAACCAGCGTTGCATGAATATGAGGCAAGCTCTACTCTCTTTATATGCATGTATGGCATCACAACATCATGAAGGGACAGAGTTCATGTTAGGATGGTTGAAATGTTTGTATGGCTAGCCCTTGGCTGTGAGTGAGTGTTGTAAGGATTATTGCTTTTTCAGCTGTTCCTTCTTTACACTTCTCTATTTGGAGGGGAAGATATGCAAAACAGGCCAATATGCTAATATTTCTCACAACAGAATGGCTAGAATTTCTTGTTCATTTGTGTTTCATATTCTGGTGATGTTTACAGAAACTGCCTCTCCGTTAACCCTTATTACATTCTTGGCAGGACTAGACTTCCTGTCTCAGGAACTTCTCTGGAGTTTTTTTCCCCTCCTTTGTTGATACTTTGCTTGTGTTGAGTGAGCATTTAAAGTTACAATGGCACTGAAAAAAGTGACTTATGACCATTTTTCACACTTATGACTGTTGCAGCATCCCCACAGTCATGAGAGGCCAGGCAAGGAAATGTGTGCCTCGATGTGAGTGATATTGAGTTGGCCACGCCCAGCCAATAACATGACCACCAAGTCACACTCACCAACTTTGCCATGCCCACAGAACCTGTTGTTAAAAAATTTGAATTCCACCCCTGACTATATTCTATGACCCATTTCAAGTAAGCTATCAGGCACAACACACATTTATCCCTGTTACATATTAACCGAATCTTACAAATCTGAAAGTACAATTTTCCTGCAGAACACTTAGGGTCTCTTCTGAGCCTCTTGTTCCACCCATTATGCAGGATATGCTGCCCCTTATCTGACCACTCTCTAGGCAGCATCTCTTTGCCCTGTCTCCCAAGGTCTTTCTCATTATAGATACCAATAATCCGGGGCACACCTGATAGAATCCAGCACTGACTATATAACTACTAGTTTTGGTCCAAAAAGACACACCAAAAATGCTACTAAGGGCTAAGAATTTGCTATTCATAACCATGGTTAAAAAGGTGAAATAACAACTGTGATCTTATTTACCTTATTAGTGGGACTAAATTGTAACAAGAAGCAAATTTGTTACAACACCACTCAATTTTTACTTGGAATTTTTTTTTACCTCCTAGCGTTGCATTTATCTGTTTACATAACCAGCAAAAACATAATTAAAATCATCAATTATTTTTACATGTAATACTTGCAGATCTTTAAAACCTTCAGAAGTTTCTAATATACAATTTAAACATTAAGTGCTTGGCTCTGCCTAATGTCTGCTAATAAAAACCCTCCTCTCTTATGGGAGCAGGAGTATGTTTTCCAAAAAGTACCTTCAGTGTTTTGATTGTATTTTGAGCTTTTATCAAAGGGGAACTAGGTAGGCAATCAGGCCCTTTGTTCCTAGAAGTTCATCTGCTTCTGCTGTTTCACCTCAGGGCAGGTGTGCCAAAGCTCATTGAACCAGAATGCTGAAGGAAATGGCTGTTTACCCAAGTCTCTATTCATCTTTTATACAGAAAAGCAATCTTCTGGCCTTTTCACCTGGGAAACAGGCATTTAATTTGTTCTCTAACCACAAGGGTTTTTGTTGTGTGATCCTAGGGATATTCACCTAGGAAGAGGTTTTTGAAGGATACTTATGTTACATTGGATAACTGGACAAAGATTTATAGTACTGGTGCACAATTGCTAAGTCAGAGATGCAGTAAAAAGATGGTAATGAAATATTAGATTTTTAAAATATTTTTTTATCCCACTTTTATTATTTTTGTCATAAATAACTCAAGGTGTAAACATACTTAATACTTCTCTTATTTTCCCCACAACAACCCCGTGAGAGGAATTAGGCTGAAAGAGAGGGACTGGCCCAAAGTTACCCAACCGGCTTTCATGCCTAAAACAGGATTAGAAGTCACCATTCTAATCTAATCTAATTCACAATTCTATATTATGACATGATTCTAGATGCAACATGCCATACTTCTACAAGTAGAACTTTTGGTTTTTCAAAAAATCTGAAGTCTAATGTTAAAAGATTGTTTTTGCAGTTATAACTGTTTGTCCTGCAGTAGCTGAATGGAAGGACAGATCTTTACATAGTCATGTATACTAGAAAACAGATCTTCTCATGTTCAGGGATATAGTTGCAATTATTTTTTTATTTGAGGCATATAGACTGATATTCCAAACATCTTATTCCTTGCCAAAACTGAACCTGTAACAAATCTTGCTCCATATCAGTCAGAATTTTCTTTTCATTCTGGACAAATGTTATACTTAAAAAAAAATCCATCTGTCCCAGTTCTGTGACTTTTCCAGATAGTATAACAACATTCTGTGCCTATGCTTTTAATTAGAATGGCAACATTAAACTGATACATTAAGCAAATTAAAGAATATCCTTTTTTAAAATTTCCATTTCTCTACTTCCCTGTATGTGACCTAACTAAAAAAGATAATTTCAGACTTCTAAATATTCACCTGATAATGTTTCACATGAGCAACTAATTTAACCCTTCCAAGTTAGAGAGATTTCTTGCGGAAGTGCCTTTCTTGAGGGCATTTATAAAATCACTTAATTCAGAGACTATATATGCCTATTAATATCAACTCTGTGACTCCAACAAAATGGCTTCTGTCAGCATTCCAAATGTGATCCAGGTCTGGAGATTTTAACTACGTTACCCCTAGCAGGATTATGCCAATTCATCCAAAGAGCTCTTGATAAAGTAGAGAAAGCATCCCTCCAAACCTGCCATTGGGAGCACTACAGCAATTCGTTTGTAACAGAATTATAGAGTTCAGGTTGACCCAGAAGACATTTCAGCTTTTACTTTCATGGTATCTTTAGATAGTAACGCAATGCTCTGCCAAAATCAATACCCACCAGATCAGTGGTGGGATTCAAATTTTTTTTACTACTGGTTCTGTGGGTGTGGCTTGATGGGCATGGCTTGGTGGGCGTGGCAGGGGAAGGATACTGTAAAATCCCCATTCCCTCCCCACCCCACTAACCCGTTATCCAGCTCCATTCTCCTGTGCAGAGCAACAAAAGAATACCCAGCCGATCAGCTGGGACTCCAGAGGCAAAGAATAGATGGGGGCATGGCCAGTCAGAGGTGGTATTTTCCGGTTCTCCGAACTACTCAGAATTTCTGTTACCGGTTGTCCAGAACTGCTCAGAACCTGCTGAATACCACCTCTGCATCAGATGTGTTTGGTCAACTACCACAATTCTGGGAAGAAATGGGTGGCAAGTTTGAAAACAATAGCCCAGCACATCTGAAATTACTAGGTTACAAAAAGACTTTTAAAATATTTGATTAGGTGAAAGCTCTGTTTATATATGAAGAAATTCCAGATATAGGTGGATCTTTCCTGAAGCATGTTGTTTAACTTCAATTCAATCTGAGCTTGGTGCAAAATATAATCTGCAAGCAAAATTCTTAAATCAAAATTGATCTTAGTATTAGGCAAATTCAGGGTTGTAGCTAAAATTTGGAACTCAGTTTTATTAAAGGATTTTAGCAAAGCATAAGCAGAGTATCTTTTTCAAACCACCACACAAGCATAATAAGAAAGATAATTCAAAGGGTAAGACATCAGTTTCCCAGAGGTTTTTATTTTTTTTAAAAAAGTCTCCCTATAGGACTGTCTCCTCCTCAGGAAAAAAAATGGGACTCCATTTGTGTAATGGGTAGGATAAAAATTAAAACTGTGTGAAGCTCCTTTTTCTCTTATTTTCTTTAATCTTTGGTTTATTCCTCCCCTGCATCCACTGCAAGAATCTTGTGAAACAGAATTATGTGGCAGAAGTAGAAATGCAGAATGCATTGCATTTACAACAGCTTTTGAAAAATAATAAACATTGCTTCCTGCTCATTCCCTGCACACTTTGACCACCTATCACACACACAGACACAAATACACACACACATACACACTATTAGCAGGAAAAGACCAGCATAATTTATGGTTCATATTGCATGCATAAAACGTGACTAAAATATTAGTGATCATCCTTATGTTAATACTTTGTCCATAAATTTGCTTGCTGGATTTGATTGATAATTAAAATCTGGAGTAGCCTGTTAGTCAATAAGAAGGTAGGTAGGCAATGTTTAACACACTGGCTCCAGGCTTAAGCAGAAAGTTTTTGTTTGTGTGGGTATGCTTTCAAGTCAGTTTTGACTCCAGGCAACTACAGGAGTAGACCCTCAGTTTTCTTGGCAAGGTTTTTCAGATGTGGTTGCCATTGCTTCCTTCCTAGGGCTGAGGGAGGTGGAGGGAAGGGTGATGGGCCTAAGATCATCCAACTGGTTTTTGGACCTAAGGCAGCGCTAGAACTCATTGTCTCCCACAGTTTCTAGCCTAGACATAGAGAACTTACTTCAGCAGAAATATAAACACATTCATCTGTCATTTAATATATTACACTTTTTTCAGTTGCATAACTTTTTTTCAAGTTACATTGAACCTATATCTAAGAGTGACACCTAGCATGCTTGTCACTGTAACATTGACTCAAACATGTGTCAGAGACAACTTTTTTCTAAATGAGCGAATTTGGTTAGCAAGAAAGCCCTCCTGTTATAATAAGGCTATATAGTTATCCTCACCTGCATATAATCAATTACCCACCTTTCTTTTTCTTTCCATATTGTGTACCACTTAAGTAATCTTTTTGTACTTGGGAGTTTAGGATGCAAGCAGTATTGATGGCCACCTCGGAATCGTGACTTCATTGTGACTCTGAAATAAAAACCAATTTGTGAGTACAGTTTGGAGTGGCTCCTACAATTTTAATAAAAATATTTGTTAACACTATAATTAGTTTCTCATTCTTCAGGTAAAGAAGCTTCTCGGATGAGGAATGAAAAACCAGAAAGTTCAGTTGCCTCTTGAAAAAAGCATCTTTGGGACAACCATAATTAGTTAACTATCTTTTTCTGCTACAAGCATTGGCCAAACTGTCTTTCCAGGTGTTGCTAATCTACATTTCTCAAAACATCCTTTATTACTGAGCATGGCTGGGCCTGTTGGGATATATTGGGAGTATTGGGATATCTGAAAAGTCATAGTAGTTCATTACTTTCTTCAGAGCTATTTTGTGTAATGGCTCTATTTCTCTCTATTATTATATTTCTCTAATTCTGTTTTTCTCTCAACACCTGAAACCTTTATTGCATTGTTGCATGCAATTTTGGTATTAAGCAGAACCTTCCATTTTAAGTACTGGTAAGTCACAGTTCATCTGTAGTGGCGCAGTGGTTAGAGTGCAGTACTGCAGGCTACTTCTACTAACTATCGGTTGCCTGCAACTTGACAGTTCAAATCCCACTAGGTTCAAGGTTGACTCAGCCTTCCATCCTTCCGAGATGGATAAAATGAAGACCCAAAATTGCTGGGGGCAATATGCTGACTCTGTAAACCACTTAGAGAGGGCTGTAAAACACTATGAAGCTGTATATAAGTCTAAGTGCTTTTGTTATTGCTATTCATGCACTGGTAAACAGACTGCAGTGCTGTTAATGCTGTTAAAATTCTGTTCGAGAATTGTAGTTGGGAGAATAGAATATCTGGATGTGCTTGGTCCATCTTTCTGGCAATCAAGCTCTTAACTAGACAAAGAGTTAAGTGGTAGAGAAAAGAACAAATATCTAAAGCAGCATGGATCACCACTGTCAAGATTCAGATGCTAGGTGGATCTATTTTTATATCCCACAAGTTCTTCTATGCATTACATTCATTTTTGGTGCACATAACATTTCCCATATTTAGAGGCCAGAAATAGAAATTTTTATGTATGTATCTTTCTGTTCTATATAACGAGCCTTCCTAAGAACCAGAAGATTTTTCAGTACTCTGCTGCTCTCAATTCCCAGCATAACTTTAAAGTGATAAAGGCTTAATGTAGCATTCCTGATCTTTGCCGTGGCAACCACCTTGACAATATTGTTCAACTCTAGTTCTTGTGTTTTTTTCTGTCACAGCAAAGGCCTGCTTATTTTCTCATGGATTTTTTTGGTGCACTGTGGCCTCATTCCCCTTGGTCCCCTTTCTTCTGGAAGTTTGTGTAAAATTCTGTGTTAGAACATAACCATACCAAACAATCATTTTGTTAAAAACTTTAATGAATCCCAGCGCTTTGTGTGACTCTTTATGTTTGACTCTCTCTCTCTCTCTGTGTGTGTATGTATGTATGTATATGTATGTATGTATGTATGTATGTATGTTTTCTTAAGTTTTCACGGATATCTATATGTATGGTATTCAGCTTTGTTCAGGTATTTTCCCACGTCATTATAGTTGTGCTTTTAAAATTGTAGCAACGTTTCGGCATAATTTCATCTGCCATCATCAGGCTTCTGTATAGATGAACAGTATACAGAAGCCTGATGATGGCAGATGAGATTCTGCTGAAACATTGCTACAACTTTAAAAGAACAACTACAATGACGTGGGAAAATACCCGAACAAAGCTGAATGCCATACATGTAAGTACCCGCGAAAACTTAAGAAAACATACACACACACACACACACACACACACACACATATATACATATATACATACATACATATAGATGTTTTCATAGATTTCCACAGGTACAGGTATGTAGGTCTAGGTTTGTTCCAGTCTTTTCCCATGTAAATTTAATCTTACATGGGAAAACACACCTAGACCTACATACATATATATACATATACACATACATACATACACACACACATACATATACACAGACAGAATGTTTCAGTTGTGCTTCTTATTCATGAGTGATAGTAACATAGTTCATACTGCATATCATATAAAGGCATCTTGTTCGATTAGGCTTAGGGAGTAGTATTATGTCTTTCTTTGTAGGTTATAATCTTTGGTTTATAGATTAGCAGGTTGCCTGAAATTAGTAATCATCATTATTCAATGAACTAAAATTAATCAATCTATAGATGGATTGGATTCTCACTAATGTCTTTAGGACAGACATATCTTAATTTGAAGACTCCTGACAGAGTCAATTTTACAATATTTTTCTCTCTGATTGTGATTTAATTACTTGTTATAGGAAACTTTTTATCTATCTATCTATCTATCTATCTATCTATCTATCTATCTATCTATCCACATACCTGATTTCTTTTCTAAATGAAAATTCAAGGTAAAAAGGGAGGGAAAACTGAGAAGCATTGCCAAGCTCTAAGACATAATTAATATGTAGTGTAACTTTTATATTTAAACATTTTCCTGAAAGATTATTAAAAAAAGTTTACAAATTAAATTCATAAGATAAAATGTACACTCTATACAATGACATTGAATTAACATATAAAAGCATGAACATTTTCAATTCTGAAGTCCTGTTGAATTTAGTTTGAGATTGCAATCTTATTCCTATTCAAAACAATTATTTTTAGACAAGGTTTACATTGCAACAGAGAAGAAGAAACTAGAAACAGAAAGAAAGGGCAAATGTCCCAGTCTGGTAGGCAACTAAGTTTTAGGATGATCTAATAAAATTAAAAAAAAAAAACTCCAGTGTTTTTGTCTTGTGAAAAAGAGAAAAAATAGAAGGGATGTCAAGACTGCATGCTCAATAAGCCTCTGAGATGATTTTTTTTTTTTTTTTGCTGTTTTTAGCAAAGAATGAAAATGTTCTCTAATGGGCATTTCAGTTATATTCCTACCTCAGAACTTCTGCTTTTCCCTTTGACTGCCAGATCCGGCCGAGCTTCTAAAAGTCTGGCATTCAAGCTCCCTCATACCCATCCTAAAAAAGCTTGTGATTGTTTTTCTGCTGGCCTTCCAACACCCCACTTCTGCTGGCATTTTGTTTGTGAGAGCACACTGTTGTTTGGTTTTCCCATCAGGCAGCCCAGACTAGAGTCCTTGGCAGCCAATGCTCAGGCAGGAAAGCTTCGCACTGCTTTTGTTATGCTGATGCACGTTTCTGAACCCTTTGTCAGCTTCAGGTCACTGATGTAATGGAGACATAACTGTCTATGCAAGTAGACTGGGAAAGAGCTACCTCCATACCTTCTGGAAGTTTGAACATTTCTCAGGACCTGTCAGAAAAAGGAGGTCACTGGCACACTGGACCACAGAAGCAGTTGGAACAGGCCTTTCCTGATTTTCACATGAAAGCTGATATTTGGGGACTACGGAGCGGGGAGCAAGAGAGGAGGACACCTCCCTTCCTGTCCATGGAACTATCTTCTGAGTTTATTTCCCATAAAAGGTAGTTCCCCCCTTCCCCCCAATCCCGGATGGCCAAACCATTCCTTTTCTGATCCAAAATTTCACACTAAGCTCTTGAGGATTCCATACTAACAAATGCCAACAAATCGCTGTTCTAAGGGAGCCAATTTTTTCTTTCTTTCTGAGAATTTCTAAAGGCAACTTTCTCTTGTTGGAAGGGAAATTGCATGAAGCAGAGTTGGTAGGACCCATATTTTTGCACTGGCCCAATTTATCAACATTTTATATAACTTCTTCTATAATATAATTCTGTTATAATTCTGCCAGTTTTGGGGTGATTCCATTGTTGTATATTAGCAACTAATTCAGTTTATGCAGATAGTTCACTTGAATATTGCTTCAAGATTATGACCATGGATGCATTGAATGGATGCATTACATTTTTATGGCTGGTCTTCAATTATAATATTGCATTTATCATATATTTACTATTTTATTATACCGATGTCTGGATCACTGATTCTCAGTTCTCTTGTCCAGAAAGGCTGGGTATACATTCTCAGAGTAAGGTAGTTCTGAAATTCTGCTCTTCTCACTTATCCCATATCCATTAGCTCTTAGTTGATCATCACCCCTGTATTGCAGGTTTCAACAGTTATGCATAGAAAAATCCCTGTTTTTGGTTTTCTCTCAGTAAACACAGAATATTTAATACAGTCCACAAAAAAAAAAAAAATCCCTAAACTGCTACTCTTAGGAGGGTTGTAATTCCCAGCCTATTCCTGGTGGCTGGGAATTTGGGAAAGGAACATTGCAACACTTTTGCGGCAGGACTGGTTGAGAAAAGGCTATATATAGAATCAAGTTCAAAGAGAGCATACCCTGAATTCTAGAACTTTGGTAAAAGGAATTGTGGAACAACATGCTAGATTCAGCCTAAAGTTACAGGGTTAATATTATTCCCAGAAGCCCATGCAATTGGATTAAATTTCATCTGTATGCAGAGATTTTTTTTGTTCGGAAAAGATTCTCTGCCTACTTAGCTTGTTTTATTGACTTCCACGCCTGCCATAACTTTATTTTAACTTAGCCTTTTTTATTCAGGTGAATAAAATTTATGCTCCAGCTACATTTTGTATTGTTGGGTTTCATGGATGTAATGCATTACATAGTTTCAACTACAATTTTTGGCAGATATTGCATATTTTAAACAAATAATATATCAGAAAATCTTGAATCTGCTATTTTTGAAATTTACTGAGAAATTATGAATTGAAGGGATTTACTTCCAAATGACTGAATATATAATTTGATGGTTATGAACTATCTTGAATATTTATGATAAACTTATTTAACTGCCGTATACCAGACTGAGTACAGAGCTGTGAAAGAAATTGTAGTGATTCAGAACAGAGTGGAAGAAATTGTTTTGGCAAGGCACATTCTTCCCAGCTAGAATTTTTTATGGTATATTAAACAATTTTATATTACTTGAAAAGAAGAAACAATATATTAACAATCCACTGAAATTATTTTTAATTTTTTGATTTTGCAAAAATCTCTGTAGATATGCATTGTCCTAAGATCTGAACATTTTAACTTATGCCTCCGCTCACGCTGGTTAGCAGTGTGCAGAAGTGCTTCACATTCAGAGCACAGAGGTAAAGGGGTTTGATGCACAGCGCATGAATAATCCAGATAACACCCACCTCTGAACTTTGAACTGTGATGAAGTGTATGTGTGTATATGCCAGTTCCAAAATTAGTTTTAGGAATGATTCTAATAGATTATAATAAAACAGAGTGCAGAGCCATTTTATTAAAAAAATGAACATCTGTTAATCCCTATTTCGGTCCTGGTAAGAGTGGGTGGGCACATTATAGAAAATGCATGTGAAGTGAAGAACAATGCAGACAAGTTAAATAAATGTCAGAAATACTAAAAGCACCATTTTAAATAACTTTAATGAATACAGGAGCTCAGCTTATTTCAGTTTGATCCTGCTATAGGAGTCAGTTAATAGGGCTACAAATTAGTCAATTTCTTTGAATGTTTACATACTGAGTGTCTTATGAAATGTTTACTTATTGTTGTAAGTTAGTTGTATTGGTATTGAATTCATCCATTTTCCCACCCCTCAACAAATTAGAAAATATCTGTATATCTAACCAGAGGGATTCAGAAAGGAAAAGTTCAGTGAAAAAAATCTTAAGACTCTTTTTCATGTTTGTCTTTCTTCAGACTTCAGTATTTTTTTAAGTCTTAAAGATTAATAAATTTAGAACCACATGTAATATATGGGTTTTCCTGAGAAAAATTTGGAGTTATCAATCTGAAAAAAATCAGAAATCACCAGTAATTAAATCAAGCAAAGAAATTCAATTGGTTCAGGAGACAAACTAAAAGGAAACATCAGAGAGTGTTGTTTGGAGTTTTCAAACAATGGCAATGCAGAATAAAATTTCTCTTTGCCTACAAATCATTGTTTCCTGGACAAACTTGCTGTCTTCCTGCTACAGCATAAAAAAATGACAGTGTAGGGGAAAAAAATCTTAAGAAGTGGAAAAGTGTTTGCTTTTGCCACCATTCCAACACAATAGTGAGGTAAACTGTGCCTTTTGATTTGTTCGCCACTCATCATTTCAATGAGGAGTCACAACAGAGTGATAAAAGTGATCAGGCAGTGACTCTTTTTAATATCTTTACTGTGGAGACTGTTTTTACATGGTAGTATCCAGTATGGAAAAAGATACCATACTGGCTACTTCTTTTCCTCAAAGGGTGATGGTGCAGGTGAATCTTAAATTCTACAACAGAGCCTTTTTCCCAACTTCTGCTGATTTTTTCTGAACTAATACCTGTGGTTTCCTGAGTTATATCACTGTGATGCACATCTAAAATAAAAGAAGCCACTGGCTATTTGGCATTACATACTTTATCTGGTAAACATTTTGGGGGGGAGTCTACTACTGAAACACATCACAAGAAAGATATTATGGGATCTGAAAGTAGCTATTACTACTTTCCTCCATCTCTCATATTTGATTTACCACTTGGAAGAAAAGGCAATATTGCTGAAGGGTTCTATTTCTTGCATCGGTTGACACAGAGGAGAGTGAGCTCTGATGTCCTACAACTATCCCTTTTTTAAAAAAGTAGGACCAGTTCATTTATATTTGTTACTTAAGTGGGTTTCAGAGCCTATACAAAAAGTTCTACGGCTTTTTTTTTTTTAAGGAAGATTTCATTAGCATGTTTTTGATATGGCAGTCAAAGGGGTGAGAAGTGAGTATTATATAAAGCAGGCATGATTAACAATGACTTGGCAAGTAATGCTATTTAGCATAAATCCCCAAAGAGGTAAAGGAGATTTGGGCTACTGAAATCAGCAGCTCTACTCAGCTAAATTAGATTCCTTATATATAGTCCAAATGTTTAGCAGCAGTACATCTCACTGAGCTTAATGGAATTGAAATAAATGTATTCAATATTACATTACAGTTAAAGGGATTTCATCACTTAAGATAATAGGATTGAAATAGCTGCACTGTCCTGCAGCATTTTATAATAAATATTTTGGGTTAATTGCTTCTGTAAAGATTAAGATTCAGAATATGGAAACTAATGCCCACACATACACGAATAAATACAGGTACATAAACAACTGAAAAGATTTATTGCATTTCTAACCTCATATTATAAATTTGTAGTTTACACTTAATTAACGTTTGCTAAATTTAAGAGAAAAAACAAGTTTCCAGCTATTTTGCTACACTGAATATGATATGCTTCTGTAATAAACATTTTATTATTTTTATCATTTTAACATTTGCAGAAAAACAGACTTAGATTTAGATATAACACTGTTTAAAAAAACTTACATGATCATTCGTTCCTTGCAATATGGATATTTTGGCCGCTCTTCAAGTTTTTGAATATCAGAGAATCTTATTTTCGGACCCTTTCTTAAACATTTGCATTTTGATCCTATAAGACAAAAAGTATGTGTCCATTTGTGTATGGACTAAATTCAAATATTATTTTAAAATCTACAGAAACATTTGTTTTGCTTATAGTTTCACTTTTAAAAAAACAAGTGCTGTATTTGTAAACATTTTTATATCAAGGCTTCAATCCAACATATGCTTAAGCAGTTTACATTCAGTTGAAGTAGACAGAAAATGTTTATATACATAAATTAGATCCATTAGATCTAGTAGGGCTAACTCCCAAGTAGACCCGTTGGACTACAACCTTTGTGTATAACAAGCCATGTGATAACCTCATCTTATTTATTCTACACCTGCTGTGTTGAAATTTAATGACAATGAAAAGCTTAAGGAAAATAAACAGTATGACTTTCATGGGTATTAATTTCTTTCCTTTTGATAAATATTAAAAGAGTATGCCAAAAGCATTCCAAATTCATCATTTTACACTCTAGAAACTGCAAGTAAAATAATTTTAGTACTAAGCTGGGCCAAAGAGAAATCTAACAACAAACAATTCAAGCCTTCCAACAAAACCAAAATGTTAAAAATTCTTGATACCTGCATCTGTTTTGAGTTCTGTTCATTTTTTCCATTGTGCAAAACTATGAAAGAGTTCACCATTCAAAACTGGTCATTCCAAGAAGTAAACTTTGGCTGAAAAATTAAATGTCAATCAGGGCTACCTGGCATTGCTTTTCAAGGGAGCTTTCCTGATACTTCTCATTTTTGCAAAGCTATATTTTGCGGTCTCTTGTCATTTTTCTTTTTCTAAGCTTTCCCAAAGACCACAATTGTATTTCAATCTGCTCTTACGGTGAGTGATGAGAGGGAAAAAAACGTCAGAGTGAGAGAGACGGTGGTTAGTGAGGAACCTGTAACTTACCTTCTACGCTGGTAAAGCAGATTACAAGGACCAATAAGAGGAGAACTGCGGTCAAAAGCTTCATAGTAAGACCTGAAGAGCCTAGAAATGGGTTCACTTAGGTCTCACGGGGTTAACCTGTTTTCTTTTTGCCCCCCGGGATTGTTCAGATAGTGGGGGGTCAGTTGGCCTTTGAGGGGAGCCAGGCCAAAGGACGAATCGTGACTGACTCGTCCGGCTTTGCTCTCCTGGTTTCTGTTGTGTTTCTTCCTGCACGTCCCGCCAGTTTCAGCTCCTCTCTGCCTGAGCACGGAGGCTTTCCTCCTCTTTTAAAACAGCTCCTGCTGCCCTTTTCCTCTGACTCATTAATATGCAGATAGACTCAGTTACTTTCAACAATTTCGCAATTCCCCCCTCCAAAGGGAGGGACTTACAGCGAGCAAAAATAGCTGATTCTGCTTGAGGCAGCGAAGTATCTTCATGGGTCTCACAATGTAAGGAGGGAATATGAAAGTGAAAAAGAAGTCTTCCTCTCCCCTCCCCCCGCACCCTTTTCCCCCCAAAAACCTGGGGTGAAACCTGCCATAAAACCCCTTTTAGCTGAAACTCTTGGGAAACTCACTGGCTCTAGTCTCAATGCACCCCACAAGGCTCAATTTGAGGATAACATTGGAGGAAAGGATAGCATGAATCTCACACAGAGCTGGAGAGAATGCAAAGTACAAGTGACCCTAACCGGATAGGATTTAAATGTGAATTGAACGTCCCAGGTTTGAGCACAGAATAACATTTATGCTTTGGTTGTTAGGAAATATTTTAAAGTTTTGCAGACATACCTGCTTTCTTTCAGAGAGTTAGTTGGCATTTCTCCTTTTCAGGAGTGCAGCTCTGGGCCTTGCATTTTCTGCCACACCCTGAAATCTAAGCATATTGTGTTGCATATTCTGTGATGCACTATCACTGTATAATGACCATCACTACAACTGGGGCAGCTACAACACTTATCAGACTTAGCTGATGTCAATCTAGCTGAATGATTTAACCTGTCCTGGTGGAAGTTGAAAAAAACAACCTAGAAAGACGGCAGTGGAAAAGTCATTTCCATTCTTGTGCCAAGAATCAACTCTTCAGTGATCAAGCTCGATTTGATGGAGTCATGTTGAATTAGATGAACAAATGGATTCAGGCTATTTTTCTGTTTTCTTTATGCTAACATGACACTAATTTCAGTGGTTATTAGAAATGAAATTCCACTGGCAAGTCATCCCTATGAAAATCTCCCTATGTGGTTGTAAACTCTTTATCATGTCATTGGGGGGGAAAATTGAAATTGTATGTTTCTTTAGCCTTTCACATCTAGATGATGCCATTTTTCTAGGAAGTACACTGAAGATAATGTATACTGCTTGGAGTTGGACCAAACCATAGGACTGTATGAAGGGGGCAAGAAAGTTTGCTGCCTCACATTAAAAGTTAGAGGTCTGTTACTGATGATCACTTATATTCTTTGCCAGGATAGCCTCGGTGGCACAGTGGTTAGAGTAGTGTACTGCAGGTTGCTTCTGTTGACTATTGGCTGCCTGCAATTTGGCAGTTGAAATCCCTCCAGGCTCAAGGTTGACTCAACTTTCCATCCTTCTGAGGTGAGTAAAATGAGGACCCAGATTATTGGGGGCAATAGCTGACTCCGTAAAACCACTTAGAGAGGGCTGCAAAGCATATAAAGTGGTATATAAGTCTAAGTGCTTTTGCTATTTCAAATTGTGTTCCTTAAGAGTTTGATAGAGTTCCACAAGAATATGATGGGGTTCCCTGAGAGATTCAGGACAAAATTTTTAAAAAAGAATTCATGGAGATAATTTTCTATCACTAGAGATTTATCTCTTGATCAGGAATTCCATTTTTTTTTCAGTAACAGGTTCACTAGCTTAAAAAAGTTGGAAAATTGTGTACTATAGTGAAAGTATAACTTCCCCAGTTCTAGTTTTGGCTTCTTGAAATTTCAGTACCAAAGGGATATCAGAATCTGGTTGATTCTGGAAGTAGCTGCTATTTGAAATCCTATAAATCAAATTCCTTATTGTGATCTGTTGAAATTGCATCTTTCCGCTATGTTTTGTGGTGCTCCAACTGAACAGGAATCTACTTTCAAAGTAAGATGGAGGTAAAAATACAGGTGCTTAACAATTCCATCTTTATTCTTTGTATTTGGTTGGTTTTTGTATAATTTTTGTTTTATGTTTTTAACTTTTTGTGGCTTGAATAGGTGCTCTGGACATTTTAGTGGCATAAGTGCAACCCATTGAGAATCTTTGGATTGCCTCAGGTGAAAACAAAAGAATGAAAAAAATGGGCTTATTTTCTAAAGATGAAAGGGGCATTTAGGCCACTAAGTCCAACCTCTTCATCATGTAGAAATGAAAATTAAGAAATTGCAAACATCTGGCTATCTAGCCCCCACTTAAACAAATTGATTGAAAAGAAGGCCATCATTTTTTTTTTTTTTTAGTATTTGCTTCCACTGTCATAAACTATTTTTATTATTTGGAAGTTTTCCTAGCTTTCCATTGGAATCTGCCTGAATTAAGCCCATTATATATTCTTTAATAACAGAAAACAGGTCTTGAGCGTCTTCTGCATGACATTCTTTCACAGGATATATCTGCAGAATGCTTTCATATTCCCTATTATTCATATTTTCTAAATATATCCAGTTTCTTCAATCTGTTGTCATAGACTTGCATTTTAATTTGCTGATCATCCTTCTTGCTGCATTTTTCCAAACCACTTCGCATTTTTCTGAATTGTTCAAAAAGAGTGGCATCGAAAATACAAGTAGCATGTGGCCAAAGTTGAATAAACTGGAATGATTACTTTCTGCAGTTTGGAAATGGTACATCTGTTGATTCAACCCACAATTGGATTTGTCTTTTTTTTTTTTTTTTGCATGTAGAACACCCTGCTGGCTCAAATTCAGGCTGTAATCAGTAACTATCCCAAGACCTTTTTCACAAATATCACTACCAAACCAGATATTCCCCATTCTGTACATGTGTCTTTGATTATTATTATTTCCTAAGGGAAGAACTTTTCATCTAACTCTGTTAAATTTCATTTAATTACTTTCAGCCACTCTCTCCAATCTAAAATGGCATTTTTTCTCCCAGCCATCTGCAATTCTCATTTCCTCAATCTTCTTATTCAAGTCATTAATAAAAAATATTAAAGAGTAGGAAATCTAAGCCTGAATTTTGAGACATACCAGGTGATATTTCTATCCAGTTCCATAAGAAGCCTTTGATGAGCACTTTTTTGAGTACAATTATCTAGAAAGCCTTTGATGAGCACTTTTTTGAGTACAATTATCTACAATTATCTGAGTATAGTTCATCATCGTTCACTTAAGTGGCTTATTGATCAGGATGTCATGATGAAATTGTCATCTACCAAGACACAATCAGGGGTAGTGCATGTGGTAGTTAAGAGATGCCTTTTTCTAGTTACATAAGCCATGGCTGTGTATGAATTCAATTTCCCTTGTTTGTAGTGAATATGAGCACAGAGCATGTAAAAAGAATAATTTTGATAAATCAACATTCATGAATTAATTATTCGGCAAAAGGAAACCAGAAAAATAGACTGTCCTTCTTAATTAATTACATGACTATGAGAGCTTTCCTTTCAGAATCCAATATTGTTTCCAATGTCTGAAGCTGGCAATTTAAGGAGGACATGCATACCACACGCACAAAGAATATACTGAATGATGTATCCATCCCCCCCTTCCCCAGCATGTTTCCCACTCATGTGAGACGTGCTGCTGACATGCTTGGAACATCTTGAATATCCTTGAGGCTTATTAATGCAAATCTCTGTGTTTCCTTCTTTCCCAAGACGTGCTTCTTCTGTACCTTCAAGTGCTTGTGCCTGTATCTGTATGCATGTGTGCCTTTCTCTCTGTGTGTGCGCTTCTTGCAGAAAATAAGCACTCTCAGGTCAAAGGTCAGGGCAGCAAACATGCAAATGAAATGCATCCCAGACTGATTTGACAAAGCTCACCTAGTGACCATCAAATTATTATTTTGTTTTTTAGTACATAGTTTAGAGAGAAAAAACAAATTAAGAATGTGAAAAATTCAGACTAAGTCCTGCAAGCTTCCAAAGCAGTAGCCGAGTTAGGAAAGAAGTAAGGAAACAATCATGTTTTATTTCTCAATAATATTTCTAATTAGCATATGAATTTAGAGGTTACAACAGACAAATCTGCTTGTGGTTTATTTTTTTTGCTTTTAGTTGGAATTAATGTGTTATAAATCATCAACTATTATTTATTCAATCTGATGAATGTTATGCAGAAACAGAATAGATGAACCACTATGCTCCCTTGCTTGTGCCATCCAGAAATGGTGAACATGGAAAGGAAAAGCAGAACAGCCTAAGCAGGAGCTACCAAAGAAGTAAAAGGGTCAAGGAGACTTATCTGCACATTTCTCTAGCCTTAAGTTCATGGGATGGCTGCTTAGCCTGTCTCAAAAAATAAAATAAAATCACAGAATAGGATCGTGACAACTAGTCCAGATTCTGTGAAGCAGTAAGTGTTCTTAGGTACTCTACTTAGAGAGTGAACATAAACATCTGAGAGAGGAAGTGTGGAGGCCGGGTTGATCTCTGGAACCAAACAATATTCAGGTCTTTTGAACTCACTTATATCCAGGTTGATTATTGGGATTCAGATAATGCTGCTTGCATAATGGATATGAGCACTGTGGATAATTGGCATCCATGGGGTGGTATTGTATTTGCATCATCATATGTACACCCAGAGCTCTTTTATCAAAAGGTGAAAGTCAGATATGAATGGACAGACAGGATAAGGTGCTCACTGTGGCTGTGGATGAAGGAAGTTAATTGCATTCTTTACATGCCCAAACAAGTCATCCAACGCTCTCTAGGTCATCCTATTTCTAAGGGACAGGATTTGAAATAATCTTGGGTTATTGCTGTCACTGTCTAGACAACAGAAAACAGGCTCTTTTATGATGGGTAGGTAAGTAAAGGGAGGCACTGATTTGGGGAAGAGGTGAAGATTTCCTGGGAGATATGCTATACTTCAATTAGTGCTAAAGTTTATAGTTTAATTAGGTTATGGTTTAATTAGCCCTAAAGGCAATGGGAGAGAAGACAGAATGGAGGAAAATAAGTTATTTTGGGAGAGAAAAGAAAGACAGCAAGCTAGCTCAGCACTGCAGATTCCGACTTGGGGTGAAATAAGGAGGAAGAGGGAGACAAGGCATAAGAGAAAGAAGGAAGATATATGGAACTAGCAGGACTCCTCCTGGCATAAATACTACTTGTGGGCAAGATGGAAGGCAATCCAGCTTTATATAAGGAACACTAAAGAAACAATTGGCACTGGTTAGGAGATATGACCTAAGAAAGATGCTCCAAAAAGAGAGAAAGAGAGAGGAAGAAAAACCAGGTTAAGGACCCACATCAACAAATGACTACAGAAAATACTGAGAGAGAATTCAATTTGAAGGAAGTTGGGAAAAGAAGTTTGGTTATTTGACTATTCATATAATTGCACACTATGAAGTTTCTATTGAACTTCATGAGTAAACCGTTCATGGGTCTGTAGAGTAGACTGTTTCCTAATGATATTAGGAGAAGTTATAAAAAGTTCCATTTCTTAGGGCATAATGGAAGGAGGGAAGACATCCCCTGCTGGTAGAAGTTGGACAGAAGTCTTGAGGATAAATGTTACAGGAGCTGGAAGAGATTTTGCTTGGCAAATTTCTTGGGGATTCAGCTCTTGACTTCAGGACCAGTTCTATGTTCAGAGTTGTGGCTGTACATGGTCCTCCAAACTGGAAAACCTCATAGTTTCCCAACATGCCCTGTTTTGCAGACATCTGTAATACAGTGCAACAGGGGAAAGGTTTTTCGATTGTAATGAGTAGAGTCCACGGCAGAAAGTCACAGGCAAAACTAAGTTCTCAGTTTTTCTCATTTTATGCCCAAGTGTGCCAGGCTGAGAGATCGACTATTAATAGAAGCAGCTGTAGACATCTAATTTGGGAATGAAAAAGAGAAGAGAAATTATATAATAATTGGATCTTCATCGTCATCAATTATGCTGTGGCTGTCTTGGAGGCAGGCTGTTGCATAAGATTGTGTTTATGTGTGATCCAGTAAGTCATTCCACATTGTTTTTCCATACCCCTTTCTTATAAATTTATAACACAATTATTTTTCATCGTAAGGTGCTTGTCTTCACTTCTTTTAATTAGGGGAAATTAAATTATTTTAATTTAATTTCTTTTAATTGATATTTTTATTTATAAGTAATACAAATCAAAAATTGGTGGATTCTTACCATTGAAGCAAAGTTTATGTTTGGTGTAAACTTTAATTTTCCTGTACCCATTTTGGATATTATTCATAAATGATTATGAAGACTTTAATGCTATGTGACTTTTCCCCAGATAGAAAACAGTATTGTATTACTGTTGTTAATATTGTTACTATTCTTTTCAGTTGGTAGATATTGATAGATGTTGGTTTCATTCATTCTTGTTTTCATCAAAAATATTTCAATGATAACTAGATGACAATCAACCCAAAGTCTGTATAACTACTAATAATTGCCACTTAATGTCTTTCTTCTTGAAAGAAGAGCATAATGAAAAACATACCCATTCAATGTTTCCCTCACTGAAATGGATAACAAACCCAACATTTATTCCATTGAACTTTCCTTTCAACTTTTCAAGAATTTGTCCTTGGGACAAAGTTTCTTAATGACAGTGCCCAATGGTGACAATTAAACCAAGAACATACTAGCGAATGAATGAATATTTGACTGTTTGCAAAATATGAACTCTGGACTAACAAAATGTCCAGTTTATGTCTTAACGCTATCTAATACAATGTAAAATCAATAATTAATCACTGTGATTGTTACAAATTCCTTCAGGGTTAGAAACCCTTTACCTTGCAGAGTTAGCTCCTGGAAAACATAGGTAGATAGGTGCTATGAAAAGCAGATGCTGAGCTAGATAGATCTTTTATTTGTTCCAGCACAGTTTTCTTCATGTTTTGTAACACGAGGAAATGCAGCATTCCATTATTTCTGCTGCTGATATTTTTACAATTGAAATTTGGTTTCACTGTTTTGCCATGGGGAAAATATTTAATAATTACATTTCTGTCATCAAGAAATGCTTTTATTGGTTTTAACATGAAAAGAAAGAGATTCCGACTAGCCTTGCTTGAGAACTGCTGCCATTCATTGCTGGCAGCAATAGAGTGTTCAGG
This sequence comes from Hydrophis major, assembly GCA_033807585.1. NCBI lineage: Eukaryota > Metazoa > Chordata > Lepidosauria > Squamata > Elapidae > Hydrophis > Hydrophis major. The sequence goes on along the minus strand of CM066329.1, from coordinate 137,367,300 downwards.
ATAGTAAGTCTTTTCTTTGCTTTACTCAGTTATGGGCTTCTAAATAATTTCAGAAAGTCACACAGGAAATAATTGGCTTTCTCCAGATGTGTTTTGTATTGTTTTCCTTTCCACATGTGAGCAAACAGGCCATCATATTATTCATGTAGCAAATTAATGCTTTTGTGTGCAGGTCTGTGAGATTCTTGGTGCTTTCTGAGGTTGGTTGTTTACTTGAAGATGTTTCATTACCCAACTGGGCAACATCTTCAGTGCTAGAAGGGAGTGGGGTTTGTTCTCTGTTCATTAAGTGGCTTATCCTGTCAGCATTGGTGGGAGTGTTGTTTTCATCTTGGTAGATCTTGCTTGTTCTTATAGTTTGTGCCTGTCCTTATCTAAGCTATATCAATACAAATAAGGGAATCAAGACTCTTTGGAGAACCCTATATAGAAGAACAACAATATCTGGAAATAAAACCATTGCCTGTCCATATTGGGATGGCCTCAGAAACCCCCCAAATATATGAACAGACTCATTCAGCATAGGAGGATAACTTGCTTATTTGGAATAACAAAAATTGTGGCCTGTCTGGAAATTTATTGCAGGACCCACTATAGTATTGATTTGTCTCCTCTCAAGGTTTTTTTTTTTTCATCTGAAAGAGAGCAGGAAATGGAAGATAAAGTCCAGGAGAAATCTGAAGTGACTGTTCATAACTTCCAGATGGAGAGGAAGCTAAACTTAGCAGTGCTGTAAAAATGCCACAATTGATCCAGGTAGACTAGTTGAGCTTATGGAGAAAAGATGCTGAATTGAAATGTGCAGCAACACCCCCTTGGAGGTCTTGTAGGATCAGGTGCTTTCTTTTTCAGGATCATATCATACAATATATATTCCAATCTCACCCCTAAATTTATAACTCTGCATTTCTGGAGACAAATAATTGCCTTTACTTTGTTGTCAGGCTTCTCTGCCTTGCTGCAAATTTTGATAAGTTCTTTTTTTTTTTTTTTTTTTGGAATTGTTCAGATAAGCTTCTAGACTTTTCATGGTTATTAGTTGCAAAGCCAGCTGGCTTGAAAATGACCTAGGTTCTTTCTATGTTTTTAACCTTTGATTTCAACATTGCCATATTTACTCATTGCCCTTAAGATCCTGAACTATTTGTCGCCTCAAGCATTTACTGCTGGTTTTGCAGATATAGATTATTTATTTATTCATCAAAGTTATATGGATGGCCATCCCATAAAAAGTGACATAATACCTTTTCTCATAATAAAATCTTATTCTGACTAGCAAGTACTACATTATTGGTCACTGAAGTCTATTCACAGCTTAGAAAACCAAAGCAAAAGTCACTAATACTGTAAACCAGGGGTGTCAAACTCTTATTTCATTGAGGGCTGCATCATTGACCTTCGGAGGCTGGGGGGATGTGGCCAGGATGGTCAGATCAACATCACTCCTGTCAGGGGAACCTGTGGTGGTCTGAGTACTCTGCCATCGAAAACGGGTTCCCAATCTCTGCTTTCGGCTGGGACGGCCTCCTGCTACCCTGTGCTAGTGACAACGGAACTTGGGAGAGCTATACACCACCATACTGAGCCCGCTTTCACTGGCAGTAGCACCATGGGCTGGTCCCTTGCTGTTTCCAGGACAGCCCCATGAGTCATATCTAAGTACCCCAAAGGCCGGGATCTGGCCCCCAAGCCTTGAGTTTGACACCTCTGCTGCAGATCATATTCTGAGACAGGTAGTTCAATTGTTTAATGTGGATTGTCCTTGATGCGTGTTCATTTTTTAGCATTAAGTTTAATTATCACTTTATTGCTGTTACATTTAAGATAAGGGGTGATCCCATTTCCCTAGTCCCAGAATTAGTATCTTTCCAATAAACACGGCAAGCCAAATGTATGTGAAAAACCATCATAATCTATTGACTGGTAGATGATAGAAACAAAGTTGATATTTTTTTTTTACATTGAGGAAGTCTAGCAAGTTAGCAGCAAATTGAACAGCTAGAGGCTTTTCATGGAGAAAGACAATGAGAAAGGAAAAAGGAAACTTATGAGTGTAAAAAGGATAGCGTCAGGGTTCCAAGTAACACATCCAATGGAATCAAAACTCCAAGGCAAGCATGTTCCTCAAATAGATAATAGATTTATTAGACATGTCATATTGGCACATCTTGGGAAATCTGATTCTAACCACCCCATCATGTTTCCCCTAGCTAAAAGTAAAGTTTTCTTTCCCCTGTCTATGTAGTCTGTCACATGGTCCAATCAGGTCCAATCCTTGGTCCAATCAAGGATTGTTTGGTCTCAGGTTACCACCTTCTTGCACCTGGTAGGAAAGTTCTTGGTCCTCAGAAGAAAGAATTTTATTATGGATACAATCCCCCAGCTATCTTTTCCTCCCCTTTCCCATTCCTACAGCTCAACTCAGTTCCGCTGTGGCAATCCTGTCAGGGAAAAATGGCTCCAGGGCTGACAGATAAATGGAGAAAAAGAGAATTGGTCAACTCAACGTCATATTTATCTTTTTTTTCAAATACTATATAAACATGGGGGGGGGGGCAGTTATCAACACTGACAGTTCTTATTGCATTGGCAAGAGAAGAGAGGACAGTGAATCAAGGATTCATGGTGGACACAAACTGAATCATGGGCTTAGGGAAATCTCAAGGCTGAAAGAATTCAGGGAGAATAATAAAAATACCCCATTAAAATACTAATGACTTGAAACCATAATAGATTTACTTATTAATTCTAATATGATAAAAAGGGAGTGGTTAGAAAGGTCAAATTGGTATTGGTATTACTCACCTAAGAAAATTGATTGCACACGGGTAATAGTGTTTACAACAGTACACTTTGGCCTGTCTAACACAGTGAAGATCTATAATTTTGGATAGAACTTTGGGAATTTGCAACTTCAACTGTGTCAGGGTTCCAAGTAATAGATTGAGCTATGTGACTGACTGTGTCCACACGCTAGCTGACCAATATGTTGGACAAATGACAGTAGAAAATCTGGAGTGCATGTATATGATAAAAGAGTAAAAGAGGAAGATTAAAAGAGATTTTAAAAGATTTTGGGGGAAATTAAATATGGAACTCACCCATCGCCATCTTGACTCCGCTTGAAAGGCATTTTGAGTATACTTTGATTTGACTTATTCAACCTAAACTTGGCTTGGCTGACATTTCTTGGGAAAAGCAAGACCTTTTAGGTACCAGAGTGCTGAGAATCATATAAAACAGTGACAGTATTCTGAACTTCTAGCAATATAACCTATTTTAATCTTTTGCATGTGACACAATGAAACTATCAGTATAATATAATTGGTTGACTTTTGTGAAGAAATGAAGTCTTTGTCTGTAAACTCAGCATGCAAAGGTTGATGGGCTCCTGCCTAGTATGGGTATGTATCTTCATATTCATAGGTGTGGTTTTTAAAGACATTATCTTGCTCGGGAAGAGAATCTAAATATTTATACTTGACTAGTAACCATGGGCTTTCACCATACACAATACAAAACGTGAAGGCAGTTCTGTTACTATAACTTAGTATGAAAAGGGGCGATTAAAAGGTCTCATGAAAAAGAAGCAGATTTATGCAGGGTAAAGTAAAGATCACATCAGAACATTCATGACTTTAATCAAGCTAAATAAATACTCATTCACCACTAAAACACCTTTTTAGATGTCTCAGAGCTGCTTTTTCAGGAGGCAACTGGACTTTCTTGTTTTCTGTTTTGAAGATGTTTCACTTTTCATCCGAGAAGTTTCATCTGAGAAGTGAAACATCCTCAAAACAAAAAACAAGAAAGTCCAGTTGCCTCCTGAAAAAGCAGCTTTGGGACTACCATGACCCGGATGACTAAGAATCTCCACAGACCTTTTTAAATGGAAAATTATATGGCATTTTCTTTTCAAATTCTTAGAAATTGTTTGCCAGAGAAAAGAAGAGATTGCTATAAAAATCAACATTCTTATTTGGAGCATCAATTATCATGGCCCACTTTTTAGATTATTGTATGTTTGTAGCATGTACAATTCATGAAACTGATCTTTGAGGAAAAATTGTTTCTCTTACAGATACTTTGTAGTCACTTAATTCTCACAGTTCTTCCTTCCTTCCTTCCTTTCTTCATGCTTCCTCTGAAAAAGCTAGTTCTACTCTTTTCCCCTAAACATTATAATATGTGGTCCCATATCTTGCATATCAGGAGCCAACTGAATGTGCCTATCATGCTTAAAAGTATACTAGCATGATTATTATTTGGGGGGAAAATACCCTAATTCTTATCACCTGATCAACAAGTGCCCTTATTTTGTAGGGCACCTTACTAGCACAGACCCTCTGAAAAGGTAGAAGAAAGATACATGGAGAAGAAAGATGGGATGGACTACTATATTACCAAGTCCTAAATTTATCAAGAAGAACTTTTATATAGTAGAGGAATAGATTTCAGGGCCTTAGACAGTGTGGCTTATAATTCTGCCTCTGGATAAGGATTAATCACCAGAAGCTTCAGGGGCTGTGAAAGGGGACTCCACAAATGTGTTGCCTCTGCTTTCAAAAAGAGCAAGCGAAGAAGCAATAGCTGTGAAGAGATGTGTGCTGCTTTCTGAAAAATAAATTCAGAATGTGACAGAAAATCCTCAAGAATCCTGAAGTGCACTGGACTTCATACAACCACAAATTACACAGCCAGAGATTGTCTTGGGATAATGAAACACTGGGGTACAGTAATGTTTTCCTTACTATTAGATGTTGAAGGTTATGGCTAGGAAACGAGAGATAAATACCCCAAGTGTTGGATATGGCAATATTAATTGTACAGATAAAGATACAGTAACACTGGGAGTCTTTAATTATCCTAGCGTGGGATAATTCAGGACTGTGAAGTCCTGAATTCTTTAGTGATTCTGCTGTGTGTTGAATTTTCCAGAAGTTTGAAGAAGAGAAAAGGCTCTCCTGGATCTCATCCAAATCAATATAGAATTGCCGGTTCAAGATGAAAAAGCAATAGGTACTTTGAAAGAAAGTGACTATATCATCTCGGGGTGAAGGACACCTTCCAACCTTAGTTGTAACTGTTGTAACCTTAAGCAGGATTCTCTGAAATTGTTTTCATTCTATTACAATGCATCTTAGCTTCAAAAATAGTAAAGAGCCCAATATGGTTTTTTGTTACTTTAATATCTTAATTGATTCATTGACCTGGCTGAGCTAAAATCATTTTCCAAATAGATATCCATAGCAGAATGTAAACAAAAGTTATGTTTGAGATAACGTCTTCTAGGACAGTGTTATTGTATAAGTTGTAAAGTTGTATTGTATATTGTATAAGTTGTATCACATTTCAGGAATTTACTCCCCCCCCCCCTTGAAATAAAAATGTCACAGTGTGGTTGTTAAGCAATGCTACCACTTTTCAGGGATGTACAGATTATTTTCTTCAAATAAACACAATACATCTTGGAAAAATTAAATACGTAGGTTCCATTTAGTTGCTTATTTGTTACTTGCTACTTGTTTTGAAATGTTTATCCTTTTATCCTAAGTGCAAAACAGGTTACCAAATGTTTCATAAAGTATTCAGGAAAATTAGCTAAAATTAAAGTCATATTATAAACGTTACAGAACTTTCCACCTTGGGGGAAGGGAATTCAAAGATTGAAAGAAACAAACTCATTCTCAGATGACAATTTCAGGACCCATCTTACCTAAAAACACCACACAATTCCACTACTACTCCTGCTTTTTATCTACCCTTATTTTTCCTAACAAGTGGCACCTTGTGATAAAGGAAACGGGTGAAATAAGGGGAAGAAGCCTAACTCATCCAAACATCTTCTAATCCATGTTCCTTAGAATAACTACTAGGCTTTGGGCCACAGCTCCTTGTTTCCCACAGAGTTGGTGCGGGAGGGGTCAGAAGAGGAGGGACACCAACAGTTTAAGCTAAGTTACCATCCTTGTAGCACAAATGTATCCTTATGCCACTTGCATATATATTTTTGACTGATTTTCTCTGGTTAACTGGTTTTATCCCAGTGAAAAAGAAGAGGAACAGTGAAGTAAGCTGACTGAGAAGCATTAAATTAACAAAGGAAATTCTGCTCTTAGCTGTGATGATAAAGATCTTATCGTGAGGTGTATCTGCTAAACTCCTTGGCAGCTGCAATCATGTTCTAATTCTGCATATATAAACATGATTCAGCACTCCTTCTTCCTAAACATTGCTTCACTTCATACAGAGATGGATCATGTGGCCTAAAGATTGTAGTGATCATGTAATTCATCAGCTGAAATATTCCTTATAGCTGGTTTAAAAGTACTAAATTATGTCTTTTAATCATGTTAGAAGGGTGTGTCTGGTAACCACAGTGTTTCGCAGTTTGATTCTGTCAAATAGGATCTACATTTTTTTTGTATTTCTGAACAAAAGAGGCAAGGAGTTCTTCCCCTTCCTCCACTGTGATCATTGTGGTACTGTTGTGTAAATTCTGGACTGCAGTGTCATTGTCCCTCTCCAGGTTACACAGGTCTGCTTTCTGAGCTATTGTTTTCATAAATCATTCAAAACTCAACTATTCTAGGAAACCTAACACCATTCTTTTATTTCTCTGGATAGAACAAGTCCACTTCTCCAGAAGTAATTCAGCTGCCACTGAAAGCCATCAGCCATTGGAGACAAACTACAAATAAACTTTTGATTAGGTTAGGCTTTAAGTATTGTAAGTAAATAAACATAATGTAGTTTCTGATTAATTTCTAGTAACCTTGCTAAAGTTATTAAATAATGGGAAAAATTAGATTACTAGGGTCCAATTTAGTTGAAAGATTCTCTGTCTGTAATGTTGCAAGTTCATAGACTGTCTATCCTTCTGCCTCTAGTGACCACTTTTTCCTCTTGGGCAGAGAAGAAGCAGTGTGATCTCCCACACTATGTGAGTGTGATTCATTTGGCGACTTAGTTGATAAGAGACATGTCCTGTTTGTGTGCAGCAAATGAGAGAAGATTTCTTTTAGTTTTAACGTTCAAGTGCCAAACCATTTTTTCACTGATTTAATTTTCAACTTTCTCTGAACAAACCCATTCAGGAATGAAAGCAAGATAAGACAAGTAGGTCTTTAACATTCCATACCATTGAGTTCTGGGCTTCTAGAAATCTCTTTAAAGATTAATGCAAAAAGTTCTTTGCACATATTTTTTTTATACTTCTAGATCCAAAATTTGTGCTGAAGCAGTTCACTGTTTATCCATGTTAAAATGAGAAAACAGGACAAAGGATTTGTGTGCTATAAGTCACTGCCTAATTCAATGTCCTTAATAGGAGTACAAAGTTCGTTTACAATTGGGAAATTTTAGAATGGGAAGAATATAGAGAGTACTAGAAATCAGGTCTCATAGAGAATTGATTATATAAATTATATTAAATGGCTAAATTTCCTTCTAAACACTTCTTTACTTGTTTAATGCATGACCTTTGAGCATTCCTAAGAACAACAACATTTTCTCTGAAAAAATACTAATAAAATATATTATAGTTGACCTAGGGGCCTGACCTTATCCTGGATAGATGGATGGACAGCTGGCTGGCTGGATAGATAGTAGATAATCAATGTATCCATTTATAACAGTGAACAATGGATACTTGTGACTCATCTCAGCATATTTTGAGAAAAATCCTATATGCAGATGATTGTGGTATACTAGAAAAAAAGACATATGCTTATGTAAAGATCTAATTTTCGCTTTTATTTTTAGAACAATTGTAAGAGTGGGGTTTGGAAATAGAGAAGATGGGGGTGCTTTGTTCATTTTCTTATCGTTATTTTCTTGTTCTATATTCATATCCTCTGAGTAGTAAAATGGAATTAAAAGCCCATCAAAGAAAAGCTGCTGGGTTTTTTGCATGTGTTCTAGGTTTGTCACTTGAAGAAAAATGACATGTCTCTTTCTTTGCTGCTTCTTCCGTCTAAATTGTGTCTTCCTATAACAGTTTTTCTACTCATCATCATGATCATGCTGGAGCTTGTCTACCTGTAAAGTAACATTTCAAATTGCTTAGGATTTTTCTTTTTGCATCTGGAAAGTATGGACAGATCTGAAGCCAAAAGCATGAAGAAAAGTCACATTTTACCTCTAGTTCAGTCAGGAAACTAGGTATCTTGTACTGAAGATCTTACCATCATCATTGGTCAATCAACTTAAATCAGAAACGCCATTGGATGCGAGACTGTAATAATGACAACATTTTCAAATCCCACGCTGCTCTTCCAAAGAATCTCATAGTGTCATAATCTCCCATAAAGCACAACTTATCATGCTTTCTCTAGCGGAATTCAGATAAACTAAGTAAAAACAATCTTTTTGCACATGCATCATATATGTTACTCATAAAATTTATGAAAATGGGTGGATTCTTAGTTGTTCTCCTTAAACTCTCTAAGGATTAATAAGAATTCAATTTAATATCCTCAGGGGAAACCTCTTCTGGTTGTTTAGTTTCTCACGCTGGGACTTGTGCGTTTGGGTGGAGTTGCTCATTAATTTTAGAAGTGGTCTGAACTAATGGCAGGTGTCAGCAATCATAAATACTGCAATAAATTATATATTGCTTGAGCAAACACATATGTATGAAGGTCAGAATATATAAATTTAAGTAGGAAGATTATAAAACAATGAAATAATGTTTGTGCATTGTGCATGCTGTGTATTATACAATGAAGGTGATTTATTATTGTTGTTTTAACCATTCAGTGGTCCGACTTTTGGGATTTTATAGGCAAATGTTTTCCATGCTACCCAGTCAAACATAGCTTCTTTCAGTTGTTGGATGTTCATCTTTGTATCAGCTTTGATGGTATCAAGCCACTGTGTTCTTTGCTTAGCCCTTCTTCTTGTTTCACTAACTATTCCTAAAATCAACTTTGAACAACCAAATAATGAAGGACTATGTCTAAATATAAAGATGTGTATTAATACTAGGATTAGCAATGGTGACTTGATTAGAAGTTAGCTTAGAGATAGAAATAAGAAATAGGGGGAATATTAGCAGATATAATTTTTATATAATAGAATACAAGTAATAATTTGATGGAAAAGATCAGAGGTTGAAAGATGGTCTTACCATGTATGCTTATAATATCATTGGAATATTGAAATATTGAATAACTACTTTAAAAAAACCCATGTATATTAATATTAGGATTATATAGGTTTGATTAATATAACAACTATTATGATTATCATTATTGATGTTTGAATCAAAATGAATAATACCCCGAGTTTGCTTTTCAGAAGGATGTGAAAGGGGATCTCATGACCCTGGGACACTGCAAAGGTCATAAATATGAATCAGTTACCAAGCATCTGAATTTTGATCACATGATCATGAGGATGCTGGAAAGTTTGTAACTGTGAAACTTAGTCATAAGTCATTTTTTCAGTGCCGTTGTAACTTTGAATGGTCACTAAATGAATTATTGTAAATTGAGGACTACCTATAATTTCATTTCATACATACCTGACCAGGAAGGAGGCAATGGAAAACCACTTCCCAAAAACCTTATTAGGAGAACTGCTAGGATTTGGCCAGGCAGTTGACAGGAATCAACACTGACTCAATGGCACACCTAAAAACCTGGTACTGTGTAGTGTCAAGAAATAATGGGTAGCTAATAAACAGACTGAACACTAAAGTGAATGATCAGTAAGACAGAAATACATTGGGGCAGGTAGGGGGACTACTGATAAAAAGAGAATGGACAGGAATCAAAGCATAAAAGATCGAAGAAGAGGAAATGAATGAAAAGTAAGCTTGAGAGTTTCATAGATGGGTGGAATGGAAAAGATATGAGACGTTTTAAGAATAAATGGCAAGGTTTTAAGAGGTGCATGGGCATAGTGGAAGCAAGGATGCTTTGCAAGAAGGCATTGGACTTTTATTGTGGGAATAAAATTAGACCATGAGGAAGTCAAACTCCTGGAAGGAAGGTGGTATATTAATTTAACAAATAATGTATAAGCAATTAGTACTAACAAAGTGAGAAAATTTGTCTGAATGTACTATCCTTGACATGTGAGCAAATTTTCTAAATAAGGACTTTATAGTTATTCGGGTTTCTCCCGTGTAAGATTGGAAGTATCTAGGCAACGTTTCGATGAAGTCTCAGTCATCATCTTCAGGTTTGGTCTTCAGCGCTGTGCTTCTCAGAGTGATGTGAGCAGCTGCTTCTTCCTTTTAACTGCTAGTGGGGGTGTGATTTGATTGGGTGGGGGCTTGGCTGTGTTCTGATTGGGTGGGGGTGTGTTCTCATTGGTTGGGGGGTTGGCTGTGTTCTGATTGGTTGGGGGTTGGCTGTGTTCTGATTGGCTGGAGGCGTGTTCTGTTCAGGTGGGGGCTTGGTTGTGCTCAGATTAGTCTTAGTTCCTGGGGGATTTGAGCTGGTGAGCTGTGATCTTGCTGTTTGGCTTCGAGTTCGTGGTAGTGCTGCATCTTCATGGTGGGAGTCAGTTCGCTTCATGTATGGCTCAGAGGGGTTTGAAGTGGGTAGTGATGCAGTTTCTGGTCCGTGGTCATGTTTCATCTTCTGTGTGGGTCTGAGTCTGCTTTCTACGTGAAAGTGTGGTGGTGGCATCTTGTGTGGCTCTCAGGGGTGTGGGTCTGGTGTCATTCTTCATGTTAGGTACTCATCTGTTCATGAGGGTGGGTTTCCAAATGGCTGGAAGGCGGGAGGTATCATCTTGTTTATTCATGCTGTGTGGGCGTTTTTCTATCTCTATGGCTTCTCTGATTATTCTGCTGCTGAAGTGTTCACTTTTGGCGATAGTTCTGGTATTTTGAAAGTCAATCTCATGTCCTGTGGCTTTGTGGTGTTGGACCAGGGAAGAGGTCAGTTCTTCCTTTTTGATTGAGTTCTTATGTTCTTCAATGCGTGCACTTATTCTTCTGTTAGTTTGTCCAATGTATGTGGTGGGGCAGGCAGTGCAAGGGATTTCGTATACTCTTTGATTTTCTAACTCGATTTTGTCCTTAGGGTTTCTTAGGATGGTGGATATCTTTCTGTTTGTGCAGAATGCTGTCTTAATGTTGTGTTTTTGGAGGATCTTGCTGATTTTGTCCATAGTGCCTTTTATATATGGGAGGAGGGCTTTGCCATTCTCTTGTTCTCTGTCTTGGATTTTGGTTGGGGTTTCTTTTTGGATTAGGTGGGTGATCTTCTTTCTTTGGAATCCATTGGCTGTCAGCACGCCGGTGGTAGGCAGTGGTTGGTCAGATCTAGGATGTGCTTGGGGGGGTTGTATTTGTTTTGGATGGCTGTCAAGGCTTCTTTTATTGGCACTTGGGTGAAGAGGGATATGACATCGAAGCTCACTAGTAGGTCACTGGGTTGTAAGTTTTGTTTCTTTATGATCTCGATGAACTGGAATGAGTTTCTTATGTGTGAGTTGATGGATTCTGCATAAGGCTGTAGTTGTTTGGTGAGAAATTTGGCTAGGTTTTGTAAAGGTGAGCCTATGGAGCTGACTATTGGTCTGAGTGGGGTTCCTTCTTTGTGTATCTTGGGAAGACCATAAAGTTTAGGGCATCTGGATGATTTCTCTCTGGGTATGATTCTTTGCTGGATTTCTTCACTGATGGGGGAGGCTTTTATTTTGGATCTGGTGGTTTTTCCTAGGTAGGTGGTGGGGTCTGTCTTTAGGGGTTTGTATGTGTGGTCTTAGAGTAGTTTGGTTAACTTGGATTGGTAGTCATAACCACTGTCACGTTGCCCTTGTCTGCTGGTAGGATTATTATGCTGGTGTCTTCTTTCAGGTTAAGTAGTGCAGTTTGTTCTTCTTTGGATAAGTTGCTTTTGGGTGGTTTGCTAGTGCAGAGGATGTTGGTGATTTTGAGTCTGATTCTATTAGCATCATCAGGGTTGGTTTTGGTCAGGTTGGTTTCAACTCCGCATATGATGGTTTCTGTGGGGATGTGTTTGGGAGCGACAGCAAAGTTGAATCCTTTGGAAAGGACCTCGGTTTCAGCTTCGGTGAGGATCTTGTCTGAGATGTTGTGCACTGTTTGTTTCATGTGTGGCTGTGCCAATAAAAGAAGTGCCAATAAAAGAAAACTTGACAGCCATCCAAAACAAATACAACCCCCCAAAGCACATCCTAGATCTGACCAACCACTGCCTATCCAATACATACTTCACCTACAATGGACAAAAATACAAACAAATAGAAGGAGCACCCATGGGATCACCCCTCTCACCTGTCATCGCTAACCTCTACATGGAACACTTTGAAACACAAGCTCTAGAAAAATATGATCACAAACCCAAATTCTGGCTCAGATACGTAGATGACACCTTCATAATCTGGCCACACGGGAAAGAAAAACTGAACAACTTCCTCACACACCTCAACAGCTTACACCCCAAAATACAATTCACCATGGAAACAGAAGCTAACAAACAACTTCCCTTCCTAGATGTCTTGGTATACAAAAATCCAATGGCTCCCTAGGACACACCATCTACCAGAAGAAAACACATACAAACTGCTATCTACACGCACTCTCACACCACCACCCAGCACAGATCAATTCCGTAGCCGAGACACTCATCTCCAGAACAAAATGCTTAGCCGACGAACAACACCTAGAGACCGAACTACACACTCTCACTGGCGTGCTGACAGCCAATGGATTCCAAAGAAAGAAGATCACCCACCTAATCCAAAAAGAAACCCCAACCAAAATCCAAGACAGAGAACAAGAGAATGGCAAAGCCCTCCTCCCATATATAAAAGGCACTACAGACAAAATCAGCAAGATCCTCCAAAAACACAACATTAAGACAGCATTCTGCACAAACAGAAAGATATCCACCATCCTAAGAAACCCTAAGGACAAAATCGAGTTAGAAAATCAAGGAGTATACGAAATCCCTTGCACTGCCTGCCCCACCACATACATTGGACAAACTAACAGAAGAATAAGTGCACGCGTTGAAGAACATAAGAACTCAATCAAAAAGGAAGAACCGACCTCTTCCCTGGTCCAACACCTCAAAGCCACAGGACATGAGATTGACTTTCAAAATACCAGAACTATCGCCAAAAGTGAACACTTCAGCAGCAGAATAATCAGAGAAGCCATAGAGATAGAAAAACGCCCACACAGCATGAATAAACGAGATGATACCTCCCGCCTACCAGCCATTTGGAAACCCGCCCTCATGAACAGACGAGTTCCTAACATGAAGAATGACACCAGACCCACACCCCTGAGAGCACACAAGATGCCACCACCACACTTCCATGTAGAAAGCAGACTCATACCCACACAGAAGATGAGACACGACCACGGACCAGAAGCCGCACTGCAGCTGCATCAGCATCACTACCCACTTCAAACCCCTCTGAGCCATACATGAAGTGAACTGACCCCCACCATGAAGATGCAGCACGACCACTAACTCGAAGCCAAATAGCAAGATCACAGCTCACCAGCTCAAATCCCCCAGCAACTAAGACTAACCTGAGCACAACCAAGCCCCCACCTGAACAGAACACGCCTCCAGCCAATCAGAACACAGCCAACCCCCCAACCAATCAGAACACAGCCAACCCCCCAACCAATGAGAACACACCCCCACCCAATCAGAACACAGCCAAGCCCCCACCCAATCAAGTCACACCCCCACTAGCAGTTAAAAGGAAGAAGCAGCTGCAAGCTCACATCACTCTGAGAAGCACAGAGCTGAAGACCAAGCCTGAAGATGATGAATGAGACTTCATCGAAACGTTGCCTAGATACTTCCAATCTTACGTGGGAGAAAACCCGAATAACCAAACATCCACATACAAATACCCGCGAGAACCTCAGAAAACATACTTCATGGTGGAGGTCAGTTCGCTTCATGTATGGCTCAGAGGGGTTTGAAGTGGGTAGTGATGCAGCTGCAGTGCGGCTTCTGGTCCGTGGTCGTGTTTCATCTTCTGTGTGGGTGTGAGTCTGCTTTCTACACGGAAGTGTGGTGGTGGCATCTTGTGTGGCTCTCAGGGGTGTGGGTCTGGTGTCATTCTTCATGTTAGGTACGCGTCTGTTCATGAGGGCGGGTTTCCAAATGGCTGGTAGGCGGGAGGTATCATCTCGTTTATTCATGCTGTGTGGGCGTTTTTCTATCTCTATGGCTTCTCTGATGATTCTGCTGCTGAAGTGTTCGGTTTTGGCGATAGTTTTGGTATTTTGAAAGTCAATCTCATGTCCTGTGGCTTTGTGGTGTTGGACCAGGGAAGAGGTCGGTTCTTCCTTTTTGATTGAGTTCTTATGTTCTTCAATGCGTGCACCTATTCTTCTGTTAGTCTGTCCAATGTATGTGGTGGGGCAGGCAGTGCAAGGGATTTCGTATACTCCTTGATTTTCTAACTCGATTTTGTCCTTAGGGTTTCTTAGGATGGTGGATATCTTTCTGTTTGTGCAGAATGCTGTCTTAATGTTGTGTTTTTGGAGGATCTTGCTGATTTTGTCCGTAGTGCCTTTTATATATGGGAGGAGGGCTTTGCCATTCTCTTGTTCTTTGTCTTGGATTTTGGCTGGGGTTTCTTTTTGGATTAGGTGGGTGATCTTCTTTCTTTGGAATCCATTGGCTGTCAGCACGACGGTGAGAGTGTGTAGTTCGGTCTCTAGGTGTTGTTTGTCGGCTAAGCATTTTGTTCTGGAGATGAGTGTCTCGGCTACGGAATTGATCTGTGCTGGGTGGTGGTGTGAGAGTGCGTGTAGATAGCGGTTAGTATGTGTTTTCTTCTGGTAGATGGTATGTCCTAGGGAGCCATTGGATTTTTTGTATACCAAGACATCTAGGAAGGGAAGTTGGTTGTTAGCTTCTGTTTCCATGGTGAATTGTATTTTGGGGTGTTGGCTGTTGAGGTGTGTGAGGAAGTTGTTCAGTTTTTCTTTCCCGTGTGGCCAGATTATGAAGGTGTCATCTACGTATCTGAGCCAGAGTTTGGGTTTGTGATCATATTTTTCTAGAGCTTGTGTTTCAAAGTGTTCCATGTAGAGGTTAGCGATGACAGGTGAGAGGGGTGATCCCATGGGTGCTCCTTCTATTTGTTTGTATTTTTGTCCATTGTAGGTGAAGTATGTATTGGATAGGCAGTGGTTGGTCAGATCTAGTATGTGCTTGGGGTGGTTGTATTTGTTTTGGATGGCTGCCAAGGCTTCTTTTATTGGCACTTGGGTGAAGAGGGATATGACATCGAAGCTCACTAGTAGGTCACTGGGTTGTAAGTTTTGTTTGTTTATGATCTTGATGAACTGGAATGAGTTTCTTACGTGTGAGTTGATGGATTCTGCATAGGGCTGTAGTTGTTTGGCGAGAAATTTGGCTAGGTTTTGTAGAGGTGAGCCTATGGAGCTGACTATTGGTCTGAGTGGGGTTCCTTCTTTGTGTATCTTGGGGAGACCATAAAGTTTAGGGCATCTGGATGATTTCAAGAGAATGGCAAAGCCCTCCTCCCATATATAAAAGGCACTACGGACAAAATCAGCAAGATCCTCCAAAAACACAACATTAAGACAGCATTCTGCACAAACAGAAAGATATCCACCATCCTAAGAAACCCTAAGGACAAAATCGAGTTAGAAAATCAAGGAGTATACGAAATCCCTTGCACTGCCTGTCCCACCACATACATTGGACAGAGTAACAGAAGAATAGGTGCACGCATTGAAGAACATAAGAACTCAATCAAAAAGGAAGAACCGACCTCTTCCCTGGTCCAACACCTCAAAGCCACAGGACATGAGATTGACTTTAAAAATACCAAAACTATCACCAAAACTGAACACTTCAGCAGCAGAATCATCAGAGAAGCCATAGAGATAGAAAAACGCCCACACAGCATGAATAAACGAAATGATACCTCCCGCCTACCAGCCATTTGGAAACCCGCCCTCATGAACAGACGCGTACCTAACATGAAGAATGACACCAGACCCACACCCCTGAGAGCCACACAAGATGCCACCACCACACTTTCATCTAGAAAGCAGACTCACACCCACACAGAAGATGAAACACGACCACGGACCAGAAGCCGCACTGCAGCTGCCTCACTACCCACTTCAAACCCCTCTGAGCCATACATGAAGCGAACTGACCTCCACCATGAAGATGCAGCACGACCACGAACTCGAAGCCAAACAGCAAGATCACAGCTCACCAGCTCAAACCCTCCAGCAACTAAGACTAACCTGAGCACAATCAAGCCCCCACCTGAACAGAACATGCCTCCAGCAAATCAGAACACAGCCAACCCCCCAACCAATCACAACACAGCCAAACCCCCAACCAATGAGAACACACCCCCACCCAATCAGAACACAGCCAAGTCCCCACCCAATCAAGTCACACCCCCACTAGCAGTTAAAAGGAAGAAGCAGCTGCAAGCTCACATCACTCTGAGAAGCACAGAGCTGAAGACCAAGCCTGAAGCTGATGAATGAGACTTCATCGAAACGTTGCCTGGATACTTCCAATCTTACGTGAGAGAAAACCCGAATAACCAAAGATCTATCTATCTATCTATCTATCTATCTATCTATCTATCTATCTATCTATCTATCTATCTATCTATCTGGCATTCAGCTTTGTTCGGATATTTTCCCACGTCATAATAATGGTGCTTTTAAAGTTGTAGCAACGTTTCAGCAGAATCTCATCTGCCATCATCAGGCTTCTGTATGGTGTTTGTCTGTGAGTCAGACTTTTACAGTGGTTTCAGATTTAAATTTGGGGCAGCCTATTGCTGTGTCAGAATGGTTTTTTCTTCCTCCTGATTGGTTGAAAGTCTTGGTCTGTGTTTATTGGTCTTGGAGTTTGCTGTGTTCTGCTACTAATATCTTCTGTCTGGTTTTTTTTTTTTGGGGGGGGGGCTCTTTTTGTATCTTGATTGGCTGGCAACATTGTGTTACTTTATTGGAGGCCTTTAGTGCAGCTTGGCTTCGGGTAAATGGACGGCTATCATTAGTTAGGAAGCTGGGTTTCATCTGGGTGCCTGGCTGGGGAGTGTTTGAGCTGGAGGTATTAGGGGGAATCTGTTTGTGCCCAGGTGCTTGCCTGGCTTGTGGTGTGGAGATTTTTTTGTTTGTGAGTGTAGGCTTCCAAATGATTGACAGCCTGGTGGAATCATCTCTTCTGTTCATGCTTTCACACACACACACACACAGAGAGAGAGAGAGAGAGAGAGAGTCACTTGGTTCACAAGAGAAATTGAGACAGGTGTATTTTTAAAGAAAGTAGTTTCATATGCCATCCAGACCATCTTTGATTTGGTTCTAGGAAAAGTATGTAGACAAAGTTACAAGATATGTAAAAAACCAAGTAAGTGCAGCTTTCTTAGACAATTGTCAGACATTGATCATTTAATGAACCACTATTTGCACAATTGCCATTCCTTAAATCTCAGCTTATTAAATATTCCTCTCTTTTTTTTGCAAAGGAAAAGATAGGAAGAAAGAGTGAGGAGATGATCTGGGGGAGGGGACCCTTTAAAGCATGATTCAGAGCTGTAGTGATGGAGAAAGGTCTTGCTATACTGAAAATAAGACCAACTCTTGGATTGTTGCCACATAAAATGAGCCCAGTATTTTATGCCTTTCTTTTATGGGGTCATTCATTTGTGCAGAAGGATTGGAAACAAAAAGAGGAGTGAATGAAACCAAAATGAGGAAGAACATAAAGCAATTTTTTATGAAAGATGTTCATGAAGGTGTTACTCTTATTTTAGAGATTCTTTCCTTTCTCTAATTTTAACCTGTAAATCACCCAAATTGCAGATGGGAATCTTCAGCAAAATGGGCTTCCTATTTGGAATTTCCTTCCTTCCTTCCTTCCTTTTCTCTCTCTCTTTCTCTCTGTCTCCCTCCCCTCCCCTCTCCTTCCCTTTCTTAAACATTCATTGCATTTTACTAGGAATAAAAAGAAAGAAATATGGATAGTTCTTCCACATGCATATGGTGCTGGAATTTGATTCCATAGCTGGATTAAACTGAAACATACACCAATGCAAAAGCCACAGAGATGTAAGCCCTTTTACTATATGCTAGCCTGGAAAGCCCAGGTAAATAAAACATTGACCTGATACTCAATAGGAATTATTGCATGTGGTATCTTCCTCTGCATAGTGCAACGCTTCATCAAGGTCAGATTCATAAAAATTAATAACTACCTATAAATTTTTTCCTAACTGACACACCACCATTCACCATTGTCAGTTAGGAAAAAAATTATAGGTAGTTATTATTTGAGATTATTTGAGATTGACTGAAGAGAAAGTTACAACAACATAATAACTATATTTCTCTCTGTGAAAAAAATTCTCAAGCCATGCAGATGTGTGTACTTGACTCAAGTGCTTTATTTTTTTTACTCTTAAGTACATCACCCATCTCCTTTCCCAATCCTTCTTAAAGCCAGCTCAAGGAGCTCTCAAGCTAGCACAGGTGCACTCAAGACGTCCTGCCATTGTATTAACTTTCCACTTCTGGATTTAGTGCCAGCATTACACTCTAGGTCAGATGCAAGGAATGCTTGACCTTGTAAATTGTGGGATTTTCTATAACTAGGGCCAGACTTCCTAAAAATGTAGTTGGTTCCCTTATATATGTAGTAGCTGATTTTGACTAGTTGAGATCCATTTCCTAGAGAGAAATTGCTTGAATCTCATCTACGGATTAATGTATTAGATATATGAAGGCATATATTTATTTAGCCAAGCGTAGAGATGGGAGAAACTAATCGTGGCTATGATATTGCATAGAATGTAATCCTACAGTGGAAAAATATATTTGTATGTTCAAGTCAATTGAAGATACAGGTACAGGTTCTCAATATAAAACCATTTGACCTTTCAAAGTTACAACAGCACTACAAAAAGTGACTTATGTCTGATAATCACACTTTGACCATTATGACATCCCACAGTCATGTGATCAAAATTTGGGTACTTGGCAACTGGCATGTATTTAATAATAGTTGCAGCATTTCGGGGTCATATGATTGCCATTTGCAATCTTCCCAGCTAGTTTCCAACCAGCAAAGTCAATGGGAGGAGCTGTAGTCTCTTAATAATCATGTGATTTACTTAACATTCGCTATGATTTGCTTAACAATGGTGGCAACAAAATTTTGGGTCCCAATTATGTTCATAAGTCAAGGTGTACCTGCATGTCACTTGTCAAAAGATAGGTTCCCCTGAACAAATCTGACTGTAAACTATATCTGGTTTGTTCAGATGTTTTAAAAAATAAATAATTTGAATCCTGTGGATATGTGGATTTTCAGATATGTAGATTTTATATAAATCAGCTAGCTACCAAGAGACAAATTCTCATGATTTTCAGTGCCTGATTCCCTTTTAGGAGGGAACCAATTGGGTTAATTGAGTCTTGTGCAATGTTTAATTTTCATATCTTTATGGCACATGTAAATATGTTGTAATGATCTGAATCAACTCTTAACAAATGCTTGGGCTTTGATCTGGTAGTTAATAGGTGTGTCCAGAGTAAAAACTGTAACTTAAATTCTGGTTCACTGACTCAAATATCACTACCAAGTTTTGTATGGAAGCAAAACAAATTGCAGAAGTGTCATGGGAACACAAGGTTCATTGATGTGCTCCCCAGCTATAATTCTGCAAACTATTATTGCCACAGCAACCTCAAAAAGACTGAAGAAGAAGCTTATAGTCTCCAACCTCTCTGTGTTGAACAAGTATGACTGTAGAAAGCATCTCTTTAAATTTGTTTGCATAAGAATAAAAAACTTCACATAGTGCTGTGAAGAAGCAGGGTACTCGGTCAAATAGGCCAAGGGATCATGAGCCTATGGCCTCCTAGATGTGAACCCTCAATAATAGAAGCTCAGTGGGTGACTTTGGGCCATTTATATTCTCTCTCAACCCAACTCACCTCACTGGACTGTTACTGTGGGAAAAACAGGAGGAAGAAAGAATATTGCCACCTTCAGTTATTGATAAATACAGTAAAGGAGGGATATAAAAATCTAAGATAAAATAAATAAATTTAAAATATTGTAGTGCAGTTCTATGCTTGCATACCCAAAACTAGATCTCTGAGGTCCCCAATAAGCATTCAGCCTTGGCTACTTTTCAAATGGACATCAGACTGATAATAAGTAGAAAAACCCTGAAGTCGGGTGACACAGTCTAAAGAACCTGAAGTAGTATTTCAGCTGCATGCAATTATCTTTGGTTGCTTGGAGTACAGTGTTTGGCCTGGAGGTGAAAGCTTGGAGAAAGCAGATGCTACTTCACTGAGATTGTGCAGGTATTAGCACTGATATATTTATTTTATTTTATTTCATAAATCCCAAGTTGTAGTTTTGGCAGCAGAGCCCTTGATCACTGAGAGTGGGTTTTGAGATTCCCTGAAACATTTCCCCTGATATACAGGCAGACAACAGATTTATGAGTTTTAATATCTCTTGCAGTGGAAACACTGTTTTTCCATGAGTTATGGTCTCTCCCTCTCCCCCTTCTCTCACACAGACACTTGGCATTGTACATGAATGCCTGCTACGTTTCTTCCTCACCTGGACAAATATGTTTTAAATACTGATCCACTGCTGTAAACAAAGCTTATTAAATGCAATCATTCATCCTAACCCGTGCTAAATAGTATAGAGCAGCAGTATGGAACAAACATAAAGTGTGAAATATGAGGGAAATGGCTGGATAAGAAATATGTAATATAAATCAATAAAGTTACATCATATAATTATATGCATTAAAAAAATATTTGTATTACAATTCTTCAAAATCTGAAAGGAAAAAAAGGGAAAAGTTTTTGGATTTGGGCTGACCAGACCTGAGTATCAGAGCTTAGCAAGGTAGGCCTGGCCTAAACTCTGGAATGGACACCCAGGACTGTTGACTCGACTTGAAGGTCACGAAAGAAAGAAGCCTATAGAAGGCAATGGCAAGCTTCCTTCTATAACAGGGGTGTCAAACTCCAAGGCCATGGGCAGGATGCATCACACGCAGGCCACGCCCATGCCCAGTTCAGAGAAGGGGGGAAAAGTTGTGATATATCATGTGATGCCGTGAGTTTGACACTCCTGTTCTATAACATTGCCAAGAAAACTGTATGGACATGTCTATAAGTTCACATGGGATTAAACTTAAAAAACAGAAACAGGTTCCAGATTGCCTATTAACTGTAAATATTTAATTTTAATTGCATTTGCATTTCTTCTCAAATACACACTCCTAATTCTGATAGTTCCATTAAAGTTCAGAACTCATGGTTGTGTATATTCGTGTCCGGGGTGGGGGGGATCTCATCAAAGAGAACTAATTTTTCCTTCTCGTGAACAGGAAAATAATTTTTTAAAAAAGGAATTCCTTTGACAATTGTTAATAACACTGTACTAATAATAAAAAGAAAAGAGATGAGCTGGTTAGAAAGCTGATAGCCACGTTGTAATTCAGATATTTCTTGAAAAGAATGCTTGAATGTTTCTACTGTACCAGGATAACTGTTCAGAGCCAGTAATGGGATTCAAATTTTTTTACTACTGGTTCTGTGGGATTGGCTTGGTGGACATGGCAGGGGAAGGATACTATAACATCTCCAGTCAGAGGTGGGATTTGTTGGTTCTTCGAACTACTCAACACTTCTGCTACCGGTTCTCCAGAACTGGTCAGAACCTGCTGAATACCACTTCTGTTCAGAGCACCAAATCTAATCATCTTAATAATGCTTATGTCTGCCTTGTGGGACAGGTAGATGCTGTGTTCAAAGACTAGCAGCAGTCCTCTCTCCGGTCCGCCACCAACGCGGGAGCGCCGAACGCTCCCATTGGTTGATGCCGTTTGACAGCCAGCTATAAAAGGGAGCTGTCAAACAGCATCAGCTGTCGCCACCAGCTGGCTGTCAGATAGCCTCGGCAGCCGCGGCGACCCTTTATTCGCTAAGAATAAAGTTGTTAGCCTTTAGCCTGGCTCCGTCTCCCTTTGTAACCGCCGCTCCACAACACTGGTGACGAGGGCAGGATACAACTAAGACGACCAGGCAGGAAATCGAGCCGAAGTCACAGCAAGAAAGAGCTGAAGCCGCTATGAGCTGATCGAGTCACTGCCACTGACGCTCTCCAAAGAGCGCGAAATTTAAAGCCCTCTCAGCTGAGGAGCCGAACGCCGCTGACAGGCGCAGCCAGAAACGCTTTTCTAAAAGCGAAGACTCTATTTTTCCTCAGCTGAGGAAACCAACGCTGCCACTCTAATGACTTCTAATCCGACATTCCCGCACTTCCAACTGGGGGCAGAAACATGGGAATCATATATGAATAGGTTTGAATGCTTTTTAAATGCATTGAGCTAGATGAAGCCACGGATCTAAGGAAAAGCGCCTATTTTTTAAGTTTCTGTGGGGCCACAGTTTTTGACACAGCCTCTGCGCTAGTGTCCCCACGATCTATAAAGGCTATTCCCTGGGATGAGTTAAGAGAAATCTTGTCAAATCACTACTCCCCCAGACCCTCTAGGGTAGCCAGGAGATTGGCTTTTAGAAGAAGAACTCAGGCTGAAAGGGAGACTATAAGTCAGTACATGGCAGCATTGAGATGGGCTGCCATACACTGCGGTTTTAGGGACTACCTTGAGGACATGCTGCTCGATCAAATTGTGGGAGGAGTAAGGGACCTCAAACTGCAAAGGAGGTTACTGGCTAAAAAAGACTTAACCCTAGCCTCAGCTATTGAGGAAGCTCAGGCTGCTGAATTATCAGAATTATCAGCAGCTGAAATTCAGGGGAACACCCCTAAGCAAGGGCAGGCTACAGTCCACTATGATGAGGTCTCCCAAGAAGTGGAAGAAGAACCTCTGGAGGTAAACTGCCTCACGTGTCCAAGGCCCCCCCCAGGGCCACCTAGGAAATACAACAATCAGACAGCCAAACAGCAAACCCCTTGTATGAGCTGTGGGGGCAACCACCATAGATCAACCTGCAGATTCAGAAATGTTATCTGTCTGAACTGCCAAAAGAAAGGGCACATAGCCAGGGTTTGCCAAGCTGAGCAGGCCTCCATACAAAGACCTCAAGTTTCTGCCTCCTACCAAAGGCAAGTGGAACATTGTTACACTTGTTACCACGCAAACAACAACACCTCTAGGCCTAACAAATTAAGCATTTCTCTTTTTATAGAAGGTAAGCCCTGCCGAATGGAAGTAGACACTGGGTCAACCCTCTCCATCATTTCGTGGGCCTCCCTGAAGAAGTTGCTGCCTTTGCTCTCAAAAAAGAAACTGACCAACTGCCACCTGACTCTTCGGGATTACCAGGGGAAGACCATTCCAGTCCTGGGTAAGGGAAAATTCCTCATTCAATTCCAAAACTTTAGGGATCACTTGCCACTGGTGGTCGTAGATGGTGCCCTTCCTAGCTTGCTAGGATTAGATTGGTTTCCTGCCCTAGGCCTCAATGTTATAGGAATTCACTCTGTGGAAAATTCTGATGTAGATGCCCTTTTTAAAGACTACTCTGATGTTTTCAGTAGTGAACTAGGCTGCTATTCAGGCACCCCCATATCTTTTGATGTGGGTTCACAAGCCACCCCAATTCGTTTGAAACCTCGGAGGGTACCTTTCGCCATTAGGCCAAGTTAGATGCTGAATTAGGTAAACTTATCAAACAGGGGGTACTAGAACAGGTAGACTTTGCCAAGTGGGAAACCCCCATAGTCATCCCTTTAAAAAAAGATGGCAGCGTGAGAATTTGCGCTGACTATAAGACGTCCCTCAACCGTTTCCTACAAATTAGCGCATACCCAGTACCTGTAATCCAACACCTGCTCCACTCTTTTGAGCCAGGCATAATTTTTGCAAAGTTAGACATGTCCCAGGCATACCAGCAATTTCCCGTTGACCAACACACTGCTGACCTACAAACTATAGTTACTCACAGGGGCGCATTTAGATGTAGACGTTTGCAATTTGGAGTTAGCGTAGCCCCTGGCATTTTCCAATCACTCATGGAAAGAATCCTCTAGGGCCTACCTGGGGTGGTTCCATACTTCGATGACATTTTAGTTTCTGCCACCAACAAAACACAACTTTTACTCAGAGTGAGATCTGTCCTTGACAGGTTTAGGCAAAACGGGCTTAAATTGAAAAAAGACAAATGCACCATTGCCACCAAACAGGTAGACTTCCTGGGTTATCGAATTGATGCATCTGGAATTCACCCCATAGAGAGTAAAGTTAGAGCTATTCACGAGGCACCCACTCCCTCTAACAAAACCGAATTGCAGGCCTTTTTGGGACTCCTTAATTTTTATGCTTCCTTTTTGCCTCACAAAGCCTCTGTGGCTGAACCCCTACATAGGCTCCTAGATAAGAAAGCCCCATGGCAATGGGGACCAAGGGAAGCCCACGCCTTCCAAGCAGTGAAGTCTCTCTTAACGTCAAACTCTGTGTTGGTTCAGTTTAACCCAAACCTGCCCCTAGTGTTAGCCTCTGATGCCTCACCCTTTGGTATAGGAGCTGTATTGAGCCATAGGCTCTCAAATGGATCAGAGGCACCCATTGCCTATTTTTCAAGAACTTTCTCCGCTGCTGAGAGGAACGAAAGTCAGATCGATAAGGAGGCCTTAGCAGCTGTGGCCGCTGTAAAAAAATTCCACGAGTTCCTTTATGGCCATAGTTTTGAACTTGTAACTGATCACAAACCTCTATTAGGACTGCTAGCTGGGGATAAGCAAACCCCACAGGTGTTATCCCCGAGAATGACCAGATGGACTCTATTTCAGGCTGCCTACTCTTACACACTGGTACATTGCCCGGGGAAGACCCTGTGCCATGCTGATGCCCTCAGCAGATGCCCCCTGCCATCACCAGTCGAGGACCCAGCTCCCATCCACGCAATCTTCGACTGCAATGAACTTAACCTACCAGTCTCAGCTGGGGATATTGTTGCACACTCCAAGAGGGACCGTGTTATTTCCAAAGTCCTGGACTGGGTAGGGAGTGGGTGGCCTGACATTCAGTTCGCCCCTGAATTAATGCCATTTAAGAACCGCAGGCAGGAGCTTTCTTCGCTACAGGGCTGCCTGTTATGGGGGACAAGGGTGGTCATACCACCCACCTTGCAAGAACCAGTTTTAAGGGCACTGCACGAGGGTCACCCTGGCATCGTAAGGATGAAGGCCTTGGCCCGCAGCTACGTATGGTGGCCAGGATTAGGTGCCCGGATTGCCAGCTGGGTTAACACGTGCCAACCCTGCCAGGCAACAAGAGCAGCCCCACCAGCAGCTGCCCCAACCAAGTGGGAAGATTCAGGGGCCCCTTGGGCCAGGCTGCATGTAGACGTGGCTGGTCCCATACAAGGGAGGACATTCCTGGTGGTTGTAGATTCATTCTCCAAATGGACTGATGTAGCCTTGTTACCCTCCACCACAACACTGGCTGTCACAAGGGCCTTGACCAGACTGTTTGCTACTCATGGACTTCCTGACACATTAGTTTCAGATAATGGCCCCCAATTCAGCTCTAATGAGTTTGCCATCTTCACAGCTAATCTGGGCATCAGACACGCTCTCACAACCCCTTTTCACCCAGCAAGTAATGGAATGGCAGAAAGGGCTGTCAGGTCGGCCAAGGAAGTTCTGGCCAAGCTGGGCCAGGCAGACTGGCATGCCAAACTAGCAACTTACCTACTCACACAACATGCCACCCCGTGCCCTTCCACCAACAAGTCCCCTGCTGAACTGTTAATGGGCAGGCGCCTCAGGACCACCCTGGACAGGTTGCACCCCCACTACGCTCCCAGCACGCCACTAGCCTCTGACAGCCATGCCAGGGAATTCGCCCTGCAAGACCAGGTGTATGCCAGGAACTATGCGGGGCACCCCTTATGGCTGCCAGGGCAGATAGTCTTTGTTGCAGAACCCAGATCGTATAGAGTCCTTCTGGAAGATGGCCGAGTCTGGAGAAGGCACGTAGACCAGCTGAGGAGGCGTTGGAACAAGACTACCACCAAAATCCCGGTCTACCCGCCGCTGGACGAGCCAGTCTACTTACCACCAGCCAACCCGCCGAAGGACCCGGTCTACCTGCCGCCTGACAACGCAACCAGCCGACCACCGCGAGAAGACTCACCCGAGCAGTCACCAGGGAGCAGTCCAGGGATGGCCAGCGACCCTCTGCAGGTTCCAGTCACCGCCAGGGAGGAACAAGATGCACCAGCCGCCGCCAAGCCTCAGGAACCTCAGAGATCGGGCCGTGAGCGAAACAGCCATCATGGCTGCAGGACTACGCATGCTCGTGGCCAGGGGGAAGGAGTGCTGTGTTCAAAGACTAGCAGCAGTCCTCCCTCCGGTCCGCCGCCAATGCGGGAGCGCCGAACGCTCCCATTGGTTGATGCCCTTTGACAGCCGGCTATAAAAGGGAGCTGTCAAACGGCATCAGCTGTCGCCGCCAGCTGGCTGTCAGATAGCCTCGGCAGCCGCGGCGACCCTTTATTCGCTAAGAATAAAGTTGTTAGCCTTTAGCCTGGCTCCGTCTCCCTTTGTAACCGCCGCTCCACAACAGTAGATATAAGAGTTCTCTTATCGCAGATTTGAAATGGAAAAACTCTGAAAGGGAGAGAAAGCAGGGGACTTCAAATGCCTTCAGATCCAAAACAAGATAAAAGCCCAATCATCAAGGGCTTCTTTTAAGGACAAAAGAGCTGTCTCAAGATGCATGAGGAGCTTAATTCATTCTTCCTGTGCTGCCATCCTAACAGAAAGCGCTCATGCAAATTTGCTGTTTGCTGCTCCTGGGAAACAACTATTTGTAATACTAGTTGTTGCTGTCTTTTGCCAACTAACAATTGCAGAGAGGAGGTAAGGGCAATGGATTGAATTTAGACCAATTTAGAAGAAGAAACAATTTGTATATTACATTGTAGAGCTGATGATCGCCTTTTCTTTGTTCCGTGAAATGCAACATTTGAGCTTCAGAAATGGGGGGAAATGATCATATTGTGATACTAAGTAAAATAGGATGGAGACAGAGATTCCATTTTAAGGTTCTGGGGCTAAGAAGGAGGCTTTTTGTGGAAAACAATACCTATGGTTGGATTCTGGATATTTGAATATAAAGACGTATAAGCTGCCATATATAAAGCCCCTAGTGGGTTTAAATTACAGTCCAAAAATGTTCTCATTACAAAAACCCTACCTAAGAAAGCTGTGTATGATTTTCAGTAGCCTTTAGAATGACTGTCCTGAGATGATATGGCCTATGAAAAATAATAGCAAAAAGAAGTCTCAAGATAAATAACTCAATAGTTTGAAAGAGATTAATTGAAGAAACCAACTGTCAGCCCCATTAGGTGGGCCTGACCAGTAAATCAATTCCACAGGAAAGCTAAAACTACTTTTATTCAAAATGGCCAAAAGAAGTCTGATTGTGCTGTGCCTTCTCTCCTTGTTATAGACTTGTGATTATGTTTGAACTTCTTCCATATATGGACCTAAGATACATTTCACCCCAAGTCACTTTGATAACAGATCTTGCCTATCTTCATCAAGATTATCTTCCTTATTTTCTGCACCAGGTGTGAAAGGGGAAAATGAAAACACAAAAGAGCGCCATAACAATTTTCCTCGTATGTTTTTATAACACATCTTTTATCTTGATCAGGGCAGAAAGGTGTAAATTTTTTTCTTTGTTTTTCTTTTTTGAAACCAAGGTGGAGGCTACTGTGTATTTTTGGTGGAAACAGGTTTTTTGAATAAGCATCATTTGGCAACAAAAGACATGAAGCACAGGAAGATGTGCATGTATTCTATTACCAGAAAATCCATTTTAATAAGCACATTTGTACTTTTTTTTGGGGGGGGGGGAGGGAAAGAATGCCATTAAAATTAAAGTCAGATGAAGCAAAAATCAAGAACAGTTGCTCAAAGTGCTTTTGCATATAGAAGTGGATGTGAATTGTTTTGAAAACAAGAGTGCCGATCTGCTTGATTTCTACAGTATTTGTGTAATATAGTGTATAGGCCTGAATCTAGAAAACAATCACTAAGAGTAAGTTTGAGAGGGCATTGCCACCTTTTCTTCCCAGCAGGACTTGTCTGCCTTAACAGCTACAGGGTAAGTAACACATGCAGAAAATGCTACCATTTGCAGAATTTTGCAACCCACATCTGGTTGCTCTATTGCTTTGATCTTGAGATGCTGAGAATAGGCAGAGAGGACCATTAGCAAATCAGTTGTTCTTCTAGATTAGCAGTCACAAACTCACATCATGACGGTGCTGTCACGTGATGTACCAGGACTTTTTTCCCCTTCACTAAACTGGGCGCATGACACATCCAACCCTCAAACCAGGAGTTTGACAGCCCTGTTCTAGGTGATCTAGAGGAGAAACTCAATGCCCTCTTCTTTTAGCAGCTCCCAGACTACGACAATTACTAGTAAATAATAATAATAATAATAATAATAATAATAATAATAATAATAATAATAATAATATAATGATAATTATGATAACAATGATAATAAATCGTGTTTCCATGTTATACAAAACATTAGAAATGTCACGTACTGGTGACTCCTTCCATCCACATTTTTGATTCCATGTTAGATGCTTTGATCTCATGTTAGGGTGATGTAGGTTTCAGAATACTGCATTTGTGTACCAGAAGCAACACTCTCCATCTTGAGGAGAAACAACAGCCTCAGTCTCAATGCTGGCTTAGAGGTAAGGAGATGAGACTAATTTGCCTCAACAGCATCCTCATTTTGAAGGAAGTAGCTTCAGTGCATCTGAGCACCTCGTGTTTTCTTGAGCAGTTAGGCAACTACTTTGCTCCTCATTCTAGAAAATGAAGTAGTTCTTTTCTTTGAGCTATTTCAAAAGGAGCTTCAGGCATATGTTCATCAAAATGAAGTACTCCATCAAAACTTCACATAGTCACATAGTCTTAGTTTGTACATGGTTGTGGCTATTTGTAAAAATAAATAGCAATCTGAGAGGTTGCCATTAGGCAAATTTATCTAACTGGAAAATTATAATTCTTTTCAAGTCTTTTTATGAAACACATTGAAGTGTATAACCGAAAGAACAGCATATTAGCATTTTATATGCTATTACATTTTCTCCTAGGTTTTACTGTTAAGAGTTCCCATATAAAAATCTTTTTAATATTATGGTATTATGTTGGTAATGCTGGCTTTAAGAGCCTTTTTTCTTTTTCTTTTTAGATTTCATAGGCTTCATTATTATTATCGAGAAATACTAAGTATTTTATTTCAATCGCTAAAATAAAAGATGTGCATGCATTGGCATTTTTTGCAATCATTATGCTTTTCATAACAGCTCCTACCATGTTTGTAATGCCATGATGGAAATGAGAAGCGGCATGTGGGATTGATCCAAACTATTTTCCCCATTTCATGTCTATCTAATTCTTCCCAGGTGCACAGTAGCCCAGGCAAAGCATGCTAAGGTAAAAATGGCAAACTTACGTCTGTTTTTCCTTCATGTTGGTTCAAAGTCCTAAGCTGCTACTGGAACTTTTTTTTCCTAGGGACTGCCTTGAAATGGAACCCCTTGAATAAAATACACTCTAAACTGGATCTGTGTGGTATGTGTTTGTGTATGTTTAAAAAGAGTTGTCTTGAATTTAGGAGACAAGAGGTAGGATGAGCAAAGTGGTCCTGATGGGAAAAATAGATAATTTACAACTCATCATTTCAAATTGTTATCAAAATATTAGCAAGTTTGCAGTTTCATATACACTGAGCTGAGCTGAAAATAAATCAGCTTATTTACAGTTAGATATGGGGAAATATTGGATGAAAAGGGTGAACTTAAAACGATGCAAAATTTAGAAGAACAAAATATAAAGATGAATTGGTTTTCATATGCGCAAATACATGCAAGGTATCTTAAAGATTCTAAAATAGAAGGATTTTATGATAAATTGACTGACTTAGATAGGATTTTGACAGGTACTGATGAAAAAGTGATTAAAAAACTATATAGTTATTTGTTGGAAATTAAATTAGAGGAAGAACAAGTTAAAGAAACAATGATTGCTTGGGGGAAGAATTTTGGATATGGGATTGATTGAGAGAAATGGCAAAAATTGTGGTCACAAAATTATAAAATGACAATGTCAACAGCATATAAAGAAAATTTGTATAAGATGTTTTACAGGTGGCACTTTCCCCTGACAAGAATAGCAAGAATGTTCAAGAATAAATCTGAAAAGTGCTGGAAATGTCATCAGATACTTGGCTCATATTACCATATGTGGTGGACTTGTGAGGAGGCCAGGAAATATTGGACTAGAATTCGCATATGGCTGGAAAAAATGATAAAGAAACACATAGATTTGAAACCAGAGATTTTTTTATTGGGAATCGTACCTGATATATATAATAAAAATTTAAAGTATCTGATTGTAAATGTATTAACAGCAGCTAGGATTGTATTTGCTAAACATTGGAAGAGTGAGAAAATACCATTAGAGGAAGAAATTATTAAGAAAATATTGGAATGTGCTGAAATGAGTAGATTGACATTTGAAATTAGAGAACAAGAAGATAAACAATTTTATGAAGTTTGGGATCTTTTTTATCAATGGTTAGATAATACAATATGATAATAGAATATTTAGAAATTTAGGAAATAATGAATATGTAATTTTTCTTGGTTTTGATAATTTTTAAGAATATTTTATTAAGATAGATTTGGTATGATTTCATGATTTGTCATAAAATAATTTAACTTAATTATAGTTATCTCGCTTTAGTATGAATTAGTAAAATTATAGTCAAATGATTGTTCAATAATGATATTGGGATATTTTATTGATGATTGATAATGTGAGTTATTATGTAATATAATTATTCTGATGACTATGAAATGGATGCACAAAAGGGAGTGATAAACCAACCAATACACTGTAAATTTATGAAGAATGTTATAATTTTTTTATTTTTTGTTTTTTATTTTTTTTTATGTCATGTTTTATGTCTTATATGTTTTTTGTCTGTTGTTAAAATCAATAAAACTTTTACCAAAAAAAAAAAAATGACTAGGTGTGTGCGTTGATGAGATTTTATACCACCTCAATTATAGTGCAGTGTGCAATCCCACAATATGCAATTTGGCATTGTAAGAATTTTTTTTTATATCTATACTGTTTTATTGATTTAGGTTATTTATGTAATTGATTTACATGGCTGCCCATCTCTCAGTTGCAACTCTGGGTGACTAGCAACACATTAGGAACAATAGACAAAGCAGTATCAACAGAAGATGTAAAATACCCCTTACAATGTTCATTCGTGATGTTTTGTCTTTTTCAATTTGAGGTCCCCAACAACCTTTAAGAAGGATCAGGTTTTAAGGAATCCCTGCAATGTCCCAAGGAAGAAGCTCCTTTTGACTCCAGAAACAAGCTGGCCTTCAGGAAAATGCCTATTGATGGATACAGTTATGAATGCAGATCAATCCGACTTGTAAAAGGTACGCCTTATTGTACATGTTTAGAATAATGTACATAATTTGATCTGCACTTTCCTTATTATAAATACTCTTTGATAAACATTATTGTGCCTTAATTCATATTTCTTTGTGGGTACTTTTCTCTCAAGTGGGGGATATTTTCTTTTAATTCTAACCTAAATCACAAGACTCTCAGGAGTGCAGTTATTTGCTCAAACACAGATTCTAGCTTGGCGATGAATGCGGGAAGTACAAACGGGATACATTTGTTTAACATTTGGCTCCAAGCCTGAAGACACCAGGGTGTGAGCCAAAATGGAAGAGTGTCACAGCTGGGGAGCTAATGGTGCCTCGGGTTCCACTGCCAAGTCTGACTACATTGTTCCTTAAATTAAAGACCAAATCCTGGATATATACCTAGCACTTAATGGAATAGCAATATACATAGAAACAGAAAATTCCCATATTGCTTTAATAGAAAAGAATAATCTACCTATGTTTCTTTGGGACTGAAGGGTTATTGTTTCCTTTTTGATTTTTTTGATTTTTTTCTCCAAAGATAAAATACAAACACAAAATAAAAACAACAAGAAAAACAAAACAAGTATTACAAACAAGATACAAAAACAAAAACACCTTGTACATAACAAATGTAAAATTAGCAGTGAACATATAACCTCCACCCTGATACTTGTATCTCAAACAAATCTAATAGACTTCCCCTTTGCATTATGGGTCTACAGATACATTTTCCATCCATGCTTGCTAAATTACTATTTTACATCACATTTTCTTAACAAATATTCCAAATATACAAACCTATTCCCTGCTAATCAAGTTGACCAAAATATCTGTTTACTGTAAGAAAGCTGTTAACGCCCCCAAAAATATTAAATTTCAAAATCTTCTGTGAACAATCCATATTATATTCTATTAATATATTTAACATATAGAAACTCTACAAATGGTTCCCAATCTCTTATAAACTTGTCCAAACCATTGCCTATAATCAATCCAGTTAATTTCACCATCTCTGCCAACTCAGTCAATTTCAAAATCTGAAGGGTTATTGCTGTGTTTATTAGTTTCAAAGATTTCTGAGGAAAATAATATAAATAAAGGACTCTCTCAAACTAAGTTTGACACCTATGTAACTTGTGTGGAAATTATGGTTTGCTACAGTGGTGGGATTCATTTTTTTTTTACTACCGGTTCTGTGGGTGTGGCTTGGTGGGCGTAGCAGGAGAAGGATACTGTAAAATCTCCAGTCAGAGGTGGTATTTGCCAGTTCTCTGAATTACTCAAAATTTCCCCTACCGGTTCTCCAGAACTGGTCAGAACTTGCTGAATACCATCCCTGGTTTGCTATCACCTTCTAGAATATTCTAAGAACAATTGCACTCAAAAACTTGGAAAAACAAGGTGACACTCCAATAATCTTCTTGAAGGGGACTTCAGATTTATAGCCCTGAGTATGTTTAGCCTTGCAGGCATTTTGTGCAACCTATGTTCCACACTGAGGCACTGTCACAATTTAATCCAAGCCTGCTAACTCACTGCTGGCATGGCTGGCAGTGGCTGCCCTAGAAATGCCTTGGCCAAATTTGTCTGGGTTTGCTGGCAAATATTGCACTGTTTTCAGTCTCTGTCTTTCTTTCCTGCCATTTTCTGATGTCCTAAGTGCTTCACAGCATCAAGGAAGCCTGCATGGGACAATGGTCTCGCCTTGCCTGATCTGCTATCCTCCTCTCTGTGGTTAAGGCGGGCAGAATGAAACCATGGGGAAAGAGTTCAAGATGAACCACTTGACCTTCTAATGTCAGGTGAGGAACATTTCAGCAGCCTCACCAAGAGAATTTTAATTGATGAGATCCTTTTTTGTTTTGCTCTTTTCCTCATGAAAGACAGGCTGCGATCATGCTGGGCTTCAAAGCTGAGCCTTAATTTTATCTAGGCAATATCTGGACTGTACAGCACCACTGGTGTATTTTATCCTCTCCTTTTTTATATATATACCTATATATATGCAACGCCCCCCTTGAGCACTGCTATCCATAGCCATCTTGGGGATATCTGTATCAGAAGAGAAGAAATGTCCTGTAAGGTCTCAAAACCATTGGACTTTTTTTGACTACCAATTTTGAACTAATGAAACTCATATTTTCCCAGCTATAGGTGGACCAACGAAACCATGGGCCCTTTTTTCCTTTTTTCCTTGATTGAACGTGGTGAAATTGACAAGAACGCCATCAGTTTCCCCACCTCCAGTATCAGGAGAAGAGTGAAACTGTGGCCTTTGATTTTACTTCTTTACTAGTCACCAAGAGACTAGTGCCAGGTGGATGAACAAGTTCAAAGGCAAATTAACTGGAAGTCAGTGGAGGAGGTCTCATGCAAAACCTCTGTCGGTTGAACCCAGATGTCTTCAAAGATCCATCCGTGGAAAGGAAAGAGATGGCCATTGTTTTACCAATGCAGGTGGGAAGAAGGGCAAAGAATCCACAATCAGAAATTGTGACAATCTCCTTCTGGCCACAAAGTGTGGCCACATTTTTATCAAACTGGAGAACAGATAAAAATCTGGATACCAATGTCTTAAATTGCTTCATCTTCAGCCACTTTTAGCATGTAAGACCAACACATAAGACAAGCATGTGAGACAAGTCACTACCTGACTCTGTGGTCTCTTCCCCAAACCCCCAAAACTTTAACCTTGGACTGTCTATTGCTGACCTCACCCCATTCCTAAGAGGTCTGTAACGGATGTGCATAAGAGCACCAGTGTGCCTACCATCCCTGTCCTAATGTCTCCTTTTATTCATACCCATTTCATGTACTAATAATCATGTTCCTAATTATATCTGTTATCAAAAACATGCTTGCCAAAATAAATAAATAAATAAAATAAAAATAAATAAGCAGCATAAGGTAAGTCACTGCTGCAGAAATGTCTGAAAAATCAGATGACAGAGAACGGTAGATACCTGCTCCACCCTGGCACTGCCTTTGGTCTGCTCTATTCCTCCTGTACTACCAGCAATTTCCTCCCTGAAGAACTAAGAAGCAATTATAGAAGTTTGTGAAGATTCATAAGCTTTTCTGATATTTATAAACAGAACAGATGAACTTGAGGAGGCTGTTTGTATGTTTCATTCTTCTCTTGCTAGAAACCTAATCGTTCTATAAAGCATGTTAAAAATGAAGATAAAGTCATTTGGAAAAAAGAATAAGTCTTGAAATTTGAGCCAATTCTTCACTTTTGCGGAATGTTAATTCAGGAAAATATATTTTCACTAACCCTAATATAAAAAATAATAAAAAACCCATGTTACTTTGAAAAGCCAGATAATCCCAATGTAAAATAATCTCTGTCCACATTCATTGACTTTGAAATGAACGAATTAAACAGACATACTGGACAGCTGCCCTTTAATTTTCTAGGTATAGCGCAATTGGAATTAGTATAATATGAACCAGGCCCTGAAAGCAGGAAGGCTGATTCATTGCAGGCAAGGAATTGCGTGGGGTATTTAAGATGGGAAACCATAAACAGTTTTAATGTCTTCCTTGTTCTTTAGCAGCAATGAATTAACTACAGATGTGTGGTTTTCCTAGTCTTCAAAAGAACACTGAATTCTGTTATTGTTTAATGCCAGTATCATGACTATTACAGTTGAAAAATTCCATACATGGTTGTAATTTCCACAGTAATGGGTGGAATACACATGTGTATTCTACATGCAAAACAGGTAGATTTCTCTTTTATCAACTACATATAGGAACACCAATCAGACACTTAATTGCTCAAGTACTGTAAGCCTTTGCTTGGCACATTCAGCTGGTATTTTATATTTCCTGGTAAATTGTAGGCAGGGTGGTTGGGAGATTGTGACTTAACAATGTTAATAAATAAATTGTCTAATCATTGTTTGCTTCCAATCATTTTAGGAAAGGGAATATAAGCAACCTCTATCACTAATTTCCTTGGTTTCTGATAAACATTCCCCAGTTTGAAGAACAAGATGCTATGAATTATGATAATATATTGATTGTCCTTGAATCTTTCAGAATTACATTGAGATACCAATTGTAAAAGAGAATTCAGATTTCTAATGCATGGCATTTTGGTTACAAGATTTGGGGGGGGGGAGGCTTTGAAGAGATTGGACAGCTGTGTGTGTGGAATGGTATAGGGCAGGGATGTCAACTCGCATCGTCATGGCATCATCATGTGATGTATCATGACTTTCCCCCCTTCACTAAACTGGGCATGGGTGTGGCCAAGTTTGACATCCCTGGTATAAGGTCTTTCTGCAGGAGCAGGTAGAAGACTTCCAAGGTCTCTTTCAACTGTTAGAGAAGATTTGAGGGCACTTCAGAGCAACAAGAGATGGTGCTGGGGGTATAGGAGAAACAAAATGTTTGTAAAATTAATCCTAAACACACACTCACACACACCCTTTCTGGAAGAGTGTCTTTCTCTTGGGTTCTTCTACAAACCAAACAAGATTTAAAATGTCCTAAATCTATCTTTTAAAGTTTAAAACAACAACAACAACCACCCAGTCAAAAACATTTATTCAGTTATTTTAAGGAAATGTTCATGTTTGAACAATAGGAAATCCTCAGATAGAGGGAAAGCCTTCCCTTGTTCCAATCTGGCTCACAGATGCTAGTAGGCAAAACAGATGTGAAATGAATGATATGGAATGAAGCCCCAGTAGTGTTTTGATCATATTAAAAAGCTAATCAACACTGGAAAGCCATTTCATCCAAAGCATATTGTTTTGTATTTTCTATTCATATAAACCCCTCAGAAGCTTTCAGGGGAAAAAAGAAAAGAAAAGATTGTGATATGGATTATTCTTTGAGCAGGGATTATTTTCATGAAAACTAAAGACATTATGATATTAGTACAGCTAATGAGATATAAAGGTTTATTTAAAAATTACTAAATGCTGATTATTTGCAATAATGTTGAGTTTAATTCAATATAATGTGTTCATATGTATACGATGTGAGAATGAGTGTGTGTGTGTGTAAAATATCTGGTTTTGAGAGCAGACATTGGAATTTCATTTCAATGTGTGCCATTGTACAGAAAAGTGACAATAAGGTTATCCTGCCCTGTCCTGCCCTATCTTATCTCACCCCACCCCACCCTATCTTATTGTCTTCATTGGTGGCAGCTAACTATCAATTATGATGTAATAAAGCTGAAAAAGTTAAAACAGCTTAGTGCATTATATATTTCAACTGTAGGCCTCGCTTTATATTTGAAAAACATATCTCAAGTAAAAGAAGTGTTCTTTAAGATGTAGTTTTTTGTTTTACGTCCAAAAACAATATTATTTTTTATTTCTCCAACTTAATTATCAAAGAGTAATTTTTAAACAATGGACCTTTTCCAGATCCTTCCATGAATAGTTTAGAATACCATAACTGTATAGCAGCAACCATATTAACCAGGTTAATTACTACATAAGGAAATAACCCAAAGCCAACAACTCAAAAGGTTTTTAAAAATAAAAAATTCAAGACAATTGTCATAGATGTATCCAGGGAACATTAATACTTACATTCTGTTTGCAATCATTTAATCCAAATATACTTCATAATTCTTTTAGATGCCGTAAATATGTTCTTTGTAATCAGATGCTTCAATCGTTTGGCAAAAGCTATTACAATTACAATCTCAATTCCAAAAATGGATTCCCACTGACCTTGAAGTTTGGGTATTACAATAGATATGGTTAGAAGCAAATGTATTACATAAAAAATGAATAGGATTGCTTTAAAATGATTTGACCATGAAAGGTCTTTATAATTTACTAACTGGAACTTGTGATTTGCTACTTCCATGTTCTTTAAAGTCCCAAATCAGTCAGACTATGTGCCCCAGGACATCACTATTCTGGGAAAATAAAGCTTCAAATGTCTGCTTCTGACAACCCATGTTAGAAGAAAAAAAAAAAAAAGGTATGTACACAAACCCTCAGTGAACTTTCTTTTTCCCCTGGAAAATCTAAGATAATAGCCATGTTAAAAAGAAAAGGATTATGGCTTACTTTGAAAATAATACATCAAATTGATTTTGTATTTGACATTCACATCATTTATGATCTGTATTTTTGATTCATTTCTTACTGGATCTTTGTGGTGGCATAAATTATTTGGGCTTTTTTTCTACATTAAAACCTGTTATTTAAGCAACATAACTGGAAAATGCTGCATACTATTTGGGTTTTTTTTTTTTACATGCTGTGGGGGTTGCAAAAGGACAGTTGCATGAATATAAAAAAGGCTACTGTTTTTAACTCCACATTTTTTTTAAAAAAATAAGAAATTACCCTGTTTCTCCAACAATACGGCCTCCCCCAATAGGAAGTCCCAGCATGTTTTATAGGCATTAAATAAATTAAGCCCCTCCCCCCAAATTAAGGCCTATATTAAAACATGCGAAATGGGGGGAGAATGGCGGGGGGGGGCCCTTGCTGTTAGGAAGTACTTTTGATGCACACCCGGATATGGTGCTGCCTGCGTTGACCCTGATACAAAGTGCCCCACCAACGCCGAGGTGAACATCCAAGCAGTTGCCGCCCGCCTGAAAATGCAAGGGGGGAGGGAATTAAGTCACCCCCAAAAAGACGGCCTAGCTGTTTTTTCGGGACTCAAAAAAAAAATAAAAAAAAGACCCGGCCTTATTATATGAGAAACATGGTAGTTACTATTGCTAGGAGCATAGACTTAACTAATCATAATATGAAACTTCACTTGATATCCATGCATTAAAAGAACTATAAAGCAATAGCAATAACAGACTTATATACCATTTCACAGTGCTGTACAGCCCTCTCTCAGCAGTTCACAGAGTCAGCATATTGCCCCCAACATCTGGGTATTCGTTTTACTGACCTTGGAAGGATGGAAGGCCAGTCCGTATCGAACTCCAGGCTGTGGGCAAAATCAGCCTGCAGTACTGTATTCTAACCACTGTGCCACTACAGTTCTTATAAAGGGACTATAGTTGTCTATACAGGGGCTACAGTTGCCTCTGTCCCATCCCCATGTTTCATTTCACTTGCTCCATTGGCAACCATATCTGTTATCCATTGTTGTGCTTAGCCATGTACGTATACTATCAAAATAAAGTTTGTAACATGTTTCTTATTCTCATTCATAATTAAATATTAAAGAAATGGGATTAATATTTTTTAACCATTTTACAAGGCTAAAAAAATCCACAACCTTATTCATGCTATTGACATTACTATGTCATC
The DNA here is from genome assembly GCA_033807585.1 of Hydrophis major. Taxonomy (NCBI): domain Eukaryota; kingdom Metazoa; phylum Chordata; class Lepidosauria; order Squamata; family Elapidae; genus Hydrophis; species Hydrophis major. The sequence continues at coordinate 137,328,498 of CM066329.1, read as the reverse complement.
CTAACATCCATCAAAGGACACAAATAATATTCTCTTTTTTACATCAAATTAGGTATTTAAACTTTCCCAGCAAAAGCAAGTCCTATAAGTAAACGTACATGTGATATCCCTACTAGACAGAAGCCATTGCTATTTTGTACTTGAAAAATATGTGTACAGTATCTAAATAAAAATAAAAATATGATGTCCAATTTTTTTTACTTGTCCTCACTCTCAGAAAAAATACAGCAATATTTTTTTAAAAAATATGAATCAGGCTAATTATGTGAGCCTTTTGGGTTGGATGTCAATGACCCTACATTGTTTAGGCCCTGCCTTTTTCTTGCCTTGTTGACTTGCACACCCAGTTTTAAGAAAACACATACTCTGGAGAAACAGATGCCTGCCAAGTATGTATGTAAAGAATCTCTCTCTTTACAAAAATATGAGGTTCAATAAATGTGACTGATTAATAAATTAAACCTTAAGGAAATCTTTGGTAGTGATTAATTCAAGTAAGGAATCTAAACAATTAATGGATGCCAGTACTGAGAAATCTCTGTTATATCTGAGGCACTAGCAGGTTTCCAGACTGTTAATTGCATTTTTGCTGTCTTTAATTGCTGTTGTTATTCAGTTGCCAAGTCATGTCCTATTTTTCACAACCCCATGGATCCTAGTACACCAGGCTCCCCTGTCCTCCACAGTTTCCTGGAGTTTGCTCAAATTCATGTTCACTGTGTTCTGCCATCCCCTTCTCCTTTTGTCTTTAATCTTTCCCATTATCAGAGTCTTTTCAATGAGGTGGCCAAGATATTTGAGCTTTGGCTTCAGTTTCTTTCCTTCCAAAGAATAGTCAGTTTTACTTTCTTTTAGGATTGACTGATTTGCAGACCAAGGGACTCCCAAGAGTCTTCACCAACACCACAATTTGATGGCCCCTCTCTTTAATACCATTTTATAATTAATATTGTTGTCTACCATGGATACTTGAATGTGTTACTGTATGGTTATGTTATAATTATTGTTAATTGTCAGGAGGTGGGGTTTTTTTTTTTGAGATTATGGCACAATACAAATATAATAGATAAAACTGTTTTATGCAATAAAAAGAATAGATGAAAAATTTATTGGAGAAACAGTACAGCTCAAAGCATGTTTGCAATTAAGAATTTAACATTCTCGTAGTTAAACTATCCATGGATTTGCTCAAAGAAAGAGAGGCATATTTCTGCTTGTTGAAAGCATTTTGGCAACTGTTAAAGTTCAAGACAGCTTTTGGAAGGATGAGTCTATTGCAAGTTCTGCTTATTGGTTTGTATACTGAATATTACTGAAATTGGAATTTAAATGGCAGGACAGTATTTTTATTCCTGATTGTGATGGTTGTTCCAAAGTTTTCTGTCCCAGGAACTCAGTAAGACTCAGTTTTATTAGAAAAACCCAAGAACTGCATTTCTGATTCTGTGTGCCAGGAATAATTTTCCTGCAGAAGACTAGCAGTCTGGTGACTTTCAAGATCCAGTACTTATTTTCAAATTCTCTGGTGAGGTTAAAAGAAATAATTATATACAAAACAAATCTGAAGTGAAAATACCTTAAATATTCCTTTTTTCAATTTAGGTTATTTGAGATAATTACACTTGAACTTGTCTTTCAACTGCACAAAAATAATTGAGAGAACATTCAAATATATATGAGGACCAGGTATTAGACTGCTCACTCAATCAAAGCATGATATTGGAGGTAAATGGAGTGGGGAAGTGAGAAGGCTGGGATTTAAGTGGTGTGGATGAATGGATGGGTTGTGAGAAAAGTTCTAAATCCTATTCTTTGGAAAGCTTCATGTGACAGGATAATTTGTGCTAGATTACTCAAGTATTTATAAGGCATTGTAATATTGAGGGAACCTGTTTATTTAATAAACATCAATTAAATTCTTTGTTTAAATGTTACAAAGTAACTGTGCTGTTCTGTATCCCCCTGTGATGACCCGGGACAAGGCATGAAGGTCACACAGTCAGCTGAGAGTCCCCTTTAATGCTCCAAATTCTTTCACAAATGCTCCCATATTCTTGGCAAGTCCCAGAGCAAAGCATGCACACACACACGGCAGCTTCTAACTACACACAGTCCATGAAGCAAGGAAGAAGCAATGAATCCATGAAACAAGGAACAAACAATGAGTCCATGAAGCAAGGAAAAAGCAAGTAGACTTGCAAACTCCAAATGTCTGTACTGGCACACCAAACTACAAATTCAGCATTTGTTCTCGACAAATGGCCCTCCCTTCAGCATCTCCTTAAATCTCAGTCCCCAGGTGTGCCTTGTGAGGGATGGGGCGCTCTCCTCCTGAGTCGTTGGGTCAGCCTGCACTGTTCATGCCTTGTCTCCACTCTCTGTGCTCGGAGATTAGTCCTTGCTCATCGCCTGAGCTCTGTTGCTCTTCATGTCCACTGCTTGCCCTCTCTGGTCATCCTTCCCCCGTTCCTCCCTGCTAATAAGCCATCCCAATCCTGATGGGCCTTGGGCTGCCTCGTCCTGCTCCTCCTCACATTCCTCCAAAGCCAACAAAGCTGCCCCATCGTTGTCCGTCGGCTCCAGCTCCAGCTTGTCCTCCTCCACAGATTCAAGCTCCAACGGGGTCATGACACCCCCTTCTATTTAGTCACATTACTTCTAATATATAAATTGAGGAAAGAAATAAAAAAAAATATTTCCAAGCTAGGAGGGAGTTTGATGGTGCCAGGCAAACCAATAGACCCCCAAGAGATCTGTTTTATAGGATTGTGTTTCAGTTTTGAAAAACAAGATTTATGGAGGGTGCAGTATGCCAGCATAAAATTAAGACAATAACCTTTTTTAAAATACCAAAGTGAACTTTCTGTATATGCCCCAGCCATATGGGAATGCCTGGGAGCAGCATTCAAAGCAAAAAGGTACTTCATTCATGTTTCTTTGGATGCTGAACAATTTCATATTTTTATGAACCAATTCTGAGTGAGATTGAAAGATCTGACAAAGCAAAACATTGCTCTGAAGACTACAGAGATTGAATATGAAGTAATATGGAAGAGAGAATTTATTTCTAGTCCAAAGCTGCATAAAGGAAGAAAGGTGAGAAAAGATCTTTCAATAGAAGAGAATATATGTGGATCATATATTGTTGAATTCTGGAGTACTTGGTGCTCTCTGAGCTTGGTAGTTTGCTTGCAGGTATTTTGTTACCCAATTAAGTAACATCAGTGCCTGCCAGCATCAATATCTACTGACAATCTGAAGTAAGTACAATATCAAAGGTTATTTAGATACAGTAAAAAGTTACATCTTTTTTTGCATTAGGAAACTACTTTTCAGAGTGGCATCAAAGTTGATGAAGTTTGTTTGAGACTTTAAATACTTTTCTCTAGTTATTTGCTGGTTATATTGTTACACTTTCCTCATATTTTTTCTCTTGGCATCTCTCTGCTGATAAGGAGAATGGAAAGGAGAGGAAAGAGATTCTCAGTAATCAATCTTCTTTCTGTAGGTCGTCGCAGCTTTCTAATTATGTTCCATATTTGAAAGACCTTTCAGAAGGCCATGGGCATAATTGATGGAAGTTTCTCTTATTGCTCTGAATTTAGAAATTTATCCAGCTTGAATTCATGTACATTCCTTTTTTCTCCAAGTATATCTTGGATTCTGCACCTCACAACTAATTCCAGAAACATAGCATTACTGCTTGATACAAGGGTGGTTGAGTCCAGATTTCTTCAAGAAGTAAGACATTTAGGTGTTTATCAAATTAGATCCAAATTCCTTCCAACCTGGAAGAATACAGTAACTTTTCTTATTAGCGAAACTAATTAGCGAAACTACCAAGTGAAAAACTTGGAAATGTGGAAATCACAAATCTGCAATGATTATTGTGATTTGCTTTAAGTGGGTTATCTTGATTTTGATCTTGCTAGCAACAGTTAATAAAAATTAGAGTTTAGTTTCTTTTAGAACTTTACACATGCAGGTCCCTACCTTAAATCTAAGATGGCTAGCCAATATTCTAGTCCAAAATCAAGTAGTTTAGTGTCTTCCAATATGTTGAACAACAATTCCAATGGACACTTGCCATCAGTCATGTATAAGTAACATTTGATGAGTATAGGTTGCTTTCAATTCCTTTGGGTCAATATTTGAGTACTGTCCAAGGTACTGAACCTGCTTTGCTCCAGCTTTGTAAGAGATGCCTATCACTCCACTACACAGAAAAACAACCCTGCAAATAATATAATTGTATTTTTACATTAGCTGCTTTAAGGGTCTGTTTTGAGAAACAAAACATGATGCATCGACATGTTTGAAAATGAATGGGAAAATTTTGTTTTGACCTTGCACCCAACACAACACCTCTCAGCTACTCATTAAAGGAGCCACATTTCTCCCACAAAATGTTCTGCTTTAACAAATCCACTCATCAAACTCAATGGGATTCCTAGGGAAGTGGTACCATCTCTTCTTCAGATTTGTACTGAAAGGGAAAAAGTGGGGCCATTCTAAAGAATTGTAGAGAATGCTTGCATTCATATGACATCATTTTTCCCCAAATCTTTTCCTTGGGTACTTGGCTCTAATAAATAAATACATAAATAGTTTAAAAATATATAGTACAGTTTAATCTGTCTATTAAAATAAATATTTTAAAAAGAACTTTGGAATTTTCTGCTCATGCTTGCTTGCTAATTCTGCAAGTTCCTGCCTTGTGATATGATGCACTCCAACAAGTAATTAGTTGGAAGAAATAATTTAACAGCTAATGCTCTTCAGATGTGCAGGCATATCAAGTTCAAAAAGGAAAGAATGCCCATCTCTCACTAATGAGAAGATCAATTCCCCTTATTTCCCCAAATTGTTGCTGAGACATTGATGACTTTGAGAAAACAACAGTTTAGTATGTCTTCGTTAAATAATTGAGAATATGGTGGACTTCTCTATTACCCAGCTGTTTAAATTTCAATCTGTCTGGTATACATTCATAAATTATTGATGCTTCATAAATCTCACTATTGTGTTTTCAGGCTTGTTATATCCTTACACAAATCAACAGACCAGCAAGCCCCAGTCTAGGCACAGCAAGTGATTACATGTTTTTATATCAATGCATTCTGGCTTATGGAAGTTATTAATGGTTTAAGTTTTCGCCTTGCCTTATGTGAAAGAACAAATCAAAAGATGACCAATCCAAGGGAGAATAGGGCAGGAAGACAAACCTTAACATTACAGCAGATATTGCAGCAATTGATTAAGTAAATGTAAACAAGAAATATATCAGCCAATCAAATCTAGGCCAGAAACCTTCCTGTGGTTTTTAATGCCTAATAGGATGTGACCATAGTCAAGGTTGGAGTGTTCTAATCCTGTGATGACCCATTGCCTTCTGGAGTATGTTCAGAGCTTCTCCACTGCCATGGTTGAATAAGAAGAATCAAGAAGCTCATATCTCATGTGTTTTTTCTTAAGAAAGAAATAGCAGATTGAGGGTGGAGTGAACCCTCCACCCTGTCCTCTCTCAGAGGACTGAGGCAATAGCATGTCCAGGATTCCTCTTCATGGTCCTAATTAAACTACCTCCCACCCCAGCTTCAATTAAAGGCAACTTCTGTTTTGGAATGTCTAGCAATTTTGAGGTTGCACTTTTCATTAGGCTATGGACTGTTTTCTAAACCATGACTAGATACAAATGGGGTCACCAAAAGTCAGGCCCCATAGAGAATTTTTAATATAATTTACATTAAATGGTCATATTCATTACCATTTTCTTCTAAATATTTCCTTAATTAACACATTACTTTTGAATGTGCCTAAGAGCAGTAACATTATCTCTAAATATATCAATAAAATAAAATACTGTCATTGGCTTATGGGGTTTGAGGTTTCATATACTCTGTGTATGTTTCTCTCTCTCTCTCTCTCTCTCTCTGTGTGTGTGTGTGTGTGTCTGTGTGTGTGTGTGTGTGTGTCTGTGTGTGTGCAATATATGTTTACAGCAAAGGAAGTAGGAATGTCATTGATTATACTGACTTAATCAGTGAACCCGATTAAGTAAATTTGGAATACATTAACAAATAATCAAGAAAAAAGTGGCAGAAAACTAACACTGAACAGGAGTTTTAGTTTAAAAACATAAAGAGGGGTAAGTCTGTTCTACCAATGTTTCTTAGGTGGTAAAATAACTTTTTACTGATGTAATAATTTGAACAAAAGAGATAATTACTGTATGATCAATTGCAAGGTATTAAAGGAAATCTGCTGCTAAATGGGAACTCTACTGATTAGGAATTTATATAAATCTATCCATGCAATCCAGAGGAAATGAAAAAGGGGGGGATGAGATACTGACTTTTGCTTAGTAAAGCCATACATGGTTGGCTTAGAAATAGAGAAAGATGGAATCCAGTCACAAGACAAGAGATCTTATTACACCTGTCTATATGCTCAAATGAGGCTACCTATGGGAAGCTCAGCCCAGGAGCAAGAATTCTGTGGACTCAGCACTTGTGATGTAATTTAGTAGACAAAATAAGCACATACGTAGCACCTAATCTAGATCACTTTAAGTCAAAAGCAACTTTTCCCAGGAATATATACCAGCAGCAAAGGGGAGCTAGACAAGTCCAGAAAAACATGTGGCTGTTTTGTAGGATTCCAAATAGATGCTCTGTGCAAAATAATATGGGCCTTAATCACATATTGACCAAGTGGCAACACCCAGCTGACTGATCTTGAAAAAAACAAGAAAGATTAGTGAAACTATTTAAGGAGATGATTTGGAAACCACAAGACAGTAGACTAGATTGAAAAAGCAGTGTTGACAAGAAAATAACATGGGTATTAGGATTTGCCAGGAGTCAAACAAGTCTTATCTATAACTTCAGAGATTTGGAAAAGATAATCTGAAATAAATACCTCAATTTAGTAGTGGAATCCCATTATCAATTCTGTGTTAATTTTTCAAGTAGCATCGATCAACTATCATTTAGAATAAATTCCCTCTGCTTTATGTGTGGTCATATTGTTTGTTACAAACCGACTATGACTCTTTGATTTCAAGTTTTCTACAATTAATAGTATCTGACTAACTAAATGGCTTTCGTTACACCAAAGGAACCATTTCTTCTGTTAGCGGAATAAATATAAAACCTTTTATGCAAAAATAAATCACTTCAATTGATGGTAAGAAACTGGACACACAGATAGTCATTCCATAGGAACCAGAGATGTATATTTGAATGTACACCTTAAACTCAATAATTGACACCACTTGGGAGAAATACCCACTTCTCTTGACGGCTCTAATTACTGCATGTAATTCTCTCTCAATGATTAGAGGTGGACCAGAGCCTGGGCCTGAATATGCGTGCAATATTCCAAATGTTACCATAATTCTATTTCAAAACATAGTACATCATGAAAGAAAGGTCAACCATTATTTACCCACATTATTTTTCAAATTGATAAAATATGTGTCCCACTCTGTGTCGTAGTGCAAAATTTCACAATGGGTTCACCACAAATATGCAAAAATGGTGACCTCTAGCTCTTCACTAATTATGCCACCAGAACTGTTATGATGTGATTGGGTAGTTGTTTGGAGTATAAAAGTATTAAAAGCACCAACTGTTTCAACGCATTCAGGCATATTCAGGAGGGAGATTTTTTTAGTTGTTACTGCAATATAGGTAAGGATATGCACAAAATATTCAGTGTTTGGAGGACATGGTGCCTCAATGGAGAGGCCACCATTACATATGTGTTTAAATTGAATTTGCTCATATTGCCACAACATGTTATTTGAAGCAGTTAACAATTGTTTGGAGGGTGTATTTGCAAATTTGGTAGATTATATCTGCTGGTAACAGTTTCATTTTTTAACAGTACTGTTTGCCTATAAAATCTAGTTATGGAAAATTAAGAAACTGCAGGATAACCTGATTGCACATGCTTAGAACATACCTCAGAAATTAAACTTGGATTGGTAGTTATATAGCTATAGTCTCCTTAAAGCTTTTGCAGTTCCAGTTGAATACCATTAGACTAAATATTCCACACAATGTGATGCTCCTATTTAACCTGTTAAACTACTATATAAACTCTCCTATTACATAAGAAGAAAAATATGGTTTCCACTTTTTTTTCCTGTAAGTTTCTGAATATATTGTGTGTCTAAAACAGAGTGTGAAAATAGCAATAGAATTTAGACTTATATACTGCTTCACAGTGCTTTACAGCCCTCTTTAAGCAGTTTACAGAGTCGCATATTGCCCCCAACAATCTGGGTCCTCATTTTACCCACCTTGGAAGGATGGAAGACTGAGTCAACCTTGAGCCGGTGAGACTCAAACTGCCAAACTGCTGGCAGCCAGCAATCAGCAGAAGTAGCCCACAATATTGCCTTCTAACCACTGTGCCACCACTGCTCTTAATGGCATAATGATGGGATATATAGACTAAGAAATGTCAGTGGCCCAATGCAATAGGCATTGCCTCGGCATTGGCTTCTCTGCATATTAATGTGTTTGTTTCAGGTTTCCCATTAACAATCGTACCTGAAAGACCAGATCTCAGAGAGGGTATCATCTCAATGAAAGAAGTTTAATAATAATGTAAACACCTGAGGATTATTTCTAGGTGTTAGAATTACACTTGTAGCGCAGGTGTGGTGCTTTTATAGTCAGTGCTTTCCTGTTTGAAAGAAAGCCCACTGCTTTGAAGAGGCTAAAATTTAGTTCCATATCTGGATGGCTCTGACTTGGACTAATTTAAAGATAAAAGGAAACAAGGAAAAGAAGTTAAACATCTTCATGCTGAATTGTAAGTTTATCTAATGTAAGCAACTTGGCTGAGTGGTACAAAGAGAAAGGAAGGTTAAAAAATATGATAGTATTAAATGAAGAGGTGAATTATGAAAACAGGAGCTGAAAGAAAAAGGAACAATGATGACCTTGTCAGGACAGTGAAGGAACAATGATGACCTTGTCAGGACAGTGAAAATAGCTAAGCCACTAAGCGGGGAGACTAAGAAGCTCAGGCTGCATTTGCCAGAAGAATCCTGGGTCTTCCCACCTTGGTTCCATCACCTGATTTGGGATAGCAGCTTAGTAGTTCCTGTTACTATCATGGAGAGGCATCTTAGGTGGTGCCCTGGCATTTATGTGAGATAGAGTGCCCACTCACCCATAGAAAGACATGGCGGTCCCTCCAACCAGTTATTTAATTTACATAGGTTTACTAGGTCCACAGTACCACAGAAGAACAGCAACCTTGTGTGAGAAAATCAAGAGGGGAATATTCATGCCCTGTCTTTATTATTTTAAACATTGCAATAATCTAGGAATAGATCATAGGAAAACGGCAGTTCCACAGCTGCCTCAATGTAAAACACTTCGAATCTAAAAGTTTTGTCATTTTGATAAGATCAGAGATCTTTCCTTAATGCTACTTTGAACAGATTTAATCAAAAACCAAAAATAAGAAAAGGAAGAAAAGAATTGACGGAAGATTTACAACTCATGCAGAGTAATTTTGAGTTACTAATACCATGCAAATAAAATTTGGGCATCAGTTATTTCTTTGGAAGCTTACAGAAGAGCTTTCAATAGACCTGTCATTTCAGCAAAGATCTGGTTAGTAATTTTACAATTAGCTGACTCATAGAAAATTACCAAATCCTACACCCTACATATGATTCTCAGCAAATTTCTTAATACCTGTTAAATGTTTATATGTTTGATTAATGTATTTGTTTTATAAAACATATTCAAGGTGTGAGAAGTAGGAAACAAGGCTCTTGCTGTATGGGCTTTGTTGTATCTGTTAGTTGTTCCAGTCCTTTTCCTTTGAAGTTCCATAAAAGCAGAAAGATGCTCAGGCTTGTACATTTCTCAATGTTCAAGTTAAAATTAATAATGCCAAACTGTGGAAATGATTGTTTTTCTTTTTCATAAAAGGTTATTTTAAAATACTTTGCAGAGACAGCCCCAAACAATATTAATTCTCTGAACAGACACATTTCTTTAAATACTTCTTATAACTGGGAAGCAACAAACTGCTAGAATTTCTCACAAATTATATTGTTGTAACATATTCTGCAAGTAAACAATAATTATAATCAACCATTTTCTCCTAGCAGAATAATTTCCAGTTTGGTTGAAGAATTTAACTAATTACTGGTAGATAGCTGCATTTGGTTTCTCTTTTTACCTCAGGAGAACTTGAATAAATGTTTTAACATCTTCCCCCACTGTCATTGCTTTAGCTTTTAAGGGCCTCCTGGTGCCCATATCATGTAAATCAGGGGTCTCCAACCTTGGCTCCTGGAAGCCTGGCGGACTTCAACTCCCAGAATTCCACAGCCAGCTGTGGAACTCTGGGAGTTGAAGTCCGCCAGGCTTCCAGGAGCCAAGGTTGGAGACCCCTGATGTAAATTATGACACTGAATACAGTGGCTGTGCGGAAGTGTAATGAATATACTTGTAAATGTTCATACCAATCACATAATATTCAGTTTTCTATTTTAAGCCATAGGAATTGTTCATTTCAGCATACGTTCAAGAAAATTACTTTATTTTTTCTAGCCTAACTTTAAGCAAAACACTCCCTGTATTCTTCATATTTTGCCCTTTGTGCTTCATTAATTAAAGAAGTGCTTATTTTAAAGGATTTAGATGTAGTCTATCAGCAGTGGAAAAGAATCTTCTTAGTGAACCCTTAGCTCAAAAAGTAATTGTGTATCTACTTTGCACTGATTCGGTAATTCTTCCTCTTTCCCACTTCTGCAATGTTACTCAGAAAAACTGGATATTTTTTCTTCCTCTGGGTAGAGTTTTCCCATTATGAGAAAAACATAAATATCGAATAGAACCTATCACTGAAATAGACTCTCTTTCTACAATGTTCCAAAAATAAAAAATAAACAAAACAAAACAAAACAAAACAAAAACATGCAGGTGGGACAACCAAACCGTTTAAAGCAAAACAAACCTCATGGCAAACCTGTCATAAATTCAGGCATGGGTAGAATGAATGGAGACAGTCTTAGTTGGTGACTTTCAACTCTTTATTGCATAGTGACTTCTAACTTGTGTAACAACAACTCTACTTATATAGGTAATGCTAATGTTAAATAACCAATAGGAGCTTGTGAAATGCTAGCTCCAGTACCAATAAGAGTCCTTTGTTAAGGGCCAATCAGATTCTCAGAACCCGACCAATCCGATCTAGCCGCTTAACACCCAATCAGAAGTGCAGGGCCAGAACCCTGCACTTTACCTCAAGCTTGCCTTTATTCAACTATTTACATACATAACACCCCTTCCCCCTGGCTTCACAATTAGTTTGTGACTATGTAGTCCTTTAAATAGGACGGTTGTCTCTTGGGTCTGTCAGATTTTCTTTGGACTGGCTGCGTGCAGTCCCGTTGAGGTAGGGTGTTGTTTTGTAGTGGCTCATCTTCTTGTTCTGGTGTGATTTCCCTTGGAGCGTATGATTCTTCTTCCTGCTCCATTTCCGGGGTTTCACTTGATTCATCGCTTTCCTGGAACAGGTTTCCTGGCATATCGTCATCTTCTCTTCCTTCCCCCCCCTCAGTTTGGTCGTTGGGAAGGTGTTGGTTAGCAGTTATAAATCGTGACCGTAATTGGTCAATATGTCTTTTCCATAGTCTCTCATCTATACATTTTACAATATAGGATCTGGGCCCAGTCTCGCGTATTATCGTTGCTTCAATCCAAACTGGGTCGCCTGATAAATTCCTTGCATAAACGGGGTCGCCTACCTTGAAGGTACGGTAGCGCCCGCTGGATCCTGGAGGCTTCTTTGGCTCGTAAGCAGGGTGCAGTCGGTCGAGGCGGGAATGGAGTTTTCGCCCCATGAGAAGTTCAGCGGGAGTTCTGCCGGTTTCGCTGTGCGGAGTGATGTATTGTAGAAGTAGAATGCGGTTTATTTTTTCGTCAAGATTATCATAGTCCATCTTTTGTAAAGTCTTTTTTACAAATTGTACCATGCGTTCCGCTCAGCCGTTGGTAGCAGGATGCGCTGGCAAGGTGAGCGCATGGTGGATGCCGTTGTCAGCAAGGTACTGTTCAAACATTAGCGCTGTAAACTGTGGTCCGTTATCGGACACTAGGACGTCCGGCAATCCATGAGTTGCAAAGAGTCTATTGAGGACTTTAATTACTGCCTCGGAGGTTGTATTGGCCATCCGATGAATTTCTAACCAATTAGAGTATGCATCGACAGTCAACAGCAATGTCTGTCCTTTGATCGGCCCTGCGAAATCCAGGTGGATTCTGGACCAGGGTCCACGTGGCGTCTCCCATTCGGTTGGTGCAGCTTTTGGCGGTGCGTTGCTGGTTTGTTGGCACTTGGTGCAGGCCTTGACCCATTGCTCGATGTGTCGGTCCATGCCTGGCCACCACGCGTAGCTCCGTGCGAGAGCCTTCATTCGTACGATCCCGGGATGTCCTTTGTGCAGGAGCCGTTCTGGGACGACGACTCTATCGCCCCAGATAACGCAGCCTTTTTGAGAAAAAAGTTCAGTTTGTCTTGTTTTAAATGGCGCGAAGTCATCTGGGATCTGGTCCAATGGCCATCCACGCTCTACCCAGCCTAGGACTCGTGCTAGGGTGTGGTCTCGTCTGGTCTCCCTCGCGATATCTCGAGCGGTCAAAGGAGGCGAGTTGAGCGTTTTGATTTGTAACGCCGATACTGTTGGTGCCGGATTGTCGAGGGTCTCTGGTAGCGGTGCTCTGCTGAGTGCGTCGGCATGGGGAATGGCTTTTCCCGGTCGATGTAACAATCGATAATTATAAGCAGCTAGAAACTCTGACCAGCGAGTCATTCTTGGGGACAATATATAGGGAGTTGGTTTGTCCCCAGCGATTATCCCCAATAAAGGTTTGTGGTCGGTTACAATTGTAAATGTCCTTCCATATACATACTCATGGAATTTTTTAACGGCTGACACAATTGAAAGAGCCTCCTTGTCTATTTGTCCATAGTTACGTTCTGCCTGGGATAGAGTCTTCGAAAAGTATGCAACGGGAGCCTCATTTCCATTAGGTAGCACATGGCTCAAAATAGCGCCCACCCCAAATGGTGAGGCATCACAAGTTATAACCAAGGGTAATGTTTCATTATATTGCATAAGTACAGAATCAGATGTAAGTAAATCTTTTACATTTCTAAACGCTTTTTCTTCTCGGTAACCCCAAACCCATAATGCTTTCTTATCTAATAACCGGTGTAATGGTTCAGCCACAGTCACCTTATGTGGTAAAAACACATTGTAGAAATTGATAAGGCCTAAAAATGCTTGAAGATCAGTTTTGTTACGAGGTCTGGGAGCATTCCTAATTGCCCTTAATTTACTCTCAGTTGGGTGAATACCCTGACTATCAATGCGATAACCTAGAAATTCAACACTGTCGGTATACAGATAACATTTATCCCTTTTTACTTTCAATCCCGCTTCTTGGAATTTTTTAAGCACACATTTTAAATGATTCTGCAGAATTTTTTTACTAGGAGCTGCAATCAATATGTCATCAAAATACGGAACCACGCCCTTGATTCTCTGTAACAATCGTTCCATTAAACTTTGGAATATTCCCGGGGCCACACTCACCCCGAACTGCAATCGGGTACATTTAAAAGCACCTCTGTGCGTTACTATTGTTTGGGCTTGGGCTGTTTTATCGTCCACGGGCAATTGTTGGTAGGCTTGAGCTAAATCTAGCTTAGCGAAAACCTTTCCACCTCCCAGGGAATGAAGGAGATGCTGCACCACCGGCACTGGATACGCGTTCTGTTGGAGGGCGTGATTTAGAGTGGCCCAGTAGTCCCCACAGATTCGGATTGACCCATCTGGTTTAATGGGAGTTACAATAGGAGTTTCCCATGGGGAGTGATCAATGGGTTGCAGTACCCCTTGTTTAATTAGTTTGTCAAGTTGTTCATCTATCTTGGTCTTAAGGGCGAACGGAACTCGACGGGGCTTTAAACGGATCGGGGCGACCTTAGGGTCGAGGCTGAATGAAATTGGGGTCCCCTTATACTCGCCCAGACGGTCTGCGAAGACATTGCTGAATTCGGACATAAGATCCTCCTCCCACTCGCAATCACTGACTCGGTTCACGCCGGCTAACTCGATGCCGAGTGGCGCAAACCATTGGAGGCCCAACAAACTAGGCCTGTCCCTATCGATGATCGTTAGAGGTAAGTAGGCCGTATGCTTTTTAAACGAGACGCGGACTCGACAAGACCCGACCACAGGGATCCGATTCCCTTGGTAATCTTTAAGGATAAGGCGTTGCATTCGAAGGTCTTGGCGTTGGATGGTAGGAATGAGTTGCTTTAATGTCTTCCACGACACCATCGAGAGGGACGATCCCGAGTCGACCTCCATGTGGCAGGGTTGGTTCTCTATGGCTACTGTAACTCGATTCTTCTTAGCGTCCAGGGCCGAGGCGTGACCTATAGTGATAGTATGGTGAGCCTCTTCTTTCTGCAATGCTCGATATCTGTAGGAGTGGTTTGCTGGGTCTCGCCTTACAGGACGGTTTCCTGCCGATTGGTGAAAGTTGGTTCCCTTTGAGGCCGGGCTTGGTCCCGGTAAACTGTGACAGACTCGACCGATGTGGCCTCATTTCCCGCACTCGTGGCAGAGTGCGTCACGGAATTTTCAGTCTGCCCTGGGATGGTTTGCCCCGCAGCCAGCGCAAGGGCGTGAGGTTTTAGGACGAGGGTCCCGGTCGGAACGCAGTCGATGGACCCCTTCTTCGTCACTGTCTGACGACAAAGAGAGGTCCTCGTGATGCGTCGTAACGAGCTGCTCTTCCGACTTGGATAAAAGGTCGCCAGTCGGTGGGGTCGTTGGGTTTCGGCTTTGCCTTAGTTGCGCCGCAGACTTTTTGGTCGCCTCAGCAGCAGTGGCTTCGGCGATGGCGTCAGCAAGGCCGATGTCGCCCTTCGCCATCAGCTTGCTCTGCACGCCTGGTGCATCTAATCCCAGAATTAGGCGGTCTCTCAATGCTTCATCTAAGTCTGCGAACCCGCAGAGGCCTCCCAAGTGTCGGAGGTCTGCCACGAAGTCAGCCACACTTTCTCCTTTTCGTTGGCTTCGTTGATAGAACTCGTGGCGTCTCACGAGTGTGAGTATGGTTGGCGCGTAATGGTCTCTCAGGAGAGGTTCGAGGTCGTCCCAGCTTATTGCTTTCACTTCTCGAGGCTTTGCGAGGGCTTTAGCCATTTTAAAGACAGCCGGGCCGCAGTACGTCAGGAACAGCGCCCGCTTCTTGGCTGGTGTGGCGTCCTTCAGGTTGTTCGTTTCAAGGAACATCTGAAAGCGATCCATGTAGGATTCCCAATCCTCTTGGGATGGATCGTACGGAGCGGATGGAACGATGCCGCCGGACATGGTTTCCGTTGGTGGCGCCGTTTTTTCACGTGCTCTGTTTTTCTTCCAATTTCCTTAAGATCAGATGTCTCCAAATCCCACCTTCGTCGCCAGTGTCATAAATTCAGGCATGGGTAGAATGAATGGAGACAGTCTTAGTTGGTGACTTTCAACTCTTTATTGCATAGTGACTTCTAACTTGTATAACAACAACTCTACTTATATAGGTAATGCTAATGTTAAATAACCAATAGGAGCTTGTGAAATGCTAGCTCCAGTACCAATAAGAGTCCTTCGTTAAGGGCCAATCAGATTCTCAGAACCCGACCAATCCGATCTAGCCGCTTAACACCCAATCAGAAGTGCAGGGCCAGAACCCTGCACTTTACCTCAAGCTTGCCTTTATTCAACTATTTACATACATAACAAAACCTACATCTAACTTGTCTGAACTAGAAATCTTGTCTCAAACTCTTCCTTGTTGTAACTGATTTGTATATACAAGACTCCTTTTTGAATAAGAGATCTTTCTGCTACCCCGACTGCAATCCTATACAAATTTACATGAGAATAATTCTCCTACTGAATATGGTGTGGTTTACTACTAAGTGAACATGCTTCAACTGTGCAAGTCAAATTCTTTGTGGTCAAAGGAAAGATCCTATGGGGTTTAGGGAGGAAGTGAAGGGAGTGCCAGGGAAAGTAACAGATGATTAGAAAACAGCTATGGTAGCTATTGGCACATTATATGGTGCCACATTATAGTAAAGAATATATGGCATGCAGAATGCCACCAATGGCTCATGGCTCACACAGATAACCTACTGGTTTAACATTTAGGTATATATTGGTGACTAACCTGAAGGGCAATAATAGAAATGAAAGTGTCATCTTGACCAATGACCAATGTAGCTTGACCTTTAATTTTCTGAAATTAAAGTAAAGAACCACATGTTCATACCATCTGCTTTTTCTCCCTTGCTAGCTGAATATTACAACAATCTGGAATCTCTTACTACTACCTCCGTTACGGAAAGACAGAGTACGGCATGCCCAGAAAAGAAGTAAACAGGACAGCTCTTCTGGTTTTTGTTTTCTTTAAAATAGGATATCTTGGAAATCTGAGTCTCCTTCCTAAAAACCAGGCTGTTTCTTATTTAGCAGGAACATGGAAGCTTTCTATTTGTTGCATTTTCTGAATTTTGCTACTCATCCTAAATGTCACTAATTGTTTTTCCCTACATTTGTGACTACTTGAATACACAAACCAAAAACACGCAACTCCTTGCGGACCTCTCTTAATGCTTGCTAAGGTTCATGGTCAGATTCATCATCTGATAGATCCAGGACAGATATAATCTCATCTGGAGCAAAGGTAACCCACTTTCATTCAAAATTCCATTTTTTTTTTTTTCTGAGATCCATTTGGGCTAGATCCATGAACTATATGGAATGAATGTGGATTGCACAAAACATAATTGTTATATTTGTTAAATTTATTTAATGGCCTATCTTGCTGTGGGGCTATGCTTAGGCAGTTTATAACAATAAAAAGGAAGAAAAATGAAAAGAGATTAACCAAAAGTAAAATAACAGAACAATAAAATAAACAATGACAAAGGAACACAATCATTGTTATAGAATTGTTAATACTTATGACAATACAATTGGTGGCTGTGGTTAAGAGTCTGATTAGTAACGCTATAGAAAGAACAATTGCTGCTTGAAGGATGTGGGCATATGAGATATATCTTCTGGCAACTTGATAAGAATGAGATTTATGCCAAAAAGGGGAAAAAAAGAAGACCAGTAGAGCAGCTATGGAAATGAAAGCTCCTTAGGGTGGGAGGCAGGATCGAACTACAAGTTCTTAAAATGATTCTGTAACATTGCTGAAGGATGATTGTCTGGGGATAATTTGTTTTTTTCCTGCTATCTAGTAACTGCTTTCTGCAAGTAAACTGTCTGTGTCAAATGAAGCTTCTTTCTAGGTTAAATAAATCTAGCATTGCAGATTTAGACTAATTTTTTCACATAATTAACTGAATGTAAATCTTGGATACTTACGAGTGGCCTTAACCACTACACCAATCTGCCTCTACTGATTGCACTAGGCTCCAAATAACTGGATTGCTTCTCCCAATAGCTCAATATAAATATTCCAGGGAGGGGAAGGGGAAGAGAATAGGTTTCTCCACTACTTAAAAGGGAGCAACCACTAAGCTGCTCTTTTCCCCACAACTGACTGTTACTATCCTCTAAGGAAGGGTGTCCATGATTGGTTAGGAAATTCTGGAAGTTGAAGTCTACAAGTCTTAAAAGTTGCCATGGTTGGACATCCCTGCTCTAAGGAAATAGCAAAACAAACAGCTGATCAACAAGCCAGAAGCAGTGACTTCACACCTGTCGTTGGTCCTCCAGATAGTTTCTTCGTTGTTATCCCCAACTCATTAGACAATATACCCCTTAATGCCTACACTCAAGATAATCTCCCCTTCATTGACCCACTCATTATGTCCCACTAATATAGACATGGTCTTATTGGAGGCAGATGTGGAGCTTTCCAACAACAACTGAGACCAGGTGTTCTGACACCAGATACCTAGGATTAGAAAAGGAGGTAAAAAAGGAATTATTTTGATGATTTTTCCTCTGTTTCAAATATCCATAAATAGAAATATTTAGACCTCTTTTGTGAGTTAATATCAGAGAAGAGGAAAGGTTTTGAGAACTTGGTTTTGTATGTATGTATCCTCAATGTTTTAGTACGTAATTTTTTAAAATAAATAACACATAACAGAAACACAAGTGCTGTCCCACAAGACATTTACCAACAATAGACTTTTGTTTGCCACAAATCTCCATCTTCTGTCTCTCTTTTGGGTGATTACTCATAGGCTTTGTGTTCTTCAGCCAGGTTTTACATTCTTGATATTGAATACATTTTGTTAAGAAGCAAAACACACATTGGGACTTGAAATCAAAGTCTAGGACTTCTAGCATTTGGGTGGTTATTTATAACCATTTAAGTCTTCAGGTATTTAAGACTTATTTTATTAAGTACAACATTCTTAAAGATTAATGAAAAATGCAAGTGAATATTAATATTACACTGCTCAAATGGGTGACTTCTGGGGATTTAGTGGAGCAAAGACCCAAATGCCAAGAGCTTTAGGCTGAATTTGGAATTATAAAAGAAACATCCAGGAATTAACAGTAGACTTGGCCCAGTTCATTTTTAAATGTTCAGGTTTCTCCTCTTTAAAATTATGAATAACTCAAGTAAATTACTGATAGCTCATGTTAGAATTCAAAATAATAGTTTTGGGTCAGCTTGTCCTTGATATAAAGGTCAGTGAGTGGAATGCCTATTCACATGTGATACAAATAGATTAGCACTTCAAAATATGTTGTGAAGAATTACATTGGGTCCTCTCTTCCCCCCTCTGCCTCAATATGACACAACATCTAAGTACTGTAGAACTTAGAATTACTATTATCTTTACAATGCTAGTTTTAAAATCAATCCCTTTAGTCTTTTAAACACACTTTGTGATGCATGAACCTACTTAAAGGTTCAAAAATATCACTAGATAATATAATGGTTAATACATGATTATGAGAAGAGCAGCTGTCATGATTTCTGAAAAAATTATATATATATTTATAAATTATGTTTGGTGTAGGCTGACATGTTAACCATAGGTATCTATTGAATTACTGTTGTGTTAATATGCATTGACTGTTTAACAACAGACTATAAATAGACTACACTACTAGCGTAGGTGTTTATAAGTTCTATTCACCCATTAATACTTAATATATGTTTTACTTTTAGAAGGATATATCTTATGTGTGCATGTGCATGAATGCAAGTGTGTGTGTGAGAAGTTATTGCCCAATGAAAACACAGACATCTAGAAACATTAGTGGTTACTTAGAGATCTAATTATGCTACTTCAGGCATGTTTTTAAAAGTCTCAAGAAAGTAGGAAAAATGTAAATGCCTTCATTCCTTTTCTGAAGACTGTATTATAGTTTGTCATTTGTGCCTGATAAATAAACATTAACCAAAAATAAGTCTATAAACATCTTCAAGATGATTAAGACTGGTGACGTCTGAAAATGGTTTATTTTGGAAAAACAAATATGCTATTTGAGGATAGATTGTTTCTATGTGATAGGAAGACTTTAAAAAGTCTTTAGAAAGTATCTTGGGCATTCAAAATCCAGCACAATAGGGGTTTGGTTGTGTCCAGCTTTAGCTCTTGTGCAAAACCATCACTAAATTATGCTGATAAGTTGTAAAGTGATATAATACTGACAAGCCAACAAGGAGAAGACAAAGGACAGCTTTCCTAGTTGATACTCACAAGTGAAGCTGAAGCTCTTTTGACTGTTATGTTGAAAACACCCCCTGCGTTCATATGCTGTGGATGTTCATGGAAGTGGCCTTATGACAATTTGACACATGCCCAAATCACAGGTTGATGCATCTTAACAATGGAATTAAATTTGTGCACAAGCACAAATTGTTATGATATACAAAATAATGTATTTCTTCCTAAAAAAAGCAAATTTGAAACCTAATGTACTGGGCCAAATTTGAAAAAAAAGTGGTTGCTGTTTAAAAAAAAATGGCTGAAAGTGTATCGCGTTGATGTTTTTTTCTTCATAGTGATTGTTTATGTGTCATTACATCAATGCAACCACATAGATTTTCCCCACAATAATGTATTCCTAAACTGGTTCTCTAGGTATTCTACAGCTATAGTTTTTCTTGCAAAATTGGAGAACAAATTTTCTAAACAGTTAGTCCTCATCTTATGACCACAATTGAACCCAATGTTCCTATTGCTAAGCAAAACTGTTGTAATGTGAATTTTGCCCCATTTTATGACCTTCCTTGTCCCCGTTGTTAGGTGAATCACTGCAATTATTGAATTAGTAAACACAGTTCAGTGAATCTAGATTCCTCGTTGATTTTGCTTGTTGGAAGGTCACAAAAGGTGGATCCCCTGATCCTGGGACACTTCAAATGTCATAAAATACATGACTGTTGTGAAGCATCTGAATTTTGATCACATGGTACATGTCAGCATATAAGAAATTATGAGCTGGGATAGTGTTGTGGTTAGCTGGCAGCAGGTGCAGATGGCTGAGGAGAGCGAGGAGTCAGATGAGGGGCCAGGACCATTAGGGAGTGGACTGCTGCCTTTAGAGATTGTGGGGGCTGGCAGCAGTGATGAGGAGGTTCCCGAGGAGCCTGTGCCAAGTGCGCATGTGCGCAGGATTGCTTGTAGGAAAGAGCAGCTGCAACAGCACAGGTGACTTGGGAGAAAGGCTGCAAGGTAATGGTCCCTCCTTCAAGAAGATAAAAGCCAGCTGTGAAACGAACATACTTTGCAGAAGGCAAAGACATTTTGAAATTACAGCCTCGTGGACATTCCAATATCCTGAGTTTGTATTTGGAGATTCTTATTTTGCAAATTATTTCTTGTCTGTTATCTTTTGGCAAGTCTCGCTCAGTTTGGCAAGGCTTGTGCTTATCACAGCTAATTATTTTGTAAAAGCATTACAAGGTTTCTGTTCTTTTTGAATTGTGTTTGATATATCAGAATAGGGCGTGGGTCAGAACAGATAGCCATAACAACAAGTCAGGTAATGGGATCCGTTTGGTGACTAAGAACCAGTTCCTGTTGCAAGCCAGACGGCTTGGACCCTGGTCATGGCTTAGCTTACTGATTCTGTATATAAGAGTTAGTTTTCCTTGGATCTTTGCTTCTGTGTTTATATTGCTTCTGTGTTCTGGATTCTAAGTTCCAGTTCTGGGTATTGTATACATGCATCATACTTTATATTATTGAATATAAACAAGTTTCTTCTGTAAATATAAATATTGAATATAAACAAGTTTCTTCTGCAAACTCTGACAGCACGGGGATGCTACAACAGTCATAAACATGAGAAATGGTCATGCCACTTTTCTCAGTACTGCTGTAACTTCAAATGGTCACTAAATGAATGGTTGTAAGTCAAGGACTACCTGTAATGGTATGGATTGAAAATGTTGTTGCCCAGGACTTGGGTACAATAGACAGTAACCAAGCAAAGGAAACTTACATAGATATAAGGAAGCAGGATTCTACCCCTTCTTCTCTCAAGGTGACCATACAGCATAACATTCAGGCCATGGGGCAAGAGAACCATCATTTCAGCAGCCTCACCAATCAGTCAAAACATTTGCTTCTCCTGTACACTTATGAGTCACATGAATAGAAAACAACTGCTGTAGCATAAGGCTTCAGCCAGCGGTCTAATATTTAAAGACTTCTTTCTTTTCTCTCCTAGCAGAGGATGGGCTTTAGGCATTGATTAAGAGTTAAGAGCTGTTTTGATTTGATGCCTTTGAGTCAGTGTTGATTCCTGTCAACTGCCAGACAAGTCCCTACAGTTTTCTTGGCAGGATTTCGGAAGTGGTTTGCCATTGCCTGCTTCTTAGGGCTGAGAGAAAGTGAGTGGCCCAAGGTCACCCAGCTGGCTTTGTACCTAAGGCTGGATTAGAACTATTTTGGTAATGCATGAAGAAAATTAAGTTGTATTTCCTGTCAGTGAATAGATTGACACAAGCAGATCACAAGCCAAATGGTGCAGATGGCTTTTCTATTCACAGGTGATATTTACTACAAATAGTAAAAGAAGAAGAGGGAATGTGAAATCCCAAGAATGCCAAGATTTGGATCCGTGAAGATGCTTTTCCTGACAACATGCCATGTCTCTTTGATGTCTTTGTAATTCCACACTAACCTGAGATGGGTGGATTCCAAAGTTTTCTATGGCTTTGGAAAAGGAAGGGCCCCAACTATTTACACCTATGTATGGTTTCATACTGTGGGAATTAAAGATGTAGACTATGATCTGGAAAAGTGGGATAGTACACTGGAAACAGTATGAATTAGAGAAGTTAAATGACAGAAACAGATATATGCATAGTCAACCTTGGGTGGCAAGATTCTATGGAGATTCTTAGTCATCCAGGTCATGGTTGTCCCAAAGATGCTTTTTCAAAAGGCAACTGGGCTTTATTTTTCCTTGAAGACATTTTGCTTCTCATCCAAGAAGCTTTTTCAGTTCTGGCTGAATGACTATTCACTTCAGTCAGCACTGAAGAAGCTTCTTGGATGAGAAGCAAAGTGTATTCAAGGAAAAACAAAGTCCAGTTGCCTTTTAAAAAGCACCTTTGGGACTTGGGTGGGAAGCATCAATCTAGTTCCATAATATTATACACAACCATATACCATAACAGTATATCAAATCAGTAGTCACTTTAAAAAAAATAAAGATTCCCTCCCCCTCTCCTTTCTCCATTAGGATGATATTTGGATTAATGAAAGTGACATCTTTCTCCTCCATCTCAGTATCCTTGTTCTGGTATGTTTATAATATTTTCTTTTTCACTGTCATGAACCCTAAGCACAAGGCAACTAATTTCTAAAGAATAAATTAAGTATAGTGGATACTAATGAAAGCAAGTTTAAGGAAAACAATACTTTATGGTCCCAATGCATTTCAGATAAGCATGATCACATTTATTTGATTGTCCCACAGAAGAGGACTGATTTTAAAAGGCAATTATTATGGTAACTTCTAAATTGCCAGGTTCATATCTGGTTTCCTAAGGATAATATTTTTATTAATGGAATTGGCAGTCATAAATACAGATCTACTTGTAAGTTTAAAAAAGAAACCCTTCCTCCTTTTCTCTATCCACCCGCCACCCACCTTAATTTATATCAGATGAGTAATTACTTCTTTGATGTTAGAGTTCCTTTGGTCCACTTGCCAAAGAGGTGAGGAGCAGTACAATCACTTTTCCGCCTATACTCTGCCACTCACTCACAATCTCTTTCTCATGTACTATATTTTCTTTGAATTTGTTTTTTGGCAGAATGCCATTTTGTTATTCATTGATTACGGTGTACTTAGTACATCATACCGATACTGGACAGCTGTGTAAATACAATTAAACATTTTACTATATAGGATTATGCTGGAGAAGCATTCAGTTTCACAGTATTACAAAACAAAATTATTTTGGAGGATCCATCGTGTAATTGCGGGACAACACCGCCCCCCCACCGCCGTAATACTATTTTTGAATTTAATTTGATTTTTTTCCTCCTCTTCTTTTAGCTCCTTGTTCTTTGACCAGTAAGTTGAACATCTTCTGGGTACAGCCAAAATTAGGCAGAAAGAGACCACCCAATCTGATTTGGTCATCCTATCTGAAACTCCAGACTGGGATAGACGAGGTTGTAATTGTAGTTGTAGTTGTAGTTCAGCTGACTCTGGAGCCAGGTTTGGGAAGGAAAACTGTAGCATCTTCTTGGAAACCCCTTATGCTTTCAGAGTAATTTATTAAACTGTCCCAAAAGTATATCAAGTAAATGATCAGCCTTTCATTACCTTCTGGATGACAGATCCAGTTCTCAGATTTTGTATATGATCCAGTCCCTCCTAGGTGCGGTTACTGCCAAACCACATAGAACAGGTTCTTAAGTAAACAAAGACAGCTTGGGCATTTGAGCATGGTGGCGCAGTGGTTAGAATGTAGTATTGTAGGCTAATTCTGCTGACTGCCAGCAGTTTGATTCTGACCGGCTCAGTTTTCCATCCTTCCAAGAGTGGCAAAATGAGGATTGTTGGGGAGAATATGTTGACTCTGTAACTGCTTAGAGATGGCTGTAAAGCACTATAAAGTGGTCTATACGTCAAAATGCTATTGCTATTTCTTGGGGTACTTGTCCATTTTACATCTGCACCAGAAGGCATTTAAATCCTGGCTGAAAAGGGTTGTTTGGCATGAAGGAATGCTAAGTCAGGCTGGCTTTTCTTTTCGTTCTCTGCTGATGTACATTGGTCCTTCTAAATTACCATCCAACAAGGAAAACCAGTAGAAGAAAGAACAGTATTCAGACAACTGCAATTTTAGTAAAGGGTTCTACAAAAGGACTAGGTCAGTATATGTCCATAGTAATTATTACCAAAAAGTTCGAATATTGCCGTACAGATACAACGTCTTTGTACTACTGGAACTATAACCTATAACGAATGCATGGATTTGCAAAAGCAAATTGCATGAAGTTTGCAAGAGCCACCACATCATCAGTATGAACTAAATGAATGAATAAAACTAAGCCGAATATGGGATATGATCAAATTGATCATCAACTCAACTTCAATCTAATCCAAATTTAGCCATAAGAGAGACATCCTTTCAAGTTAGAAGACATTGTAACTATTTTTGTACGGATAGTATAAATTCTCATCCAGAAATAGTTGATATCTCTGAAATATAATATTCATATGTAAATTGCACACATTTATATGTTGATTCATATGCATGTATAATTGAAGAGTTCAATGTCATACTTTTTCAATGAAGCTCTATAAAAGTTTTCATAAGCTTCTATATATTGTAACCAGTTTCCTGCTGCAATGAGAGAAAATATAACAATGTAACAAAATATTTCTGGAATTAGCCAGTTCTTTAAAGCACCCCAATGCAGACTCCATTATGAATAAACCAAGAAATGCTACAGGTTTTGTTTTTGCACACAGGGCATGTAAACACTGGTGGTTTATACAAGTGCTACCTTGTTTTGGTAGAAGCTATTCCCATTGGTATCCATTAACTTCTAAAAATGTTAACCTAATGTAAAATGAAGGCCTACACTTAAAAAACAAACAAACCTGTGGTACAAAGGCCAAAAGCTATTCAGCTATGTTTTTATAGGATTGGGCTATAGGTATCTCTGTCACCAGTTTCAATCCTTCTGTCCACACAGAATACATTTTGAAAGTTTGGAAAAGAGAAACAGAAAAATGTTTACTATACTGAATGTTGGCAGTCAAAAACATTTTTAGGGAGAGTGTATTCCATTTAAACCGGATTTTTTTCTCCTAGGAATAATATCAGAAAGATGTAGGAAGGATTTAATGTATCTTATAGTACATGTATTGACGGCAGCTAGAATAATATATGCACAATACTGGAAAAATGAAAACATACCTCCAGAAACAGACATAATGAAAAATAATGGCTTGTGCAGAATCAGATCAGTTAACTCTAGAAGTAAAAAACAAAGGAAAATCAAAATATTATGAAACATGGAATACATTTTATCAATGGTTACATAGAAGAAGGCATGGTTGGATCATTAGTAGCTATGATGATTAGAATAATTAGTAAATAATATATCAAAAAAGATTATAAATGATGAAGTAAAATGTATATATGTATAATAATTGTAATGCTAGATTGGCTGCACCATGTTGTATTATAATTTAAAAAAAAAAACATTTTTAGGGTTCCCATTCCACTGTGGCAGGTGTCAGTTGCTTTCATGACAAACTGAAGCTACATAAACAATGTCTCATTATTCAAAATATTTCAAGGTTTTGAACATTTGCTAAGTGAGGTGTAGCAAAGCTGCAGAGGATTCCTCAAATGCAAACAGAATAGACAGGGCCATGAAATACAGGTCAAAACATTTTTATTTATGCATTTAATTCTTAAAAAAAAAAAGAACAAGCAACTCCACTATCCTCATCACCGGCAACAGTTTAAAGGCATTTGGAGTTCATGTTTTTACAAGGTGCTGAGAAACAAGCTACATTTTCAACTGAATTGTATTTAAAACATTAAGACGTAGTATGAGGACCATCTGTTCAAAGAATAAAGTGAAAATAGCGTTTAATATTTTAGATCTCTGAGCAGATGAAGCTAATCTTTAGAAGCCAATCTCATTAATGTTCTGTTTCATAATGATGGAGAGATGCCAAAATACTTAAGAATAATGCGATATATAACACTTTCCTCCTACAAGGAAAGATTGAAGCAGCGCAGTCTATCTTTGACTTATTTGGAAATATATTCAGTTGGTGTTCTTGTTTTATTGCATTACTCACTCAAATTTGTATTTGAACACAGATCTTTTTAACATTTATATTTTATTGTGTTTGACTAATCTAGGTGAAATGTTAATATACAGTATATTACTAGATCATGTATGATACACTAAATAAATGAATGAATGCTCACACAAAAAGACTCCAGAATAATTTATATGTAAACAGTGGGAAAGGAACAGGAAATAATTAGAAATCTTAAAGTTTATTAGTCCTTCTTACCAGTTAAAGGTAGAGGAAACATTCAAGAATCCTGAACTTAAAGCAGAAATGCTCTTTGTGGCAGTAATTTGAAACTTCTGTATCACTCTTCTTTCCTGTATCTTTCCTGGGAGATACTGGCATTTTAGGCCATCAAAAGCATTATCATGATCAGCTGAGAGTATTGACTTGGGGCTGCTAGTTATCATTGCCACACTACTGTGCTTTCTTCCAGTCCTTCAACTGGTAGAAAAACATGCTGGAATAAAATGCTCTGAGTGTCAAACTCTAATCTGCCCAGCAATAAGAGTGGGCATGGCACTGACCTTATTGCCTGAAATAAAATAATAATTGAAAGTCAATGAATGGCAGATTCCTCAGCTTCATTTGACCCAGCATAGGAAAACTATTGATTGTTCTAAAAGTCTGTAGAGATTCTCAGTCATCCCGGGTTGCCCCAAAGGTGCTTTTTCAAGAGGCAACTGGACTTTGTTTTCTCTTTGAAGATGTTTCGCTTCTCTTCCAAGAAGTTTCTTCAGTTCTGAAGAAACTCACTGAACCGGTTGTTAGGCCAGTAGGATACCACCCCCTCCCTCCACTAGTCCCAAAGATGCTTTTCAAAAAGCAACTGGACTTTCTTGGTTCTTTTTTTCTTTGGAAACATTTTGCTTCTCATCCAAGAAGCTTCTTCAGTTCTTGGATTAGAAGCAAAACATTTTCAATGAAAAAAACAGGAAAGTCCAGTTGTCTTTGGAAAAGGACCTTTCATTTTTAATCAAATTCAGATTATTCACACATATCTGCCTACCTTATCTAGAAAATGTCAAGAAAGAAAAAAAAAAGCTTTGTGACAATTGGGAGGAAATGGAAAACCAGAAAAGTTGTCCCAAAGGTACTTTTTCAAAAGGCAAATGGACTTTCTCATTTTTCTTTGAAGACATTTTGCTTCTCATCCAAAAAGCCTCATCAGGGACTTCAGCTCAGGGGAGGATAAACTAGTTCTTGGCAAGTCAGGAGCTCAATAGATGACTCTGAGCTTCAGCTGGCGAAAGCATGTAGTTGCAGATGTCAGTAAGGAGGAGGAAGAACTGCCTTCTGTACCTGATCCAAGAACACGTAGGGCAGAGAAAAGGCAGGAGCAGAGAAGGTCAGCCAGACTACTCGAGAGGAGAAAGCCTCATCCTTCTTGATTGGCAGCACTAGAAGCTGGTTATTTAGCACAACAGAGACAGAGGGAGGCATTACTGGGAACAACATGTATGTTTCCTAACTCTGTATTTTCTGGTCATTGCGATTCCTGACTCACTTTGGATTGATACCGTACCATGACTTGAATCATGCCTTGGACTTTTCTTGACTTGTGAGCTCTCTTATGCTGTGGGTTTAAGTTTGCTTGGGGGATTTATTTTGTTTGAGAAACTTTCAAGTGCTCTGTCGACTTTTTGGATGTCGCTCTGTGGACTAACATTGGCCTGCTTGTGGCTGGACTTATTTGGGACAGTTCTGGGTTTTTTTGGTGAAGACAATTATTAGGGAATATTAATAAACTCATCAACCACGTGTGTGTGTGTGTGTGTGTGAAAGGGGCAGCACACTATTAAGAGACCTATGCAAACAGATTAATTGGGTGGGGGAAAGAAAAGGGGCAAGGGGAGCCAGACTCCAAGACAACCGCCTTTGCTGCTTCACTAGTGGTATAATTCCCATTGAGTAGACTGGACCCAGTTGTAGAAACGATGTTATGGTTCCCTTCAGATTTATTTCCAATGCAGCTAATAAAAAAAAAAAAAGATAACAATCCCTATATACTGAGTTCCATGTCATTTGAATGCTTGCAATATATTATAATCAGATAATGCTGGAAACATGTCTTCTAAATCTTACAAGGGAGTATATAAATCTCTTCTGATTTTGCACATGTCTTTTTGGGAGTGGGTGGGGAGGAGGAAAAGTAACATGTTTTTACACATTTTTTTTCCTATCTCAACTATCACCTGGCCCTAACCCCGAGCTATGTGAGTCCAGAAACACAGACATGAAACAGCTTGTATGGATGCATCTCCTTGACATCCATAAGACATATATTTTCCCCAAGTCATCAGGACTCAGCATGCACTTTATCACTGATCTTCACAGAATGCCAACTTTCATAAAGTTTTGTTTGGAGTCAGCAGGCTAAGGCACTGGGTGGGTGGTGGGGGGAAGTAGGATCTGAATGGTAATCATACAAGAAACATTATATATAGCAGTAGAAGACATCATATCAGCACAGCTATTATTAGTCCCCTTCTTTTTCTTTGGGCCAACCTTAAAGATGGAAAAGAATCCCAGGATAGATCAGAGGCTGGGTTGAGTGAGGGACCTCGGAGGCAAGGAAGTCCTGGGAGATGCAAAGCCAACAAACACTGATTAAAATATTTAAAGCATCATTACTTTGTACAGGTGAGTCATAGAATCCATCCTCTATGACAAGGGTGTGAAACTGGTGGCCCAAGGACTGGATGCGTCATGCGCAGGCCACAGCCACCCCAGCTCCGTGAAGGGAAGAATCATTGCAATGTCACATGATGGCAACGTGACGCCGTGAGATTGACACTTGTGTTCTATGACCAATAATCTTTGCTCTTGCTGTTTTCTTTTGCCTTCCTTTAAGTCTTGGCATGTTTGCTTTTTCCCTAGTACAGGAAGTCCTCAACTTACAACCCTAATTGAACCCAACATTTATGTTGGTAAGGGAGAAATTTATTAAGTGCATTTTATCCCATTTTATGACTTTTTTCACCACATTTATTAAGTGAGTCATGTTCTTAAATTAGTAACAGTGTTGTTAAGTGAATCTGGTTTCCTCATTGACTTCGTTTGTCAGAAGGTTGCAAAAGATGATCCCATGACCCATGCAACCCATGCAACATATATGTGAGTCAGCTGTCAAGCAGCCAAATATAAATCATGTGGCCATGGGGATGCTGCGATGGTCATAAGTGTGAAAAATGATTATAAGTCACTTTTTTCAGTGTGATTATAACTTTGAACGGTCACTAAATGAACTGTTATAAGTTGAGGACTACCTGTAATAGCATCTGACTTTGAGATATACAGTGAGGTTTTGTCATTTCAGAGCCTGCTCTGGACCTGTGAGATCATATGGCAATACTATAGCTGTTTTTGAGACCTCAACCAACCAACCAACCTTCCTTCCTTCCTTCCTTCCTTCCTTCCTTCCTTCCTTCCTTCCTTCCTTCCTTCCTTCCTTCCTTCCTTCCCCTCCCTCCCTCCCTCCAGTTTATTGAAAACTGGAGCAGAAATGACATTCCTTTTGTCATATTGTGGATCTGTTACTCAGTGTCATGCCCCTGTTAGAATCTGACTCCAAGGGAGAGGGGGAACAACCGACAGGGAGTAGGAATATGGCACCAGAGGTTGTGGAGGAAACTGGGGAAGGGCATTGAGAGGAACACCCAGGCCCATCCCCTCTTCATCCCAGGGCACACAGGGAGAAGTGGATAAGGGAGAAACTTGAATGATATGGTCTACAGGGAGGAAAGGGCCTTGATCCCCTTCATGGGCTGCAGCTGTGAGGACTGTTTAAAAGGACAAACTGCACATGGGCCAGTGCTGGAAGCAAAGCATGAAAACATTTCTAATTTGTCAGTTCTTATTTGAGTCCTGGCATCCTTCCCAGTGTATGTATTTCGATATCTTTGGACGTCTTCAAGCCCTTTTCCTGCCTTGTCTCATTAATTGCTTCAGTGTGGTTTCTGTTTTTTTTTTTTTCTGTTTATAATTTATATGTATTTTGAGTTTGAATGGAAGTTCTTCCTTTTCACAACTGTTTGTGGGGGAGTTTTTTTCCAGTCAATGATAATTGGACCTTTGAAGCCAAGTGGAAGGATTTAAGGGACTTCCACCTGTTTTTGTGACTTCGTTGCTTTTGTATCCCACCCTGGGTCATCACACTCAGCTTGTAGCCATCTCTTTCTGGAATTCACAGCTATTAAAAGATCAAGCAGGATTGACAAAAACAGACTATGTCTTTTTCTGCAAGAAGTTATCTGTCAGGATCACCATAACTGTTTCTTCCGGGATGCAACTGCTCTAGTAGAATGTTCAAGATGAAAGATCATTTGATGCATTTGCAGCTTCCATTCGTACACTGGTTGCTGTTTTCTTTTTTTCATTCATTCAAGCATAACAAACTGAGGAGAATTTGTAACAGTGTGTAAGAACCCTGTGTTTGCTGTTCCCTTGGAAATTAACCTTCTAAATTGTTTACAGTGATCATCACGTATACAAACATACCAGGAAAACCCTAACAGATTAAACACAATGTGGTATAAAAAATAATAAGGGACAATTTAACCCAAATTTTCTGCCCATACCTTAAATACTACCTTCTGGGAAACAACCCAGCGATGGGCTGCTGCAGGTTTGCATGGGTTCAGGCAATCCTCTAGCTAAGATTCTGTGTGGTTCAGTGAACCCAGAAATCCCACCCCTGGCTGGCCCCACACATCCTCTCCCACCCCTCCGAGAAGTCCCCACACAGCCGGTTTTGGATGCCAGGTAAGTACAGGGCCTGCATGGAGGCTCGGGGAGGGTGAAAAATGGGCCTCTCAAAAGTTCCGAAGGCCAAACACAGGCCTGTTTCTGGCTTCCAGAGGCCAGGGAGGCCGTTTTTGCACTCCCAGAGGCTTGAGGAAAGCCTCTGGAGCCAGGGGAGGGTAAAAATACCCCACCACCACCACCATAGTGCAGGAGGTGACTAGGCCACACCCACCATGGTCACACCCATCCAGCAACCTGGCAGAGAACTAGTTGCTAAAATTTTTGAAACCCATCCCTGAAACAACCCCTTGCTAAACATGCAGCTCAAAAGCATCTGTTTAGAAACACCATGACACAAAATGCTGAACTAGATGATGCATCTAAGTTGATATTTTTGTTAACAGCTGGATAGACAACAATGGGGAAAAAATCTTCCCTCTCACTAGCCTCATACCTGAATGCAAGTTCAATCATTTCTCTGGCAACCATTTATCAACTTTTAATGTAACATCCTAAGTATAAAGAAGGAAATAGAGTCTCAGCTGTAAATTCTGTGTTTAGTATTCAATTTATTTTGACTAAATCAGTTCTTAAATTGAGAAGGATTGTGGACTAATTTATTTATTACCACTGTATCTTGGTGAAACTGGAGCAACTCCTATTTTTGCTCTCACCACCATCATTTAGATAATACAATACAGTCAAATTGTCATGTTATGTATTTAAGGAGCATAAGGTTTTGGAACTGTATTTGTGGTTTGTCCAGTTACCTGATAATATTCAGCTTGGGTCAGTATGTCATTTGTTAATTTAGCTATACTCACTGAATAGTTAATTTAACAAAGTTAGTGTTAAGTATGGAGCATGGGTGCGAATAATGGAGACGAGCTGTAGAAACGGTGAACTTCAAACTCTTTATTTACATGGTGTGACAGCTCAAACTGGATGGAGGCTATAGCCTTCCTTATATAGGCAACTTATCAACTATTCAACCATTAGCAACTTAGGAGCGCTAGCTCCATTAACAATGAGAACGGCCTGTTAATGGCCAATCAGATTCTCCTGAACGGACCAATCTGATCTTGCCATTTAACAGCCAATCAGAAGTGCAGGTCTAGAACCCTGCACTTGACTTCAAGCTCAAGATAACTTTATTTGATATTTATTCATTCACAACAGTTAGTTTTAGTGATGCAAGACAAATGGGTAGACAGCGGTTGGGTAGTGGATTGAGGAAAATAAATGTTTTCCCTTAAAACATCTGGTATTCAGCAAATGGTTTTCTAGGAAACCATTTCCATAACAGTCTAGAATGCCTCTCTTAATTCTCATTGAGAACCTTAACATGTTAGGGCAACAATCAGAGTTCAGTGTCTTTTTAAAACAAAAAACACTGTTGTATAGATAAAAATGGCATTCTTTGCTAAAGTGCATGAATTTAAATAAATAGCATGATTTAACATGGAAAACATTACTGGAATTTCTTGCAGCATGGAAAGTCAAACATGACAGCAGGATTTAAGGCAGCATTTCAAGGAACAATTTGCCTACAAATTTAATATTTAAAGATCCAGTGAATTACTGTATTTTACAGATTCATTTGGAAGTATTCAAATGGGCCATGGATAAAGCCTCCCTAAATATATACCATGGTAGAAGCTAACGTTACTTTGATGTATAACCTGAAGAAAGGGTTTCCCAATATCTATCAAATGATAATAATTTTATGGCAAAATGACACAAAAGATTTTAAAAATGTACCCAAAGTTTTCATCTATGTAAGATGTCTGCACATCAAAATCAGATTCAAGTTGTTCTGAGCAGTTGTTTAGAAAAAAAGGTTACACTCTTAAACATAAAGGAGTTTATGCTCTGAAACATAAAGGAGTGTGTATGATTCCTTAGAAAAAACCATGGGATGGTTTCCTCCCAGACTTGGGAAGTCCTCGTGGCTACTTTAAAAATTCAGGAAAAGGTGCTTTATTCACATTCCTGCATTTTCCAAAGCATCTTGTTCAAATGTTTTTCATAACCATCATTAGAAAGATGGGATACATATTTGTTTGGATACATGAATAAATACAGACTGAACAGATTAGTCATTGGTAGGTTTTTTGATGTCAGGTTGTTAGGGATACACACCCTAGCAGAACATGCAATGGCAGTCTAGCAGGCAGGCAAATATGTGAGACAAACATTATTGTAGCTTACACTCAGTAAAACAGATACACTGTGCCAGTTAAATAGTTTTTTATTCCAGCAAGAGTTAAAGCATAGTCAAACAGTCCATATGTCATACACTAGTTCAGTCCATCCAGGGATTAATCAGTTGCAAAGTCCAGTGTCGAAAAAGAGGTCAGTAAACTTACAAATAATCAGTCCAGTAATATATCTCTTTTGCAGTTAGAGATATGAAGAAAATCAAACCTCTTTTCTTCTCTCAGCAATAGCAGGGAAAAACACGCAGTTATCACCATCAATCCATCATTGTCAGCTATCCAGTAAAAGCCAGCAAACAGAAAGCTCTCTTGCTCCCTCTTATGGTGATTTTACAACCGCACCCAAAATACATGTTTTAACAGTTAAAGTGATACACACACTTAAACTCACTAACATAGTTTATATATATTATTTTACCCAAACTAAGTTAGGTAACCTTTGTTATTCCTAACATTCTTCCCTTTTGGGTAATATAATATATATATATATCTGAAACCACTGTAAAAGTCTGACTCACAGACGAACACTATACAGAAGCCTGATGATGGCAGATGAGATTCTGCTGAAACGTTGCTACAACTTTAAAAGCACCACTATTATGACGTGGGAAAATACCCGAACAAAGCTGAATGCCAGATATATATATATATATATATTTACAACTTTAACCCATAATTTTCACAACTTTCCTTGTGCTTGACTGAACCTTGGATTTTTGTAAACTGATCAGCAAAATTTTCTTCAGTCATACAATATTCCAATCTTATCAAACCATTTTTTACAGATTACCTTACATTCAGATATCTAAGATCTGTATGCTTAGATCTCGTTTTCACAGCAATATTTGTAGCCAACCATATGGCTGCTTGATTGTCCTCAAAAACTACAATGGCATCTTTAACAGTTACTCCCATATCTAACAACAACTGTTTATACAGAATTAAATCAGTACATAATAAAGATAGACATGAAAATTCTGCTTCCATTGTGGACATACTTATGTGTTGCTGTCTAATTGACCTCCAACCAATCAGTGTTTTACCTAACAGTATAGCGATACCTGAAGTTGATTTCCTAGTTTTTATATCTGTTGCAAAACTTGCATCAGCATATGCACTTTAAATCAAATCATCTTTTGGCTCCAAATACAATGCATAGTGCATTGTCCTTTGAGCATCAGTATGGCAAAATTCCTGACTCATTGGAGTTTTTGCCAGCTTACAAAGTTCCATTTTATACATTTTTAGCAATTGGTAAATTTTATCTTCTTGTGATATCTTATAGCCACTATTGGTTTTGTTTATTGTCAATCCTAGATGTTGTCATATTTCTCCTAATTGCTTTAATTTTATCCTCTTACCTAATAATGATATTATTTCAGTAGCTTCATTATTAGTTTTTGTAATTAAAGCAATATCATCTGTAAACAACAATAATAATGACACTATTCCATTTGTCTCTCTTTTAAATAAACATGGATCAGCTAAACCTGCTTTAAACCCTATATTGTTTAACTCCTTAACAATATATTTGTTCCATTCATAACCAGATTGTTTTAATCCATAGAGACTCTTTTTAAGTTTCCAACAGTCATTATTATTTTTATCATCCTTTATGCCTACTGGTTTTCTTAAATATATAGTGTGCTACAATGGTGCATGCAGATAGGCAGTTTCTACATCTAAATGATTTATGATATAGTTCTTCTTAGCTGCCCACACTAAAGCTGCTCTCAAGGTTGTTGCCTTTAAATTTGGTGCAAATACTTCATCATAATCAAATGCAGTTTGATTAAATCCTTGAGCTACCAACCTAGCCTTATGGGTAACAGTCCCATTTTTACCTGTTTTTAACTTAAATATCCATTTGCAGCAATGGATTTTTCACCTGGAGGTAATTTGGCATTTTCATAAACTTTCATTTCTTTTAATGAATTTAATTCTTTCTCCATTGCTTTATGCCAATTTTCTTGATCCTTTGCTGGATACATTCTAAGTTCTTCAACAGTATTTGGAACTTTACTAACTCGGTAAACTACACTTGTTTGATACCTGTCAGGTGGTCTGGTTACACGTGTAGAACGTCTAGGTATTACAGGGCTTACAGGTGGACTTTCATGTTCTATCTGTTCCTGATTATCTATTTCTTCCTGTTCCGGTCCTATGTGCTCTTCCTGTACTTCCTCTTTAATTGTACTCTTATTACTGATTTGTTCTTTTGGTCTTTTGTAGGTTTCTATAATTACTTCCTTACATGAATCTTGTTTCAGTTTTTCCCATCCTACATGTTCTAGGAATTTGGCACTAGCATTACAGTAAACTCTAGATGTACCTTTTTCCCAGAATCTGTATGATTTGTGATTAGATTCATAACCTACAAAGAATAACTTTTTAGCCCTATGCTGCCCTTTATTTCTCAGTTGTGTAGGAATATGCACCCATGCTGGTGCTCCAAATGTGTGCATGTAGCTTAAGTCAGGTTTTTTGTCATGCCACCGTGTGAATGGTAATTCACCTGTTGTTGAGTTAACTACATTATTCAATATATGATTACCACACATTATTGCTTCTTTTCACAAAGTTTCAGGTAATCCTGAATCTGACAGCATAGTATGAGCCATTGCTTGTATTGTTTGGCCTCGTCTTTCTATAAAGGCATTATGTTGTGGCCTATATGGTGCAGACTTTTTATGTTCAACACCTGCCATCTTCAGTTTATTTTGGAATTTATTGTTTATAAATTCCGTACCATTATCAGTTATAAGAGTTACTAATTTCCTTTTAGTTTTTCTTTCTGCGAATTTAAGCCAATTAAAGAAATTTTGATATGTTTCCATTTTGCTCTTCATTAGATAACAGAAACCATATCTGGAATAATGGTCCATTATACTTAATATATAACGAGCACCTCCCACACTTGGTTATTTAGGACCTATAATATCAGCAAATACGACCTCTAGAGGCTCCTTTGTTTTAAATCCATTAATTCTATTTGCTGGTATTATCTTGCTTTTTTCTTGACTGCACACATTGCAGTGCAAATACTTAGTGCAAGGCTTCAGTTTTATACCTTCAGATAGTTCTATCATTTGTTTAAGCATTTTAAAATTTATATGCCCTAAACGTCTGTATAACAAATGTATGCATTCATCATGAGGTTTAACATTATTATAAACTGTGTTAGCTACCTCTGAATGATTATCATTTAACACATACAATTCATCTTTTAAAGTTGCAGTCACTTTTTTACCTTCTTTTTCAATTATGCAATTGTCTCCCCTAAAGGTAATTACATAATCTAGTTTAACCAAAACTCTAACCGAAAGCAAATTAAACTTAAGTTGTATATAACATTTTTACATTTTCTTTTATGCAAGAATACTATGCAAAACCTTCACCTTTTGCTTTCAGTTTCCAGCCATTAGTTAACGATATCTGCTGTGAATTCATGGACATCTTAATAAATCTTTTCTTATCTTTCGTTATGCAGTGTGATGCTCCACTATTTACAACCCATAAATTATTATTCACAGTTTCGTTGCTATACATGGCTAACTCTAAGCATTTTTCATCCTTTTGATGCCTTTTAGCATTCTGGCTGGTGTTGTGGCATTTTCCTTTCTTGCAGAATCTAGCCAAATGTCCTCTTCCTCCACAATTAAAACATTTTCTAATTATATAGGCTGTTGAAGATTCTTCTTGTTGTGGTTGTTCCCTTCTGAGTTGATCCCTTTCAAGCCTTCTCCTGGCTTCTTCAATTAATCTGCCAATAATGTCAGTTAATGTGGGGTTATCTTTTGGCAGTACTTCTAGTGAAGTTACATAGTCATCATAGCTCTCATTTAATGAAGACAAAATTATATAAACCTGATGTAGTTCTGTGAAGATAAGTTCTTTTTCATGCAGTTCCTGAAAAATTCTCTTCATAGTGTTTAAATGAGTCAGCATGTCTCCATTCTTTTGAAGATGTATTCTGAACAGCTTCCGTGTAAGATTTATATGTGCTCCTACACTATCTCGAACATAAATCTTCTTTAAATTCTCCCAACATTTCGCAGCTGTTTCTTCTCCACGTATATGTACAAGCTGTTGGTCACAGAGTGTCAATCCTATTATACAGAGAGCTTGCTCATTCTTCAGTTTATATTCTTGTATTTTCTGGGCATCATTCTCATCCTCTAGATCCCAAGCATCTACCTCTGGTGGGTTTTGAATTATACCCCACAAACCTTCTCTGCGTAGAAGTAGGCTGCATTTCATAGACCATGAAACATAGTTTGTTCCATCCAGTTTGGATATTAGAGACAAACTTTGTAAATTGACTTGTGCCATCTTTCTCTGGATATTAAACTATAATTAATAAAACACAGCTGTCTGTTTACAGTATTGTGTAACTACAGTAACTCTCACTTTATATAAGCCTGTTATATCCTGGTTAGTCTGACTGTGCAGTCTGGGCCCATAACCAGTGTTAGGGATACACACCCTAGCAGAATGTGCAACGGCAGTCTAGCAGGCAGGCAAATATGTGAGATAAACGTTATTGTAGCTTACACTCAGTAAAACAGATACACTGTGCCAGTTAAATAGTTTTTTTATTCCAGCAAGAGTTATAGCATAGTCAAACAGTCCATATGTCATACACTAGTTCAGTCCATCCGGGGATTAATCAGTTGCAAAGTCCAGTGTCAAAAAAGAGGTCAGTAAACTTACAAATAATCAGTCCAGTAATATATCTCTTTTGCAGTTAGAAATATGAAGAAAATCAAACCTCTTTTCTTCTCTCAGCAATAGCAGGGAAAAACACGCAGAGAAAAAGATTACTCCCATATATCTATCCTGAAGAAAGACACCTGGATTTAGAGACTTAATGACATTTTTGAAAGGAACAAGAGGGTGCTTGAAGATTTAGCCTATTATTGATATCTTATGCTTCCTTGACAAATTTTGCAGAATGACCTTTATTACATTATTCTATAAACCTTTAGACTAAAATTTTGGAGAAAACAGGTGTTGATTTATTCCATTTTCAAATATAATTTGTTCAATATTTCTTATATTTTTGTGTTGCTTAAAGACAGATAACAATATTTTTATTATAAAACATTAACAACCAATAATTTTATTTGCCCCAAAGGAAACCTATTCATTGTTTCTGATTTTTCTCTATTGCCTAGAACACATGGAATTGTCAGCTGCTTTTATCTGGCTATTGTGCTAAACTCAAAAGCATTATGCAAAAAAACAGCTCAGGACTTTCATAAGAAATTCCTGTCACTTGTCTGCATCTGCTTGACAGAGAAAGTTGTTTAGAAAGAAAATGCAGGAGAGGAAGAACTCCCCTTGGAATCTTATTTATGACCTCACACAAGAATACAAACTGCTTCTTTGATGTCACAGCTGAATCTTTCCATTATTCATGGGTCTGTGGTTTAACAGAAGGTAAGCATGGAAAGAGACTACCTACTTATCTCTAAAGCTTCTGATTTATGGACAAAATTTCAAAACATATAATTAAGGTTTCTCTAAAGAAATGAAATGAAGATTTGTGATATTTATTTAAACCTCCCAACTCCTTGAGCTGAGATTACCTTTTAAACTTTTCATCTCATGATAAACTTTAAAAAGTGTGAATTTTTACTGCATGCTAAAAACTTTACAGGATTAATTGAAACAGCTTTCAAGGAAATATTGCTCCAAAAATTATAATTGGAAGGGAAAATAGTTATTTAGGACCGGATATAGGTAAAACTCTTCAAATCAAATGCTATGCAAGAAAAAAAGAGTCTTTCAATGTTCCTTTCAAATACAGTGATATATTCCAATTATTGTTGTAGCTGAATCAAGATCAGATTCATTTTGTTACCACTTAGAAAATAATATAGAAACTTAGTAAATGATTTGAAGATGCGTTGAGGCTGTGCACATTTCTTAGCCTTTGGTTCATTTAAGCTCTCTCATATGCAAACATAATGGCTACAATAAAAACACTGATCTCATTAAACACTGATTTAAATATCTGCTAGGTTAAATCAATGGGAATATTTGACCTGTGGTAAACTATGACTTGCTTTCATTGCAAGTACACTTTTGAGATGGATAGGAAAGCACCAAAGAATCTAATTTCCCTGCATTAACAGGGATATTCAGCATATTAAAATCTTTTGTAGGGCAAGGAAAAATTACAAACTGGATTAAACAAAGAAAGTATCCTGGAAAAAGTTATGGGATAATGTTTATAGGCATGGGTAAAACTATTGTAAATAAATGAGCAAAGAGAATTAAGATAGAAAGAGCAGACAAAATTGCAGAAACTTCTAGTAAAAAGAAGGGAGGAGGTTTATGTTTATATATTAACAGTCAGAGTTATATCCAGAGATATAACTATACTAAAGAAATTCTGTGATGTAGAATTAAAGACATTAATTATCAATTGTAAACCATTCTATTCTCCACAAGAGCTTTCCTCTTTCTCCTAATTGCTGTTTATGGTACTCTACAAGCTTGTGTAAACAATGCATTATGAACTCTAGCTGACCAGATTATGTGGGCTGAAGTTAAATACCCAGATTCATTTCAAATTATTTTAGGAGATTTAAATAAAGCAAACTTAAGGAAAGAGCTACCAAAATATTTTCAGCATGTCAATTGTCTCACTAGAGGCAAGAATACTTTAGACCATTGCTACACAACATTTTATCAGTCTTTACTAGAGCAGCTGTGGGACACTGATCATTGTATGAATCACCTACTTACAGACAAAGACTTATGGTCATGAAACCAACAATTAAATCAGTGAGGACTTGGACTGAAGAGGCAAAGCTAAAGCTACAGGCTTCCCTTGACTGCACTGACTGGAATGTGTTCAAAATGCCTCTGAAACTTGGATGAACTCGTAGATACTGTAACATCATATGTCAGTTTTTGTGAAGACCTACGTGTGCCGAGCAGAAACCTGAGAATATACAATAATAATAAACCTTGGTTCACAGCTAAACTTAAGCAGCTACATTGTAGCAAAGAGGAAGCTTACAGAATAGAATACTGTACAATCAGGCCAGAAACATATTAACAAGGGTGATCAGAGCAGTGAAAAGAAGCTACTCTGAAAGCTAAGGAATCAGTTCTCAACAAATGAACCAGCAAACATGGAAAACTCTTTAAAATATACAGCAAACCTCCTTCTCATGCTGAAGGCAATCAACAAATGGCAGATGACCTGAATGTATTTTGCTGTAGGTTTGAGATAAAACTACTGCCACCCATCTCCACAATCCCCATCTCAGACACACCAACAACAGCCAAGCCTCCTACAACCTACCCAATCCCATTGGGCCCACCACCTCTGGTGATTACAGAGAATGAGATGCAAGGTCTATTTCACAGACAAAAGCCAGGAAAAGCACCAGGCCAGACAAGATAACTCCTTCTTGCTTAAAAGCTTGTGCTGATCAACTGGCC
This sequence comes from Hydrophis major, assembly GCA_033807585.1. Lineage (NCBI taxonomy): Eukaryota > Metazoa > Chordata > Lepidosauria > Squamata > Elapidae > Hydrophis > Hydrophis major. The sequence continues at coordinate 137,287,692 of CM066329.1, read as the reverse complement.
CCCATCTTCACCCACATATTTAATAAACCACTAGATAAGTGCTATGTTCTTTCTTGCTGCAAATGCTCTACTATCATCCCAGTGCTGAAGAAACTTTCCATCAAGAAACTGAATGATTTGAGACTGGTTGTTCTAACATCTGTAGTTATGAAGGCTAGTTGAAAGGCTAGTGATGACCCACCTGAAAACCATCACAGATCCACTGTTAGACTCCTTACAATTTGACTACAGAGCAAATAGGTCAACAGATGATACTGTTAATATGACTGTGCACTACATCCATTCAACATCTTGAATTTCCAAAGACCTATGCAACTTCAGCTCAGCATTCAAAACCATCATTCCATATATTCTTCTAACTAAACTAAATCAGTTAGCTGTACTTGACCACGCTTGTAAATGGATCATAAGCTTCCTAACAGATAGGAAGCAGCATGTGAAGCTAGGCAAAACATCAGATACCTGTACAATTAGCACAGGAGCCCCCTCTCCAGGCTGTGTGCTTTCTCCACTTTTCTTATATTTATATACCAATGACTGCATCTCAAAAAGATCCTTCTGTTAAAGGGCTAAAGTTTGCAGATGATACAACATTGATTGGTCTCATTCAAGACACCAAGACATCTGTATACAGACGGTAGGTTGGACAACTAGCCTTGTGGTGCAACCCGAACAATCTTGAATTAAATACACTCAAGACCGTAGAAATGGTGATAGATTTCAGGAGAAACTCTTCTATACAACCACCTCTTACAATACTAGACAACACAGTATCAACAGTAGAGACCTTCAAGTTTCTAGGTTCTATCGTATCTCAAGACTTAAAATGGACCTCTAACATCATAAACATCATCAAAAAAGCACAACAAAGAATGTTCTTTCTGCATCAACTCAGAAAGCTCAAACTGCCCAAAGAGCTGCTGATTCAGTTCTACAGAGGAATTATTGAGTCTATCATCTGCACCTCTATGGTTGGGCTCCGCAAACAAGACAGACACAGACTTCAATGGATAATTAAAATTGCAGAAAAAACAATTGCGACTCACCTGCCTTCCACTGAGGATCTGTATATACTGCACAAGTCAAAAAGAGGGCTGTGAAAATATTTACAGACCCCTCACATCCTGGACATAAATTGTTTCAACTTCTACCCTCAAAATGACGCTATAGGGCACTGCACATTAGAACAACTAGACACAAGGACAGTGTTTTTCCTGAACGTCATCACTCTGCTAAACAACTAATTCCCACAACACTGTCAAATTATTTACTAAGATTGTATTACTATTCTTCTTCTCATCCTTCCTAGTACCTATCTCTTTCCACTTATGACTATAAATGTATTGCTTGTATCTTTACAATTTATATTGTTTTATTTGTTTCCTAGTATGAACTGATTGCTTATCAGTAACCTATGACTATCACTAAGTGTTGTATCTTATGATTCTTGATGAATGTATTTTATTTTTTCTTTATATACATTGAAAGCATATGCACCAAAGACAAATTCCTTGTGTGGCCAATAAAGAAATCCTATCCTATCCTATCCTAACCTATCCTATCCTATCCTATCCTATCCTATTCTATTCTATTCTATTCTATTCTATTCTATTCTGTACCATAAATACATTTACGCACACCTGATGGAGAAATGGAAATCTATAATATCCTATTCAAAGTGCTTTGCATTCAGTAACCACCATTTCCATTTAAGATTGAATTGAGCGCTGGAAAGCTAAGAACAATGATGGAAAGAGCAACAACAAATGGAAACATGAAATTAATTTAGAGTTAGCAATGGCTGTATATTTTTCTGCTTTGCAAGTAATGATCAAGAATTGAATCCAGAAACATTCCTTGGTTGAAGTAGCAGGACTTAATTTCATGAAACACTAAACAAAACACACAGAGAGATTTACTTTTTAGATGCTAACAAGCCTTCTGGTTTGACCATATTGTATTTCTTCTCTATTTCACAAGGGAATCCTGCTGTTAAATCTTTATATCACTTAGATCAAGGGTATCAAACTCGAGACCAGTGGGCCAGATCCGGTTCATAGGGTGCTTAGATCTCTCCCATGGTGCCTGTGCGAGTGAAAATGCAGCTCTGTTTTTGCTGGCAGAGCAAAATGTCGAGCTGACCATGCCCACCCTGACCAGGCACCCCCTGAGGTCAAACACAACCCTGATGCAGACCTCAATGAAATCAAGTTTGACACTCCTGACTTAAATATTCTTTGCTTATATGAGGTTCACACTTAATTCTGGGAGCAGAAGCCGTCAATAGAATATTGTCACTTATGACCTTCTCAACTAGATGGCTTAAAAAGTGATTTTTAAAAACTATTCCCATGGAGCAATTGTATTCTTTTCTAAAATAATGTTGCTTCTTGTTTTTTAATATTGTGAAACTAGTTGGGATCATTTTGCAGTGGCTTAGAAATTTGATAAATAAATTCAGCACCCGAGATTCTCATCCTATTCTTTCACAATTTCCAAAGACAATGTAAAAAAAGACTTATAGCTACAGAATCAATTCTTCTCCCAGATTTCTGCTAAGGACTTAGTCCAGGGTTAATTTTGTGCAATTGATATAAAGTTCACAATGAGATAACCCCATATAGAATAGCAGATATAATCCTTTCAATATTGCTATTCAATTGGGATGGATATACAAAGATATTACATATCGTGGAGCCTCCAATATGGAAGTCCTTTGAAACTAGGCAATACATTGTTATATCCAATATCCTGGCTTTTAGAGCTGTACTGATTTCTGAATAAATTATTTTGTTTTGATTTTTTTTTTTCATCTTAAAGCTGGTCAGGATGAAAAAGGAGAATAATAGAGAAGCAAATGTGATGATCCATGAAAAGGCTTATAGCAAAAAAATGAGATACAAATTAATGAAGAGGCAAACAAAAAATGGAATTTCTCCATGGCAGAAAACTGAGAATAGAAAGGTATGCCATATGGACTCTGATTCAGTATTAGAAGTAGGTCTTTATTTTTTTAAAATTTCTCTACCGGCATTTTAAACATTTGTTAGAATAATAAATGCTACTTTACACTCCTGCCTTTCCTTCAGGAGTGTCAGGTAGCATACTTAGCATTCCCTTCTCTCACATTTTTCCACAACCATCACATTTTTCCACAACCATCACACAACATGGGTTGAAAGAGAGTAACTGGTACCCAGTCACTTTCTGATCTCCTATGGCTGATACTAACCTGGTATGTCATTGAGGCCAATCTAACAACTCAATTTCTATCCGGCTGTTGCTTTCTTGCACAAAATGCTGCATCCTATTTATTGAATTACAGACAGTTATCATCAGACAAAAGATAATCTTTTTAAAAATGAGTGGGAATTATTATATGTTCTTCTGCTTTAATTTTCCAACGTACTTTCTCTTGTGTTATCTGTGTAAGTGTGTGTGTCTCTCTCTCTCTTTCTCCAACATTATGATTATAGATGATATTTGCATGATATTCTAAATAAAGGAGTGAGGGGAAAAATAAAAAAAAATCCAATTTCTTTTATACCTTCCATTAGAATTAAATGCAGGTAGCCCTCAACCACAATGGACCCCCAAATTTATGTGGCTAAGTGAGAAATTTGTTAAGTGAGCTTTGCCTCATTTTACAACTTTTCTTGCCACATTTATTAAGTGAATCATGGCAGTTGTTAAATTAGTTAAGTGAATCTGGTGTCCCCATTGACTTTTGCTTGTCAGATGGTCGCAAAAGGAGATCATGTGACTCCAAGACACTGCAACCGTCATAAATGTGAATTACTTGTCAAACATCCAAATGTAAATCATGTGACCATGGGGATGCTGCAACAGTCATAAGTGTGAAAAATGGTCATAAGTCACTTTGTTCAGTGCCATTGTAACTTCAAACAGTTACTAAGTGAACTGTTGTAAGTCAAGGACTAACCTGGAGATCATATTTTGATACCACTCAGTTTCCAATCAATCAAATATTTAGGATTCCACTGAAGAGAAATAACTGTACCAGTAGTATATTGCAAGTAAACATTCTAGATTCTGTGATTCCTGATAAAAGCTGAAGGAAAGTTGCTTTTTAATCAACTAATGCTGGAGCCTTCATCCATGCCAGTGAACCAAGTCATTTCTGCATTTATAGAAGGGCACTCATCATTAAACTAAACTAGATTTCCATTTGGTTTCTATGGGGAAAATGATACATAAATTCATTTTCTATCCCACAGATCATCCTTCACACTTTGAAATAATACATTACAGAATTTTGTCTTCATTTGTCAATATCTTCTAGAATGGCGTTCACAGTCTTCAGGAAAGAAATGAAAGCACTCCAACATTAATCCATCCAGAAACTTCAAAACTCCTACCTCTATCAACTGAAGATGGTGTTGAGGATTTCAATACTGAGTTGACACATTTTAATGATCTGGTGGTAAGGTGCAACCCAACAACCTGTTCTGAATACATGCCTTATTATAGAACTGATACCAATCTTGTGGAAAGCCCTTCCTGCATAAACTCAGAAGTGAACCAGAACAGCCCAGAGGGAGAAGACAGAGTTCAAACCAATTGCTGTGTTTTTATGCTAAAATACAAAGAGTCCACAAATGAAAGAGAGCTCGACACTGAATATTTCCCATATTATCGAACATATGAAAAATGTTTGAACACCTCAAATCCCTCTGAAGAAATGAAAAGTACAGAGGAGAATGAAGAGGTTGATACTAACAGTGATGAAAAAATAAACAGAGAAGCTGTCTCTAATTCTGAGACTGAATATGCTAATATAGTAAGTTGCATGAGAATGACAAATCTTTTGTATATTTGATCCAGTGGTGTAACTTTCCCAATGTGATGATCTTCAGATGGGTTGCTGACTGGAAATTCTAGAATTTCCAGTCAGCAAAATTGTATTATAACTGCTTTTTTCAAAGATCCAATATGGAAACTGTACTTTCTGTTCATTTGGGAAATGGAATTAAAGCATTTAATTGTTTTTACAGATAATTCTTATATTCAAATTTGGTAGTTATTGTTGTTGTTAGTTGCGAAGTCAAATCCCATCGCAACACCATGGACAACGTTCCTCCAGGACTTCCTGTCCTCTACCATCTTCTGGAGTCAATTTAAGCTCACACCTAGTGCTTCAGTGACTCCATTCAGCCACTTCATTCTCTGGCGTCCCCTTCTTCTATTGCTCTCAATCTTTCCAAGCATTAAGGCTCTTCTCCAGTGAGTCCTCCCTTCTCATTAGGTGGCCAAAGTATTTGAGTTTCATCTTCAGGATCTGGCCTTCTAAAGAGAAGTCAGGGTTGATCTCCTTTAGGACTGATTGGTTTGATCAACTTGCAGTCCAAGGGACTCGCAGGAGTCTTCTCCAGCACCATAGTTCAAAGGCCTCAATTCTTTGGTGCTCAGCCTTTCTTATGGTTCACCTTTCACAGCCATACATTGCAACTGGGAAAACCATAGTCTTAACCCTACATACTTTTGTTGGCAGGGTGTTGTCTCTTATTTTCAGTATGCTGTCTAGATTTGCTATAGCTTTCCTTCCCAGGAGCAAGCGTCTTTTAATTTCTTGGCTGCAGACCCCATCTGAGGTGATCTTGGAGCCCAGGAAAATCTTTTAATAATTTTCATAACTATCACAAATTCTTTCAGTCCATTTAAAAATTGATCAGTTTTCGTCTAATGTGGGTTTGATAGCTGTAGTTTGGTAATCCTTCTCTCTCTCTCTCTCTCTCTCTCTCTCTCTCTCTCTCTCTCTCCCTCCCTCCCCCCCTCCCCCCCTCCCCCCCCCCTCTCTCTCTCTCTCTCTCTCTCTCTCTCTCTATATATATATATATATATATATATATATATATATATATATATATATATTTGAAAGACTGTTTAATTTTAAAACACATATTAGGAACTAGTCGTTAGTTCACATTGAATTCATTTTGACAATTTGTCTATTTTTTTTTGTTTTTAGGATATTCAGGTAAACAATATAACAAATGAAGATACTGGCCAATGCCTTGAGAATTTTGATTTCACTGAAACCATTTTATCCACTAATTCCATAGTAGAGTCTGGTGATTCTGAGAAGTTTTTCTTAGAAGAAATATTAAGCCGGAATCAATTACCTTCTTCTTCCAATGGCTATTTTCCATACTATCGGACATATGGTAAATTAATTGTCACTCCAAAAGACTCAATTAACTTCAGCCATAGTGGCAATATACTGGGATAATTTGCGATGAAAAGGAAAGATTCTAGAAAGGGAAATAATTCCAGCTGTTCAATGTGTTGACTCTAGTGAGACAGAAGTCACAGGCATTGTTTTAAAGAAGTTTGCCTTATTACAGGCCTAATTTAAATCTTGATATGTGAAATTATTATTGAATCTAAGGGAATGTTTTATCTTGAATGATCTTGGTCTCAGAATGGAGCATCTTTTGCAGAAAGAGTGAAATGGACAACAGTTATTTTTTTTTTTTTTTAAAAAAGCACTTTATCAGAGACTATAAAAGGCAAAATATCAGTTAACAAGGGAGAGAGGTTGGTTGTTCTGATTGGGCATGTTCTCAGATAAGGATGATTTTGTTTTTCTAATTGTTTAAAATAATATGAGAATCCAGATTGAAAGACTCCTTTCCTCTATATACACTCCATCCATGAAAAGGAAAGATACTGTAACAAGTTTTTAAAATAATAATAATAATAATAAAGTTCAAATATAAAAGATGGAAAGTGAGATACTGTTGACGAAAACTAATGTGCAATACATAGTTCAGTAGCAACTGGTTTTATTTTTGTATCATAATCTACATTGTTTAAACTCGTATATCATCAATTCCAGCAGAAATGGTGCCTCAAAGCCTATCCTTCTCTGTAAGCCCCCTTCCACCAAATAAAAAGGAAACCAAAAATAATTTTCTGTACATCAGCTACTTATTTTTGCTGACAAAAAGTCTCTGCTTCCATAGGTTTTGAAGGGTTTTTTTTCTTATGTATTTTAACTTTGGCTATCACAAAGGGAATTAACTTTTGGGGAGAGGGGTCTGGTTTCACTCCTGACACTCAACCAGAGGCTTTTCTAGGTCTCCCAATTTTTTTTCCATCAGTTGTTAGTACCTGTTGTAAATCTATTCAACCATATCCTTTAGGGCAGTATTCAAACTTGGACTTCCTACAATTCCCCAACCGGCCAGAATTGAGAATTCTGAAGATTGAAGCGCACACATTTATAGTTGAGGTAATCATGCTCAACAGAAGGCTTTTCACTGCATTATTATTTGCATTTGTTTAGTTGTGTTTTATCCCTGGGATCTGAAAAATGTCCAGAGGAAATTTGGTGGGAATTCCAATAGGGAGGTGAGACCGAAAAGATACAGGTAGTCCTCAACTTAAAGCCATTCATTTAGTAACCGTTCAAAGTTACAAAGGAATTGAGAAAGTGGCTTCTGATCATTTTCGCACTTAACAATTATTGCAGCATTCCCATGGTGACATGATCAAAGTTTGGACACTTGGCAACTGGAGCGTATTTATGACAGTTGCAGTGTCCCAGGGTCATGTGATCACCTTTTGTTCTGACCCAAGCCTCGTTCAAATCAAACAAACGCAAAACATAAATAAAAGCAAAACCTTTTAAATATGTCTCTATAAATTTTGTTCATTCACAGCAAAGCATTATTAAAACTAATTGTCCCAGATAAGAGCAAGCCCTGTCAAGGCTGCCAAGAACACAAGATTAAGTGCAAGGAAATATTCAAAGTCAAAAGTTTCTGAAAACAAACCAGGATAGACTGAACTTCCACAATGATTTGAAGTACAAGAACTTCTTTGCTTCCTGCAAAGAATCCCACCTCTGAGGGCTGGCTTTTATCCCTTAAGGGAGGGGCCATCACCTTGCAGCCTTACTCCCAAGTCGCCCTTACTGCTGCAGCTGCTCTTTCCTTCTAGCAGCTCTGTGCACACACACACTGGGCACAGACTCCTCAGCGTCCTCTGTATCACTGCTGCCAGACTCCACAAGCTCTGAAGGCAGCACCCCACTCTCTGATAGTCCTGGTCCCATCCCTGCATCCCACGCAGGCCCCTCATCTGAGTCCTCACTCTCAGAGACCTCAGCCATCCATACCTGCTGCCAGCGAACCAGAACACCTTTTGTGACCTTCTGACAAGCAAAGTAAATGGAAAAGTCAGATTCATTTAAAAACTGTGTTACTAACTAAACAATTGCAGGGATTCACTTAACAACCAGGGCAACAAAGACTGCAAAATGGGGCAAAATTAACTTAACTGCCTTGCTTAGCAATGGGAATGGTAGGCTCGACTGTGGTCATCAGTGGAGGACAATTTATCACCCTCACTTTAGGCTGATAAATATCTATATTCATCCTTCCCTTTAGGTTATTCTGATAGGGTAAGATGGAAACACATGTATTCTCTCATCTTCAGCTTCTATAGGCTGTCCATCTGCTACTTCCGTTTACTTAAACCCGAGTAAAGTTATGATCTCATGCCTTGATCCCATTCAGAAATGGCATTGAGGGGAAAGTTCTTTTGGGAAGTCTAAGTCTGGTGCAGTGCTGCACAATGGAGGCTGATCCTGAGTTGGAGCACCTACAACTGATATAGGGAAATCTTCCCTAGGGATCTTATAGCCTTTGAACCAGGATCCAGCCCCAACTTTGATCTTATAACCTTTGAATCAGGATGCAGCACTGACTTCCCTCCCCACCTCTTTTAACATACATGTTGGTCATGTTGAGGAATGGAGATCAGCTCTTCCTCTTGCTGATTAATCTTGTTCAGAGTCTTTTTTCCTACCTCACCCTGCTTTTGGGGTCTACCTGAAGACTTGAACTTAAGGGAATATTGCCTTTGCTGACATTTAATCAGGTTATCACAGATAAATAGCAGAATGTACTGGAGTAATTGAGATCTCATTTGGTAAGAGCCTCAGTGGCGCAGTGGTTAGAGTGCTGTACTGCAGGGCTACTTCTGCTGACTATCGGCTGCCTGCAATTTGGCAGTTCAAATCCCACCAGATTGAGTCAGCCTTCCATCCTTCCAAGGTGGGTAAAATGAGGACCCAGATTATTGGTGGCAATATGCTGACTCTGTAAAACCACTTAAAGAGGGCTATAAAGCACAATAAATCAGTATATAAGTCTTAAGGGCTATTGCTGTTGCTATCTCCATTGGGACTTCAAAGATGAGGTGGAAAAATCATACTTATAATATATGTTGCCCTTGGGATAGAGGCTTCAATTTGGACACCAGGGACAAGAGATGCTTTGGTTGTTTACCTGAGTTGCCAGGTACATGGAGAAATGAGGAGGGCTAACTTATACAAGCACAATCTTTCCGGCAATGTCTGCCAAACTTTCTACTTTCTGGAGATAAGCTCAGATTGTTCTTGTGGAAGCTGCAATCCATTGTGTGAAGAGCTCTGCCCAAATTTAAATCCTTACTATATACATTTGCTGTTGATGTTCTGTTATAGAGTTTGGGCTTACTTTCCCACATCTTTGAAACATTAATTCAGTAGCTAATATTTTCATTTCAGGGCAGGACAGGACATGACTTCTTCCCCTTCTGTATTGCTTAACTCTACCCTTAATTTCTACTCCTCTTTCCATTCCTTTTTCTGCTGGTTCAACTCCTATTTGAAAAGCAGGATTTTTCATTGCCAGCTTTGTCAATGGAATGAGTTCCAAGGTTCAGACATTTTGGTGTATGTGTGTGTGTGTGGGGGGGGGGGGGGGGTGAATGGACCCAGAAATAACTACATATACCTTAAACTGTCTACCGTGGACCTCACTTCATTCGTAAGAGGTCTGTAAGGGGGTGTGCATAAGCGCATCAGCGTGCCTACCATCCTGTCCTACTGTTCTTATTTATTCATACTCATTTATGATATATATGCTTATACCTGTTTATACTTAGATGTTTAAATGTTATGTTCATACTTGTTTTCTCATACATGCATGGCAAACTAACTAACTAAAAATAAATATCTTTAATAAGAAATCCTGATAACAGCAATAAATGTAAATATATGTTCTTTTAGAAACATATTTAATTATATTTTAATATAATGTATAAAAATAAAATATTTATACTTTAATATAAAAACCTATAAAGTTTACACTCTGCAAAATTAGTCCTATTTACTAATTTAGCTGTTATCAAACAGCCTAAGAGTTTCAAATCAGATTGCACCTGGTTTGAAAACTATTCTGCCATCCAAATATTGTATTTGGAATAACCTCTGCATAAAATTTAATTGTGTGCTGTAAACAGATCATTTTCTGATCACAAATAATATGTACAACTAGTTTTAAAGTACTTGCCCATTCTTATAAAAGAAAACATGAAGAGGAATTTGAGTCAATATTGTTAACTAGTTGTTTTCAATTATTGATTCCAAAACCCTTAGAGCTGCTCCAAAATCCATCATACAGATGACCTAGAAAAGCAAATATTGCTTATTCTCACAACATATTTCAAGGAGCTAATCATTCATGCTTTTATTACATGTTCACCCTTTTTAGTAGCCCTTTGTCATTTACAATAGCAATAGCACTTAGACTTATATACTGCTTTACTCTAAGCCCTCTCTAAGCAGTTTACAGAGTCAGCATATTTTCCCCAACAATCTGGGTCCTCATTTTACTCACCTTGGAAGGATGGAAGGCTGAGTCAACCTTGAGCCTGATGGGATTTGAACTGCCAAATTGCAACAGGCAGCAGGCAGCAGAAGTAACCCTTCCTATAAAATTTGCATGGGTTCAAATACATAAGGACAACCAATGAAAAAAATTGAAACCTATGTGAAGACTGTACTGTATCAGGGTAGTTCATAAATCATTCTGATTTATGAGGAAGATTGTGCAAATCAATCTTTGATAGTGAAGACATCAGCCAATTGATAACTATAAGTGTACACGCACACACACAAATTCAAATGAATTAGCACCTTTGTATTTAAACTATTAAATCCACTATTTACATAAAAAATATACATCTGTTCAATAATTTTACTGTCTTACAGAACTGTTTTGTTTTAACTAATCAAGAAATGCCTAACCTGTGATGGAAAGTGAAAATGACCTTGGAAGACATGGAAGAAAGATTAGAGATACTGCCTAGGGAATGATTAGATAAAAGGGAGTGGAGACCACAATTTAGTAACAAACAGAAAAAGAAAGTTACAAAGGACTCATTCTAACTACCAGGCAATTCAAACAGGCAAGGGAGATTTATACTTTCAGACTTGCAAGATTCTGTTAATGTAGCCTTATAATAAAGTCAGATTAGCTAACTTATTGCATTTCCTGTCTGGTCCACTTGGGAGGCTGACACATTCTTATCAATAGTATTTAATGTTATTGATATTCTTAATATCATATAATCAATCAATCAATAGTATATTCATGACCTGCTTTGAAATAATAGCAGCAGCAACAGTAATTTATTATCATTGTAAGCATTGCAATTAAGCAGTGAGATTGGGTGGAATGTGCAATGCAGTAGAAACATACAGTTTAAAAGAAAGGTAACTATTTTCATTGCTACTGGGAAGAATGAAAGCATATTTTAACTCCTGATAAATATGTCATGTCTTTCAGAATGAACTAAAACTTGACAAACATATAGACAGACTTTCTCCCCTAATATTAAATGTGTTTATCTTGGCATTTGAATAGCATTATAATTTATGTTAAATGGGCACTAGAAAATTAAGTTTGTGTTCCTTAACAAAACTGTTCTGTCCTAATTTACATACTCGAAATCCCCGCGCTTTGATTGGCCAAAGCGCGGGGATTTCTAATTGGTCAGGCGAGCCGCGCCGATTGGCTCGTTAAGAGTCTTCCGCGATTGGCTCGCTCCAAGAACGGGAGACTCGAAACGCTGCCATTGGCCGCAGCCGCCGCGGCGAAAAGAATAAAAGCCGCGGGCTTTTTTCTTTTCGCCGGTTCGGTTCCAATCCTTGCAATAAAGAGCTTTAAACGTAGTCACCGACTCCTGGCGTCTTTTTGCGGACACGACACTGGCGACGAAGGTGGGATCCAGACCCTGAACCGAACCCCGTGTCCGACGGAAGCCAGACTTAGCACCGAGATGGCGAAAATCGCACCGCCCGCCCCCTTCAACCCCGCCACCGAGGACTGGGAATCGTTCTCCGATCGTTTCCGCATGTACCTCGAGTGCACCGGCATGAAGGACGCCTCGGGCCCGCTAAAATGCACCGTCTTCCTCACCCATTGCGGAACCGAAGTTTTCCAGATGGCCAAGGCATTGGCCAAGCCCGCCGACGCAACTGCCATGGACTGGGACGTCCTCGAACCTATCCTATGGCGCCATTACGCTCCCGAAGTCCCCATCCTGATCCGGCGCAACGAATTCTACCGGCGGGACCAGAGACCGGGTGAAAAATTGAGCGACTTCGTCGCCGAGCTGCGGCGCCTAGGGGGGCTCTGCGAATTTGACAGCCTGAACAGCCTCCTGAGAGACCGATTCGTGCTCGGCCTGTGGGTTCCCGCGCTCCAGAGCCGGCTGATGGCCAAGGGCGACATCAGTTTAGCAGACGCCCTCACCGCAGCCGCAGCCGCGGAAGCAACCCGTACTTCCGCCAACAGCATGCGAAAACCAGACGCGAAGGACCGCGGCGGAAACAACAACCCGGCAAGGTCGACCGAACAAAAATCCGAAACAACCACACACCACGGCGACTTCCATTCTGCATCCAGTACGTCCGAAGATGAAGAAGACATACATCGATTGCAGACGGGGCGCGACCAGAGGAACCGCAGAGGTCGTAGGTCGAGGACCAACTGTGCCGGTTGCGGCGGCGACCATCCCAGGTCAGAATGCCGGTTTTTTTATTCCATCTGCCGGCATTGTGAAAAAAAGGGGCACATCGCCCGGGTTTGCCGCCAGAAGAAACCTCGCAGTCCACCCCGATGGGACCAACACGACCGCAGAAGGGAAAGCACACCACTCCGGCCCAGAGATCGCCACTCGGACAGCCGATGGGACCGGACCGGACGATCCTCGAGAGGCGGCAACAACCGACGCAGAGAGGAGACCCACCAGACGGTAACCATCGGCCATGCCATCTCTGACGGCGCCCGAAAAGTCCACGTCGAGGTTCACATCGAAGGCCAGCCATGCCAAATGGAGGTAGACTCCGGGTCCTACCTCTCCATGATTGCATGGCGCGAGATAAAACGGTTGGTGCCTACCCTCCAAAGGAGGACCATAGACGCCCAAAGACTTATTGTAAAAGACTACCAGGGAAACCGCATCCCGGTAGTGGGCACCAAAAACTTTAACGTGACATATAAGGGGCGCACCGAACAACTCCCCCTCACAATCGTCGATCGCGACCGCCCAAGTCTGCTGGGACTGCAATGGTTCGCCCCGCTCGACATCTCTCTCACGGGGGTCAACCATGTCACCGACAACGGCTGGGAACAGCGACTAACCCAGGAGTTCCAAGAAGTCTTTGACGGAAGCCTGGGCAAGTACCAGGGGCCCCTTATCTCGTTTGACCTAGACCCTAACGTCCCCCCCAAACGACTAAAACCTAGGCGGGTGCCATTCGCCCTAAAACCTAAGATAGACGAGCAAATTGACAAGCTCGTCAAACAAGGGGTATTGCAGCCCATAGACCATGCCCGGTGGGAGACCCCCATAGTGACCCCGGTCAAGCCAGACAGGTCAGTGAGGATCTGTGGGGACTATAAGGCCACCCTAAATGGCGCGCTGCAACAAAGCGCCTACCCTGTCCCAATCGTGCAACACCTGCTGCACTCACTGGGAGGGGGCAGGGTCTTTGCCAAGCTCGATCTCGCCCAGGCGTACCAGCAGTTGCCGGTAGACGAGCAAACGGCGGAAGCCCAGACCATCGTTACCCACCGGGGGGCTTTCAAGTGCAACCGACTCCAATTCGGAGTCAGCGTGGCACCAGGCATCTTTCAGAGCCTGATGGAACGGTTGTTGCAGGGCATCAAGGGGGTGGTGCCCTATTTCGATGACGTTCTAGTGGCGGCGCCAAACGAAGCCGAATTAGAAAGCCGACTCAGAGAGGTCCTAACTAAATTTAAAGTAACGGGACTTAAAGTAAAAAGGGAGAAATGCCAACTGTGCACGGAACGAGTGGAATTCTTGGGCTACCTCCTAGACCGGCACGGCATTCACCCCACAAGTAAAAAAGTCAGAGCTATCAAAGAGGCCCCCACTCCTAGATCAAAAACTGAGCTACAAGCATTCTTGGGGTTACTGAACTTTTATAATGTTTTCCTACCCCAAAAGGCAACGGCGGCGGAGCCTTTGCATAGGCTCCTGGATAAGGCGGCAACCTGGACTTGGGGGAAACGGGAGCAAGCCACCTTCCAAAAAACTAAAGACCTCCTCACCTCCGACGCCGTCTTGATTCAATTCAACGAAACCCTGCCCCTGGCCGTCACTTGCGACGCATCACCTTTCGGCGTCGGCGCTGTCCTCAGCCATACCCTTCCTGACAGAAAAGAAGCACCCATCGCGTTCTTTTCACGGACCCTAACCAAGCCAGAGTGGAACTATAGCCAACTGGACAAAGAGGCTTTGGCTATAGTTGCCGCCGTAAAACGGTTCCATGAATACCTATACGGCCGCCCTTTCACTATTGTAACAGACCATAAGCTGTTGCTGGGCATCCTTGCTGGGAATCGGGCCACCCCGAACATTCTGTCTCCCTGGATGACAAGGTGGTCCGAGTTCCTGGCAGCCTACAGCTACGAACTTATACACAGACCGGGTAAGAAGATTTCACACGCGGACGCTTTGAGCCGCTCGCCGTTACCAGACTCCGACCCTGACCCAGCACCAACAACGACCACCCTCAGCATCGAGGCCCTGCCCAACCTACCCATAACCGCGTCAGACATTGCCTGGGAAACTATTAAAGACAGGCGTCTGGCGTGGATTTTGCATTGGGTAGAAAAAGGGTGGCCGGAAAAGGACAACGACGAGTCCAGCAAGGCATTTAGGAACCGCCAAACCGAACTATCGCTACTTAAGCGGTGCCTCTTGTGGGGTGACAGGGTGGTCATCCCGGACAGACTACAGGGGAAGGTTTTGGAAATGTTGCATGAGGGGCATCCTGGCATCGTACGAACTAAAGCCCTGGCCAGAAGTTACGCTTGGTGGCCAGGGATGGACAAGCAGATAGAAGCCTGGGTAGCTAGGTGCCAGCGATGCCAGGAGACTAGACCCAGCCCACCCACAGCACCCATCCTGGAGTGGGAAACACCAAGGGGGCCCTGGTCCAGAATACATTTAGACTTTGCTGGTCCCACAAATGGACATACCTTTCTCATAACGGTTGACGCTTACTCCAACTGGTTGGAGGTAAGCGACATGAAGGCAACAACCACGGAGGCCGTGATCAAAGAACTTTGCAAACTCTTTGCAACACACGGCCTCCCAGACATCGTCGTCTCCGACAACGGGCCGCAGTTTACCTCCCTCGACTTCGAGAAGTTCCTGGCGGAAAGAGGCATCCGCCATGCACTAACAGCACCGGCGCATCCGGCGGCGAACGGTAGGGCGGAACGGATGGTTCAATTTACCAAAAAAACCATCCGGAAAATGGACCACGGGGAGATCCAAGACAAAATTAACAGACTCCTCCTTATACAACACATAACCCCGAACACCACTACCAACAAAAGCCCAGCCGAATTGCTAATGGGTAGAAAGCTGAGGTCCCCACTCGACAGGTTACACCCAACATATAACCCGGAGCGGCCCCCAGACTCAAATACAAAACACCGAACGTTCACTCCTGGGGACCTCGTGTATGCCAAAAACCTGACGGGGGACCCCCTATGGATCCCAGCCATCATCACCCAAGTTACAGGCCCACGCTCGTACCGGCTCCAAACCACAGACGGGCGAGCCTGGAAACGACACATTGACCAACTCAGGTCTAGGACGGCAAAAGAACCCACCTCCCAAGACGCAAACCAAGGGGGGAGGGAATACCCGAATAAACAAGCGCAAGAAAAAATAAACCAGCAGTACTTACCAAAACGCAGCCATCGCGACCCCTCGCCGGAAAAGAACTGCCAAGCCAGCTCGACCAACCCGGAAAGACCGAGCGGGAGCGGCGAAATCCGTAGCTCAACCAACCCGGAAGGCCCAGGTGGGAGCCACGGAGAAGGAACCGGCCCGATCAACCAGCCGGTTCGCACAGGACCAGGAACAACCAAAAACCCGACCGAACAGGCCGGGATTCCGCTGACGACTGAGTTGCGCAGGTCAAGTAGGACCCGACGGAGCCCCGCCTACCTACGTGACTACGCAACGTAAAGACTATACCAAGAGGGGAGGGGTGTTCTGTCCTAATTTACATACTCGAAATCCCCGCGCTTTGATTGGCCAAAGCGCAGGGATTTCTAATTGGTCAGGCGAGCCGCGCCGATTGGCTCGTTAAGAGTCTTCCGCGATTGGCTCGCTCCAAGAGCGGGAGACTCGAAACGCTGCCATTGGCCGCAGCCGCGGCGGCGAAAAGAATAAAAGCCGTGGGCTTTTTTCTTTTCGCCGGTTCGGTTCCAATCCTTGCAATAAAGAGCTTTAAACGTAGTCACCGACTCCTGGCGTCTTTTTGCGGACACGACAAAAACGATTAGCAAAATCATTTAGCAATGACAGCAAGACATGGAGGTTCAACCTCTTCACTTTTAGCAACGTTGAATTTGTAGAGCCAAAGTTCTCAATTTCTCTCTTCTTGTTTACTGTATGTATTTACAAAACCCTTTAAAGAATTGGCAGTCCTCATCAGAAGAATTGGCAGAAGGCAACTGGTAGGGATGCAGCCCTTAGTCTTGGGGCTGGATTCCAAGCCCAAGCTCATCTAATTAATTTCTTTGCAGAATTTCTTCACCAGCTTTCTATGATCAAAGGCAATTTTTCTATGATCAAAAAACAATTTAGGAGGGGGTTTAAACTATTTACCTCGGGATTTTAATTAGTCTCATGATAAATGTTTTTAACTGTTTTAATATTTACTGTTGTATAATAGGTGGAATAATTTGAATGTTTTAATATTTGGATGAAAGTGTACTTTTGTTTTAATTGCTTTTCTGGAAGCACCCTTGAACCATTAAGGCCATACACATGTTCAAAAGAAATCAACTAACCAACCTGTTCTCCCAGTTGTAGTAGAAGTGATATCAATATAAACCGAGGATGCTGACTCTGCTTCTCACTTCTCCAGGTTTGTTGTAGTTGAGGACTATTTTCAATGCTCAACTCTTAATGTATTAAATATAAGGACTGAAGGGTCTGAAATCAAAGGAGAATTATTTATGTAATCAGAGACTCGGAGTCCACCAATTCAATTAAGAGAAATGCCAGTATTTCATAGACTTGAATAAAGCCTAGAAACTGGGATTTTGTCTCTTAAGAGATTTAGGTCTGTGCCTTCATCTCAGGGGATTTGATTTACTTGAGTTAGATCTTAATCCAAGTAACAGAAGAATTCAGGACTTTTAGAGTCCACCTTCCATCCCCATTCTTGAAACTGTTCTAAATTTAATCCCATAATGTACATTTGTTATTTTATCTTCTGCATAGCACAATAACTAATCAGTAGTTCCATTTTCAGATCAAGCAGTGAAATTTGATTCTGCTTTTCTCTTCAGTTGAACTTAGGCTGGCTAAACTATCCTGAAGATAACAAGATAATATGACAACAATTCCTTACCCAACAGAAGTCAATTACATGTGCTCAGCATTCATACAACACCAGTTTGCCAATTCCAGTTCGGATTATGACACGAGATGGTTTATGCTTAGCAAATTGTACTATACCCTAAAACAGTTTGGATTTGCCAGAATACAACCTTGTCAGGGCAACTAAATTGTTGCATTGTATCTTCTGTTCCTAACACAGAAAGAGTGATGCATGATTCTCCTAATTTGGTGAAATATGGCTTCCATCTTAATTGGTCAATGGTAGGTGTGGCTGGGAGTTGTAGTTTAAAGCCACATCTGAAGATTAGTACTTCATATGTTCTTCCCCATATTTTGGATAGCCACAACTTTTTCCAGGATCCTGCAAGTCACAGTAAGCAGACTTTTGGTAATTAATTGTTTTAGGAGCATTATAGCTTTTGCCCGTTTGCTGAAATTTCCTTCTTAAAATCCCATTTTTAAAATTCCTTTCTCAGTCTGTAGGTTATGCAAAAATATGAACATTATAATGCAATTTTGTCTTTTTCTGCTCCAACAACATCAAATAAAAATATGTGTAGCTATGAGATAGATCTAAAATTAGCTTCCCTGTACCTGGAGTTAAATTTATTGCTATTTTTCTCAATTAGGAAAAAAAGTAGCTCTACAATATAGAGACCTCTACAATATAGAAAAAGCTATTCATTTCACCTATAGTTATACAATGGAAGAACAGAAAAGTAAACAAGAAGGTGCAGTAAAGTTCCTTATTTTATTATCTAAATGTATTTTTATTAATATTCCCTCTCCATTGTTTGTTACCTTTCATAGAATTTATGAAGAAGAACAAAGCCCTCAAAAATGTCTCCATTTGTTATGTTCAATCCAAAAGAATATGATGTATCTTTTTGCCAAAGAAAATGCCTCACTGAGGGAATGATAAATATTTTGGTAAAGGCTTGCCAGATGAAACATATTTACTTTTATGTTTCTATCTGGAATATCTACAATTATTACTCTGAGACCTCAATATGGCCCTTTCATGTTTGCAAAACAATTCATAATTACTTAGGTTTACCTCTTACTGTTTTCATTGATCTTATATAATCCTTTAATTTCAGGAATTAAATTTCACGAAGTTCATTCTTCAAAACAAGCCTAAACAAAATATGCTGGTTTAATAATGAGTGGGACATAGGGTGTATTCATATTTTAATAATGAAATTATTGGTGTGTATTGATGAATCGTTAGAGATATTTCTCAAGAAGTTACATCAGACCATATTTTGAGGTATATTAAAAAATCCATCACATTTTTTGTTTCTGTATTTGATAACATTTTAACTAAACCTATCTCAAAGTGGTAGGCTTCAACAAATTCTCCAGCCAACGTATTGGCCAGAGACCGCTGGGAGTTGCAGTTTACACATCTTAACGTTGCCAGGGTTCGAAAATACTAATTTAGATGCTCTCTACAGCTTTCAAACGGAGTGAAAAATTCCAATAAATTACTGCTTTCCTTCCAAAAAAAGTACAATCAATCTGACCTTTCCCACCAATATATAATCTTGGGGCACTGAGTTTTCAATGTTGATATTATCCATAGACTATGTACAAAAATGGTCTTATAACTTCTGTTGAGATATAGTATTTATAATGCAAGGTGGCATTGCTCCTTATTTTATACCATATTATTATATATACAGTATAACACACACACCCAAATCCTACTGGGCTGCTTCATTGTCAAATAGGGGTTCCTGGGAGGGATAACTGAAGAATGTTGGAAGTGTATACAAAAAGTATATATTCCTGGCAGAGTCACCCAAGGTGTGAAGGTCATCCCAGCTATCCAAGTAAAGCAAGCATGATGGAAGCAGACAATCAATTTAGAGATAATAGCAAAAGCATCCATTCACACTGTGGGGGGGTAGACAATGGTAACTCAGTCCTGTATTTTTACCAAGAAAATCACATGTCACAGAGCCAATCGCTTTCTCTCAACCCTAGGAAGGAGGCAATGGTATACCATTTCTGAAAAATTCTGCCAAGAAACTGCAGGGATTTGTCCAGATTGACTCTGAGGATCGAATATAATTGAATGGGGTGGGGTGGGGTGGGGGGACAGATATCAACATGGACGATTTTCCTTACTTAAAAGAACCTTTAGTACTAGAAGATGAAGTTAGATCAGCACTCCAGTCATTATCAGGTTGGAGGATTACAAGGATATCCATTGAAATATGACAGGGGTGTCAAACTTGATTTCATTGAGGGATGCATTAGGGTTGTGTTTGACCTCAGTTGGCCAGGGTGAGTGTGGCCAGCTCAATATCACTCATGTCAGGGGTACCTGTGGTGGCCAACTGCTAAGGCAGAACTTCCCTCAGATCCTCCCTCACTCTCATTATAATCTTCTTTCCTTCCTTCCTTTTCTTCTTTTTCCTTCCCTCTTCATTCTCCTTCTTCTTTCCCCCCTTTCCTTATTTTTCTCTTTTCCCATCTTTCCTTCTTTTTCTTTGTCTTTTCTCCTTCCCTTTCTCCTTTCCTGTCCCTTCTTGCATGTTCAAATGCAAAAAGAGAAATCTTTCACCCTTCATTTTGTTTTTAGTTTGTTTTCCTAGGCTTCTGCCAGTGAAAAGGCAGTTCAGAGGGTCTGTGTGTGGCCCCCCTGGGACCCATTTTTGGCCATGATGGCCTCCTGCAGCCCTCTGCCAGTGAAAACAGGCTCCATTTTTATTGACAGAGGGCTGCAGGAGGCTGTCGCAGCTGAAAACGGGGGCCAGGAAGGCCACATGTGGCTGTCCTGAGCTCCATTTTCACTGACAGAGGTGCCAGTCTTTTGCTGTTTCCAGGGCAGCCCCGCAGGCCAGATCTAAGTAACCCATGGGCCGGATCTGGCCTGCTGGCCTTGAGTTTGACACTCCTGAAATATGGCAAGCAACAGAAGAATCAGTCAAGATTCTAACTAAGTTATGCCAGAAAATTTGAGAAAGTCACAGTGACCAACGGTTTGGAAGAGGTCAATCTACATTCCAATATCAAAAAAAAGAGATGTAACGGCATGTGCAAACTAACATACAATATCCTTAATTTCACACACTAGCAAAATAATGCTTAGGCTCACCCATCACAGCTTAGAGCCCTATATGTTCAAGCTGGTTTTAGAAAAGTCCAAGGAATACAAGACTTTTCTGATGCCTGCTGGATAATTGAGAAAGCCAAAAGACTAAAGCATGCACTACACAATGATAGAAAAACCATTATCTGTGTCAATCACATCAAGATGTGGCTCTAATGTTGGAAAAGGTGGAAAGCAAGAGGATGTTCAGCAGCCAAGTAGATGGACTCAGTTACAGTAGTAATGCCTGCAGTGTTGGAACACCTGAAAAATCAGGTATAGAGATGGATTGTCATGGAGAAAAATCTATGTTGTTACTAGGAATTTTTAAAAAAAGGCACATAATCATTGATATAAATAAGAAAGAGGAAACTAAGAACCATTGCAATCAAGATATAGCTTGTTGCTTACGGATACAGTAGATGCCACTGATGTTCATCAGATTTACCAAGTCTTTGCCAAAGAGATTTTAAGAACAAAGGAGATTCACATATTCTAATAAGCTCTATAGCGGTCTGTTTGGATTTAGTTTAGCATTCCATATGCATCTAGACAATCATGGGCTATTGAATAAACTGTGGTTTAAAAAGATGTGTTAAATCAGCAGATCTGTGGCTTGGAGTATTTACCAAAGAAAGGAAGTTCTCTCCAGCATAAACAAACTCTACCTAGTCAAGCTAATCACTGTATTACACAGTGAGAAAGTTATGCATTAGACTTAGATTGACATTTAAACTGAGCAAGAATTGGTTCCAGTAGAGTTTAATGTAGTTTTCATTCTTTGGCACAACTGCTGAGAGTAACATAGGGAAGGCTTTGCTTTGGAATCACACACAACTGAACCACTCAGCTCAGATTGGTTATGGCTCTCCAGGAAGCAAGAAGAGATTTCATTCTTACTCTGAAGAGCAGAAACAACTTTAACTCTTCTGTGTAAAGTCAAACAAGCCGTGTGGATAATAATGACAAATATTTTAAAAGCTTTTTTCTTATTATAATAGATTACTTCCTTCAATTACTCTCCCTCCTGAATAGCTCAATCAGCTTTTCCTAAACTATTGCCTTCCAGATGTGCTGGAGGATAACCCAATCACCTCCAACTCTGCATAGCTGCTGGGATTTGTAATCTAACGTATCTGGAGGATAGGAGGCTGTGAGAGGGATATGGGCAATGCTTCAGTGTATTGGGGCTTGAACAAAGCACCTGCTTCCACTCCTTAAACAAAAGGATTTCTCAGGATTGTACAGCAGCTGGGAAGAGCAGGCATACAATTGAGGAAAGAAACATGGCTCCTTGAAGGACTTAGAGGTCAATAGTATGTTTGCATTCCAGTAGATGCTGAAGCACCTTCTTCAGCTTCAAATTGTTTCATGGCCTTATTAATTCATTTCAATATTTATAGACTGCCCTTTATTAACAGAGATGGGGTTGTGTGCAATTAAACAGTAAAATGCAATCTCAAAACTTCATGAAAGGATATTAAATATGTTACAGAACAAGATCGGTATCTAAAGTACACTTATACTAATGTAATTTTCTCCTTCCCAATTTTTTATGACTTTTCCCTTTCTCATCAAATTCTGGATTCCCATTCTAAGCAAACTTCACTATCTCTGTTCTGAATTAATGACATGTCTCCCTCTCTTGTTCTTTCATAATTCTTCCTACTTATTGATCTTTCCTATCATCTCCGCTTTTGCCCTCTTGTTTCTGGGAGACATGATCATGCATGTTGCAGATATGTGAGTTTATTCAAAAGCAACTTTATTTTCAGTAATGTCTCCAGGATACGACACAGTGTGTCTGCTCTGTTTCCAATCATTAATGGCTATATATGCTTTGACATCCTTAAACCATATATCTACAAGAGCATATTTCCATTCTAATATCTACTGGGGTTAATCCCCAAAGCCTCAATTTTTCCCCCTTAACCCATCAAGTTTAAAAATTAAAAGCATAAAGACAATTGCAGAAAATTATATCAAAGGATCTGTTGTAAAGCAATTTAGACAACAATCCTATGCCCATTTACTTGGGAGGAAGCTGCACTGAGCTCCACAAGACAAGCTGGGGCGGGACATTTAACATTGTGCCTCACCTGCTGAATCTGATTTAATGACTTGGCTTTGAACTCTTCTTAGAAGCCCTTCAGCTTTTGGCATTTTGCATTTATCACAGAACAACAGAACTTGACATTTAACAAAAGAAGCTTATAGAGATTTTGCCTTATCATTTCATGCAAAAATGAAAATGATTCATTCTAAAGGAGTTAATTTGCTCCTGGAATTTTCCTTCCCAAGTTGATTTTAGAAACTTGACAAGCTGTTTTTTTTTTAGGTATTTTATACATTCACTTATCCCTGAAATGTCTACATTCAGAGCATTTCTGGCTTTCTTCACTAAGAGCTGCTTGAATATTTAAGTGAAGTACGTACTGACATATTCAACAAATTCTCAATTTATAATAAAATTCCCCTTTCAGTTCTTGTTCACATGAGTGATTTAGGCTTTCTCCTGAGAATGGTTGTGCAAATGGCTACAATTTGTATTTAGATCTGAGCCATTCCCCATATACATCTGTATGGAAAATCTGGCCTAATTCCCTATAACCCTCATTCGGAAATAGAGTTATTAAAATAGCACATGGTCATTATTCCCATGAATGTATTATGTGCATAACATGAAGAAAGGTACAATTACTAATAGAAAAGAATATTTGTTACTCATGGTTGAATTGTGGGGTCCTCTCTAAACTCAGCTGCTTACTTGCAGACATTACTGCACTGATGATGTTACCTCATTTGGTAATGAAATGTCTGCAAGAAAACAACCAAGCTCAGAAAGATCCAAGAACCCCATAAGATATAATTATCCACAAAATGCAGATAAGCAATACACTATTTGGATTAAATAATATTTACTTTTAGGGCCAGGTAGGAATACAGGACCACACATTTGAGTTTCCATTTTTTCTTTTGCTTGTGTTGTTATTTCAGAGAATGAATCATTGCATCTCCTAATCATGTATGATATACCTATGTAACCATTTTTAAATGTCACCAGACAATCCTTGACCTGAATAGAATAGAATAGAATTCTTTACTGGCCAGGTGTGGTTGGACACACAAGGAATTTGTCTTGCTGAAAATTCTCTTAGTATACATAAAAGAAAAGATACATTCGTCAAGAATCATAAGGTACAACACTTAATGATAGTCAAAGGTTACAATAAGCAATCAAATCATTTTGGGGTGTGTGCTGTTTAGGTGTGTTAGGAAATTGTTTAGGTTTTCTTTTCCATGGGGCCAAATCATGAATGATACATCGATGACACATTCATAATTTGGCCCCATGGAAAAGAAAACCTAAACAATTTCCAAACACACCTAAACAGCACACACCCCAAAATCAAGTTCACCATGGAAACAGAAACAAACAAACAACTACCATTCCTAGATGTACTAATCTACAAAAAAACAGATGACACACCGTATACCAGAAGAAAACACACACCAACTGCTACCTCAACGCCCAATCCCACCACCACCCAGCACAGATAAACTCCGTGGCTAAAACACTAATTGCTAGAATCAAACACCTGGCAGACAAGACACACATAAAGACTGAACTATGCACCCTGACTAAAGTACTGACAGCCAACGGTTTCCACAAAAGCAAAATCACCGGCTTGATCCACAAAAACACACTGAGACATAATGGAGACCCAGAAGATGAACAGACTCATGGAACAGTTGTCCTGCCCTACATAAGAGGTACTACAGACAAAATCAGTAAGATACAACACAGACATCACATCAAGACTGCCTTCAAAACAGACAGAAAAATAGCAGCCATCCTTAGAAACCCCAAAGATAAAATTGACCTGGAAAACCAAGGCATATATGAAGTCCCCTGTGCATCATGCCCGGCCACATACAGTGGACAGACCAATAGAAGAATAAGTACCCGCCTGGATGAACACAAAAATGCAGTCAAAAAGCTGGAACACACTTCCTCACTAGTCTAACACATGGAAGCCACAGGTCATAGCATCAACTTCAATGGCACCAAAACCCTAGCCACTATAGAAAACCCCAGCCACAGAATCATCAGAGAAGCCATAGAGATTGAAAAAAGACCAGAAAGCATGAATAGAAGAGATGATTCCACCAGACTGTCAATCATTTGGAAGCCTGCACTCCCAAACAAAAAAATCTCCACACCACTAGCCAGACAAGCTCCTGGGCACAAACAGATCCCCCCTGATATCTCCAGCTCAAACACACCCCAACCAGGTACCCAGATGAAACCTAGCTTCCTAACAAATGATAGCTGTCCATTTACCCGGAGCCAAGCTGCACTAAAGGCCTCCAATAAAGGAACGCAATGTTGCCAGCCAATCAAGATACAAAAAGAGCCACAGAACAGACGGAAGATATTAGAAAGATATTAGAAACACCAATCAAGCAGAACACAGCAAACTCCAAGACCAATAAACACAGACCAAGACTCTCAACCAATCAGGATGAAGAAAAAACCATTCTGGCACAGCAATAGGCTGCCCCAAATTTAAATCTGAAACCACTGTAAAAGTCTGACTCACAGATGAACACTACACAGAAGCCTGATGATGGCAGATGAGATTCTGCTGAAATGTTGCTACAACTTTAAAAGCACAACGATTATTCGGGTTTTCTCCTGTGTAAAATTGGAAGTATTTAGGCAACATTTCGATGAAGTCTCATTCATCATTTTCAGGCTTGTGTCTCCGGCTTTGTGCTTCTCAGAGTGCAACGTTGCCTAGATACTTCCAATTTTACGCGGGAGAAAACCTGAATAACCAAAGATCCACATACAAATACCTGTGAGAACGTCAGAAAACAAATATATCTTATTATCCATGTTGAACTGTATATTACTGTCAAACATCAGGAGTCGACACAGGAAATGTCTTAGGACATTTTGTATTTGAATTGTACAAATGCTTTGTAAAGCATTTATGTCATAAATTGCTTTATGAGCATTTTATGTCAAAATGTTTGATAAAATTTGCCAAATTTCAGTTCCACTGGAATCAGGGGTCCAAGAATTTGGACTGTATTCTGTATGCTGCATTGAAGTGTCTTGGTTCCAAAAATGTTGCCCCATGTTGTATTGTTTTGCCCAATTATAGGCAAAATGAGAATTTTAGTAGTTTGGGTATATAAATTATCACTTGGTATTGCATTCTTCCCATCCCTAGTGCATAATAGAGACTCCTGAAAGTTATATTTCATCTTCCAGTTTGAGATGATATTTTCCTAATTCTTCCAGTGCAGATTTTGCTGTGGACATAATCTAGGACACTTCATCAATTATATGGTTGATGATTTCATTGGGGTGGGAAGTTGGTGTTACTGACATGCCCCCTTTTCGCTGGGCATTTCCCTCTAAGGCTATTTTGCTATGACTATGGAAAAGATCAAATACAAATGCTCAGTGGAATTGGGAACCTATTATCACGCGTGGTGGAACTGCAAAAAAGTACAAGAGTTTTGGCTCAAGACGGGGAAGTGGTTGGAGGAAATGTTGGGTTTTAAATTAGATCATGTACCAGAATGCTTTCTATTAGGAATCATGTCAAAAAATACGATAAGGATGAGCTATATTTGATTATATATATTATCAATGCAACAAGGATAGAATTTGCCCAGAACTGGAAAGAAACAGACATATCAAGTGAAGACGAAGTTATTACCAAAACCTTGATAGGCGCTGAAATGGACAAGCTAACTTTAGAGATGAAAAATAAAGATCAGTCGGCATATTACACAATTTGGGATAGATTCTAACACTGGTGGGAGCAGAAAGGAAGGTCTTAAGTTGGGAAAGGAGTTCCTGAGAGGGTAAATGAATGTATGAGATGAAAATAGGACTAATGGTGTTGGAAAATGTAATATATGAGCGAACAAATGTATATATGTATATATTTGAATAATTGTATATAGGAAATATGCGATACTGACCAAAAGTTATGTCAAACTGACTTCACTCTGTTCAATGTTTGTAATTGTTTTATTCAATAAAATATTTTTAAAAATAAAAGAAAAAAAAGGAAAAGATCAAATACCTACCCTCTATAAAGTGTAATGCCTGACTAGTGTTTTCTGAAACACTTGTTAGGTCTTGGGTAGACTCCTTATACACATAGATTTAGTGCTGTTTTGAAAGACCTGTTTTGTACACTTAGTTTGGTGCTCTTGAAAAGAGAGTACTAGTTCTGTGCTATACTGAAGGTTAATTTAAGTCAAGAAAAAGGTCTGGGTTCTGTAAACTGCGCATTGCTGCTCCTGTCACCAGGCTTTTGCGCTGCTTCTACCAATAAGGTGGTTCATAAAACCATAGCATACAAAATCAGTGTCCAAGGCTCAAACAATAGCACCACTCACAAAGAAACGCCTCAACAGTAACAGAGCTCACCCAATCTGTCCCAAAGAAAGATTTTTTAAAAAAGATTTTCTTCATTGTTAGCATCTACCTGTAAGATTTGGGGATTTTAAGCTCTCTAAGCATCAGGGATTGCTACCTGCTCTCATTTTGGATTTTCTGGAATGCTCGTGAAGGGCATGCTTTTCACTACATTGGATACAAGGGAAGCTTACAATTTAATTTGAATGAAGGAGGGCATGAATACGTTGCAGACTTTGACCATAGTCAAGGATGAAGCTTGCTATTGGGTGGTTGATTGCCCCCCCTCCCATTCAGCCTGTTCCCCTTTGCCATGTCTGTTAGCCTGACTGACAGCACACAGGCTTGAAGGAGGAGAAAGTGCATCTGAACCTCTTGGCCAACGCCACTTCTGCACCTGTGACCTGTCGGCTGGGCTATTCCTAAAATCCTTTGGAAAGAATGCCAATCCCCCATCCAAAAGTGACTATTTAAAAAGTCCCACATATAGAAGTGGAGAGTGGGATGAAGTTAGGGCTCCAGACATAAAGCTATGACTTGGGCACCTTGAAAGATATCTGTACCTTCAATTCCAAACACCCACCCTCTCTAGGTCCAATACTGCTCTACCTCCCATTAAAAACAAGAATTGGTGGTTATTTTCTTGCTGGCAGGTGATGTTTGGTGGGAGGGGAACCCAAGCCAGGGAATCTGCCAACTGCTTTTCTTAACATGTTCTGCTTTAGAACAGTAAGGATCGCATTAGTCACCAGTTTCATTATTGTGGCTTGGCAGTCAAGGCAGTGCAATATATTCCAACTCAAGGACTGGAGGATAGCATGTTAACATGGACAGCTGGCTGTGCCCGTACAGAAAGAACTGCCAGTTTACACTTGCTCAGCCACAAAACCAAATGGAATCTGCAAGAACAGTACTATTGAGCTAAGATGGATGGCAACCACACAAAAAAGCAATTGCCCAGAGGTTGCTTAACCCCTGTTGTTTTGCTTTTGTTTGTTTTTGGGAGAAAAATTACAGCCTTATGTCGATCAGTCTTCATGACACTTAATCCATGACGTTATTGCATACTTGAAAAGAGACAACTGAGGAAAACATACTTTTCTCCCACTGCACCATTCCATAGTCAAGATCACATCTCCATAACCTCAGTATCAAGGTCGTCTGTCTATCCACAGACTCCAGTTCATGATCACTCATTGCTTGTGTAATACACATATAGTGTATTACCAAAACTTAGATAACGTGAGGCAAAAAAAACCAACCTCCTGCATTTTGGATCCTGCCACAGTCTTGAACTATTTACCCCATGAGGGAAACAGGTTTCAGTGAGGTTACCTATTTTATTTGTTACTGAGGGCCTGCTCCCATGATGTCAGAGAAATAAATACCTATTTTGAACTGTAAGACAAGCTGGATATTCTTCTGCTATTCTGGTGGCCTTGTTGCCCAGTGGGAACTCTCTTGGGGCTCCTGGACTTTGTCACTTGGCTGATATTTAGTTCAGATGTCCTTTGGTGATGAGTTACTTCAATCCCATGTCCTGAGGGAAAGATAAGGAACAGTTATGGAGTTCAGGACCTTCATGGTAGCCATGATTTTGTATAGATAATATCTGGTTCATCACATATAGGTAGACACATTTTGAACCTTATCTTCTGCTAGTCCATTGCACGGTCAGATAACTTCCTCATCCAACTGAGATTGACTGCCACCTGAAAATTTGGTAGAGTTGAAAGACCTGTTAGGAGGATTTTTTTCCCACCACTTGGGGCAGATCAAATTCAAAAGAAAAAGTTGAAGTTCTATTTTCTTACTTCAACATCCTTACTCCTAGTAAAGATAATATTTCAATAATACATGTGTTATTGAAATACTATAAACTGAATGACTAATCTGTGAACCAGTGCTTTTACTACAATACATAATCATTCCTTCAATTAAAAAATGCAAATAAAGAGGATTTTTTTCTTTTTCTTTTAAAAAAGATGAAATTAAAGCACATACTGCTGCCTAAAGGAAATACAAGGAATGACGCAGAGTTATGGAGAAAGAAATCAGGTCATCTGGAAAACTAAACATGAGAGGGTTGATACATCTGCATGTCTTTTCAGAAATCAAACATGATGCATTTCATTATGATAATTACACTGTGTTTAATTATTCTACCTGTGTGTTCAATTGATATTTTAATTACGATAAGCCTCGAAATGTATGGAGGCAATCTTAAATCTGCATACATTTTCCCTCAAACACTGACTGATAACATTTCCAGAGTGTATAACACTTTATCATGCGCTCTTGAATGGTAGTGTTCTGGTAAATCAATACATTTATGTAAAACAGATTTTTCACTAAAAACTGAAGTACCCTTCATGGGACAGAATATGAGAAAAGCTTTTTGGAACAGATCAAAATCTACCTAGATCAGAAGTCCTTCCCACTCACCCCCAATAGTGGCTAACTAAATTTTATGGGATTTTCACATTCCCTCCCCTCAGTAACTAATATTCAGCATAAGCTTTAAATTTTGTGTAAGAGATTATGTATGGGGATGGGGGGAGGATAGAGAGAAAAGATAAAAACATCAACTGCTTTGGGAATAGACAATGATAAATCTTAACTTTGTGTCTATGTATTTTTATAAAAATCTGTTTAAAAGTAAGGTAAACTACACCATTATCCCTAGCTCCGAATTTCAGGAAACAACAGTCTCTAATTGTAGGAGGTGATCAGGCTGAGCCTGAGACAGGGCTCAAATATGTCATCAGTCTCAAGTCCCTTTGTGCCCACAAGAGATCTAAGTCCAGCCCACCTTAAATTCTACTGACTCTTATCTACTGCCAATTTGCTTCGACCATTAGTAGTTCAGATTCTTGTAGAGAGCATAAGCTTGCAATAAACCTTTATATTCATTTGAACTACCTGGAACTTTTGATTTCCCCAGTGCTTGACACTTTAAAACTTGAAAACTTTAGGCTAGCACTTACTCACTCAGATAATGTAGTACAACTACCTTTATCCAGAGATTTATCTAATACCCTTTCAAAGCCATCCAAATGAACAACAGCACTGCATCTTATTAAATTCTGCAGTTTGACAATGTGTTTGTGAGGAGATAATTTTTTCTCTCTATTCTAGACTCTCCCATTGTGCATTATTGGTTATTTCAGGACAGTAATCTTTTGAGAAGAACAGACTGCAAACAAGAAGTGAAACTTTATCTCCTTACATTGCTGGCAAGGTGTTTTTTTAAAAACAAAAAACTGTGATTTTTTTTGAAAGAAAATTAAAGATTATATCCATTTTTTCCTAACCTATTTCTTGATATATCTATTTCTAAATTGTATTTTACTATGGATTGTATTCCTTTTGGTAGATATATAGGTTCTTGGGGCTAGTCTCTATAGAGTTCTCTCTCTTTTTCTGTTACAGATAGGATTGAATTGCCCAAGTTGGTTCAAATTATTTTTATTATTAAAGTTCACTGTTATCAGGGCTTAGCTAGGCCCATCTTAGTCCAACTGAAGAATGTGAAGAAACAAAAAAAATCCCCACCCACTCCTCCTTAACTTGACTCCTCCCCAGTCAGTCTTCAGCCTGCAAGGTTTCACTGACACGGTTGTTAGTTGGTTGCCTCAGCTGCTGTCCATTTCTAGTTGGAAGGGAAAAGCTTGTTATGCTGTTGGCAGTGCTGCAGAAGCTGGTGTGGCTGCAGAGCTCTGTTTCTGCCCACAGTGCAGTGGCTCTTCTGAACTAGTTTCCCCTTCTTCCAGGCCTTTGGTTGTCTGCTCCCCACAGGCTCTGACCTCACACGTTCATCGAGCCAGATTTATCTGGGACATCCTTTGTGTTTGGTGCATGGCGCAAGAAACGGAGACGAGTCGATGAACAGTGAACTTCAACTCTTTAGTTAACATGGTGCAACAGCTCTCTCAAAATGGCCTCAACAGCCCCCTTTATATAGGCAAGCTCTTGGGTATTTAGCCAATGAAAACACGGGAACGCTAGCTCTTTTAACCAATGAGAAAGGCTCGTTAATAGCCAATCAGATTCTCCTGAATGGACCAATCCGATATCGCTATTATCGGCCAATCAGAAGTGCAGCGCCAGAACCCTGCACTTTGCTTTAAGGTTTCAACAAGCTTTATTCAAGCACTTTTATTAATTCACAACACTTTGCTTTGATCTTCTCTCAGCTATGATGCTCTCTTTCCTGTACTAGTGCAAAACTATGTAACCCCTCCTCCTCCTGACACACCCATATCCCAGCCTGCCAGTCTCCTGCTTCTGTAGCTTTTTGAGGATAGGTGTGGTACAGCTAATTCAGGTCTGGCCTGAAATGGAAGGAAAGCAGGACAGACTTATGCAAACTGCTGCCAGCATCTCTTCCCCTGCCTTTATCTTTATCGCAATTGTTTATTCCCTGCATAATATTTTTTAACCTTTTATCATGCCTCAAATACTGTAACCTTTCTTCATAGGAAAATTCTTTCAATCTCGTGATGATTTTGGTTTCCCTTTTCTCTGGACTTCTCTTGTGCAGCTTCTGAATTATGTATAGAGTTCTATACACAATAGCAATTTTGGCAGTGGGATGGTGAATGGCTGGGTCACATTAGTTTAACAGCAAGAATTATGATCATTTATATATGCCTGGGAGCCGAATGATCCCCAATGCAATTCCGCTTTGTATTTATATGGAGTGTTTCTTCCCATGGACTGTAATTAAAGTAATACTTTTTAAAATATGTCAGTGCATTTGTATTCTAAAAGTTTTTCCTTTTCTTTTTATTGAATTTGCAGTAAATTATCTCCAAATGTTTTGTCGTGGTTCACAAACCCTGAGTACTGCAGCCTGCAAAGCACATATTATGCTCTGTGGTAGAAATTAACTCTAAGAAAATAACACAAAGCTTCTACCAGGAGCATTTCTTGTTAAAATTTCACACATGCACATACTTCTGGTTTTGCAATGACTTCCCAAGAAAAAGTACTGGTTCATTTGCTGATGTATAATCTGAAATAATAATAAAATATAGGCAGGCACAATCTGAGATAAGAAAGTTATGTGATTATATAAAGCAGTAATCGGTGGTTCTTGGTTTTTTTTTAGGACAGGAGATGTTTAATTTGGGATTGTATAATTCTCCCTAAAGGAAACATTTCAAAACATTAGTTGAAGAAAAGGCATCTGAATGAAACAGATTTGTAATTAAAATTTGGGGGAAGTTTAGAACAAATATGGAGATTTGGGTTTTCAAAGCAATGTATTAGCATAACTATTTCCTTTGTACTTACAAATAGTATAAAAGATGAGCAAAACTATCCTGCCACAACCCAAAACTTCAAGGAAAAGAAGCACACTATTTTTATAGCACCCTTCAACACAATTAGTACCCATACAACTGAAAGGTGCCTTTCCATATAACCAATTAAAACAAAAACCCATAAGAAGAATACTTCTTCCGCACACCAAAAGTATTTGAGAAACAAATTGGCAGATTATTTCAACAACTAGGCACCGTATAGCCTTCAAACAAGGAGGGGAAGGGGGGGGGGGAGCTAAATGCAAT
Organism: Hydrophis major; assembly: GCA_033807585.1. NCBI lineage: Eukaryota > Metazoa > Chordata > Lepidosauria > Squamata > Elapidae > Hydrophis > Hydrophis major. The sequence goes on along the minus strand of CM066329.1, from coordinate 137,254,814 downwards.
AGGCAGTTACAGATATAAAATGATATTAAAGGTTTTAAGCAACCAATTGAAACTTAACCACACAGAATCTGATTGCTCACCTTTATGCTGATTAAAAACTTCCTGGTTATTACCTTCATGGCACAGGAAGAGGTGGTATTCAGCCAGTTCTGACAGGTTCTGGAGAACCAGTAGCAGAAATTTTGAGTACTTTGGAGAACTGGTAAATACCACCTTTGGTTGGCCCCGCCCCCATCTATTCACTGCCTCCCGAGTCCCAGCTGATCGGTTGGGTCTTCTTTGGTTGCCCTGCACAGGAGAATGGAGCTGGAAAGAAGGTTAGTGGGATGGGGATGGAACGGGGATTTTACAGTATCCTTCCCCTGCTATGCCCACAAAGCAACGCTCACCAAGTCATGCCACACCCACCAAGCCACGCCCACAGAACTGGTAGTAAAAAAATTTAAATACCACCACTGGGCACAGGGTCAGTTTATTTGTGAGACCACTTCTCCTTGAGGGATCCACCATCCCACTAGGTTATAGTGAGCACACTCCAGGTCCTCTACCTTAAATGTTTCACTTGATGGGACTTAGCTGTTTTTGGCAAATCATATTCATTTTGTGATCTTGCAAACATTTTTAAAGCATCATTAGGGTAGCTGTTCTGTTCTCATTCTACATTTATCTGCCATTATTAAATACAGTATGCCAATTTTGAGGTGATTCTAATGTTCACTATATTCATTCTTTCTCAGAAGCTTATGGGTACTTTCAACCATCTATTAATTTTACTATCAATATACATTATCCAAGTGTGTCATATGTGTGTGGTGGTTTTTTAAAAACAACACTGGCATCATTATTTATTGTAGCATTTACTTTCTCTATTAAAATTGCTCAGCAATTAAATGGCCTTTCTATTGTTTTTTTTTCTGTAGGGCATTCTTTTTCCTCATGACTGTTTGCCAGGGTCTGTGAATAAATAGAAACATTTTCCTTTAAAACAAGCCAGTTTCTCTTTCTTCAGCCATTATTGCAGAGTACAATCATGCCAAATGTTGGCACCAAAATAATCCTATGCAACAAAAGCAAACCACAGGATAAGACGGATAGAAGAATGCCTGAGAGATAAACATGGATGAAACTGTAATTAGCTCTCCAAAACCTTCCACAAAAGTTGAATGAAATACATCAACAATTTAAAAACAGGATTTGTGTTAAGTTTCAGAAATCCATGGCTCTAAACTTGTGAATGTTAAACTACTTTAACAGAAAAACTCTAATTCACTTCTATTTTTCCTTTTACCAAGAGACACTGAGAAACTAGCTGCATGTCATATTTGCATTTGAGTTTTGAAAATATTAAATAGATGGCTATTTTTAATCAGGACAACTGCATGCAGGAAGCACTATGGTGCTGAAAAGGACTTATCCTGGACACAGCAATTCACAGTTGAAAAATACCTCCCTCCAAACACCACTACAGCAATAGGAACTTCATTTTCCATCAAAAACTACAGCACAATGAATTGGATTGGGGTTTTTAAAATCAAAAGCGTAGAAGAATTAAACTTACCCTTTCTTTACATTCTGATCATACCATTGTATTTTAAATGCTATTTCATTTTTACAAAGGGAAAGGCACTGTGGGCAATGTTTATAACATTCTGAGTAATTAAAGCTCTGTGTATTTTAATTACATACACTTATTGTTTTTAGCCACAAGTACTGTAGCAGTCCTGCCAGCGGCATTTGCAGAAAGAATAATAAAAAGATTATGATGCAAACCACAATTCTATGACTGAATCCCCACAATTTTTATATCAGCCTTCTATTTTTTACATGGGGGCATCCATTATTTTCCTCATCTTCCCAAAAATCGCTAAGATCAGCAATCATCTGTACACTTCAAGTAATCAGTTCTACTTTCCTCTTCTTGAAATATAACAAGGGGCAATTATCCTCAGGACAGCAATATGAGAAAAATAGGACCAATTCTCCAACTGTTGCAGTTGTATTTAGAAAAAAAGGGAAAGCAAAGTAAATGAAAAGATGGTATTATGTGGAGAAGGTCTGAGGGGGAGGGGTGGCTAATAAAAGCTCAGTAGTTTCTCCAACTTAGAAAGTGCATTAACTGCTGTTTTTAGTATGATGGGAGGCAAAAATTACTATTTATGAGTTCCAATCACAATTAATAAGTGCTAATTGACATGCTGGAAACGAACACTGACACTAGTGTTTTGATGAGAATTATCACAGCTAGTTCCCATATGGAGTGGAACAAATACTTTTTATTGAATTGCAATTCTATTCAGGTGATGTGCAATAAATGGAATTTTGCAACTGTTTGAAAAGGATCTTTTTCTTTGATGTATGATCATATTGCAGTATGATGTAACTTTTTGCTTGTTAAAGCAATGTGCTTGTGTTTTATCTCTTTGTAATCTTTGTGTTTCTCCTTAGAAAGAGAAGATTACTCTGAATTCTGCTAGGCACAAAAGGTTATATTAACCTATGTATGTGAATCTGTACAAGGAATGCTGCCAAAATTTGAAACAAAAAAAGTTCTTTAGTGTTTTAACTGTGAAGGTGGTGACTATGTCCATGGGATGTGAATAATCTTGTTGTGTTAAGCCACAGGAAGACAAGAATGTTTCTGATAGATGAATTGGGGTTCTTGTTGTTATCCAGCTGGCTTGCTTCTTCCACTCTTGTCAAATTTCCAGTTGCCAACTGACTTGAGAGCTTCTAGGAAAGCTGCTCCATTATAGCAAAAGTATTAATAATGAAGATAAATGCATTGTTAAAATGGGGGTTCCAAAACAACTAGAATTCAAAAATCTTATATTGAGGGCCTGGAGTGTGCTCACTCTATAACCTGGTAGGATGGTACATACCCTCAAGGAGAAGTGGTCCCACAAATATAGTCCATGCAGGACAATAAAGGTAATAACCAGGAACTCTTTATCAGCATAAATGTGAGTAATATTATATTTTATGCGGTTAAGTTTCTGTTCTGTCCTCATTTACATACTCGAAATCCCCGCGCTTTGATTGGCCAAAGCGCGGGGCTTTCTAATTGGTCAGGCGAGCCGCGCCGATTGGCTCGTTAATCTCCCGCGATTGGCTCGTTCAGAGCACGGGAGATTTGAAGCGCTGCCATTGGCTGCGGCCGCCGCGGCGAAAGGAATAAAAGCCGCGGGCTTTTTTCCTTTCGCCGGTTCGGTTCCAGTTTTCCAAATAAAGAGCATTGCATGAAATCACCGACTCCTGGCGTCATTTCGTGGACACGACTCTGGCGACGAGGATGGGATCCAGACCCTGAACCGAACCCCGTGTCCGACGGAAGCCAGACAAAGCACCGAGATGGCGAAAATCGCACCGCCCGCCCCCTTCAACCCCGCCACCGAAGACTGGGAATCGTTCTCCGACCGTTTCCGCATGTACCTCGAGTGCACCGGCATGAAGGATGCCTCGGGCCCGCTAAAACGCGCCGTCTTCCTCACCCACTGCGGAACCGAAGTTTTCCAGATGGCCAAAGCGTTGGCCAAGCCCGCCGACGCAACCGCCATGGACTGGGACGTCCTTGAACCTATCCTTCGGCGACATTACGCTCCCGAGGTCCCCATCCTGATCCGGCGCAACGAATTCTACCGGCGAGACCAGAGAGCGGGTGAGAAATTGAGCGACTTCGTCACCAAGCTGCGGCACCTAGGGGGGCTCTGCGAATTTGATAACCTAAACAACATCCTGAGAGACCGAATCATGCTCGGTCTGTGGGACCCCACGCTCCAGAGCCGGCTGATGGCTAAGGGCGACATCAGTTTAGCAGACGCCCTCACCGCAGCCGCAGCCGCAGAAGCAACCCGTACTTCCGCCGATAGCATGCGCAGACCTGACACGAAGGACCGCGGCAGAAACAACAACCCGGCGAGGTCGACCGAAAAAAAAACTGAGACAACTACACACCAGGGCGATTTCCACTCTACATCCAGCACTTCCGAAGACGAAGAAGACATACATCGACTTCAGACTGGGCGCAACCAACGGAACCGGAGAGGTCGTAAGTCAAGGACCAACTGTGCTGGTTGCGGCGGCGACCACCCCAGGTTGGAATGCCGGTTTTTCGATTCCATCTGCCGGCATTGCGACAAAAAGGGGCACATCGCCCGGGTTTGCCGCCTGAAGAAAAACCGCAGTCCAACTCGATGGGACCAGAACGACTGGAGAAGGGAAAGCTCACCGCCCCGGCCCAGAGATCGCCACTCGGACAGCCGATGGGACCGGACCGGACGATCCTCGCGAGGCGGCGACAAACGGCGGAGAGAGGAGACCCACCAGACGGTCACCATCGGCCACGCCATCACCAACGACGCCCAGAAAATCCATGTCAAGGTACTCATCGAGGGCCAGTCGTGCAAAATGGAGGTAGACTCCGGGTCCTACCTCTCCATGATTGCATGGCACGAGATAAAGCAGTTGGTGCCTACCCTCCAAAGGAGGAACGTAGACAGCCAAAGACTTATTGTAAAGGACTACCAGGGAAACCGCATCCCGGTAGTCGGCACCAAAAACTTTAACGTAACATATAAGGGGCGCACCGAACAACTCCCCCTAACGATCGTCGACCGTGACTGCCCAAGCCTACTGGGACTGCAATGGTTCGCCCCGCTCGACATCACTCTCACGGGAGTCAACCACGTCGCCGACGACGGTTGGGAACAGCGACTAGCCCAGGAGTTCCAAGAAGTCTTCGACGGAAGCCTGGGCAAGTACCAGGGGCCCCTTATCTCGTTCGACCTAGACCCTAACGTCCCCCCCAAACGACTGAAACCTAGGCGGGTGCCATTCGCCCTAAAACCCAAAATAGACGAGCAAATTGATAAGCTCGTCAAACAGGGGGTATTGCAGCCAATAGACCACGCCCAGTGGGAGACCCCCATAGTCACCCCGATCAAGCCGGACGGGTCGGTGAGAATCTGTGGGGACTATAAGGCCACCCTAAATGGCGCGCTGCAACAAAGCGCCTACCCCGTCCCAATAGTGCAACACCTACTGCACTCACTGGGAGGGGGCAGGGTTTTCGCCAAGCTCGATCTCGCCCAGGCATACCAACAGTTGCCGGTCGACGAGCAAACGGCAGAAGCCCAGACCATCGTCACCCACCGGGGAGCTTTCAAATGCAACCGACTCCAATTCGGAGTCAGCGTGGCACCAGGTATATTTCAGAGCCTGATGGAAAGGTTGTTGCAAGGTATCAAGGGGGTGGTACCTTATTTCGATGACGTTCTAGTGTCGGCGCCCAACCAAGCCGAATTAGAAAGCCGACTAAGAGAGGTCCTAACTAAATTTAGAGAAACGGGACTTAAAGTAAAAAGGGAGAAATGCCAACTGTGCACAGAACGAGTGGAATTCTTGGGCTACCTCCTAGACCGGCACGGCATTCACCCCACAAGTAAAAAAATCAAGGCCATCAAAGAGGCCCCCACCCCTAAATCAAAAACTGAACTACAAGCATTCTTGGGGTTACTGAACTTTTACAATGTTTTCCTACCCCAAAAGGCGACGGCGGCGGAGCCTTTGCATAGGCTCCTGGACAAGGCGGCGACCTGGACTTGGGGGAAACGGGAGCAAGCCGCCTTCCAAAAAACTAAAGACCTCCTCACCTCCGACGCCGTCCTCATACAGTTCAACGAAACCCTGCCTCTGGCTGTCACTTGCGACGCATCACCTTTCGGCGTTGGCGCCGTCCTCAGCCATACCCTTCCTGACAGAAAAGAAGCACCCATCGCGTTCTTTTCAAGGACCCTCACCAAACCAGAGTGGAACTATAGCCAACTGGACAAAGAGGCTCTGGCTATAGTTGCCGCCATAAAACGGTTCCACGAATATCTCTACGGCCGGCCCTTCACCATTAAAACGGACCACAAGCCGTTGCTGGGCATCCTTGCAGGAAACCGGGCCACCCCGAACATTCTGTCTCCCCGAATGACAAGGTGGTCCGAGTTCCTGGCGGCCTACAACTATGAACTCATACACAGACCGGGTAAGACGATCTCACATGCGGACGCATTAAGCCGCTCGCCACTACCGGAATCCGACTCTGACCCAGCACCAACGACGACCACCCTCAGCATCGAGACCCTACCCAACCTACCCATAACCGCGTTAGACATTGCCCGGGAAACTAATAAAGACAGGCATCTGGCGCGGGTTTTGCATTGGGTAGAAAGAGGGTGGCCGGAAAAAGACAACGACGAGTCCGTCAAGACGTTTCGGAACCACCAAACAGAACTCTCGTTGTTAAAAGGGTGCATCTTATGGGGTGACAGGGTGGTCATTCCGGACAAACTACAGGGGAAGGTTTTGGAAATGTTGCACGAGGGGCACCCTGGCATCGTAAGAACTAAAGCCCTGGCCAGAAGTTACGCTTGGTGGCCAGGGATGGACAAGCAGATAGAGGCCTGGGTAGCTAGGTGCCAGCGATGCCAGGAGACTAGGCCCAGCCCACCCACAGCACCCGTCCTAGAGTGGGAAACCCCAAGGGGACCCTGGTCCAGAATCCATATAGACTTCGCTGGGCCCACAAATGGACACACCTTCCTCATAACAGTTGACGCTTACTCCAACTGGCTGGAGGTAAGCAACATGAAGACAACAACCACGGAGGCCGTGACCAAAGAACTTTGCAAACTCTTTGCAACACACGGCCTCCCAGACGTCATCGTCTCCGACAACGGGCCCCAGTTTACCTCCCTGGAGTTCGAGAAATTCCTGGCGGAAAGGGGCATCCGCCACGCACTAACAGCACCGGCGCATCCGGCGGCGAACGGTAGGGCGGAACGGATGGTCCAATTTACCAAAAAAACCATCCGGAAAATGGACCACGGGGAGATCCAAGAAAAAATCAACAGACTTCTCTTTACACAACACATAACCCCGAATACCACTACCAACAAAAGCCCAGCCGAACTGCTAATGGGTAGAAAGCTGAGGTCCCCACTCAACAGGTTACACCCTACGTATAACCCGGAGCGGCCCCCAGACTCAAGCACGAAATACCGAACGTTCGCACCCGGGGACCTCGTATATGCGAAAAACCTGACGGGAGACCCGCTATGGATCCCAGCCGTCATCACCCAAGCAACAGGCCCACGCTCGTACCGGCTACAAACGGCAGACGGACGAGCGTGGAAACGACACATCGACCAACTTAGGTCTAGGACAGCAAACGAACCCACCTCCCAAAACGCAAGCCAAGGGGGGAGGGTATACCCGGGTGACCGATTACAAGAAAAAATAAACCAGCAGTACTTACCGAGACGCAGCCATCGCGACCCCTCGCCAGAAAAGAACAGCCAAGCCAGCTCGACCGACCCGGAAAGACCGAGCGGCAGCGGCGAAACCCGTAGCTCAACCAACCCGGAAGGCCCAGGTGGGAGCCACGGAGAAAGAACCGGCCCGATCGACCAGCCGGTTCGCACAGAAGCAAGAGCAACCAAAAACCCGACCGAACCGGCCGGGATCCCGCTTACAACTGAGTTGTGCAGGTCAAGTAGGACCAGACGGAGCCCCGCCTACCTACGTGACTACGCAACGTAAGGACTGAACCAAGAGGGGAGGGGTGTTCTGTCCTCATTTACATACTCGAAATCCCCGCGCTTTGATTGGCCAAAGCGCGGGGCTTTCTAATTGGTCAGGCGAGCCGCGCCGATTGGCTCGTTAAGAATCTCCCGCGATTGGCTCGTTCAGAGCGCGGGAGATTCGAAGCGCTGCCATTGGCCGCGGCCGCCACGGCGAAAGGAATAAAAGCCGCGGGCTTTTTTCCTTTCGCCGGTTCGGTTCCAGTTTTCCAAATAAAGAGCATTGCATGAAATCACCGACTCCTGGCGTCATTTCGCGGACACGACAGTTTCAATTGGTTATTTAAAACCTTTAATAGCAGTTCATAGCTGTAACTACCTATTGCATTTAATTCATCACATTTTAATTACATTTTCATTTGAATTTCATTTAATTGTTCTGTTCTGCCAGAAACAAACACTAATGTTGAAAGACAACCCAATGACTAATTCTCTGCTCTGTGAACCTATTTCTCTCTATCTCATCTTGAAAGCTATTGTTTCCCTCACTACCTCCATTCTCTCCTAGGCCAACTGGAACTAGCACAGATCAAGTTTTGTAACAAAGCACTCCCAGCAGGTAGATTTTATTGTTTCAGTTTTCCATGAGCACAATAGTCTCTGCATAAGGTAACAGTGGCTGGAAGAACATAAAACGTTAATTGAAAAGCTACAATTGCCATAGCCTGAGATGATCAAAGAAGTAGAATAAGATATTTCAAAGTCCCAAGTCATGTCAGTTGGAGCTCTTGCATAGCAACTGCCATTTCTTGACATGAGGAGATTTCCCTCCATTGTCAGCTGTGTGAATTTCAACTGTTGTGCTGCTTTCTTCTCCCAGAAAGTCTAAGGGGTATTAATCCCTAGGAGTTGTGGAAGCCAAGAGATTGTGGAAAGTTGTGGTGTTCCTTAAATGTGTGCATTTCTGGAAGCAGAAATATGACCTGACCAAAAGATAATTGAGGTATCTGCCATCCCGCATCTGATAGGGAGCTCATGATAGGGAGCGAAGGGAAGAGAAACGACAGGAAGCGAGGTTTCCTCTTGATGAGCGCGCCCCGAATGTCTTGGCACACGCTCTTTTATTGTGCTTTTTTACAAGAAAATGATTTAATCAAAGCTCAAGTCAAACATGATAATCTCATCAGGATGTGCATGTTTACAAAGCTGCATACCGGACAGATCATTTACAGTGTGGATAAGCTTATTAACAACCGTCTAGCTCCTTGTCCCTTGTACGTGCCTTGCAAAGGTCACTGAAGAGACAGAAGTTAATGATTACACGTGAATGATACAATGTTGCAAACACATGAATGATACATAGTTGCAATGATACGTAGTTGCAATGATACATAGTTACAACATCTCCTCTGTTTTTATTATTTATGACGAGTCTTCTTCCTCGTCCGAGAAGACAGGAACCATTTTTATGAAATGTTCGCCGTCCCCGTCATCTAGGCAAGAGTGCGACCCGTCAGCGTCAGGGTTGTCCAAGGAGCGGTAACTCAGCAATGACATTTTTTCGTCCGGTGTTGAGGATATAACATGAGCTTGCAATAGCACATTAACATCAGCAGTTATGGAGGATAATTATTTTTTTAAAAAAAATTGCAATATTCTATTAAAACAACAAGGTCCTATAATACATATCAATATAATGATTATTAATGATCCTGCCAATGCAGTTAAAAAGGTTGTAAACCATGGCGAAATAGAAAACGAACCCCCCCCTCCGCCATCAGCATAAAGACAACATTCTTCTTTAAGCATAGCACACAATCCCCCTTGTTTTAAAAAATAACAGATCTAAATCTTTACGATTTTGTAAAAAGGGGGTATTCCATGGGTACCTGTAGGGATATAAAATCATCAGAGTTATACACACAAGCCATACTTGAATGCAAAATGATTTGGATTTAACAATTTCATCCCCGTGGACACATGCCATGAGACCGGTGGAACAAGTCCAAACAAAATTATTGCCAGGGATAAAATACATTCCTTTCAGGCGTGATGTTAAAGTTCCTCCTGAAGTGGTGTAGATTGCAGGATATCCCTTGGTTGTATGGGTGCGTCTGCCAAATCGAATTGAAGTGGTGGGTAGAAGTCTTCTATGCAAGAAAAATTGGTTGTAGAACTTAAACGAACGCCTTGAAAGTCAGTTATAGTCCAAGCAATATTATATCTTCTATGAGGCTTCTGCAGATCGTCATGGACAGTTCTTTTGAAGCGTCGTTTGTTGACAGGATCAGAGTTCGGGTATATAAAGGCATGACAAGTAGGAGAGAGGGCTATGGACAAGTTAGTTGTCGAACATTTACGAGATGAGGAGGGAATTCAATTAGTAGAAAAAGGATAATAATTACAATAATGACAATAAAGATTAATTTGGTAATTCATCAAGGATTTTAGTTGGGGTGGGGAAACCCATAATACAATAGAAGGACATCTAGGTCCCCCTATGTTTTAGATTGAATAGAGGAAAAGATTTTAAGGTTCCTTTCCATAGGAAGAGTAAAGAAGGAACAAAAGAGCGAGTGGTAGAGTGTTCTTTAAACAAAACAGAAGTGACAGAGTGAAAATTACGGGTAGCATTTTCATGACATACCCACATGGAACAAGTATAATAGCCTTCTGTTAATGAAATGGTTTTAACACGAATAGTCTTTTGACAGGAAGCATAGGTTTTGTTGAAGTAAGGTAGAAATTACAAAGAAGATATAGGTAAGAATATCAGAAAGAGTTTTAAGATACAGATGTAGCGGAGGAATTCCCATGATAGGGTCTAACCGCCCTACCAGGGATCCAGCATGTGGTTTTGTCTGGCAGTAAGATCGCAGCGTAGCTTCGTCCCCAAGTGAGAAGCTCAGCGGGACCCTGCCAGGCAGGATCTGGCAATCTGCGATAATATACCAGAGGTCTGTTAGGCGGGGGTGAGGGGGAGGAAAAATGACATGAAGCAGCAGAAGTGGGAGGAATGCCAGTCAGATTAAGAAAGTTTAAAGTGTAAAGATAAATGTTAAGAGAATTTTGCAATGTTGGGAGGTTTGGGGGTTTTTCCCGCAACGAATATCGATCAAGAGCACGTTTCAGAGACAAGTTCGCTCGTTCCACAATAGCCTGCCCCTGGCTGTTGTAGTGAATCCCAAACTTGTGGGTTACATCCCATCTGTTACAGAAGTCCTGGAAAGCAGAACTTGTATAGGCAGGTCCATTGTCAGTTTTGATTTCTTTTGGACATCCCAGCAAGGCAAAGGTACGAATTGAATGATTGATGACATGTTTTACAGTTTCTCCCCTTTGAGGAGTAGCCAGAATAAACCCTGAATATGTATTGATGGAAACGTGCAAATATTTCCAAGGGGCAAAAGGTGGATACTGAGTTACATCCATTTGCCAAATTTCACAAGCTTTTAATCCTCTAGGATTTACTCCTATGGGAATGGAATATCCTTGCTTACTACACGTGGGGCATTGTTGAATAATGGCAGCAGCTTCTGCCTGAGTTAGGGAAAATTGAAAAGTTATCATAACTTGGCGGGGGAGATTCAAACACACTCCCTGCTTCTATTTTATAATGGACTTTTAAAGCCTCCATAATTTTCCTCCAAGTGACCAAAATGCCAATAGGTGCACGAGGAGGACTATGGAGATGTTCACCAATTTTTTGCCAAGTGGAAATTTTTAAGGACCCTTCCTCTGAATAATTGGGACAATGTTGCCACACATAAGCCAATAATGTAGCAATAGGTTTCATTTTTACAGGCGAGCCCTTTAAATGAGCAGAATATTTAGAAGAAGAAGCGACTAACTCCCTCAATTCCTTCAGATGCTGCGTCTGTTGTTGAGAAAAGTTTCCACCCATACTTACGAAAGTCGAGACCGTGTTTCAGATCTGATGATGTGCAATTCGCTTCAGGCCTGGCAATGCACAACTCCCATCGAGCTGATAAGATATGGGCGCTTCGCAACGTATCCCCCTTAGGGAATCACGTCGGGGTCACCAGAATGCGGTATCTGCCATCCCGCATCTGATGGGCGGCTCATGATAGGGAGCAAAGGGAAGAGAAATGACAGGAAGCGAGGTTTCCTCTTGATGAGCGCGCCCCGAATGTCTTGGCACACGCTCTTTTATTGTGCTTTTTTACAAGAAAATGATTTAATCAAAGCTCAAGTCAAACATGATAATCTCATCAGGATGTGCATGTTTACAAAGCTGCATACCGGACAGATCATCTACAGTGTGGATAAGCTTATTAACAACCGTCTAGCTCCTTGTCCCTTGTACGTGCCTTGCAAAGGTCACTGAAGAGACAGAAGTTAATGATTACACATGAATGATACAATGTTGCAAACACATGTATGATACATAGTTGCAATAATACATAGTTGCAATGATACATAGTTACAACAGATAATGAAGCAGGTGTTATTATTCTATCTGAAAGGAGATAGAAAAAGCCTAGCACCTTGCTAGCCATATCCTACGAAGAGGAGAAGTCAGAAGCATTTGCTCTGTGCATGTGAACCTGGAAAAAGGAAGTGGTCTTAAATTAGCAATCTCTTAGACAAAGATTAGAATGCTATACAAAGAGTTGTCACAGAAAATCCTTCCTCTGGTCTTAAGGTACTGTTGGTGGCATTGGAATTGGACCTCCAATAAGGTTTATTTTGGAGATATGATGAATTTGAGTAAGAAATGTTGCCAAAAGAATGCTGGCCTTTTATCAGCATCATATTATTTTTATTGATATTACATTTGTACAGAAATATTTTTGCAGTAATTAATTCTTGCACTGTTGCTGTGTGCCAAACTATCAACTACCAAACCTGCAAAAATCAAGATTATTTCTAAAAAGCAGCAGTTAGAATTTTCTCTATCTCTTTGCTTCCATCTAGTGGTTATCTACATTTTTGCATTCTAGGCTGATAATCCTACTTTGTTTCTCATATCATGATAGAAAATGTAGCACCTTGTTACCGAAAGTGTTAAATATTTATCTCTATTTATTGGAACTTTTTAGGGGGAAAAAAATTAACAAGTTGTAGCAATTATGAGAAATTCTGGAATAGCAGCTTTAAGAGGATTTAATATTTAGTATTCTGTTTGCCCTGATTAATAGAAATGGAAAGATTTGATTTTCTCAGACTAACATTTAAAAATTGTTGCTTTAAATTCCTAATATCTAACTGCAGAATCTTTTCACATTTCTATTCTCAACTATTAAAGGGATGGTTAAACTCAAGATAAATTGATCTTGCTGACAGCAGATGGCAGTGTGATAACATTCTTCCTTTAAAAAAAATTAATATGTGGTTCATGTCAATATTCACAGAGGATTCAGAGCATTTGGCTGAAAGTGAACATTCAAAACATTCACTGACGACCTTTAATCTGTCATCATTACACACAATGATTTCTTATTCTAGAAGTGAATCATAAACTAAGGTTATAGATTCACACAAAGGGCAAGAAATTAACACCTAACCCTTTCTCTTTTCCTGGTTTTGAGAAGGAGAGTTGGAGATTAGTGGCTGGTGCTAGTGCAACACATATTTTTAAGGATATCTTGAATTCTTAATTATCTGTATGCAGAAAAAATATAATCAAATTTGAAATACAATTTTAAATTCTCTCTCTCTCTCTCTCTCTCTCTCTATCTTTCAGGATGTATACATATGTTAATTACTTAACAGGTTGAGTCTACATGTAATGCATCTGGCCTGCGGGCCACCAGTTTGACACCCCTGTCCTACACTTATTTTTGCAATTTTCACACATTTAGTTAGGCATGGAATGAAGAATGTGTGCAATGTTGATATCACCTCCAGTTATTACCCAGCCAGTACTCATGTCCTACTGTGCTATTCATGTCCAGGCTTTTGGTGTTCATATGTGGCCTGTGCCAGGCCTCCCAAGCCCTCATTCAACTTATTCATGGCCTGCACCAGCCCTTCTAAGGCCTCCCCTAGACTCCCAACAACACTCCCTCATGCCCCTCTTTAGCAGCACTCCACATCTCTATTCCTTACCTAGGATTCATTTTACTTCCTGATTAGTGACCCACACATCTTGTGATTAATGATAGGGTTACATGACATCACACTTTACAGCCATTGACCTAGTTCCAATTGCTATCTATGCCATCCTACAGGAGGTATATAAATTAGAGTGGCTGCTGTTTATCATAACATAATATGGCCATGTAATGTTTTACCTTTGATGACAGTTAGGTGCAAATTGAGTTCAGTTATAGAACTTGTATCCATGGCTTTAAAACAGCTATTTCCAGTCCTATATCTCATAGCAAGTGCAGAGAGTAACCTGATAAATTTTCTTTAAAGAATGAAGATGGATATTATGTTTGCATTCCTACCTGTACTGTAGAATCTTCTTAGAATCAGATTTAAAGACGGCACAGCCTATTATAGAAGGTCTTTTTTACTTCTAGGTCAATAAGTTTACAGACTGAGTCGCTTACAAAATACAATTGAAGAACAATAAAGGAATACTACTACTAGTGGTTAAAAAAAAAACCTATGTGAGAAGGCGGAGCTTCGTTTCGGCGATACAGCTGCGATCTCGGGGCTCTGAGATCGCAGCCGATATTTTCGCCCCTGGTCGGTCCCAACGGACCTAAACCATCCCGTAGAGACGGGGATTGGAAAGGGCACTGTCCCAGGATCCCAGAGATATCACAAAATCTCTGGTTTGATCCGGAAGAAGCCCTTTTGCTGGCGGCGGAGAGGCAGCCTCCATAGCTGCTGAAGTCGGGACAGCTCCGGAAAGAAAGTGGCTGGAGTGAAAGTGTGTCGGCTGGGTGAGAAAAACTCTTTTGTGTTGTAAATTCGCTGAGGTTGGAAAGGTCATCCTGAATAAAGAAGAAATCTGTGAGATTTTTTTTTTTTTTTTTTTGACTGAAATTGTCTGAGCGGCGTTTTTTAAAGTGATGTCAAATTGAGGCTTGGGTTTTTTCTTTTCTTTTCTCTATATTTTTTGGGGGAGATTTTACTGTGACTCTGTAGGTAACTGGATTGAATTTTCTCTTATATATATTTTTATGCTCCCTTTGATTTCTTAACTTTCTTTAGGATCGAGGCTCCCTTTAGCTATTTTTTCTTTCTTTTTTTTTGTATATAATAGTTTGTTATTGTTACTCACACATAGACAGGATTTTACCAAACTAAAGTACACTCTGCATAACTATCAAATATATCCTGTGAAGCAGAGGTGGTATTCAGCAGGTTCTGACCAGTTCTGGAGAACTGGTAGTAGAAATTTTGAGTAGTTTGGAGAACCGGCAAATACCACTTCTGACAGGGGATTTTACAGTATCCTTCCTCTGCCACACCCACCAAGCCACGCCCACAGAACTGGTAGTAACAAAAATTGAATCCCACCACTGCTGTGAAGGTTTAGGAAGAGTCCTTCAAGAGCCTTTTTTTGTATACTAAGGACTCAAGGCGGAGTTGTCTCTTAGTTCGTTGGGGAAGAACCTCTCCCTCTTGCAACTAAGCATCAGATTCCATGATAGAATGGAAAAGAATGATAGTTCTGATAGGTTGGTTACTTAGTCTAAGTCCATTAGGCATTTCCCTCTCCCATTCAAAGTACAGTATTGTTAAGTCCGCGTGGAAGGAAGCCAGGAGTCAGTGACTTAGTATCAAGCTCTTTTATTTAGTCAGGAACCGAACTGGGGCTAAAGGAAAACTTCGCGGCTTTTTATTTCCAAGCCGCCGCGGCCGCAGCCAATGGCACCACTTTGAATCTCCCGCGATTCGAATTGACCAATCGCGGGAGATTCTCAGCGAGCCAATCGGCGTGGCTCGCCTAGCCAATCCGATCGCCCCGCGCTTTGGCCAATCAAAGCGCGGGGATCTCAAGAATTCAAATGAGGGGACAGAACAAGTATTATTTTAGAACCCTCTGGAACCTGTATGCACATACTTTGGCCACAGACAGTGAAGTATCAAATGTTTAGATTGGAAAAGAAAAGTATAAATTCTCTCCAAGAAGATAGGTCTTTTGTCTTTTGTCTCATTTTTAGTACAATCATGCATCTATCTGGAATGAATGAATATGTGTGTGTGTGTGTGTGGAATATATACATATATACAGTCTTTCTGATACATATATACTATAGTGCATGTGTGTGTACATTCTTTAACTTATGACCATTATGTCTTAGTGATCTTTTGAAATTGTGACAGATATTGCCAGAGTTACTTATGATACAATTTCAAAATTATGATGACTGACACCTCCCTCCTGCAGACACATTTTCACATTTTGGATGCTTGGCAACCAGCCTACATTTACAGCAGTGGTGTGTTTCAAATATTTTTACCACCAGTTTGGTGGGCGTGCTTTGCACGTGCACACACATTTTGTGTGAGTGCATGCATTTAATGCACACTTTGTGCAGGCGCAGAGGTGTTTTGAGTCACCTCCTGCAATCCTGCACTTTTCCTGACGCTTCAGCAGCTGCCGCATGACAATTGCTGTGCCGTGCAAAGCGCTTTAAAAGCAGAATATAGAGGTTAGTACGGGAGCCCAGGCGGGTGGGTGGGCCCAACACAGCGCATTGGAGAGAATCGGTTCAGTCTCCGTTGCTCATTGCCACTACTGGCTTGGCAGAACCGGGCAGAACCGGTAGAATACCATCACTGCATTTCCATTATCAAACAGTCACATGACCTCAATTTACTTCTTCTTCTTCTTTTTTTTTTGCTGGAAGCTGGCATTTACTTTTAGTTTCCAGTTAAAAAAAGTGTGTATTGGTCAAGATGGGTTTGCTTAATGGCCACAGTATTTGGTAAAGAAACATGCAAAAAGGGCATAAAATTAGGCAAAGGACCCATGGAGGCCTGATCAATGACTGGTATGTCTTAAAAGTGTAATTCCGAGCTTAATTACAGTCATAAATCAAAGAGTGTAATTAGAAATAGACACATCAACAATACTAATTATGCTGTTTTAGACCCTGTACACACACACACACACACACACACAGAGAGAGAGTTACTTTACATTTCAAAATTTTGAGATTGCTTTTCCAGTTCTCAGCATTCACACAAGAGGTATTGTTGTGTATGTACCATAGTTAATAAAGTATGAGCTTGAGGTAAAGTGCAGAGTTCTGGCCCTGCACTTCTGATTGGCTGTTAGGCGGCCAGATTGGATTGGTTAGTTCTGAAGAATCTGATTGGCCCTTAAAAGAGAATTCTTATTGGTTAAAAGAGCTAGCATTCATAGCTCGTTATTGGACAAATCTTACAAGGGTTGCCTATATAAGGCGGAGTTCACTGTTGTTGGTTTGAGAAGTCACTATGTAAATAAAGAGCTGAAAGTTCACTGTTCAGAGGCTGTCTCCAATTATTTCAACCCATGTTCAGTACTTAACACTGGCGACGAGGGTGGGATTTGGAGACGTCTGAACCGAAGAAGCCAGGAAGCAACACCGAGCACGTGACAGACGACGCCAACAACGGAACCATGTCCGGAGGCATCGTACCACCCGCTCCGTTCGATCCAAACCAAGAGGATTGGGAATCCTACATGGATTGCTTCCAAATGTTTCTCGAGATGAACAATTTGAAGGACGCCACTCCAGCAAAGAAAAGGGCGTTGTTCCTGACGCATTGCGGCCCAGCCGTATTTAAGTTGGCTAAAGCACTCGCCAAACCTCGAGAAGTGAAAGCCATGAGCTGGGATGACCTCGAACCCATCCTGAGAGGCCATTACGCGCCAACCGTGCCTACACTCGTGAGACGCCACGAGTTTTATCAGAGGAACCAACGAAAAGGGGAAAGCATGGCCAATTTCGTGGCGGACCTCCGAAATTTAGGGGGCCTCTGCGGGTTCGCCGATTTAGAAGAGGCACTAAGAGATCGAATAGTTCTGGGACTAGATGCACTAGGCCTGCAAAGCAAGCTGATGGCGAAAGGTGACATCAGCCTTGCTGACGCCATCACCGAAGCCATGGCAGCAGAGGCGACCAAAAAGTCGGCTGCACAACTATGGCAAAGCCGCACTCCGGTACCACCACCAGCCAGCGAAATCTCACCTAGCACAGAAGGGCAGCTATTAACAACGCACCACAAAGACCTCTCTTCGTCATCAGACAGCGACGAAGAAGGGGTCCATCGACTGCGGTCCTACCAGGACCCTCGCCCGAAGCCCTTATGCCCTTGCGCTGGCTGTGGAGCCAACCATACCAGGTCCGAATGCAAATTCCACGACGCACTCTGCCATGAGTGCGGAAAATGAGGCCACAACGGCCGGGTCTGCCACAGCTTACCAGGACTCAGCCAGGCCTCAAAAGGGGCTAACTATCGCCAATCGACAGGAAACCATCCTGTAAGGCGAGAGCCAGTAAACCACTCCTACAGAAATCGAGCTTTGCAGAGAGAAGAGGCTCACCATACTACTATCACTATCGGTCACGCCTCAGCCTTGGACACTAAGAAAATCCGAGTCACGGTAGCCATCGAGAACCAGCCTTGCCACATGGAGGTCGACTCGGGATCGTCCCTCTCGATGGTGTCCTGGAGGACACTCAAGCAACTCATCCCCACAATTCAACGCCAAGACCTCCAATTTCAATGCCTCATCCTCAAGGACTACCAAGGGAATCGAATCCCCGTTGTCGGGTCCTGCCGAGTCCGAGTCTCCTTCAAGAAGCATACAGCGTACTTACCTCTAACGGTCATCGATAGAGATAGGCCTAGCCTACTAGGCCTCCAATGGTTCGCGCCACTCGGCATTGAAGTGGCCGGCGTGAACCGAGTTGGTGGTTGTGAATGGGAGGAAGACCTTATCTCTGAGTTCAGTGACGTCTTCGCGGACAGCTTAGGTGAGTATAAGGGGACCCCGATCTCATTCAGTCTAGATCCAAAAGTAGCTCCTATTCGCTTGAAGCCCCGTCGAGTTCCATTCGCTCTTAAAACAAAAATCGATGAACAACTCGACAAGCTAATTGCTCAAGGGGTGTTGAAGCCCATCGATCACTCTCCATGGGAAACCCCTATTGTAACACCCATTATGCCAGACGGGTCAATCCGAATTTGTGGGGACTACCGGGCCACTTTGAACCACGCCCTATAGCAGAATGCATATCCAGTTCCGGTGGTGCAGCACCTCCTCCATTCCTTGGGGGGGCGGGAAGGTTTTCGCTAAATTGGATTTAGCTCTAGCTTATCAACAATTACCAGTGGATGAAAAAATGGCTCAGGCCCAAACTATTGTAATGCACAGGGGTGCCTTTAAATGTACCCGACTGTAATTCGGAGTTAGTGTAGCCCCGGGGATCTTCCAGAGCCTTATGGAAAGGTTATTACAAGGAATCAAGGGCGTGGTCCCTTATTTTGATGACGTATTAATTGCAGCCCCTACCAAAAAATCTTACAGGACCATTTGAAATGCGTTCTAAAAAAGTTCCAAGAGGTTGGACTTAAGGTGAAAAAAAACAAATGTCAATTGTATACTGACAGTGTTGAGTTTCTAGGGTACCGGATTGATAGCCAGGGCATTCATCCTACCGAGAGTAAATTAAAAGCGATAAAAAACACTCCCAGGCCACGCAACAAGGCCGATCTCCAGGCGTTCTTAGGCCTCATTAATTTCTATAATGTATTTTTACCGCACAAGGCAACTGTCGCTGAACCATTACACCGGTTATTAGATAAAAAAGCATTGTGGGTATGGGGTTACTGGGAAGAGCAAGCGTTTCGGAATGTTAAAAAACTGCTCACATCTGGCTTCCGGTTTCGCTTGGCTTCGGGGCAGCAGGAATTCGCGACAGCTCGCGATTCCTGCTGTGCTAGCCGTCGAGGTACCCCCGATCCAGATGGGTCAGGGGGATATGGCTGCCCTGTAGGGACAGCTGAAGAGAGAGGGGAGTCGGACAGGGAGGTGGGGGTGTCGCAGACCCCCCCCTTCTCCGGAAAAACCCCTTTTTCCCAAGGCGGTGGAGCGGCGGTCAGCAATGGCCACCACGAAGAAGCCAGCAACCGGGTAAGATTGCGCTGGAGGAAATGTGAAGAGTGAAAGTTTTGTCTGAGCCGGGTCAAGTAACATCCTTTAAATTGCCTGGAACTGAGCTGTTTGAATTGCTGGAGGATACATTGTATCCCTAAGAAGAGCGAAAGCGGCGGAGAAGCTGTTAAAGGGAACTTTTGTTTTTTCTTCACTCTCCCACCCCATGGAAACAGCAGAAATGTTTGGATTTATTGGACATTGAAAGTGAATTGTTTTGAGAGTTGAAGCTAAGGGACAAAAGGATTCTTGGACATTGAAAAATTTAAGAGATTGGAAAACCCTTGTTGGAGGTATGGATTTCTGATTATTTAAAATTGACATTGCAAGTGGGAAGGGAGAGGAAAAAAAATTGGAGCAGAAGCTGAAAAAGGAGGAGATTGCCTAGAATCCCAAAGAAAGATATATGGTAATTGGACCTCTTTGTTTAAACATTAACCCCAGAAAGAGAAAGAGAAGAAGGAAGAAAAGTATGAACTTTTGGAACTTTTTTTTTAATTGTTTTTAATTAAAAATACTTGTGGTTGTTTTGGGAAAAGTTTCTCTTTTCATAATGGCATCGTTTGTGGATGAACTAAAGACTGAATATCAAAAATATAAAAAGGAAGATACTTTGGGTGCTTTGTTTCAATTCTTAGAAATGGCGTTATGTACTTATGAAAAGTTGATTACGCACCAGAAGGACTGGGACAAGGAAGAAGAGGAAGAAGAAGCCATCTTTGATGAACAATGGGTCCCTTCCGGAGAGGAGGAGAAAAAGGGGATTTTAAGAATTATAAAAACAACCAAAAAAGAGAAAAATGAGCGAAAAGGTGGAGGCAAGGTTAGAAAGCAAAGGAAAAGGAGTAAGAAAAGGGAGGAGGAAAAACAAAGGGGTAAAAAGGGCAAGGAGAAGAATAAGCAAGAGAGAAAGGGGGGGAGGAGAAGCCTTAATGGGGGGAAGCAAGATCTAAAGAAAAAAAGTTTATTTAGAGACAATGGGTGAATTTAATTTAGGATAAAAGAGGGATTCTGGAGGGTACATAAGTTTGTGTTTTTATATGTGTATTTAGAGTATAAAATTCATTATGTAATTTTAGAATCTTTTAAACAGAATCCCAAGAAAAATTGTTATACGAAGTTCTTTTAAGTTAGGGTAATGAGTTATAGACGTTACTCCAATTGGTGTATAGGAGAAGTATAGTAAAAGAAAAAAGATGAATGGATAGTTGGAAATAGAACAGACAAAGAATGTTATTGAAAATGGAAATAAGATATGGAAGGATATATAAAGGGTTTTTTTGGGGTTTTTTTTTTGGATTTTGTATATTGATAAAAGGCAATAAAATTTTAATTAATAAGAAATAATTTGGATGAAAAGGAGAAGTATGGATAAGATATGAAGTTAAATAGATAAAGTATTGATACTATAATTTGGAATTGTTATGCTCTATTGGTTTTTTATTATTATTTTTTCCTAGAAAAGAATTTATAAGCTGTTATGCCTTGCATTGTTTTTATAAAATTGATAAAAATGGTTTTTATATATATATATATAAAAAGAAAATTATAATAAGATATGGAAGGATATATGGGATGAATATGATGTTTGAATTTGTGTCTGTGTGAAGAGTTTTAACCCGGGATCAGACAACCTTCAGAAAAGATCTTTTAGTTTTGTTTATGTTTTGTGTTTTGTATGTTTGTGTATTGTGTCTTCTGTAAAATTAATAAAATTTGTTTTAAAAAAAAAAAATCAATAAAACCTTGGAGGAATGTTAGATGAGAATAACTGTAAACAAGTCAGAAAGAAATGAATATGATGACTATAAAATGGATAAATATAGAAAAGAAATGAAATTGAATAAGAGTAAAGAGAAATAATGAGAAATTTGCTGAAAGATATTTATGTGTCCATATGGAAATGGGATAAATTAGAATTATGTTGTATAAAAATAATGTTTTATCCGACTTGTAAAAATTTATAATGTTAAGAGGTTTTATGTACTTAATGGTTAATGATGTGTTGTTTGTCTTTAAAATTAATAAAATTTGTTTCAAAAAAAAAAAAAACTGCTCACATCTGACTCTGTACTTATGCAGTATAACGAGACTTTGCCATTAGTTATAACCTGCGATGCCTCGCCTTTCAGGGTGGGCGCCATTTTGAGCCATGTACTGCCTAATGGGAACGAAGCCCCTGTTGCATACTTTTCAAAGACTCTTTCACAAGCAGAGCGGAACTATGGACAAATTGATAAAGAAGCCCTCGCAATCGTCTCAGCTGTAAAAAAAATTCATGAATATGTGTATGGAAGGACATTTACCATTATAACTGACCACAAACCGTTGCTAGGGATAATCGCCGGGGACAAGCCAACCCTCTACATATTATCCCCTAGAATGACCCGATGGTCAGAATTCCTAGCTGCTTATAATTATCGGCTGCAATATCACCCAGGGAAAGCCATTCCCCATGCCGACGCATTAAGCCGAGCACCGCTTCCAGAGACTCTCAACGATCCAGCACCAACGGCAACCATGTTGCAGATCGAAACACTCAACTCGCCGCCTATGACCGCCCGAGATATCGCGAGAGAAACCAAACGAGACCACACCCTAGCTCGAGTCCTAGGCTGGGTAGAACGTGGATGGCCATTGGACCAAGTACCAGATGACTTCGCACCATTCAAATCTCGACAGACTGAACTTTTCTCCCAAAAGGGCTGTATCATCTGGGGCGATAGAGTCGTGGTCCCAGAGCTACTCCTCAAGACACTGCTGCGAATTCTGCATGAGGGCCATCCCAGCATCGTGCGAATGAAGGCACTTGCACGAAGCTACGCATGGTGGCCGGGCATGGACCGGCAAATTGAGCAGTGGGTTAAAGCGTATCCCAATTGCCAACAAGTCAGCAACGCCCCACCAAAAGCCATGCCGACTGAATGGGAGACGTCACATGGACCCTGGTCCAGAATCCACCTGGATTTCATGGGGCCAACCAAGGGCTATACCTTCCTGCTTACAGTTGACGCATACTCCAATTGGCTAGAAATTCATAGTATGACGACTATGACCTCCGAGGCGGTGATCAAGATTCTAAACAGACTCTTTGCAACCCACGGATTGCCAGACGTCCTGGTGTCCGATAACGAGCCACAGTTTACTGCACTAATGTTCGAGCAGTACCTTGCTGACCGCGGCATCCGCCATGCGTTCACCTCGCCTGCGCACCCTGAGACCAATGGCCGAGCTGAACGCATGGTCCAATTTGTAAAAAAGACCTTGCAAAAAATGGACTATGACAATATCGACGACAAGGTCAACCAAATTCTCCTTTTGCAACACATAACTCCACATAGCGTCACCGGCAGAACTCCCGCCGAACTACTGATGGGATGAAGACTCCACTCCCACCTCGACAGGTTGCACCCTGCTTACGAACCGGAAAAGCCAATAGGATCCAGCGGCTGCTGTCGCACCTTCCCGGTAGGAGACCTCATTTATGCACGAAACTTATCGGGCGACCCATTATGGATAGAGGCGACAGTAGTACGTGTGACCGGCCCCAAATCCTACGTAGTGAAATGCTGTGACAATAAATTGTGGAAACGGCATATCAACCAATTGCGGTCACAACTCGCAACGGCCAGTCAACAACTCCCCCATGACCAAACCGAGGGGGGGGAGGTACGGAAGAAGAGGAAGTTCCAGGGAACCTGTTCGAAGGGAACGACGAACTAAGTGATACTCAGGAAATGGAGCAGGAAGGAGAAATGTTTGCACCGCAAGGAATTGCAGCTGAGCAAGAGGCAGAACCACTGCCAGACAACAATCTACCTCAACAGGATTGCAACCAACCAATCCAACGAAAATCCGAAAGACTTAAAAGACAACCGTCCTATCTAAGGGACTATATAACTACACCGTAATTAAGAAGCCAGAGGGAAGGGGTGTTGTGTATGTACCATAGTTAATAAAGTATGAGCTTGAGGTAAAGTGCAGGGTTCTGGCCCTGCACTTCTGATTGGCTGTTAGGCGGCCAGATCGGATTGGTTAGTTCTGAAGAATCCGATTGGCCCTTAACAGATAATTCTTATTGGTTAAAAGAGCTAGCGTTCATAGCTCGTTATTGGACAAATCTTACAAGGGTTGCCTATATAAGGCAGAGTTCACCGTTGTTGGTTTGAGAAGTCATTATGTAAATAAAGAGCTGAAAGTTCACTGTTCAGAGGCTGTCTCTCTTATTTCGACCCATGTTCAGTACTTAACAGGTATCATTACTCGTAGAATACCAGTGGTTTAGATCTTTAGGAATCTGTCTTCAAATATATCTATCTATTTAATTTCTGTGCTTTTCATTTGTTTCATATTCTCTTTCGATATTAAGGGTCAAATCTGATCTAACATAAAAGGAAAATTAGCAGAAATAGTAACAATAGTGGAAGATACACAGGAACAAATCTGACAACAATTGTAGTGCTATTAGTTACATGATCCCAAATCAAATTAATCATGCAGGATAACGATATGGAGATGAACAATGGGCCTGCATTTGAATCTATTCAAAGTAATTGTGACTGAGAAACAGAGGAATGTAGAATATGCATACATAACATTTGCATACAAATTTTACAATTATAACTCTTGGTCACATCTTGGAACAAAAAGAGGGAGCTGAAAAAGGAAAATTATCTTCTCCATGAAGCTATATAATGTGGATGCGTACATTAATAGTTCTAGAAGTGTTAATATTCAAAGTAATGGATTAGTGTAAAACAGAAGAAAAGGAACAGCTGAGGTCCAGAGACCAGGCATATATAGTGATGCACAAGCGTTTATGTGTCACAGAACAATGTAATGCTGTTTTATCTCAACCTGGCTACAATGCATATATTGAAAAGCTGGAAAAATTATTAAACATAGCAATACACTTCGGCTTATATATTGCTTCACAGTGCTTTGTAGCACTCTCTAAGCAGTTTACAGAGCCAACATATTGCCCCCAACAATCTGGGGCCTCATTCTACCCATCTTGGAAGGATGAAAGGCTGAGTCACCCTTGAGCCTGGTGAGATTTGAACAGCCAAATTGCAGGCAGCTGGCAGTCAGCAGAAGTAGCCTGCAGTACTGCACTCTAACACTACCATTGCTCATAAACATATGACCAATATAACTAAAATGTCTGAACATTGCATGTTACATTATTATGGAAACAGACAAAGAAGCTACATGTACTCCTTGACTTACAACAACAATTGAGATTGGAAATAGTAAGTGGTTCAGTCATTAGGTGTGGTATTACATGAATATACCCAATTTTGTCACCTTTTTTGCTGTGTTAAGCTAATAACTAAGGTTGTTAATTGAGACATTATGTGATTGTGACTTACGACCTTCCTTGCCAGCTTCCCCATTGACTTTGCTTGTCAGATACCAACTAAAATGGTCACAAATGGTGATCATGTGACTGCAGGATTGTTGTAAGTTCAAACTGATTTCCAAGATTCTGAACTGTGATCACATGACTACTGTTCTGTCCCCTCATTAGCATTCTTGAGATCCCCGCGCTTTGATTGGCCAAAACGCGGGGCACTCTGATTGGTTAGGCGAGCCGCGCCGATTGGTTCGCTAAGAATCTCCTGCGATTGGTTTGTTCGAATCGCGGGAGATTCAAAGTGGTGTTATTGGCTGCGGCCGCCGCGGCTAAAGGAATAAAAGCCGCAAACTTTTATTATAGCGCCAGTTCGGTTCCTACAGTAATAAAAGAGCATGATTTGAAGTCACCGACTCCTGGCATCATTTTCGAGGACACAACACTGGCGACGAAGGTGGGATCCAGACCCTGAACCGAACCACGTGTCCGACGGAAGCCAGATGAATCTCCACGATGGCGAAAATCGCACCCCCCACACCCTTCAACCCCGCCACCGAGGACTGGGAATCGTACTCCGACCGATTCCGCATGTTCCTCGAGTGCAGCGATCTGAAGGACGCCACCGGCCCCATGAAGCGCGCCGTCTTCCTGACCCACTGCGGGACCGAGGTATTCAAGATGGCCAAGGCACTTGCCAAACCCGCCGACGCGACCGCGATGGACTGGGACGTCCTCGAGCCAATACTTCGGCGGCACTACGCTCCAGAGGTACTCATCCTGATCTGACGCAACGAATTCTACCGTCGGGACCAACGGTCAGGTGAGAGTTTCAGCGACTTCGTCGCCGAACTACAGTGCCTAGGGGGGCTGTGCGAATTTGACAAACTAAACGACGCCCTGCGAGACCGAATCATGCTCGGCCTGTGGGACCCCGTCCTCCAGAGTCGGCTGATAGCCAAGGGCAACATCAGCCTTGCAGACACCCTCACCGCAGCCACAGCCACCGAAGCGACCTGAACATCCGCCGACTGCATGCGCCGACCGAACGCTGGGGACCACAGCGGGAACAACCACCCTGCAAGGTCGGCCGAGGCTCAACCCGAGATGACCACCCACCAGGGCGATTTCCACTTGGCATCGGGCACTTCCGATGATGATGAGGATATTCATCGCCTCCAGACAGGCCGTGACCCACGGAACCGGCAGGGTCGTAAGTCGAGGACCAACTGTGCCGGTTGCGGAGGCGACCACCCCAGGTCCGAATGCTGGTTTTTTGAGTCGATCTTCCGGCATTGTGACAAGAAGGGACACATCGCCCGCGTCTGCCGCCTCAAAAAGAACCACAGCCCACCCTGATGGGACCAGAGCGAACGGAGGAGAGAGAGCACACCACCCCGGACCAGAGATTGCCCCTCTGACAACAGATGGGACCGGAACAGACGATCCCCACGAGGCGGCGATACCCGGCGAAGAGAGGAGACCCATCAGACGGTCACCATCGGCCACGCCACAACCAATGACGCCCGGAAGGTCTACGTGGAGGTAGGCATTGAGGGCGAGCCATGCAAAATGGAGGTGGACTCCGGGTCCTACCTCTCCATGATAGCATGGCATGAAATAAAGCGCTTGGTGCCTACCATCCAAAGGAGAAGCCTAGACAGCCAGAGACTGATCGTAAAGGACTACCAGGGAAACCGCATCCCGGTAGTTGGAACCGGACAGTTCAACGTAACATACAAAGGGCGCACCGAAAGGCTTCCCCTGACAATCGTTGATCGCGACCGCCCAAGCCTACTGGGACTGCAATGGTTCGCCCCGCTCGGCATCGCAGTCACGGGAATTGACCACGTCACCGATGACAGCTGGGAGCAACAACTGGCCTGGGAATTCCAAGAGGTCTTCGACGGAAACCTAGGCAAGTACCGAGGGCCCCTTATATCATTCAGCCTAGACCCAAACGTCCCCCCAAAATGCCTGAAACCAAGGCGGGTGCCATTCGCACTTAAACCCAAGATTGACGAGCAAATTGACAAGCTCGTCAAGCAAGGGGTCCTACAGCCAATAGACCACGCCCGGTGGGAGACCCCCATAGTCCCCCCGATCAAGCCCGATGAGTCGTTGAGGATCTGTGGGGACTATAAGGCCACCCTTAATGGCGCGTTGCAACAAAGCGCCTACCCCGTCCCAGTAGTGCAACACCTACTGCATTCACTGGGAGGGGGCGAGGTTTTCGCCAAACTCGACCTCGCCCAGGCATACCAACAGTTGCCAGTCGACGAGGAAACGGCAGAAGCGCAAACCATAGTCACCCACCGGGGAGCATTTAAATGCAACCGACTCCAATTCGGAGTCAGCGTGGCACCGGGAATATTCCAAGGCCTAATGGAAAGACTATTACAAGGCATCAAGGGGGTGGTACCTTACTTTGACGACGTCTTAGTGTCGGCAACCAACCAAGCCAAACTAGAGGGTCGCCTAAGGGAGGTCCTAACCAAATTCAAAGAGACCGGGCTCAAAGTAAAGAGGGAGAAATGCCAATTACACACGGAACGGGTTGAATTCCTAGGATACCTCCTAGACCGTCACGGCATTCACCCCACAAACAAAAAAATCAAGGCCATCAAAGAAGCCCCCACACCCAAGTCGAAGACAGAACTACAGGCATTCCTGGGGCTACTTAACTTTTACAATGTTTTCCTGCCCCAAAAGGCGACGGTGTCGGAGCCTTTGCATAGGCTCCTGGACAAGGCGGCGATGTGGACTTGGGGGAAACGCAAGCAAGCTGCCTTCCAAAGAACAAAGGACCTCCTCACTTCGGACGCCGTCCTTATACAGTACAACGAGACCCTAATTCTGGCCGTCACATGCGACGCATCACCCTTCGGCGTCGGCGCTGTCCTCAGCCATACCCTCCCCGACGGAAAAGAAGCACCCATCGCGTTCTTTTCCAGGACCCTCACCAAACCAGAGCGGAACTACAGCCAGCTGGACAAAGAGGCTCTGGCTATCGTTGCCGCAGTAAAAAGATTCCACGAGTATCTCTACGGCCATCATAACTGACCACAAGCTGGGAATCCTTGCAGGGAACCGGGCCACCCCGAACATTCTGTCTCCCCGAATGACAAGGTGGTCCGAGTTCCTGGCGGCCTACAACTACGGACTCATACACAGACCGGGTAAGACGATCTTCCATGCAGACGTCTTAAGCCGCTTGCCGCTACCGGAACCTGACACTGACCCAGCACCCACGACGACCACCCTCAGTATAGAGACTCTACCCAACCTACCCATAACCGCGTCAGACATTGCCCGAGAGACTAATAAAGACAAACGTCTGGCGCGGGTGTTGCATTGGGTAGAGAAAGGGTGGCCGGAAAGGGACAACGATGAGTCCGCCAAGACATTCCGAAACCGGCAAACGGAACTCTCATTATTAAAAGGGTGCATACTATGGGGGGACAGGGTGGTCATTCCAGAAAAACTACAAGGGAAGGTTCTGGAACTATTACACGAGGGGCACCCTGGCATCGTTAGGACTAAAGCCCTGGCCAGAAGTTACGCTTGGTGGCCAGGGATGGACAAACAAATTGAGACCTGGGTAGCAAGGTGCCAACGATGCCAGGAAACTCGGCCAAGCCCACCCACAGCACCCGTCCTAAAGTGGGAAACCCCAAGGGGACCTTGGTCTAGGATCCACATAGACTTCGCCGGGCCCACAAAAGGACACACCTTCCTTATAACAGTAGACGCTTAGTCCAACTGGTTGGAGGTAAGCAACATGAAAACGACAACCACAGAGGCCGTGATCAAGGAACTCGGCAAACTCTTTGCAACACACGGCCTCCCAGACGTCGTCGTTTCCGACAACGGGCCCCAATTTACCTCGCTGGAATTCGAAAAAGGGGCATCCGACACGCGCTGACAGCACCGGCGCACCCGGCGGCGAACAGTAGGGCGGAACGGATGGTGCAATTCACTAAGAAAACCATTCGGAAAATAGACCACGGGGAGATCCAGGATAAAATAAACAAATTACTCTTCACCCAACACATAACCCCAAATACCACAACGAATAAGAGCCCAGCCGAACTATTAATGGGGAGAAAATTAAGGTCCCCACTCGACAGATTACACCCCACGAATAACCCGGAGAAGCCCCCAGACTCAACCAGCAAACACCGAACTTTCGCACCAGGCGACCCCGTATACGCAAGAAACCTGACGGGAGACCCGTTATGGGTACCGGCCGTCATCACACAAATAACAGTCCCACACTCGTACCGGCTACAAACAGCAGACGGATGAGCCTGGAAACGCCACATCGACCAATTAAGGTCGAGGACGACCACCCAAGAAGCCACCGACACACAAGCAAGCAAAACCAACCCCCACAACACAAACCAAGGGGGGAGGGAATACCCAGGGGACCAAAACCAAAGAAGAATAAACCAACCATACTTACCGGAAAGCAGCCAGCACGACCCCTCGCCAGGAAGAGACAGCCAGACCAGCTCGACCGACCCGGGGAGACCGAGCGGGAGCGGCGAAACCTGCAGCTCAACCAACCCGGGAGATCCAGGAGGGAGCTATGGAGAGCGGCCCGGACCGACCGACCAGCCGGTTCCCACGACGGCATCCGGAGAAGCAGAGACCCCGACCGAACCGGCCGGGATCCAACCTACGACTGAGCTGCGCAGGTCCAGTAGGCTAAGACGGAGCCCCGCCTACCTACGGGACTACGCGACGTAAGGACTAAACCAAGAGGGGAGGGGTGTTCTGTCCCCTCATTAGCATTCTTGAGATCCCCGCGCTTTGATTGGCCAAAGCGCGGGGCACTCTGATTGGTTAGGCGAGCCGCGCCGATTGGCTCGCTAAGAATCTCCTGCGATTGGTCTGTTCGAATTGCGGGAGATTCAAAGCGGTGCCATTGGCTGCGGCCGCCACGGCTAAAGGAATAAAAGCCGCAAACTTTTATTATAGCGCCAGTTCGGTTCCTACACTAATAAAAGAGCATGATTTGAAGTCACCGACTCCTGGCATCATTTTCGAGGACACAACAACTACAAAGATGCTGCAATGATCTTATGTGCAAGGACCAATCATAAGTCACTTTTTCAGCAGTCTAAATGAATGGTCATTCCTTTGAATGGTTGCTTAAACAAATAGTCTTAACTTGAGGACTATCAGTATTAATGGGCTTTCACACAAAATCTCACATAGAACTCAAGTAACTATAAAAGTATTTCAAATTCTATACATTTATTAAAATTAAAATATGGGGATAATAACTAAAAGCTCACTGGAATTAATATCCATGTTTCTGATACTATATTTTCTTATCAGTTTAAAATAAATTTCCTTTATATTTTCTTATCAGTTTAAAATAAATTTCCTTTACAACAGAACTCCAACTCAGAAGCATGGAAGAATATGATGCATTCAAGTTAGTGAGCTGGATACAAATGTCATAAAACTCAGCTGCAGAAAATGTAATGGAACTTAAAGTATGATTAACTTTTTCACTGTGATTTTCCTTAAAGGATTTGATTCAACTCTTCAGCCCAAATAACCGTGAAGCCAGTTTATATGTATAAAATCAACAACACCAACAGCAAGGAAACACAAATCTTGAGTTTACAAGTTCACAACCTATAAAACTATACACTTGGTGAAAGGGGAGGACAGAGCAAAGTTCCTTAATTTTATAATGAAGTATGTCAAATACAATGGCAATCTAGATATAACTTTTGACAATGAAGATATTGAAGTGGTAAGTATCTTCTGCCTTTGACAATCAGTTATCAATGGTAAAGGAACCAACATTCAAGAAATATGACACAGACAAGCATTTGATTCAGCACCAATGAAAGTCTGGGAAAAGTTATTCAGTTGCCAAAAATGTGGCTATACCTACAAAAATCAGAATGATACCAGCATTGTTTTCCCTGTGAATCTATGGAAGCAGGACAGAAAGATTATTTTTGCTTTTGAACTTTGGCATTAGAGAAACATTTGAACTTTGGTATTAGAGAAAACTCCTGAGAGAGTACAATGGAGAGCTAAGAAAACAAATAAACCCATTATTATTTAACCCAATTTGTCTTGATATGGCTATTTTCCACTTCAATTCCTATGAAAATACTGCTAAAATATCACATCTTCTCAATGTTTTTGGCTACATCTTCCATTACCCAAGAAATCTTCTTTTCATCTTTTTTTCTCTTATACTTTCAGGTTCTTGGTGATTCTCCAAATCTGCTTTAAAGGATCCTCAATTCAAAAGAACAGTTTCAAAGAATGCAGGCTCACTCTTTTCCAATATCGGATGCTGTTCCATCATTGGATGAACCCAGTTTTATTTCATCCATTGTAAATTCATCCCAGGAGGAATATCATAAAACTTTCAGGTTATAATATTTTTTCATCACCATTCTTCTGAAATACTGTGGTCACTTGGATGCTTTCACTCTGAACAATTTAGTTTCCACATATACAATTTTGGTTTGGTTTGGTTTGGTTACAAAATGAAATATACAAGACATAAAGTGTTCATTATTTTGTATGTTGACCATAGATTAGCTATTTGCCTTTAATTAGCAACATGCAAGAGTGACTTCTGGAATCTGTGGTTCTTATTGTACTGTCCCTTTAAGCTTTGTGACTATGAGGTCACTTTGTGCTTTGAAGGCACTTTTGCAGGGAAGAGAGGCAGAGACTAGAATCCAGTTGTTTGAGTTCTGAGGCTGTTGAAAGTTGTCAAAGAAACCACTGCTCTGCAGTCATAATAGGATAAAAAAAACCACCCAGATTTAAAAGTGGCACATTGAGACTCTCTTCTTTGCTTGCCTGGTGCTGAAGGAGATGAATGTAACTGCATCACCCAAGACTAAAACTGAACAGGACTGCTTAAGATATGGTAAAACGGGCAGCTTTCAGTTGGATGATTTTATAGCTGGATGGGTAGGAGGTAAGTGTTTAATGTGGGAATAATATGAAAATACAACAAAGGAGCATTAAAAAGGGGCACAGATTTAGCTGGATGTTGAACAATTCTGAATGTAACAGTTTGCACACATAAAGTTCAGTGTATTTCTCAGCCATTTGTACCATTCCATGAGTATAATTTACCCAATTACTGAAGAAAACATCCTCTGAATTAAGCAGTAATTGCTTGTTATGAACACTCAGACCTGTGATCTTTCAAAGGTATTAGATCCACAAATCACAGTTGGTTCAGGAGAGGAAAACACAAGCAGGGTTAAATTTAATGAAAAATTACTCAGGTTCCTTCCCCATTTTACTCATACCTCTAATAAATATTTAATAGAGATCTAATTAATTGAGCTGTGGAGTCAAATCCTGATCTTTAGACAGCTGGTCTAATATTGGCCAGCCAGAAACCTCCGTACAGCCACTCCTTTCATGAACTGTTGGTTTGACTAGAGATCAAGATAAGAACATGTGGAAAAATACCAACATTGTCTATTTATTTCCCCACTGGTCCACAACTTATTGACAATCTAATGCTCTTATGGTTTCAAATATTCTAAACTCCATAACTCCTGGAGAATGACAACAGAGTGATCATCTGGCAATCACAATTCATCTTCTGTAGTTAAGGTCTGTGTGTTGAAGAAAGAATTAGAAGACATTTATATACTCCTTATATGATCTCCCAGCCATAAACTCATCTATTATGAAGTACATTCCTTCAGAGTTGAGGTTATAAATGCGAGTAGCAAGCAGCAAATACTGTATAGGAGGTGATAGTTTCTAAATTCCCAAGTTATATCATGGTTATTAAATAACTGAAAAAGATAAGTTGTGTATTTATAGATCGTCCATCAACTCTGAAGGTCACAAAAGGCTTTGGAGAAGAAGACCCCATCTGCCCAAAGATCTAAGCATGGCAGATGCAATGGTTCCACATGATTCATGTGCTTTTCAAATTGCACAAGTATTCTGGCATATCCACTGCAATCCATCCTTGCCCCTTTCAAATTTTCCTCTTTTATTGCCTCCTCTTGCTAGAAGATTCTGCATCCTGGGTTTATAGCTTTTTGATCTTAAAATATACTCAGAGTATTAATAGGACAGTTAATTCAAAAAGTAATACTACAGAATAACATGCCATAATTATTCCAAACCATTTTCAGTTTGGAAATCCATCCTGCATAGACGTTTCACCTATGATGCATGGTAAGACGATTCTGGGTTATTCTGACAAGTTTAACTTGTTTATTGTCAATTTTTAATACATTTCCTTTATCATTTTAGTTTTCCAAACAAATTAGACTATTTGCAACACTAAATTCCATGGGGAATGAGAAATTCTACTCCCCCACTTTCATATTGATATCTTCAATTTCATATGAAAAAAAAAATTAATATTCCACGGTGGTGTGGATTGAGAAATATGACACACTCCTAAAATGTAATTTGGAAATCATTCTATTTTTTTCAGTTAAACACATCCCCTTCTGTTATCGGTGATTCAGGGGAGACTTTTGTGTAACTAGATCCATACACAAATGGAACAGTTAAAGATAATTTGCAGAATCCTCAAATGGAGCAGCATCCATGGGATACTTTTTTGGAAAATCCCATTTATTTCCATGGGATGGTCATAATTTAGCTACCTCTGGTCGCTAAATGTGAATTAAAATTATCATTTTACTACATTTAGAAATAGAAGGCATGGGTAACTTTATGACCAATCCTTGAATTTATTACTTTTACAAATTGATAAATCAAAGGAAAACTAAAGTAAGAATGTAAATACAGTTGCAGTTTCATTTAGTGACTGCTTTGGTTAAGAACTGAGTTGCTGGTCCCATTTGTGGTCACTCAACAAGGACTAAGTGTAATGTTAAGTTAAAATTATCTATTACTATCTATACATCTTGTAGTGCCCTTTTATAATGTCTACTTTTCTGTTATTGAGCTTTGGTTTCAGTATCATGATCTAGTGATTCTATTTTTTTTTTTTTTGAGGGCTTCTATTTTCTAGGGAATTAACTATCCCAATTTTAGTCCTAACTATCTACTATGTTTTCTGAATGCCTGCATATTTCTTCTCTAAAATTCAGAATTATACATGGGCATCACCCATGGAGTATATTGAGTTATATATTGAGTTTCAATGGTGCATATGTAAAAAGTAGAGCTGTACATGGTGACATGATGAATAAGTCTCTGCATAGTTTCCATTACTTGATGAACTTGCTCTCTTAATAAAATAATTCTGAAGGGAGAAGCAGTTATTAACACATGTATTTGAATAAAGTTTATATATAAAATATATGGTTATGCTCACTTGATTCTTAATATTTTCACCTGGGAATTATTGTATCTTGTCAAACATGCTTGGTGTCACTGGTTATCCTTTGCTTTTTAAAATAATACTGGTAATAATAATTTACTAGTAATAGCAAAAATAATTTACCAGTAATTTACTGGTAGTAGTAATTTATGCTCTTTATCTATAAAGATTGACATTAAGATCTTGTCAGTGCAATTTAAATGACCAATACAAAACTCATTGTTGGCTTGTGGGTTCATGATAGCAAGCGCTATAGCTCATTCTTTAATAGTAAGACAATTTCTTATAAATTGCCAGTTGCCTTTGGTTGCAATTTGTGTAGAGTTTCCAGCAGAAATTGTCAGAATATACTTAGGTTTGACTGTAGAAGATAATTGGGAGAGAAATCTGGAGTTATGATAGTCTTAGCAAATGAAAATTTACTATTTTTCTGTTTCTTCTATTCATTCAGCAAATGTCCCATATACAAGTATGGAAAGTAGGAATTCAAAGGCTCTTTTGCTTTTTTGGGTGGGGTGGGGGAGAGGAAAAATTAATATTTGCATTTTCAGACTCAAGCTATATTACACACAGTGGTCTCAACTGCTCCTGGTTTGTATTCATGCTGGTTTAACTTTAAGCTGCTTTAAGACAATGCTGTCTACTCTGAGATACATTCTTGCAAGGCAATCAGTCCAGACAGCAGATTACCATGCCCTTCCATTAGATCAGGAGTTTCCAAATCTGGTGACTTTTGGAAAAAGTTTGGAAAAGTAATACACTATTACATATATAGGAAAAGCTAAATAAATCAGTTAGATCCTTTAATTAAAATTATGGGTAGTCAACTCTAAAGCTTACTAAATATTAAACATTATCCAGCAAATTACCTGAATCATGAATCCAAGAAAAAAAATTTTTAAAGAACAATGACTTAAATTAAACAGTGGAATTTTATTTAGGGAAATTTCCTGCAGTGAATTAAAATTGGCCATTTGTCCTTGATCATCAAATGAACACTGGAGGTGGCAGAGAATCTTGCAGGTGGAAGAAAGGATCAATGAAAATAATCTTCCTCCTTGTTACAAAGTTCGGTAGCTGAAGTCAACATCTAATTTTGTTTAATTTTCAAATCATTTTGAGTAGCAAAGTTGCAATTATTTTTTAAAGTCATGCTTTGTCACAAAGTGTCTGAATCTAGTTACTGACACTGTGTTATTGGACTCTCTGACTGGAATAATATATAAATATGTTTCTGGTAAGCAGAATCATAGAGAGAACATAAAAAGAAGAAACAAGCTCACATGGTTCCTAAGAACAGGCCTTAAAAGCCACATGTCTCCTCATAATAAAAACTTCTCCTTCTTTCCTATTTCTTAGAACTTAGGTGTAAACTATTGCTGGGGGGGGGGGTGACTTGTAAAGTGGCTCCTACGTGCTTCTCTATTGGCCATCTATGGTTCCCATTGTTTCATCGGTCACATAATTCTGACAGTGGGAGCTGAACAAGGAAGAATTGTGATTAGTTATCGTGACACAAGTGCTGAGAGTCAATAGAAAAATGTTCTTTTGTTATTTTTTTTTTCATGAAACTATTTTTTTTTTTAATTTCAGGAGCTGCAGGTGTTATTGTGGGACATCCTTTGGACACAGTAAAGGTTAGTGTATAGTTAATTGAAATCGTACATATGTAAAAAATCTTGCATACATTCTAGCAAATTAATAAGCTTTTATTTCCCCCTTTCTTCCAAGCGGATTATGTTATATTGTTTATATAACATATATAAATTATAGAAGTTTATGCTATATTAAAACTGGGATTTTAATGTGGAACCTTATTCCTTTTGGGAAGTTATTGTAGTTATGTGAAAAAAAAATTTAACACTGGAAGTTACAATTTAAATATACACATGAAGAAATTGACTTCTGAATAAGTATGTTCCATCAGAGTTCAGATTCTTGATTTAGCACCCTGTCCCCAGCAGTTTATTTGGATGTATTATGGTACAAAGTGAAGAATTGCTTTGGTGCATTTGGATGGCACAGCCAATTCAAAGGAACCCTTTATTAATGTGGGAATAAGTCCTGACATTGTAACAAGCAGTTTATTTTCTTCATTCATGGCCTCATACACTTCATGGTGCACATTGATGCAATATGTAACAATTACTAGGTTCTCATGAATAGCTTTGCGGTTCTGTATGCTTGGAGGATTTTAAAGACAAAAGTGCCAAAGTACAGTGTTTGGTTGAATGCTCCCCTTTCCTGTAATAACGGTGCCAAAGAACTAATCACATTTGTGTATTTACAATTTGCTGTGCTGTCCATGGATTTGTCTGGAAGTGAGGTCTGAAGGAATATGTGCTTTCCAGTTCTGCCAAATGGATGCCTTTACTGTCATTGCTGGTAGCGCGTGCTCGGAGTCAACAATAGACCTTGTGGGAACATTTTTGCTACGTTTCCTACTTTTGCTTGGGCACAGCCAAGAAACAAGCCACACATCGTTCAATACAACTGTCAAGCTGGCCCCTTCTTTACTATTGGATCTCGATGCAGCTTGGGAATGGCAAATAGGCAGCTTTGTTCCATTTCCAAATCAGCAAGGGAAAGATCTTAAATAGTGAATTAAGAAGCAGAGTCATAGAGCAATTCAGTATTACTGATTAAGTAGCAAAGGTGCATCCTGAGGAATAAGGAAATGAGAGCGGAGAGCTGTGCTGAATAGCGCAGTGTACTGGAAAGTGGATTATGTCCTAGTACAGTAAGTCTCTTCAAATCAACAAATAAGGCACAGAGACCATGCTCGAAGTGAGTACTTTGACTCTTTGCAGGAAACTGTGAGCCCAGTTAGAAACACATCAGATTTCAATAAACAAGAAAATAACATGATGGTCGGGGAATAAGAATAATTTGAAAAGCAGTTTAAGTATAACCTGGATTGCTACACTGGATTGGTTTGGAAGGTGGATGAGTGAGTGGGGTGTTCTGATTTCACAATTACTGTGCTGTTGATCTGATGAATAACCAACCTGCTTCCTAAAAAATGTACTGCTTTTTTTGGCATAGACCTCAGTGCAGTAGTTAATGTTTACATTTCTTGTAGGTCATATGTGACTACCCTATACAGACAATCTGTGAGATACTCCTCTCCCACATTAAAAAAAGGGGGGGGGAGGCGATGGCAGTGGTGACGATAAGTTGACTTTTTCCAATATTGTGTCATTGCAAAAGCAGCAGTGTACAAATAACATTGATCACTAATTAATTAGTTGAGTTAGTGCCAGTATCTGTTTAGGCCTGAACCCAGACCACCCACCCTGAGTAGTGAAGCCCCTTGGCGCTATTTCTCCTCCTTTGTTGCTGAGATTTCCTGGCTGCTTCTCTCTTTCAGAAATCTGGACAGTGAGAAGGGCATAGCCCACATACATTCTCCTTTATAATGCAAGATGGGGGTTCAGGGATAGGTCAACAAACTGA
Organism: Hydrophis major; assembly: GCA_033807585.1. Classification (NCBI taxonomy): domain Eukaryota; kingdom Metazoa; phylum Chordata; class Lepidosauria; order Squamata; family Elapidae; genus Hydrophis; species Hydrophis major. The sequence continues at coordinate 137,217,039 of CM066329.1, read as the reverse complement.
GTAAAAAAAAAAAGGAGACAAGTTTGCTCTCCAATATCTCAAACTGATTTGGCTGCTTAGTATGTTTTCCTTGTCACTTCTGGCCTCCTGCTAATAAGACTTATTAATGGATTTTCTCTTCATAGATACATTGTGGTATTTCTTGATAAGGTCCAGGAAGACATTTATACGTCTAAAACAACCATTTATATTGACTGGTTGACTATCTGTGTCTGTCTGTCTGTTTGTCTATCTAACTTTCCTCCAGGGAATTCATTAAGTTTATATCAAATTTTCTTATCAGAACAGCTATCTAGGTCCAAAACATTGTATGTATTTGGATTAGTATAGTAATACACCTCAGTATAGGTATTTATTATCAAACCAATGAAATGCACACCTGCTAGGTTAATCCTCCCAACTGTGATGGCTACATGGCATTTTTGTACCTATCACAGTGATACAGTGGTCTATATGTAAAAGGAGGGATAGAAGTTTGCAGGCTTTGCAATGGCTGCTAGTGAAGTGATTTTGCTGAGAAAACTATTCTTCTTTTCTTTCCCACAATTTATCCAAGGAGTCTAAAATACATAGGCCTCCTTTTTGTCCTCTCAATAATTCTCTAAGATAAATCAGGCTGAGAATTGGTGATGAGCCCAAACTCACTAAAAGAGTTTTATGGCTGAATAGTAACTTGAACTGGGTCTCCTATTCTAAATCAAACTTTTCTAAAATAGCCAATTTTGCACTCATTGAAAGGATCGGCCTTAACTTGTAATTATTTGCCACTCAGAATAAGGAATTTGTTTTCAGAATGTCCAGAATAAATGATTCCTGACTATAGAGGTCGGGGAGACATTCTGATAATGAAACTTCTGTCTAACGCTTCCAGGCTCAATTTCAGACAATATTATTGAGCTGTCCCTAACCACTGCAGAAACTAGGATGCTTAAGAAAGAGACATTTTGATGCCAGCCAATCCCCTCTTCAGTAAGAAAAAAGAAACAAAACATTCTGGCAGTATTCTGCTTGCTGACTGGCATTTCTTCATCCTCTGTGCTGTAATCATTGCTGATATATCAGGAGTATTTCCTTTCAAACCAGGGCCCCATGGGAACCTGGGACTTGGGGAGCCAGATTCTCCAACGGTGAGAGCACAGGCCACTTCTCATTATCATTGTTATTCTGCATATGACAAAAGAAATAGGGGCAATATTCATTTGCAAGAATGTCAGCCATGGCGAATAATCTGATTGGCAGGGCTCATTTGCATTCTGTTATTGTGTTGTGGTTTGCCAGTAGCAGGTGTGGACAGCTGAGATCTTGGAGAGTGAGGACTCGGATGAGGGGCCTGCGTGTGAGGCAGGGAAAAAAAAAAGAAATACATACCTTAGGAGAATGTCAGGCAGGCGGGTGGGGTGAGCGAGCATCAGGCAGGAGGGCGACCGGGTGAGGGTCGTGGCCAGCCAGAACTTACTATCGGTTCAGCGACCCATGCCAAATTCTTGCTACTGGTTCGCCTGATCCGTTGCGAACCGGCTGAATACCACCACTGGCCACAAGGCCTGTTTTCACTGGCAGAGGCACTGCAGGCTGATCTTTGCTGTTTCCATGGTGGCCCCGTGGACCAGATCTCAGCACCCTGTGGGCCAAATCCAATCTGCGGGCCTTGATTTTCACACCCCTGATTTAACCGGAAGATTTTCCCCCCCACCATTTATGTTAGCTTTATAAGCTTCCACCTGACACTGTTTTCATATTTCCAGCTTTTGCTGACTGTTTTCATTTTCACCAGTTCCTTTTAAAATTAGGACTGCATTAATAGTAAACACATTTCTTTGTGTTACAAATAAAACCAAACATGGTATTCAAGCATATTATCAATTCAAGCTATGGGGTAGGGCATACTGAATGCAAGAATGGGAGATGAATTTCTCATAACCACCTTAGTTGTATTTCTTTCGATAATGTGCCCCACTTGGCAGCATTTGATTCTTATCTTTTCCTTTTGTGTGAGGGCATATTTTATTTTCTGCCCAAGTAAGGGAATTATTCTTGTTTAGTTTTGGAACCAGCTGTTTAGAAGGGTTTCCTATTCTTCCTTTCAAACCAATACACTAAACAGCACTCATTTTGGCACAGGGCTTTGGCATGCCCTGTGAGCTCAAACAAAGGTATTAGAGCTCTTGGCCACGAGCAAAACTCAACAGTAGAGCATAAGATTTGCCTATAAAAAGTTGCAGGTTCATTCTTAGATTATGGCTTGGAAAGACTCATAGCTAGAGGTCCCCTACTAGTTACTATAAAAAGTAGTGAGTTGCAAAAACTAGTGATCTAGTCCAATACAAATCATTTCCTATAGGACCAATCATAATTTGCACATATAGTGGAGAATATATATATATAGCCTGAGATAGACACCACAGGGTTTTTAGTTGGGCTTTTAAAAATTCCAGAAAACTATGTCTTGATTTTCTTAAATAGATTTTGATAATAAATAATAGAGTTTTTTCCTCATCTGAATTTTAAGAAGCGTGGATTACAATAGGGATCATCTATCAGGTGATGGCTAGGGATTCGAACTGCTGAACTGCCAACCTTTCTGATTGACAAGCTCAGCATCTTAGCCACTGAGCCACCGTGCCCGTTTGAATCCCTAGCACTGTGTAATGGAGTGAGTTCCCGTTACTTGTCCCAGCTTCTGCCAACCTAGCAGTTCGAAAGCATGTAATAATGCAAGTAGAAAAATAGAAACCACTTTGGTAGGAAGGTAGCAGCATTCTGTGTGCCTTTGGCTTTTAGTCATGCTGGACACATGACCAGGGAGACCTCTTCGGACAGTGCTGGCTCTTTGGCTTTGTAAAGGAGATGAGCACCGCCCCATAGAGCCAGAAACGACTAGCATGTATGTGTGAGGGGAACCTTCACCTTTACCATTATCAAGTGATGGCAATGTATATAGAATATGAACAATTGTATAGGATCATAGAATCATTGGAAAGGTTCTTGAGGTCTTTTGGTCCAACCCCCTGCCCAAGGCAGGAATCCTTAGACAAATAGTATCCAGACCTGGTTTTCCAATACAGAGATGACTACCTAGATAGTTTCAGACCATCAGATGTTTGCAAGGAAGCTGTTTCTGTAAAATTTAATTAAATGTAATTCATCTGGATATTCTTTGCAGAAGTGTATCCATGGAGTTCTCTAAACCTATAGATTCTACAAAATTCTACATTGCAGAAATGACATTGTTTTACTAAACAACTGCAGAGCTACTTACCAGTCATAAGACGTGTTTTAGCATAATATTTAAGAAAGCTGAACAGATTATTTTGAATCAGAAGTGTGCATAAATAATTTTAGGAAGATGACAATCATAAATCAAATAAATTTGCATAATACTCAGAGTTGTTTTTCATTTACAGAGTATGCTAACAGTGAATATTAAGCTATTATATACACTTTTTATCTTTGGCAGATACTTGAAAGAATGCAAGTTTTTCTTTTATTTTCTTGTTTTCTCCACTTTTGGAACAAAGCATAGATTGGAGTAAAATACAAGAGTTCTTTGTTAAATCTGAGCTCTCAGTAATTGCATTCTATTATTGTATTCTTCTGCAGACTCGCTTACAAGCTGGGCAAGGCTATGGAAACACATTTAACTGTGTCCGCACTATATACAGAAATGAAGCTGTAAGTATGCTCTTGTGTCTGAAACATACTCTGTACAAAGAACAAGGGAAGCTTTTGATGTGCATTAATTTATAAGCATTGTCCGCAGACAAGTAATATTCAACTGGGAATGAGATTCGTACAAGTATCACTTGTACAAATGTTTAATGCTGGGATTTCAAAACTGTTTGAATCTATGACAGGAATACAGTCATCTAAAAGATTTAAAGAAAGCTTCAACTAAAATGGGTTAATACCATCTCCCTATTTTAATGGAAGACTTAACCTATTAATATTTTAATCAACAAATTTATGTACTGATAGCACACAAGTACTCAGATTATATAGCGAGAACACTTGAAATCGATTCTGATTTGCTATTTTGCTTGTATATTGTCTATCAAGTAAAACATTTATGGCCTAATCTATGATGATATAGAAATACAGTAAGTCAAGCAATCTTTTCATTACAACTGTTAAGAGAGATTATGACTTATTGTATGGGTAAGTAGGATTTTGAACAGTTTTGTCTCAGCTCTCTTCTAACATTGTTACCGATGCAGTAAGTAATCTGGCATGCATTTTGCAGTGCAGCCTGTGGGCTCTCTCAGACACGTGTTTAGATCTAATCAAGGGAATATGATGTTTCCCCTCCACATGCCACTATTGCTGGGTGCAAGCAGTTTTTCAGGTTTCAGGTTTCTCCTGCTCTAGTTACAATAGATTTGGCCAATAGAAATGAAAGGAAGATAGAATCCACTCAAAGATATTAATAATAATGGTGTATGTGGAGCTGTGGTGGTGCAGTGGTTAGAATGTAATACTCCAGGATAACTCTGCCCACAGCCTGGAGTTTGATCCTGATGGGGCTCAAGGTTGACTCAGACTTACATCCTTCCTTGGTTGGTAAAATGGGGACCCAGATTGTTGGAGGCAATATGTTGACTCTGCTTAGAGAGGGCTGTAGAGCACTATGAAGCAGTATAAATCTAAGTGCTTTGTTAAGTGATATGTGTCTGTGCAATAATGTCACATCTGAAAGGTGCCTAACTTTTCCTCATTATTGGGTAACTAGTATTTTAGAACAAGAATTAAAAACTATCATAGAGTTGAAGAGCATCCTAAAGATCGTCACTGTTTTCTGAGCAATCTGCTCTACCATCAAACAGTTGAGAGTGTTAGAAAGATTATTTCTAAACTTGAGCTGAATTACCCTTTCTTAACATTTGAAAGTCAGGGGCAGCAAATAAATTCATTCTGTCATCCATGATTTCTTACTTCAGATAGGAAGATATCTATAATAACAATCCTTGACAATATACAAAACATAGTCAAGCTTCCCACATAATGTAAACTCAACACACTGTAGTTTAATAGTTAAATATACAAATTTATCCTCTATTGTATCATGAACATCCATAAAACATTTCCCTTTCCAGTTTAGAAATATCATACAATGTACCTATTGTGTTTTTGTCTTCATTTTATGCAAAAAATAGACTTACTGATAAAAGGGGACTTCAAAGCCTTTTATTTTACTTTAAACACTATTACTTGTCCATACATATTTGGTCCCCTCACCCGAATATTAAAATGCATCTATTTCATTCTTTTTTCTTTTTCTTTTTCTTTTACTCTTAGAATATTTCATATAACTAAGCTTATTCTCAGATGAAACTCTCCTGACATGTTCTACATCTTTCTGCTATCAGATTTTCTTTATGTTAGACAGTTTGTTCTTCCTCACTGGAATGGAATTGTACATTCAGTATGTATTATATGATTGTTTGATTGTTTGATTGATGGACAGGAAGATATCTTTTTCTGCTTAAACAATAATAAAAAGAAAAAGCTCATCAAAACAAAATTAAAACATAGGAAAATAAAAGTGTAAAAATGAAAGTAAACAAACAAAACAACTTTTCCCTAAGAAGTTGTCCTAAGAAAAAGTAATGGAAGAAACCAGGAGCATTCAGTCTTGAGAAGATTGTGATGGATGTGATAACACGCTTTGAATACCTAGAAGAATTGACATAGAAGACACTGAACATCTCTATTGTTTCAGAGCATAAGACATGGAATAGATTATCTGATTAAATGCTATAAAATAAATTCTTAGAAATAAAATCAATTTCCCATAAATAAAGTGGACTCCCCTTTACTGAATGAGTTCAAGTAGAGGCTAGGTATCCTTCAGGAATTTAATTTGAACTCTGCTTTCAGCAGGCAGCTGAATTTGATGCCTTAAATTGCCCCTTCTAATTCCATAATTCATACCTCAGTGACTTCTAAAGATACAGTCTGCTTTTCATTATTGATACTGCCATTCTTTCTGAAAGTTTGGAAATCTTGTTCAATATGGCATCGTTTTGCATTTCTTAGTGATCTTTGGTATTCCACAAACCACTCTCAAAATGTTCCATATTTAGATTAATGCTTTTAAGTGTATACATCAATATCTCATTATAACATTAACCCTTCCTTTCCAAATGACCTATTCTTTTTTAATATGTCATACGCTATTATAGGATTCAATTTCTACACTCAAATTCTACCTCTCATCCTATCATCTTCCTGTACTTATTACTGATGTATTTATAAACCATTTGTCTTATTTCAAACACATTGCATGCATTTGGGTGGAGGAGAGATGTTGTAAACCACGTGTGTTTGTTACGTTGATTTTTCTTGCATTTTGGGAGTTCTTCCACTGTCACTCTGGTTTCATACATGTTTCATTTTCCACCACTTGGAATTATGCTGGGGTAGTTTTTGAAATTTCATTGCTCTTGATCAGGTCACAAAATTCACACCAAATGCATTTTTCTGCTCCTTGTAAGGTACAATTCAGGGGTGGGATTCTATTGGTTTGCACCCATTCGCTAGAACCAGTTGTTAACATTCTAAGCAGTTCGGAGAACCATTCGTTAGAAGAAATTACTGGCCTAATCCTGTAAGGAAGGCAGGAAGGAAACATTCTGGTGTTGCTTACAGAAACTGCCTCTCTGTTAACCCTTATTATATTCTTGGCAGGACTAGACTTCCTGTCTCAGGAACTTCTCTGGAGTTTTTTTCCCCTCCTTTGCTGGTATTTTGCTTGTGTGGAGTGACCATTCAAAGTTACAATGGCACTGAAAAAAGTGACATGACCATTTTTCACACTTATGACTGTTGCAACATCCCCACAGTCATGAGAGGCCAGGCAAGGAGATGCATGCCTCAATGTGAGTGATGTTGAGTTGACCACGCCCAGCCAGTCACATGACTACCAAGCCACACCCACCAATTAATGCATGCCCACAGAACCGGTTGTTAAAAAAATTGAATCCCACTCCTGGAAGAATTCTTCTTATGGTAAATATTTTTCATCACAAAAACAGAAACACATCCAAGAATCAAAACTTTTTCAAACAATATTATTTGTGTAGTCCTCTACTCTGAGTATTTCCCTGTCATCTTAGAATATGCCTATAATAATATATTCAGAATCTAAGATGAGGTGACATTCTGGCCAGTGGGATATTCTCTTGTCAATTAAGGTCATACCCTCCTTGACAATTTATACAGATTTTTTGCTGTTAATAAAAGACTGAAGACTATTTTAACTAGGTGACTATAAATTATATTTTAAGGTAAAGCAATCCAGTAGCTGAGATCTGTAACCTTGTTCTGTTCTCTTTCAATAAATCTTATTAAAAGAAACTCTGGGAGAATCTTGCTTTCTATGAAAGTGGATTGCCAAGAGCTTGACAGTGACCTTCAACAAGAATGTCAAAGAATATGATTTCTGGAGTACTACAAAAAGAATTACAAAAAGAATTCAGAAAGATCTGCTAACATTTCAAGTAAGAATTCCTGGTGCTTAACAAAATTAACAGAAGTCTGTTTTCATGCTTTCCAGTTTTAATACCTATATATTTCTAATAGATATTTGTAATGCCAGAATGTACTGTATATAGAGATAAGCATATGTATTTTTCCCTTTCTTTTTCCCATCTACTTCCTTTCTTCTGGATCTCTTCAGAAGAAGGCACAACTGATGAAGAGAAAAAGGAAAGTCAGAGAAGTGCAAGAGCATAAATGATGCTGCCATATAGTACAAAAGGGTAGTTAGTGATTGTGTAAAGATCATCAATGCTATGTTCTGAAGTTCCCCCTTTGGTCCGGTTTCCAGCAGGGGGCGCCAGTTGCAACCTGATTGGCCAATAGTTTGACAGTCGACTATATAAGGATTTGTCAAATAGGCCAACATCTGTTGCCTCACAGCTGAGTGGTTTATTCGCTGTTAGCGCGCGAATTCAATAAAGCCTGAGCAACCAATTTAGCTGCCTCACCTCATTCTATTGTGTGTTCGTCCCCAATACGAAGCACTGGCGACGAAGGTGGGATGTCCACCCTCAAGGCATTAGGCGAGCTTGAAGTCCTCCTGTGGGGCAACCAAAAGAGCTGATCACTGTGGCAGAGAGAGCCAAACAAGCCAGAAGGGCATACACGCTGAGGGAGCTCGATAAAGTCCACCAGCCACCTGCCTAAGGATCAAGGGTTCTGTGAATCTGTTCAGAATGGCAGCATTAAATTCATTTGCGCCATTTGATGCATCCACAGAGACTTGGGAGTCATATATTGGGTGTTTTGACTGTTTCCTAGAGGCAAAAGATCTGGTGGATTTGACAGGCAACCAGCGAACGGTGCTGTTTCTAAATTTTTGTGGCAAACAAATGTTTGACACAGCCAGAACTCTGTTAGCACCTCAGTCCCTGAATTCTGTCACCTGGGAGGCATTAATGGCAAAGCTTAAGAACCATTACTCTCCCACTCCCTCACAAATTGCCCGAAGGCACGCATTTCACTGGCGCAAGCAAGCTGAGGGGGAAACTGTTAATCAATTTATGGCGGGCCTCCAAACAGCTGCTCTCCATTGTGAGTTCAACGAGCTGGATGATGCCTTGCTGGATTGGTTAGTCTGTGGGTAAAGAGACCTCCGAATCCAGCGCAGACTACTAGCAAAGTCTGACCTGTCACTACAATCGGCACTGGACAAAGCCTGAGCTGTGGAGCTATCCAACAAGTCAATGGTGGAGATTCATGGCACGAGCAGCCCAGCTTTGGAAAGAAAAACCTTAGCTGTCCACCAAGAAGAGGCTACAGAGGAAGATATTGATCTACCAGGGATGATGACATCCACTGGCTGAAGACTGTGTCAGTAATAATTGGCAATCCACAAAAACAGCCCAGGCACAATCCTGCATAGGGTGTGGAGGTAACCTGCCATGAGCAGCCTGCAGATTTAGAACTGCAAACTGTCAGCGCTGCGGGAAGAGAGGCCATTGAGCTAGGAAGTGCAGAGCTATCCTGCCTGATGACAGAGTCCAGGCAAAACAAGGGCAAATGAAGGAGACCCCTAGAAAAGTTCCTAGGTTGGGGGAAGAATGTTTCATCATCCAAAGAGATAATTACCACATCATCCCCAGAGTAGGGCAAACCAACTTATCACTAAAGATTTTTTTTTCTTTTAGTGAAAATTGAGGGACAGGATTGTCAAATGGAGGTTGACATGGGATCTTCTTTGTCATTGGTCAGTTGGAGCAGAATGAAAAGATTGGTGCCCAAAATGGCAAAGAAAAGATTAAGACCATGTTCCCTCACATTAAGAGACTATCAAAGGAATACAATTCCCATTTTGGATCTCAATAAAGTGACAGTAGCTTTCAAAAAATTCAAAGGCCATCTCCCACTAATAGTTGTGGAAAGGGCATTGCCAAGCTTACTGGGCCTTGACTGGTTCGAATCCCTAGGTCTGGCCATAAGTGGAGTGCATGCCACAAATGGTCAAAACACTGACACCATAGATGCACTGGCAAAGGAATTTGCTAGTGTTTTTGACAATGACCTAGGTAAATATACAGGGAAATCTATTTCACTGCATTTAGACCCTACAGTTATGCCTAGGAGATTGAAAGCCAGGCGAGTGTCTTTCGCACTCCGCCCAAAAATCGATGCTGAACTTGATAGCTTATATCACAAGGAGTATTAGAGCCAATAGATCACTCTCCCTGGGAGACCCCAATTGTCATGCCACTCAAGGCTGACGGATCAGTCAGGATGTGCGCAGACTATAAGGCAACCCTGAATTTGGCATTATAGCAAAGCGCGTACCCAGTGCCTGTGGTGCAACATCTGTTGCATTCACTGGGTAACGGAAATTTTTTTGCAAAGCTTGACATGGTTCAAGCATATCAACAGCTGCCTGTGGACTCAGCCATCACAGAAGCCCAAACTACAGTATCACATAGAGAGGCATTTAGATGCAATAGGCTACAATTTGGCATTAGTGCTGCCCCTGGGATATTCCAGTCTCTAATGGAACGACTCTTACAAGGTATCCCTGGAGTCGTTCCATACTTTGATGACATTATTGTGTCAGCTAGAGATGAAAAGGCACTTCTAAACAGCCTAAGGGAAGTTTTTAAGAGATTCCAGGCAACAGATTTGAAACTAAAAAAAAGCAAGTGCCATTTGGGCATACCTAAGGTGGAGTTCCTGGGGTTCTTGATTGATGCTGCTGGAATTCATCCCATGACAGCTAAGGTCCAGGCCATAAAAAACGCTCCCACTCCAAACAATAAAACTGAACTGCAGGCTTTCCTAGGCCTCCTGAATTTCTACACCATTTTCATTCCTCACAAGGCATCAGTAGCTGAACCCCTATACAGACTTTTAGACAAAAAATATCCTTGGGTTTGGGGCAAGAAAGAGGCTAGCTCTTTTAAGACTGTGAAGGACTTGTTAACTTCAGGCTCTGTTCTCATACAGTTCAACGAATGTTTACCATTAGTTTTGGCATGCGATGCTTCTCCATATGGAGGAGGGGCGGTGTTGAGTCACAGACTGCCTAATGGCTCTGAGGCCCCTATAGTGTTCTTTTCTAGGACCCTATCTCCAGTGGAACGCAATTACAGCCAAATAGATTATAAGGCCCTTGCTGCCATTACTGGCATTAAACGTTTCCATGAGTATGTTTATGGACATAAGTTTGAACTTATCATGGATCATAAACCCTTATTAGGCTTATTCGCTGGGGATAAACAGATTCCTCAAATACTCTCCACTCGAATGACAAGGTGGGGTTTTTTTTTGGCAGCACACTGACATATCACCCGGGCAAACACCTCAGCCATGCTGATGCCCTCAGCAGGTGCCCAATTCCAGCTGCAGCAGAGGACCAGCAGGCTGAGGAATCCATACTCCTCATTGACCATCACCAGAACAATGAAACAAATGTTATTGACCGCTGCAGACATTGCTGCCCATTCAGCTAAAGACAGACTCTTAAGGCAAATTCTGGACTGGGTGAAGAGGGGATGGCCACAAGGGTCTGGGCCTGCTGAATGTCATCCTTTCAAAATAAGGCAACAGGAGCTGTCTTGCAGCAAGGGTTGTTTACTATGGGGGAGCAGAGTGGTAATTCCCTCATCCTTACAAAAGCATGTACTGGAGGCACTCCACAAGGGTCACCTGGGCATAGTTCGTATGATGTCCTTAGGCTGAAGTTATGTGTGATGGCCAGGGATAGATCAAGCAATATCTGAATGGGTGTCAGGGTGTCAGGCATTAAACATTTCCACGAGTATATTTATGGACATAAGTTTGAACTTATCATGGATCATAAACCCTTATTAGGCTTATTCTCTGGGGATAAACAGACTCCTCAAATACTCTCCACTTGAATGACAAGGTGGGGGTCAGCAGTGTCAGGAAACTAGGCCATTACCCCCAAAAGCCCCAGTAAGAGAGTGGGAAGGCCCCAGAGATCCATGGTCATGCCTGTACATTGATTTCGCAGGGCCCTTCCAAGGCCAGACCTTTCTCATCTTAGTAGATGCTTTCTCCAAGTGGGTTGAGGTAGTTTTAATGACCTTCACAACATCTGAAGCTGTTAGCGTGGCTTTACAAAAGGTGTTCGCCACCCATGGTCTTCCTGATCTAATTGTATCAGATAATGGGCCACAATTTACTTCAAGAAGTTTTGAGCTGTTTCTCATTGGTTTAGGCATATGACTCGCATTAATTGCTCCTTCAATCCCGCTAGTAGTGGTAGGGCAGAATGAGGGGTAAGATCTGCAAAAGAGACTCTAGCAAAGGGCCATGGCCAACCAGAGTATCCCAGTATCTGCTAAGTCAGCATTCTACCCATGTCCATCCACAAATCATAGCCCAACAGAATTATTAATGGGTCGAAGACTGAGGACAATCTTAGATAGGCTGCATCCTGCCTATACACCAGACAAGTTCCCTCGCATAGCAACACCAGGGAGTTTGATGTGGGGGACCAGGTATTTGCTAGGAATTACATTGGTAATCCCCTGTGGCTACCAGTGTCCATAACTAGTATAACCGGGGCATGTTTGTACATTGTGAAGTTAGAGGATGGCCAGACCTGGAGGCACCACATTAATCAACTAAGAGGGCGAGGGAACCTGAGGCCAGGAGCTGTATTAGCTAGGGAGAACTATGAGTTCTCAGGAACTGACACAAGACCATCTACACCAACAACACGCCAGCAGCCACACTCACCAGAGAGGCCATGGGTCGAGGAATCACCGGTGGAGGTCAACTGCAGCAGTTGGAGGTTCCGGTCGAAGAGGTTCCAGCTGAGGAGATTCCTGCCACGTCCAACGAGCCATTGCTGCGCAGATCAACTAGGATCTGGCACCGCCTGGCCTACCTCGAAGACTACGCATGCACTGTCGAGGTGGGAAGGAGTGCTATGTTCTGAAGTTCCCCCTCTGGTCCAGTTTCCAGGAGGGGGTGCCCGGCCGCAACCTGATTGGCCGATAATTTGACAGCCAACTATATAAGGAGCTGTCAAACAGGCCAACAGCTGTTGCCTCACGGCTGAGTGGTTTATTTGCTGTTAGCGCGCAAATTCAATAAAGCTTGAGCAACCAATTTAGCCACCTCGCCTCATTCTGTTGTGCATTCGTTCCCAATACAAAGCAATCAACATGGACAATTAGGAACATGTACATTTTTCCCTCCTCTGTTGTTGAAAACACTATAGTTTCTTGCCCTCAGCACCTCTTTCTAGGTACATCAATACTTTTACAGAAATCTTACACAAAAACATATGTTCATACCAACATTTGCTTTGTCATAAAATTAATTATGTTAGGGAAGTTCTTAGATAAGCTCTTCATTGATTAACAAGTTAATATATAATTCCTCAATACAATGTATCCCCCAATATAATTAGGGGATGTCTGGATGAAAACCAGAAGTTCTTTAGTAACTACATAATCTGCCTTTTTATTAGAATCCAAGAAATCTGTTTCTAATATCCTCTATGTTGTTCCTATATGTAGCTCACAGTAAATTAATTCATTATACTTTTCTATATTTCATCAATTTTCCACATACCTTTTGTTCCTATTAACTCCAGCCTGTTGACAATGGAGCAGACCAGAGCAGAATTTCTTATGCAACACTCATAGGCTACCTATTTCTGCTAGATATAGAAACTAATTCAGTTAACAAAACTCTGCATTGGGAACAGGAAGGGTATCTGGCCATTAAAACACTCTGCTAGCTCCATTCAGTTGTTCAGACTCCACTCCTAACTCGCAAGGGATCATGGGGTTGTTATATGATGATGATGATATAAACTAACTCAGTGCTGTCTGCCAGTTCTGTGCAGTTCTGCCAGTTCTCAATTAATCTGTTCAAGATCTTTTTACATGTTTACCTTTAGAAATAAATTTCATGTCTAACTATGTATATTTATTAAATTACTTTTTTGTATTTTAATGTAAACAACACCTTCTGTTTTAAATGAGGGAAGAACTGTAATTAATCAACTCTCTTACATTGTTAAAGTGCATTGACTGCAAAATTTATCTAACATATGTCATTAGCAATATTCAGTTCTTAGATTTTATATGTTTTGTGCCCTTCAGAGTCTCTAATTTGCTACTTTAAAATCTTAATGAGAATACAGATAAGATTTTTAAAAACTAAAAATATATGTGGAATATAAGTTTTCCAGTGAAAAAAACCTATTAAAAAGCTGTCATTTGGATCTTAAAGAGGCAATGAAACAAATGTTATTTATTTAAAAGTTATTGGCTGCCCAACTCCAGTGGAACCGTATTCACATCTTATTTTACTTTTCTTGCAGGTTACTGGTTTTTTTAAGGGAATGTCTTTCCCATTAATCAGCATTGCTGCTTATAATTCATTGGTATTTGGTGTCTTCAGCAGTACTCAAAGGTTTATTTGCCAATATCGTTATGGGAAACCTTACCATCCTCCTGCACTTACAGATATAACTTTAGCAAGCATGGTGACTGGGGCTTTCTCAGTAGGAATTGGTTGCCCAGTTGACCTAGTAAAAATAAGGCTACAGATGCAGACACAGACTTTTCCAAAGGGTAAGTCCAGAATGTACCTTTGCTGTTTATCATACCAGTTAAAAAAAAAATCTTCCTTTTTACCAGCCAGGAATTCCTAAATTTAGGGTAGAATCAGGGCAAGTGGATGGAGCTGAGCATTTATTGGCCAGATGCCCTTCCTGATCTCATGTGGAGTTCTCAGCAGACATTTTTTCTTTGTGTCCTAGGAAAGAAACATCTGCCCTATCTAGGAGTGAACTCTCAACTTTCCGAATGGGAGGCTAGGCCATCTTCCCCACTAGGCCACCACACTACTCTTGTCTCATACCAATTATGTATAATATAATGATAGGATAGGATGTAATATGTCATGACATCATGATAGCAAATCTAAAACATATATTTCTATTCAATGGCAGGACACAAGTCTGTATGGGCAGAATTTGCATCCTAATATCACAAAACATGCGCCACCTTTTTAATGCAACCTTACTTTGTTCTGCACTTGATTATTCCATATAATTATTTCTATAAAGCAATAATACAATTATCTCTGAAAGAATTGACTTTAGCAACCCTCAGGATATAAACAGTATTGCTGATCTTATTAAATAAACCTTTATCTCATAAAACACAGTTGCAATACAATAACAGTTGTTCATTCAGTATGTATATATCCATATTGCGTTAAAATCACCTATCATTTACAAAAAAAGGTTTTTTGACCTTTATTTAAAAATATTCACCTTTTTTTTAAATAATATGAGCCACCAATAGCATTGCACAACACAAATGTTGATGGTTCATGTCCAGGTCAATAGTCTAGCATCATTTTTCAGAGAGATCACAACCAGATTTCTTTGGAAAGCAACCAAATAAAGCATGAGAGAAACAGACATAGAAAAAACAAACATAGCATCATTATTTGCACGGGTACAACTGATCCATAAAGTCAAAAGGAAATTGTTTAGTTGAAAGCAGTTCTAAATCAAATGAAAGAGATGAAAGGATGAAATGTGGGTGTTTGAATTCCATGAATCATTTTCATTTTTCTGATTTCTGGTGACACCATACTAGTGAACCTAGATCTAGGAAGGGTATATAATCTGCTGTATAGCCGCTGGCCATTCCACTCATTTGACATGCCTTCCCCTCTTGCGGAAGTATCCCTACCCTTTTAGGTTTCTGGTAGGCTGTAAAGACCAGCATCTTCCCTTCCCACCTACAACCCAAGGATGCTAGGATGGGATTTGAGCTGGAAGCCTAGTTAGTCTGGCCCTGGGAAGAAGGGTACTTAAGTTTTCATCCTTGTTTATATATGTCGTGTCGTCGGAAATGATGCCAGGAGTCGGTGACTTAATTCAAGCTCTTTTATTGAGTCAGGAACCGAACTGGGGCTCAGGGAAAAACTTGCGGCTTTTTATTTCTCAGCCACGGCGGCCGCGGCCAATGGCACCGCTTTGAATCTCCCACGATTCAAATGGACCAATCGCGGGAGATTCTTAGCGAGCCAATCGGCGCGGCTCACCTAGCCAATCAGAGTGCCCCGCGCTTTGGCCAATCAAAGCGCGGGGATCTCAAGAATGTTAATGAGGGGACAGAACACCCCTCCCTTCTTGGTTCAGTCCTTACGTTGCGTAGTCCCGTAGGTAGGCGGGGCTCCGTCTTGGCTACTGGACCTGCGCAGCTCAGTCGTAGGTTGGATCCCGGCCGGTTCGGTCGGGGTCTCTGCTTCTCTGGACGCCGTCATGGGAACCGCCTGGTCGGTCGGGCCGGACCGCTCTCCGCAGCTCCCTCCTGGGCTTCCCGGGTTGGTTGAGCTGCGGGTTTCGCCGCTACCGCTTGGTCTTCCCAGGTTGGTCGAGCTGGCCTGGCTGTCTCTTTCTGGCGAGGTTTCGTACTGGCTGCTTCCTGGTGAGTATGGCTGGTTTATTCTTTCTCGGTTTTGGTCCCCTGGGTATTCCCTCCCCTCTTGGTTTGTGTTGTGGGGGTTGGGTTTGCTTGTTTGTGCGTCGGTGGTCTCTTGGGTGGTCATCCTCGATCTTAACTGGTCGATGTGGCGTTTCCACACTCGTCCGTCGGTTGTTTGTAGCTGGTACGAGTGTGGGCCTGTTAGTTGTGTTATGATGGCCGGTACCCATAATGGTTCTCCCATTAGGTTTTTCGCGTAGACGGCATCGCCTGGTGCGAAGGTTCGGTGTTTGCTGGTTGAGTCTGGGGGTTTCTCTGGGTTGTACGTGGGGTGTCATCTATCGAGTGGGGACCTTATTTTCTTCCCCATTAGCAGTTCAGCTGGGCTTTTATTCGTTGTGGTATTTGGGGTTATGTTGGATGAAAAGTAATTTATTTATTTTGTCCTGGATCTCCCCGTGGTCTATTTTCTGGATGGTTTTCTTTGTGAATTGAACCATCTGTTCCGCCCTACCGTTCGCCGCCGGATGCACCGGTGCTGTCAACGTGTGTCGGATGCCCCTTTCCGCTAGGAATTTTTCGAATTCTAGCGAGGTGAATTGGGGCCCGTTGTCGGAAACGACGACGTCTGGGAGGCCATGTGTTGCAAAAAGTTTGCCGAGTTCTTTGGTCATGGCCTCCGTGGTGGTTGTTCTCATGTTGCTTACCTCCAGCCAGTTGGAGTAAGCGTCTACGGTTGTTAGGAAGATGTGTCCTTTTGTGGGCCCGGCGAAATCTATGTGGATCCTAGACCAAGGTCCCCAGGGGGTTTCCCACTCTAGGACGGGTGCTGCGGGTAGGCTTGGCCTAGTTTCCTGGCATCGTTGGCACCTTGCTACCCAGGCCTCGATCTGTTTGTCCATCCCTGGCCACCAAGCGTAACTTCTGGCCAGGGCTTTTGTCCTAACAATGCCCGGGTGCTCCTCATGTAACAGTTCCAAAACCTTCCCTTGTAGTTTTTACGGGATGACCACCCTATCCCCCCATAGTATGCACCCTTTTAGTAACGAGAGTTCCGTTTGCCGGTTCTAGAATGTCCTGACGGACTCGTCGTTGTCCCTTTCTGGCCACCCTTTCTCTACCCAATGCAAAACCTGCGCCAGACGTTTGTCTTTATTAGTTTCTCGGGCAATGTCTGACGCAGTTATGGGTAGGTTGGGTAGAGTCTCTATACTGAGGGTGGTCGTCGTGGGTGCTGGGTCGGTGTCAGGTTCCGGTAACGGTGAGCGGCTTAAGGCGTCCGCATGGGAGATAGTCTTACCCGGTCTGTGTGTGAGTCCGTAATTGTAGGCAGCCAGGAACTCGGACCACCTTGTCATTCGGGGAGACAGAATGTTCGGGGTGGCCCTGTTCCCTGGAAGGATTCCCAGCAGCGGTTTGTGGTCGGTGATGATGGTAAATGTCCAGCCGTAGAGGTACTCGTGAAATCTTTTTACTGCGGCGACGATAGCCAGAGCCTCCTTGTCCAGCTGGCTGTAGTTTCGCTCTGGTTTGGTGAGGGTCCTTGAAAAGAATGCGATGGGTGCTTCTTTTCCTTCAGGGAGAGTGTGGCTGAGGACAGCGCCGACGCCGAAGGGTGATGCGTCGCATGTGATGGCTAGGGGTAGGGTCTCGTTGTACTGGATAAGGACGGCATCCAAAGTGAGGAGGTCCTTTGTTTTCTTGAAGGCGGCTTCCTCGCATTTCCCCCAAGTCCAGGTCGCCGCCTTGTCCAAAAGCCTATGCAAAGGCTCCACCGCCGTCGCCTTTTGGGGCAGGAAGACATTATAAAAGTTAAGCAGCCCCAGAAACACCTGCAGTTCTGTCTTCAACTTGGGTGTGGGGGCTTCTTTGATGGCTTTGATATTTTGGTTGGTGGGGTGAATGCCGTGACGGTCTAGCAGATATCCTAGGAATTTAACCCGTTCCGTGCATAATTGGCATTTTTCCCTCTTTACTTTGAGCCCGGTCTCTTTGAATTTGGTTAGGACCTCCCTTAGGTGACTCTCTAGTTCGGCTTGGTTGGTTGCCGACACTAAGACGTCGTCGAAGTAAAGTACCACCCCCTTGATGCCTTGTAACAGCCTTTCCATTAGGCTTTGGAATATTCCAGGCGCCACGCTGACTCCGAATTGGAGCCGGTTGCATTTAAAGGCTCCCCGGTGGGTGACTATAGTTTGCGCTTCTGCCGTTTCCTCGTCGACCAGCAATTGTTGGTATGCCTGGGCGAGGTTGAGTTTAGCGAAAACTTTGCCCCCTCCCAGTGAATGTAGTAGGTGTTGCACTACTGGGACGGGGTAAGCGCTTTGCTGCAAGGCGCCATTTAGGGTGGCCTTATAGTCCTCACAGATTCTCACCGACCCATCAGGCTTGATCAGGGTGACTATAGGGGTCTCCCACCAGGCGTGGTCTAAGGGTTATAGGACCCCTTGCTTGACGAGCTTGTCAATTTGCTCGTCAATCTTGGGTTCAAGCGCGAATGGTACCCGCCTTGGTTTTAGTCATTTTGGGGGGATGTTTGGGTCTTGGCTGAATGATATAGGGGGCCCTCAGTACTTGCCTAGGTTTCCGTCGAACACCTCTTGGAATTCCTGGGCTAGTTGTTGCTCCCAGTTGTCATCGGCGATGTGGTCGATGCCCGTGACTGTGATGCCAAGCGGTGCGAACCATTGCAGTCCCAGTAGGCTTGGGCGGTCGCGATCGACGATGGTCAGGGGAAGCCTTTCGGTGCGCCCTTTGTAGGTTACCTTGAACTGTCCGGTTCCGACTACAGGGATGCGGTTTCCCTGGTAGTCTTTCACGATTAGTCTCTGGTTGTCTAGGCCTTTTCTCTGGATGGTAGGCACCAAGCGTTTTATTTCTTGCCATGCTACCATGGAGAGGTAGGACCCGGAGTCCACCTCCATTTTACATGGCTCGCCCTCGATGCCTACCTCCACGTAGACCTTCCGGGCATCGTTGGTTGTGGCGTGGCCGATGGTGACCGTCTGATGGGTCTCTTCCCTTCGCCGGGTCTCGCCGCCTCGCAGGGATCGTCCGTTCCTGTCCCATCGGTTGTCAGCGGGGCGATCTCTGGTCCGGGGTGGTGTGCTCTCTCGTCTCCGTTCGCTCTGGTCCCATCGTGTAGGGCTGCGGTTCTTTTTGAGACGGCAGACGCGGGCGATGTGTCCTTTCTTGTCGCAATGCCGGCAGATTGAATCGAAAAACCGGCATTCGGACCTGGGGTGGTCGCCTCCGCAACCGGCACAGGTGGTCCTCGACTTACGACCCCGCCGGTTCCGTGGGTCATGGCCTGACTGGAGACAGTGGATTTCCTCCTCCTCGTCGGAAGTGCCCGATGCTGAGTGGACGTCGCCCTGGTGGGTGGTTGTCTCGGGTTGGGCCTCGGCCAACCTTGCAGGGTGGTTGTTCCCGCTGCGGTCCCCGGCGTTCGGTTGGCACATGCGGTCGGCGGATGTTCGGGTAGCTTTGGCGGCGGTGGCTTCGGTGAGGGTATCTGCGAGGGTGATGTTGCCCTTGGCCATCAGCTGACTCTGGAGGATAGGGTCCTAAAGGCCGAGCACGATTCGGTCTCGCAGGGCTTCGTTCATGTTTTCGAATTCGCACAGCCCCCCTAGGCGCCGTAGTTCTGCGACGAAGTCGCTGAAACTCTCACCCGACCGTTGGTCCCGACGGTAGAACTCGTGTCGTCGGATGAGGATGGGCACGTCTGGAGCGTAGTGTCTCCGGAGTATTGGCTCGAGGACGTCCCAGTCCATCGTGGTCACGTCAGCGGGTTTGGCAAGCGCTTTGGCCATCTTAAACACTGCGGTCCCGCAGTGGGTCAGGAAGACGGCTCGCTTCTTTGGTCCGGTGGCGTCCTTCAGGTCGCTGCACTCGAGGAACATGCGGAATCTGTCGGAGTACGATTCCCAGTCCTCGCTGGCGGGGTTGAAGGGTCCGGGGGGCGCGATGGTCGCCATCGTGGAGTTTCATCTGGCTTCTGTCGGACACGTGCTTTGGTTCAGGATCAGGATCCCACCTTCGTCGCCAGTGTCGTGTCGTCGGAAATGATGCCAGGAGTCGGTGACTTAATTCAAGCTCTTTTATTGAGTCAGGAACCAAACTGGGGCTAAGGGAAAAACTTGCGGCTTTTTATTTCTCAGCCATGGCGGCCACGGCCAATGGCACCGCTTTGAATCTCCCGCGATTCGAATGGACCAATCGCGGGAGATTCTTAGTGAGCCAATCGGCGCGGCTCGCCTAGCCAATCAGAGTGCCCCGCGCTTTGGCCAATCAAAGCGCGGGGATCTCAAGAATGTTAATGAGGGGACAGAACAATATAGATTGTTGTGAGCTGCTTAGAATAATTATATGAGATAAGTGACTAGATAAGAAAGTAAGTCAATAAATAAGCAAACCAGCTTTCAGGTATTATAAAGTGGTAGTATGAAAGTGCTTTTGCCTCCATGGGTCTTAGGCAGAAAAAGAAAAGCAATAGGAAAGAAGAAATCCAAACAAATCCACTCTCTGCCCCCTAAGCCAATATACGTAGCAAATCTCTGATGAATTATTTGTATCTGATTCTGAAATCTCCCTTTTACTTCTCTAGCCAACCTGGAAATGAAGCACAAAGCAACTGGCTTCTCAGTAAAGGCTGCCTACCGAGGTCCAATTCACTGTGTCGCTACAATTCTTCAGCAGGAAGGTTTGCCAGGCCTCTTTCGAGGTACGACCGCCATGCTTCTGAGGGATGTCCCAGGATACTGCCTCTACTTCATCCCTTACGCATTGGTTTCTGTTTGGATCACTTCAGGCGAATGTCTTTCTCCCACTCCCTTTGCTGCATGGATGGCTGGTGGCATTGCAGGTATGAACTTATCCAGTGGTGGGATTCAAATTTTTTTACTACCGGTTCTGTGGGCATGGCTTTGTGGGCGTGGCAGGGGAAGGATACTGTAAAATCTCCATTCCCTCCCCACCCCACTAACCTGCTTTCCAGCTCCGTTCTCCTGTGCAGGGCAACAAAAGAAGACTCAGTCGATCAGCTGGGACTCAGGAGGTAGAGAATAGATGGGGGCAGTGCCAGTCAGAGGTGGTATTCCAAACTACTCAACATTTCCACTACTGGTTGTCAGAGCTACTAAAAATTTCCGCTACTGGTTTTCCAGAACTGGTCAGAACCTGCTGAATACCACCTCTGAACTTATCACTCCATATGTTATTTGGCTGGGTTCACATCCTGATATTGGGCCTTAATATGGTTGGTTTGCTTTTGCATTGGAATGATAAATAAACGCACTGGCTATATAGGTTAGCATGTTAAACTAGAAAAAAATAAAGTATTATTTAAAGCTCTTCGCATAGCATTATGTATGTATGAATGTATGTATGAATGCGGGTGCATTCATTCATAAAATCAAGGACTGCCAAAAATTGTCACTTATTTTGGAAGACTGGTTTTGGAAAGGGTTCTCCATATCTTTGGAAATCATTTTTCCCCTTTTTTCTTCTTCAAATTATAGTAATCTATCACCACTAAGAGTCACTGCAAGCTTTCCTTTTTCTCCAAATCCCCTTAAATGTTGTGTGGGAAGAAAGTCACAATTTTAAAGTGAAAAAGAAAAGGATATAAAGAAAGAAAAGAATCCTCTGACTGTCCTCAGAAATAGAAGGGATGTGAGAATGGCAGGTTTTAGATGACATACTGTTTTTAGTTCATTTTTTCAGAGGGCGGGCAGCACCACACTTGTTAAACATGTAATTTTAAAAAAAATAAAAAAATTTCAAGGCCTGGATTGCTCCATGCAGCACCAGATGCTTTCAGTGAAGTTTCTTTGCTCTTAAGTGTTTTATTTTGAATTGGTCATTCAGACAGAAATAGAAAAAGTATCTTTTCACCCTTCTGTTTTTCTTATCTCCTTGTTTTAATGCCTCAGCATCCATAAGCCTTGCTCCATTTTGCTGCAATTTATGCACAATATTCTTCATTTTAAAAAGGAGAACCTACTTATATTTTCTTTTCAACCACAGGATTTGGGGAAAAAAAAGACCTGAGTTTCGGTTTTTAATATGAACTTATAAACAGCTTCTCAGAATGTAACCCATTTATAAATAGAAGAATGTCTATACAGTATTATCCCCTAAAACACAAAAGAGTTTCTACTCTTACATCCTGTAATGTCCTCCTTTCTCTTTTCTGAATGGAAGGTTCTAGAATACACCAGAAGATCCCTTTGTCCCTGATCCCTTTGTAGTGAAGGGGAAGTTGATATTGTGGATCATGTGTTGATCAACTGTTAAAATACATAATTAGATCTATTTTTCTTTTACTAGAAAAGAGGAAGAAGTATCTCTGAGGTCAAGATTGTAAATCTGATTTAATGTTATTATAGAATGCATTCTATCAATGTAAATCAAAAATTGATATCTTTTTAAAAAATATTTTTTAACGATTGGCTAATTTTTTAAATACAGAAATGGGGAAAATCACAGACTTTTAATGTTTTTTTTCTCACGTAACAATTTCTATTGAGGGATGGTAATTTCTGATATGTGCCACTGCAGGTTGGTCTACTAATTTATAAAATAATATGAAACTATTTGACTACCCCTCTCTCTTTCTGTGTTTGCTGATTTACTTTCAATGATCGATAGGAGTTCCACTGAAGTCGGTATTTAACCTGTCCAATTATTTTCAAACCTTGGCATTGGCTCACATAAAAGCAAAGCCAGTTATTGGTTAACATGAAATAGATTTTTCCAACATTTCACAAGAGTAGCACAACCTAACTACATTCCTCTAAGCCAGTGCTCTGTAAAACATTCACGGACATAGAGCAATGTGCAAAACATAGGTTAACCTATAATGTACAATCCATTTATCTGAAACTCTGAGGCAATTGTGTTTGAGGTATGCGAAATTCAAAGATTATACCATGTTTGACTGCTACCTATTTATTTTGAATGTATAATCTTTACAGGTAGTCCTCAACTTACAATCACAATTGACCTAAAATTTCTGTTGCTCAGCAAGACAGGTATTAAGTGAGTTTTGTCCCATTTTACAATTTTGCTTGCCATAGTTGTTAAGGGGACCACTGCAATTAAGTTAGTAACATACATGTTAAGTGAATCTAGCTATCCCATTGACTTTGCTTGTCAGATGGTCACAACAGGTGATCACATGACCCCAGAATACTGCAACTGTCAAGTGTCCAAATTTTGATCATGTGTTCATGAGTATACTGCCACGGTCATTAAATTACTTTTTCAGTGCCATTGTAACTTCGAATGATCACCAAATGAATGGTTGTAAGCAGGGGTGGGATCCGACCGGTGTAACTACCGGTTCAGTGATTTACATTTTGTGTGTGCACATGTGTGTAAAACATCGTCGGCTTGCTGCCTGGACAGCTGAACAGTGCTGTGCGCAGGTGTTCAGCATTTGAAAAGCCACTTTTTTCCTGCTTTTTCAACTGCAGCTGTCCCATACAAAGCAGCTGAGGTTGAAAAAGCACGAAAGGTAAGAACCCAGGTGACGGGTAGGCCAAAACAGCAGCGCAGACACAGAACCAGTTCTGTGTCTGCTGTTCTTCAGAGCTATCAGTTCTACAGAGCCGGACAGAACTGGTAGAATTCCACCCCTGGTTGTAAGTTTTTTTATTTATTTTATTTGGTTTGTCAATTGCTTACAAGATAATAGGTATAAGTAAAAACATAGTTATGAATACATGGATGCATATAAGAAAAATAAAAGAAACAATAGGACAGGGACTATAGGCACATTGGTGTGCTTATGCACGCCCCTTGCAGACCTCTTAAGAAAGAGGTGAGGTCAATAGTAAACAGTCTAATGTTGAAGATTTTAGGATTTGGGGAAGAAACCACAGGTAGAATATTCCAGACACCGACCACTCTGTTGCTGAAGTCAGATTTCCTGCAATCAAGTTTGGTGCGATTAACCTTGAGTTTGTATCTATTGTTTGCTCTTGCATTGTTATGGTTGAAGCTGAAGTATTCATTGACAGGTAGGACATTGCAATGTATGATTTTATATACTATACTTAGATCGGACCGAAGGCGGCGTAGTTCTAGGTTTTTTAGGTTTAGAATTTCAAGTCTGGTGGCAAAAGGTATTCTGCAACGAGTAGAACTCTTCTTGTGAAATATTTCTGGACTTTCTCAACTGTGTTAATATCAGATACGTAATATGGGTTCCAGACTGATGAGCTGTATTCAAGTATTGGTCTAGCAAATGTTTTTTTATGGTCTAGTTAGTAGTGTAATATTACCAGAGAAAAAGCTACGTAAGATTAACACTTAATGCCTTTTTGGCTATGTAGTTACAGTGGGCTCTAGCACTTAAATCATTAGAGATGAGTACTCCAAGATCCTTGACAGAGTAGGATCATCAACAAGGTCTTGATTATTCAGTTTGTATTTTATTTTCATATTTTTTTTGCCAATATGTAAGACAGAGCATTTATTTGTTGAGATTTGAAGTTGCCATTTGTTTGACCATTCTGATACATAGTTGAGGTCTTTTTGAAGGGTAGCAGTATTGTCGGTGGTGTTGAATAGCTTTACATCATCAGCAAAGAGAACGCACTTGCTCTTAATATGATCACAGAGGTCATTTATGTAGAGTATGAAGAGACTTGGTCCTAGAACACTGCCGTGGGAGGCACCACTGTTGACAGGTACAGAATTTGATAGGACGCTCCCAATTTTGACCATTTGTTGTCCGTTTGACAGGAATGCTTCTATCCAGTTATGTAGGTGTCCAGAGATACCATAAGATTTTAGTTTTAGTAGTAATTTGTTGTATACCACTGAATCAAAGGCTTTACAGAAGTCTATGTAGATTGCATCTATTGCTTTGCCCTGATCGAGTTGTGTAGTCCATATGTTTTTGCAGTGTAAGAGTTGCAGATCGAATACTAACCCTTCCCGTTACCTGTCACCAGTGGTGGGATTCAAATGTTTTTACTACTGGTTCTGTGGGTGTGACTTGGTGGGTGTGGCATGGCTTGATGGGCATGTTTGGTAGGCATGGCAGGGGAAAGTTATTGCAAAATCCCCAATCCCTTCCCGCCCCACTAACCTGCTTTCCAGCTCCGTTCTCCTGTGGCAAGGCAACAAAAGAAGACCCAGCCAATCAGCTGGGACTCGGGAGGCAGAGAATCGATGGGGGCAGGGCCAGTCAGAGGTGTTATTTGCCAGTTCTCCAAACTACTCAAAATTTTCACTACCAGTTCTCCAGAACTGGTCAGAACCTGCTGAATACCACCTCTGCCTGTTACCAAGTTTACAGAAAATTGGTCTAGGGGATAATTAAAATTCATCTTGTTTCTCATTTTTGTCTGTCTGCCTCTTCAGACTAGGAGGTTCTAACCAAAAGGCATGCTGATTGAGTTTATCATGTTAAAGCAAGCAGGAATGGCAAATGGCAGAATATTTATAAAGTGGCATCTGCAGCAAACTGTGACAATATCAAAAGGATAACATATATGTGGTGATTTCATCATGAAACTACTACTCTTGCATACTTGTGTCTTGATGTCTGGTGCAAGTATCTAAATTGTAGTACTTGCATCATGACATTGTTGTGTGTGTATCATTATCACACTATCTCAATTTAGTTTGAACACCACTTTTTGGATTTTTTTAAAAAAACTTTGAAAATACTATCCTTAAACATTTCGGGTTGTGTCATAGCAGAACACAACTAATACAAAATAGTCTGCTCAATAACTTGGAATCTGGAACAAAAAAGGTTAAAGTCTTGGAAAGATGGTCTTTGTGATAAAGTATTATCTACAGAGGCATTGTTGAGATTCTAGAGAACTTTTAACTATATTTTCAGTACAAATTAAGACTCTCTATTAATTATACAGGTAGCCTTTGCTTATTGACCACAATTGGGACTATCAATTTGATAGCTAAATGATGTAATCAGTAAGCAAAAACATCACTTCACTATGATGGACTCATCTCATCTCCTGTCAGAAATGCAGGAACTAAAAGGGAAATATTAATTTAAATTTTAAAACATTGAAAACTGTAATAAAAACATAAATTTACATAGTTCGAGCATAATGCCGGGGCACATTGATGGCAGGAATATTTCAAATCAGCAAGTCATTAATGGTGACCTTGATGGACTAATGACCTCACTACTCTGCAGTCATTAAATGTATTGTCTACTATCATACAATTGCAACTTGCAATTTTATTGCCAGGTTCTCCATTGACAAAAGCCAGCTGTGAAGCATGCAAATAGTGATCACACCACTGAGGGTCACTACAATGATTGAAAAAGTGCCCATCAATTGTGAGGTGCCCAAAGGATGATCACATGACCATGGGGATGCTGAGATGGTTGGTTGTAAAGTAACTTTTTCATTGCCATTATAACTTTGAATGGTTGTTAAATAGGGCAATCATTAACCAAGGATTACCTATAATAACTTTCCGCCACTCTTTCTCCGCCTAAGCAAAAATGCTTCAAAAACAAAACATTTTGCTTTTACAAATCCCCTATGCCCGATTTTTAAGAATTTCTCCAATTCCTTCATCCCAAAAGATACTAACCTAGCTATTCAGTTTCCTAAATGAATTCAAAATGTATTGTCTTATCTAATGACTAACGTCTACCAATTTCTCCCTAGGAATCATATCTTGGGGAACAGCAACTCCTATGGATGTTGTGAAATGTCGTCTCCAAGCAGATGGAGTTTACTTAAACAAATACAAAGGAGTTATTGACTGTATTTATCAAAGTTACAACAGTGAAGGTTTCAAAGTAAGCACTAACTGTAACAAATTTAATATGAATAAATTATCCATGGGAAGTGGAAAAGCAAGTAGGATCGGAATGACAAAAGCAACATCACACCATAAGCTTTAGGCATGCATGAATATCAAGTAGAAAAAGGTGATACAAAAATTCTGTTTTCATTAGTCTGATTCCTTTACCTTCCAACTCACCAAGGGATATTGATAAATATAGACAAGGGCGGGTTTCTATTGGTTCTGTCCACCTCTGTAGAATCAGTTGCTCCGAAGAGCAGGAGACATAGAACTGGTTCTATGTCTGCTGCTGTTGTGGCCCACCTGGCATTTACCTGACCTTTATTTTCTGCTTTTTCAACTGCAGCTGCTTTACATGACACAGCTGCAGTTGAAAAAGCAGGAAAAAAGGGCTTTTTCAACCACTGCACACTTGCACACAGTGCTGTTCAGC